>OZ020529.1:37564562-38952322 GCA_963971445.1 Ornithomya chloropus | reverse complement strand
CGGACTATTGTAACGCAACAAAGCCATCCAGGGAAATTCATTTAGTTGCGTTACATTACCCCCAGAAATGCGATTCCCATTTGATTCGCCGCATCTTAAACTGCTGAGCATTTGTAAGCCTAAAATATTTATTATTTTTTTCAATGAAACTATAAATTATGTTCATAACCTACCATAAGAATTCAGTTGCGATAAATAATCGCTCTTGTAGTCCAAGTCCTCTACATATATGTGTCTTCTCGAAAGAGGTTCCGTTGCAACAGGTTTGTGTTCAATCACCTTCTTAGCTGCACAACAAATGCGTACCTTATGGAAATATACATACGTGTATAAAAACAACGTTCAATATACAAAAAGCAGGTTTGTAAAATAATAATCAGGGAAAATGTCAAACCCGACTATTTAATACCCTACTCTAAGACCTTTGTCAGTTGTAGTCTGTGAAATATAAAAGTTTTTAGAAGGGAGTCTCTTACAGGTTCATTAGCGTCAGAACATTTCGAACGACGAATATAATCGACTAGATAATCCGGGATTCGATCACCATATTTGTCATGGAGATCAATAACAAATTGACATTCCTTGGGCGTAACGCAATAACCCACTTCTAGACTGGGAGTTTTACAGGATTTGGCTAAAAAATATCGTTGTTACAATGTATTCGTACAACTGGCCACATTTCTGCAGTTCTGTAGCACTTACCTGCTGTAAAAGCATTTGATAAGAGAATTGTCAACAAAACGAATTTAAATATTTCACGATAATACATAATTATATACATATTCTTATTTCTTTCTCAATTATTGTACTAGACAAGTAGTTGTGACTCAATTAAAAATCTCTTCTTTTCGTCTAAAATATATTTATATTTGTAGTTTAACCCTGTACATCATCAACCGGCCAAGCGTTGTACTGATGATCATCTTAAGACAAACTTCTCCCGACTGTTTACTCGCAAAAGCAAAACAATTAATTTGCATTCAATTTCCTACAACATTTTATTAAGATTGAGAACTGTTTTAAAACCGGCTTTCTCACATACTCAGCTAATAGGTTTGCGTTTTGCGGTTTTTCGATTCATTTTATGAATGAATTACACTTCCTTGTGTGTGCTTCCCCCAACCAATTAATTTATTCATTCTGAATAATAGTAAATGTAACGAAAGCATTACAAAGAGTCAAGGTCCATTACTTCTTATACTTATTCACTTGTTGGTGAAATATATGTGTTTTACAAAATTTTGTTTAATCCATTTACAATACCGGTACTGCGGTATTAAATGCTCGGTAAAATAAATAGTCACCCGTAATAAAACACTCACTCGTTTAGTATTATTATTATATAACTTTATTCTAAATAATAATCAATCTCTTATATGATCAGTTATCCATTGTAAATAGTGCGAAACATTTGTGTAGATGCCGGGTTTATCAATTCGACCGCACGAGTTAATGCCGAAACTCACTATACCGAATTGTATAAAACGAAAATGGCCCAAATAAGTGCCACGAAAACCTAAGGGACCGCCCGAATCACCTCGACAACTATCTGTTAAATTTTCGCCACCAGCGCATATGTGCCCATATGTCAAATTCGGGATATTTGAAAAACTTTGTTGACAAATTTCTCTATCCACCGACCTTATGACAGCAGCTCTTAACACCTCAGACGAATGATCGGTTTCTGTACGCCCCCAACCCGATATAATGTAATAATCATTTTGTTTATTAATCAGTCTCTTCGTTAAGGGTAAACAAATCGGTTTTATGTGACCTGCAAATGATGACATTCGATTGAATTGAATTTTTATTAATTTCGGTTTGAAGCCTACGATTAAAGGTAACTTTGCGCTGTAAGCGTAAGAGCGCTATGTCGTGATGTATACTACGCAGTTTATAATTATCGGGTATAATTATTTCTTCAATCTCTACATCTTCCACGGGTGGAGAACACACCCTAGTTACGGAACTTTGCATGCAATCTATCTCACTACTAATATTGTATTCGCCCAAACGCACCGATGTTCTACGATTTTAAGTATCCACGAAATTTTAAATGATTTCATCAAGTCTAGTTAAAAATACTCACAGAACTGCTTCCTGACCCTTCACACAATGGGCTGCTGTTAAAACGTAACCTGTAAGGGTAGAAATCAGATATCAGGTTGTGTTTCTATATTTTTTTTTTAAATTACACCACTTACGATCGCTTATCAAAGAACCGCTGCATTTAAAAGTATTACTCAAATCATACTTGAGCAGAGCCATCCACGGAAACGAAAAAATTGTAGTCACTGCTCCATTGGACACTTTATTATTATGACTATAACCACAGGTCCCGCTTAAAATTCGTAAACCATCAGCATTTAGTTCGATTTCCGATTCCAAACAACAAACATGATGCTAGAAAATTTATAACATTTTTATTGTTATTTTTATATCCTCCACATAAGATGGGGTATACTAAGTTTGCTCTTCTATTTGCAACACCTAGAAGGAGGTACCAGAGACCCTACGCCATCTTCTTGATCAACATTAAGAACTGAATCGATCAATGTGTCCGGGCGTCCGTCTGTTCTTGGCATTCTCACGGGTATACATTTTGAGATATTAAGCTGAAATTTCGTACACCCAGACACATTAGAGGTCATAATATAAATATATATATTTTTCACGCCCACCGTTGTGAATGCGGAGAGTATTTGAGATTTGGTCTAAACCAAATTTAGTTTTCTTATTTGTTAACATTTCTTTAGATTCAAAAAAAACTTACTACTTGTCCAAAAGTACCACAATAAGATCGTTTTATCAAGTTCATATGTTCCTCGGAAAGTGTCTCTCTTTCGCTAGTGACCGTTGATTCAAATATTTCGTAAAGAGGAGGACATGATTTCAATGGCTTGCATAGACCGCTTTCTTGATTAGATGTTAAACATCGATGACCATATTCTTAATAACAGACCATTCAATAAACATGAAATCATTTTATTTTGTATTAAATGAACACGAATTTTCTACTCTCTTACGGGCTTGTACATGTAACCAAACTGCTGCTAAACTGCCCCAATATAAAATTAAGTTCATATTTAAAATTACGCTTATAAATGACGAATGAACTATGTTTTAGTAAAAAATTTTTTAGTTACGAATTATATAAAAATATACTGCGATTAATTATTTGAATGCCTGAACGTGCTCACTCAACTTTCGATACTACATCAAATTTCAAATTGAAATATAATCTCAATAAAATCTCGTACAATATTGGAAATCCAATTATTATTGTTATTGTATAAGTTAATCAAGCTATTAATACAGAGCCGGTTAGTTAAATAGGGAGACTATTTTTATGCCCTTCACACACGAGGAGGCATAAGTATAAGTATTTGAGTCGATATAGATATATGCGTGCTGCCCTCTCGCGACCGTAAATGTTAAGATATTAAGTTGAAATTTTGCAGACTTATATTTACCCATTGTGCGTCAAAAATGGGAATGTTCGAATAACACAGATGCCCACGACTTACAAAATATCGCATTCAGCGTAAAACTTGACTCGAATATATACATTATCAGAGGGCGTAATGATATGCCTGCCACTCCCACTCTATGTGTGGAGATGTTGGGGTTATCTAAGATGAATACTAAATCTAAGCCAATTTTATAGAAAGAGGCGTTCGGTGCAACTTTCCCTATTTAATTAAACACGACTGTATAAATGATAAGAAAAAAGATGACAAATTTTACGGGGAATAGGGTATTTTCCAATTACATAAATGGGCTAAATTTGCCAAGCAGTGCTTTACACTAAGACTCGTTTACGAAAAATATATGGAGATGTCTGCGGTTGCATCGGAATCGGTTCTTATTGTTCTACCAATTTTTTTTTTATTTTTTTTACATATTACGTCCGTCATAAACAACTTTCAAATTTTCCTGCATAGAATAATTTGGACCAGATGTTTTTCCACGAAAGAATGAAGGGAAAATATACAACATTAATCGATTTAAAATTAGATGGTGTCAGTCCAGCCATGCCTTCGAATTGAATTATAAACAAGTAAGATCTAGATTAAGTTACATAAGGTGAGAGGGTTGTCCCGGTTTGTTGTTCTATGTGCAAAATTTCCTAAAAAAAGCAGCAAAAAACATTTACAGAATATTCGTATTTTATTCATTTCATTTTATTGCTGTTAACTATAATAACTTAACATACGATTTTTCTATTAACAAGTAAATAAATAATAAACATAAATAAATAGCGTAAATGGTTTTAATTATAAAAATTATACTAATGAGAGATAAATTTATATTGTTTTAAGAACTTTCAGGATACAGAGCGTCATTGTTTAGAATTTATCTGTAAAGAGAAAGAAAATAATTGCAATCACACTTTTCAAGCTCCGGTGTAATAAAACAATTTCAGTTAACTGGAATGATGATAAGAGGGGGAGTCATGCATCAAGTAAAACACATAAACACACACAAATATAGTCTCACAGTATCAATTTAATTTATTAAATTATTTATTTGCTAAGTTGTGTTTATGTTTCTTTAGGTACATGGATGAGTAAATATTAAAAACATAGTAAAAGGCGAAATAAATAAAGTCATGTATTTAAAGCATTGAATAAATAGAATAAATATAACAGTTAATAAATTAAAGCAAACAGGAACCGTATTCATACTTGAGGTACGTACAAAATATCAAAACTAAAATAATGTAAGTTTTTACAATGCATACGAAAGAACAATTGGTGGGCGCGTACAAATACAATAATACAAAAATAAATACAACAATGTTTCTTATGATACTGTCACGGTACATAAAAATAATAACTTTGTTCAGCATATGGCAGGACGACACATCCTTAGTAGTTGGCTAAATAATTCATTTTTGATTTTGAGCGTGTATGTAATGGAATTTTGAAGAATGCTTGACATGGATTATTAAGCACTTTTCGATTGGATTATTACTCTTCTTTAGATTTATCTAAAAATGTATATATATCGTCAAAACAGAAACAATAGACCAAATAAAAAGGATAATAACAAGAATTTTGCAACTTAACATAACATAAATTAAGTACTTAAAACAATTCGTTTTTCAATATTCCAAATTAAAGTTTGAAATACATCCCAACTCATGCTCCAAACAAATCTTCAAAAAAAAATTATTTAGTTTAAGAACAGAACGTAGCAAGAAAATTGATTAAGAAGGGGTGGGGGAGCAACCTGAACTTTGCAATATTTAATAACCCATACAATACTTGATTAACGCGATGAAAAAACAACTCTGTATGTACGCAACTAATCAACCCATTAGGCAGAAAATCCCGTTTTTTATATAATGTTGAAACGAAATATCAGTTAAATAAATATATAAATAGGATGATGTCGTAAAAGATCACTCAAAACCACAACTGTAAGTATGTTTGTCTCAAGTGGAGTTTTAAGATGGCACAGGATAAAAAATAAATAATGGAAACTATACGTCGGCCATAACTACTTCATAATAGATAAGAGTGGACTGTCTTTGCCTAGAGAAAATGAAAAAAACAAAAACAAAAAAAATATGTAAAAATTAAACTGTCTTGCCGTATAAACTGGTTGGATTTAATTCACGTGTCTTAACGAAGGGCATTCTAGGCCAAGCCCAGGTCACCGGCATAGACGACTCATAGTCAAAGTTGTACAACTGTTCACGCAACCACGCTCCCTTATTTTGTGGTTCCGGGTATGTGGAGGCCAAACCTTTTATAATTCATATGAAAAAAAAAGTGTAAATATTTTACTAATGCACGCAGCAACTTGAAAACATTACCTCGGTCGTAGGCACACTTGGTAATTGCGCATGCTATTTGCATTGAAACCTCATGAATCGCGCATAGAGGTGGATACAAAGAACCGCGTTCTAAGTCCGACTCTTCAACGAACTCAGCGAGTGCTTTAGCAGCGATCAGAAACATTTCATCCGGTATGTGATGGGTGCCAGTGGCAATTACACCCAATGCTACGCCTGGGAAAATATAAGCATTGTTACCTTGACCTGGAGTGAAGGTCTTGCCGTTTATTGTAACCGGTGGGAAAGGAGACCCCGAAGAAAACACTACGCGCGCCTAAAAAACGAGCAATAGTTATGGGATAGTAACCATTTACCATAACCAGCATTTAATTTTACGTGATCTTACGTCAGTATTTTGAAATGCTTGCTCCGCAGTACATTCAGCCTTACTGGTTGGATTCGACAGAGCGAACACAATGGGTCGTTCATTATTGGCAGCCATTATTTGCAAAATTTGGGGAGTAAATATACCAGGAGCAGCCGAAGCACCAATTAAAACCTAACGAATAAAACATACGAAAATGTTAAAGTTGGCCACTAAGCTCCTCAAATTATATCAAAATTTTTTTATATAAAAATGAAATTTCATGCTCGAAGGAACTTACGTTCGGTTTATATTTCTCGACCACTTCCTGTAATTTCTCAATGGGTTCAACGTCTTTCGCAAATTTCTCTTGATGGCTAGAAATTGCACCTTTTGTGCGCTTGCGGGTTAATAAACCATCAATATCACACATCCATATTTTCGAGAGAGCCGTCTACAGCATTTATATGTAAAATCAAGTGTAGGGTATAAAAACATCCATACTAAATACCTGCTCATCTGCGCCTTCATCAATCATAGCCTGAACGGTCAACGATGCAATACCAATGGCTGCTTCACCAGCACCAGCAAACACAAACGTTGAATCCTTGAAACTTTTGCCAGTAATGCGTTGGGAGGCGTACAATCCAGCCACTGCTACAGCAGCTGTACCTTGAATGTCATCATTAAACGTACAGTAACTGTCGCGGTATTTATCCAGAAACCTAAATGCATTCTGATTGCCAAAATCTTCAAATTGTATCAGGGTGTTCTGATCGTAACGTTTCACTACAGCTTCCATAAATTCATCGATGAAATCATCGTATTCTGGGCCCACTATACGTTTCTGGCGCAAGCCCACATACAATGGATCTTCCAGAAGGTCAATGTTATTGGTACCTACATCAACCATAACCGGAAGACATTGATGGGGCTGGATGCCAGCTAGTGCAGTGTACAAGGCTAGCTTGCCAACTGGTATACCCATACCATTGGCACCTAAATCGCCCAGGCCAAGAATACGTTCACCGTCGGTCACCACTATGGCGCGCACATCGGGTTCAGGCCTTGAAAAAACATATAAACCCGTTAACGGTATAATTTCTAAGTGACAAAAGCAATTTTACCAATTTTTCAAAATATCAAATATATGACCGCGATCATTAATGGTTATAAATAAGCCGCGTGGGCGACGATAAATTATACCAAAGCGCTGACATGCCAATCCCACCGTTGGCGTATACACAATGGGCATCAGTTCCTCAATGTTGTCATACAGGAAACGGAAGTACAAGTGCTCATTGCGGTCATGCAAGTCCGCCAGATACAAATATTTATTTAATGGCTCGCTGTAGCGATTTACAGCGATTTTACACAATTCCAGTTGTTCTTCCATGGTCTTAAAACGAGCCGGCTGCAAACCATGAATACCCAAGATCTGACGTTCCTCCAACGTAAACGCCAAACCCTAAACATGTTTTTCAAATGGAATTTTTAATATTGTTAAGTTGCAACAAAAATGAATTCATTTTTTTACTGCAGTACACACGTACTTACTTTATTTAACCGTGGATCTCTTATGTGATCGATACCCCTCACTTGTGAGGGGCAGACGATATCGCCAACCACTTCGTGGTATTGACGCACTTGATGATTATTGCTGCTTGTTGCAGCCAATGCTGCTGGGGAAGGGGAAGGCACAACAACACCGCCTGTTCGCGCCCCATTGCATATTCTAGAGAGGCTGCCATATAAACTGCAAAAGGAAAGTAATAATGGCACAATCGGCATCAGGTGCGAATATCTGTTTAAATTAAATTAAACTACATTTTACGCATTACGGCACGTAAATGTTTCTGAATTTTACGCAATTTCTATTCAACCCATCGATTATGAATAATTGTTCGACTGGCCTTAGTCATTCATAAAATTGAAGCAAATTATCATTAATTAATACGGAGTCATTTTTAATCAAAATAGTATTTAATCGATTAAATTGTCAAGCATTTAGACAATTGGGTTATTCACCGTAGCAATCCGCGACTTTAGTTGATCGTGTTAGAAACATTTTGCTTAATTATATTGATAATCGCTTTATAATTAGCGATTATTATGATATATGTAAAGTGTAAGGGGTTACAAGGGGTTACTATATCATTTGTGAAATCTGTGGCGTCTAGAATAAAGCTGCTTTCATTGCCTTGCATTCAATCAGTCTTCATCTTCAGTTTCTTTCTAAGATTAGTATTTTTACATAATGTGGAAAATCATTAAAACTAATCATTGTAACACATACACAAACACGCGAACTCGTTTGTTTTCTTAATCGTAATGATGTTCTACTAAAGGAATGTACGTGTATGTAGTAGTTTTATAAACGATAAAAAATAATCATTATTTTTATACTCTCCACCTTAGTGATGACGGTATAGTGATTGTAACACCCAGAAGCAGGCGTCAGAGACCCTACAAAGTATATATTTTCTGGATCAGCATCAAAAACTGAGTCGATTTAGACATGTATGTCCGTGTGTGTGTCTGTTGTTGGCATTCTCACGGGCGTTAATTTTGAGATATTGAGCTGAAATTTTGTACAAGCACTTTTTAGATTTTGCACGCAGATCGCTATTTAAAATGGACAAAATCGGTCGAGCCACGCCCACAATCCATAAAAATCTACTTATATGCTACAAAAATTGAGCTATGAACTTTAAATTTGTTGTGTATATCTATCAATATTTCGTTCATCGATGTACCCAAATTGTGTGAGGTCGGATAACAGACACGCCTACAATAGATAAAAATCTTTATAACTACTATAAAAATTGACACATTAACTTGAAATTTGGTGCGCACATCTATAGTTATTTTATCCCCCGATATGCTAAAAATGGGCGTGGTCGATTAACATACGCGCCCATAATCGACAAAACCCTGTATATATGCCATAAAAATTGACCTGTGAACTTGAAATTTGTTACACATATTTGTGATTATCCCATCCACCGATATGCCAAAAATGGCTATAGTCGGATAATAGACACGACCACAATTTACAAAAAACCATGTTCACCATAAAACTAGACTTGAAAGCTGATACGTAATACAAACATTATTAGAGCGCCCCATATATATATATTTGCCACGCGCACCCTTGTAAATGTGGAGGGTATTTAAAATTTCGCCTAAGCCAAATTTCGTTCTCTTACTTGTTTATTATTCATTCCGATATGTCCGTTTACAAATCAATAATTACAAAAACTGAAAGACAATGACGCGACACTAGGTTTTTCTAATTTAAATCCTTTCATTAAAATTTTGAAATTCTAATAATATAACTAAAATAACTTGCTAAGTATGTGGAGAAAGAGAGCAATTTCAAATTGCAAATAAATGCAAAAGATCGTATATACCATACGAATGTCACCACAAACACTGCACTGTTTTTGAGGGAGAAATTACACAACCATATGTAAGGAAATGTTATTAATGTGTTTGTGTGTGTATGTACCAGAATCATCAACTCCCACTTATGTGCACGCGTATGCATATTTTTTATTGATTTGATTTTGAGTTCATTGATTGTTTGCTCATAAATAAAAAGAAAATCGTTACCGTTTTCATTTCACATATATCTGCATGCATATGTGTGTATAAATTTAAACAAATAAATAAACACATGTATGCGAAAATAATAGCGAATATGTAGCATATGTATAGAGATATCCATGAGACAGTACTTTTACTTTATATTTTTTTCACTAAAAATCGTTTTTTGCTTTTGCATCGATTATGCAATGATATGAGAATTTTACAATAGGGTGAAAATTATACATCTTCCCAACGCTCTGCGTGTGGCCGTACCAATACTCTTTCTCTTTATACACTGCACATTATAAAAATAAATAAATTGAGAAATTTTAGTTCATGGTCAAGTTTACGCATTCACATAAGATTTATACGTTGTGATCCTCTTTCTTTTTTTAATGTGTCTCATATATGCACACTCACGCACACACTTCAACCATCGTCAGTAGGTTAATGGGATAGTGTACACAGCTATCTTAACTACACAGGGAACAAACACAAACTCTTCCAATCCTTTTAACCTGAATTCTATACTTTGACGGGGCGACCAATTGCATAAGAATTGTATAACTTTTTTTCTTTAACGTAATGTTTTTCTCATTAATTTCTAATCGTTTTTTTTATGTGAATTCTACTTACTTGGGTCTTGAAAACATCTTTTATCTTGATTTTCACAATATTTTTTCTGCAATTATTTATTTTCTATGCTTTTGGGTTTGCACACATTAACATGGATGTCTGCTGTTATGGTGTTGTTGCTTTATAAGTGTTGTAAATTTGTAGTGTTTGTGGTAATTTATTTATTTAAAAATTATTTGCAAACTATTCCAAAAACTAGGGTGCTTAGATCCACCTCCGCTCAGCACAACTACTTCTGACAAATGGAGCTTTTCAACTGACGGTTTTTATTTTCTCAAAGTTCTTTTTATCCAACAGAGTTGCTTTTATATCATAATTTTTTCTCTCTTTATCACGAAACCAGTTGATATTGTTTGTTTACAAACATATGTTTTCTCGATTTCTTCCATGTTCTGTTTATTTATCATTTATCTTCAATATGGTTTTAAAATTATTGCTACTTGCTGACATGACTTGTCTGTATTAAATATAAATATAACTCAAGTGAGATAAAAAATTTTCATAAAATGTGAAAACAACTGTTGCACTAACTATGTGAATATATGAAATGTTTCTTTTTAAACGAGTTATTTTAAACAGACGGATATAATTTTAACGGTTTGCCCGTTTCAGTTTCTTATCACCACAGTTTATCAACAGTTATGAAAAAGCAGCTGTTTTGGTTTTAAAAAAGTGAACTCTTTATTAATAATAATCTATACACGTTATAAGATAAATAATGTTTTCATTTCAAATTTATATAATTCTGCGTTTTTTAATTAAACACATTAAGATAATATTACATAATTGATTTATGACAGATAAAGGTCTCCCAGCAGCCATTTTAGATGTCATAAAACTAGTTAGAGACGTATTATCCTTAATATTTTTATCTTGAAATTCATAATAAGCACGAAAACCACTACGTTCAAAACGGTCATTTGTATGAAGCGTTACACGAAAAAATCGATCATCTGAATTTATGATAAATTTGTTGTGCTTTCCACAATATTTCGGATATTTTCGATCTGTACTGATGTAATTGGAAAATTCCACATAATCACTAGACGTTGCATAGTCACAACTACAACAAATATTAAATGCTTTACTTTTGTTAAATGTTATAAAAATATACTTTTTTACCTGCCCACACCTTCCACGTCGAAAAAACTAAAGCTTAATTTAATTATCTGTTCCAACTCACCGTAGAAGTAATATTGACAAAGAATATTTTGCGGATACAAACCAGGAAAATTGGGTGACATAAAGAAACCTGCTTTTTTATCGGTGCTGTTATAAACAAAACTACAATTTCTACCCAACTGATGACCAGTGGTTACACCGTAATCTAATAATTTAAAGGATGTTATTTTAAAGGTTAGGTTATGTTATACGAACCGTTGTAACCGAAAGTGGTGCAAGTCCATTTTTGGTACATTTCATCATTTTTGTATTTTGAGGCTTTTGGTAATATGGCCTTTGCACCACTTTCATTTACAACGAATGAAATACGAAATAAATATTATTTAGATAACGCACTTGTGAGGAAGTGATATCCAGCTTTGAAGCCATAGTATGAAAATTTGTTTTTCTTCCTTTCTTCAGCGGTGGCGTACTGTCCTATAAATTGTAGCACCAAATGTGACCCCTGAGACATAATCGGTTTCGGTAGAAAAGCTCCACAGTAAAGCTCAAGCACTTCATTTCTTTCGCCATCATGGCTCAGTAGTTGTAGCGAATTATTCAAACTGCAAGTTGACGAATTTTCCGTATTTTCCGGCATGTTGAAATCCCAAAATTTTACTTGAACCCTCTCTTGAATTTCGGCGCGCCCTTTAAATTCATATATACATTTGACGCGCGTTAAATTAGTGGTCGAAAGCCCCTTATTGTGAATGGTGGTAATGTTTAGGAACAGCTGATTAGTACTAAACGTTCCATTAGCAGCCGATTGTGAGTCGTAAACATATTTGCAATTGCCTGCAATTGTGTAATTATGTTAAGTGCTTGTTAAATGAATATTATTTGTACTTGGTTCAAATATAAATGCATTAGTAAGAGCTTTTATTCATTACGATTAATTACAGCAGGAAATGTTAATATAAAAATGTGTGAGTTTAAAATGGAAGATAATCGTTTGTTTACATTTACTGCTGTGTGTGACGAGGTGGCCAGTGAACGCAGCTATTTAAATAAAGCAAAGATTTTGAGAGAATTTTTTGCAAGGGGAAGTGATAAAAGGCGATTCCAAGGTGATTTGCTACTATGGGTTAAAATGTTAATACCCAACGATTCGCAGCGTGTATACAATCTGCAAAACAAACAAATGCTTAAATTATGTTCACGTATCTTCGGTTCTGATTTGCAACAAATGCATCAAGACTTGGAGCTGGGTACATTTATTGCAACTTTTGTGTTGGTATAATTATCCTAATATATAAAATTTCAGGTGGCGATGTTTCAGAAACTTTAAGTAAATTTTTTGCGCTGTCATCAAATATAAAGCCGCAACAAAACAGCACCTTGTATTTGCAGGAAGTTGACGAATTTCTGGAGGAACTTACACAACGTACCAAAGAAGATGAACAGATGGAATTGTTGAAGCAATTGTGCAGAAAGAGCACACCTAAGGATCTGAAAACTGTAAGCAAAGCAACCATTGCACGTTTGTTTTTTATACTGTCTACTTAATTCGTGTAGATCATTCGCATTGTTAAACAAGATTTAAGAATGAACGCCAAAGCTAGTCATGTATTGGCGGCTTTTGGCCCCATGGCCTATGCCGCTTATCAAACCACAAGAGATTTGGCAACCGTGTTGGAGCAATATGCTCTGAACATTTCTACCAAGCAAGATGTACCTTTAAATAAAAGTCCCAAAGGAAAGAAGGTATTCATCCTATTAGTTTTAGAATTGTTAATGAATTTAAACATCCACACATGTGTAGAATCAATCAGTTCAAGTACAGATTATGACACCGATTTCTCCAATGCTGGCAAATGCTTGCAGTTCAGCAGAAGAAGCTTTTAAGAAATGTCCTAAAGGTCTCTACGGCGAAATTAAATATGATGGTGAACGTGTACAGATTCATAAAAAGGGCAATGAGTTTAGGTGAGCAGTGTAAGACGATTAAAGAATTAAATTAATAATCGCTGGTGTATTGTTATTTTAGATTTTTTAGTCGTAATTTAAAACCAGTTATGGAACATAAAGTTAAACGTTTTAAGGAGATCATACCACAGGCCTTTCCCGGCTCCGGTGATATGATACTTGATTCTGAAATTATTTTGGTGGATACAATAACCGGTGAACTGTTACCATTTGGTTCTTTGGGTGCTCATAAGAAGAAAGAATATCAAAATGCTGCCGTCTGCTTGTTTGTGTTTGATTGTCTATTATTCAAAGGAGAGAATTTAACCAATTTGTATGTATACGTTAAATTGTTACTGCACAGTATACTACTACCCATTTATATATGTTAGATCACTGGCTGAACGTCGAAAGATTTTGGAAAACAACATAAAACCTCTCAAGTCATACGTACAGTTATCGGAAAGCTTTTTCTTAAAAAATAAAAGTGAACTCTCCTTAATGATGGCCAAAGTACTGAAAGCACATCTCGAAGGTGTAGTACTTAAGGATCCGGATGGCATTTATCAACCGGGTAAAAGAGGTTGGATTAAAGTGAAAAAAGACTATCTGTTCGAAGGTAAAATGGCCGATAGCGCTGACTTGGTGGTTCTCGGTGCTTCATATGGTTCCGGCAATAAAGGCGGCATTCTCAGTATTTTCCTTATGGGCTGCTTTGACAGGCGAGACCGCTTATGGAAAACTGTTACCAAAGTTCATACTGGATTAGACGACAGCACACGCTTGCAAATGCATGATTATTTAACCGATCTTATGGAAAGGTCGAACCCCAATAAGTTACCCACATGGCTGATATGTAATAAACCATTAGTACCCGACTTTGTAGCGAAGGATCCGTCTGAAATGCCCGTTTGGGAAATAACTGGCGCCGAATTTACCAAATCCGGCGAACACACAGCCAATGGCATATCTATACGTTTTCCACGCATCACCCGCTTAAGAGACGATAAGAATGCAGAACAAGCCACTGATTTGTCACATTTAGAGAAAATGTATGAAGCATCAAAAAATAATGTCAATGTTGATTTATTGTTGAAAGAATGTGATCAACAAGATTTAGATACCGTGATAGAAATTAATGGTAAATTGAATCTGCCACAACTATCTCCGTGTGGTAAGGAGAAAAAAGTGGAAACGGGAAAAAGGAAATCAGAACCCTTACAGGATGATAACGCTAAACACAAAAAAGTTGCGAAACTAGATCGTGACGCTAAGAAGGAATCATCATTACAGAAATTGTGGTCAAGTAAAGAGAAATCGGCCACTAAAGAAAACAAATTGTTTGAAAATATTGTCGCGCACATTCATGAAGATTTAGAAGGATGTTCGGTTATTATTAAGAATTTTAAGCATAATGGTGGTACTATTGCTACCAACAGTAAAGCTGCTGATATAATATTTTATGGCGCCAGCAATGCTGGGGTTAGCCTAGAGGAAAGTAGATTAAAGTATAAGCCCAACTGTCGGCATTTGCACATCAATTGGTTGAAAGATAGTTTAGACATAAACAAATTGCAATCATACCCATTGTATGCAATTGTCCTCAAGTAAATCAATTCAGAATTTGTTACCATTTTTAAACGTAATTGTTGTTCATATATTGATTATATTGAAATTCATTTTGCCATCATGTAAGATATATATATATAATAACGAAATAAATTTATATTTCCATATAGCACTCTATCCACTTTTTGTTTCGAAACATTTTACGCTGTGGATTTTCTGCAATATATGAATAATATGGGGGGTGAAGGAAAAATCTTATATTCTATGAGCAGTACTTGCTGCTTAATGTAGGTGGAGTTTCTCAAGTGAAATAAATATACACACATTCACATTCATTAAATTCTCCACTTAAGATGAGGGCCACACTAAGTTTGCTATTCCGTTTGCTGTACCTAAAGTGAACCGTGAAAGACCCTACAAAGATCAGTATCGAAATTTAATTCTAGTTTTTTTAGGCAGATCGTTCTTAAAATTGGGCAAAATCGGTTAAGACCCACGTCCACAACCAAAATCTATTTACCTGCTATGGAGTTGAAATTTGGAGGGTATTTAAGAGTTGGCCTGAGCCAAATGTAGTTCGTACTGAGTCAACCTCTCTCTTTCTCTCTCTCCATGATAAATTCTATTCTGTCCGTTGCAATTGCATAAAAAGTGTTTTCAATTAATTCCCATTTTTCAGTTAAACGAACTGACTGCAACCGATCATTATAGCGCACAAATATTAAATAGATATTAAAACGTATTAAAAATGTGGCTAGAATTTTTTGTACTACTATCGGTGGCTATATATGCGTTTTATCGTTGGGCAACAAAAAATCACGATTATTTCAAGAAGCGCGGCATACCGCACCAAAAACCGAAACTTCTTCTTGGAGATATGTGGAGTGTAATATTAAAACGCAAATCATTTTTGGATGTTATAATTGACTTGTACAATGAATATGATGGCAAGTAAGTATAATGCGTTCAGTGCAACATATGTGCAAAAAGTGCATCATATTTAGACGGGGGTTTGTAACGGTGGAGGGGCTTAAACACGCCTACAATTTACAAAAACAGAAACCTTTTATGAAGCAGAATACGTCTATTACGCTGTTCTGTAATATAAATACTTTTCGAGAGCTTAACCAGGACTGTGGCACACTTACGGCTTGTATATAGATGCGCAAAGTATTTCGAATTTGACCTGGGCTAATGCCTACATTTTATTTTTATTTCAATGACATTTTAACTAAAATTAATTACTCAACCCCATGTAATGTAATGTGTTACCGTGTACTACGAAAAAAAAAGTGTACCCGTTTCCCCTCTTTATGAAATTTCTATTCAGTTTCGAATCAAATAAATATATATTGTTGTAATATTGTTTCCGTACCGTCATTAAGACTGTAAAAACCTATAATTATAATAAACCGGTTTTAAAAGGCTTCCTTAATGGATGTTTTATTAAAAACGCTTTGGACTTATTTTCAAGTTAGATGAAAACATCAATTGTCAACGTTAGAAAGCTTTAAACATTTTTTTACATGTATTGACAACATATGGAATTACATTGCGTACAATGTATGATGTTACTAATATTAAGTTCAATAGTCGTTTGAGTTGTAAGAAACATTTCGAATTAAGTAATTACATCCTTTTGGGAGTTTGAAACGTAATGTGTGTTTTCCAACCGGTATAGAATAATGTAAATAAAACTGTCTACAGAAACTAAAATGGCCTGAAATGTCCGCTTAATGTGTTTAAATTTATAACTGTGAGCACTTCAATATTAGATGGACTGCACTGACGGGCTTCGGTTTTTTATACTCTGCACCATTAGTGGCAAAGAGTATATTAAGTTTGCGCGGATGTTTATAACTATTAAAAGTTAAATTGCCACACCCACCTTTAATTATACCGATCGATTCAGAATTAAAACCTGAATCCATGTAAATTTATGTCGAATTTTTTGATATAGTTCGATGAAATTTGGTACAAGGAAATGTTTTAGCTCAGAAAGGAACCCTATTGAAAATGGACCGAGTCGGACTATTTTTAGAACCCCTCTTCACATAAAGTCCTAATAATATGGAAGCTTTATATGGAAAAAAATCACAATTCTTAATATACTTTCACAATATTTGGTGAAGTTAATTAGCTTAATAATTGACTGCACCCAATTTGAGCCTGAACCTCTTCCTTATATAACGCTTTACTTTGCCAAAATTTGGTGACGAATAGTTATTAGGAAGTATAAGAAATATAGTTTTCTATTTTACACACACGCTCCAGAAACGTTACTATTGACATTGAAAAATATAATTAAACAATAAAATATTTAATTTTCTTTTTTGAGGTATTTGAATAATACATCAAGTAATGTAGGGTATTTGATTGTCGGCTTTAATCGACTATAATACTTTCACCAGTTTATACTGTTCAAGAATGTATTTACATATATTTTATTTTATTGTCAGAATATATGGCGTATTTGATCAACGTATCCCAGTGATTATGCTGCGCGATCCTGAGATTATTAAACAAATTACAATTAAAGATTTCGATCATTTCATTAATCATCGCACAACCTTTGGCGATGAAAATGATAAAAACAATCTGTTCGGTTCATCTTTGTTTATGATGAAAGATGATCGTTGGAAAGATATGCGTAATACCCTAAGTCCAGCATTCACCAGTAGTAAGATGCGCTTAATGTTTCAATTAATGGATCAAGTAGCTAGAGAAACGGTAACCTATTTGAAGAAACAATCAATGGCAAGTGATAATCAAGGTTGGGACGTGAATGTAAAAGATTTTGTGACACGTTACACCAACGACGTTATTGCATCAACAGCATTCGGATTGGAAGTGAATTCCTTTGAACATCAAAATAACGACTTTTACATGGCCGGAAAGAAAGTTACAAATTTTAACTTTTGGCAAAGTATAAAATTCTTCCTGTATATGAACATGAAGGATTTGGTGAAGGTTTTTAACAATACAACTTAATTGTACACATACAAATCTTATTTGATCTCTTTTAAGCTTCTGGGAATAGAATTATTTGACAAAAAGGCATCGCAATATTTTAGGAGGTTAGTTTTGGATGCTATGAAGTATCGTCAAGATCATGGCATAGTAAGGAACGACATGATTAATATGCTGATGGAAGCGAAAGGTCTTTTAAAAGGCGACACGAAACCTTCAAATCGTGAATGGAGTGATACCGATATTGTAGCTCAATGTTTTTTATTCTTTTTTGCGGGTTTTGAGACGACTGCTTCTGCAACTTGTTTTATGGCGCATGAAATAATGGAAAATCCCGAAGTGCAGGAAAAGTTATTGAGAGAAATTCATGAACTTGACTCCCAATTGGAAGGTAAACCGATCACATACGAGAAAATTCAAAATATGCGTTACTTGGATATGGTGTTGTCCGAAACTTTACGTAAATGGGGCGGAGGTGTTGTTATGGATCGCCTATGCACCAAAGACATATCATATGATTTGGGTGATGGCTTAAAATTGGATTTAAAAAAAGGTGATTGCGTATGGATTCCTGCTGTTGGTCTGCATAATGACCCCAAATACTTTGAAAACCCGAAGAAATTCGATCCCGAACGTTTCAGTGAAGAAAATAAGGATAATATAAAACCATTCACTTATTTACCCTTTGGAATGGGTCCCAGAAATTGTATCGGTATGGCATAATTCTTTTAATGAGCTTGCTTTCATTCACTAATTGTTTTTTAATCTCTACACATTTTGAAGGTTCACGTTTCGCCCAATTGGAGACCAAAGTTTTGATATATTATTTATTGCGTGATTTTCGTTTGGAAGCCGCCAAGAAAAGTTGTGTACCGTTAAATTTGAGTGCAAGTGGCTTCCTGTTGATGCCAAAGGGGGGCTTTTGGCTTAAATTTGTTTCAAGAAATTGAATATTCGTTGTTTGTTGTTAATTTTAATTATAATTCATGTTGTGGATTTATATAAATTTATAAATATTTAAATATTTGAAAGCATACAAAATCTCATAACTTTTGATTTGATGCATGTAGTATTAAATGGAAAGGAATTCTATTTTAACATACATTGTTGAACAAGCTTTCTTTGTCAGACGTACGGACCAAGTAAGTCCCCTTATGAGTAAAGGATTTAAAATGGTTTATTATACTCTGTTCCACTTGCGGCAAAGGATACATTAAATTTGTGCGAGTGTTTGCAACTCCTAAAGACAATCAATATCTGAATCGACGTCTGTCTGTCTATGAAAATTTGTACCCAAACTACAGATCGCATTTTTTTAAACATTGAGATGAAATTTGTTACAAGACCATGAATTGGCTCAAAGAGGAATCTTATTGAAAAAAGATTGGATCGGATTGTGTTTAGAACCCCTCTTCACATAAAGTTCTATTACAATGGAAGACTTTATATGGAAATAATCGCAATATTTTTTGGCAAAAATGGCTCACGAAGTAACTTATATGGCAGTGCTTCGCGATACAACTAACAACAGATACAACTCAACGAATTGTAGCATAATTTAAAAAGCTAGTGTGGGGTATTAAATATTCGGGCTTGACCCCCTATAACTTGTTTTCACATTCCTTTCATATGAAAGGTGGCATACCAATTTTGTCATTCCGTTATTTTTCTATTGGGCAGAGTCTAATAACTACAACACCAATAACTTACAATAAACATTTTTCTGTGCAGAATTCGAAGCTCCGCCCCTAGCTTTCGTATAAACCTCATATGTAAACTGCTCCAAATGTAGATTTTTTCTTGTTATTTACTCAGCTTATTTACTTTTTGTTGTTGGATTGTTTATGTGTAAATGTTGTCTCAATTAGAGTGTTTGCTTAGCACGTATAGAGAAGTGTGTTAATGAATGAGCTGAGCGGTGTAGGGAATATTTGCTACTTGTATGAAATTTATTTACTTTTGCTAGAGAAGCCTGCTGCCACTAGCTGCTGTTTGTACTACCTCTCCCACAGATTGCTCTTACGCTTGCATACCATATAAAAGCACTTTTCAATCGAATAACAGATTCTGTTCGTGTTTCAATCAGCGACAAGATCGTTCATTAGGCACGCGTGCGCATGTTTTTTCACCCATACTAAATATAATAATTACATATGTCGAACAAACAACACTAGTTAACAATCATTTTCCGGGTTATTATGTAAACAGTGGAAACTAAAAAATATATATATAAAATGGTCTCAAATGTACAAACATATTTTAAAAATAAAACACTTTTTCTGACCGGTGGAACAGGATTTTTGGGCAAAGGTGCGTAAGAAGCGTTAAGAAGAGCAAATAATAAAAACATTATAAATAAAGAAAAGCTTTCGATTTATCATTCGATTTTTTCGTTGCATTAATAAAAAAACAAACTAACGATATGTGTTTTTTATTATTAAATATGGCACAGTGGAGTGAAAGTATTATAGTAAGATTGCTTCTTAACAAATTTGTAATGAGCTTGAAAGCAATTTATGCTGCTGCGACAAATATTTTGGACTGTTGTAATTGAAAATGAAATGTTTTCTTTTTAAATTTTTTGCAGGTTCAATGTTTCGGAAAAGGTTGTGGAACGCGTTTGTTTTGAAATCAATATGAATCCACTTTCTCACTTACGTATACCACTCCACCCATTGTGTGGTTCAGAAATCGTTAATTGTACTCCATCATTAGTTCATTTCGTTCATTTGTACTTTCAAAGATACCATTTTTGACTATTGATGAAAAATTGATGAAGAACACATGACGTTTTTTGAAGTCCAGTTGATTTATGTGAAGGAAAGAACCCTTTCAAAATAAAAGATTCATAAAAGTAACGACTTTTTCAAAGTAGTGTTCATAGCAGTAGTGCTCTGTGATTTTTTGGCATCTAATGAACCGCCACTGTTCAATTTCTGACCAAAGTACAAGTGAAACGCTTTTAAATACCTTTTAATTCTACCCTAAGTACTAAACAAAAGTACTGCGCAGGAGGTTTTTCATTACTCCAAGATTAGTACGATTTATTAAGCGAAAAAAACATGATGGTAGTGTATAAAAAATAAATAAACTGAAATAGAAACTTATTCACAGGTAATACAATCGATGTTAGGATGTGATGTGTACCGTTAATAAAGTTGTATTGTAATTGGAAAACGACGTGCTTCATTACATTGTATATTGCGATCACAATAATCTCCTTTCTTATGCAACTTTCTTGTTTTTACAAAAAAGTGCCTCTCATACACATTATGCATGTGGAAGTTGGTAATGTTATCTTTCCCTCTCTATATATTATTAATTATATAGTGCAATAAATTGTGTGTGTACTTAAGTAATTCCGTGAGTTAAACTAATTAATTTGCTGCTGGTGTATAATTGAATATAATTATTGGAATATTTCCTCATAAAGTATCGGAAAAATTATACCTTCCTGGTGATTTAATTTAATAAATAACGTGTTTTTAAACAAGTATAAAAACTGTATTTGTTTGAGGCCAAATCTTGATTACCCACTACCTAGGTAGCAAAACTCTCTAGTGAGTAATTGCGAGTAAATACGGAGCAAATTCTCCTTTTTCAGTTTGCTTTGCACTGTAAAGGCCTTGTTTGACCAATTTCGCTTAATTTTAATATAAACTTGTGTAGAAAAACTATCAACACTTCTGCCAATGCTAGAATCTATTGATTGCCACAGTAAACATACGCAAGGAAGGACAGACAGACATAATTATTGGATGCTGATTCAAAATATTATATATATACTTTAAGGGATCTGTCAGGCTCCTTTTTGGGCCAACTACTTGTAAATATTTTGTCAGAGTGATAAATACACTCGATTATGTACTTAAGTAACAATCGCTCTTTTTTCTTTGGTTTCTCAGTGATTATTGAAAAACTCTTACGCACCACAGAAATTGCTCAAATTTATATACTTGTGCGTGCCAAAGGGGGCAAGGATATAAATGAACGTGTACACGAAATTTTCAAAGATGCTGTAAGTATACTTGCTCAATATGCCATCATGTTAAAAACAGTTAAAAACACGTTTCTTTTGTAACGTTACGTAATGCGATTTTAGTTGTTCGAAAAGTTGCATGCAATACGTCCCGAATCTGCCCGCTTTGTTAAAGCCATTGCTGGCGATTGTACGTTAACCAATTTGGGTATATCTGAAACAGACCGTCAACAGTTAATTGAGAATGTCGACGTAATCATACATAGTGCGGCCACAGTACGCTTTAACGAATTGTTAAGTAAGGCGGTGCAAATTAATGTACAGGCCACGGTTGATATGTTGAACTTAGCTAAAGAGATGAAGAAACTTCAAGTGAGTATGAATACTTTTCTCCAACTGTAGGTGATTTACTTATTGCACCCTACATCACTTGTACTATAGAATATATTAAAATGAAGAAGAAGAGGTGGGAATATATGTAACTGAAGTGACTGAGTCTTCGCCATTTTTGAAATTGCTTTACTTGCTTAAAAATGACAGAATCTATAGTTTAATTATTAGTAAATCTTGAATATTACAAATTCAAACCGTAAATGAAACGGGTTTAAAATTTGGACCCAACCAAACCCTGTTCGGAACATCTTTTTATTTAACGAATATTTAAAAAGTGACTTCATGAAGTGATCGTTTCTAAATTGTAAGGTATCTTATAATTCACACACTTACTTTCTAGGCTTTCGTACATGTCTCTTCAGCTTTCGCCAATTGTTTGGTATTTCATGTGAAGGAAACTTATTACACTGAATACTTGAGTGCCTCTACCGATAAAATACTGCAAATCAAGGACACGGGCGATAAGATACTCGACAACATGCATGCGGAATTGGTGGGAAAATTCCCCAATACCTACTGCTATACAAAATCGATTGCCGAAGATGCTATTCTTAAAATGGGCAATACGCTGCCAATATGCATTTTTCGACCCGGTATAAGTAAGTAGCTCTTTTGAGAGCCGATTTCCATACGATAATACGAAGAATAAAAATATGTATTTGTACGTTATATAAATAGTAATAGCCACCAGTGGAGAACCTGTACCGGGTTGGGTAGACAATTTATATGGTCCCATGAGTATAGTATATGGCGGGGCTATCGGTGTACTACGAGTGATGTATGGTCGTGCCTCAGCTAAAGCTGGTTTAGTGCCTGTAGATTTTTGTGCCAATATGTTGTTAACTTGTGCCTGGCATACCGGCACTCGAACAGATCAGGTGTAAGTTTTATAAATAGGTGTTTAAGGAAGAAGCCGTATTTTAATGTTTTTCTTTTTTTTTCAACGCTTTAAGTCCTTTATTGGAGCCGCCTATTTATAATCTGGTACCAGATGAGATAAACTCCATAAAATGGGGTGCTTATCAAAAACTTGTGGAAGAATATGGCCGCAAAATTCCTCTGGCCAGCATGATTTGGTTTCCCTATCTAATCTTTACCGATAAATACTGGTTATATAAATTGTTATGCTTAGTATACCACACCATACCCGGTTATATTATCGATTTGATTCTGATGTCAATAAGTAAAAAACGCAGGTGAGCATGTTTCAATTAAGGGTAATAAAAATTTTATAGTCGCTATAATAAAGAAGTTTTTAAGTACTCATTATTTATATACCCTACACCCCCTGAATTAGTTGGTTATAATATTTGTAACTCTTAAAAATATGAAAACGGGACCATTTATTATTATATCACGCGTAATTAATTTCTACATTGCCTTAACGGTGTGTACAATAAACAAGAAGGAAGGATCAGAGACTTAACAGAGTATAAAATATTCGAATACTGAATCGATCTAGCCACATATGTCTATCCGCGTATGTGAGGAAACCATTCTCCGGGTCACAAAAATTAGGAAATTGATAAAAGTGTTCTAATTAATATGAATTTGTTAGTAGATTGAAATCTGAAATGGGGCAATGTCAGTCGAAGGATATGCTTTTTCATAATTACAAAAATTAATATAAGTTGAAAACTGAAGCACTTATACTTGAAAGGTTTTAGTTAAACGATAATGGGTTACCAAAATTTGTCTTAAACCAAATGTAACCTTTTTTTTATTAACTTAGTATATTCTCCATATAAAATGGGGGATAAATAGTGTTTATTTTATATTCTTGATCAGCTTTAAACACTGAGTCGATCTAGACATGAGTCCGTATGTCCATCTGTTGTTGGCACTACTGAGGTCGTACATTTTGAGATATTTAGCTAAAATTTTGTAAAGAAACTGATTCTGCACGTAGACTTTTTTAGATCTTGTACTTTGTACTATTGTAGTTGTCGAGAGTATGTAAGGATCTAAGCCAAATCATATTTTTTTACTTGTTTTTTATTTAGAATGACGAAAATGTATCAAAAAATCCACACGCAATGCGACATGTTGCGTTATTTTGTGAGTAATGAATGGACATTCGACACCACCAACACTAAACATTTATGGAGTTTAATGACACCGCACGATCAACAACTCTACAATTTTGATATGGTATCATTCGATTGGTCACAGTATTCGATTAACAGCTTATACGGGATGCGTAAATTTTTAGCCAAAGAGGAGCCCGAAACTATACCGAAGGGCAGAAAATTATTAAAACGGTACGAGAAAAAAGTCCCATTATTTAAATTTGCTTGACAATATTTTTTTAATTATTTGTAATTTTTCAGCTTGTACGTTTTAGATTTGATGATGCATCTGATTGTTTACGCAGGTTTTTTCTGGTTAATTTCGCTTGGTTTGAAGCACATTATTTCATGACTATAATCAAAGGAACGTATAAAAAATCTACTGGTTGGCGGTGATCATTTAGTATTATTAAAGAAACAGTTTAGTATACAATTAATTATTTTGCAAAGTTTGATGCGTGATTTTATGCTATAAAGTGCACTTACTCGTAGTGCTGGATGTTGCTGTGGTGAAACTCCATAAACTGATATTACGTACAGCCATCGCACTCATAAGGAAGCAAATTAAATTTTGTATAAAATTACGAGATATAAAAGCTTCATGTGCTCGGTTGAAGAATATCAAGAGCATCAGATGTATACGTGACAACAGTAACAACATATTTCAGGTTATTAATTTAACTTTATACGCAAAACATATTATACGATGGAATAAAGCACTACGCGAGTATTATTTTAAAAAACATTCATCACATACGTTTTGTATTTATATACGAATAAACGAATAAAAATTTTAAATTTCAAAATGAACCGCTTCGCTAACCTTCTGTAAACATACTGAACCATAAATTAGTTCTGTCCAACGAATGTGTCATCAACGAACTATTGCAGAGAAAGACAACATTTACGATTATTTAAAAATATACATTCGTCCTTATAAGTATGTTTCTGTCTATACTTGGTAAGTAGACGTAGTAGTAGAACTCCTATTGAACTATTACTGAACATCGTCAACTTGTCGTCCCATTGCTAAGCAATGCACATAAGTTAATATACTTAAAAGCACAACCATCTAACATCTATGTACATCCTTAATCGTGGTTTATTTCCTTATTCGTTTAAAATTAGCGTCTACCAATCTCATTTTATGCAATTCTTTTCACCTAAACAATTTGCGGATACATTGAAAAGAATTTCTCTCTCTTTTTTCTTTCTTTTACATAAAACACATTTTTTAACACCTTCCACTATGTAAAAAACGAATTCACTGCGTTCCGTACAATTTAATAAAGAGTAGAAAATAGCAGGTAATGGCCGGAAACTTGAAATTTATATAGAATTGTGAAAATTAGAGAAATGTCGAGACAGTTATCCTTTACTGCTCGAATGTCTACGAATTTTTTTCCAAACTTAATCCATTTATGATGTTAATTTGAAACAAATATAAAAACTAAATGTAGCTTAGACCAAATCATAAGTGCCCTCTACATATACCTAAGAATAGTGGGCGTGGCGCATACAATTTTACGCCCTTTCGTAGTGTAGATATTACGGATAAATTTGCAAGTCCTCCGAGTCTCACGCTGCATAAAGTTCTATTAAGTTTTGAGCGTGTCTTTTATATGGCTTTAGGAGATTGGGTGCGTGATTCTTGACGGAGCGATATGCGTGTTGAAACTAGAACAGCCTGTACAAAAATTTCAACTTAATATCTCAAAAATTACGATCGCGAGAGTGCCAATAAGATGCAGACACGCAAATAGACATGTGTAGATCAACTAAGTTCTTAATGCTGAATAAAAATATATATATACTAGGGTCTCTGACGCCATCTTCTGAATGTTGCAAAAGAAGTGACAAACCTAGTATATGCCCCATTTTATGGGAAGGGCATATAATATGTAATATAGTTAAAGCTTCTCATTATTGATATATTATTAATTGTAGCTTACTTGTATGATTTTCGTGGTAAAATTGGTCATAATTTGTATCTTCAAGAGACTTCATTCCGCCAGTTTTTAATGCAGAAAGTTTATCTAAAATAAGAAATTAGGTAAAACTAAGTGTAAGTACATATTTTATCATTTTGAAAAATTATTCCCATACACACCTGTATTATTTATACCATTTAATAAGAAAGTGTTATAGCGAAAACGAAATTTCCCTCTAAAACCCTTAGCAGTAAAATTAGAACTGGCGTCAAATTCAATTAACAAGTCAGGTCCTGTGCTCAGAATAGAATTTATAGGTGGCTTTTGACAAAGTACATCAATGACGGCATTTGCGTTGCTTGATTCAGAATCGTATATAACTAATTTGTCTAAAGAACAACTACTCAAAATAATTAATAAGTAAACTGGAATATAGATGCACGTTTATACCTCTTTCCCTGTTTGGGTAGTTGAAGCTCTTCAAACACTAATTCCACGTGATCATAAGAACTGTAATATTATATTTCATGTATGATAAAATAAAGAAACAATTAACAAGGATACTATGTGGCACCATACCTGCCTAAAAACTTATAATAGCATTTTATATGAGTTGGATAGGTAGCAGGGAAACGGGGCGACTGAAAGTAACGCCACATCTCCACAGAATTATGCTTTGCCAAAGGATCCGCCGCAAAATTATAATCGCAATAAGTATTTTTTATCAAGCGACCTTCATTTTTAAATTTATCTAAAAGTATTCACCATTAATTGATTGAGTATATGTTTTGGAGGTTATTATATTTCAGAGAACCCACTGTTCCTTATAAATCGATACTCCCCGATTACATTTAAAGGCCAATGATTAAGTGCTGATTGATTATGCAGGAACTTGCGAAAGTGGATGCGTATTGCAAGAATTTTCTGTGAACTATAAATAAAGGCGGTCGTGCGCTTCAGAAAAGCTGATGTCACATTTGAAATAGAGCCAATTGGGGTTACGCCCAATGAATCAGATAAGATGCTATTAATATTGTGTTGTCTAGAAGATGTGGGCGATAGTGACGTCGTTCGCAATAATGGTGGTGACATTGTTATAGCTGATTGGCTGTAATTGCAAAATACAAATTCCGGCCGCGCAGAATTCTCGACAACTGGTGCACGTAGATGTGGAAATATCTCTATATAATCCAAGCAGCTGCAAAATATATTTACAAAGCAGAAAGCAGAAGTTACATTCAACATAAATAAGTACAAAATGTATTTTATAAAACATTTAGGATGCATAAAAAGCTGTGCCGCAACATTTATTTATCTTTTAAATCTCATTATACTCTCTTTAATAGTTTTGTTATGTTTTTTTGTATAAGTAGTAAATTAATTTAATAAATCTTAATCTTTAGCGTCTGCACGTTTTCTAACACCAGCCAAAATACGGCAAAAAGCTGGATAATCAATCATAGGGGGGTCGTCTAAATTTTTCGGTTTAATTAATGGAGCATGACGCAAAGCTTCTTTGGCCTCTTCTTCCGACATTTTATCACCGAAATTTGTCAATTCCTCGAATATTCTGCAAATAATATTCTTTATGATATATTTAATAACAACAATTTAGATCACAAACTTTTTTTCTTCAATCCGACCAGTACCATACAAATCCCACTTACTCCACGCTTCCATTAAAACATCCTCAGGGTCTAATTCAACAGTGCGATAGCTCATCAATTCTACAAAAGCATCCACATCTAAAGGAGTTTTAGCCTTATTAAAATAAATCATTTATTAATTATTTGTGCTCTTGAAATAGGCTGCTTTAAACGGATTTACCTCTTGCAACATTTCATCCACCATTTCGTCTGAAGCTTGATTACCTAACGCACCGAATGTAATCTTTAGATCATCCTTAGATATTAAACCATCACCGTCAAGATCAAGTAAAACGAAAGCCTTGAAAACCATACTTGTTTATATATAATAATGCATCGATTTAATATTCTGCATTTGCAACGTTTGGACACAAGCAAAATAAAAATAGCAAATAACTCAAAATATCACAAATCGAATTGTTACACTCCAAAATCATTAAATTCTACTCAACAAAAGTTACGATTTAAATGGTTAAAGTTAAGAATAGATAAATCTAATACTACGATTACTTTGAAGGTAACTCTTAACTTAAGGAGATCAGAAATTATACTTGTTTCCAAAAAAAAGCAACTAAAATATATGTAAATTATTTCAATTCCGAATAGTTAAGTGGCATAGCGGGTTAAATTAGGATTGACCAATATTTTATATTTTTTACACAAGATGGAGGTATACTCGGTTTATAAATTCATTTGCAGCGCCCAGAAAAAGACGTCAGAGATGCTACAAAGTATTTATCAGCATCCAAAGAAGTTAAATCAAAAGACTTCTGGATATTAATAAATTTGAACAATCGTCTAAGGCAGGGGTCTCTGAACTTTTTGGCCATATATATATTTTTCCTTCAATACATAATCGGACCGCAAATCTATTAATTCAATCTGAAGAAGAGGTAAAGCGAGCACATTGTAATCATAAGGATTCTGAAATATCTGTATATCTGTTGAAATTCTATCAATATCAGCGAAGCTGTTTAAGAATTTGGATTTAATAGGTAATGCTTCGTCTCTTGTCTGCTCAAATTTTTTGCAACTTTATCAAAGAGCAACGCATTGAACCGCGGGCCGTTGGTTAGAGACCCCTTGTAATTTATACAATATAAGACATAACTCTTCCAAATATCATTTCCGATCCCCCTTAAATTTCTTTATACTACTCATATGGGTACTATTTGAATTCACTTCTTTCAATTCAGCCAACTTTCTAATATCCATATCGCGCTTGGGAACAAAATCGTTGGGTGTGGCTGCTTTTGGTGGTCGGTAAGGTCCGGTCGTCTCTGGTATTTTTAGGCTGGGATTAAAAATTTCATGTATGGCTGCCATAGCTTCAGATTCATGTACCGGCTCAGCGATGGGTGCGCACGAAGCTTTTCTAGCAGCACTGGCCGCTTTGCGACGCTAATTAAAAGTAACACATTTTATTAACACGTATATAAACGCGAATGGATGCCGTATTTAATCCTGAGCTTTCACTATACCTTCTCTAAATCGTCGTAAGATATTGCAAATTCACCCGACATAATTATTATTATTTTTATTTAATTTTTTCCTTTTTTAAATATTTCTCGTTTAGTTTAATCACCTTCTTGACCTGAACGTTGCCGAGAATCAACTGAAAGCGAATTTTTCACTAACCAGTAATTTTGTTAATCAAAAATTTGGTGGAAAACATCAAAACATACATTACAACAATTTATTAATATTTGTACTCATCAGCTTAATAATATAAACAAAATGAAGATTCATTACATTCAATTATTTGTAACTAGGTGCACAATCAATATAAACGCAACCACATGAATTGGATCACGGCGTTCTACTCAAATCATTATTCTTTTTTTATAGTTCATAAAACTGAATAAATGATTGTGAAAATGGACCACAATGCTGCTTCCAATTTCAACTTTCAAATATGAAGTAATACAGATACACATGATAGTTAGGATAGGTTAATGATGTGTTTTAAAAACGGGCTTATGTCGCATTCAAAACAATTCCTTTAAACGTATAAACGTATAAAGTTGTACTGCATACCTGTACTAGGTATTTCTTTCCTGCTTTGTACTTACATTTCTCTTTAAATAGTATGTACTTGGAGTATCTCATACATTACATATTAGGGGTGAATTATTGTTCGCCTCTAGCTCATGTAATTAGTTTCTTAACGGAACGCATTCATCAATTTCCACGCAAATGTATTCAAATGTTTCATGAATATTTTATGAATTTTTTTATAGTTGTGTTGTGAAAATATAGCCGAGTGCTAAATTGTATTAAGAAATTTCAAAAATTTCTTTACTTTTGCTTTTTTAACTTTTAAACAGTATTTTATTTATACTTCAATAATAGTCTAAAAATATACAAGTATGTACCAATAATTTGATTGAATTGTAATTAGAGTTGTTCCAATACTTATTCTGTATAATCTCTGAAATACGCAGAAGAAAATTTTCGGTTATTGATGTGGTAACACAGCTGCACAATCAGTCCTAGGTTACCTTGCCATTAACATCAAATCATTTGCATTCATATTATAAAAATGTTTTTTACATCACATACATAAATACATGCATGCACATGTTACATGTAAATGCATGTTAGGTTGAAATCAACACAAAAGATTGACTCTTGCAAATGAGCCGCCAGAAATATTGTGATGAACGCGCAGCATCACGATTTTTATCAGATACGTATTAATTAGAGGAGGAATGAGAAATGTTTCTATAACCAATAACATGTCAATGTTACAATAAAAAAATACATGTATCAAGTAAGTCCAACTAAAAAGGTGCCCTGGGCCGAACGAAAAACACATAAATTTATAAAACTTGCAAAAAAATAACAATTTTTTTACAAACTTATTGCACTTAACACGTAAAAAAAATGTGGCTTAGGTCAAATCTTAAATACCCTCCACGTTTACATACACACAATAAACGTGTTATATATCGTACATGATTAGGCCTCTAATAGTTTACGTATTACATATTCATATGCAAGGCAAAGTTAATAAAAATTTTTTTGGGAAATTGTGAATATTCTTGCAATAAGAACTCGCCTATTTTTTGGTGGCAAACCGATGAATGTGTTAATTATAAATAAGTATAATAAATTTCAATTTCATATTTAAATCTGTAGGGCACATATATATATATATTTTACGATTGTGGGTGTTCGTCTTAACCGGATTTACCCAATTTGAGAAGTGTGTGTAAAAAGTTTCAGCTCATATCTCCAAATTTACGACGGTGAGACTACCAATAATAGACAGATACATGGACACCCGCACAGTCATGTTTAGATTGACTCAGACTACTGACCAAGAATATATATATATATATATACTTTCTAAGATCTCTAATAGTGCCTCCTTCTGAATGTTGCAAACGGAATAGCAAATCTGATGTGGAGGGTATATCAAAAATGTATATATATGCCACAAAAATTGACCTTTGAACTTTAAATACGCTATGCATATTCATAGTTGTCCCATCCATCAATGTACCAAAAATGGGAGTGGTCGAATAACAGAAGCACTCACATCATAATTTACAACAAACTGTATTCCCCATAAAACTCGATTTGCAAACTGATACGCAGTAGATACACTATTAGAGGGCGTAATGTGGAATACCTGCCACGCCTACTATTGTAGATGTGGAGGATATTTAAGATTTGGCCCAAGCCAAATTTTGTCTTCTCACTTGTTCTTTTGTTAACTACATTTAAACAATTAGTGGAACTTGTAAAATTTGCCCAAAATGATTATTTTTAATCACACACATTTTAAAATGTATTTAAAGTATATTTCCGACCTCTGCCACCATATGTGTAAATCGTTCCACTTGCTTTCATATATAATTGATTATCGGGGTATGTAAGCGTTCACACAACATTGGAACATTTCAATTAAAAAAAAAACCTCCGTATGGAACATAACAGCACACCATACCGCCCGATCAATTAAAATTTATAACTTAACAAATGTACAAATATTGTTTTAAGAAAATTTATAATAATAACTAAAAGAATTACTGCACTCACTTACTCGGGTCTCAATTGCACGTATTTAAAACGCATGGCTACAATTTCCTCATTGGCACAACCCACAATAAAAATCACATAGCAATTTTTTTCAACATATTGCACCATCGACGCATTCAGTCTGAAATAAGCGGGAGCCGTTGACGAGCCGTTGCTTCGTTGATTGTAATGCAAGCAAGAGCATTCTGTGTGGTTATTAATAAACATATTATTTGAAAAAACGTTTTGATTGATTAATTTATTCACCTAAATGAGTATTTTTACTTGTATTGGATACCCAGGAATTTATTTGATTAAAAATCAGAATTAATAGTAGATTGTGAAACATGGTGCACATTTCCTATACAAATTCCAACTGATACTTGAACGATAATTACATACTAGTCAAACTAATCGTTGGAGAGTCCTTCACTCAACTGAAATTAATCGGTACAGAGTAAAAAGAAGTTTCATTTCCGCTACTTAGGGATGCTGTTTTAATCCTCATGTGAGCGCCTAAAAAATCACCTCAAAGGTGTTTCATGGAAAAATATTCTTAGCTTTAGTTGAGTATTCAATAGTTGCACCTTACCTTAAGGGATCAACAGTAGATAATGTCCTGATTATGGTATTTTTCTCTGTTGCTTAAACTGAAAAGTTAACACAAGAGCCTTAAGAGGCACTCAATTCAATACGTTTGTCTTTGGAAATAGTAAAATACTCTCATTTTGTCTTTACTTATAATGATGTTAAAGTAAGCTTGTAACTGTAGCTCACTAAAGGATTATATAATATGCGTATATGTACTAAGCCCATGTAAACAATGAAAGTGTTTAGTGTATATTTATAGAAAAAGTAGGACACCTTTAAAGCTTCGGCGTATTAATGTTCTTCAATAAAAACCACTTTTACTTAACTTAACATTAATGATAGACAAGTTTTATAGTACTAGTCATCACATATTTAATTTAGACCTAAAAAGGGTTGTGAAAATGGATGGAAAAATTTTAATTCAATTTTAAAATGTTTAAAAATAATTTTGTAATCCAAAAATCAGGTGTGTCGCGTAAGCATTCTCTTACTTAGTTTTTTACGGGATCGGTTAATTTTTGGAACCACTTCCCATAAACTTGAACGACACTCAATATTTTTTATTGTGGTATTTTCTGTTACAAAAGGATTGATGGATAAACTTATTATATCCCCGTTGAGATATTTACCCGTCATTTGCACGATTAAGAAATAGTATGAAATAGATTGAATGAATCTTTTTTAACTATTCAACTCTATTTTCTGTAGTAACAAGGAATACAATTGAAAGAAACATATTTTCCATATCGAGATTCATTTATCCAACTGTGAGTGTAACATTTGGGCTAACACCACAGCCTGACTTCCATTGATATCCTAAAAAAAATGATTATAAAAATGCATGCTATTCAAATGAATAATTTGGAATTGAAAATTTTTTATACCTCATAATCAAAGGGTTCCATGTATTCCTGGCAACGTTTATACCATTGTTTAACCCGGCTATAGGGATGCAAATCAAGACCGAATGCTTCAATTTGGGATACAGTCACTAGCAGTGCTAAATCCGCTATTGTAAAATGATCGGTTGCACTATAGGTGCTACCTTTTAAGATCTCATCAAACCAGCCTATTGCTTCATTCAATTTAGCCTTTTTCGTTTCGTCGAGAGGAGCTCCTATAAATAGAGTGGGGAACTACAAGTAGATTAGAAGTGATAGATGCATTATGCAACAGCAAGGAGCATTTTACTTAACCTACATAATAGTCCGCCATGCGCTGATATAGAGTACCCATATCGAACATTAAACGTTGATCGACTAGGGCCCGTACACGTATATCCTTGGGATATAAGGTGTCGTCTTTGCCAAAAACCGAAACCAAATATGATAAAATGACGCGACTAAAGTTTTTCCACACAGTTCCATATAAATAACATTGAAAAGAAATTTCAACCCATCACTCACCTCTCCCATAATATGAAACCGTCATCGTTTAAAGTCGGTATACAATGTTGGGGATTGATTTCTAAAAATTCCGGTTTCAGTTGTTCCTTTTTTAATGTATTGACAATTCTCAGATCGAATTCCAAGTCCAACACTTTAGCTAACAATAATACAGTGCGACAGGGTGGACTCGGTGGTAAGTAGTATAAAATCGGGGTCATCTTACTGCCTCTAATCAAAAGGCAATAAACAAATTCTTTAATAATATGACCAGTGTCTTCGAACATAGTGTAGCAGATATTATGCGAACAAAAACTGTCAAATTTAACGATTTAATAACGATTAACGATTTGGCAAGTTTAAATTGAAAATAAAATGTGAAGGATTTTTTCTACAGTGGTGATTGTTCTTACTACTACACTTCTGCGGTTAAATGATTGATTTTGTTTGGTATCAATATTTACTTACTTGATACGAAGCACAAACTTGTGTTGCACCTCCTGCACTGAGTCTATGCAATTCCCCAGTTTTAATGAAACTAAACACAAATCGTTTGGACTCCCGAGCTGCCCCCTTATACTCTGATGGCTCTTATAAATATTTCAACAACAGACAAAGTGTTATTATTGCCATTGCAATAAATGTGTCCTTCTGTTTATTATGTGAATTTATTGTTGTTTTTATCCGCTCCACATAAGATGGCAGGGTATATCAAGTTTGTCATTCCGTTCACAACGGCCAGAAGAAAGAATCAGTGATAAAACATATTTTAAACATATTTTTATTAGCATCAAAAACTGAATCGATTTAGAAATGTTTGTGTGTTTTATCTTGTAATTCGTTTATGAGTTTTTTTTTATTTAAAATGGGTGAAATTGAATAACAGACATGCCCACAATTTACAAAAAATCTGTAACATGACACGTAATATACAAATATGTAGAAGCCGTACTTGGGTATCTGTCACGCCCACTACTTGTATGAACCTATGGAGGGTACTAAGGATTTAGCCTAAACTCTCTAAATATAGTTTTTACTCGATTTTTTTATAATAATATATTATAAACCTGTCTGTCTAGGATATTGTGGTTGAGTTTTTTACTTCTTTCATAATAATTGTGGGTTGCCCAGCGACAGATATATTTGTATGGAATATATATATATATTTACGATACATACTCGTATACAATATACCCATTGTTTTATTAAAACGCAAATATAAATCCGCCTACGACTGGTTTATTTCCTGCCCGTTTATTACTAAGTTTTACCAACTGTAACATTTTCCATCCGAGACCGAATATAAAAAACTTAAATCAATGATAGTTCTCATAAAATATTTTAATAAAAATTTCTATAATCATATTCAAAAAAACAATATTTTAATCAAAAACAACTAAAAATATTATAACGATTTAGACTCTTAAATTATGCTACGATGAGTTTCAGATTTTGATTCTGAATCGATCGGTTTAATCGAAAATGAGTGTAACATTTGGAGTTGGAGTTACAAACTTCCGTACAAATCTTATATACCCTTCGCTACAAGTAGTGCAGGGCATAATAATTATCTATCTAATATATATAGAGAAAAGTGAAATATCGTTGCTAAATAGTAAGTTATAGCGGAAACAACTGAACTTGAGTTCAAAAGGGTAGAATATCGTCTTTGAAATATGCCGAAAGTTTCTATTCTAACTCCATTATAGGGACATTGCTTTTACATTTTACCTTCGGAACAAAGGTGCAATTATTTGATTGAAAAACATATGTAAAGTGAGTGGTTTCACAGGCAAAGTTGGTAGCTGGAAGGCTACAACTTCGCAAGCTGCTGGTTGTAGCTGGAAGGCTACAACTTCGCAACTATTGCGAAAAAATTAGATCAATATTATTTGTGAAAAAATAAATATCTTCTGTATCTATTCTCTCAGATAATTAACAATTGCTTGACAATCCACATAAGACATAGAGACAAAAACATAAGAGAAATTTTTGTCAGTACGTCCATTAAGAGACATGTAAAGCTACTGCGGAAAATATAGAGTCAGTCGTTATATACATGGTTATATCAAAAAATATTCAAAGGAGGATTTTTTTTTTCAAATAATCAATTGAAAAAGTCAAATTCGGTCAATTTCTTTACAAGAATATTTAAATGATGGACGTGCGGACAAAAAAAAAAACAATTTTAATCACAAGTGACCATACATACCACGGGCCTTGTGATGGTCATACCCGATTTAGGTGATATTTTATACTGTACCTTTTTTGTTAAATATTGTGAGAACTGAAAAATTTCCATTTTCCATTTCACCTTCAAATTTACTTGAAGGTAAGTACCTGAACGCGCGTCAGTACATAATATAAAATTCCCTTTTTCTAATTATTAAAACAAGAAACTTGTAAAATTGCAGCTCTTTAAACAACACTCTTCACCAAACCAGATTAATCAACTCCAAATCAGTTTCTCAATTGAATAAATTTAAGAAAATCGTTTTATACATTTATTGCCCGATCGTGTCTAAAACTCGATATTTTTTAAAAGAGTGGTACTTTTATAGAAATCCATCAAAAGTTAAGTAAAATTTTATTGAGTAAATTCAAGTTAAATTAGCAGGGATATCGAAATCAAATTTGTACCTTAGCAACATTTTCGTACGCGATACATTCTGTAAAGCCAGATGAAATGCTGTAGAGTATTAAGTAGTTGTACTTTATCGACTATTTTGGTAAGCATACTTACTAAGCATGTCTATGTAATACATAAATGGAACAAAGCCTTGTACATCCGTGTCTAATGATGCAGACACAAGTGTAATACATAAGAATCTTTGTGATTGAATGAACTGCAATTTTCAAAGAACTATTTGTGAAATGTTGGCAAGGATTTAAGCAAAAATTTGTGTTTAAGAAACCCGAGCCCTTATTATTCATTCGACTGTTCGTCAGTTCACAAGTTAAAGACAATTTGATTTCTAAAATGTTTTCTTTCAAACATATTCACGTCCTTTTTATAATACAAAGCTATAGCAGCATAATAAACATAATACCTGTAGATGGCAAAGTAATTATTAAAGAAGTGTCTCCAAAGGAAAACCTTCGCATTGAATTGGATGAAAATTCTACGCGGCCCAGTGTACCTGGAGAAGGCTTATACAATGAGAAACATTCAAATTTGGTATAAAACTTAAAAAGTACATGAATTGTTAAAAATTTAATTTTATCTTCATTTAAGGTCCAAGAGCAACACTCTAGTGATACTGATGAACATTTCGATGCTTCCATGCATGGCGGTTACTATGCACCCACCGATTTCCAACAATATCTCCAGCAAATGAGTACCGCTATTGCTCCATACATTCTATATCCGCCTCCGTATGCGATGCCAAATGGCTACGACAGTTATTATAAAGCTCAAAAATCACTCAGTACAACAACAACGAATAATTTTTACAATAGATTCAAAAATGCTTTTACGGCCCTCTATACAACTTTCTACGGTGGCATTATTACCGTCGCCGTCACTTTTCTAGTCATTTTAATGGGTGGTGCTGTGACCAGTGCCATTTGTAATATGACCCCTGTCTGTACTCTTTCAAGTAGGGCTTTCAATTATTTTCGGGGCACAGTTGCTGGGGATATGGGCCGTATGCTGGTTGAGGAAATGACACCGGAGAGAGTACGGCGGGCAGCGGAATTCGTTTATTATGCCATCAACAAATTTGAAACTTTGCAGAAACAATTGGAAACTGAGAATAATGAATGAAATTATTGTTCAAATGTGCATATGAACGTATGTATATGAATAAAAAAAAGACGAATAACATTGAATTTGGATCGATCTTCTTTTTGTTATAATTCAATCGATATTGTTGCCCTTTTTGATTCCACTTGATCATTATGAATTATGTGTATTTGGTCTTTTCATCCCTTAATGATTGCTTTCGGTCTCTGCTTATAAATTAATACCGTTACCAACGCCTCAACTCAAATCAAAATGAAAACACTTTGGGTTTAAGTTATTTAAATTATTGTTTATTCGAATACTTCTGATACCCTAATAGATTGTTTAAATTTGTCTGCAACAGAATGTTACTAAAGATAACTTGATAAATTTTCAAAATCAAAGCAGTTATTAACGAGCGCAAACATGGCCGGAATGATTTTGGTGGTACTTCTGTTACGAAATATTTTCGGGAAAAGGCTGAATTTATATCAACTGCTGTCACGTCACAAACAATGTAAGGATTCTGTAATAGATGTACTATTAGAGAGCGTAATCACGTACCAGTTACGCCCACTATTGTAGATATGTCGGGTATTTAAGATTTGGTTTAAGCCAAATTTAGTTTTCTTACTTGGTTTTGCTTAAATTCTTGTATTAGAGATTTTAAACTTTTAAACTTCACTCTGGTTGAGCGGCTTAGTCCACATATACCTGTTGTTCCAAAACAAACGCACAGATTTGTGCGACACTATCACAAAGTGGTAATATTTCATTTATGAACTCCTAGTTGATTCGTTTCCGACTTTATGTGTGGTCTAGTTCAGTATATGTGTGCACTCTCAAGATGAAACCTATAACGCGTGTCATGTAGAATTCCACCTTTGTGAAAAGCTTATTTTGGATAGGAGACGAATTCGGTACGTTATCTATCTCCTATCTTTATTTAACACATACTGCCATGCCCAATTGCCCAATTGCCCAATACATTTGAATTAATTCACAATATTCTCTTAGCTGTGCAGCACATTTTTGCAAGACGTGTCAAGGAAAAGTACATTTTTTAAGTTTCATTTTTATATAAAAGAAGATTGTTATTTTTTTAACACACACACAAACACTAACACTGTATTAATAAAAAACAAGTGAAAATATTATAGTCGGTCAATCCCAACCACCAAATACCCACCACCACTTGACGCATTCTGTACACCTCTGTAATCGACGCCTTTGTCTAACACTCTCTGTGGCATTATTATCGAGATCCTAGTTTGTAAAAATATATCAATTGAATTTTTTTATTTGAAAAATGAAAAAGTTTATTTTTTTTTATACTTGTATTTTCCAAAATTTCAAAATGATAAATATGTTACCAATTTTTTTTTAATTTTTTGTTTGTTTGATATAAAAATAAAAATGTTTATATGGGGAAGGGTTCTAAAAATGCTCCAATCTTATCCATTTTCCTGTACATGTCTTTGTACCAAATTTTATCAAAATATCTCAAAAAATGCAACCTGTAGCTTGCGTACAAATTTACGTGGATAGACAGGCGGACAGACGGACATGGTTAAATCGATTCAGATTTTGATTGAATCGAATGGTATAACTGAAGGTGGGTGTGGCATATACCATTTGGGAACAAACATCCGCACAAACTTAATATATCCTTTGCCACAAGTGGTGTAGGGTATAAAAATTTTACATGTGAAAATAATTACGTCGTTTGTGTATCTTCGGTTTGGTCTGTAGCACAGCTACTTGGTGTTGTATACGGTCTCTGTGTTTGGCAAAATAAAGCTCTTATCGCTTCATCAGTCGCAATTAGTGGCTGGCTAACGAATTCTAAAGCTTGTATAGCGTACTTTTCAGCATCGCCCAACGGACTTGACGAGGCAGTGGATATATTTAAATTTAGATCTTCAGGTATGCCCACACCTGAATGCAACACCATTTGTTGCAATATGTTGAGATTTTCAGCACTCAAGGTGAGTACATCTGCAGCGGGCAGATTTAGATAACGCATCTTTGCCAAAAATTTCAGATTTTTTAATATCTCCAATTGCATTTCCCGTATCTGTTGTGTGGTGTGCAAGAGTTTTTTGGTCGATTCATTAAGCATGTGATTTTTTTGCGTTAAATCCGCCTTCCAACGGGCCAACTCTTCCACCATTACACTGCTAGCTAAGAATTTTGAACGCCACACTTCACATTGACCCGCCAAAAATTCAATTTGTTCGGTATGGGTGCTCAAATTGTTGGCAGTATCCAAGAGAGCTCTAGCCAGTTGCAGTTTATCTTCGGTTAAAACATTAACGCGTGTCAGCAGATCTTCACCGACCGAGGCGACTAATAAATTTTTAAGTTCAGCGTTAACTTGAGTTTGAAATTTAAACTGCGCCTGAAAGTGATCACGCTCTTCTTTGATCTGTTGAAGTTGCGCCTTAAGATTTTCCACTTCGCTGTGATCATCTAAAGCAGCTTCCGCCTTACGTTTTTCCTTGGCCTCTTCCATTTCTTGTGTTCTCATTGTAGACATTTGCGATACCAGCACAGTTATGTCCAAATTGTTTTTGTTATATGGTTTTATAATTTTGGGTGTAGCAGAGCCACTCCTTTGCTTTGGCTCAATAGGGTTTACAGCTCCCGGATATGGTTCGTATGGTATAAATTTTGGTGGTTTAATTTTTTTGTGTTCGGGTACAGAATTTAAAGGTGTCACTAGACGTGGTTTTAATTTGATTAATTCCCCCTTGGGTATTACGGGAGCTAGGCTGCGCGTTACACACTCTGGTCTTCGATATAAAGAGTGCAAGCCGGGCAGTGGGGAATTATCATTCTTTTCCAATTGTGGTCGTGTCAAAGGAGTAGAACGCTTTTTTCCACACTCCACTGGGGTTTGTTGCTTGGGTAAAATTTCTCTTTCAGTTGTATTTGTTTCTTGTATTATATTCGTTTCGTTTGAACATTTTATTTCCACTTGTTGTTGCTCTGCTTTCGCCAACAATTCATCTTCTTCCATGCCATCACCACAAGTTCGACCTGCTGTTATATTTTTTGTTAAATCATTTTTCAATTCATAAATCTTTTCACTTACATTTTTCCAAGTGTATTAAATTTATTTCCATGATGGTTCAAAAAAAAAATTTCTTATTTTCTACACCATAAATAAAGCAAAATAGAAAATAGAAGTGAAAGTTCACAATTGTCGTGTAAGAGGAACAATTAAAGTAGAGGTGAGCACACAGCATTGAACTAGTTCAGTTCAAGTGGCAATTTCCTGGCATACTTCTGACAAACTTATTACAGTTTATAACGATTTGTTATAATTTGCCTTCAAACCAAAAGCATTCTTTCTAAATTATACTACTCTGCCTTTTTTTATAAACCAAATAAAATGATATATAATTATATATAAAACCTAAATAGAAGTGTTGCCAGTTATAAGAACTTAACTGTGAATTGCCTAGCATTGCTCAGCATGGAGCAAAACTAAAATAATTGTCGTTGCTTTTCGATTAAATAATTTGTGATTTAAGAAATTTTTGTTGGTGTTCAAGTAATTTTATTAAAATACATTTTAAAATTTACACAAAGCACTGTACATATTTTAAGATCTTATAGAAAATAAAGAAAGTTAATTCCACATTAAACACTATAACCACCTTGATCAGCCCAGTGCACACGTCTACTCTCTAAATATTCCAGGTTTTCATAGATTTTCCGCTTTTCCTCATCCATTAACGATGAACGTTTATATTTTTGTATAACATAACAACAACTAAACATTAGAGCCACTTGTACAATTAACCAAAATATTAAAATGGCCACTAAAAGGCTTTGATTCAAACAAATATTATCCAAATGTGAATAATCGTCTAAAAAAAGAAAAAAAAACCAAATTCAGTGACAAAAGCAAAAAATTAAAAACGAATATTTATACTGCTCCATAGCTATGACGTACCAATGCCAGCTATAAGCAAAACGCCTCTTTCGCTGTATATGAAACTGTTGGTGGTGGTGTGATTGGGACCTCTTACATGCAAATTGAAATTCAAAGGTATGACATTATCGCCATTTACAGTTGGTAGGGTAGGATTTTCATTATTCGATTGATTTAATTTTATATCGTCCCACACCTCTCCTAGTGTAGATATATAAACAGGATTTTGTATTTTAACAGATTGTACCTCATTTGTTGTATTCAGTAAATGTCTTCTTTTTCTACTTTTCTGGTATGAATTTTTTGAATCCCATTCATTGATACGATGACCTGTTAGACAATTGTCTTCGGGACATTTTTCTTTACAGAAATGTATTTTCACCTCAAATTTCACCATTTGTGTTCCAGCAAATTTGAAAGCACGAAATTTAGTTCTCAAGAGGCTTTTGTTAGGTAAACGTTCGCGCTGCAGGCCAGCAAACACAGCGGGATCAGTGGGACAGCCACGTTCATCGATAAGTAAGACATAATTTTCCTCATTTTCGGTTTTTGCCACTAGAGAGGTTGCTCGAAAATCTGGAACTGGTGGCATCTCCTTACCCGACGCCAGCTCTCTTAATTGTTGCTGCGTATACTCGGCTGCAATTTGTAATTCTAAACTCTGGCCAATTTGTACATTATCCGTCAAGTGTTTACGACCAGAGTCTAGCACTTGTAAGGTAATCTGCGGCATTGGTTGATAGTTGTTAATGTTATTGTACTGTAAGGTGCCTTCGTTTAGTAGAAAACTAATCAAAATTGAAAATGAAAAAAATGTGTTAATAATTAATTAGCTGTTCACCTGTTTGAGAAACCCAATGAAGATTCCAAGGCAATTGCATTTGGTGCCTTTTCATTGTCGTCCATTATTACAGCATTGCCAGCAGAGCTTTGGTGTGTTATGGGCAATACTTTGTACGTATCGGTGGTGGTGCTGGTGGTGGTGGCATTACTTATGACGCAGCCAACTTTTATTAAACGATCACCCTGGGTTTGTACGTTGGGGTTATTTTGTATGATTACCAAAGTTGAAATGAATATTCTGAAAAACAAATAAAAAACAGGAATGCGTTTAATTTCCATTTGGAAATTCATAATGAGCGTACCGTTGAAATCCTTTTGTTACTTCGTATGCTCTTAATATACCGCAACGATTCTCTTTGGATTCATTGCCAATGGATAAACGCAGCACAGTACTCTGAGTGCCGTGGCCATCAATCAAACAATCTTTCGAATGTTGACTAACATATAATTTACCACGAAACCAATCTTTCGGCCTATACTTGATCATCATTTCATTCCGAGTGCAAGTAACCTGAACTGAGAGAATGAGAATAATACAAACATAGTCTCATCTGAGCTATGTAGTGAACCCTACCATTCAAACATTGAACTCGCCGCATATACACGGAATTCTCGCGAAACTTCAAACTTCTCGGTCCCAATGATATAATGTCTTCGGAATGTAGCAAACATTCCGATATATTGATATTGTCGTCGTAGTGGAAAGACACTCCCTGGCAATAGAATTTCGTCTCACGAGAACAAAATGTTTGACACTGCGAAAAACGTGTTTAATTAGAGCATGATTAGAGGACCATTTTCAAAAGGTTTAGTTACGTCTTTTTGTGATAATCCCATAATTTTTGTGTCCGCATAAATAAATGTACTATTGGCGTACAATTCGTATGAACATTGATTATTTTCGGCTTTTCTCGTATGGCATTGATTCTCTATGTATTCGTCCTCGTAGGGGGCTGCACGAAAGGCATCAGGTTGTATCAGTTTATCTCTATCGCTGAGTATACAACGGCCCAAACTGATCTGATGCTCCTTTGGTTCAGATGTAACTATTGGAGATCTGCAGCATATGGTTGTGATTGGATTAACTTTAAAATATTTTGTCTGAGATAATTCTAATTCTCTTTATATTTAGCCAATATCTTTTTTATACGAATTTTTTTTGCATGAATGTTTTTGGGAACGTATCTATCGTGTAAAAAGAGAATTAGGTGTATGTCAATTTTATTATGTCTCTCATGCGATAGTATATAGAAAAGCAGCAACGGTTGTTTGTTTCTCATACGACATGAGGAACGATTTAAGATAGAAACGCAAACTCTTCTTCCAACGGCAGCGTGGGAGTAAATGTACTAAGAGTGCTTTGGCGTTAAACCCAAAACGAGACTCTATATATATTTATTTTGATCAGCAGATAAGCAGTTGAAATTTTTACAAATAATTCTAGTATTAATAGATAGGTTCTTATCGGCTAAAACCGAGATACACCTACAATCCCATCTCCTATTTATTAAGTTGAAACTTAGTACATATGTTTATAATGAAAGGGTCCATCGATTTGTTAAAAATAGACGGGGTCAGAGTACAGACGCGCCCACAATTTATAAAAAACCTTGGTTTTTTCATGCGATTCATGAAACATCAACTTTAGGGAGCATAATTAGGTACATGCCACGCCCACTACTTGTATATAGCATTGGAAGTCATTTAAGATTTGTCCCAAGTCAAAATCAAATTGTTTTCACCCGTTTTGCAATAACACTTACCGATTACGATTGTTGCGATATGATGGAGCAAAGGATGCCGACAAACATGGAAATTCATTTTCAAAGAGACAACTTTCAGCACATTGTCGCCGCGTGACTAGAGTTGGCAAAGTTTTCTTACCCTGAAATACTAAACTATTGCCCGGGATTTTCGTCAAAACCCATAATCGATCTTTACAATGTTCAGGGACTTTGTTTGTTACATAGAAACATAAAAAATTATTCACAACTTGAAAAATAATACAAAAAATAGGAACAAACCTTTTAGACAAGATTTCTCATAAAATATCGCCGCACTGTCAGCAATCAATGGGAGATTATCGCCATCTACTCTCATAAGATTTTCATCTGATCTCCCAAAGTACGTATAACCATAACATTTATTCCCATTTAGCAAATGCACATAAGCTATGCAATTAACATTTTCATAACACAAACGCCAACAAATCCTGCTGATGGTGTCCAAGAAGATTTCTGCATTTAATTGTTCGCTCTTCTTGTAATCTGTTGTGTTGGCCGGTGATTCTGACTTGTAAGCACTTTCGCTGTTTACTTGATTTGATAGTGCTTTATGATTATTTCTGGTACTGATGGGATCGGATAATGTTTGGAATATTAAATTATTATCCGTCATATATTCAATTGGTGGTCGAAAGCCGACAATCTTTTGTAAATGCATTTGATGTAAAGGACATTTTAGGATTAGAGCATCTGGAATTATTGAGATGTTATTATTAAAAGGGGGCGTGACCACGCCTATAACTTATTGCACAAATGGAAATGTTATAATCGGTCAAGGCCGACCATTTAATACACTTTCAACTTGGCTCCTTAAATTATGCTACAATTTAGTTTGGTTATATTTGTATAAACGAGACATTGCCATATAAGTTACTTCGTGAAATATCATTATATGGGAAGTGGTTCTAAAAATAGTCCGATTGGCTTAGGCCAAATCTTAAATACCCTCCATCTCCACAATGTTGGGCGTGGCAAATATATACAATATATTGCGCCCTCTAATATTGTATGTCTTACGTACCAGTATGCCAAAAACCAGGATGCCGTATTTATAAATATGTGTCCTAAACTTCAACTCCATAGATTACTTTTTGAGGCTGTGGAAGAGTTTTGCCGATTTAGGCGTGGCACTTAACCAATTTTGCCCAAAATTAAGTAATGATCTGTGTAGAGTAAATAAAAATTTACAAAATTTCAGCTGAATGTAGTAAAATTTACGACAGTACACGAACGGACCCACGGACGAACAGGTCTAGGAGCTGACTCTGGGTGTTGCAAGTAGGATAACAAACTTAGTATACCTTTATTACAAAGGTGAAGGCTATAAGTACTCATACGCCATCATTTATTAACAAATTTTATAATTTGATGTCTAATCATAATTAATATTAATGTTTTTATTATCGTTGCTTTGTTTTTGTTGTACTATAGAATAATTATAAGCACTCGTGTAAAACTGAATACTTTTCCATGTTTCATGTGTTTTGCAGGATTATGTAATAAACTTACTAATACGTTGCAAGTTCGTAAGCTGCGTGTAGAACACAATCACAAGTAAAACGACGTTTGAAACCTTGACAAAGCACGATTTGTAATTTGTATTAATTTGAGACATCTTTTCAGTTGTAACATGGATTATATTTTGTTGAGACGGAGAAATTGTATTTTTTTTTTTTTTGCAACAATCTCAATTTCTTTGTTTCCTTTTTGACATTTTTTTTTTAATAAATTTATTTTTATTTGAATTTATTTGAAAATCTCCGCCTGCTCTACCCTAATCTGTATTTGGTTAATGTTAGAACTCAACTGATTTGAGTTGTAATTTCGCATCGAACAAACAACAATAATAGTTGCGGTCAAGTGATGAGTTGATGAGTGTATGTAAACGCTTTTCAGGTGCAAACAATACCTTATTGTTATTGTTGTTGTTTTATCAAATAATTTCAACAATGCATTGTCGTAACTCATGATCAATACCGCGCTATAGCTTGGCTATGTGATCACAAAAGCCCTAATATTAAACTATACCATGCACACATACACACATGTAAGCAAACTCTACTCCGAAACTGTATAACGCAGAGAGAATATGTTTCAACAATTTATAAGTTTTGCAATTATATCCCCCGAGCAGCTTAGTATTAAGTGAAGGGGAATGAATAAAATAGAGAAAAATATTTAAACAATACTCGAGTAAACAAACTATTTATCTAATAAGTGGGTGAGTAAGTTAGTGAGTAAGTGACGTATTTAACCATCACACGTGCGTTTGCTTAATACACAGTGGTCATAAAACACCACAATAACAATCATTGAAACCGATATATAAAAAAATAATAATTAAGCAGTTTTGTACCTTTGTTCGCTTTAATGTGTCTGCCAACCATTGCTTGTATGAGAATTGGAATTACAGCCTAAAACTCTTACTCTGCTGTATACGTATAATTTATGCACAGTTTACATCAATTATTAATGATGGTAAACTGAACTGAAAGGTTCAAGAGCGAAATTATGCACTACATGCCCTATGTGGACTTGTGTTGAGATTTTTAATTTTTATACGCCCATAACTTTTTTTATAAAATCATTTAATATTAGACAAGTGATTGGATTATTCCAACGCATGTTTTTTATTACACCCTATACCACGCTAGGTGGTAAAAAGGTATATTAAATTTGTGCGGATGTTTGTAACTTCTAAACAGCAAATGCCACACCCACCGTCAATTATACCGATTCGAATTCAGAAACAAAATCTGAAATGATTCTACTATGTCCGTCTGGAGGTCGCATTTTTTAAGATATTTCAAAGGAATTTGTTACCAGGAGATACATTGGCCTTAAGAAGAACCCTATTGAAAAAGGACTCAGTCGTATCATTTTTAGTACTTTTTGTTCTCGCTACTTTGAAATTTTTAATATTGTTTTATTATATTCTACTTACGACACAAAAAAAACTGAAAGAATTATTAAGTTTGCTACTAAATGTTTCTCTACAGATACAGTTGCACATACTTTGAATATGTACATTCTTTATAGTAATGACTGACTGCTTGCTTGCCTGTTTGCCTGCTGCTGTGCCGTACACTTTCTTTCTTTCCGCGTGATTGCCTGCGTCACTCTCTCTTAACTATTACAATCAACATTTCTTCTTCCAACTCGTTTGTCTCTGCGCTGTCTTGCTGTTATTACAAATATGTTACACATTTATTATGCTTTCATTGCAATTGTTGCAATTTGTTATTTAATCCATTCTATGTTGTATTTGTGCAGTATGCAGTATCATGCGTTGTGAGGGAGGATGTATTGTAACATTTTTTTATTTGCATATTTGTACAATTTTTAATAATGTTGTTCGGTTGCATTTGTTATCTTTTTCACTTTTTTGTTATCATGCGAGATATTCATGATATTCGTAACTTATGAACCATCAATTATTTACGCATGAATGCTTCATTTTAATTTATAATACATGATGGGGCTTGTCATGTAAAATATTTATTAAAATAATTAAAACTTATTTATTTATTTATTATTAAAATTATACAGAAAACAAGTTTATGTACAATTTAAAAAAAAGGAGCCATCGGCTCTAAAATAATTAGAATCAAACTTGAAATTATGTGAAATTTTTGTTGGAAAAAATTAGTAATTTAATTTTTAGAAGTTTAAAAAGTTAATCGAATAATATAATATGTATATATATATATATATAGTGACAGCTTCTAGATTCTATATGTCATGTGTCACCTTAAAAAGTCGGGGATAACTTACCTCCATGACATGATTAGTATTAAATTTTAGCCACAAGTGGTGCGGGATATAATTATGACCTAAAGCTTGCGCAAAAATTTACATGAAAACCCAGATGGTTCAATAGATTCAGAAAGTGATGCTAAATCGATTGGTGTAATAAAAGCTGCGTCTATCCCCATAGCCGTTGAAAGACATCAATCTAGGCATACATGTCCATGTGTCCCTCTGTTGTTGGTGATCTCACGGTCGTCAATTTTGTAAAGACACACTTATAGTTTTTGCATGCAGATCGCTATTTAAAATGGACGAAATTGGTCAAAAGCCATCCCCATCGACAAAAATTTATTTATCTGCCACAAGTTGTTCATATATTTACAATTACTCTACCCATCAATGCGCCGAAAATGGGCGTGCTCCAATACCAGAAGCACCTACAATTTACAAAAAAGCGTACACAGCTAAATTTACTTATTTTTTAATTGTTTTCAAACTATATCAAAACAATTAAGAATAATCTACATTTAATGAACCAAAAATTATTAAACAAATAAAAATTGTTCAATGGAGAATTGAATTTGAAATAATTTATCACTCATGTGTGCAAATGTATGTACAGCACTGCAGCAGTAGTGTTATGTTGCTTGTTCATTAATAAAAGAAGATGTATACGTATGTACGTACGCATAAGTAAATATATCAATGGAGTATAATGTAAATATTGTACATGGTATGCAACACAATTGACAGTTGCATAAATATTTGTATACGGTATACAAATAATATCTTTTAAATGCAAAATGTTGTACATGTTACGCTTGAGTGCTGCGTAACTTTAAACTTGAACTTTTTTCTATTACGTGTACTGCCACAAATTATGCAGTTGCTTCATAGTCTTGTCATGCTTACGTCAGGTTAGATTTTATCAGAGCTATTATAGCCAACTGCAAATTCTCCGGAGCGATATTAAGTGGAGTGAGTCGCCTAAGGTAACTGCCGCCCCAAAGCTACGACAACTACAACACTTCAAGTGTTTAGTGGCCACCAATTAGTGGAAATGAAATAAAATCTCTACAAATGTATGGTTTTTTATTAAATGAAAACGTATTGTCCCACTTGAGGTTTCAATCTCAATAACCTTGCAGATGAATTGTTAATAAACTGTAAGACATGAGAGGGCGGGAAGTTCCAAATTTATCATTCCATCCGGAGAAAGCTTTATAGATTTTATCAAGTTTCTGAATCCTTTCAGACATGTGCGTTTATGTATCCGTGTGTCCATCTCCAAAATGACCTTATTGCACAAATTTATGTATATTGCACCCATTAATGTGCCAAAAAATAATTCAGAGATAACCTTAGAATTAAAATTCATCAAATCTTATTCATTGTTGAAGTCTACCATTGAAAAATTCTAACCTATAAATATTTTATTATTTTACGTGGATCTGATTACCAAAACAAACACGAATGAGTACCAAACTACGATGGAATTTTCAAAAATCCCTTCTGGGTGCGCATCTGGTCCATGGAGGCACCCATATCTGGAAATTTCAGCATCCAAACAGAGTCCGTTCTATGGAAAACATTGCGTCGTGTCTGTAATTTGTTCGAATTCATACAATTTAGCTTATTTTGAAAGGCGAGAGGTAGCGACGTGACCTACCTGACGTTCGCACTATTATCAGAAAAGCTTGAGCAGTCAATGTAGACCAAACCATGTTCAAATCTATCAATAAACACACACACCGATACACTTATTGCCAGCAAGTGGACATATTTCAATCAATCAAGTCCTCCATTGCCTATAAAGAGGATGTTGACTAAGTAGGAAGTTTGCGATGGAATTCTGCACAAATTAAAGGTATTTCTTTAATTTTTTTAATATCAGCGCTTAGGAGACCGAGCCTGCACTTAGACACCATTTGATAAATAGGATTTCATTTAAAAAACGCATTAGTTCCTATTCTGCGAATATTAAATATTGTGTCTCCAGCTAATTAAATATAAATAAATAAAAATTCTGATTTATTTCTGTTTTTTGTGTTTTTATTTATTATTATTTTTTTAAATCAATACATATTTTCAAAAAAGCACTGAATCATTGATGTTAAACAAGTTTTTTTTATACATACATTGTTTAAGTAGAAAATAATACAGAATACTAAGGTTGGGTATATAAAGTTAGAGAGAGAATTGATTCGGTTGGTTTTTTCTAGCATGACATTTTTTCATCTCTTCTGCTATTGTTGATTAACGTTATTTTATAATGTTTTTTTAGTTTTTTATTTTTTATTTTTTGTTTTTTTTTTTTTTTTGTGACCGTTAGTGGTTGTGTAGTGTACGAGTAAGTATGTATGCATGTATGTAATAATAAGATTTTCAAATGCTTTGTGGATTATTCGTTATTTGGTTTTTTTAATTTTTGCATTCTTTTTTCCGAGAGTGGGTGATATATATGTAAAAAGCGACTTGTAACTATTTATTACACTTAATTTTATATATAATTATAAATATTTTTCAGTGTTTCTTTTTCTTCTTTTTCTTTTTTTTTTCTAACAAACGGTGTTTTCAGTTACAAGGATTGTATTTTTTTCTTTCTTTGGTTGGATTTTTAATTTATAGAAAAAAAACTTATGGTGTGAAACTTTTTTTTTATTTTTTCATTTCAGCAAATGTATAGATTTTGTTGTTGTTTTTGTCTTTACAAAATATTCATTCTCATTAAATAATTATTATTTTATATTTTTTATTTTTAAGTGAAAAGGTTGCATGAGAGCTGAAGTGTGAAAGAGAGAGAGAGAGAGAGAGAGAGAGAGAGTAGTCATGAAAAGTGGAAATGTTTGAAAGTGATAATTATTTTAAGGATTATATGCATAAAAAAGAACACAGATATGGAAATATGCTATTGAAGCGTTAAGGACTACCAGTTATTAAAATAAATTTAGTGAAAAATGCTTCAAACTTATCAATTGCATACATGTGTCAAATAAAGTTAAATTTTATAACAAAATTAATTGCATGCTTGCACATAATCCACTGAGGAACGATAATATATAAATTTTTCGTAAAATTCATTATTTTTATATCCTTCACATAAGATGGGGACACCCCCAAGTTTGTCATTCCGTTTGCCACAACCAGAGACCCTACAAATTGTATATATATTCTTGGTCAGCATCAAAAACTGAGTCTGATTTAGATATGTATGACCGTGGGTCCGTATGCCTATGTGTTGTGGGCATTCGCACGGTTGTTAATTTTGAGAATCTTATACAGTTTTAGCTACTGCACGCAGATCGCTATTTAAAATGGGCAAAATCGGTCAAAAGCCACGCCCGCAATAGACAAAAATATATGTATCTGCCATAAAAAATGTCGAAATTAAGTCGAAATTTGGTACGCATATATATAAAAACGTTATACACAGATGTACCAAAAAAAGAACGTGATCGCGGATATCAAACGCGCCCACAATTTACAAAAAACCATGCTCAGCCTAAAACTAGACTTGCAAGCTGATACGTAACACGTACATTATTAGAAGACGTAACCAAGTGCTTGCCACGCCCACCGTTTGTATGTATATGTGAGGGGTATTTCACATTTGGCCAAAGCCAAATTTAATTTTCTTCATGGTTTTTAATTAATTATTTTTACAATTAAGAGGAAATTTGTATATAAAAAAAGAATCATTTTTATATTAAATAAAGAAAAATGTATTTTTTTTATTAGCCCTAATAATCTGTTCAAGCGTAATACATGCATCTCTTTTTAATTTAAGCTTTTCATTAATTATTTTTCTTTTTTTTAGCTTATATTAAATTCAGTTCATATTTATTTCATTTCATGTACACACACACACCTTAATGCCTTCTGTTCAAGTTGAAATGTTACGATTTGCTATGCAGGTATTCATTACTAATGAGTCATAATTTATCTAACTGTTGGCAACACGTTTAATTTCTATTATTTTCACACAAGACCTTCGTTTTTTGATTTTTTTTTAAGCTAAAACCATGATAATTCTGTAATAACAAAAAAAAAATACCAAAAAACATTTGAATAAAAAATCTATTTTTCTAAGAATGTCGAAAGCAGTTGATTGAGTGTAGTGATGCTTAAATTTGTGGAATTTAGTTTATTTTGTATTGTTTGTGTGTGAAAATTAATTTTTTGTGACATTATATTCATTTTCATTAAAAATAAAATTTATAATTTTAATCTTTTTTGCTAAATCTCGTGATTGAATGTAAATTTTCATCATGTAAGCGAACAATAAGATTTTTACGCAGAAGATCAAAATAAATTTGTTCTTGTGTTTCTTCACAAATAAACTTATCACAAAATGTATTGGGCGGAATGTTTAGCGCGTGCATAAGTATATACTTATATACCCTCCACATAACTGCAATGTTACACTGTACACTGTACGTGTACGTGTCCGTCCGTGTGTCCCTCTATTATTTAATTTATCCCTACATACTCGGATGGTTTTTATAAGTAGTTTAATAATTTCAAATGACTCAAATAGGTACTTGCCACGCCCACATTTAACAAATAATCATCAAGACATTAAATTTCCATTCGAAATAGTTTTCAAAAATAGGCGCTGCCGACTAATAGCCATGCCCACCTTTCAAGTTGATATGCAACAAAGGCGTTCCTCTGCAGGAATCAAAAATAAAAGAAGGTGGAATTGGTTTAAGCCAAATTTACATTTTTTCAAGTGTTTTCTTTATGGGAATGATTAAATATTTATAAAAAAACGTAATGCAGAAAAAACTTTACGCATTTTTTCTTTTTTTTTTTCTTTTTTCTTTTAAAAAGAAACGTAATATTAAATAAATTATCGATCGAAACCGATTCATTGTTATTCAACACCATTCTCCACCATCTATGACAATCAATCCTCTTGCTAAAATACTGTGAGAGTAATAAACATTTTACGAAAAGCTATAGATGGAATTTTTAAATTCAGGAAAACTCTTTTCTAAATTGTAACATTTTCAAAAATTTCGTTACGTAGCGTAACATTTGTTGTTATTTCACTAATTAAACCCTACAAACTTGATCAGCATCAAAATCTGAGTCGATCTGAATTTGTCCGTGTATCGCTGTGTTGATGGCACTCTTACGGACATAAATTTTATGATATGTAGCGGAAACATGTTTAGTTTCTGAACGCAGATAGCTATTTATGATGCGAAAATAGGTTGAGAGCCACGCCCACAATCGACAAAAACCTATGTATCAATTGCAAAATGTATCAATCAACTACAAAATTGAAATTTTTTATGCAAATTTTTAATTCGCACTTCGACGACGTATTAATAGACGGGGTCGCATAACAGACATGCCCCCGATATACAAAATAAACCTTCTTTGTGCAGAATCGGATCTGTAAGTTGATACGTGTTACAAACAAGGACACAATAAGGTACTTGCCACGCCCATAACTTGCATATAGATGTGGAGGGTGTTTAAGATTTGGTCTAAGCTAAATTTAGTTCTTTTCTTGTTACTGTTATTATTACTATTGATTATAAATTTATCAAGTTTTTAAAAAAAGAAGGAAGAAAAACATTTTTGGTTTAAAACCAATTTTATGAAATTATTTTACGTGAATCGCTTTTGTTATGTTAAATAGGTGTACGCGAATATAAAATGACGAGTATTATAACTATGTAATGTGTTTTATTTAGTTTTGCTGCTTTTTGTTGGTTCATTACGATACATTTAATAAGCAAACGTTCACGGTTAGCACTACAAGTGCAGTTGGGGTCAATTAGGGAATAATACAAATTTCAGTAATGAACTTACATAGATTATAATTCTAGCGAAAAATATTACTTAAAAATTTATGTCGAGAATAAACAAAAATTAAAGCTGTGGTATTGAAAATTAGTCTCCCAGGATGTATGTGTAAAAGTAAAAAATTGTTTTCTTTTCTGTCGATTTCATAGATATTTCATAAGAAACATAGCGGTACTTGCTATTTGTATGCATTGTATAAGTATTTGCAAGTGTGTGTTTGTCTTACTGCTTAGAGGAGCTTTCTTTCCTATAATTATGAATTGAAATTACATTTTTATCGTTTTGACTTCCTGTCAAAGCGTTGCAGCTTCTACGTTCGTGTATATTGTGAGTACTGAAGTGTGAAACATAACATTATAGATTTAAATCGACGATGTATGTTTGTGTGAGTGTGTGTGTGTTTAAGGGTGTGAATTACTTTTTGCTTTTCTCTCTTTCTCTAAATACTATAATTCTATATAAATATATTTATTTAAAAGACCATCATTTGATCACCACTACCTTCCGTACTATCTTCATCATCATCATCATCGTCGTCATCATCATCATCGTTATCGTTCTCATCATCCTCATCATCGGATGTTAGTGATGATGCATTATTTACAACTGATTCTATGGATGATAGTGAAAAAAGGAAAAAAAAAGAAATTATTAGAAAAAAATTCTACAACAACAATACACGACAATATTTATATGATTGTTGGCATTTATTAATATTTATAAGTTTGTACACACATGTCAATCCATATAGTAATTTAAGAAAAAATAGAAGTGCGTGCATAAATATTTATATGATGATATCCGCAAAGCTTTTGGTGAAATTATTATTTAAATTGAATTATTTAAGTTTTCATACCCTGCACATAAGATGGCAGGTTTACCACGTTTGTCATTATGGTTGCAACAAGCAGAAGGAGGCGTCAGAGACCCTACACTGTATATATATTCTTGATCAGCATTAAAAACTGAGTCAATCTACACATGTCTGTCCGTAAGTCCATCTATTGTTGGCATTCTCACGATCATAAACATTGAGTTATTGAACTGAAATTTTATAGAAATATTTCTAGTTTGTGCTTTGAATTGTATAAAATCGCCTGAGAGCCGCGCTCACCATGAAAAAAATATTAATTTTCCGGCCATAAAACTAAACTATAAAGTTAAAGTTACATATATTTATAGCAGGTACCTGCCACGCCCCTTTTTTATGTGCAGGTGTGTAGCATATTTAAGATTTGGTTTAAGCCAAATTTACTTTGTTTACTTGTTTTATATAAATATAGCAAAATAAGTGAATAATGAATGCTGTGGATTGTTTATGTTGTAATGAATTATGATTTAACTGTTATACATATGTGTGCAAGTATGCATAATCGATACAAGCGATACTTAATTGAATGATGTGCATGCTGCAGCATTTGCATATTGGTGAAATTATATCAATAATTGACAAAGTTATAAATTGTCATATTAGAACATTAGAAAAATATAACTTGTGTTTGAGTTGGAGATGTCCTAAACATATGCTCACAATAAATTTTTGCAGGTGAAAGGATATATTGTTGTTGTGATGGTAGCAACTTGCAATCATGTCATAACTATAAAATGTATGACAACGACGACAACAACAACAACAACAGAAACAATAATATGGAAGAAAAGGAGAATAGGAAGATGTTATAAAATATGAAAACAACAACAACAACAACAACAAGGAGAAACAATAAAATACAACAACAACAACAACAACAAGCTCGTTTCGTAATTGGTTTTGTGCAATTATTACTGTTGCCTGGTATTTATGATAATTTCCAAGTATGTATATTTATGTATAAACATAAAGCAAACAAACATTTAAATGAGACGTTGGCAACTAGTTTGTATTATTTATTTACATATAATGTTTATCACACCCCGCCCCTTCCCTCTGTGAATACGCACATAAAAGTGCAAATACTCTTCAAATGAATTGCACATGTATGCATGTGTATGTGTGTGCGCGCTATATCCTATAACACATAAATTTTCACAGTTATTGAGGTATGTTATAATGAAATATTCCACCCGTATGTGTGAGAGTGGCTGCGTGTCATTTTCTCTCTTTCTAGCAATCTCTGTCTCTTGTGCTCATAAATTATTCATATTTCAGAACTCATTTATTATAATTCTATGCATATGCACATAAACGCACACATACTAAGAATTTTATAATTTATAGAAAATATGCATATGTATGAGTGAAGAGGTGAGATCAATTAAAATGTATGTTCCTTCCACTCAACTAATGTGTGCACGCAAGTTGTAAGTTATTCTACTTACGGTGACATCTTGACTCTAACATGTTTATTTATACTTGTTCCGCACAAATAATAAATATATACCCCATTAATGAATATAATGGTTGCTTATATTGTAGATTTAATAAATATGATACAAAATACAAAATGCATACAATAGCAGCCGAAAGCCTATTCACATGCTTTTCTGTGCTCTTAATTTATGTTTACACTGTTCAGGTTATAATGTGGGTGTGTGAGAAGGACATGGAGAGATTAAATCAATATTTACCACAATTAGGTTTTCCTCGTGTACGGGTGTTGGCGAATTCAACGCCGTGCTTATCAACGCACCAGCATACACCGACCGAATTATGGCACTGTGTGGGCTTGTAAAAACCCTGCACATCACAATCGGGTGCATAAGCTCCTGCCAAATATACAAAATGAACAAAAAAACCAATCATTAAATGTTATTCAATTAAAATTTCGTGCATTCGTAATTTTGTCATGGATAGCTGGCAAGTGGAATGCCCCACAAGAACTTTTTTATGATCTACACAAACAAACGCCCAAGTGTTGTAATAAAACTTTTGTCATAAATAAGATTCTTGTGGTTATACGCTGCATCATGTGTGCGTTGCCATGATACCACGACACGAGATTTGTGTTGATGTTTATGACGCCGGCTTAAGTTACTTTCGTGTAGTATAGTATGTCATAGTGTGTGTGATGCTTTAACTTATAAAATTGTTTCATATGGAAGGTACCAATACAAAATTTGGACCATTTAACACCCCACACCACTTACTTCCACAAATTATGTTCTAATTAGTTTTTGTTGTATGAGTAAACGCGAGGTTTTATCATATAAGTCACTTGTTGAAAATATCTAAAGGGGTTCTAAAAATAGTCCAATCGGTTCCAAATTTGGAACAACCCATTATAAAACTAATTTTCTATTTTTCACCACATTGTGTCACAAAATATTAAGAATTGCGGGTTTTCACTACACGCGTATTTCCTTTATAATAAAACCATGCATGGGTAGGTCCATTTTCAATAGTGTTCCTCTTTGCATCAAATCATGTTTTTGTAATTAATTACATCAAAATATCTAAAAAATTCGAGCTCGCACCCAAATTCACATGCACTCCCATACGAATGGACAGACAGACAGACATATTTAAACTGATTCAGAAAGTGACTCTGAGATGGGTGAGGCATATTCCGTTTAAGAGTTATAACTGTTAATTTATTGAAATTTTAAAATCCTTTATTCTCAATCCCAAGACCTCAAACTGTGACGATTGCAAAAATGCCAACGACGTATACGGCAGAGCGTTAAGAATCTAAAAATATGTTTGCAAAGTTGATGATTTTTATGAAAAAAAAAGAAAAAAAATAGTTCCCAATAATAGCGATGATGTCTTAAAGCGAATATTTTTAATAGAGAAGTAGAGGAAAGTGTGCACCTGTACCTATCTCACCTGCAAAGTCGCCCGAAATTCTCCGGCGAACTGCAGCACAGGGACGATCCGTTTTCTCAAAACAACGGCACCATTCTCGCGTATTTATGGAATTGTCCTGATCCAAGTCACAGGTGTCAATGAACGGCTTAATGCATCGTTCGTTTTGATCATGTTCTAAGTCGTACATTTCCTGGAGTGATAGATAGCCGTCATTATTTAAGTCCAAATGACCAAACATCCATTTAGCTTCGGTTTTACAAGCGGGCGGAAAGTGTGCTTTTGATTTTTGTGTATGCTGACGACGCCTTTTACTATCCGCCATAATGACAGAGAACCAATCCAATAAACGATTACCAATGGCTGTTAATTGTTGTGGCTTGCATTCGGCTGATTTGGATGGATAGCCTGAAAAAGACAGATATAGGCAGACATGGAAGTCAAATCAATGGGGAGCGAGGGTGACTTATTATTTATGCTTTAACAAAACCAGACGTAAATGGAAGAATGTCAGTGTGAGAGAGAATGATGATGTGTAGCTTACCATTGTTGATGTTGTTGTTTTTCTGATATCTTTGTGGCTTCTCAACCACCTCATTGTATCCACGTATCTTATGCTTATCGTCCTGGTACTGTTGTGCATCCTACACAAGTTGAATAAAATCAATAAAGAAAACTAACTTGACTTGGACCAAACTTTAAATATCCCCCACCCCACATCTATATATAAACATTTGGTGTGGGAGGTGCATGATTAGGACCTCTAATAGTTTATGTATATTTTCTAGGTATTACATAAATTATTAGCTCGTAATTGGAGGTTTACCTAGAGTTCTTTTTTTTTTTTTGACCCTACAGATAAAGAGTTTGTTGTCGATTGTGGGTGTGGCATTCGACTAATTTTGTTTAATTCAAGTAACGATCTGGGTGCAAAAAATGGAAGTGTTTGTACGAAATTTCAGCTCAATATCTTAAAAATGTACAACCGGACACGCGGACATCTGTGTCTAGATCGACTCGGTTTTTTATGCTGATCAGGAATATGTAAACACTGTAGGGTTTTTGACGCCTCCTTGTCGACAACTTAGTATATCACCCATCTTTTGTGGAAAGTATAAAAAAGGTAAGCAAGAAGTAGGCGGCTGAAATCAAACCTTAAAAAGGTCCTCAGGATGCATAATGGTCGATTTTTGCCTTTCTCCCTTTATTACTTTTTCAAATGAAAAATTTCATTTAAAAATAGGTGTGTGTGTGTTTTCATAGTATAGGCTTCCAGTACTAATGCCAAGTTTGAATCAATTCCTGCTACCGACACCCGGCCAGACACATACAAGACAACTGGATCGACTTAATATTTGACACTTATTCCAAATGCATATATTTTGTTAAGTTTCGGAAAACACTTTTAAGGTGTTGCAAATACTTTGAATAAGTGACTTAGCCGCGCTGCATATAATGAAAGAAGGCGGTTAAGTGTTAAAGTTATTCAATTTGTTCCCCAACGCACGTGTTAAAACGTTGACAATCATTACAATCTTCATCTTCGCACATGGGTAAACAAATTAATGCCATCCAAGTAAGAAACCGTAATAGCACGGTATAATAATGGCAATATTTTAAAGCGTACAATGTCGCGGGGGGGAGGGGGTGATGTACGATATTTACCTTCTTGTAAGCGGTATACTTGAGATACTTGTAGTGTTTGTTGTCGTATTTGATTTCCTCAGGCGTGAATGTGAATTGAGCATTGATGTGATTGTAATGACGATTGTTGTCATCCTTGTCCTGTGGTTGTATGTATGACATAGCAACACCAGCAGCAGTAAGGGTAACAGTAACATAATAACAATAATGAAGACGGAAATAATTGTTTGTATGTGTGTGTGTGTTTGTTTGTTTGTTTGTTTTTGTTTGAAGCGGAATTGAAAAGAAGGGATAATGACGTTAAACATTATTGTTGTTATTGTTGATTTTGTGTTGCGTAGTTTTGTTGCACATTAACCAACAAGTCACAAAATATAATACGGATGTATAGAAGGAGATGTAGAGAGAAATGGAAAAGCACAATAATTAGGATTTGTAGATTTGAGAAAAATGGAAGAAAAAACGTATATTTGGGGTAGAATGGTACTTAGGTACTCGAAACGAGTTCTTGTGCTCGTGTACAGTAGAGATTAGAGTAAGAAAAGTTGTTGTGAGGTACATAATAACAACAGCAATAACTCAGTAATTGTAATGAAAAAGAAGTAGAAGAAGTACAAGTAAGAAAACTAAATTCGGCTTAAGCCAAAACCTAAGCACTCTCCGCATGTATATTCAAAAGGAAGAGTCTAACAGGTACCCAATAATGCTCTTTGGTAGTTAAATGGCCACCTCATGTTATAATGTCAGTGTGTTATTGCAGCTGAATACAGAAAAATTCACCGGAACGCTGGCGGACATACGGACGTTCTTTCAGTTTTTCATTCTGATCTAGAACACTCTACAAAGCAATACACCTTTAAGGAGTGTTTAATGATCCTTCTGCATGTTACTTTTATATGCTTCACAATAATTATTGACTTGGCGTAGGATACCTAGGTTTTGCGAATGTGTGTTTTTGTGTAGAATTTTTCGTTTCGTTTGTTGTGTGCTTGACTTACATCCATTATCGTATTAAACTCATTGTTGTTGCTGCTACTAATAATATTATTGTTGCTGTTCTTTTTGTATTGCTGTTGTTGCTTTTCCTGTTGCTCCTCCATATTTAATTTCTTGTATTTAGCATTAAAGACATTTTGTCGGTCGCTAAGCCTCTGTAAACGTTTATCATTGATGTTATCTGTTAAGTCAAAGAAGAGAAGAAAGATCGAATGAGCCATTAATTGGAATATATTGTAGAGCATCAATGTAGAGGCTTTCAAATGTGTGTGTGTGTGTGTGTGTGTGTTTTTTTTTTGTTATAGTTTATGATTTACTTTTTAATTATAATTCAGTTCGCAAGCGTCATACGTTAGTAAATTTATTTTAATTACTTATTGATTGAAGCAGTTATTTCACCATTATAGTTAATTGTATGCTGCAGTCTGTTCCATTTTTATTTATTTTTTTTTTTTTTTATAAGATCGTTATGGCCAGAAATGCAATGAAGCGTTCATAATAATATGAGAGGATACTGTCATAGTAAATTAAACAGTTGGTGTCAAAAGTAAGTTTCCATGTTGAATCCACCAACAGGAGACCAAAATACCAAAAAAAGAAAAAAACTTTTTTATAATCGTAATTGGGTTATAAAAAAAAGTTCGGAAAATTTATCTCGAGAGATAATTCGGGGCTTAAAAATAAGAAGGAACGGCTGTTCCTGTCGTTTACGAGTTAAGGCCAAATACTAAATAATGTTACGGAAGTTGTGCAAGAATGTCCAGACATGTAGGGCTATTTATCACTGACTATTGCATTGTATTATATGCCGCAGCAAAACTTGTCACAGTTCGGACCTGAGCAATTTAATTAAATAATAATGAAATTTAAATCTGAATTTAATAACCGCATAAACGTTTAATAATCGTGACACCGAGTTGGGAGGTGGCGCGCATACCATAAAATGCATTAAATTATAAGCTCTTAAAAACAATGCATCGAGCATAATTAAATAATTAGTATGATAAGGGCATACACTGTTACCGGGTTGCGTTTGTTTTGTGTGACAATCGCAATCATTTTCCAGCGTAAATAAATAAAAACACACTTTAATCGCATGGTGTTTGCGGGTTTGGCATATAACACCACAATGCAACAACCACAAAAATATTTTATGGCCAAACTTGAGGTATGAAAAATTAGCATGATTTTAATTTGAAAGCTTAACACTCTCTCTATAGGCACCGCATACGAAACGAGAATACTCGTTAGTGTGTTATTGCATTTGCAAATATTAGAAGGAGGTCTCAGACTCAGACGCCCCATACACCCCAGACACATAACACAAGCAATACATACACATTCTTCATCAGCATTGAAATCTAAAACGATTTGAATTTTCGGTGAAATTTAGTCTCATATTTAAAATGGCTCAAATCGGTTAAATTCCGTGCTTACAATTGATAAAAATGCCTCAGGAATACAAAAAACAGTTGAATTTAGTAAATTTATTTTCATTTGCTCTATCAAAAGGCGTGTCCAAGTAACAGACGCGCTTATAATTTATAACCTCTTGTTTTTGTTATCGAGGGGATGTGAAATCTTCATAGATACCAGCAGGTCCCGCTGCTGGCATGAACGATTCATAGGCCAAGGTATTACTAGCCACCACCCTATAGAACGGCCATTTGGTATTACTTTCGCGGGGGACGGTTACCTTTAAAATGCTCATTTGTGACCTGTTTTTTGCTATTCTAGCCTCCTCGTAAAAATATCTCTCCTTTTGAGTTATGAAACTCGTGGGGTTTTCTACATCTGGTGTCGTAGACTTCTTTATTCTGAAAAGCGGACAGTGGTAGAAAACATGCTACGTACTGTCCTTCATTCCCTCGCAAGAGGAGTGGTCGTTCCTCAACTTATTCAGATAGTTCCTGCAATGAACGCCCGTGATAAAGAAGTAAACTTGCTCAAATTTTCTATGCCGCAATGTTTGGAGTTAGTAGAAGAGCTGCCTGGCCTTTGCGAATGCATTCCGTCTACTCTGAACAGTTTAAATATGTTTGTCTTTCTACCCCCTTTTTTTATTATTTTATTATAGATTGGAAACTTTCTTTCTTCAACATTTGCTGCATTTTTTGAGATCCTTCTAAATCCGTAGATTGTTGATGAAAACTCATGCTTTGAATAGAGGCCATTTTTTTACTTTTTCGTATCTGACGTGTAATTCCATTTTTGAGGTGAAAGTGTGCACAATTGTATTTATGCCACACCCACATTCACTATACGTAACGAAGGGTATTTACGATTCGTTGTATGCCAAGTAAATGTAATTTTTTGTTTATTGTCTACAACTACAACAATTGCTTTACTCACACAGAGAGGCAAGTGATGAGAGCTAGCGGTGCTAGCGGTGGTGATGGTGGGATTTTTCTGTGAATTTGCTAACATTTGTGCTTATGGTGTACTTGCGTAGTATACCACTCCCATAATAATTTATGCACAATAGTGACGTTTTGTCATTGACAACGTGAATATGTGTGCGCGTGTGTGTGTGTGTGGTATATATGCACGTGAGTCCGTTTAATGAACAATGCACAGATATATGGCACTAAAGTGAAAGCTGCGGGTATCCCACAAAGGCAATTCGGCCTGACATATATTGCAAATGTGTTTTTGTGAAAACGTTCCATTCGTTCACAAAATCCAGCCTCAGCCAAGTGATTGTCGCTATGCTTACGTTTGTACAAAGTATGAAATTGTTACCATACCTCCCGCTCTTTCTGCACATATCTGTGCCTCACTCGTATTACGGTAACATTTCATTTCTTTGTTTCAATTATACAACTTATTGTGCATACGACACGACTGACACGTATACACATATATAGTAAGAAAGAGGGAAAGAGAGAGAGAGAGGGGTGGGGAAATTTGTTCTTTCATGGATTTTGTTTTAAACTGTGACTGGGTGTTGTTGTAACAAATCAGGAAGTTTTTTTCTTTGAATGGAATTAAAAATTAATTTACTGCTCTGTAGGGCACAAGCACTATACACATTGTCTAGGGGATTTGTACCCATCATTAGAGTTTAAAAACAAAAACAAAAACAAAAACCAAAGCAATTCAATTTAATCATTGCAACCAATAACAAAAGCGTTATATTGTAATAAACTTCCTTTGCGGTTACGTTGTAAAGAATTCCACATTTGTTACCGTCATTGATTACACTTGATTACAATGTACTTACTGGCACATTGCGTCACTTAATCAGAGATCAACATTTTCTAAACTAAACGTCACCTCATCAAACTTCAAAATTCTCAAAAAGGGAACAAAAAATGAAAAAAATAATAAAAGCCTGAAGAATGTGCAATGACAAGCTCTAACTAAATCGTCCACAACAACAGCACATTCATGCATTATAACTGCTCACAGTATGTATGCATGTGTGTAGATATATGCACTTACCTTTGCATGGACAAAAGCCTTTGCACGAGATGCGGATAGAGGTGGAATGTATGCAATTGTGATAATCTAATCTGCACAGTGATGAATATGTACGATTATCGTTGCCACAAAGGAATGTTGGTTTGACCACCGCGCACGGTTTACAGTTGCTGCTTATGTTTAGCCAGTAGTGAGTATAAAACGACAGTTATAGAGTAGGGAGACATCCATTACAGCATGTAGTTGGAGTAGATGAAAGTTTATGAAATTGAAAAAAAAATTATAAAAAGTCACCAAAAAATGTCTTTATATAAAATATTTTTAAACTTATTTTCAGTTGCAATTCCCTCCGCATAAAGAGAGGCATTCCGTTTACAACTCTATAAACTGTGATCAGCGTAAAAAGCTGAACCGATCTAAATATATTCGTTCGTAGGTTCTCTCCCGATGGGCGAGATATAAATTAAATTTCATGCATATACTTAAGATTAGTATATTGAGTGAGGTGACGAAAAATGGGCATGGTCGCATAACAAACAGGCCCACAAATCACAATAAACCCATCACGAATATGAACAGAGACACATATTATAAACGCTACCAAAGAACGTAAAACGTTTCCTTTAATGTCGACTACTCGCATACTTTGAGGATATTACAGATTTCGCCCAAGCCATTTACATAGCTGTTTACTTATGAGAGTAAACTATGTTTGGTATTCAGAAGCAGGTGTCAGAGAAAATAAGATATGAGCCACGCCAAAAATGGGACACGCCCACAACCGTATTCAGCGTAAAGTTGTAGAGGGCGCAATCATCTATGTACCTGTCATGCCCCCTGTTTATATGTAGATGAGGAGAGTATTTAAAATTTGGCCTACAACTATTGCTCCAGGTTTACTCTAATATTGTTACACACACACTCTCTATCTATCTCTCTCTCTCTCTCTCTCTCTCTCTCTCTCTCTCTCTGTCACTGTAACCCATTCCATAACCATTTAGTTAGTGTGCTTTTTGTGTTTTGATTACAATTCGATATCAGGTTAGATTGGAAATTTTTATAACAATTGTTTGTAACAAAAGTTGTTCCTACATACAGTGTACGTGTTTGATGTGAGATTTCAATACTGATTTGTTCGTTAATTTTCTACAATAAAAATCAAATCTATAGATTAGCTCTCTGTACGCCGTACATCGTCGAATGGGTAGCAAGCACATAGTAGTTTTTTTTCTAATCGTAGTTGAACAAAACAAAGCAGAACAAAACAAAACAAAGCGAAGCAAAAAAAACCTTTTTGCATAAGCGATGCATGATACTTATGTGCATATGTATATGTATCGTTTCCTTTATACAATGTATTGTGTGTGTGTGTATTTTTCAGTGATGATGTCGACGTTTATTGTTGACAGCATCAAAACAATTGAAGCTGATTTGAATTGAACATCTTTCAACGTATCGGTGACACACTCTTGTGTATTTTTTTATCTTTCTTTTTGAATCAAAATATATATATGTGTATGTGTCTATTTGTAACTGTATGTAATTTATAAATAGGACAATAAAAGTGAATTTAACGGAAAGAACAACAACAGCAACTACAGTATTGAATTCTATTGTTGTTATTGTATTATTGAGCTTTTTCTTTTCTTTTCTTTTCTTTTCCTTTCTTTTTCTTGTCTTTACTTTTCTTTACTTTTCTTTCTATAATAAGTAGGTCGTTGTTCCCTCTGCATCTCTTTCTCTCTCACTTACTTAAAATAAGGTTAACACGTTATTAGAAGCGGTGATAATAGTTTGGTGAAACCTACAACAACAACAATGAATTAATTATGGGAATTTGTCAACTGTGTGAACTCTTTCAAATATATGACATAATATTAAAATTTATATTATCACTCATCTATTATCTTGTATCACATACACCATCGTATGTATGTGGTTATAAGGGGGTCTGGATAGATTACTTTGTCTGGCTACTTGTGTGTGTGCGTACAAACATTTTTGATCTGTATCAAAATCGGAGTCGATACAGACAGACAGATATCCTTCGATCTGTTGTTAGAACTCTCAACGTCGTAAATTTTGAGATATCGAGTATCCATTTTGTACGAATATATTTAGTAACTGTCTGTAAGTTTTTATTTAAATTGAGCAAAATCGATCATATTGGATATTGAGGTTTCACCCACAATTACGAATGTTTTTTTTTTTTAAGAATAGAAGTTTTTTGTAGAGAATTTCGAATTTTTTTGTACAGAAAAGAACGAGAAAGTTGATAAGTTTACTTTCTTTAATACAGGCCGCAACCTTTCCACGCCCACTATATGTATAAGAAATTAAGAATTGTCCTAAGCCAAATTTAGTGCTTTTATTTGTTCTAATATATATTTTTGTCATTGCCTCCTCAAGTATATATTTGTCTTTGTATCCACCAGGATTATTCTCCGAAGCAGATAGAACGGAAAAATTTACTATTATACTACAATTGTGTATATTTATATAAAAGCATCTTATATCTCATTTATCCTCCATTCGATATTATCTACCATCGATTATCTGCCCTCATTATTCCTGTGCAGTACAGCCATTTACTGATTGGCAGATGCATGCATTTATTTTAAACCTAGTTTACTACAAGTGAGTTGTGCAAGTATTCCCTTATTTCTCCCGCGTGTGATTGTATTGATTGTTTTCTTTTCACATTTATGTGTCTGTGGTAGGTATTAACGTAGTAAACCCTCGTTTACCTTTACTTCTCAATTTTTAGAAATGTTCATTTGCTTTTATACTCAATTTCATTCAATTTTTTATATTCCGTACACCTTCGAGTGGCAAACCTCAATATCCACAATATGGGGTGATTTTATTCATTTCTCATACTTGGATTATACGCTTTTGCAGATACACTTGAACTGCTCTCTTTCTGCATCACCCTCTATGTCTTGGGTCTATCTATCTCACCATGAATGCGCTAAAAAAAAAATTTAAAAATATACACCGCCATGTATGTACTCGTATTAATGGCAACTTTTTTCCTACTACTACTTTCTAGAAAAAGCGCAGGGAGGGATATTGAAAAGTATTTGTTTATACACACATAAGTACTTGTACTCTGTCTTCTAAGTGAATTTCGCTGCATTGCTGTTTATTGCAAAAATAATAACAAGAAAACGAAATTCGACTTAGGCCAAATCTTAAATACCCTTCACATCTAGTTACAAATTGTAGGTGTGGCACATATATATAAATTACGCCCTCTAACAGTGTATATATTACGTATTTTCTTGCAAGTCGATTTTTTTGGGGAGTATGATTTTTTGTAAATTGTGGACGCGTCTAATATTCGACCACGCCCATATTTGTAACTAGAAATGTAAGAAATTTCAACTTAATAGTTTAATTTTTGTTGCAGATAAATCGATTTTTGTCGATTGTGGGCGTGGCTCTTGGCCGATTTTGCCCATTTTAAATAGTGAGATGCATGCAAAAATTAAAAATGTCTGCACATTTTTTCTGCTCAAAATTTACGCCCGTGAAAACGCCAATAACAAAGAGACATGGGCACTCGAACATGTCTAGATCGACTCAGTTTTTTATGATAATCAAGAAAATATATACTTCTGACACCTGATTCTGGGTGTTGCAAACGGAATGACAAACTTAGTATACTCTCCATTTAAATGGAGAGTATACTAAGTTTATTTGTTTGAATTGTTTCTTATTAACAATTATTAAAGGGCAAGCTGAGTAGTGCAGAATATCCCATTTTTTGCAATTTGTGGGCGTGTCTGATATTCAATCAGGATTTCATTGTCAATTTGATTCACTTGATGAAAATCTTGAGAGTTTTTTTTTATAACTGCGATCGGAATTACAAATCTTGCGTGCAAGGACAATATGGAGGGTATATCATTTATATGTGACACATTTAGTAAACAATGGTTTTTATTTGTTTATTCCTATTCCCTATTTGGACATGTTACTGTATTAATCCGTGACTCTGTTTTTTACACAATTTGGTACCTTTTGAGGTTCATTATTTACAGTTTTGGTGATTTACCACCATTTTAATTTACTTATGTATTCTGCATACTGCACCGAAGGCGGACGGAGGGCAGGAGAGTGGGTGCCATATATTTTGTTTTCTATAAATTCGTTATCAATTTTCATTGTACAATTTTATGTGCCATAAATTTATTTACTTTGTAGCAGAGGGAATATTTTAACCGAAAACTGCAAGAAACACATTTTTGTAAAGTATATATACATCCGAACATGCATATGTATCTGCTCCCTTAAGTACCATTGGAGTTGCCAAAAGTCATTGGTATAAAGCAGCTTCTCATAAATATTGTAAGAGTAAAAAAGAAAAGTACGTAAACGTACACAAAAGCAGGATACTTGTAGAATTCGTTTTGGCATAAGACGATTATTTTTTTATGGTGATCTTTATCTTTTTTAAGGACTCTGTTCGGTTTTCTAATCAATTTTGCCTCAGAGGTATATTAAATTTACATTGAATCGATATAATTATACTCTGCACCACTTGTAGCTCCTAAGAAGCAAATGCCACACCCACCTTTACGTTTTCGAATCAAATCTGAATCGATTTAACCATTTTCAACCATGTGCGCAGGCTATAGATGACACGCTTTGAGATATTTCCATGAAATTTGGTACAAGGACATGTATTGGCTCATAGACGAATTCGAAAATGCATCGAATCGGACCATTTTGAGAACCCCTCCCCATATAAAGTCCTATTATAAAGGAAGTTTTTATTGGCCAAAATGAGGCAATTTTTATTATATTTTGACAAAATTTGGTGAAATCTAGTTAATCTGCTTCATACGTGGACCCGATCAGATCATTTTTAGAACCCCTTACCACATAATGATATTTCACGAAGTGATTTATATGACAATAGCCCGTGTTTACTAAACACAACTAAACTAATTGTAACACTAGGTAGTGTAGGGTATTGAATGATCAGACTTGACCGACTATAAAATTTTTTTACTTCTAATCTGAGTCGATCTAATCATGCCCGCCCGTGTGTTCGTATATCTGTTGTTGGAACTCTCATGGTCGTAAATTTTGAAGTCCTGGTCATACAAATATTTATAGTATCTGACGTAGGTTTATATGAAAATTGGCAAAATTTGCCAAATGCCATGCCTTCAATCGCACGTAGTCTCTTATAGCTACAAAAATGTTCCTATGGCGTCGAAATTTATAATCGGTCGGATAATAGGTACGCCGGTAATTTACGAACAAACAACTTGTTAGTTGATACACTACTTAGGGTGTAATCAAGCACTTGCCACGCCCACTGGCGGTGGAGATAAATGAAGTTTTTTTACTTGTTTACTTAACAATGATAGGATATTTATATATTATCTCTTATCAATTATAGTAAATCTGGAATATATTATTGAGCTTGTATCGTACATTTCCATCAGGTACCTTTGCGTCTATTCGCATTACAACATATTTGTTTATTAATATGCGAACAGCGAGATGCGTTTTATTACAAATTCAGACAAACTAACGGTAAATTGTAGTAATTTTCCATAAATAAGCACAAGGTACGCTTCGTGTGACCTTAATCGTTGAACAGAAAGGCAAACAGCCCAATATCAGCAAACCCCAGCCACAATATGTAATACAATATATGTGTATGTGCGTATGTGTGTGTTTACATGTAATAATATAATCTGTTGTTTTTGTTTTTTTGTTCATTTTTATAAATAATTATCTGCATTATTTCATGTTTCACTTTCCTCCGCAAATTCAAGCACATTTTCGTATATTTTGTACACACTTCTGCATAAATGAGCTCTTAAATGTTAAAATATAAATTCATGCAGTTGCAGTTGTTGTTGTCCGTCTCTTTCTCTTTTATTTGATATTTTGGTGAATTTTTATATACACACACTCACATGAATGCTTAATGCGGTGCCACATAATACCCTTCAGTGAGTATGCGGAGAGAACGAAACCGGTGACTAATAAAATTTCATGGAAGCGTGAGTAGTGCAATTGTGCACTTTTATATACACAATGTATGCATGTGTGCACATATAATTATATGTACGCGCCTGGTACAAATTGTATAAACGTTGAGGGATACATTACTGTCATAAATAACAGCAAATAACGCAGAGGGCATGCTGGCCTGCATGTGCAGTGTAGCTGGTAGCTGGGTGACTGGTAATGCAGGAAGAGGGTGTCAATCGGACTGCTATACATGTTTATATTATATTTATATACTACTAGATTGTTTTAGTTACAAATAAGTTTCAAGGGTTTTCCGCTTCAAAACTGAAATCGCGTGTTTGCGATACATTATGGCGATGCCAGGGCTTGTAAGCGGGCAGGCGAGCTGGCGAGCAGCTACAATTGTGATATTTAGGTTTAGGTCAAATGAAATTGAACTTTTACTACAAACACACCCACACGCACACACACCATTTTCATTAAATTGTTACAAAACTACTGCATATAGCGGGTAAGTGAAAAATTATTAGTTCAAGGAAAACTTTAAAATAAATAAAATAAAAACTCTGCAGCTCCATGTGACCTTAATGGAAACAAAAACCAAAATCAAAACTATAAATTAGATTTAGATTTAGTTGAAGCCAAATCTAGAATATTTGGGACATTTTCAGTGTATCTGTGGGCGTTGCTTAAACACTTTTACGCATTCTTCTAACGACTAATAAAAACACGAGTTTTTTATAAACTGCAGCAAAACAACTTGTGAACCCGCAAACCTTCTAGAAACAGACACAAGGATAGCAATTATTGCCGCTCTCTTTTTGTCTTACTATAAAAAGGTGGTTAGTGGAACCAACAACCACAACAACGACGCGCCCACCTCTCAGCTGGGAAGACAAAAATCCTCGTTAAATAAAGAAAAATTTAGACCATTATATGTGTTATATAGCGTATATAGAGGTGTACATCAAAGTAAATATGATTCCTCCAAGATTAAAAACTCATTCTTTACCCTTCAATTCAATCCAATACAAAACAATGCAGTACTAGTAGAATACTTAACATAGTACACTCAGATAACAGTTGTGGACAATACTTACTCTTCCTCTTCGTCATCGTCACTTTGTTGTTTGCTATTATTGTTGTTACTATTATTATTATTATTATTGCTGTTGTTGTTAGCATTATTGTTGTTGTTATTGTTACGATTTTGTTCATTGTCAGGATTATTATTATCGTAGAAAACGTCATCTTCTTTAGATTCCATTTCCTCCATTTTATTGTTGAGTAAATTTTTCGCTCCATTATTAGCCACCACCACCGCATCAATGTCATCCAAAATGTTGTTGCTTTTGTCATTATTATTATTAATATTACTGTTGCCCATAATGACATCATCATCCCTGTTGCGATCCAATATTTCCAATTCATCTTCTTGTGATTCTTCATCACTCTCATCATCATCATCGTCGTCGTCGTTGTCATCATTATTGTGCAAATCATTATTGTCTTGGATTTTACTTTTATTCATTTGTTGTTGTTGTTGATGTTGATTGGTACGATGTTTGGCTTGTTCTTCCAAATATTTTGATTTCGTTATGATTTCATCTCTGTTTGTGATCATCATAAAAAGTAGAGAGAAGAAAAACGAAAAAGAAAACGAAACAAGAAAGAAACGAAAGGTATGAACATGTGAATAAGATTAATGGAAGAATATTAATCAATTTTTCCCCTTGAATGATTCTCATCCACAGAATGTGAGTTGTAATCGTTAAAGTGTAATTGAAACGTATTTATGGCACGAGAACGGAATGCAGAAATGTGGTTTGACTCGTACCGATTTTTATGTAGTTCCTTTTTGGAGACGCACACAGCACTGTACTCATTCTCTAAGAGGCAAATTTCCCGTTTCTTGCAGTTTAATGGACGGCATAGATCACCTGTAATAACATAACAGGAAAACAAAAACAATGAAATTGAAATTGGAACACTTCCAATAACAAATATAATATAAATAATGTTTTCTGTTGACAAACCCATCAGCCCGTAGTTGTAGGTGTACGGTTATGAAGGGGTTCGAAAGGGAGGCCCCTGTACATGGCTGGTGGGTATTGAAAATTCTATCTAAGTCAAATTTAATTTTTTTTAATTTATTTCTTTATTTTATTTTTTTTATAAACCCACTAGCACTAGTTAAAGCGTTCCAGTCATGAACATTTCTCTCAACACTTTTCACAATTTTTCCACCACTTAAAGTAAATTTTTAAACACTTATACAAAATAAAAAGTGGTTCGCTTTTGTTTTATATTTTTGAAAACTTTATGGTAAAAAGTTAGTTCGTTCAAAATTCAGGTCACATGAATTTCTAACCGCCTTAACATGTTGGAGCTGCGTACGTTCGCTTCAATTCACAGTTATTCTCATTTTTGTACATATTCCTGCATCATGCTTGCATGGGCGGCAGAGTGTTTGATTTGTTTAAAGGTTGGTTACACTTTGCAAGATAGTCCACAACCGTCAACTATTCAAATTTTAAATTATTATCAATGCGAATATTTCGTATAGCATACCGTGAGGCTGATAATTATTCGTATAATTTGTGCTTGTAAAAAAGGCAACACGTGACAGGTTTATAAAACTGACACAAAATTATAATTTACGTTGGAAGCAGTCCGCGCATGATTTTATTAATCTCCAGTCCTAGAATTAAACCCACTTCCTTGTCCCCCTCTTTTACAAATAATAATAATAATATAAAATAATCTTTTACGAGATGACAATGACTCACGTTTAGTGAGCATAATTTGTAAAACCACGTGGAGTAGGGAACCCTAAACCGACTACAAACATGTTCACTTGATTTTACTTATATATTTGATCGCATCCTTATATGTTAACCTAAAGCTTGAGTCCTGCACGTATGCGTTCCTTTGCCCCGCCCATCTTTTGCTCATCGATAAATGAGTTAATTTTATATATTTAACTTTATAACTTTATTTTGGCAGCTAATAGATGGAATATTTAATGATTGTAGGCGTGGCTATCAAAAGGTTAGTTCAGTTTTCATAAACAAAGAATTCGAAAATGCTTGAAAATTGATAAACAGGCGGTTGCTTTAATTATCTGTATATAACACACATGTGCAGTTATACAGCGTTTGCTTAAATGTTTACTCACTAGATGGATCGTGTATCCAACGTTTCCGTTCACCATTGTTGCTGTTTGTGACGCCGCCGCCGCTTTTTGTTATCAATTGTTGTGCATTTTTATTAATCTGCAATAAATAAAATTGAGAAATAAATAATAACAGGAAATACAACTACAACAACAACAACAACAACAACAATAACAATAACACTCATTTAATTCGCTTTATAAAGAAAATCATATAAAAATGTACACATTCGTATGAGTAATACAATAAAACGAATTTAAGTGCGGGTTTGTGTGTGTGTGTGTGTTCACGTGTACGCGCGTACATGTATAAGATAAATATATTATCCTCACACGAATAATTGCCCAAAATAACAACAATCATAATATAGAATATGTATCCATACAGTGTATGCATGTGTATGAGTGAATGTGTAATGGTATTATTGAAAATCCAATTAAAGTTTAAAAAGTGCTGCTGCTGCTGCTGCTGGTGAAGTTGATACTGTTGTCGCTGGCAGCAACCATGATTGCTACCATTTTAATATAATAACTGTGCAAATACTTTATTATTATTGTTGTTATATTTTATTTGTATTTTTTATCTCACTTTGTCACTGTCACACTTCTATATAAAACTGTTTTCTCTTTTTATGGATTTTATATGTTGTGTGTGTTATATGCGTAGAGTGTTTTTGTTATGTGTTCATTTTATGTTCTTAAGGAGATATTATATTATGGGTTTTGTTTAAACCTTTGTATATACTAGAAGAGGGCGAGCCACACCCCCCAAAAAGTGTATAAGTTCTTGACCAACAGGCCGATCTTCTATCCGTCCGTGTGTCCGTGTAATAGGCTTTCCTTTTTGTCACTCGCGCGGCCGCCAACATTGAAATATTATGCTGAAATTTGTGACACGTCATTTTGACCAGCCTTCCCAGTTTGGTATTGTAAATGGGCAAAATTGATCCAGCGCAGCTTTAATTGTTCAATTCAATCCAGCTATTTCAATTTTAATAAAAGCAACATTCGTTTTAGAAAAATCTCTAAATGAGTTCTTGTAAGCATTCCAACAGTATTTTAATGAAGACAATTAGTCAAGCCATTCGCTCCATTTATTTAATAGAAATACAAATGATTCATGTGAACAATTTTATGCCAAAAAGGGGGCATAAAAAATATACTTGACGAAAAAGCATAATACACACACCACCCATGCTTTTCCATAATGCCCGGAGGTAACGGAGGGTTGGCCTAAGTCAAATGTAGAGTTAATTTGTGAAAATTAAGAAAGAAGCTTTTTCATAAATTTGCTCTACTGCTAACTCACCATATCTCTGCCTTATGATATGTTCCGTTCTTAACATTATCATTCTTACCACTACTTACTATGTAATTTTGTACTCAGACCCTAATTAACTGTAAATATTGTTAAACTCAGTGGATTGTAACAGTAATAGCCGCCTATAAGAGAATGAGAGTGTTGGTGTGTACAAACATATTATGGGAACATGAGCTTAAATGTTTTACGTGTAAAATATTGGCTCTTAATAGCAAGAGGATATGTACTCATGCACATAATTGATGGAAATCCAGAGGCCTTTAGGAAAATCAATTGTACATGCAGTGAGTGTTTGAGTTACAAACGCTATTCAACAATGCAATGGAAATTTACATAACGCGTGCATGAATTGCATTAACAGAGGACGCCGGAAATGTTATTACAACACAAAATGTTAACCTAATGGAAGACGACATGATTAATACATTTCCTGGTTTGTATTATACACACTATCAAGTAGGAGCTGGTGGACTAATTGTTAGCCTGCTCCACACGCAACAATATAACCAACAAACACTAATATTCAAAATACTTCCGTTTCGAATCCAAATAGGTTTTTATGACTGTTGCAAATAGTTACAATTGACATATAGCCATTGCTGAAGCTCATGGCTCTCTACACTAAATATGTACCACACATACACTTCATGTGTAATTTGTGAAATGTTCGAAAAGTCAAAGGCACACATACTTATTGAATATTGAATGCTTTTACTTATTTTTTCAATTTCCTTTATGGTTGATTTATTTTTCTAGATTGCTACGTTGCCTGCATTTATGTAAATAAGGTTTCCCCAACAGCTTGTTGTCCTCAACATATTTTTATAAACTATACACTTAACTTGCACACATAAATATGTATTTCAATAACAATACTGCTTATACGCAATAGAGCTTGGTGGTATGTTGGTGATGCTGATGATGGAATATTTTCATAATTTTGGTCTACAAGGGTGTACTACGTATAAGTGGGAGATACATTTCAAACCACATGTTGCTTAGCAATAACTCATATTTTTGTGTAAATATATATGTTGCACATGGAAAAATAAACACAAGTAAAAGTTCTTCACACAATTTATTGGAAAACCCCAAAAAAAAATAAACCCTAGTGACATTATGGGTAAAAGAGCAAGTAAAAAAACTGAATTTGGTATAGGCCAAATCTTAAATACCCTCCACATCTACAATACTGAGCGCGGCAAATATATGATTGCGCCCTTTAAAAGTGTATGTATTACACATGAGCTTGCAAGTGGGGTTTTGCGTGTAGTATGGATTTTTGTAAATTGTGGTCGAGACTATGCCAATTTTTGGCATATCCAAAACAAAACATAAAAGTAAAATTCTGCGTTAAGTATATTATTTTTTCATATTCATCTTCAATTTTTGGAATATCGATGGAAGGGTGCAATACTAATATATGGACTAAACTTTGACTTCGTAGCTTATACATAGACTTTTATGGCTCGTGAGCATGACTCTTAACTGACTTTTTCAGTTTTTGTTATATTGCGAAAGTATCCTTTGAAGGATTTTGCCCGATTTCATATCAACTCAGTATCCTTGTTTTTCCAAATGTGGCAAATATTTTTTCAAAGCGATCAATACTTTTAATCGTAAACAGATGCACATAAAAGCACTGAAAGTTTTATATGCAGCACTTACTCTCGCATTTCCTTCACAGTCTAAACAAATACAATTCGAATTTTATTAGAATATTAATAATATTTTATGTCAACTGCAACAAATCGGCATTTAAGGGTTTATATGTTTGTGTAAAAGCGGATTTATCTCCATCGTACACACTGTAATTTCATCATAAATTCCACGAGAAGCGTATCTTTTAATAGCTTCCTGATATACATATATGCCAGCATATGTACACATAATTGCCCATGCATTTGTATATGTCACAAGATAATGTCATATGTCATGTGACATATCCTGAAATATAGGTTGAAAGCTATTTAGTAAGATAAGTATGCATGTGTGTATGAGAGTTTGTGCATATGTTTGCACATAACTGTATAGGTAATGTCTAAATTAATTTGTTTCAATTTGTTTTGCTGTAAAAAAACTCGCATGGAAATGCATTATAAATAAATAAATAAATAAATAAATTAGAACCACAATGTCACTCATACGTCAGGGTGGACATTCGAGTAAATGAAACAAAATAATTAATTGCAATAAATGCAATGTTTATACAAATGAAAAATCGAATATTTATAAACGTTAGGAAATATAATTAGTCAACAGGTAGATTATAGGAGTTTATCAATAAACGTGTGTTATGCTTTGGACAACACACAATGCGTCCAATGCACGGACTCTTCGTAGATAAAGTTTCATTGACAACATTCGCCTTTCCACATTGGCTCCTGAGTTGTACAGTTTTATGCTTTACATAAACTAAGTTAAACTTTCAAATGAATTTACGTCGATCGAACATTTTTAAAGAATGAATTTAAGACATAGATGGACCGATGGATATGCTTTTCTACATGTTCTAAACAACGTCGTAAATTGTAAGAATTAAAAGCACACACCCACACACACACACACCCATAACTTATATAGCTGCTCCAGGCGTCACGTTTGCACAACATGTTCGCACTCCAAGTCTCGTATGCAACAACAACAAAAAAAAAAAAAGAAGACTGCATATACGCAACAACAATACCAATGAAATGTTAGCAAAATTTCATGTAAAAGTTGTTATATTTGGCACAATGTCTGTTACAATGCATAATTTATGAAACCAGTAAAAATGCCCCCAACAATACTTGTACACTCACTCGTTCATACTTATGTGTAAGAGTAAATTTTCGTAGTGAATTTTATGAGCATGTAACAATGAAGTGCAAGAGAACACTTGTTCACCTTTGGCAACTTTTCAAAGTACTTACATCATCGTATTCACCCGTACAATGAGGTGCATGCAATATGAAAAGTTTTTTTTTTTTTTCAGTTTTTGGAATAAAAGATTTTACAAGTTTGGCAATTACATTAACACCCTATAAAGGGCTTAAAAATGTTCCAATCAAAAGGAAAATGGGGAAATTTTCCTGTGAGATACCATTCTTTGGGAAATTTTTCCGTTCTTCAATGTTTATATAAAAATACAATAATTTTTATGTGCTTACGATCGATCGATCTCCCCGACACTTTGTTCTCAATTTATGGCTTTTATTGCAATTTTAATGTTCACTCACACACACATTCATACAGCCAGTACTTGGAATTGTTAACTAGTATTAGAATTTTATGTATGAGTGTGTGTGGGAATGTGTGCTTTGTGCCCGGTAAAGGCAAAAGGTGTTGCTGCGACCCTCATTAGACATTAGGTTAAATAAACCACAGCACGTTTAACACGTACGTGCATGAAGTAACGATTTTAAATTATTGTCAAGCACACGCAAGCTCACATACATGCTGGGGTAGAATAAAAATGAAAATGGAACCGAAAAATGCCAAAAAATTGTATCTATTGTTGAAAGAAATTCTCCAAAAAAAATTGTTTTTTAATAAAGTTTGACTTTAAAAAGCAAGAACTGTTCATACTTGAGTACTAAATTTTAGTATTTGCAATAAATCAAGTACTAAAGAGTACTAAATAAAGCACTAAAGAGCACAACATTTTGATAGTTGTACTAAAAATCCAAATACGAACTTTTCATACTTTCGACTACATTTTGGAGTTGACTGTTGAATTTTAATACCTCAGTACGAATCCTTAATTTGAGTAGCCGTTTTTGAAACTTTAATATGAATTTTTTATACCCTCCACATAAGATAGGAGGTATACTAAGTTTGCCATTCCATTAGTAAAAGATGTCAGAAACCCTACAAAATATATATATTTACGATTAGCATCAAAACGGATGGCGATCTAGACATGTACGTCCATACATCTGTTGTTGAAAATCTCACAGTCGTAAATTTTGAGATATTGAGCTAAAATTTCGTACAAATACTTTAAGTTTTTGCCCGCAGATCTCTATTTAAAATGAGAAAAATCGGTAAGAGCCATGCCCACTTATTTTGGGTGTTGGAAATGGTATAGCAAACTTAGTACACCCCATCACCAAGGTAATAAATATGCCTTACAACTGTGATTTTATGATCATTTGTACGTTTTCTGAGCAATTTCCGTAAATATTATTCACAGTCCAATAATAAGACCAATCAATAATTCCAAGCATTCACTTTAATTTAAAGATTACAGAGTGTGTTCCCTCTGTTCTTCTCCTTTCAAGAAATGGTGTAAAAATACTCATAGTCTCGTATGAGTACAAGAAAAAAGAAAAAGAACAAGAAGAAGAAGCATTGATATGTAAGTACTGCCTGTGCTTACGGTTTCATTAAGTTGTCCAAAAAAATCCCAAAAAGGAAAAAAAATTGAAAGAAATTGCTGGGTCGTGTCCCTTTGACACAAAAAACGATGGCAGAGAGAGAACATGCCAGCATTCAGAGTTGGTGAAGTAGAAAATTACAACAAATTTTCTTATTATGTGTGTGATGTGGGCATGTGTGTGTGTGTGTGTGTGTCTTTTTAGATTTCGAATCATTTCATCTCTACCTCTGCCAGTTGACTACCAATTCAAATCCATTTCTTTTTTCCTTTTTTTTTTTTTTTTGATTCGGATTTCAATTGGAATTCTTTCTGTCTCTTTGCAAATCCGTACCTAATAAATGTTAAGGAGAAACGTGTTTGACCCAATGTGGTTTTATGCGTGACCCTTATATATGATTTGCTTGCCCAAACACATACCCATCCACATACACATACAAGAGCTTGCCATTAATTGCTTCCTACATTGTTAAGCTCTAAGTGAGAGGAATCGTTGTGGTAATGCTTTCAGAAAACCAACGTCACCCCAACGTCTACCATCTCTACCATTGTTTTCTCCATCAGATTAAAAATCTGTCCCTTTTCATTACGATTGCATTCATTGGCTTAATTCTCATTGTTATTGCAGGTTATCGGTCAACAAAATTTTCGCTTAGTAACCGATTTATTGATAATTTTATTTGGAGTTAATTGTCAATTACGATTGCAGATTACTCGCTTTAATAATTACACACAAGAGTCATTACAACAAAGAAGTGTGTTTGTCGCTCTGGTGTGTTAGTAATTAATGCATTCTCTACCAGCATGCCCTAATGGCAAAATTACATTACATTTTAGTCATTTGCATAATCAATTAATTACAACAACATCAGGTTGTATTCCTACTATTGTAATATCTCTCTTCTCTCTCGCGTTAGAAATGAAAATTAATTGCCCGTGCATGCAATACATAATATTTATATGTCGATTTAGTTTGATTGTTAGGCAAGGATCTTACTGTAGAGGCTATTAAATCATTGGACGTGACCGACTGTAGTATTTGCATTCATTTTTCTTATGAAAATCCTAACAGTTAGTGGCTTAGTGGATAAAATTTTATATAATACTAGGTGTATGCGGTCACTCAGGTACTGTGAGTTAAGGAAAAAAGTGAAAGAGTTTGTGGAGTGGAATTTGAACTCATGTGTTGCGTTGGATATGTAACCCATCGTCCGTTAAGAATATTACCATGAAAGTCGAGGTTGGTTCGACAGCCGAATAAGTATTTAAGCTTGTGAAAAGTCATACATTGCATTAGATGTACGTGACATTAGTGTGGCTGTGTAGTATTTGGATATCTGTAGCTGAATACGGCAACGCGTTACTTTAGTTCAGTCTGTAATGAGTACATTGGCCTGTTAATGTATCCAGGGTTTCTGATTTTAGCGAGATATGTACATGTATATATATATATGTATATATATTATTACAAAGTGGGCAGAGTCCAGTTTTTGAAGTAGACGCTTATTTAAGTACAATGTTGTGACAACATTTCAATTTCAAAGCAGTCGGTGAAGAGCTTTCGGAGTTTTGAGAATTTCGCATTTTCTTTTGTATAGATAACACTACAAACGTCACCTTATTTACAGTTACGTGTACTATAACGCGATTCTCTTATTACGCGGAACCAATTACCCGCGTGATTTTACTGCATCATATACAAGGATCATGTCATATACAAAATAATATGAACACCTTGTCATATAGCATATCTTGTGCAAATGGTGACCCAAAACCAAGAATATGTCACATGTTCATGTAATTTTGTCCATCCTCTGCATATGAAAATTTTAGCCCAATTGATTCAATCATTTAAGACTTGTTTCAAAAAATTATTGGAATGAAATTTTAAACTCATTTTCTCACTATGCCTGTGTAGTCAAGTTTATAAAATGTTTCAAACACATCATGTTCAACGAAAAGCCTTAAATTATTAAACACATTTCGATATAAAAGTTATTGTTTTTTTATACAAATTTTTTTACACTACAACCTCGAACATGGTCTGCTGAGAATAGGGTGATTACGATGTAAATTACAATTAAATGACTGAACGGAAAATCAAGTAGAGTCAACGATATGGAAGGGATTTTGTCAAGAAACCAAATTTATTTATATTATGTAGAACAAGTTCAGATTATAATCCCAGATTGCAAGTTTGTCAATAGATTGTAAATGATTTTCTCAACATAAAAGTTTGCTATACCTCGGAAACGATACATTTCTGGACCCATGCTTATATAGCTTTTTTTCTTCTTTTCATATCGGGATGTGAAATTCGCGGCCCATCAGATTTCGTCCTTTTTTCAGGGCACTCTGTATGTTTATATCTAAATGTTTTTTAATATTTGCCAAATATTCCAATTATTAAACGTAAAATATATTCATTCGTATTGTATTCCTCTTCAATCCACTGAATACTAATGCTGCTCAACAATGCAACGCTAATGTCGGCTTGAAATTTAATCTATTTTTAAATTGTTCACAAATAAAATAATCAACCAACAACAACAACACTGTTCATAATGACTATTATTCGTTAAATAAATGGTAAAAAATCATAACCACGCAGATACGGTTCGAAAAAAGAGAAAAAAATGGAGGAAAAAATGCATACAAAGAATACATTTACGGAAGCAGCCATAAATTGCTATAAAAGCGCATTTAATTGTAAACATTTGAGCAAATCTCTTTTTCAGAGTGTTTTAAAAAAACCACATGGCAAAAAAAAGTGCAAGCGTTTTAGTCGGTCAACACCGACCGGTTAGTAGACCGACTATAACACCGACCGAGACTAGTTTCATTCATGAGTCTTTAAAGAATTTTCGTTGGAAAATCTGGGATATTCCAGAACCCGGAAAGGTCTTCCAAATAGTTCGTTCTTCGCTTCATTTTTATGAGGCAACTTTTTGCTACTTTTGTCCTAAATTTCTTCATTGATTCCTTCCGTCCGAACAACATGTCGAAATTATTTTAAAATAAATGCCTTTGATTCGACAAAGTTGTAAAAAGTTGCGCAAACGTTATGAGCCCGGTCTCGTAGAGCAAAAAACATTACCAAGAACCTTTCAAATGCAAATCATCAGAGCAAGTTGAAAGGGGGACAAACAGACTGGGATATAGGAAGATATAATTTAAATGGTGACAAATTGTAATAATAAAGCTACACCTGTACGCAGACATATTTCATTTAGGGACATACGTACGCCAACTATACACACTTGCATTTTCCACATTCCTCCCATATTGCTCCACTTTCTCTTACTGCCTGTTAAGTGCTAAATATTTATGAACTTGTAATATCCTCGAACACCCGTGTGGCTTCGTGGCATGTACAAGAGATTGTATTGCACATATGTATGACATATGCATGCATGTGCTTGCATTTATGAATAGATGCATTGTACTGTACATTTGTACGTTTGTACGTTTGTACATTTTGTACAACTTTTATGTATGGACACTGCGCAGCGTTATGTAATAATCCACATTGCAACCAAATATTTGTTGTTGTTTATTCATTTTATTTATTTACAAGTTTATTACTTGTTGTTATTCTTGTATTGACTGTAGCACAAACAATACACGATGGGTATTATAGTAAAAGAGTACAAGCAACTTTTTTTCGATTTTTCGTACAATTCCAACTACGACTGGCGCTGCTTCTGCTACTCATGCTATAGCTTAAATTTCATTCATATATGTATGATTCTTTTTATACCCTAAACCTTAGTGATGACGGTATACTAAGTTTGGTATTCCCTTTGCAACACTTTCGTAAACATTTCACAAAAAAATTGATATAATTCAATGCTTTTGTCAGTCAATGCAAAGACAAAAATTAAACATAAAACTGAAAAACATTTTTCCTAGCCGAAATCAACACAGTACCCCGCCCACAATTAACAAAAGTATACCTAAAACAAGTGAAATGTTAAAGTCGGTCATGCCGCACCACATAGTTATCCGCAAAATATGTCACAATTAATTTAGTTCTATCAGTAAATGTGAGGCATGGCCATATAAGTCATTTCGAGATATATTATTATATGGAAAGGGGTTCTAAAAATGGTCTGATCAACCACGGTCAATCATGAAGCCATTTAACTATTTTTCATCAAATTTTGTCAAAAAATTTAAAGAATTGCGATTTTTTGCCATATAAGGACTTCCATTATATTAGGATTTTATATGGAAACAAAATTCTAAAAATGATTCGATTCGGTCCCTTTTTATATTTAAACCTATTGGTTTACTCTTTGAGTCAATACAAGTTGTTGTACCAAATTTTATCAAATTATATCAAAAAGTTCCACCACTAGCGCACAAATTTACATGGACAGACAGACGGACATCGCTAATAGAAGGTGGGTGTGGCACTTAGCTAATTATACCTTCTTACCATATATGGCATAACGATTTAAATGAAACGAATTTATAATTAAAAGTGGGCGGGTTGGGAGATTACGAAAATATCCTCAACTTACAAAAAATTGCATTAAATTCTTCAGATGAGGTAAATAATGCATACAATTCCGTAAGAGTGGAGGGTGTCCAATATTGGGTCTCACCCAAATTCACTTTTGTTACTTATTTTTTATTTGTTACCAAAAACCGTACACACTCTACAACAGCAATAATAGTGACAAGGGGGTTATTTTTCACATGGTCCAAATTTTACCGTTATGCTATATTTCTCGCTATTTCTGTTTCGTTATTGACAAAGATGGTGAAGAGTAGATCAAAAAAAAAAGCAACTGAACGAAAAAATCGAAAAGTTACAATAAACATTTATGGTCTGTTTGGCCCCCCAAACAGACCCCAAGCTACTCTGTTCTGCAAATATGTACACGTGTTTGGATGTAGGTATATAAGAGAGAATGTATTGTTTTAATGTGTGGCCTCTGATGTTTTCATTATTAATGAATCATGAATATAACCAATATGGGCGCAAACTATTTGTTAACATCATCGTCATCAACTTTTTATTAGCACAAACAATACATCAAATTAAAGCGACGGATAAACCACTTCCACATTGAGTGCAGAATTGGCCGAATGTCTAGGGTGTACATACAAAAATTAAAAATAGGATGCAACCGTTTAGGGTCCACTTCAAAGACATTTATAATTGCTCGGCTAAGATGTGAGTGAGGAATGAGAACTCAAGTAGGAATATATACGAGGCGTTTAAAATAAAATACGATGCCTTAGAAGGCATGTAAGTACACTGACCTTAGCAGAGGGTACTCCTGCAGCAATTTCATAAAGGAGGATTGAGAAAGGAACGAATATTTTATGCGATAAACGATATGATGAAACGCTGGATTACAGAAATAGTGAAAGTTTTCTATCCAAAGCCAACTTCAATTTAGTAAAATTTAATAAAATTTAAATTAATTTTTAAAATTTAAAATTTAAATTTTTATTAAATTAATTAATTTAAGTTTAATAAAATTTAAATTTTCATTTTTAAATTTAAATTTAGTAAAATTGAAATTTTCATTTCACAAACTAATTTGTGTCATTTTTTTTAAAAGCACAAGAAGATGAAGAAAGGAGGAAGAAATCTTCTTAAAACAAATTCCTTCGAAGTTGCTTAAGAAACGAAAATGCTTCGAAAAAAAAACAATTCAAAGGAAAAAAAATGATAAAACTATTTCTCTGACATGAATAATGAAGGAATACAAAAAGTACAAAAAAAAGGCAAGAAATGAAAATGAAAGAAGAGAAATTAAATTGCAACAACTACGGATAAGATAATTTTTGATGAAATGAAAAAACTAAGAAAATTAAAAACAAAGCAAAAAAACAAGAAGGCAACAACAATACAGAACAACAAATTCATCATTCAACACCAACTTCAACCGAAAACAGATGCAGCTCAAAGCAAGAACAAGATGTGCAATAAAAAAGATAGATACAGCTTTAAAGGCACTAAGCAAGCAAGCAAGCGAGCGGCATCAACACACACAACTACAACAACTAATTTGATGGCACATCAAAGCATATTTTATACAAGGCGGTGGAAAAAAGTTTAAGGGAGAGCAAGAAAAACGTATAATACGTTATTATAGTGAAGTACGAAATATATTTATATATGTGTGCTCATAAATATTTCGTTTTAGATAGATTGTGCACCTGAACTAAGAACGAAAAGAGAAAAATAGGTCAAACTGTTTTATAAGTAAATGTTGCAGCATTTGTTCCTGATTAACGGTGTTATGCAACAAACATACTTTGCAGCAGCTCTGACTTTCAGATTTTCAAATACACTTTTTCCACTTTTATCATTTACTTCTCATTACGTTAACTAAACACAACAATGTCGGTCTAAATTAAAATAAGTAAAAATGTTTTAGGCGGTCAAGCCCGAGCATTTAATACTCTACCCTACCTAGCTCCACAAATTATGCTATAATTGGTTTAGTTGTGTCAACAAGTATGAGGTGTCTAAAGTTCTTTGTGAAATATCATTATATGGAAAGGGGTTCCAAAAATGGTCCGATAGGGTCCAAATTTGGCACAGTCGATTATTTATTTAATCAACTATTTTTCACTAAATTTTGTCCAAAAATATTAAGAATTGCGAATTTTTTCCACATAAACACTTCCACTATAAGAAGACCTTATATAAGGAGGAGTTCTAAAAATGATCCGATTTGGTTTACTTTCACTAGAGTTCCTCCTTGGGCCTATACATGTCCTTGTTCCAAATTTCATCGAAATATCTCAAAAAATGCGACCAGTAGCTTGCGTACACATTTACATGGAAAGACAGAAGGACAGACGAACATGATTAATACATTTAATACTTACAACGGTTTTCAAACTATAATTGTCAGCTTAACACAATTTCAGTTCAAAGCAAAAGCAAAAACTTGAGGATTGACGGAAACAACTTCAGATGGTACAAAGTTGTACGCCGGCGGGCAAAGCGGTTGCAAAATGAACTGTTTCTGTATAAATGTTTGTCCCACATTGTATTCCTTTGGATAAATATGTTTGCTTTTATGGCATAAATATAAACATTAAGGAAATTATTCTATATTTATCTAATAAGCAGTGTAAAGGATATCAGTTGCCTGTTGCTGTAATGAATGAATTTTAATGAAAATTATTTCAAGACCTTTGCAAATATTTTAATATAATTATGTTGTACAAGTAAAAGAAGCTCTTAATAACACATTTCACTTAAGTGGTTTTAATATGTAAATAAATTCCTCTCAGTTTTTGTCTATTTCAAAATCCGGCTTTAAAATAAATTAAATTAATTGCCGCATTAATGATTAATTGCCTGAAAGAGAAGATCTCTTGTTAGATGTAAAACGAAAGTTTCTAATAAAACCAAAGCCTAGCAAAGTATCACAAACAAAACACAGACGCTTGCTTATGTTTTTGTTAAAAATGAAATCAAATCAAATTAATTGCTGGCAAAATTTTTATAAAATATTTAAAGAAATGTTTTAAACTTATTGACGTGTACGAAGGGATTTTATTTCAACTAATTGCTCTGCACAAATACTTACGTATACAAGTGTACAACGGTGTATGTGTAAGTTTAAATGAAATTTTTGGCATGTGCCACAAAATTTTTCACGCACTTATAACTGTCAGCTCTTTCACAACTACGGTTAGCACATATTTTACATACGTTCTTTATTTCTTACTTAATGGTTATGTGATACTTAATGTACGAGTTATTCCGCGTTATGCAGCGCACACAAAATTGTACATTGTCTGTACGTCCTTTAATTGTTCAATTAGTCCAATTTTTTTACTACAAATTGAAATTCAGAAAAAATCTTTAATTCAATAAACACAAAAGTTGATCAATGGATTCCTTTTAACCTTAAATTTGATCGGCCTAATACATGTTCAATGGATGGAACTTACTGAAGAACTGTAATTGTAATTTTGTCCGTACGTCCGCCAATTGAAAATTACGACTAGCAGCCAAAATATTATTCCGACAGATTTTAATTGAACCTTCAGTGAATACTTAATGGAATTACCCATACCCAGCCGTCCCATTTAAATAAATTGGGTCACTCCGGATGGCAACCGCGCCATAAAAGTTAAATTAAAGAAAATGAAGTGTAAAAAATAATTATATTGTAGTATTGTGTACAATTCATTGTTATGCATATGCATACGGATGCACGTGTATTTGTGCATACAGGCATATTTAAATTACATCCTTGTGTGTCCATAATTGCGTAAATGAAGTTTTTGGTGTTCTGTGAGTAGCACACAACTTTTACCATAAATTATAAAGTGTATGTATATGTTTGTACGCATACACCTTATACATATAAATAGAAAACATGACGCACACATTGCCTTACCTTATTCTAAAGGTATAAAAATTCTTATTGTTAAACATTGTAATTGCAACAATCAGAAGGGCGCGTCTGAGGCACTACAAACTGTACATATATATAATATCAAAATCTGAGCCGATCTAGCTAAGTCCGTTCGTGTGTCTGGTGTTATCACTCTTGAGAAAATGATCTGCAATTTTTGCAGGCAGATTGAATTTTAAAAGATATTCAAATTGGGCAAAATCGCTAGAAAGCCATGCCCACACTCAACAAAAATCTATCTATCAGCCACAAAGAGTAATTTACGAAGTCAAAATTAATATGTAGCCCTTCCATCGTAAAGTCTTGCTGTATACAGGGTGTATATATATATAATTTTTATGTATTTATCTCGAGCTGCATGAATTTAATAAATATTGCAACGAGTAAAGGATTTATTGTTTAATTAGAGGTAAAACAACTTTGTTTCCCATTTAGACATTTACAAATGATTTTAACTGGAAACTCGATAAATTTGTGGCTTAAATTCGAAGCAGGAAAAGCTATCCTCCTCCCCAGAAAAATCCTTTCGGCCATTTCAATATAACATTATGTACACACACAGAGAGAATTAATGCTAAAAAGATATATTTTTCAACATTTTACACTCATGTGCATACAAGTACGTAAAGTGAAAGCACTCATACGTATAAAAAATTACCACACAGCTAGAGAAGCTAACACATGAGAGAAGATCAACACAAAGAGGCTTTAAATTAAAAAGCAAATTTTTATATGCAACACAAACACACACAAAAAACCCACACACATCTACATGGTACATGATTCATGTATGGACCTTGTGTAAAACGAAGATTTGCATAGAATTTTTTTCAACCATACGTAGAAACGCTTTCCATAAACACATATACAATAAACCAGCATCAACATAAACAAATCATGACGATAGAATTTATGGTACTACTAAGGTATGTTGGTATGTACACAGGTACACACATAGGTATTTACATATGGTACAAGACTGTAATCATAAACTATAAGAAAATATTTGCAAGAAAACATTTGAAAATAGTTAATAACCATAAAATCTACTCGAAGACGTAAAGTGAAGTAAAGGTGAAACAGAATAACTTTTAGAGTGACCCGGGAGGAATTATGGAGTAAAGCAAAAATGAAAAAACCAAATTAACAAGTTATACACAGCTTTGGTGCAATCTTAGATACCTTTATAAGTGTGACATCTACCCGGATGTGCCATTTTTCAACAAATGTAAAAGTTTGTGTTATCGGAAATATTAAGCAGCTAGGATAATTTTTTACAAATTGTGAACCATGCCCTAAATACATGTACTTAATTTTAGTTTAGCAACTATGGGCTATTTTTATATGTATGTGCATCCTGGTCACATGTCAATTTTTGGTGCCAGGAAAATGATTTCAACACTCAAGCAGACAAAAAGACGAACAGAACATATTTACTTAAATGAGCTTCGTTCCGAGGAAGGCCAACATTTCAACAAAGTGACACATACCCCCAGACCTTGGGGTAGATATATAATAAATAGAACAATGTAAAAATAAATAAACAACATGAATAAACTCAAGGAAACACAAGTAAGAAAACTAAATTTGGTTTAGGTCAAATCTTAAATATCCACCACATTTGCAATATAGGGCGTGGCAGATATATATATATATTGCACCATCTAAACATGTATGTATTATGCATCATCTTAAAAGTCTAATTTTATGGTAATTATGGTTTTTTGTAAATTTTGGGCGTGTCTGTTATCCGACCTCTCCCATTTTTGGCACATCGATAGATGGAATAACTATAAATATTTGCATCAAATTTCATAGTTCATAGGTTAATTATTGGGGCAGATATAAAGTTTTTTATTGATTGTGGGCGTTTCTGTATTCTAACCATGCCCATTTTTAATACATCGATGAACGAAATATTTTTTAGATACACATACAAAATTTTAAGATCATAAGTCATTTTTTGTGGCATTTAAATAGATTTTTATCGATTGTGGGCGCGCCTGTTATTTGGCCACGCCCATTTTTGACACATCAATGAAACGAATGCTTATAGATATACGGACCAAATTTCATGTTTTTAGCTCAGTTTTTGTAGCAAATATTTAGATTTTTATATACTTTTTAGGGTATCTGACACCTTCTTCTAGGTGTTGCAAAAGGAATAATAAACTTAGTAAACTTCCTCTCTTATGTGAAGGGTATAAAAAACCAACAAAGCAACAACAATATACGTGATGTTCAAAATAAAATATGATTCATATTTGTTGACTTCTGCACTGACACGAAATAAAATACAAAAGCAGATGTATGTACAAACATGTTTAGCTTTGGCTGCACTTTTCTATAAGTGTACACCACATTATACCACACATGTAGAAAACAAAGGAAATTCTTCCAATAGCACGCTTGGAACGTGCACATATAAAGAACATTTCATAAGCTTTATTTACAAGTGTTTCTTTATGGCAATACTTGCCTGTGTGTGTGGGTATGTGTGTGTTAAACCTTACTACAAATTCCGAAACATGTATAAATATATATAGAACTACACATGTGTATGTATGTGCATATAAAATATGTGTATATTGAATGCTTACATGCTCTATCTCTCTTTGGTGCATTTTGATTATTTCAGTTCTAACAACTGGAAAACACGTTTAAATATTTAAACAATTGTTTTATCTTTCCTGCCCATCCTTTTACCCCCAAAAAAACATATGATGCGAATATTCATGATGAAGTTGTTGTTGTTGTTGTTGTTGTTGCATGTTTTTATATATGATACAAATTTACCAAAAATTTATTTTATATTCAATGAAGTACCCCGGCCGCCTCCAATCTTTCTAAGAACTGTTTACGAGTGCGGGCATAGAATACATAAACTTCCTATAATACTAAAATACTTTTTAAAGTGCTTTCTGTCCATTTCACATACAGCCATTCACATAGTTTGTAGTGCTTCAATTTAACGAACATGTTGCATATGCAAGGATGCTGACTTTTACAACACCATTCAATATGCGCTCCAATATATGTGAAAAGTTGGGTTACTACTAAACGGCAGGTGCCACATCCACATTCAATACTGATCGGTTCAGAATCAAAATCTGAATCGATTTAACCGTGTCCGTCTGTCCATCCGTCCATGTAAGTTTGTTTGCGAGCTACAAGTCGCATTTACTGAGATATTTTCATGAAATTTGGTGCAAGGGCTCAAAGACAAACCCTATTGAAAATAGACCAAATTGGATCATTTTTAGAACCCTTCCTAGTTCCTATTATACTTAATGAGAGTCTTTATATGGCGAAATAGCGCAATTCTTAATATTTTTTGACAAAAATGGGTAAAGAACTGTTAATTGACTTAATTGGCTGTGCCCTATTTGGACTCGATTACACCAATTTTAGAACAATGATATTTCACGAAGTGACTTATATAGCGATGACTCGCGTTTACTAATACAACTACGTGAACAAGTAAGATAACTAAATGTAGATTAAGCCAAATCTCCCACCGTAGATATGGATACGGTATATACACTTTGTAGGGTCTCTGACCCCTCGTTCTAGTTGTTGACAAACTTAGTATACACCCCACCTTATGTGAAGCGTATAATAAAAGTAATTTTGGAAGTAACTGGTATAGGGTATTAAAAGATCGTGTTTGGTCGCCTCTAGAAATTTCACTTGTAAACGCATTAAAAAGTTTCTTCCGAGGATGCAAAACTATAACAAAATAAGGAAAGAAAAAGAATAAAAAATATTTCTTTTTCGACCCATTGTTTTTGTTATAGAATGTAGAAACTTTTTCGGTGTTAACTGTAGAGAAAAGGAAACAATCAAGTACGTATTACAAAGGTGTTGTTCTGGTGCATGGTTGTGTAAGCCTCCGAGGACTTTTACTTTTAAATTTTTCAAAAATTATATTTGACTACTAAAGGATCCAGTTGAATACTAAAAATGTTTCAAATGGTTCATGAGAGGAATAAATTGATGTTGCGCTACTCAAGAATGTTAATTCATTTAAGTGATAATGTTGCTAAAAGGGATCGCTTTAGTTTAAAATCTATTTTCTTTTAAACTCCACATTAGGCGATAATTCATTTAAATTATAGATCTCAGGAAAGAAGAAAAGTTCTATTTCTCTCTCTCTCTCTTTCTATCTCCTATTATAAGTAAGTATCTTTCCATACTGGAGAAGAAAATTCTTATATATGTAGCATTAATTTCAAATTGAAATTATATAATTTTATTATAAGTAAAAGTAATATAAGAGAAGAGAGCTTTAATGATGAATTGAAAATTTATAAAATGTACAGAAAATCTAATTACACAAAAAACAAGTGAAAATGTTATAATCGGTTAAGAGCGACTCTTTAATACTTTGTATACATAAATGGTAGCGTCTTTGATGCCTTCTTCTAAGGGTTGCAAATGGAATGACAAACTCTGTACACCCTTCTCATCTTATGTGGAGGGTATGAAAATACTTCAGATTGAGAATTTACTTAAAGACTTTCTCTATAATTCGACCTTATATAGGAAGAGACCCTAAAAATAGTCCAACTTGGTCCATTTTCTATAGGGTTTGTCTTAAAACTTTTACTAAATTTTTTTGAAATATCTCAAAATAAAAAATGCAATCTGTAGCTTGCTCACAAATTTATGTGAACACACGGACAGACCGACAGACAAGATTCAATCCATTCAACTTAATATCGAACACCCTTAACCCAGAGTATAATAATAAATATTTGTGTAACAATTCAATGCTTGTCCTTAAAATATCACTCACTCCCTGCGTGCAAAACATTGATATAATGTCATTGCCAAATTTGTTGTTGTTTGGTTGAAAACCTTTTGAAAATAACGTGAAACAAAGGAAACAGAACCGTAATTATGTTAAACACTTAAGCTATACACACACACAAACATAACTATTTTATTTATTAACGTATTGTACGTAAATATAAACATTACGTAAACTCATGATTTTAAAAGTGATCCAAGTTCATTATTCAAACGTATCCATTTAACCATTGCTTTAGTCATAATTGTCAACAAATTTTAATATTTTTATAATTTTGAAAAAGTTGACTTGGACCACTTTCAGTTTTTTCAGTACATGTGTGTATTTTAATTTCTGCATACATGGATATTAAGAGGGAAATTATTTTCCATGTTATCCGACACTTGTTAAAATGAGTTTAACACTTGAATAAGTCATTTTAATATATTCGGGGAGTAGAGCGGGAGAAAGCAAGAGTTTTGTATTTAATTGTTTTTGTTGTTAATATTGTAAATTTGAAATGATACACAATTCACAACTGTGTACTTAACCATCTAAAGAACAAGCACCAACCATATAAAACAAGTTGAATCCAGCACGTATCTATACGCATGGGTTTGGGTATAAATTAATGTGAAAATGTTTGGTTGGGTGTGTGTGTTGTAACAATAAATGTTGGACGGCCATATAACTGTCTTTACAGTGACATTTTCTTCTTCTTCTTCTTCTTCTTCTTCTTCTTCTTCTTCTTCGTCCTCTTATTTTACATCATACACAGCTGTACACAATGTACGTAAAAGATGCACATGTTTTAATAACAATTTTCTATGACAGACAGACAGACATTTACTTTTTGTCACTGCTCACGCTTGTATAATTACTCGTCCTCTTCTCTTTTTCTTTGTTTATTTATCTTTTATTGTATTCCAAGCCTTTTGGCACAATGTACCAAAAAAAAAAAAGTAAACATCACACTGTAACAACAGAGTGCAGAGTGGTAGAAAATAACATTATAGTCATCCTCAATTATATTCATGCCATGTACGAGAATACTTTTGCATGTATGTGCTTGTTTGCATTCGTACAGCGAATGTGATTGCGAATGAGTTGGTGCTGCGTTAATAAGTTTTAGTATAGTATGTGATTTTCATTTCTCTCACTTCTCAACGTGGCATGTGCCGTTTATAATGAGCTTCTACGAAAAATGGTTACCCCACAGCACAGAGTAGAGTACGACTCAGTCCAGAGTGTAATAGTTTGCACGCATTTATTCAAAACTGTAAATATTTTCAAACCCATTCGTTACATATCCAGCAAACAAACTGAAATAGCATTTGAAGCAACTGCCAAGTTCGTGGCTGAGCTTTTCTGAAATTTCATGTTTTCCATGCAACACAAACTCATCTTTATATTGCAATTCATAGCAGATCTCAAAAGTTGCTCTTGTTACTGCACACATGCACACATGTTGATCATGTGTATGTGTACCTATTTCTGTCTATACATCATGTAGCAAATGAGAGGAAACTTTTAACTGAATGTGAAAACTTGCCTCCAAAAAGTGCATTTTCAATTAAAAATTTTTTTAATTACATACTTTGCTACCCGCTGCCTCTTTTATACACACACCGCATGATATAAGTATAACGATACGTGAATGTTTACGTATAGTGTTCAAGTACGCGTGTATGTGTAAAAATAATTTAGCATTCATACAAAGTTTTATGTAAATCTCTGCACAAATGCATCAGATATCCTACAACAAGTATATCTAACATAGAGTAAGAGAGAGAAGGAGATGTATAACAATTTACTTTGTATACAAAATTAAAATAAATTGTAAAACGACGACAACAACAACAACAACACAATAATAATAACTTTTTTTTATAGTAACATGGTAAATGGCAAATACACGTAGCAATGACATGAAATAGAGATGAAGCAGATTAACAAAGTGAGCGGGCTAGGGACGGAAGGGGACACCTAACAGAGACCTTTTCAATTTATTCGTTTTCTTTTTTTCTTTTCTTATTTATCGTATCATGTACAAGAATACAAACATGTGTTGTGTGAGATTACATCAGGTCGTGGAAGCATGCCGAAAGAAGTGTATGAAGGTAGAATAAATATAAAAAAAATTAAAGAAAAGTTCAGTAAAAAAAACCAAACTTGTTCTCGCCAACTCTTGGACACCCATCATCTTAGGACACCAACTCAGTAGAGGCCTTAGCGTGTGAACACAATTGTGCACTAAAATTCACGTCATACAGCTTTAGCTGCATCGGATCAGTTAAAGAACAGTTCGCTTAATTCTGTAAGTTGCAAACTGAGTGACAAACTTAACCGCAATAACGTAAACTTAAACGTGGATGGTATTAGAAAAAAGTCGGTTTCTACATCTAGAGAAATAACGTTTACTTAGTTAACAGTTTGCTATTTTGTTGTTTTTGTTGTTTTTGTTCTTTTAGGTAACTTTTCTAAAGCTTTTCAATGAAATATTTTCACTGATGGGTAAGTGGTGGTTGAGACCTTTGCATTATTCGAGGTAAGTTTCTGTAACTATGTAAATGTGTGTGTGTGTGGGTGTGTGTATTTGTACTTGGTTTAGTATCGCCTTATCTATACATCAAGGTTGTTTTATTTATTTATTTTTTTTGTTTGTGAATGGATAACTATTACCATACGTAGCGTAGAGCATCCATCTCTTTATATGTGTGCATTAAACACTTGCACGTACATACATTGAGCATTACGTATATAATATATTTATGTGCTTGTATGTGTGCGTATATGTGTAGTTATCCAGCGAGTGTGGGTAAGCACAGCCTTTACACTGTTTTGGTTGTTGTTATTATTGTCAGTTAAATATTCCATTGAAATTTGAGTTTTGCTGTTCAGAGCCCCATGTTATGTGAATTTTATTGAATTTCCATTTGATTTGCGGCCACTCCAAATTGTGTCGTATCACAACGCGTACAAATTGATCAAAACCATAACATTTCACTATGGCGACATGGTCATGAAATGTACATAAATGCGAGAAAACAAGTGAAAATGTTACACACAGTCGGTCAAGCCCGACAATTTAATAATCCACACTACTTAGCTCCTTAAATTATGCTACAATTTAGTTGTATCTGTATACGCGAGGCACTGTCCTATAAGTTAGTTCGTGAAGGGATTCTAAAAATGCCACAAGTGATGCAAAATCAAAAATTTACCACTTAAAGTCAAAATCAATTATGAACTCAAGTCCCCAGGAATTTTCTATTCTGTATGCTTCCTACTAAACTCGCTATATTCACAATAATCCTTCTTCCAAACGCACCTTTGCAGCACAGCTTCATATATAAACAATTAATTATGTTATGTGACGAGGATAAACGACAGGCACCGTTTAAATGAGAATAATATAAATAACAAAGGATTCTATCACACGCACACTTCGCACGTGTCCTCTGTATCTCCACAAAAGCTTAATACAATTTCAACTATGAACTCTACTATAATGACGAAGAAGAGAACAAAAACGGGTCATGCCTAACGGAGACAATATTAGTGAAAACACACTAAAAAGGAAACCAACAACAAATAACACAAAAAAAAAAAGAAAAAGACGGGATCAACCGACTAGCCCGAGGTATATACGTTAAGTAAATGTATGTGTGTGTGTGTAGGTAAAAGGAAAGACAAAGATAAGGTAGAATGAAAATTCTTATATTTTTACAACAGCACACGGAGATGCAGCAAGGGAATGACATTTTGCAAATGGAAAATAACAGCAAAAAATAATACGATTATAAAATATATTCTGTTCTGTGCATACACTCTACGGAAAATTGAAGTTCATGTCTCCTTTTCTCCCGCTTTCTGTGTGTCTTCTCATTACTAATCCCATCACTCTCAGTCTTCTTATTTATTATACCCTGCGTCACTTGTAGCAAAATGTATATTAAGTTTGTGAGGATGTTTGTAACTTCTATACGGCAAATGTCACACTCACCCTCGAATCGATTTAATCATGTCCATCTGTGTTAATGTAGGCTGCAGGTAGCATTTTTTGAGATATTTCGATGAAATTTGGTACAAGAACGTGTATTGGTCCAAATAGGAATTCTATAAAAATGAACCGGATCGGACAAAAGTCCTATTATTACGCGAGTCCTTTTGTGGTAAAAAATCGCAATTCTTAATATTTTTGAACAAAATTTAGTGAAAAATCTGAAACTGTTCCAAATATTTTTTTTCTACTATTCTTAGAATTCCTTTTCAATTATATTTCACGAAATAACTTATTTAACAGTAATTCCCCTTTAAAGGTAAAACGAAACTAATTGTAGCATAATTAGCAGCTAGGTGGTATTAAATGGTCGGGTTTGGTCGACTAAAACATTTTTACTTGTTTTGATATAATTTTTCTCTGCTACACTTCTTATTTTATTATCATCTGCGTCTGTTGTTATCTGCGATGGTTACTGTCGTTGAAAGTTAAGTCTTGTGTAGAAGCAACAATAACAACAACAACAACTGCATCAAATAATTTCTCTTTTTTTTTCTGTGACAAATAAAATGTTAACAATGCCAAATACAACAATAACAACAATCATGCTGATGATGAGTTACAATGAAAATATTTCATTTTTGTTCTTCTTTCTCTTCTTTTGTTTACATGAATTTAGCACATTGCTTTGCACTGGCGTGTGGTATATGTTTATAAAAAAAAAAGATTTCATTTTCTCAGCATTATATATCTTTTTTATACTTTCCGTTGTTATTACATAAATTTCGTCCTTTAACATTTCCAAGCAGTCATGAGCTGTTGTTTTCATTGTTGCTGGTGTACAAATACCAGCAACTACCAAATACCACAAAAAATTATAATAATTACTGAAGAATGAAGAGGAAGAATTAAAAAAAATCTGATAAAAAATTCCAATCACTTACAACAAATATTGCCTTTTTTAACGTGAATTTCCTCTTCATTCCTTCAATCGCGATCTTCTTATTGTTACTTTAATTTCCATAATTAATGATTTATATTGAGTGCCATAGAAACTATAATGAATCTCATCACTATGTGAGATAAAGCTGAACAGAGGAAATAAGACCAACGTCAACAAGCACAAGTAACGGAAATTGCGAAAAACGAATAAGAAAACGAAAATAAGATTCTTCAAGAACAGACACAGATCCGTTAAGTATTAAAAGCCAACAATACATAGCGACCAACCTCAACAATTGTCGCGAATGCAGCGACACGTACAAATAAAGAAACAAATTTATGCCAAGACATGGATACTTTCTACACTTATATGAAGAAGTTAGTATGAGAGGTGGTAGATTAGATTCCCGCAGAGTGTAAAGCTGCTGTCTTCATAAAATGTGCGGCGTTTTAAATTAAAATTTCATCGTTGGTGGGTAAGCTCGGCTATTGTTGTCCATATTCAGCCACTATAAATCTAAATACCAAAGATCAACTTATTGTGGGCTTGGATCTCAAGCGCTGCTGCCCCTACTTATTTCATTTTTTTATTTGTCACTATAAGCGTCGTAACTACAGACACATGAACGGATATGTTTAAATCGATTCACATTTCGATGCTGAACAAATGTTTGAAACCTCCCACAAAATATTGCTAACTGAGGAAATAAATGACAAAAAAAATAAAAAATTATATTTTGACTACAATCAGTGGGCGTGGCAGGTATATGATTACGCTCTCAAATAATGAACGTAATACATCTTAGCTTATAGCTTAATAGAGTTTTACGTTGAGTATATTTTTTTGTAAATTGTGGGCGCGTCTATTGTCCAACCACGCCAATTTTTGGCACATCGATATATGGGCTAATTAGAGACATGCGTTGCAAATTTCAAGTTCCTAGATGAACTTTTGTGGCAGATATATAGATTTTTGTCCACGCCCTGTTTTATCACATCTATGGGCAAATTAATTTTAAATGAACATAAATTTCGACCTGATAGCTCAATTTTTGTAACATATATAGAGTGTATATATATAGAGTGTTTTTTTTTTCATTGAGGGCGTGGCTCTTAAATGATTTTGCATATTTTAAATAGCAATCTGAAAGTGCCTGCATAAAATTTCAGTTCAAAATCTCAAATGTTGTGAACGTGAGAATACCAATAATAAGCCGACACTTGGACGCCCGGACATACATGTCTAGTTTAGTCTAGGTTTTGAACGCTGATCAAGAATATATATACTTTGTAGGGTCTCTGACCTCTTTTTGTGGGCGTTGCAAAAGGAATGACAAACTTTTGTGGAGGGTATAATAAAATAAAAAACAAAAAAGATTCAAAAAATACCTCAGATAGCTTGTAACAATTAAAATAACCACAACAATTTACAAATAAGAAGAAGCAACAACAAGCAAACACTACAATAACAAATTTATTTAGAAGAATCCTTTGTTTAAAATTTTTAATAATTTGTATTTTATTTTATTTTGGTATTGTTATGCTCTCGAAAAAAATCATAGTAATCCTCTTCAGTAACGTGATGATCATCATTAGCATAAACATGATTTTTGTGCAAAACATACAGTAATTGTTGCCGTTACAGTTGTGTGTTTTCCTTGTACATATAATTGTCCCCCTCTCCTATCCCTTCTACACACACTGTTGCATTTTCAAGTTTCCATTGTTATCATGTAATTTCATGACACTTGACTTTTATTTTTGACTACAAACTGGTTAAACTGGATTTTTCTTTCTCTTCTTCTCTTCTTCGCTTCTGCAGAGTTCATTTTCAGGTTTTACTTTGTATAATTTTTCGCAGTCCTTGTTCGGATTTATTAAATAGATTTGCAAATGTTTGTGTTTTTTTTTTAACATTCTGTTGTGGTTGCTTCTTTCCATTTGTCTTTAAAATAAGAATAATACTCAACTATTTATCTGAACGAACGAAATTTTCAATTGAGTTCATTTAACTAGCAATCTTATATGATATGGTTGAGGTCAAATCTTGAATACATCGATGCACGGAAGCTTAAAATAGACTTTTTTTAATCTTTGTTGCAATGTGGGCGAGTCGCTTGACCGTTTTTACCCAATAAACTCTACCAACACTTCGGCCTAGTTTGGAACCGTGAGAAGGGTGAATACCACAAAAGACACATACCGCACAGACGGACAGACATGGTTACATTGACTCAATATTCGATGCTGTTTCAAAATATATACATTTCGTGGATCCTCAGAAGCCTCCTATTGTACATTGCAAACGCATTTACATGCGATGGTAAGTATAAACATAAATAACTCATACGCCTTAGTGACTCCAGTACTACATTTAAATGTTTAGTACATTCATAATTCTTAATATTTTCAAATAAATAATTGGATCATACTGGATTATTTTTAGAATGCCTAGTCATTATAAACAATAGATAAAGAAACTAAATGACTTGAAGGAATAGTTTGTTGTTTGTCTTGTTTGTTATAATAAAATAATTTTACTCGTATAGAATTTATGTTTAAAAATTCTTACTTCGTGTATTTACAAGGTATTCGGAAAATGGGACGAAATATTTCTGGTAATCCGAAAAAAACTAAAAAAAAACTACAAGAGGTGGACAAAATAATATGAACACCTAACATAAAGGGTTTAGCAATTGCATCTCCATCCATGAATGTTAGCTTTGTGAGCTCCTGCCGTACTGTTTTCGTCGCAACAGTATTAATCAGGTGAGTTTTAAGTTCTGCTGTAATTTTTTTCGCGATAGTTTTACGCTGTGTGGCCACAATTATTTTTAATGTTCGTCGGACTCTGTCAGTTAACTTTGAATTTCACCCACTATTCCTCTCTATCGATTATACCATGCTGACATTACCGTGGATACTGCGCCTCGTGAAACGTTCAGCAATTTTCGTAGATGCAGATACTCCCGCTAATCAAGCACCAACTATTTGCCTTCTTTCTTGTATTCTTTTCATATACAAAACAAAACAACTTTTTGCAACATTTGGGTATAAAAAAATACGTTGACTTTTATAGTTTCCGTTCAGGAGATTCATAAAAAACTGATAACCTCATTACCCCGTAATTGGGTTTTTATCATAAAATTACATTAAACTTTCATAGTCACGTTTAAGATATGATGGTTTAGTGTGAAATCTTTTCAATGTAGCGTAAAATGTAATGAGTTTTACTATATAAGCCACAAAGCCAAATATACAATAACAATAACACACAATTTACAATAACATGTACGTGGGTTGCTTTAAAAGTTTTGCGCTTCAACTATTTCTCTTAAAGTGGCGCCGTCGACAAAACAATTTTGTCTTTTTCTCTGAGATGTTATGCCACTTGCAGACACTGCAGAAAACATTGACGACATATAAAATTCTATAAATGCAGACAACCACTACACAGGCAAGGATGGTTCGGCATCATTGGGCAAAATGGCAATATGATCAATTGAACGATTCGGATACCCGAACATCATTTTTAAGCATAAATGACCGAAATCACAACTGTCCTTCTTGATCATAGTTCTATCAAAGAGCTTTGCGCTGGATGGATAACTCACAATTAAACAGAAACTCTTTTGCATATGGATTGAGGCAAAAAGTGCTGAAACCGAAGTGCAGCCAAAACAGTGTATGACGTCGTTCTAGAAGATGAAATTTGGATTCATTGTTGCCAAAGCCTACGACAACTTTGCTTCTTAGGTGACTGAAGAACAATGGACTCAATATTTTGAGAACTGATTCCACCGAATACAGAAGTGTGTGAGTAAGAAAATTGGTCAAAATAATATCATCTGCAACATTTTTAGAGCAACTGATGCGTGAAACGTTTAGTTTTATATGTAGTAATCAAGTACCGACCTTGTCACATAACTTATATGTGGAACTGGTAGTATTTGACCCAGTGTAATCATCTCTTAACCAATAATCTGATTACGTGCCAATAAATTGAATGATATTTTTCATATTCCACATAGTGTCGGCACATACTAGCTAAGTACTTTTCGAGGTTATCCATCGTTTATCTTAACATAATCCAGTTACTAAAATAAATGGCACTCCCGTGATGGTACTTATGGTTATGTAATATAGAAACTACTCCACTCTGTCTAAACGTTCTTAAATGAGTTGCAAGTGTATGTTTGTTAAGTTTTGCATTATATACCTATTATATACACATCGAGTGTTTTTCTTTTTGCCCTCTCTCTATTGTGTCACAAAGGCAATAATTTATGGTGTGTATTTTTTAGAAGGAATCCTTAAAGAAAATGATAATCTGCAGAGACAATGAATATGTATTTACTTAAATTCGGAATATATTAGTATAATGGGGGCAACAAAAACGAAGTAAAACCAAATTTATTTAGAATGTCTTCATTTGGGAAGAGGCTACATTTTGTAACAAATGCATATAACTGCCGATTAACATACAACGACCCCTTAGTACTCTAAGATAGTTAATGTTGTAGTAATAGAATGACAATTTATTCATTCACTCATTGTTAATTAGTTATGAATAGTAAAGAAGTCTTCTCCGCGGAAAATTTGACTTTCCAGCTGATACGTAATACGTACACTAATAGAGGGCCCAAGGTTCGTATGTAGATGTGGAAGGTATTTAAGATTTGGCCTAAGCCGAATTTAGTTTTATTACTTGTTATTTTGAGGGGGAGAAGGAGGCGAGACACACTCCCAAAAGTGCTCTTGATCCAATGATTGAACAGACGGACATATGGACATACATGTCTAGATCTACTCAGTTATTGATGCTGATACTTTGTAGTGTCTCTGACTTCCCCTTCTGGGTGTTGTAAACGGAATGACAAACTCAGTATACCCATCATCTTATGTGGAGCGTATAATAAACTTGACGGAGACCAAGAATTCCATATTTTGGTATAAAAAAAAGTTGAACCTGTTCTATGCAACTTAACCTTTATGGAAGAGATCTGTTAAGGTTACAAGAAAGGCAGAAGATTGAATTGTTAAAAATAATATTTTTTTAATATAATAAATTATTATTTTTCTTTGTATTAAACTGAAGACGATTTTAAGGACTTTTAAATTTTTTATAAATTATTTTTTTTTAAAAAGCTTTACAACTAATTCAATTACGTATGTACCGTAATATTGGCATGATGACTTTATGTTTGGTGAGCACTTGAAGATTTCTGTTCAATTCTTTTTAAATATTCTCAAGTGTTTTCTTTTTACTTTATTGAGAATGTTTTATAAAAAATCATCAACTTTTTTCTTGACAATATTTAAAATGTTGTATGTGCACATAATACACAAACCAAAACGTATACCACACACTACTTATCATATAATGTAAGTAAAAGGTCGTGAGGCCAAGGGGCACGATGAACTGTTTCTTTGCTTCTTTTATTCCAACATATACGTATGTGCGTGTGTAACAGAAACAACACAATCTTTAAAAAATCCATTAAATTCACTTTTTGTGATTGGAGTGCCATCATTTCCATTTCGTTTAATAAAATAATTGCTTGCATTTTCTTCAATAAATAATCATAAGTAGGAGAACAAACAGGCCACACAACAAGTTTCAACGAACGAAAGAGAGAAAAACGCTTTAATAGAATACGTTTACTACGTTTTCAATTTGATTTTCTCTCTCTCTCTTTCTCCCTCTCTTTCCCTCACTCTTGTGCAATATTCAAAAGTGTTTTTGCAGTAAAATATTTTATGGTTGTAGTTGTTTGCTTTTAATGTTGTTGGTTGGTGTGATAAAATTTATGGCAGTTTTTCTGCGTTAAAGGCTATCTTAACGGGAAGTTTTTGTCAAGTCAGGCATGATGCGTAGGCTAGTTTTGTATGACTTGGCGTCGTCGATATAATAAGTTTGTCACTTCTTAGGCAACTCTTGTAAAACTTTTTTATGTGTGGTCGATTAATTACGTAGAGATGCGAGATAGCCATACATTCGTGTCTGTGCATATGTATTTTTCAGCGTCTATATGCTTACTATAGGAACATCTTTCATTCGGCCACGCCCCCTTTAAAAAAATCTGAAACAGTTGGACATTTCTGTGAATATATTTGATGTATTTTTTTAGTTGTTGTTAATGATTAAAAATAGAAAATGACACGCCCATTAAAAAATTTGACTACCACACAACTTCTTAAATTAATCATATTTATAATTAATGCGTTCATATTGAATTGAAATGGAATTGGATAACAGCCACGCCCATGATACCAAGATCAATTTCCTATGTTGATATGTAACCTACACTACTTCATGCTCCTGAAAAGGCGGTAGAATTCTACACCTACCACACCCTTTAAAAAACATTTATCGATATCGATAAGCTGTAAATTGTCTCAATATGAAGGGTCTACTAAAGTTCGCTTAAACCTTAACCGTAAAACTTTTCCAACTTGTTTTTGTTTACTTCCTTATTTTGCTAGAATTTTTCTAAAAAAAAACTCCTACTTTTTATTTATTTACGTATAATTTTTTTTATTTTAATTTTTTTTTTTCGTGTCGTGCTTACAACAACTTGGTCGTCATTGTGGCCAGACTTGCTGACGCGTTCTAAAAATGCTTTGGGCACTCTTTATATTGCTCTTTGCCGCCTGCTTCGTTTCATATTTTTTTCTTCACTTTTTCGTTTATTTTTGTACTTAGGAACTTGCATAATGTTTACAATAAACTGTGTAAGGGAGAGCAAGTAAAAAACTGGACCAAGTTTTTAGATTCTCATCAACAATTATATGTTTACAAATAAGGACGCAGCAGGGACTTGATTATGGATTATGTCCGTACTTGCAATTCTGTAATTTGTCATTTATGGGCGTGTCTTTTATCCAACCACGCCCATTTAATTCACATTGTTCTTTGAAATATTTCAAAATGCGGTGCTTTTGGAAAAGCGACCTGAGTCACTTTATATTTGATCATAGTTTAGATTCTCTAAGTACTATTGTGTAACATGCATAGCTTTTGATAAAGTGAATTTACCATCCGGTACAATGTAGAGCCGAATAGCGTCCATTATTAAGTTCAATATTGAACATTCACCGCCCCCTTAAGGCAATACAATTATATTATGTGTGAGGAAGAGAGAGGGAGAGAAACAGAAAAGGACAAAAAGAGGACTAGACTAACAGACAAATTTGTGTCTTCCTGTTTAATGGTATTGAAAACAAATCGTTCTCCAACATTAAGTTTGTAAGTCTTACCAAGACTTTCAGACTCTTCTCTGTGTACAAGAATATATATAATATTCTCATTACTTGTTTTTATATGCTTTTTAAATTTATCCATTACTTGTTCGAAGGTTGTCATGTTAAGCTTAAATACACCAGAGTACTGTTACGTTGACATTCAGTGCAAAACAATAACTTTGCATTATTATTGGCCACCATTTTACGCACAAACAAAGAGAGGAAAATAGCGTGGATAGTGTAAAAGGGAAATATTTATGTATTACATATCAATGCATACCATAAATATATTTGTGCAAACGAGAAACGCATGGAGGTGTAACTAAAACATGTGTACACTTAAGCTCTTGAGTACGTACGTGCACAAAGCGCGTCTGAACAGATAGCAAAAACATGTGACAACTTATGTGTTATTTTTATAAAAGAAAACTTTAAATCTACAGCGAGAAGCAGCAACAAAGAACTACAAAATAATAGGCTTAAACCTTTTTACATACATACAGACACTCTGTCCCGCTTTTAGAGATATTCATAAGTTTATAACTGACAACTGTAATACTGCCACAATTATTCTTATTTATATAGATGTAAAACGTTTTAAAATACTTTGTAAAGTTATTCAAAAACTTTACGCTGGATTATTTCCTTAAAATCCTCAACAAATATTTATACTTGGGCGTCTATGGCGTATGAGTAATATTCAATTATGTACATAATGGCACAATTTAGCACGAATTAATAATAAAGCAAAGTTTACATAAATTCAACATTTTCCTATCGATAATCATATAAAAAGTATCGGAAAAAAAACAATACCAATTAAAACAGAAACAATGAAAAGAACTTTTAAGTAAACTTAACAAATTTAACTTTATGTGACCTTTTCGTCTCATTGTCGTTAACGTTCAAGTATGCAGGGTAATGCAAAGGGTTAAACAAGACTCGTTTAATGATGGTATTAAATTAATTAAATTGTTAAAGTTTTGTGTGGAAATTATCTCGGTTCAAGAGAGCTTATCCGGATAATTTTACAGTGTAGAGTTTCATGCACACAAACATCAACTTTCTTTTCTTATAATTAAGTTTTCCGTTTCATTAAAACAAATGAAACCAAAACCTTCATAATCTTAGAGGATTTTTTTATATTGTAGAAGACGAAGGAGGCGACGACGATGACGACAATAAATGTTGCACCCCTTCTTGTTTGTAGGATTTTTGTTTCAATGTAAACTAAAGAAGAAGAAGAAGAAGAAGGTATATGAATTATTATTATAAACTTTTATACAGTTATGTGTTGTTGTTGTTGTTGTTATCCTTAATGTTGTATTGGGTGGTTAGAGACTGGAAACCACTTTGTAGGAAAATATCTAAAATACCAACAACAAAAAAGTAAATATATACATACATACATGCAACATATACACATATGTGCAAGTACATTCATGTCGAAAAATATCTAGGCAGTAAATTTATGTATATAAACCGTTGGTTACAAAACTGATGTTGATTAGAAAAATTTTCCCATTCATCACAGGAAAAGGAAGAACGCTAAGGTTCCTGCCCATAAACTGTACTGTACTGTACTGTAAACTGTTAAGAATAACTAAGTTAAAAACTAACAAAGTTGCGTTGAAATTTTTCCCAGTTTCTTCTTTTTTCTTTTTATGTCCTTTCCTATAAAACCAACAATAACAACAAAAACAACAACCAACCCACAAAGTGCCGGCAAGTTGATAATCGTGGCAAGAATATGCAAGAAGGGCTACAAAAACTTTGTGTTCGTGGTAATTATTAAAAACAATTCAAAAAAACCAAAGAGACAGATTGAGAAAGAACCCTACACGAAGATCATATTAAATATATGTGGGCGTGTATATTAAAAAAATGCAACAATCTTTAAATCAGAAGAAAATACAAACTCAAGCTGTAACTATTTTTCATCACCATTCATTTTGAAAGTGATACAAGTCCAGTTTTTGAAATAATTAAGGATACAAGTTATTGCAAAGTGGATTAATATCATTCTTGAATATTATCATAAATTTCATGTTAATTTTTGGGCGATAAGTTCAACTTTTTAAAGATGTGGAATTATGTCAAACAGAGAGAAAAACATAATCCTGACTTTTTTTAAAATCACATTTCAAACCGTTGTCGCTTTCATTCCCATGCGCAATATTAAAAACGTATAACTGCCATAAATTATAAACGTTAAATGTTAATATATTTGGCTACAGTTTGGGTTCAAGTTTGAGAGTAAGCACTTGTAGGCCCCGCAACTGAGCAACCACTCGGTTTGGCATGTAAATGTGTTTTCAACTCCAGGCCAACTCCACCCCCAATCATCAGTCATTTCAAGTATGTGCAAATGTAGTTTAAGTGTTAAGCTGAACTGATTTCTGTACCGCCTTTATCTCTGTTCTTATAAATATAATATTTCAACTGAACTGAAGTTTGAATGAAAATGAAATAAAAATTATTGGAAAAAGTCTCCTTTTTCTTCACATTTGTCGACGTGCTGTTCATATGAAATGTGTACATGAAATGTGTGAAAATGTAAGAAAAAGAAATTCTTATTAACAAGTAAGAAAACTAAACTTGGCTTTGGCTAGATCTTAAATATCCTTCAAATGCGCTTATGGGGATGGGAATGTGAGGTACACGATTATGTCCTCTTCTGCTGCTTGTATCAGCTTGCAAGTCGGATTTTACATTGAATACGGTTTTCTGAAAATTGTGGGCGTGCCTGTTGTTCGACCATGCCCTTTTATGGCTAATTGATCGATACGCGTACCAAATTTCAACTTCGTGAGTCATTTTTTGTGACAGATATTAAAATGTATGTTAATTGTGGGCGTATACGCTATACGACTGCGCCCATTTTTGACACATCGTTGGATGGAATAATTGTGTACCAAATTTCAACTTCATACCTTAACTTTCGAACCAGATAAATAAATGTATGTCTGCCAAGGGCCACGCCCATTTTAAGTAGCAATCTGCGTACAAAACTAAAAGTGTCCTTACAAAATTTCAGCCAAATATCTCAAAAGTTGTGACCCTGATAATGTCAACAACAGACGGACACACGGACATAGGAACGAACATGTCTAAATCGACTCAGTTTTTGATGTTGATCAAGATATACTTTGTAGCGCCTCTGAGGCCTCCTTCTGGATGTTGCAAACGAAATGACAAACTTAAATATACCTCACATCTTATATGGAGGATGAAAAAGGGAAATAATCCATATTTTATTATTTACGTGTTTTTAGAGTTAAAGTACTCGTATATTATCATGTCTAGTACTATATCCTCCTTATACCCTAAACCACTTGTGGTTTATTGACTTTGTGTAGATGTTTGTAATTCGTAAACGACAAATGTCACACCCAACTTTAATTATTTTATTCAATTCAAATCAAAATCTAAAGAGATTCAACCGTGTCCGTCTATCTGTCTCCGTAAATTTTTGCGAAAGCTTTGATACATTTCGATAGAATTCGGACATTTCCGTCTATCTGTCTACCTCCAGAAATGCTTTACGTTTTCTGATGCAACTAAACTAATTATAAAATTATTTGTAAAACTGAGTGATGTAGGGTATTAAATGATCGGATATAATTAATAAAAACATTTTTCCTTGGTAAGCTTTACAAATCAGAATAGTGGATTATTAAAATGAATAGATTTTTGGAATCGTTAAAAGGCTCTGGGTTCGATAATGAAGAACTGCTGTTAATGAAATCTGTTAACCTTGTGTGTCAGCTTCATAACCCGAGTGCCCAAGTAAACATATATCATAAAACTGTCCATTCTTTCTTTATAAAGAAATCATTAAACCACGCCATGAATAAAGACAGCACGCGTTCAGCATGTGTAGCTTGTCAGACGTCTTTTTTTGTACCGATTAATTAGTGGTAATAAGTATTTACGATGCCTTTCAAGTGCAACGTCGTGCCTTCAACTTCAATTGTTGTTGTCTTACTTACTTACTTACTGTTACATATTGTAGTAAAAGCCCTTTTCACACGCAACGCAAACTGCTGCTGCTGCTGTCAAAGAGAAATGAAGAGTTTCTCGCTACTCCACTATACACGTACTTAATGTAAACAAAACTACGTTGAATTACTCTCGTTCATACCTGTCTATATATTCGTGTATACATATTTGATGGTACCTGTCTAGTGGTTTCATACAACAATAATAAAGCGAGTGAGTGAGAGAGTTAGATGTGAACAAGGCTTCTGGATATAATGGGGAAAATTTGTATTCAATTCGTTAACCTGGTTACAAATGGTGAAATAGTAAATGGCCTCACACACTCACTTACACACTTACACACTTACACACTTGCACACGCATACCATCCGCTTATGTAGGAATGAAGAGTGCGTGTAGAACAGCTTAACACAGTAAGTTTGCTTTGGCATGACATGCAGGGCAAATACTTTTTCTTAGTTTCTTAGTTTCTTCAGTCTTTCTTTTCTTTGTTCCTTTGCTGTTTCTTTGTTGTTTTTCATTCTTCAACAATAGTTGCATTGTTTGTAAGAATTGTTGCAAATTGGTTGTATTATAAGCGAAATGGTTTGCTTTCATGGCCTGTGTAAAGAATTGTGTGTTGTAGGACCTTTTGGCCCCCCTCTTCTTGTTCCTCCACAATGCCGGATGAGTAATGGTGATGGTGGCGGCGGTCGTGATGGTGATGGTAGCTGAAGTGTTAGAGTTGTTGAAGTATTTGACATTTAGGGAAATGTGTATAAAAATATATTTAAAACTTTCCCAACCTTTATTTATTACAGCTTTTACACCTTTTACGCTTTAATGGCTGGTATGTGCGATATTAATTTTTTTCATTAACAAACAATAAGAACAACAACAACAAATTCTGAATCGATTCAGCTGCATTTCCTTTTATTGGCAATTACACGATTTGAGATGTTTTGTTGTTGTACTTGTTATTTAAATCTTATCCATCGACTTTTATTTGTTTTTTTAGTACTCATACGCCCCCTTCAAATTACGAGAATTACGCGAATGACTTTTCATTCCGTTGCTTAACGTTATTTAATACTACAGCAGAACACTGCAACTTTAACGGTTTATTTCTGTGCGATTGTTAAGTAATCAAGTTTAATAGACTGCGTGTGTGCGTATGTGTGTGTATTACACTGCACTACACTATAAATAGCTTTCACTGGCTAACCGGAGTCTGTATTTTCTACTCTTTCGCATTGTGCTCTAGCCTTACACACAAAGTATAATAATATTATACTGTGCACTGTGTTTGTAATGAATCAATTTATACTTAAGGGAGCTATAAAATGTTATTCTCAAGTCAAAAATTATGTTTCACTTCCTTATAAAGGTCTATACATGTGAGATGTGGTTACTGTTGCTTTGAAAGAAAAGACGATCAAAGTCAACTTGTGGACTTTGACTAGATTTTTGGCTTTATGGGGAGGGGTCCCCATAAAACATGTCTTTTTCAAAAAGGTACAGTTTTCATTTTACGATTTTCAAAGGATTCGAACATTACACCACATGGTGTAGGGTATTTAATGGTCGGATTTGACCGCATTCAATGTGATCTGGGGCATCTAAGAATTGGCCTCAACCAAACATAAGCTTTCTTATATATCGGTTTTTCTCTTCTTCTTGTTTTACCCAAAAACAACAACAAATTGAGGTTTGTGTAAAACTAAAGATGAAAAATAATGGCCCACATTAATATATATTTTCTTTCCTTCTTTTTCGGTTGTGTTTAAATTAGATTCGTATAGAAGAAATTGAGGTTTTCATGCCAATGCAAACAAAGAAAAAACTCCTTTTTACGTTTACGTGCTGGATTAAATCATTTCAATATAATATTTATACAAAATTAATATTGTACGAGGAGCAGCGTACCGAGTGAAGCAGGAAAAGGAAAGCACACAAAAAACAAAAAAATAATAATAACAGAATAGAGAAAGTCCGTGAGTAGAATATTGGCATTAAGTGGTGGAGTCAAGCAACTATGACTGCCAGTACAAATATGCTGATGGATGTAATATTGCATGTACGTCACTTTATATGTGCTGCCCATATATATTATATAATTTTAGCTGTGGTTATGCATGTATTTACTTAACCTCAATTTTAGTGTGTTTTTTTTCCTATTTGTTTAATAAATTGAAACGTTTTCTGTAGGCCACCTCCTAGTTTTATTGTACTATATTATGTCTCTGCTTTTATGGGTGTGTCTGTGTGTGTGTGAGTTGGAAGTTTTTAGAATTTTTAATTCTCGAGAAGGTAACAACTATTATACAATAGCTTTCTTACTCAATATTTACGCAATCTAAAGTGAATTATTTGAAATTCATTCTGTTGTTGTACAATAAAATATTTTAAATATTTGTTTAAATCTTAATGGATATGTTGCAAAAAGAAAAAAATCCATAAGAGGTGAGAAAATTAAATTCGGCTTAGACCGAATCGCAAACTCTCCTCTATGTAACATACTACTTGAGGGCATGGCGAGTACTTAATTACGCGTTCTAGTAGAGCATTTATTTCATATTAACTTGTAAATCGGTTTGTTTAATTAAATAAAGTTCAATTATGTTCTTCGCATCACATTACCAAGGAGTTGGCAGTTAATTCTTTTTTAATGCATCAAAAAGGCGGTGAGCTAAGAAATTTTAGTACTTCAATGGAACTTTTTAATTCCGTGGTACATACTTGTATAAGATCTTCCGAAAATTGTTTACTGTGATTTTTATTGCGTTCATCTACCGTAAATGACACATTATCACCAACTGTTTCAAAGGATAAGAAATTGTGAAACTATGAAAAGAAAAATATTTTATGAGATCACAACAAAAACTTATAAATAGATTAAAAGACAAACAGAAGGAATGAAAACGACCCAGCTTATAACTCTATCCTTGTCTATCATTTTGCCCTTAACAATACATATTATACAGAGCGGTTGGGTGTGGACGTCGGCGTTTATCATATATTTTACAAAAAGTTTCACAAAATTTTCCTGCACAGTTATAAATTAATTAGATTATCGGAAGAAAACTTTACAAAATTAATTGAAGAAATGGAGAAAAAAGAAGAAACTTTCAATTGTAAAGCATAACACTAAACGCAACCGTCAAGTGGTTATTACAACATAGTTTTTATTAATAAATAAAATAACACTCATACGTCCTGTTGTTCACATTGCCACCTTTCGATTTCTGTGTCTCTGGTTATATAATAAAACTATAAAATAAAAAGCTACGCAATCAATGATTTACAAAAACGATTGTACTGCGATGCTTGATAAACATTTATCTTTTTTGTACAATTTTAAACATGTGCCTGTAAACCCATTACACAGCATCGAAATGTAATTTTGCGGAATAAACCATACATGGATTCCACAATATATTGCATGCCACTCACATTACAAATCAAACTAAATCCAAATCTTTCAATGCACACACATTTAATTTCTATTAACGCTTCATTTTATTCATTTTCTATGCTTTCTAACAAGACACAAGGGAACATGTTTCAGTCGATTATACTCGACCATTTAATACCCTACACCAGTTCTCAGTTTAGATGTACCAGTGAACGCGAAACGTTGTCATTTTCGAAAATATAGTTCTATGGAAAAAGGTTCTAAAATTGGTTCGATCGAATCCAAATGTTGTAAAAACCATTATTAAAGCAATAAATTTAGTAAAAAAAAAAAACTAAAAATTGCATATTTTCTATAAGGAAAGGAGTTCCATAAATGGTCCAAAAGGGTTCATTTTCAAAAAGGTGTCTTTTTAGACCAAAATAGGCCCTTAAACCAAATTTCATGAAAATATGAAGAAAGAAAAAGAAAGCTATTCAGCTCTCGCACAATTTTATGTGGACGTACAGACAGACATGGTCATAAAATTTTTTTAATTAATACCAAAATGCTAAAAACAGTAAAACCATAAAAAACAAGTGAGAATATTATTGTCGGTATAATATAAAATTTTATACTACGCGGTACTGGAATCTGTGACCTCGTATTTTGTATAAGTTCTAACTGTTCTAGTTGAATGAAGAGACTTTTCTGAGAATGAAGGGTATAAGACATCAAACCAGCATGCAATCGTACACACACACACACACACACACACACACACTTCTACTTTTTCTATTTAAAAATAAATGAGGACACAAATGGCAAGTTCACAATTTGCATATAAACGGATTCAATTTCAAATGTTGAGTACGGCAAAAAGAGGGAGAAAAAGAAGAAGATATGTCACACACACACACTCCAAAAAAGAACATGAAAAAAGCACACAAAAATGAAATCTCGTATAAAGATATCATTCATAGAAATCATTTCGGTGATACATACACTGCGATGATCCATTTCTTCCTCTTACCCTCTCTCTATTTCTCTCGTTCTTCATAACTCTAAATGTACATAAGAGTTGGTATATATGTGTAAGAGTGTGCGATTGTTCAAATAAAATGCACAATTTCTCACAAATACAATTTTCTTCAATTGACAAATGACAAAGTTATAAACCATGTATAGTCATACACACACATACATGCATACACTTAATCACAATGACAACGCCATTGTCAGTCGTTATACAGACAAATTGCTTTTATTTCATTTTTTATTTTTTATATTTTCTCTTATGAGCTTTTGATGAAATTTACCCACACATTAAACTTATTTTGATAAAGAATTTCCAACTTTTTGTACCCACTATTATATTCATATGGGGGTTATGTAATAATGCGTCACGAGATATATATATTTTGAATCAGCATGTCTGTCTGTGTGTCCGTCTGCCAGAGTGTGTATTCTGTGGTAATCGTATTGCTCCTGGTTGCAAAAATTCATCTATCAAATTCTCATATCATTTCTTCTCGACTTCAATAACAATCATTTATCACATGATACACAGATCGATTCAGAATTAATGGGCAATTGTGTACTTTGTGAGACTGCGATTTTTCTTTCTGGGTATTACGACCATTTTGTGAATGGTAAAGTCTACTACCCACCTTAAGGGTTTATTATAGCTTGTGGGCGTGTAAGTTTTCCACACATTTTTAGTATATCGATGGTACTAAAAAATTTCCTTTATTTTGTATATGTATGTATGAACTTTCACACCAATATCAAATGTTTTGTGACTGTGAGTAATATAACAACAATAACGCGGACAGACATTCAGATTTTGATGCCAATCAGAAATATATATGCTATAGACTCTATAGACCATATACTTTGTGAAGTATCATTATAGGGAAAGGGGTTCTAAAAATGATCCGATCAGATCTAAATTTGGCACAGCCATATATGAAGCTAATTAACTATCCTTTATCAAATTTTGTCAAAGAGCATTAAGAATTGTGACTTTTTGCCATATAAAGACTTCCATTCTAAGGGGACCCTTTCCATTTCTAAAAGGGTTTCTCTTTGGGCCTATACATGTCCGAGTACCAAATTTAATCAAAATATCTTGAAAAATGCGACCTGTAGCCTACCTGGACAGACAGACGGACATGGTTAAATCGATTTAGATTTTGATTCTGAATCGTTCGGTATTTTTGAAGGTGGGTGCGGCATTTGCCGTTTAGGAGTTACAAACATCCGCACGTACTTAATATACCCTTTGCCACAAGTAGTGCACAGTATAATGATTAATTTATTTTTAATAAATTATTTACCAATATGTATTTTAAGTGACAAATGGATTGAATTTTCTTATGGCCTTGAGCTCACAAATTTCTCGTCTCATGTGATATATAAAATATAATGCTTTTCCTTATAGTAATGTACTTGTAATGTACCCTACATATGCTAGTTTTGTAGCAAAATTTGAAAATTTCATCATTTTGGATTTTGCCAGCACTTGCCATTACAAGTACTTGCATACGTTTGTGTGTTATATGCAGTAAGTATTTTTGGATAGCTTTAAGCTATGAATGTCTGCACACATGCGTTACCATGTGCTTAGGGTAGGAGAGAGATGGAGAGAGAAGAAGATAAGTAAGAAGGCAAAAGCAAATGTGTGCCACTGGCGCCATCATCTGCTGTTATCGTCGCAATTACCATCACCCAATACCACACGGCCATAACTAACTAACATAAGTACACCCAGCCAGCACACGAGCACAATGCATGCCACCATCACCGTCATCATCATCAGCATTATTATTATGAACGAGCTTAATGCATAATCGCATAATATTATGCGAATATGAATAGAGAATGAACGAGGTAATGCATCATAATGTGTTTTTCGGTGTGTTTTTTTTTTTGTGGTTGCTTTTTTTTTTTTCAATTTTCATCATTATACAAAACATGAAACTATCAAATAAATTTCCATCTCTTTCATTGTATAAGTGCATGCATCAATATCTATCTATAGGTGAATGGGTGTAACAGGAACCACAGAAACTTACCTCCAAAGCATATGAGTTACCTTTAGTGCCAAATAGTTTGCGAGATTTCTGTTGAAAGCGATAAAACATTTATCCAGCACGAGTAGAAATTACATGAAATATATAATAAATGAAAAACTTTTCTCGCCACGCATGTGGGTGTGTTTATATGAAATTTTTACAGAGGGTATTGTTTTTCACATTGTGGCACACACGTTTTCTTTTCTTTTTATCCACACAACGATTTCACAATTTTGTTTTTAAGCCATTCATATGGTGCGCAATTGGTTATTTTCTTTCTTTCAATTATTGAAATTATTAGAGTCCTTAGAGATCTTGTAAAATTTGCTAAAAGTGTATGGATGTGTGCATAGTTCATGTATTAGTTCATTTTTGCCCAAAGTGAGCATGACTGTCAACCTATTTTATATTGAAAAAAATGTTTGCCTAAGCAAAAAAAAATGTTGGATCAAATTTTTGTAATAGTAAGTATTTGTACAACAGACTGATCGACACAGCTAATCCACTTGATATCTCATTTGGCTCAGTCTACTTACTATTCTATCCAACATGATATAAAAAAAAATTTAAATAAAAAAATTAAATATTTTTTAGATGCTTTTTATAGTTCATTAAATCTCATGTCTCATTTCATGTGTGCTTATTATTACTTGAGTTTTTTTTTTGTTTTTTTAATTCCTGCAGTTTTTAAAAGACACGCACACGCCATTACGAGTACTAGTCAGCAAAAAAGCAAAAAATGAAAAAATGAAAAAATGAAAAAATTTTACATTAAAATCTGTAACTAAATAAAATTTTACTGCAGATATTTATATATTGTACACACACACATACACATATGTCTTGTGTGGAATACGTGCCAAATGGAACGAAACGCCGAGTAAATTGTGAAAACAGTTAAGCCATTAAGGTTTAAGTAGTAGGGTTAAGTATACTGCTTGTGGCAGTTATAGAGATGTAATAAAAAGAAGAAGAAGGAATAGCCCGTTATGCAACTAACGCCTGTTATACTGCGCATAATGTATTCATATAATAAGTGTTTGCATATACAGGGTGTCCGGTACATCGAATGAAATGTTTCAGATTGCCATTCGGAACCTTCATATTGTGGTATGTAACACTTGGTCAAAACGTTTGCAATGCCCAAAAAATAAGGAACCACAGAGAATATCTTAAATCAGCATTGAATATTGTGTCAACCTAACCATGTCCGTCTGTCTGCCGGTATATACAATCGGTGGTAATCTCTCTCTTGGTCACAAAAATTGGGATATCGATTCCAAACTCATGTGTAGTAAGTGTTGATAAAGTTTATGGACTGGTTGGTAGCCCACCTATTATTTAGCCCACAATGCAACAAAAACTGAAAAATGAGAAATTTTTTAAATACATTTTCCGCATTACTTATAAAGTACAGGATATATATTGACATGCAAACTCCTCGGGGTACTTCCATGTATCGGTGGTGGGTATTCAAGATTAGGCCTCAGCCCAATATATAGTTTTTCCTTTTCTCTACTTGTTTTCTATCTCTTCGGATCCTAAATTAAGTCGATCTTTTCGCACACCCTGTACTAATGCTAAAAAAACTTAATGATATCTTTTATTCATATATAAATCGCTATGTTTAAATTTTCTTAGAGGCCTTAGTAGTGGGGACGGGACGTCAAAAGTTAGCAGTCAGGTATAAAGGAAAGGAAATTTCTTAAGATAACTGTTCATCATCTATTTGTTAGATTTCTGCCAAAAATTAAATAATTTTTAATTCTTCACTTTAAAGCCACAAAAAGATATCCAAAAATATTCCCTCAATGGGAATAACTAAAGCCAAACACTTGATCCGGGATTTTCTTTCATATGTATTCTATTATTAAAAATGTTGTTGTTGTTGTTGTTGTTGTTGTTGCTGCTGCTGCTAGGTTTGTTTTCATTTTGTGTTTTATACGATACTTGAGACAAGATAAAGGAAATTTGCATACAAGAGCAGTACAACGTATACGATGATGATGATGATGATGGAGACGAAAAAGAAGAAAAGAAGATGATGTAGAAAAACAAACATCACACTTTTTAACAGTTATGTTGATACATGTTTATGTTATGTTCTCTCCCAAGCCAGACAACTTCTACATACACTGCTGAGTCTGTCGTTTTTGCATTGTGTGTGCGTGTGTATATGTGTACATGATATGATGCTACTGCTGTTGCCGTTGTACACATTAGCTTCTATACATATATATGATATTATAGTACTACGTAGTGTATACAACTACTGATGCGTTTCTACATTTTGTTGTTTTTACCAACATATACCAACATATACCAACAGTATGACAACATTTCTCTTTTATTTTGCAACTGCTAAGACTTTAGAAATCCCATAAATTATTTATATTTTTATTCAACATCGTAATCTTAACCGACTTAACGATGTTGCTTTGTTGAGTTAAAATGTTTGGTTCGCATACAATCGCATCTTCTTTGAATTCGGCAAAATTAGTTAATAGCCACGCCTCTGACTAACTTAATCATCTGATAACAACAACAATAATTCAGCCCACTTGGCATTTGATACTTATTTACATATATTGTATACGTAAACACATATACGGATCTATAGTCTAAACATTTTAGTGTTGAGTGTGATTTTTCTTAAGCCTCATTCAACATTGTTTACTTGTTAGCACTGATTTTTACGTCGATATCGATTTTTAACGTTCTGACTAAACAACAAAGAATTTTTTTGATTTCTCTTTGCATAATTGATTCGTTAATGTTTACTTTTCGCCTTGTTAAAAACAAGTGAAAATATTATAGTCGATGAAGCCCGACCATCTCACACCGTACACCACTTCATGTATTATTCAATTTAATTTTTTTCTTTGAAAAATGGAAAATTTTCGCAAAAAAATATAAAGAATTGTGATTTTTTGCAGTATACATGAAGATCTCAATTCTAATAGCACCTTATATGGACAGGGGTTCTAAAAGTGGTCTAAAATTTGTAATGGGGTTCCCCAATATATGTCCTTGTGGTAAATTTCATCGAAATATCTCAAAAAAATGCGACCTGTAGCGTGCACACAAATGTACATGGACAGATAGAAGGGCAGACGGATATGGTTAAATCGGATTCAGATTTTGATTCTGAATCGATCGGTATCATGTCCGATCTAAAAGTTACAAACACACGCACAAACTTAATACACCTAATTTTTCCTTTTTACATGATATATACATTCTCAAATAATTCGTGCAAAAATATTCGTGTAAAAAAAGATATTGACTAAATGGAGAATAGTAGATTGGTATCAGACCTAAGAAAAAATTAAAAATCGTGTTAAAGCAAAACAATTCGTGTAAAAAGAGAATTTCTTTTTTCGTTTTAATTCGTGTTAAATCAAATTCGTGAAAAAAAAAATCGTGCAAAAAGAGAATTAGGTGTATACCCTTAGCCACATGTGGTGCAGGGTATAATAAGAGGAAACTTTGTGAATTATTTTAAGTCTCGGCTTCCTTTAAACTCCCTAAACTGGATAATATGACCATCTGTGTGTACGTACGTATATATGGAAATATTATACGTAAGCATACGTCGATAAGCTTGAATAGCATTGAACGGTACATATCGTGCTACTCCACCTGTCAATGCGTTAAGTCTTACATAGAAGCAGGAATAACAAGAAAATGGAAAATCCCCTGTTAGCTGGATTTATTAACAACTTGAATATGTAAATAAAGGGAAAAATGCAAATGCAAATGGTCGTGTGTGTGTGTGCACACACACATATATGGAGTTGCTGTTATATTTGTATTTAGCATTGTAGAAATGTGTACGGGATGAAGAAGAAGAAGAAAAAGAATACTTTTTAACTAAACATGCATTTTCTAGTATTTTGTAAAACGAACACTAATCCGATTTCGCCTATTAGGGATGGTTGCACAATTTTCCTTTTTTTGCTACAGAATCATATTCCCAACGACCAAAAAACACAGAAAACTCAAAGAAAAGAGAAAAAATCGTTAATTAGTAATAAAATAAATGCTACACAACTGTGCTGCAATTATGGTTCAGCTTCAAGAGGGCAATTAGTAGTAATGGGATTTACTGTAAAAACGCGTGCCCACGTTTCTGACTGAAAGGGGAGAGCTAATCTTAAACTTATTTAAAAATTACAATTCCTGGTTAAAGAGGTTAACATAACATGGATTTATAGCTTAGGATAACACTAGGTGTCCTTAACCAATTTTTGATTCATTGATTTCAGATCTGTTTTTAGTTTTTCTCTATCCCATTAACGTAACGTTTTTAAGCTACAGCCGCTTAAAAGTCGGTTTTGGTTGAAAGTCTGTTTTTTTAAAGCCGCAAAAACCAAGTAAAGAAACTAAATTCGGCTTAGGGCACATTTTAAATACCCTGCGCATCTATGTACAAAGAGCGGACGGGACAGATACATATAGTACGATGTTGTTGTACGACCACGCCCACTTTTGGCACATTGATGCATGGGATTATTATAAATATGTGTATCAAATATCAACTTCATAGGTAAATTTTTGTGGCACATAAAGAGATTTTTATCGGTTGTGGGAGTGGCTCTTGATTGATACTGCCCAACTTGAATGCTGATCTGCGTGCTTAAACTAGAAGGAACGTTACAAAAATTTCGATTAATATCTCGAATTGTGCGGCCGTAACAGTGACAATAACAAAGAGACATTCGTACACACGGACGGACATATCTAGACCTCCGAGTTTGATGCTGATTAAGAATAACAAACTTAGTATACCTCCATCTTATGTGGAGAACGCAACAATAGTACTCAAAAACTAAAAAAAAATTCAGCTTAATATTGTGCTTACGGAATGACAAAATACATACATGTGTGACAAAAAACTTACCTCATCGATAAATTCAAAATCACCGCCATTTTCACCAATATACTTTTTAGGCTTCTTGGCCTCAATGCTGTGCAACGTCGTCAATATTACCACTAGACCAACACTGACGGCCACTGATGTTTGCTTTAGATTCTTCATATTTGCTTTCTTTGATGTACAAAGAAATTTTAATATATTTTTTCTTTTTTATATCAATTATTTTTTTATATTCTGAAATCTGTTAAAAAAAAAACACCAATGCACTGAATAAAAAATAGAAAAGAAGTTTCTTTTATATATGTTTTGTTGTTCGTTTACTAACAATCAAAACCGTGCTTGTTTTTTTCCAAAAGAACGTCTGCACCCTTAAAATCGTATAAAAGAAATGTTGTCCAAACACAGTACATACATCACATCACACCATTTAAGTAAAAGCAGAAATTCTTACTAATTTTCCGAGGAAAGGAATTTAATTATTATTGTCTGTGCCACACACAGTAGCAGCGAAACAAACAACAGCGCTCACTCACTCTCACACAATTTATGTTGCTCTACCCATTTTATTTTGTATCATATTGGTTTTACTCAGCCACACATGCAAAAATAAAAAAAAAATTTCCATCCTTTTCACTTAACGCGTAGTCATATTTTATTAAAGCGTTTCGATTTATGAGAGTGTTAACTAGAGAGCGTTATATGTAAATTTAATGCTCTACTGCGCATGTATAAATACTACTGTATAACGTTGGATGTTATTATTATTGCTTTTTATTATTATTCCTTTCCTGCTACCACTGAGAAATATTGTAAAAAAACACAAAACATTTTTCCAGTTCCGTTTTATATTTATGTAATACTTTTCGCTTATGTCCACTAAATTTACTTTTATTATATGGATTTTATATTTTTTTACCTCTTGCTTTAACTTTTGTCCGCTTTATTCAACTATTTTATGTATTAACACGACCACGTCCCAAAGACTACTGATTTCCTTTACTGCAGTCAATTTTATATCAAGTAACGGTATTCCTTTTCATTACTTGCTCTCTCTTAATTATTATTCAATTACCAGTGAACTACACTCACTCTACTACTATTGTGAAATAAGTAATCAGGCGTTGAAGTCTCTCTTTCTTTCGATTGATATAAATTTAAAATAAACAATATTTTCTTCAGAACCCTTATTTTTAATCAAGTACACACAAAAATGCATTAAATCTATATATTTGCGTGAGTTTTATTATAAATAGCTAATGAAAGAAGAAAAGCGCAGCTATTAAAGGATTTTCATTTCATCTTTAGAGCTATTTTAGAATTAATTCGTCATCTTCACGTCTCTAAAACTTGTTGTCACTGCACTGAACAAAGAGAGAGATATTATGTTTATGTTAACCTCCTTTATAAATAGCATGAGAGAAGCTAATCTGTTTAACGGAACTACCAAAACAGAGTTGTACTCTGCTATTAGAAATATTTTCTATTTAAAATAATTAAAATAAATAAAGCACTAAAATTGAAATAAAACACTAAAATTAAAAAAAGACCAGATACTGTGCTTTTTTAATAACATAATTAATTGCAGATACGTTGTTATCGTATAATTATCATTAGTAAATATCCACCAATATAATATCGCAGGAGGCAAAATTTATTTAGATTCGCTCTATCTATAAACCACAAAAAAAAGAACATAATTTTTTCCTTTTTTTTTTTTACTAATGATATTTAAACTTTATTTTGTTTTGTATAATATTTGGTTTTCTCAATGATTCGTCATAAATCGTATATTCTCCATATATAAAACGATAGATGGCTTTGGGTTAGAATTAGAATTCGATACAACTGGGTTGTTTTGGAAGGTTTATAAAAAAACGTTAAAAAATAATTTATGGTATCTAAGTAATTTGTTTTTTAACTACAAACGATTTATTGGGTGATTAATTAACAACCTGTCTCTCTTAAGCATGTCTCTTTACTTTTACATCATTTGCTGGTCAATTTCTTAATAGAACTTTTTCTTTATTTTTTCGGATTAGTGACCAAAAAGAGAGGCATATGAAACATTGAAAACAGATTAAGAGAAACAAGCCATTAAAGTAAAGTTGATAAAAAAATTTGAACATAAAGCATATATTAATACAAAATACCACGTGTTGCCAGAAAAATAATTAAATAAAATAATATATGTGTGTGTAAAAGACATGTAGAACACCTTACATGGATTATTGTATTGTATTGCATAAATATTTGAATTAAACACGGAGAAAACAATATAAAGATTGAGTAGAAAAAGTAGAAAATTTGTAACATTTACCAGACAGAAAAAATAAGTATGATAAATATTGATTTATAAATGAACTTTAAGAGATTCCATGCGCGTAACAATACGTCGACGCAGTTCACTAAATCTGCAAAAATACAAAAAATAATACACAATTGTTAAAATGTATACATGTATAGGAAATTACTTTTCTTTGATTTTCAAAACTTCACGATCCATCTCTTGATCATAACGTTCCAAAATTGCACGACATTCCGGCAGTGATAAGTTAATAAATTGAGCAACTTCATTACTAAAGCAAAGGGGAGAAATTTAGATTTTGTTTTAACAGTTGGCACCAGCATGTTTTATATACCTGATCTCATCAGTCTTACGAGCATCTACTAAAAACAATTTAGCCACATCCTCATGCGGTCCCAATGTTATACGTGTTATTAATGGATAATCATTCTCCTTTAGTCGCTTCTGCTCACCATTGTCCCGCATTATAAACAATGAAAAGTTCTCAGCTGGACTATCGACTTTGTATTTTTCTAACAAAAGATTTATAACTTCTTGTGTGGTAACTAAAGAAGTCACCCACACTGACATTTGTGAACCGTATGGCGGTGTAAAGAAGGATGTTTCACGATTATAAAAATGACCATTTATGGAACAACGACGCTTTAGTTTAGTGCGAGATCTTAAAAAAAAAAGCATATAAAATTGAAATTGTCCCTCAAGAATAGAACATAAAACATTTACCTCCTATTGCCACTGCGTCGCTTTATGGCCGAGGCACCAGTCCGTGGTGGCCTCCTCAATATAACCCCATCCTCAGTGACATGCAATGCTTGTTCGCCATCGCGTTTCACTTCCTCACTATTCGAGTAGTGATCACCAATATCGGCCAAATTATGAATTTTACTCGTGGCAGTATACATTTCCTCACTTTGAGTTAATTCATCGCCCGCTGCCACACCACTGTTTGTGGAAGTGCCAACTGATTGGTAATTATCTTGATGACTACAATCGCTATTGTTGTTGTTGTTGCGCTCTTTCGGATAACAATTCATTTGAATTTGTATGAAACGTGAGGGAACATCACTTTTACGTACGGTACCCAATTGTTGAGGCTTCAATGTTGAATCATCATCATCGCTATCCGAATAATTGATACATGACGGTCCCGACTTGGAACGATTAATACCCTTTTCATAGCGACCATTAACAATTGATAAATGTTGCTGCTGCTGCTGATGATGGGAAGCTTGTGTTGAACCACTTTTCTGCAAAGCATACATGGAACGTTTTTGGGGTGAACCGACACCAACACCCCCACCAAGGCCATTGTCTGCTGTACCTTTTAACGATAACGTATCATTGATAAGTGACACGTCTATCGAACGTAAAGCATGTTCGCAATTAAAACTTTTACTCATGGGATTGTTGGAAGCAGAAGCAGACGGAACGTTATACAATTTGAGCGAATCGTGTATGCGCGAGGGATCAATGGGTTGGTTGCGCTTCAATGTATCGTCGTTGGGTTCCTGAAAGGAATTTGCACCATTCACATAATCCTGATGTACGCTACGTTTGAAATCTTCAAAATCCATTGGTTTCAAGGTTGCATCATCCGATGTTTCATAGTTATCCAAAGTGGTAGTGGTGTCAGTAGTGGTGGTGGTATTCGCCAATGAGGCAGCCGCTGTTAGGAAATTATCTGATGATGTTGTGGCACTACTGTGTGTGTGGTGTGTCATTGAAGGAGATGATGTAGATGAAGATGATGACAGTTTGCTGTTATTCGATGAATTTGAATTCGAGTCCAAGTTAGTGCTGTTCGTGCTTAATTGATTCGATGTAGTCTGGGTGTGGGTGTGGCTTTGGCTAGGTGAACTATTCGAGGGTGTTGTGCATGCTGAGGAATTCTGTGATGATGATGTTGTTGTTGTAGAAGGCAAACGTTCTGGCATTGTTTCATATTCTTTATCCTTTTCACTGATGCGTCTCTCCACCTGCAGCAAATCATCAATTTCATCCCATTCCAGTTTCTCAAGATTATCCAACTTGGATGGTAACGTACAACTAACACCATTACTAGAATTATTTGTTCCTGTACAGGATGTAGTACATGTAGTGTTTGTAGAATTTTCTAATGTTTCATCTGTTTCTCGAGAATTTTGTCCATTTGTTAAAGTTTCACCCGTAGTATTGGCAGAGGGTTCTTCTTCCGGTGTGGTGGGTAATTCGGGAAATTCATTTAAACTACAAGAGTCAAAGGTCATGCTCTCACTTAATGATACATCGGTGGATATGGCATCCACTTGATCACTAGTGGTGGTGGCAGCCTCATAAGATTCACTTATATCTTGATTTTCCTTATCCGACGGGCTATCCTGAATTTAGAAAAAATAATCAAAACATTTTTGTCTGCAGAAAAAAAACACTTTTCAAACAACTTACATTATTTTCGGCCTTTGACAAACGACATGAATTACGTTTGCGGACTACAAACGTACGCTGATCATCGTCCTCTTTCAAATGAATAACACCCTGAACGCCCCAATAGACTCTAAGAGCACCTTCTAATATTAAACGGTTGTTAACTTCACGGCTGCGTATTTCCATGCTTTTATTGTCATAGAATTGATTGTATGCCTTAATGAGAGTAAAGAATAAAAGTGGACTTTTGTAAAGTGATGCACAAAGAAGGAAAAAGAAATACCTTGAGTTTAGATTCTAAATGATCGCGAGGTAAAGCTGGTCCTGAGTGATGGCCGCCAAGCTTTTGTGCTCCCCTTACACCGAAATTCTTATGTGATTCCACCCGGGTGCCATGACCAAACAATTGAGGACCAAATAACGCCCCATAACATGGCACATGACAATAAGGCACTCCTTTGTGCTATGAAGTAAATTGTACATAAAAAAAAACTCAAATCAATGTTCAACTATGCTCTCTTTGAGCTTAATCAAAATATTGAGCATTATTGAAGCTAAATGTTCTATATTACACCAAATTATTCGTGTGTTTAAAGTGAATAATTGATGGCTACAAATCAATTACAATTGCTTAAGTGTGTGTAGAAGAAACACAATTTAGCATTTTCTCTTGTGATTCTTCTTATATACATATATATGCAATATTCATACTTCTGCATGTTGTCCGGGATTTAAACGTTTGCCACATTCTTCACATCGTAAACATTCCGGATGCCAGTCATAACCCAATGATTGCTTGCGTTCAGCTAAAAACATAAAAAAATTGACACTTTAATTCAATTAAGTTAACAGCTCAACAGCACTTGTAGATAATTTACCGAAATATACTGGCTTGCCGCACTTGTGACACTTCCACATTGTATAAAATTATTAGCACTTTTGATTTGTTTCGTTTACTTTTTATATGGGGGATGATTCCACATAAAAATTAGCACAAATTCGTCTTTAACAAAAGGTTATTGAACAGCAAAAACAGGGCCTGAATTTTTTTTTGATAAAAATATGGTACACTTTGTGTAGAAGTCATAAGGGAACAAAGAAAATAAGCAAAATTAAATCACATAATTCTGCCACCACCAGACCTGCAAAAAACATTACAATATTTTTGTGGATACGGGTTATGACTTCTCACCAACACGTTAAATGTTATCGTGCGTGTTTTGTTTATTAATTATTATTTATTTGTATAGTTTTCATAATTTTACATGTCTCACTTTTTTACTTTTGTACATTTGTTCCTCTGCTTACTTGTTATTGCTTCTACTTGCCGATTTTGTTTGCTCATTTTTGTTGGTATTTTACTTATTTTATAATTGAAGTGCACCTGTTTGGTTCCATTATTTTACTTTTAACAATCTTACATTTCAATCTTACATTTCATTCATTCAAATTTACTTAAACTTATTTCTTAGATATGCAGAATTTTATTTAATTATGATAAATAATTACTAAGTTCTATGAAATCTAGAAAATTTTTAAAAAGACAATGAAAATGCTTTGCTAATAAACGTATCTTAAGAGTAGGAGATATGGGAACTAAAGTGAGAGTAGTTAACAAGTTGGGATAACTACATAAAGAACAAGAACACGGCAGTCATTTTATATAATCTAGAGTATTGTACATTTCCAATTGTGTAACATTATTCTAGCATCTCTTTTCACTTTTTAGATATTTTTGTATCTTATTTTCTACAAAAAATTAAAAAATTGGTTAAACATTATAGTTCGAAAAACGCTATAAAATATATAAAACAGTTCAGTTGGCAACATTGTCTATACATGCGTTCCACTACTTAAAGTAAAGTGCTGCCAGTAGTATCTCACTATTTGTTTGCAATGAATTAAATATTTTAGTTTCTATTAAGAAAAAATGTTCAAGTATAGTAGGTTTTGTAAAAAAATCACATAAAACAATTTTATAAATATGATAAATCATTTAAATACAACAAATACTTCGTAATATAACCTTTTTTTAATTATTAAATACGTGTAATATCGTCTACATAAATATCTTAAAAAATGAGAGGAACAAATATTAATAATGCGAGAGAATTCATTTTATGTATGAAGGACAATAAGCGCAACAGCTTGAAAATTCCATAACAATTTAATAAATTTTGGAACAATATTTAGTGCGGAACTTATTTAAGAAGAGAAAAATAAAAAGAAATTTTTGTGTGTGATTCATTGCATTTTTAGTGTTGTTTGTGAAGTAATAGGGCGTTAAAGTGGTGCTAGATAGAAACATGAGATCCTCTATAGAGTTTGAGGAGTGCCTCAAAGATTCACCAAGATTTAGGTGAGTGCTGCCAATGTATTTCCGTTGCCTTTTTTATATAAGAATAAAATTGGAAATAAAATATTTGTCATCCGACGAAGAACAAACTAAAGAAACGCCCCTTCATTATATATTTTTGCATTCTTACTTTTTTTTTGTTGTAAATTTATATGCAATTATATTTGGGTCGTGTGCTTATATTGTTGTTTTTGTTATTATTATTATTATAGAATAGAAAACTACAACACAACACGTAGCCAACACATCATGAACACGAATAAACAATTAAAAATATTCCGTATTGTAATAGTTTGCAAGTTTAAACATTTTTCCTTTTTTTTTTTTAAATATTAAAACCGCAAAACAACAACAACAGATTATCTATATGTTTGGGCATGCAACGATAAATTTCGTTAACTGTGTAGACACCACGTGAATTGTTGTTATTGTTTAATGCATTGCATGCATTAATATAAATATGTTTGACGTACAAAGTATGTACCGGCAGATATGTATATGTGTACGTACTAAATATTGTACTGATCCTACCCTACAGAACGTGTGCTTTCAGTTCAGTTTGTAATCATTTTCACCCATCTAAACGGCTTAAGATGAATCCCCAATAATTCACAATGAATGACTGATTTTTTGATATGAAAAAAAATACTCTAAACTTTATTAAATTACAATTAATTATTGAAGTAATAGCAAATAATGGAATTAGCGTCTTTATCATAGTCAGCACTTTTTTCGTTGGTAACCATATATAGGGTGATTCATTATAAGGTGTGATTTTCTTTTAACATAACTCGTGTCATATGCTAGATACCGGTTGCTATGCTGAAACGTGTCGCTTACCATTGGACCCTCAGGGTGAACCATTTACGGCTTAGTGGCGGTCACCATTTAAATGAGATAACCTTTGAAAAGTAAATATCATAGAATGTTCTTTCGATTCCCAATAAAATTTTTACTCTTGTTATACAACTTGATGCCATATATTTGAGATTAAAAAGCAAACCTTATAATGAATCACCCTTTATGAAGTTCTAATTCCTTTACTGTTATTATTTTAATTACATGTCTTTTCACATGATTGACGACAGAAGTTTCTTTGAAGAACAAACTTAAGCCAAAGTCTTTATGGTACGAGTTATATACCCCAGCACCCTAGAATGAAAATAATTGTGAATTTTTATATCGGAGAGAATCATTCCAAAAATATATTACCGTTGTGACGGGTTGCTTGAACGATTTTGCCCAACTACAATATAACAAAAATTTCCCAAACCTGACCAACATACAGGCAGACATGACTAGATCGACGCAGTATTGAATGCCAGTTTAGACCGATATCTGGGCGTTGAACTGTAGGCATGTAAAAAATTTTCTGATTTTATTTAATTAATTATTTCTTTGCAGGCAATTCGTATCAAAGGAAGAAACCGACATTGAACATTTGGAGCAACGTTTAGAGAAGATCATAAAATTGTGTAATGTGGCAGTTGAATCGGGCAAAGAGTATGTGAAAAATCAAAGGTATGAACGGCGTCCCTGCACAGGGCTCTGAGTACAGTTCTACTATATAATTGTTGTTGTTATTGTTATTGTTATCATTATAGTGCATTTGCTATGGCGTTATGGGATTTAAAGCAACATTTCGCTGATAATAAAAATGCTCATAATGCTTTGGGAAAGCTGATACATTGTTTTCAGGTTTGTATTATTGTTTACAGCACAAACACTTTTACATACGGATACATATTTATATATACGTATGTATGTATGTACAAACGCCATATAGACAAATGCGATAAAACTTAAAAAGAGAGTTTCATTTCACTAAAACAAGTATTGTGAGTAATGGCACAACCGAGCCGCTCTAGACATTAATGCACTTACACTTAATTGACGCCATTGCAACAACAGTAAAACATGTAAAAACATAATGACTCATGCACAACAAATATTAAAGGCCAATAAAACAATTCTTCAAAGTGTTTTTGTTGAAACATTCCAAAGCTATTGCAAAGTGCACGACACGGTGACATATTTGTAAAGGAGAATGGCAACAGTCACTCCCACAATTCCATAGTAGCATACATTTCAGTTCGGTTGCAGGTTATTGATGGTTATAATTCCCATTGTTTATACATTCAACTCCAGTGTTTATATTATAAACTCTGAGAAGCGTATGTGTGTTTAATTTTGTTCTTATTGTTCTCTATAGGAAATGAATAAATTTCATACAATATTATTGGATCAAGCGAGTCGTACGGTTTTAAAAAACTTATCAGTGTTTGTTAAAGATGACATCAATCAAGTGAAGGACTATAAAGGACACTTTCTAAAAGTATCAGAAGGCTACGATAACGCTTTAATCAAGAATGCTCAAGTATGTGTTGCGACTCCACTTACATGATGTGATACGATAAATAGTTTTTGTTGTTATTGTTTTTGTTTTCATTTTTAATTGCATGTCGCTTGCTGTGCGTGGGTGCAATTCGTGCAATGTAAAATGGTTGTCATGATGTGTTGTGTAAAAAATGTAGGCTAGCAAAAATCGTACCCAAGAAGTACAAGAAGCCGCCAATATTCTCTCAGCAACCAAATCTTGCTTTCAACACACCGCCTTAGATTACGTTAATTATATAACATTAGTGCAGTCACGTAAGGTCCCTTCCATATTGTCCACGGTAAGTGTGCGTGTATGTACAGGCTTGTATGTAAGATTTTCACTTTTTTTTTTTAATTCAAATATTTTTCCATACATGTCATAATCTTGATGAAATGCTTCCAAGAATTGGTTTTAACCTTTGGCCAGTTGAATAAAGAAAACTAATAGAAAGTGATGTAGCGCGACACTACAACTCGTATGTACTAATATTTCAACATAAAAATTCAACCACGTAGAATTCCACTTGTTACCACTTAGTACCATGACAAGGCAGATGTCGGAGTCAAGTGTTTTATCTTACTTTTAATGCGAATTAACAATAATCCGAATATGTATGTGTTGGATTTTGTTTAGGATTTGAAAATCGTAAACGTCCGTACGTCCGCTTAACAGAAAGAGACACCTTTTCCGCAGAGTGTCTAAACAAAACTTGAACTTGAAGAGACGTTCTCTTGAATTTTTCTCATTGTTAAGGTTTTTTCTTTAACTATTTACCGCCTTTTTTTCAGTTACTCGATTATTATCAAGCGTGTGTCACTTACTATCATCAAGGTTTCGATTTATGCAACGATTTTGATGAATACTTCAAAAGCATTACCGAGGATTTGAACGCATTACGTTGTGAATATCAGCAATTGGAGAAAGTCATGCAAAATCGTCACATGAGTGTGAATAGTTTTAATGATACCAACACGAACAGTACATCGAATAAAATCGAAGGATATTTGTTTAAACGAAAATCGAAAGGTTTTAAAACGTGGTGTCGCCGCTGGTTCTATTTGAGTGATAATCAGTTGGTTTACAGGTACAGATGTGTAGCATTTAATTTTTATACCCTTCACCTTAGTGATCCCTCATCACTATACTAAGTTTGTTTTTCTGTTTGCAATACCCAGAAAAAGACGTCAGAGACCCTACAAAGTATAAATATTCTTGATCAGCGTCGAAAACTCCGCCGATCTAGATATGTTTGTCCGTGTGTCTGTCTCTTGTTGGCATTCTCACGGACGTAAACTTTGAGATATTGAGCTTAAATTTTGTACAGGCTCTTTTAGTTTTTGCATGCAGATTTAAAATGGGCAAAATCGATCAAGAGCCACGCCCACAATCCACACAAATCTATATATCTTCCGCACAAATTGACCTAGGAACTTGAAATTTGGTTTACATATTTATGGTTACCCCATCCATCGATGTACTAAAAATAGGCGTGGTCAGTAAGCAGTCACGCCCACAATAAACAAAAAACCATATTCGCCATAAAACTAGACTTGCAAGCTGATACGTAATACATGCACTATTAGTGGGCCATGCCCATCGTTGTGAATGTGTAGGGTATTTAAGATTTGGTCTGAACCAAATTTAGTTTTCTTTCATGTTTTAATTAACACCATAAAGAGAAAATTTCTCGGCACTAAGCTTTTCCGTTTTGCTTTGTATTTGTAATGTGTGTGTATGTGTGTGTTGAAAACCAAACACCTAACCACCAACATTTGTTAACCAATTACCATTTATTATCAATTATTTGTTCTTTTGATTTTTGTTGTATTTTTTGTATGTTTTGTGGTAATCTTCTATCTCTGTCCATCTGTTGATTTGAAAAATGTGAAATTGTGATTGTCTTTGACTTGTGTTGTGTATTGTGTTGTGTGTTCTGTAACGCTGAAGTGATTTGGATTCGAATTGCAGAAAACGTTGCAACGAGGATTCATTCTCGGTAATGGAAGAGGACTTACGCCTATGCACGGTGCGGCCAGTCAACGATAGTGATCGTCGCTTCTGTTTCGAAGTAATATCGCCTACAAAGTAAATTCATACACCACCGCCCCCCCACACAACAGACGCCATATAATAATTTTACTCCATTTACTCTTAGATCGCACATATTGCAGGCAGATTCGGCTGACATGTTAAATATGTGGATAACGGCTTTACAGAAAAGTATTGGTGCTGCCATCCAACACGACAGTCAACATTCCCGTCCTCAGTCATCCCTGAATACCACAAATCCCCTAAATGTTAAAAAGAAAATGTAAGTTTAAGCTGTTGATTCACTCGAAATCGAGTTAACAGAACGCATTCGTTTTAGACACTGGGAGCAATTTTTGAAAATACCCGGCAACTCTGTATGCTGCGATTGTCGCGGCTCAGATCCACGCTGGGCTTCCATTAATTTAGGCATAACGCTGTGCATAGAGTGTTCGGGGGTACATCGCAGTTTGGGTGTTCACTACAGTAAAGTCCGATCTCTCACCCTGGACGCCTGGGAGACAGAAAATGTTAAAGTCATGATGGAGTTGGGCAACGACATAATCAATAGCATATATGAGGCACGTATTGGCGAGAATTGTGACTTGAAAGTGGCCACAGAGAATTGTGACATTAGTGTTCGGGAGGCTTGGATAAAAGCGAAATATGTGGACAAACGGTTTGTGTGCGACATGCCCAAACCAACCGAACCAGTGCCACTACTGCTCACCAGCAGTGTCACAGCGGACGTTTTATCTATTGATGACATTAGTAAACGAGCCACCCTGTGTTTGGGGCCGCCACGTAAGTGGGCCGTGAAGAAGTTTCGACGTCGTCGACATCATTATCGAGATCGCAAACGTTCCAGTTCGAAATCCTCCGACGATCCCATAATCGATGGCCATGCTGCAAATGAAGATGGCGACGTGGAGGAGGAGGACGACGAAGATGATGATGACGATGATGAATCACTAAATATACCCTCAATGTCGTTGAGTATATCACGTGAAGATTTGCTGGTAGTTGGTGATGATTTACATTTAGAATCATACGAAACACCTGGCATACTGGGCTCCGATCAAGAATCTACCGATGGTGAGAGTGGTGAACCCGAAGTTATCGATGAGGTGCCCTGTACTAAATTGAATGCAAATTTAATGCTGTACAAAGCAGCCGCTGTACATAATTTACCGGTCATGTGTTTGGCGTTTGCTCTAGGTGCCGACAAGAATTGGTTTAATGCCGAAGACTCTAATCGTACTTATCTACATCAAGCGGCGCTATCGGTGAGTACAGCAACAGTGACCATCCAAATTGGGATTTTATTTCTTTTTATTTCTATTTCTTCGAAAGGGTTCTGTTATGGCTTGTGAGTATTTACTATTGAATGGTGTACCCATTGATAGTATAGATGTGAACGGTTACAGTGCACTTCATTTGTCCACTTCAAAGGGTTTCATAGCTCAGGTGTATTTATTGTTAAAGCACAAAGCTAAATATGATATTGAGGCTGGTGATGGTAAGAAGCCTTTGGATATAGCCGTAGATCAGCGTAATGCCGACATTGTTACACTGTAAGTTTATCTAAAATTTCTGCACTGCTCGATGCATTTTTTACCATGACTTGTATAACAAATAGATTACGTTTGACGCGCCTCAATGATGAGATCGGCCTTAATGATGAGGGCAATGGCGAAGATGAAACGTACAAGGATGTAATGAAAGACTTTTCCAATTTCGCCTCCAGCCAACCGCGCATGTTGCGTAACCGTAATGACTCCAACACTTTAGAATCTCAACGCTCTTCCATGACTAATTCGGATTAATTATTATTTACATTTTTCCTCCACCAAGTTCTTCTTTTATAGACACTTATACACATAGTTGGTAGACGTGCTCTTATTATATAACTTATATTTTAATCTTGTCAATCGTAGTACACATGAATCATCATTTAAATCGTTGCTCGGAATAATTGTCGTGTAGAGAATTTATATGTATTGTGTATACGTGTGTATAATGTTTGTATACTAAGTTTAAAGTTTAAATAATTTATTTCAATTTATATAGTATGTATAGTATATATAAATTTTTATAAAAAAAAAAATAACCCTCGTTACAGCGAATTTCAAGAAATGAAGAAATTTCTTTCTTTCAAGCCTTTTATCTTCTAATTCATCTCACAAATACAATTTTAGCAAAAAATTCCATTAAGGTATACGATTATATTTTTTATTTTTTGTAACAGGTGTATGTGCAACTTTTTTTATAAATTTGTCATTACCGTGTTTATTTTCACCTTATATCCCATGTTTAATTTGATTATGATAAAATTGTTATTGGCTCGCCGTTCCCCCTTCTCTCTATCGTTCACATTGATTTTGTCACCGCCTGTATTATATATAAACAATAAAGAAAATAACCGTTTCATTTGATTCAGCATAACATTTATTATCAATGTGTGTGTAATTTATTCTACACAAAGTTGCTGAAATGTTTCTTAAATCAAAGGTGAGATACAAAGTAATTAAAGCCTGTTGAGATGAAAAAGCGACGTTTTTCTTACAAAATCAATTAAAGTTTATTTCAATGGTTTAAAATTAATATTAAATATGGCAAAAACGGGCGTGGTCGAATCGACAAAAATCTATATATCTACCACAAAAGTTGACCTGTCAACTTGAAATTTGGTGCACATATTTATGGTTACCCCATCCATCGATGTACCATAAATAAAAAAACAAAAAAAAAAAAAAACGAAGCAAAAATGGAATTCATAAGAAATTGAGTGTTAAAATTATAATACGTATAATAGATGTGAAGGAATACATCCTAAGCCGGAATCTTACAATTTATGAGTTTTTAATGTTCATCTTGGCCAAATTGCCCTTGCCGTGCATGTTAGCAATATGACGTTTAACCGATGAACGATCGTTAAAAGTACGTTCACATTCTGTGCACTGATAAGCGACCCCGCCATGTGAGGCCAAATGACGACTTAAACCTGACGCATGATGAAATGATTTTGGACACAGCGGACAATTATACTGTTCAATATGGGGCTGCTCCATGTGATGGCGATTAATGTGTTGCATGAGATTTACACGCTGAGCGAATGATTTGTCACAGTGAAAGCACTGATGCGGTTTTACGTCGGTGTGGGTAAGCATATGCCGCTTGAGTATTTCCCTTTGCACGAAGGCCTTGCCGCACTCATCGCACACGTATGGCTTATGGGCGGAGTGCACATTCATATGACGCCGCAGAGCACTCTTACAAGACAACACACAATGGCATTGCGGACACTCGAACGTAATACCGGTTTGCTTGCTTTTGCGATGGGCTCGTACATGCCGTTCCAAAGCCTTCTGCATCGAAAACACCATCGGACAATCCATGCACTTGAACGTTTTTGCTGTATCGGTGGTTCGTTGCAAGGGATTACAATAGGTTTTGGTTAACATAGTCGTTTGTATGGTGGTAGTGGTTGCAGTTCTTTCCTTGGTTCGCGCATTATCACCATGTTCTCCAACCGAATTTACGTTTTGGGTGATTTTCATGCCGGGAGACTTCTGTAAGAGAAGGTGGGGTGGGTTTCATTAAATATTACTGGGTTTGGTTATTTAAAAAAATGTATGTGTCGCACCTTTTTCTCTTCAACTCCAATCACATTTAAACGATCTACCATATCTTCAGTGAAGTCTATCACCATGAGATTTCCTTCACTAGTATCATCGGCCATATTGCTTAGATGAATGGTCTTCTTTAGAAACGTAATTTCACCGTTATCATCACCCTTAACTGTAATACATTGAGAGGACACCAAGTTCTGTATGTACTATGTACTAATTATTGATTTAAAATTATTTTAAAATTTTTTAAAATTCGAAAAGTAGATTTTCCAACTTTATTCACTTTATTTGATATTGATTCAAAACTTACTCTATCATAATGTAAGATATAGTTTGCTGGGCTAAGTATTGAGGTCTAGTACGTGAGAAATTTTACCAAGAGCGGTACCAAATTTATGTACTGAAATGCTACATTACTTACTTTGATAAGTTGTGTTGGTTTGTGCTTCTTCAGTGCTGTCCGTGTGCTCTTCATCGGAAATTGCAAAATCTGCATTCATGTCCTCAATCAATTCACATGAGTTGATCAATTTGTTGCCACTGCTATCGTCGTTGGAAGACTCGTGTGGCATATTCAAAGTGGTATCGTCATCATTAAAACACATATAATCCAAGTCGCTGTCATTTTGCTCACCCTCATGCCGCACCAATGAATTGCACGTTGTCTGCGGAGTAGTTTTATCATTGTTACGGTCTTGTAGCAAAGACTTGGAAGTGGATGCCTTTATCTTGTCTATCATTTTCGAACTGCTTTGTGACGGTTCATTATTAAAAATGTCTAAATCACGGATACATAGTTTCGTGTGTGATACATCTGCAGCTTCTTTTCCTATTTGAAGTTTAAGAATTTTGAATTTATCGTTTGTATTATTATCAATTTCTCCATCCTCTTGTTCTTCCAAAACGCGCTTCCTGCTTCTTAAGGATATTGTATTGTTTTTGTATTTGAGAAAATCTTCCAGTTCATTTAATAAGGATTTCATTTCGTTGCCGCGGCATTCTTCTTTAACTTCATCATAAACCAAGCGTTTGGCTTCTTGTATATATTCTTTTTTCAATTTGTCCCGTTCACTCTCCCATTTCATTTTTAGGTCATGTTCCAAAACTGCTTTCACTTTTGGTTTCAATTTTTTCAAACACTCTTCCTCCAATTGACTTTTAAATTTGCTCAACTCTTGCTCGGTTTCTACCTTTACCTGCTTTTTATATTGTTCAAATTTACGCTCCTCCAATTTGGCCATTTCATCTTCTCGGGCCTTTATAAAGTCTAATGAATCTTTGAATTCCAATTCATCATCATCGTCCTCATCATCGTCGTTGGCAAACACTCGACTTTTTTTACCCATATTTATTAAGCGTAAGTGCTTGCGCAATTTTCCATCCGAAGCTTGGCTACGCTTACGAAAATAATAGCATTTTTCCAATTGATAGCGACATGGAAGGCATATTTTATTTGGCATATCACTGCTGTTTTGCACTTCCAATGCAGTGCAAGCCATTAAACGCATAGGTATTGAAATGTTGGATCCAGTTGTTGCGGCTGCATTTTGCTGGGGGAATATGTCTACAATGCCGGCATTTTCTTTCAAACATAAGCGACATATAGTTTCCAAATTAGGAAGAATCGAACACATTATTTAGAATAATAAATCCTCTGTTGGTGTGGAAATGTTTTTACACATAAACTATTGCTTTTTATTCAAAGTATATGAAAATTCCATAAACTGTGTAAACAATTTACTGAACGCTAGTTGTATCGAATTTTACGATAACGGTAAGCACTTGTGTACATTTTTTATGACATTTGGTAATGCTTAGAGATGGCAAACATTTGATTACTTCTCTGAATTGTGAATGGCATGAAGTGTGTTCTTCTATTAGAAAGACTTGTGCTGTTTCCACTTACACATAAAACAGTAGAAAGGGAATAAAAACAAAACGTAAAGTAGTAAATGCCGACCGGTGTATAAGTAATTAAATATATCAATAGAGCATGTGGTACAAACAAATTATTTACACATATTATTAATCAACTAAACAATATATCAGAAAGTAAAAGTGTTCTCAATGATAAAAATATATACCGTACGTTTAATGATATGTGGTGCAGTTTTTGAGGTTACTAAACCATTTTGCGAATGTGTGTATGTGAGTTGATTCTTTCTTTGGACTTGTGCCAGTTAACTTCGCAGTTCATAATCTTTAGGCAATCAATTGAGTTATATTTAGCTTACATAACAACCACCAGTTGATTTTGTGATAAAAAATGTCATAGAATACAATATGTTGTGCTTGGCTATTCATTAAAACATACACACAACATATTTTTATTATCATAAATACTCCATAAACGCAAAAAATAGATAAATCACCTAGTAATTCGATTGTACAACACAGTATTGCTAGGAATACAATGGTGGAAGTAACATTACTGTTATGCTTAAAGCGGAAATATTTATAAGTGTAAAGGTTCTGAATATTTTAAAAAAAATATATAAATAAATCATTCTTTTTGTACACTCTACCTTAGTGATGACGGTATACTAATTTTTCTACTCCGTTTGTAAGACCTAGAAGGAGAGACTCCACATGGTGGTCAATTTCGAAAAATTTTGTTGAAATACTGTCGACCAAAATCTCACAGTCACAACATTTGTTCGTATGATGATGAATGAAATCAAACATACACGTCCACAATTTACAAAAACAAGCCAAAAATCAGTTTCTTTACTTGTTGCGAAAGGTATTTGCCTCAATGACCGCTGAACAGAGATAAACAATCGAGTGCTAAAAGCAAAAAGTTAAAAAACATATCGTTAAACGTTTAAAAAATGAGACACTTTAAGTGATAATAATTTCCTAATGAACATATGTATACAAAAACATACATATTTACATGGTATGTAGTTTTGTTTAGAGCGCAACAAGAAACAACTAATGAATGTCATACAAGAGTTTATTTGCTTAATATGTATGAATGTAAAATACACATACAGCAAAAATGTATAGTATGAATAGAGAAGACGGCTTATCCCATTAGATGAGTAGAATATTATTTTCATTTTCTGTGATTATTCATTCACACAATCTTGAGTGCTCGCTCGCCATACATTGAGGTACTTGTTGAGAGATAGAGAGTCAGTTGTTTTATAGCATTTAACGGCATCGCTGATAATACGGATTGGTATGTGTTGTAAAAGAAATGCAAACTTAAGGCATAACTAGTGGTTTAGAAATGTGAACTTTCATACGATTGAAATTGAGAAAATGTTAAAAATGTTAATGAGGGCAAAAGGATTCATTTATAATTCATATTAAAGTGAGATAATTAAATAAACGTTTCAGTTTTTATTTTTAATGATGTTGTAGTTCTTTTTGTTGTTGTTGTATAAACATTAAGAACATTTTCTGCTGTGTACAGAAAACTCTAATCGTTAATCATTTACATCTGTAAGCAAATGTAGTAAAATGTGTGAAATATTTAATGCGACAATTTGTGACAACATTTTTTGTAAATACATGAATTTCCTACATTTTCAGTTTATTTGTTGGCACATCATAGACATAAATTTTTCTTATTGTTTTAATCGTTCACAATGGCTTTGCAATCGATTAAGTATACTTCCGGTAAATTGGACATACTCGATCAGCTATTACTTCCGGTGCAATCAAAATACATACCCGTCAGGGGCGTAGAAGATGGTTGGAAAGTTATCAATAAAATGCAGGCAAGTATTTGTAAAATGTCTGAACATGTGTATATGTGCGTGAAAAGTGTATAAATGTTAAATAATTTCAGTTATCTTTATAACGCGCAAAGGCAAAGACGTCGCTTTGTTTTATATTTATCTTTGTAAAAACGTATTTGCAACTTTTTTTAACCTTTTTTTTATTTGATACCTTTGCGTGGTAATCTGTTATTTTTGGGTAGTATAAAAAATGAAAAAACGTACTTTGTACAGTTTCTGCTTTCTTTGCATTCAGTGTGGTCTTAAATACAAATATTAAGCGAAACTTAGTTTTCCGGATCCCACTTGAACAACATGTGTTGTTTCATTTAAATTCTAAAATTTTGAATAATAACAAGTCAAATTATAGTCGGTCAAAAAAAATGAAAAATTTAATTTTTCTATATCTACTTGTATTTTCAAGAATTTCAAAGTGATGTGAAAGATCAAAAAAAAATTATATGAGGAAGGGTTCTAAAAATGGTCCGAATCTATCCATTTTCAAATACCAAATTTCATCCAAATATCTCAAAAAATACAAGCTATAGGTTATATGAACACACAGACGAACAGACGGATATGGTTAAATCGATTCAGAGTTACAAACATCCGCACAAACTGAATATACCCTTTACCACAGGGTGGTGCAAAACTAGGCGGGCCAACGCTCTTTTTATTGAAAAGCATTAATTTATGTCTGCATAACACATTCAATTTTTGAATGTATGCCACAAATTCCTAAACACTTTGTACTTAATGTGTGATGAATACAATATGGTCTGTGAAGCATAAATTTTCATTAAGTAAGCAATTAATTAAATAATTAATTCATTCTTCTTTTTTTTTGCCATAGTACAGGTGCGCGGCGCTCCGGCTATTGCCATAGTTGGCTGTTTGTCGTTGGCGGTGGAAATATATCCTGAAACGTATGAGTGCAAGAAAACGTTGCGTCAAGAGATCGAAGGTAAATTGAATTATTTGGTATCGGCACGTCCAACAGCTGTAAATATGAAAATTGCCGCCGACGATTTAATAGCATTGGCCAATGATCTAACTAAAGATCAATCTATAAATGTTCAGCAAATGAAAGAAAAGTGAGTGGTGATGGTGTTGTTGTTGTTGGTTGTGGACCTAATTTATTTAGCAATTTTGTTACATTGAGCATGGAAATGTAGGTGAAATCTTTTTATGTTTATTTTTAGATTCTTAAATGCCACCGAAGCTATGTTGCAAAAAGACATCGCCGACAATATGGCCATTGGTAATCATGGTGCAGCAGTGGTATTAGAACGAGCTCATAAAGACGGCCCTGTACGTGTGTTGACGCATTGTAATACCGGATCGCTGGCCACGGCTGGTTATGGTACAGCGTTGGGTGTTGTTCGGAAATTGCATGAATTGAAAAAATTAGGTATATGTGTGTGTGTATGTATGCACGTGACTTATATTTGTATATATGATAGAAAAAAGAAAAATGACCAAGAGTTCTCTCTGGGAGAGATACATAGTTAAAATAGATTTTCATTTTTCATCCATTCCATGCATTCATCGATCAATTCATGAGTTTCGTGTGTGTGTTCAGTATTGATTTATTTGATTTGTGTACGTTTTGTAGAACATGTCTACTGTACCGAAACACGTCCCTATAATCAGGGTGCCCGCTTGACCGCCTTTGAGTTGGTGCACGATAAACTGCCGGCTACATTGGTATTGGATAGCATGGTGGCGGCTCTGTTACGTGCAAAAAATATAGCAGCCGTTGTAGTGGGAGCTGATAGGGTAGAGAAATGCTTTGTCATACAAAGTTATTGAAAAATATTATTATTGTTATAGGTGGCGGCCAACGGTGATACAGCCAATAAAATCGGCACTTATCAAATAGCAGTGGTTGCCAAACATCATGCTGTAGCATTTTTTGTGACCGCACCTTTGACCTCAATTGATTTAGACATACCGAGCGGTGATCATATAATTATTGAAGAACGACCCGACCGTGAAATGACACATGTGGGTGAGCACCGGATAGCGGCACCGGGTATACATTGTTGGAATCCAGCATTTGATGTTACGCCCGCTTCTTTAATTACCGGCATTATAACTGAGCGCGGTGTTTTCTCTCCAAATGAGTTGAAAGAGAAAGTAAAAGCACTTTTTGAAGCGTAGTACGGGTAGATAAGTACGGGTGTTTATGTATTGTATTTAGTTTTATTAGGCAAATTAGCACAATAACCAGCAAAACTGACATTTCGCTTAAATTGAGTCTTAAGTATCCACCATTATTGTATATAAACATTAATGTACTGAGTCCAACAAAATTCACTTTTTCAGTTCTAGTTACTTAAAGTAGCAACTTGCGGACAAAGATTTTCAGTGTTTCTACCAAATTTGTCATTTTACAACTACTTACTGTACGTCTGCTGGACGCACAGACAACATTGGTATTTGGTAGAATATTTGGCTACCTACACCAAGGTGGATATTCAAATTAAGTACTTAAGAAATATTTAGTACTACACTAAATGGAAACATCCAATTTTAAAATGAAAATATAAACTTAAGTTTTTGTAAGTACAATATATTATGATTATTATGTGATTTTTTACAAAGTAACTTTACATTGACAAAAATATGAAAATTATTTTTAAAATTATTTTCAAGGATTTAAGTTTATATGTCCATTTTGAAATTGGATTTTTTCAATTTTGAACTTAAAAATATAAAGGAAAAAATTTGTACCCTCGTAATAAAAGATTTAGTACAACATTTTTAATTACATTCTAAACATTTTTGTACTAAAATAAATACTTGCCAACCGACAAATCCTTAAACAATTCTTCAAGTTTTTTAAAAGTTTGCCTTCAACATTTTGTGTTCAATGACTGGTTTTTCTTTCAATAAGATGAGAATATACTAAGTGGTATGTCTGTCTGTTATGGGCACCACGAAGTTAAAATTTGATACACATACTTATAATTGGCACTTGTATGATGTACTAAAAATGGTCGGTGTCCTATAAGAGTGGCTCCCATAAATTACTTAAGAATTTTTTTACGCAGAATCCAAAGTGGAAATTGATACGTATTACATACAGTGGTAAAGGACGTCATAAGGCACCTGCCGCGCCCACAATTTGTAGATGAAGAGTTTTAAGATTTGGCCTAAGCCTTGTTTTCTTTTATGCTCAAGTATTAAAACATTACGTTAATATTAAAAGTGTGTATAGTTTCGCTTATTAATACCGTGTAGCGTACAACTAAATAATTTCAACTATATATTGAAATCTTTGTACATTATATGGAGACAAAGTGTGGGCGAAATTCTTATGGTTGCTTGCCAATCCATCGTACATTTACTTTAATTGCATTTGAGAGTCACATGAAGGAAATTCAATTTATAATCTGCTGAGGAATAGTGCAACAACAAATGTTAGTTTTATTACAATAGATTCAATAAGATGGATTTTCTGTCTAAACACCTTGTTCCTACCACAATAACAAATCCAAACAAACTTCAAGTTTATAATAATTTAAGTACATTTTTATTTTGTTATTTGCCATGTAGTGCACTACACACGCATCGTTCTTTATATATATATACTTTAATGTCTACTTTGTTATAATTGTGCTGGATTTCTCTTAATGAATTTCCTTAACATAAATTATGTATATTGTAAATGTTTTTTATGTTTTATCGATTCTATGCAAATTGTACGTTTATGTAATAAATAAATTCATGAAATAGCAACAAATTAATAACGAATTAAAGATAATTACACTTATGATACATGCATGTACGTACTAGCAACAAAGTAGGCACTTTTAGATGTTTTTTGTTTTTTTGAATAGGAAAGTATTTAATTGTGAAAAGAGAAAAAGAAACTGAAAATGAAAAGGAGTAGTTGTTGTTGTATAATATACAATTATAATCAAATAAAATAATCACTTAGAAAATCGAAATTGTTGAAATATTTTGCATAGATTAGAAGAAAATATTTGCAAATATTTGTGTCAAGTAGCGCATGATTATAATTGATTTCAATTAATGTATAAATTGATGCATTATATGTACATATGTTTTCACCCAGTGTCATAAATCACATGTCGTAAGAATATATGAAAAAAGTAGTAACCAACACAAATAAAAAGCATTTTGTGTTCTCCCACCCCTCTCACTCTCTTTTTAAGTGCTTTTGATTTCAATAGATATCATATAAAATTAAATACAATATATGTGCATGAATGTTATGCACGTGGAGCGCGTAAATACATTAAATAGTTTTGTGCCACTTTTCATCACTTCATTAATTTTTTCAATCATAAATGTTGCGTAAGGAAATTTGCAACCAATCGTTATAAGCTTCCTCAGAAATATGTTTATGTTCACATATTTGTCATTGTAATACCCTACACCATCTACCGACTACTCAGAAATAATTGTTTTTTGGTGTGTTTAACAGTAGTAGAGTACTTTAGTTATTACTGCAGTGTTGTATAAAAATTCTGATTGGCACTAAAATACTTTAGCAAAAAAAACACTTCAGTACTAGAGATGAAATTTATTGGATTGGGCCATTTTTATAACCCCTCCCCATATAAGGTCCATTTGAAATGGAGGTCCTTATGCGGCAAAAAGTCACAATTCTTATTATTTTTTCACAATATTTGGTGAAGAATGGTTAATTAGCTTAATAATTGGTGGTACCCAATTTGGAACCGATCGGACCATTTTTAGAACCCCTTCTCATAGAAAGGAAAACGGTCTACAACAAAAATTCAGCGCAATTCTTTATTTTTTTTTTTGCCAAAAATTTAATGAAGAATAGTTGAATGTATAAAAAATAAAATTTTCTATAAAAAGATATATAAAAAAATTTATTGTGACCTTTTAATCATTTTTAAAATTTTTGATTATATAAAAAATAAAATTTTTAAAAATTAAATTGAATAATACATCAAGTGGTGTAGGGTATTTTATGGTTGTTCTTATTAGGAAAAGTTTGGCATTTTCAATGCAGGCCAAATTTCAATCAATCATAATCGACATTCTTGTCAAATATTTCTAAAAAATTGTATATCGTTGAAACGTTTGTATAAATGTGGACTATTCCCCCCTGCACCCTCGTGCCTACACATTCGATCGAATTTAATAGTTTTTTGAATGATGATAATTTGTTTAATGCGTATGCGCGAAATTTTTGCAAAGAATAAAGTCTTTCTAAATTTCACTACGAAAAAGTATAAGAAAAAAAAAAGTCAATTTATCTCAAAAAGTTAAATGTTGTCGTCTCAAAATATACTTTCAACACTTTGTTATACTCTCTAATATAATCTATACATATATGCAGTATATATAACTCTAAATGCTGTCAGCTGTGTGTGTGTTTGTGTTACCTATATATGGTGCCTTGGCTTATTATACTAAACGATCTCCACGAGCTATTAAAGTACTTGCTTGTGTTGGAGTACGTACACCAGGTCGTGAATTATTATAAAAGTTCTTCAAACGAATCCAATGAATGGTGGGCAGTCCGGTAGACATTCTGCCCATCAATAATATCATTAATGTGTAGGTGCGCTGTCATCTCAGCTTTCAACGGTAGTTGAAGAAACACTATGACTAGTGGTTATTAAATGTTCAGGAATGGGAATGGGTTGTGTACGGGCGGGTTGTTTTTTCTGCAAAATTAAATCTATGTAAAAACATATGTTTTTGATAAAAATCAAAAAAGTCATCTTACCCTCCGCCTGAAAGGGAAACAACCGCCTTTATCAATAACTGGTACAGCATTTAATAATAAATCGGGACTGGGATTATCGTCGGGGCCATAAGTATTCAATTCTTTGAAACATCCAGTTTCCATCATTTCGTATTGCCACGATATTGATACAGAGCCGGTGTTAAATTTTGAATAAAAATTCGAGTCCCACTCATCAATATTAACCCCCTTCACTGTAGAGAATTGTTCAATGTCTAGCACATCTTTGGCATAAACAGCATGCGGCTGAAATTACAAAACGAGTTATAACTCTTAGGCAATCGTTCTCGCTAAAAGAAGCAATAAATGATTTACGTACATCGGGAACAAATGGTGGCTCCACCATGCCGGCCTCCAAACGTTTCCAATTAATGCAATTGAAAAATGGATGTTGTTTAACATCGCGCGCCCCAAAACGTCCATAACGACAACCTAAACGCATTTTAATCGATTTGGCTAATAGTTGTTGACACAGCGAACGGGCCTCATCACTAAATTTGTTCGTATACTTTTCCGAATCTTCCTAAAAACAATGTAAGAAAAAACTCTTTTTTTATACCAAAAAATTATTCACACAAAAGTGCTTTAGAGGAAAAGTTGGATTCTAACATTTTCAAATATGTTCAATTTCCATTTTTGGTAATAACAAGGTGGGGTATACATTAAATTTGGAAATTTAACTTTTAGTACTAAAACTAACTCTACTGTTAAATGACTGGTGAGCTATACAAAGTTGTGGTATTAATCGGGTAGTCTTTCATCCTTATTACCTTAACTCTTCTATCCACTTCTTCACGTTTTACTTTCTCTTTGCGCATACGGAATGGTGCCTGTCCCTCAATCATTTCGAACAGTAAGCAACCAAAACTAAACCAATCGGGCGAATAAGCATATTTTTCATTATCAATCACTTCGGGAGCCATATAACCTAACAGGTAGAGAAGGTTGGTGAAAGGCTCTTCTAAGCAAAGAAAAAATACTCATTTTATACTTACCAACTGTGCCCACTCGTCCTCTTACCATTTCACCTTCAATTTCTACCGCCAAACCCAAATCGGAAATGCGTACATGGCCATGGTCATCGAGTAAAATATTCTCAGGTTTGCAATCTCTATAAACGATCCCCTGTTGATGCAAATGCTGTAGACCGCAAACAACTTCGGCGGCATAGAAGCGTGCACGTGGCAATTCGAAACCCGGCTCACCACCCATATTATAAATATGAAATTTTAAATCACCACCTGTTGAAAAAGAATGAAAAGAAGAAGGGAGGAAAAAACACGTAATTGGATTTATGTGTTTATACAGAAACTAAACCAACACACAATAGGCAATCATTGCTTCTAGTTCAAAGCCATTATTCATTTAATAATAACGAAGGCATCTCATGAAAAGATTAACTTGGCATTGTCGCAAAAAGGTAGAATCTTTTTTTACATAGTGTTTAATTTCCTACACTGGTATACACGTTCGTTCGTATATGGTAAACACTGGTTTAAATCTAAAACATTTTAATTGAAATCTTTTCCCTAACCACACAACCACTTCTCCTCTCTTTGATTAATCGATGACCTTCGTTAACACACAATGTAAAGATTATTCAATTACGTTGAAACGCAATCACACCCCTTAGCTGCATTATTGTTGACTTAACTATATATGATGAAAAAAACAAGTAAGAAAACTAAATTTGGCTTAGGCCAAATATTAAATACCCTACGTATTCACAACGGTGGGCGTGGCTAATATATGTACATTGCGTACTCTAATAATATTTGTATTAAATAAGCTTTCAAGACTAGTTTTATGGAGAATATGGTTTTTTGTATATAATGGGTGTTTTATCCGACTACGCCCATTTTTGGCACATCGATGGATAGGTTAGGCACCAAATTTAAAGTTCATAGGTCAAATTTTGTGGCAGATATAAAGATTTTTGTCAATTATGGGCGTGTCTGTTATCTAACCACGCCCATTTTCAGCACATCGATGAAAGAAATATTTATATATATATATATATATACATTAAATTTCAACTACATAGGCCCTTTCTTGCAGCAAATATATAGATTTTTTTTATTGTGGGCGTGGCTCTTGACCAATGTTGCCTCATTTTAAATAGCGATCCGAACTAAAAGTGTCTTTTCAAAACTTCAGCTCAATATCTCAAAAGCTTACGCCTGTGAGAATGACAACAAAGAAGGACATACAGACGCGCGGACATTCATGTCCAATTCTTCTCAGTTTTTGATGCTAATCAAGAATGTATATGTACTTTAGAGGGTCTATGACGCCTTCTTCTGGGCATTGCAATTGGAAGAACAAACTTATAGTATACCTTCGTCACTAAGGTGGAGGGTATAATAAATAGAATAGTTTCATAATAGAACAAATCATTATTTATTGTCTTGGGATAGCAAAGATAGTGTAAAGATGGAGTAGAAGACCATGAAAAGATTAAAGACCATACTTTTCTAAGTAAACATATAAATTGTGTGAAAATTTCAATGAATAAACGATAGGAGTCGGTCGCCTACGGTTACCCGGAGTTACTCTTCATGTGAACCTAATTAGATTTCATTTCCATCTGTTAATTATTTCTAAATTTACCAATTGAAGTATTTTTTTGCAAAGGAACACTTGAAACATCATGTGGTAAATGAAACTAAGTTAATAAGAGGTCCATCGTAATGGAAATTCAATCCGAGATGGTAAATGCATTCGAAAAATCTCCTCCTTCAAGAGCAATGGCTTATAAATGGATATTTGAGGTTAAATGCGAACTGCACGTGTTGAATATGATTCATGTCCCAACAAGTTATTTTCAGAAATAATTGACCAAAACATATAATTGGCTCGGAATACCACAATGCGATTATAATATGAACGTAGCAGAGCAATAATTACGTCGTTGAAAAGTTTACATTTTATAAACCGAATGAGTACTTAGGTGGGTAATTCCATCGTGAATTGAAATGAGCCACGTTTCTCTAATACTAATCTTCAAAATCATCACGGAAGCTGTTACAGTGAGCTGATCAGGCTCAAACTTGAACCACTGATCAGGTAATCAATTACTATCGAATGGTTAGTAACAACGAAAAAGTTAAATTCTTTAGATCCGCTTAAATCAAAAAATGCCCTCCGAAGCTAAAAAGGGTCCCCCCTTATATTATTAATTGGTGGCATTATTCTGACTTACCATTCATTATAGTTAGCACCAAACATAAAGCATCCTTCGTTTGATAGGCGTACGCCAGATTGACTACAAATCGTGAATTGATTTTTTGTAATATTTGCTTTTCCGTTAGCACCATTGATTCACCTTTACGCTTCTTAATGCGCTTCTTTTCCAGTTTCTTACAGGCGTACATTTTACCAGTAGCGCGAACCTAGACAAAACCACAAAATACAACACTTAATAAAGCATCAAAGGAAAGGTCATGTGGTAACCGTTGTATCTAATTTTAATGTTCAACTTATTGTCTGCTTAGTATCATTAAAATTTTCAAATTAAGCAATTATGCTTAAGGGGGATGTCCTTACATATGACAGAGTTGTACTGTATTCAGGAAACATCCACACTCACCTGACATGCACAAACCTCCCCGAAGCCTCCTTTACCTAAAACCCGATACATGCGAAATGTTTTGTAAGTAACGGGTTGCGCTTCCAACCACTTCCACTGCAAGTACCTAAATGGGAGAGTTTTTAGAATTATTATTAGAGTCCAAACTGTCTGCAGACGATAAATAGTTTGGTTCTGTTGTTAAAAGCAATTTTATGGTTGACAATAACATCAAGGATAAAGTCTGCTTCCTGCTATTACAATTCGTGGAGAGGATATAAAAACATTTAATTGAATAATTGCAGTTTTCATTTGACGATTGTTATAGTTGAGCGGAAGGTTGAAACAGTTTTTACGTTCTAAAAAGTTTGTCAGTTAGTATTTCATTGTTCAACTGTTTTTGTTTTTGTAGTATTCTGGCAAAAACTTTAGTCTGTCGCTTATATTTTTATGATACTTATTTATTCCGTTTGCAACACTCAGGACAAAGCCTCTTAATAAGCAATAAAGTCATGCCGAGCGGCATGGAAAAAAATCAGTGAACCGGGCGGACAATATTTCGTCTTTTTTCATTTTTTCACGTGTCTACTTACCGGTGAAAATACATGGAATTTTGAAATTCTCGAAATGGAACTCCGGCCAAAAAGGCTTTCACCGCATTAACGCATAATTCAAATAAATCTTTGCTGCTACTTTTGATTTTATCACGCACCCGACCAATGAGATCATCATTTAGTACGTCCAAGACCAACTCATCACCATTGTTGGCTGTTATCGTAAATTTCGAATTGCCATTTAGTTTACCCACCGAGGGGCTGTCAAGACTGTTTCTTGACTTAATAATGGCTTCGTGAGAGATAACATCACCACCACCACCGCCACCACCACCTCCATTATCATTGCAAGTGATTTCACTGGTATCAACAATACTAGCATCACCACCACCATTGTTGTGCTGCTGGTCATCGTCCCCATTTTGATGCTGATAACTTTTGTTAGGTTGCAAGCGAGGAACGTGACGATCAGCTATGGTTTGGAGTTGACTGCTACAACTACTGCTACTGTTAGTTGTTGTAATAGTTGTTGTATTATGGTTGGCGGTGATGTCATTACATGTTTCAGTCTCTGTTGAGTATTCATAGTAAATAATAACAAATGATGCACTTTCAGCGACAACAGTACAAAAAAAAAACAATTCTTTTACCATTATTGCCGGCAACTGCTGTCATTAACGAGTGGTCACCATTGGTGGTTGTGCCATCCGAAATGGAGCTGTTCAAACCTAAAAATCGAATACCTATATCCTGTGCTATAGAAATACGATGCTCATCGTATTCCACTTCGTACCTAATGGGTGAACAAAAAAGAAATCTTTTTATAGCTGATAAAACTCTGTATAAATGTTGCGTCATTCTCTCCTTCTTTGTCTTCTGTCTTTATACCTTTGCACCTGATCTAGAAAGGAAATATAACGAAAGTAAAGGGGGCGTTTGTTTTCACAAAATTGCCGAAACAGCTCCCGACCAATAGGCTGTTGGTCTATCACGTAACCATAGCTTATATCTGCGAAGAAAGGAAAAAACACAAATGGTTGCAATTTATTCATCCACATGATTAATGCCATACGAGCTGATTTAATTACAATTAAATAAAAATACATATCACACTCATTGCGGTGAGGAGTAATGTTATTTCTGGAACTTAAATCAAGTTATTATGCTAAGGGATATGTTAAGTTTGGGTGGATGTTTGTAACTACTAGACCCATCTACTATTGTACCGATTCATTCATTCAGAATCATTTTCTGAGTCGATTTCCTTCTGGCAGCTATTTAGATTAGATACAGGTTGTAAGAATATTTCAATAAATATTGATTCAAGGACAAGTTTTGATCTAGAAAAGATCGTATCGGAATATTTTTCAAGCATTTCCCCATCACACATGATAACTAAAAAAGTTTTTAAGTTTTAAGTTTACCGCCCATTCAGGCACCTAAGCTCTTTCATATTTTTTAAGGAATTCGGAAAAAGCATGAAAACTATCAAAACTTCTGCCAGGTTTAGGATCGATGTCTCAACTTTGACGACTAGGAGAGTGATTACCACAGATTAACGTTCAGACGAACTCAGTATTCAAAGGTCATTGAATCATACTTTGTAAAGTCTCCGATGCCTCCTTCTCCCATATACAATACATAGGATGCTGATAATGCATAAAAAAGTTTTCTTTTTAAATGCTGGATAAAATGTTTAGGACACTTACCTAATTTATCTTTCAAATGTAAACATTGTGATATGTGCGGAAATTGCAAGATTTTGCGCCATTTTTTGCTTTTGCCCTTATTGCTGTCAGAACCACCTGCAAGGAGCGATTATAAGAATAAAAGAAAAGAAATTATTGACAAATAATCTAGACATTGTGTTGTTGTTTTTATTGGTTTTTATTTTTATTACAACAACTTATTTCAGGCGTAGAGTCCATTCATTGATATGATGAAACATGTTTTTTTATCCCTTCACACGCAAACATGTAACTTGTGTTTGACGAATGAGTGTTTTCCAAAGAGGGAACAAAAAAATGTTAACAATTCTTTGAAAGAACGGAAAAGTTTCAAGTGAAAAAAGTTTAAAATTTGTGCATATTTTACAAACAATAGCTGAGTACAGCGTGTTGGATAAAGTGCTTTATTTGAATTTGTTGCAAACTGTTACAAAAAGTTCTCAATCCCTTCGATAGAGCTGAATGTTTAATAGTTTGATGGATGAGTTAATAAAGGACATTATTTTTGGCTGATCCTAATAAAGTGTTTTAATCCGAATTTTCTTGCAATTTTTTCACCATTTCCTTTAGTGGTTATTTAGCCGTTACTTATGCTTTGTAATAGTTTCCTTTTCCTACCATAATAGCCACTATAATCCATAATCTGCATTGTTGCAAAAGGTATTGTTGTACTGTTTACAATAGCCACCACTTGCGCTTCATCTCACATTACAGCAGAACATTACGTTCAATTTATGATAATACTTATTCCCATTTAATACCTCTCCCTGCCATGTACTAAATGTGCAATACAAGTACCATCGCACTATTGTTCATATTGTCCGCCTTCAGTAAATAGTTATTCTTCTCTTTAACACGCAATGGATGTAGCGCCACATATACTACGCAAACGGAACTTAGTCTAATTTCTTGGCTTCACTTTCCTTTACAACAGTGTTTCTTAATAAAAATGTTTATTATGTTACTTAATTATTGATCAATAAAAATTTTATTGAATATCGAAAAATTTTCACCACTCTTGCTTGGCTTCGGTGCTTAGTATTTAACTTGTATATATAATTTAATTATTTTACTATAAATAAAATTTAACATGGTTCAACCGCAGGACGTGAGTCTTCAGTTTCATGTATATGCGTGCCTTGCTAATTTCCTTTTGCTGTCACATCATTGCATTCTAAAATAACTTAAAAACGTTGACACACTTGATTACATGGACGTATCAAGTGAGGGCACATGTGCATGTGCGTATGTGCTTTAAGACGTCTATTTATGAAATGAAACAAATGGACATATTCGATCAAGTCCGATCATTTAATACCCTACACCGTTTAGTTCTGCAATTTAGTTTCGCAAATTTACGGCATTGCCTCATAAACATATGAAAAGGAGTTCTAAAAATGGTGCAAGCGGTTCCAAATTTCACACAAGTAACTATTAAGCCAATGAACTATTTATTATCCACAAAATTTTGTCAAAAAGCATTAAAAATAGCGTGTTTTTAACACCTAAAGACTTTCTTTATAATACAACCTCATAAGGGGAGGGCTTCTACAAATGGTCCAATTCGTTCCGTTTTCAATACTTTTCTTCTTTAATTCAATACATGTCATAATATCAAATTTCATCGAAATATTTTTAAAAATGAAGCCTAAATGTGAGCATAATTACGTGGACAGACTGAAGGACATGATTAAAAATTTAAAATTTGATACTGAATCAATCGTTATAAGTGATGATGGGTGTGACATTTGCTTTAATGTACTCTTTGCTACAAGTGTTGCAGTTATATGCATAAATATGATCCATCCAGTTGGTTCTTCTTTTTATAGTGTATTAAGTCAAGGTGTGTCTTGACTGTTTGCTCTTCTGTTTACACCCACATTTTGTCATTAATTTGTTACTGGTATGCAATCACATACTTTTTTTTAAGTGCTGACAGGGTGGGTGGATAAAGCATTGCAGTGTTTTACTCGTTTTTTTTTTTAACACTAAAACGCAGTATTCGACTTAATTTAAATCTTATATAATCATCACCCAGGGTATCGTGCTTATTTGATATATTAATACTATTAAGTGGATATTATTAAAAAGCAAACTGTGCTGCTAAGACATCTACGCAGAGTAAGTTTTTCTGATTCTTTTTATACCCTCCACATAAGATGGAGGATATACTAAGTTTGTAATTCCATTTACAACACCTAGTAGGAGGTGCCAGAGACTCTACAAAGTATGTATATTCTTGGTTAGCATCAAAAACTGAATCAATTTAGACATGAATATCCGTCTGTCTGTCTGTTGTTGGCATAAAATGTGCAAAATTTATCAAGAGCAACGCCCATAATCGACCAAACTCTTTTAATATTTTGTCCTTCCATTGATATACCAAAAATGGGCGAGATTGGAAGACAAATGTCAAATTCCGTGATCTGGAATCTGCCATCCCCACTCTGCAGCAGGTGTTGGATGGTATTTAAAATTCGGCCAAAGTTAAATTCAATGTTTTTATATAATTTTTTTTAATCACATACAGGTTCTAAAATTTATTATTGAAATATAAAAACTAAGTACATAGAAAAATTGTAAAAACAATTAAAAACGGACGACCGGACGACAAATTAGTACTAACTGTAAAATATTAATAATAACGTACTAGGTAAAGGTAAAGTTTCAGCCTTTAATAATAAACTGCTAAAAATTGATTTTTTTTTAATTGCAATACATATAAAATATACGCGTAAAGTCAATACGAAAACGGTTTTAAATGCTTAGTCTTAGTCAATAACATTTATCAAGTTCCAAATCTTACATTAAAATTTTATTATTGGTGTAGCGTGAGAACTGTTCTGTATAATCTGGATGATGTAAATGAGAGAATTTTTGAAAGTTTTTTATTCCAAAAATTTCTCAAAAGAAATTCATGTGCTACCTTGGATTATTACAACTTTGCATATAATCCAAGTGAAAAAAAAGTTGTTCAGTCGTAGTGTCGCATACTCACACACTTTGACAAATTTTAAAATTCTTACAAAACAAGTAAAAAAAAACTAAATTTGGCTTAGGCCAAATCTTACACACCCTCCATATCTAAATACAAACAGTGGGCGTGGCAGGTTTACGCTCTCTAATAGTGTATGGATTATATATCAGTTTGCAAGTCGAGTTGTAAGCTGGTGAAGATGGTTTTTTATATGTTGTGGGCGAGTCTATTTTCTGACCATGCCAATTTTTGGCCCATCGATATATGGGCTAATTATAGATATAAATAAGAAATTTCAAGTTCAAAGGTAAATTCTTGTGACAAATAAATAGTTTGTTTTCGTTTGTAGGCGTGTCTGTTATCCGACCACGCCCTTTTTATTTATATATATGTGTACCGCACTTCAACTTGCTAGCTCAATTTTTGTGGCAGATATATAGAATTTTTTCGATTGTGGGCGTGGCTCTTGACCGATTTTGCTGATCTGTGTGAACAAATAAAAAAAAAAACTTAACAAAAATTCAGCTCAGTAATCAAAATTTACGGCCGGGCGAATGTCAACAACAAGCGGACATACGAACATACAATACATGTCTAGATTAATTCATTTTTTGTGTAGTGTCGCTGACGCCTCCTTCTGGGTATTGCAAATGCAATTACAAACTTAGTATACCCCTCCATCTTATATGGTGGGTATAAAAAATGATATATTTTCTTAAACTTTTTCCGCTTCTATCACAATATAGAAAAAGAACGTAAATTTATGTCTCATTGCTTGTCACATTTGTTATTGTGCATATACATACAACGCAGTGTGGAGGAAGAAGAAAGTTCTGCAAAATGTTTCCGGTACAATTTCAGAAAAAACTTTCTTGACAGCAAAATAGTTAATGATCGAAATAATGTTATAACTTACAGTTGCAACACCAACACCACCACCCACACCAACCACCATCTATGCGCCATCTATAAAATAGTTTACATTAGCAGTCAACCAACTGACAGCAAAGTTACGGGACGCAAAGCAAGCAGCAGCAGCTAAGTGCCCTTGTGCAATGTTAATAACTATCTTAGTGAACTTTGCAAACATAAATATTGACTGGCATAACACTATAAGCACAACAATTGTACAAACAACAACATCAACATCTACGCTGATACTAAATACGGCAATAAATACTTGGAGTAAGCGGCAGACTCCCCGAACGAATTTAGAAACTTTTATATGAAGCTTCATGAAATCGTCACCGGTCGTGATGCACATATCTACGCGCGTGTACGTGCATACAATATGCGTAATTTCAATTTATTTGACAGGCAAGTACGTGAAGTGTATGTGCGGTGGCACCATGTACGGTATGTTTATAGAGAATTACTAAAAACACTAGTTTCCAGACACTAATAATCGCACGATTACCTAAATCGCGCGGTAAAATTTACTGCTTCAGCATCGAATGGTGCATTTATTGTGATTATGACTGCTCCGACAATATAGCCTAAACAATAATATTCAAGTAGTTAAAAAAGGTAATTAAAGTACCACGATGTGGTACTGGATTCCAATAATGAGTACTTATACGATTAAATTTTAAAAACTCACTAAGTCTGTGGCATTTAGTACCAAATAGTCAAGTTTAGATTTTGGCTTTGACCAAATTCTAAACACTCCCCCTATTTATACAAAAGTATGTACTTGAACGTCGGCGTTTAGGCTGAATAATGTTTTTTGGTGAGTTGTGGGCGTGATTGTTATCCGATTTATTTACCGAATTTAAACTTTGTCGCTAAAATATTGCATTTATTTATATGCAACAAACCTGTGCTCATTAACACATTAGAACTTAAACTTAGCTGGGCTAAAAATTAATGCATTATTATAAATAAATAATAAAATTAGTGCAAATACTTGGACTTGCTCTGAAAGTGCTCTTGTACGAAGAATTATTGTACTTTTGCTATGACACCCAACACTTTAACACTTGAACTTAAAACTAGTATATAGACCCGCATTAGAAGACTGCGCCAGTCTCATTACATTGCATTTTTTCGCCAAAGATATTTTGTAAAATTTTTCAGAAAATAGTTTTTCAAAAACATGTTGCATTTAATATGTGTACACAAGCATACATATAATATATTATCAAGTAACTGACATAATCGCAAGTATGTGGACAAGTATTAATTGTTGTTGTTACCGCTAATACCTTTGTCGCATTTGTCATTTCGTTTGCATGCTGCACCGTCTCACCATATCTAGAACAGATTTATTTGCCGTCAACACACTTAATTTGTTTTTGCTTTAAAATCTATATAAATTAATGACAAATTTTCTTTGCTGTGTGAAACGACTGCAATACGTTTAGTGGTTTTTTGTGACTGTTGTCCGAAGCAAGAGGTCGGGGTTGGGGTCGGAGTTGGAAAAAGATCTAATTTTGGAGCCATACTAGAAGAGATAAATAATAAGTTATATTTGGCCGAGGCCAGGTCTTGGGAGGTAACCAAAAATAATGCTTACAGTAAATGGCCGCGTTTTGATTTCAAAATATTTAAGAAGCCCTTTTCAGGATATTTTTTTTAATTATAGGCGTGTATTTTAACTGATTTTGCCTACTTTTAATACCAACGAAGGCGTAGAGACCTCCACTACTTTTTTTACCTTCAACTAAGAGAATAGCCAGACACAATAACTTGACTAAGTTTTTCATGTGGATTTATTGCTCTGTCTAAAAATTGCTATTGACTCAGCTAGCTTCTCGTAATCCACTTTGTGGTATTACAAACATTTTGCCAAATTGATTTTAACGTGAGGGGTACAAAGATTTTCATTTTATTCAACATTCTTTGGTAGGAAATGTTTTTATAAAAATTCAAAATCTCAGATTTATAGACTAAAGTAGGTGGTGTCGTAGCTGGTTGCCAACCGCTGTCGGTGCACTCACCATACAATCATTAACATATAAATTCGACACAACTTGGCTTAACTAACAAGTATGTACGAGTTTTTTTACCTTTTTTTTACTATAATTGCTGTTTAATACATATCTTTAAAATATTTAGCAACTGATTTCAAATTGTTGTTAATTAAAGCCCATTTTATTGTGTTTTGTAAGTATTATGTTTGGAATTAAACAAGCTTATTATGCATGCATTAATCTTACACGCACGAATATGTCTTTATGCTTAACTTGCCGTTGTTGTAAAAGCAAGTGTTGTTGGAAAATTGTATTTGTTATAAAAATATTTTTGCAAAATATATCAATCGATTGATTAATAAAATTGTTATTGCTGTTGTGAAAACATGTTGTTGTTTACATTTCTATATAGACTCCTTTTTACTAAGTAAACTATTCCGTTTGCAAAATGTCCGTACGTAGGTCCTTGTGTCTGTCTATTGTTGGCACTCTCACGGCCGCCTATTTCAAGGTATTGAGCTACAATTTTGTACAGATATTTCTAGTCTGTGTACGCACATTTTTATTTAAATTGGACGAAATTGGTGCAGAGCCACACTCACAATCTACAAAAAATTAAGTATCAGGCACAAAATTTTTTTTATAGTTGAAATTTGTTACACATAAGAATAATAACTCCATAATTCATTGAAATGGTAAAAATGGACGTCGTCGATTAAAAGATACGCCCACTTTTATCTCATACCGTATTTGGTGTAAAATCCGTCTTTTTAGTTGTCACGTAACGCGTTCACTATTGGGCAGGTTTCTGACTTGTATAGAAGATGTGTTTAAGATTATTATATTAAATGTAAGCCAACTTAAGTTTTTTTACTTCTACATTTTTGTATAAACGTTTTAGAGGTATCGCTGAACATCGTTTCATTTCCCATCCAGAGGACTATTTTAAATTTCCTAATTTTCACGCAGCAATAACATTAAAATTGTAAAATGTAAATTTCTATAAAACAAAATTCGATATGTAATACACTTCTACTATTACGTCGAACGCTACGTACTGCACGCACACCCTGACACTTTTATTACATTTTCTTTATGGGTGCATAGCTGAACCCAGCTATAATTGTAAATTGTTATAATCCTGGACAATATCTAGGTCGTCTTTGTAAAACTCTTCACAAAGTGGGAAAATTCTATTTTCCGTTAAGAACTATTGAGATGACAATGATGTTCGGTACACTACACTGAGATGTAAATTTATTGAAATATAAGCATCGCGTCACATTTCTGTGATCGTGAGAGACTTTTCTCAATTGGGGGCATGGCCAACAACTAGACTACCAACAGCATCCAGGGGTGTTTGCAAACGTTCTTCGTCTGCCCGAACATTATTTACACCAAGAACCACAACGCACATGTTTCCATAATTGTACATATGTGCTGTGGGTGACACATGTGCCATAAAAAAATAATATTTATATTTCGTGAACACACAAACACATTTTAAAAATATTTTTTATTGAAGTTTCGATGAGTGGATGGTGGCGGCGGCAGCAGCAGCAGCAGCACACTTGACAGTTAAACAATAAAAAAGAAAAACTGTAGAAACTCATGATAATAATAAATATCAACAAAATAAATGTTTTTGTTGGGCCATCTTTTAGTACAAATAACAACAAAACAACATTCTACGACAAACACAAATTGTGGACAACAGAGAGGAGACCCAGATACTCATCTGTGACTTTACCCTCTCTCTTATGTAGAAGCTACAAAAACTAAAAGATTCCGTGTTTGGGTGTGTGACATAGTGCACCTGGCTTGCCCCCCAAACTAAAGGTCGGCACTTTACTCGGCACAAAGGCCATTTCTTTCCATAAAAACTTTCTCATGTGGTTTGCAAAACATTTTATCGGCCTTGGTGTATATCTCTACATATATGCTTGACCAATATCCAAATCTGAATCGATCTAGCCAAGCTCGCATATAAATGTCATCCTTTTGAACCAACAACAACATTTTCAATTATTATGCGTGTAAAATATTTTATAAATCATTTAATTAAAACAACCACCGCCTCTACAATGAATATTTTTTACAATAATAGTTAACAATAACTGTCAAATATAATTCTTAAAAGCATTCATTTTATGAAAAAAAAATATTAGCACAAACAACAAAAAAGAAAAAAAGAGAAGCTGTAAACAACCTAAAAGAATAAAAAGTGAAAATGTTGTAGTTGGTCAAGTCCGACCATTCAATACCCAACATCACTTAGTTCACCAAAATTATGCTAAAAACAGTTCCATTACTGATGTAGACGAAAAGTGTTGTCACATAACTCACGTCGTGAAATGGTTAGAGGTTCTAAAAATGGTCCAAATGCAGTATTTTCAATTGTTAAGTTAATTAGCTGTTCTTCGTCAAGTTTTCTAAAAAATTAATAAAATTGAGAAATTTCTTCACTCAAAGACTTTCACGATAACAGAAGTTCATATTCTACAAGTGATCCAATTTAGTCTATTTCCAACTTTAAATTTCTCCTTGCACCTGACTTTATGGAAATATCTCAAAAAAATGCGACCTATGGCTGGTATTCAAATTTACATGGATTCTGAATCAAAAGGGGAGGTTTATCTGCAGCAAACATCCGCACAAACTTAACATACTTTTTGGCGCAAGTGGTGGCAACAACAACATCAATGCACAGCAACCAGCAGCATTAACTTCTGTTAACAGAACGAACGCGTAATGGATACCATACAAAAACAAACAGACAATCAAATCAATAAATTTTGTATTGTACAAAATTACAGCAGCAGCAACAACATAAAAACATAAAATTGTACTCATTAAAAATATAATTGAAACTAATGTTGTTTTTGTTGTTATTGTTGTTTTCCGTTTCTGAGTTGGGTTGCTTAATAGACTGCTTTAGCGTTAAGTGTGTCTTGCATTTATTAATAAAGCAAAAAATGTTTTATCTTGATTTGATTTGTTAAAAAAAATAACAAAATGTTGTTGATTAGACGTACAATATAATGAAAAAACAGTTTTAGAAGTAAAGCCTAATGAATTAGCAAAACGAACAATTTTTCAAACTCCATTTATTAACATTTTTTTTTAAAACATTTCCAAACCCACACTTCAACGTGTTCACCTGTACAGTTGTGCTGACACAAGTTACCATTAATACAAAACAACAATAAATAATGTATTTATCGACAGTTCGGTAGACATCTGTTAATCAAAATGGATTTTTTACCGCACTACAACTGTACGCGAGTGTCATAATCGTAAATAATTCAAAAGTCATTTTGAATCGTTTCAGTTGAAATGCTAACATAATTTATTATACCCTCCAAATAAGTTTGCCATTCTGTTTGCAACACCCAGACCCTACAAAGTATATATATTCCTCATCAGCATCGAAAACTGAGTTGATCTAGATATGTGTGTCCATGTGTCCATGTGCTGGTCTGTTTTATGCATTCTCACGGGTGTAAATTTTAAAATATTGAACTGGCACTTTTAGTTTTAGTACAAAGATTTAAAAAGGGCCAAAATCGGTCAGGAGCCACGCCCACAATCGACAAAAATCTACTTATCTGCCACAAAAATTGAGCCATAAACTTGAAATTTTGTACACATATTTATGGTTATTCCACCTATCTATACGCCAAAAATGGGAGTGGTCTCATGATAGACACGCCCACAATCGATAAAAATCCATGTATCTGCCACAAAACTTAACCTATGAACTTGAAATTTGGTACATATATTTATGATTATCTCATCAATCAATGTGTTAAAAATGGGCGTAATTGAATAACAGACGCACCTACAATTTATAAAAAACTATTCTCCACGTAAAACTCAACTTTCAAGCTGACACGTAATACATACACTATGCAGGGTGTAATATATCTGCCACGCCCATCGTTACAGATGTGGAGGGTATTTAAGATTTGGCCTAAGCTAAATCTAGTTTTCTTACTTGTTATTGCTACGATTGTTTCTTGTTATTGCTATCGTATCACAATGCAGTTTCTTTATCAGGAAAAAAAATGGCGTCTATACATTGTACGTTGTCCATTCATTAAACTTGCTACATGTATTCATTCATTCATTCATTTGTTCGCTCTTTGAATAAAAATGTTTTATTCAATTCCCAGTGATGTGTGTGAGTAGTAAAAGGGTAGAGAGGGAGAACGAAAAACAATACTGAAGTGATTTAAACTTTTAATCTGTACTGTTGAATTAATCAACGGTTCTCTACTCTACTCAGAGATATTGCCAACCATTTCTCATTTACTCAATATTTTTTATCATGCACTTTATAAATTTCACATTGTTTCTACTGGCAGTTGCAAATATTTGACACTTGAAGTTTTTGTAAGAAATATTTGAAAAATTAATTTAAAAAAAAACTCTATTAGATTAACCTTCACAACACCATATACGAAATTTACAACATTCGCGCATTATGCGTAACAGTTTTTAAAAAGTAAACAGTAAATACAGTCAACTCTCGCACAACGTAATAGATTCGATGTCGTGCTGGGAAATGATAGATGAAAACTTTTATACAGAAGAGAGGAGAGAGAAGACAGCGTATAGATAAAATTGAACAGCTTATACATCAAAAGTCTTTTGAATATTGAATGAGTTTTATTTAGTTTTATTTATATAACAAAAACAACAAGGGCAGCGTCAGCAGTGGCTTTTATAAAAACTCGAAAACTCCCAATAAATAAATGTCAATTGCAATAGTTTGCCACGGAAACACAATAAAAACATGTGAAAATATTATAGTTGGTTATATCCGACCATTTCAGATACTACACCACTTAGCTTCATAAATTATGTTGAAAGTAATTTAATTGTATCAGTAAACGGGAGCCGTTGCCATTTATGTCACTTCGTCATATGTCATTGTATGGATAGGAGTTCTAAAAATGGTCGAATCGGATGCTAATTAAGTATTATTCAACAAATTTTGTCAAAAATTAAGAATTGCCAATTTTCGCCCCATAATATCTAGTATGATAGGAGAGGTTCTAAAAGTGATTCTATTGGGTTCATTTTCAATAGGATTCATCTTCAAGCCAAAACATGTTTTTATGCCAAATTTTATGGATATATCTCAAAAAATTCCATGAGTAGCTTGCATAAAAATTTATATGAACAGACAGAGAGACAGGCGAACGTGGTTAGTTTGATTTAAAATTTGATTCCAAGTCGATGGTGAGCGATTTAGAGTGAAGGATTACAACAGACTTAATACACCATCTGGTGCAGAGTATAACACGAAGAAAGAGTATCCTTAGCTTTAGCCAAATATATTTTTGATGTGTATCCAGTACACCCCTCTTTAAGCGATCAATAAAGTATATTCCACTTATAACACAACAGACGAGTAATATTCCTCAAAAAAACAAAAGTGTTTTTGTAAATTGTGTGCGCGCTTCTGTTATCCGACTCCAGCCATATTTAACACATCTACGACTGGGGTCCATGTAAACCATATTTTTTGTTTTATTTACTTTTTTTGATTTTTCACGATTGTAGGCAAGGCTCTCAAATTTTAGGACCGTAAGTATTTCACATGGACGATCACGTCTAGGCTAATTGAAATTTTGATTAAGGAAATATACTACTTTGCGCTGTACACGTCCGATTTTATAAACTAAGTAAATAGTTTAGCAAAAGTGTTGTAATGTAGTGTGTGTATATAAAAACACCACAAATACTAATACAAAGAAGACAGAACAGAAGCGGTAAATATGGAGGAAGGAAGATGAAGAAAAATATCAATTGAAAAGATTAGCACACAGTGGAGCATGGAAACACAATCAAGAAATTGTGTGTCACATAAATAAATACGCTTGGCACAACATTTGTATTATTTATGCATGCATGCGTGTGTGTTGGAAATAATAAAATGTCAATAAAATATATAATAAATTATAACAATACGTCTGCAGATTTTTTTTTCTCAAATTTATTGCTGAAAATGATTATTTCGTAGAGAAATTTGTCATTTATGTAAAAACGGAAATATTTTTGATGAAATGATCTGTTGTTACATACATCCCTTCGAAAGCCAATAACTAATTTGAATCATTATGCAATAATGACAATAAATGCATAACAGTTTAAATGTGTATAACAGTTGTATAACAGCTTAAATGTGTATAACAGTTGTATAACAGTTTTTATTTTTAATTTCACAACTTCATAAAAAAGTGTACACAAAAATTTCCAGCATGAGTATCGTTTATAAACAGTGCGTATAACAGGAAAGTTCCTCTAACAAGAAGATGTTTGCTATCTTTGCTATCTTTTACGTTGTTTATATAATTTAGAACAGCTTAATGGTTGATGGGTGCGTATTGGTAATTGTTTATTAAATGTCATAAATATTTTAAATAGCTTTATAATAAATCGTGTTTACCATTTGTATCAATCATTCCGTACAAAAAGCCAATTAAAAATGGACAATTTAATTGAATTGAAAAATTTTACATTCAAAATCATCATTACTGGCTTCTAACAATCTAGTTACGTCTTTGGCCTGCTGTAAGAGATAACATAAGTCATGAACTTTAGTCTACCACTGATGGCAATCAAACACAAGATCCCTCCTCCGAAGTTTCGTGATTCGATCGTGAACGTGTACAGGACATAAGACATAGCGAAAAAGCTTTTTTTTCGAATACACCTCGAAAAGCCTCATCACCCCGTGTCAGTAAATGTGATATGTGTTCTGTACCGAAAGCGAATGACAAACGAAACACTTATAAAGTACTAAACTTATCACTCCGAAAGTAAGAAATGAGTACCGAAATACTTTAATATGGTATGTAAGTATAGACCATATAATCATATTATCTCTTCGCTAAGTACTCACGTAGTACTAGAGTTTAATCCAAATTTAGTGTGAAACGTACTCTTCTAATTAAGTCGTAAAGTGCATTAATATTAATAGCTTTGGTCATAAAAGCACTCTACTGTTATACTTTAGGAATAGAATACATTTAATATGGAATACATTAGCAGTGGCAGCATAAATTTGTTTATGAGCCCAACCTCGCTTTAATATAAACTTGGCCAAATATATCTGTTTTCCTTGTTAAGCAACGTTATGCAGAAAGTGTGTATATAATATGCATAAATTTTCACAGCTTATGCTGACACACTTAAGAAATTGAAAATATTAATAATTGTGAGAGAGGCTTTAACTTGTGAATTAATAAGAATAAGAAAAGGAATTGTTACGCATTCAAACGTAAAGAACATCTTATAACACACACACACACACACACACACACACACACACACACACAAACACACACACAAAATGAGGCATTCTTCCAATTATAATAACGTTTACGTCAAACGGCTATAAACGCGTCATCACCAGCCCCATAAAACCCAGAAAAGTCATAAAATTCTTACTAAACAATGTTTGTTGGCATGAAATTAAGTAATTTACCGAAATGGAAATATTTTGTTATTGTAGCTTTTATATTATATCTGACAAATAAAAAAGAAATATTGAGCTGTCAATTAAGTGACAGTAAATATATAAAATATTCAATAGGAGCAACTGCGTTAAGTACTTATGGTTCAAAAGCTATAAAATCTCCTCCTCTTCATAATGTTACGCACAACTTTACTAAATCCACTTAGTAAACCCCCACGATAAGTTCAAAATTTTTGTTTTAAAAATACTCTTCCAATGAACGTAAGTGTTTGAATTTGTTTTGTAAAAGCAAAAATTATTAATATTAACAAAAATTTTAATATTTTTTGTTAATATTACGTATCAGCTTGCAAGTCTAGTTTTATGGTGAATATTTTTTTTTTGTAAATTGTGGGCGTGTACGTTATTCGACCACGCCCATTTTTGACACATCAATGAATGTATGCATTTCCCTCTCAGACTAAAATAAGCGTCGGCTGCATAAGTACAAACATTTAATAACAACTTTAGGACATTTTTTCAACAAAAATTTTCATTTCAATCAAAGTAATCTTTTAAAAATGTCTCTGCTTACTGTTCAAGTGGGTATTATTGGTGTATACGAAGAAGTATAAATATATTTAATAATATATTGTTTAAATCCAAGTAGTTTTATAATCACACTGTAGTTTATATATTTTTCTTGTCAAATAAAATTTTCACTTCGCTTTCAATAAAATTACTATCAGGTATTTGAAGCAATTCTTTTTTGTTTGTGAGTAAATTTGACGAAAAAATTTCAAGCGGTTGTATATTATCTGGCTCTCGTTCACGTTTAACATTTTTAATTTAATTTTGTTTTGCTCTCAAGTTTAGTAACGACCAAGTACCCGTTTTTACCGTTTGCTCTACATCTCTTTTTACTGACACTAAAGTGGCCACTTTGGCTCATTTTTCATTATACAAGTGCACTTTTCTATCTTCACTTTTTGTTTGCTTCTACTCTCAAGTCTGTTTTTCTTATGCTGCATAATGCACTACGAAAATGATATAAAAGAACATAAAAGAAACTAAATCGGGCTTAGGGCAAATCTTAAATATTCTTCACTTTTACATACAAAGGGTGGTGGTGAACGACTATTTTTAATGGTATGAACATATAAAAAAATTTGTTGGGTCTCTGACGCCTACTTCTGGGTATTACAAATGAAATGACAAACTTCTTACGTGGAGGGTTTAATAAGGAGATAATTCATGTACTTATGCATTAGGTTCACATATGTGCGATTGAAAATGTTTTTTAAGAAGAAGAAGGAGATCTAAGAACTAGAGAGGTACCGCGCCCAGATGCGGATGGGATTTCATATTTGGTCTCAACTAAATTTACTTGTTATTTATTAATATACTGTGTATATAAGTTTACTGCCGCACTGTACGAGGATTTAATTGTACTTTAGATAAGCGAGGGCTTAAAAAGTAAAGCAATCAATATTTTATGTACGATCGTACATTGCAACTCTAAATTAATGCTAAGCTAGTCTTGCGGTTAAGGTGAAAAGTGCATCTACTTGCTAACGTATCCTACTTTGTGTTAAATAAGCAATTCCATCCTTTTTGGTTCAACAAAATTCACGCTCTATGGACTTCTCTACTTTCTACTAGAAATTGCCTGAAAGAGTTCAATAGAGAACCGAAACCCACTGACAATCAAATGCTTGACTGGAAGAGATGAACAACGGACCGAAAAGTTGGCGACACATTCTATAGTAAACCTCTCCCAACAGGTAATATAATGAGCCGATATTTTAGGGACCGAGTGTTTAACCGAATGAAATAAAATTGAACAACTCTTGAACCTTTCAATTTTTCGTATTGTACACATTTAAAATTTCTCCAAGTACTAAAAACGTCACAAGAGAAAATTCAATTCTATAAATTCGATTTACAAATATTATTAAAATCATTGCAAAACTGCTTCTTCTTTTTACATTTTTCTACATCATCATATTATTGGAAAGGTTTATAACTTTACCATTTATAAAGTTGACAATGGTCCCAGACGACTACAGCACCATTCTTATTGTGGAACATAACATTGCCTAAGGCTGCAAAATGTCTAAACCTCCAGGTGATACAAATACAGAGTAAGGTTTTTAAATTGTGTTGTCGTTCCTCCTTTTACGTATTAATATGTAAAATAGAGAGCAACGGTTTTTAACTGTGAAGCCGAAAACTATTCCAAAATATAATGTTAATCGTGCAGTATTACATCAAGAGAGTCTTATATTACAGACCAGTTATACTGCCCGCAATAAAACTATACGTTACGCTCTACGACAATGTTGGAGTCAATGGTCTTTTGTAAGTTTCTTGAGAGCTACCGTGCCGCTAGTCCAATGGCTGCCAAAGTATTCCATAAAACAAAACTTATTGGGCGATATTATATCTGGGTTTACAGTTGGTATTGTGCATATACCGCATGGCATGGCTTATGGTTTATTAGCGGGCCTGTCGCCCAATAATGGTTTGTATATGGCAATATATCCTTGCTTGGTGTACATGGTGTTTGGCACCTCGAGACATGTATCTATTGGCACATGGGCTGTGGCCAGTCTAATGACTTTGAAGGTAGTTGAAGAGCTAGCCTCCCATGAAACGTATAAGACTAATATAAAAGATGCGCATAACATAATTACACCCGTAGAGGTGGCCGCTACCTTAACATTTGCGGTAGGGTTACTATTGGTGAGAGTTTTTTGTTACTTATGATAATGCAATGAGACAAGAATTTAAAATGTTTCTTAGCTAGGTATGTGCGTGCTTCGTTTGGGTATAATTTCCACACTGCTTAGTGAACCGTTGATAAATGGTTTTACTACCGGTGCAGCCTGCCATGTGGTCAGCAGTCTATTAAAAGATGTGTTTGGTTTACAGATGCCCCGTTATAAATCCGCTTTTAAAATTATTTGGACCATATATGACGTGTGCCGCTTATTACCTCAAACCAATGTTGCCACATTGATATTTTGCTTGTGCATTATGGTTTTCATGACCATTTGCAATGAATTGGTGAAACCCAACTTGAAGAAATTGTGCAGTGTGCCTTTACCTGCTGAACTTATAGCCGTGACCGGTGGTACTTTAGTATCTATGTTTGTGAATGTAGAAGGGCGCTGGGGCGTAACAGTTATCGGTGAAATACCCAAAGGTCTGCCTCCACCTGGACTGCCACGCTTCGCCTTAATGCCCAAACTGATGGTGGATGCTATAGCCATTGCTGTAGTTACCTATTCCATAATAATGTCTATGGGTTTACTATTTGCCAGGAAGCACAATTATGAGATTGATGCCAATCAGGAGCTGTTTGCCATGGGTCTGGCTAATATAGTGGGCAGTTTTTTCTGGTGCATTCCATTGGCTTGTTCAATGTCGCGTTCACTTATTCAAGAGCAAGCAGGTGGTTCTACTCAATTGGTAACTCTAATATCAGCTAGCGTAATATTAATTATACTGTTTTGGGCTGGGGCATTCTTCCGTTACTTGCCTCGGGTGAGTATAATATTTTCGTCCTATGTCACAATTACACATACGATTATGCAACTAAAATTTCAGTGTGTTTTGGCAGGTATTATAATTGTGGCTTTGAAATCCATGTTCCTACAAGCTAAAGAATTGAAAAAGTTCGCTAAACATGAAAAATTAGAGGTGCTCCAATGGTTAATCACTTTCCTTATTGTCGTAATAATTGATATTGATTATGGGTTAGTTACCGATAACTTATTGACCTAGAATAGTAGAAATATTTTACATCTATAAATCTTCTAGACTTATGGCAGGCATTTTGATGTCAATTTTAAATTTATATATGGTAGGTGTTCGGCCTTATTCTTGTGTCTTGGCGCATATTCCGAATACTCCCGCTATATATGTTGATATGTACAATCACAGAGCAGCTGTTGAAGTATCTGAAATAAAAATATTTCGTTACTATGGCTCTTTAAACTTTGCCACGGCTTCTCATTATCGCAAAGCTCTATACGGAGCGATAGGATTCCCGACGCTCTCCTTAAATGCACGCAAAAGTGTCAATAGTGATGGTGACTCTACGGCTAATAATTATACAATAAATTCCTTTCATTTCTTGATCTTGGACTTGAGTATGTTGGGTCATTTGGATTTTGTCGGTGCCCAAATGTTATCCACCTTAAAATTTGACTTGGAGAAACAATACATACGTTTACTTTTAGCTACTCCCGCCGACCGAGTATATGATAAATTGGTCCAAGCTATGAATTTAGGTACGGGACCATTTGAAATATTTCCTACACTGCATGATGCTGTGGAATATGCCAATGCCTGCCGTATAGCATAATACATCTTTCGAACGCAACTGAGTGTTGAAATCATGCAGAGTTTTCCAAGGCCATAATTTCATCAACTTTAGTAAGTCAACAGGCGTGCATTATGATGGTGAACTTTCAATTATACGTTTCAAGAACGCAATGAAAATTGAGAAACTGTGTAACCATAAAGGTGCAAATGTATTCTTTATATTATTTTGAAATATACAACAAAAAATATAAATTAAATATAGAGAAATTCCATTAAGAGCACAACTCGGGATAAGTTCAATGATTAATAATGATTTTAAATGCTCTTCACATCTACATACAAACGGTGGGCGTAGTAGGTACATGATAACGCCCTCTAATAATGTATGCTGTAGTGTACCATACACAACATGACATAATTTCTTGTACTCATTTAAACAGTTGGCACATTAAGCATAATAAGCATTATTATACCCTCCACCTCAGTGATGAGGGTAACAAGGATAACAAACTAAGTTTGCTCTATATATATTCTTTATCAGCGACAAAAACTGAGTCGATTTAGACATGTATGTCTGTGTGTCCGTGTGTGTGTCTGTTGTTGGCATTCTCACGGGAGTAAATTTTGAGATATTGATCTGAAATTTTGTAATGAAATGGGCAAAATCGGTCAAGAGCCACGCCCACAATCGACAAAAATCGATTTATCTGCCACAAAAGTTGTCCTGGGAACTTGAAATTCAGTGCACTTATTAACGGTTAGCCCATTCATCGATGTACCAAAAATGAGGATTGGAGTAGTAGAATCGATGTGCTCTCATATAACGGCCCTTATAATATTAAATAAAAAATTGATGGATAAAAATAAATATGATGTCCGTCCGTATGTCTATTGCCTCTTATTATTTTTTATCTATTTTTTTTTAATTTTCTCAAACATTAAGTTTATCCGCCAACGTTTACCAATCATCCGATTTCTTTGATGTTATTGGGCATTGTCTCTTACTTGTGTGCTATAGATAATCTTCTCCATTTTCTTCATCATTTATATTTATTCATGAGTTTTATTTAATGCTTTGTTTCCAAACTTGAAAAATACCGAAACGCGTTGAAGAATTGAAAGCCATAACACATCTACATTGTGACCGCATTGCATTGTAATTTCAAGGCAAATATCTTGTCCGTTCCCAAGTGTAACATAATAGAAAATCACTTATCTTTTTAACAACAACAAGTGTGTAATTGACAACAATGGTAACAAACGCAGCCTATACAAAAATGTACCGAAGCAGAAGGAAACACTAAAGACAACGAAACAAGTGAAATATTTATGGACACCATCTGCACAATAAATACAATTTATTGGTCATTCTTTTTTCTTATTCTTCTTCTTCAAACGATACAAACATATGCTGCCATACAGTAGAATTAAAAAAACATAGTCAGTAATTTAATATGCGGCACAAAAATTAGATAAAACGAATAAAAGGAGGGTAGAGAGGCTTACGATTATACACAATGTGTTCAATTATGCAAAAAAATTTCCTACATTTTGCATGCAACGTATGTACATAAATAGGAAATTGAAAAATTTTAAAACTCTGATCAATAATAGTAGTTACGTTGGGATAAACTCGAAGGTTCTACATCCTTGCAAACGTGATCCATTCATATATCACGAAGTAATTTATATGGTAGTGTATCGCGTATAGAGATACAACTAAACTAATTGCAGCATAACTTAAGAAGCTAAATGGTCGGTCTTGATCGACTATAACATTTCCACTTGTTATATGTAAATTATGTATTCAAAGCCACTCAAATCTGATTAGTTTCGTTTTATTTCTGTTGTTGTTGTTACTGTTGTTACTGATTAAATAAATTCATAGTTTGCAATGAAAATATTGATAAATTGTTGAAATATGAAAAGTTGCTATTGTTGCTGTTAACATTATTGTTATTATTTGTTCGGTGTTCTGTTTACATGAGAGGATTTTCAACATGTCACTTGAGGTATCTACAGAAAATATTACAATATTATCGCAGATACCTGGATATGTGTTGTATGTGTGCAATCAACGGCTGTTTATGGCGCACTCTACATGAGATGTCAATACAGCGTATTGACAATAATTGGAACACTTAACTGTTATTGTTTTGTAATGAACTCTTGTGAATTGTCAATTGGAAGCGTTATTAAGAATGACGTCTAAATTAAATAATGGAATGCTCGATTGATTGATATTATTTTAATTTGCAACAGGTTAAATAGGGAATAGTGACAAGTACTCGGTATGTTTCATTTGTTTGCGAGTTTGAAACATGAAAGAGAAAATGAAACAAGCAAGAATTTTGGTATTAACTTGACGGCAGTAGAACTTAAATTATTATTGTTATATTACATGAATTATTATAGTTGTTGTTATATACATATATCATTATACCATAAGAAACAAGAGGATATTCTTGATCCATTTAAATAGATTGGGATTTTCAACAAGCAAAATCGGTTAACAAACACGCTCACAATTTGCAACAATCTCTTGCGGTCACATAAACAGACCGACAAAGTTGAAATTTAGCATTCAGAGAACAGATACGTCCATAAATCCAAAAGAATTGATTCGGGTTTTGTAATGTTCGTTAAAGTTAAAAGGAGGCTCACTTGCATGCATCATCTATACAAGCAAAATAATATTGACTTAAATACGAATTGCTTATAAAACATACAACTTGTTACACACACATACACACACACACATGTTAAATATAAGTATTTGTTTCCAAAACTTTATATAAAATTTATACTTGTACTTTTATAACAGTTTGTTATACTTTAAACTTTTGTTTGTATTCTACTTATTCATTCTCTACACACACACACACACACACACACACACACACATAGACATTCAATAGCGTTCACACATTTTCTTAAAGAGTTTTCCATGAAAACAAAACATGAGAAAAGTCAAAGAAAACGTTATTGTGTATACTATCATCGGGAGAAAAGGTACGTACAGGAGCGTATACGAATGTAACGAAGAAGCAATTGAGAATACCTGTAATGGAATGATGGGTTATTTCTATGGATTTAAGCACTTTAAGGTCATAACTGTTCTAAGATTAATAAAAAAATGTTGGCTTGTATGACGTCAACTTGATGTCAAAAAGTGGCTAACATTTTATCTTCAAGGGTCCTTAGCACAAAAACCATAGCTGATGAAGAAAAACTGATTTCAAATGCAAACTCCTTACGTAGCTAAAAATGAAACAAATAAAAATTTGAAATTTCGCTTAGGCTAATCCTTAAATATCCTTCTCTATAGTGGGCGTGGCATGTTCCTGATTACACCCTCCAATAGGGTGTATATTATGAATCAACATATAAGGAAAATTTTGCGCCAAGTATGGTTTTTAGGGTCTCTAACCACACCATCTGGGTATTTCAAAAGGCAAAGCAAACTTAATGTACCCATCTCATCGTTACAGCGGAGTGTATATTCTTACTAGTAAGCTCTTTGTATAAATTTTAATTTTAGTCGTAAAACAGACACACCCACAGCCGACAAAAACCTGCCACAAAAATTTAAACATGAACTTGAACTCATGAACACATATTTATAGTTATCCCTTTCATCGATGTGCCGAAAATGGGCATGGTCGAATAACGGACACGCCCACAATTTACAAAAAACCATAGTCACCATAAAACTAGACTTGAAAGTTGATACGTAATACAAACATTATCACAGTGCCCAATACATATATATATATATATATATATCTGCCACGCCTACCTTTGTGAATGCGGAGGGTATTTAATATTTGGTCTAAACCAAAGTTAGTTTTCTTACCTGTTTTTATTTTTTTTTGTTTTGTTTTGTGAATGTTGAAATATGACGTCAAAACTAGGCAAAATATGTACTTGTATAGATACAAAAAAAAAGGAATTTATATTAACTTTAAACAAACGCCAGTTCACCTATCACACGCACATACATACATGCTCTTATATATATCCATTTAGTATTGTTCTCTGTGTGAACTCTTTTTTATTTATTTATTTGTATGTTCCAATGTTTACTTGTTTATTTATTTATTGAAAGTGTTTTGTGACACAACGAAGCGGAATATTTGTTTTTGTTTGATTTTATGTACAAATCACATGAATAGAAACAAATGAGAATTCTGCACTTGTGGTTGAGGTTACATATAAAATCCCTTCCGCATCTATATATATATATGGAAGGGCGTGGCGGATATATATTATGCGACTGGTCATTGATGGATTTTGAGATCTTGAAATGGAAGTATTCGCACGATTCTTGCAAGCTGGTTCGATTCGGAATATTAAAAATATAAAAAAAATACTGTGCACATACGTACATACATGTATATAAGATACAATATATGTCTCTTAACATAACAATCTGTGCGCGCAGTGGTTGCAAGCTGAAAGACAAAACTTAGCACATGCTCCCATATAGAGTGTATTGTATATGTTTGTATGTAGGTGTGTAGGTACCTATAATATAATCACAACTGAACCGAACAGAACGCGGAGGTTATTTACGCATGGAATAAATAACGACATAAAAGAATACAAAAACACACATACATGCCTAGATGTGTGCTTAAATAAATATGCGAGATGCACGTTTGCCATGCGAAAACAATCACATCAGTCAAATAAAACGTGATGAGAAAAACACCACACAACACACATATTGAATATATGAACAATAGATCAAACATGCCGTTAATGTGACACAAATGCAGTGAAGAATGAAGCCTGTTGGGAGTGGGGGGACAAAAAGCACAGAATGCCAAACGGATTTGTCCAGAGGCATTAAGTTGTTTGAAATGATCAGACAGCGCTTCTCATATCACGCATAAAACGCATTTCTAAAAAAGACACATTTGGACAAATGATTGCTATTTGCTTGGTGGGTATAAGGATTGCAATGGTTGCCAAAAAATTAAAATTATTACTTCACCTCCTTTATTATTTTACCTATACGCAAATACCTACGAACGAAATGGGGAAGAGGATGAAATATGACATTAACCCATGAAGCCGTACTTTCTCTCTCACCCTCTGTTCTGGTCATAATAACATACGTTTACATATTATTAACATATCCGTCAGTCCGGATCTTTATGGTTACACGCAGTAACTTAATAATTCTTTTTTTATTGTTATTATTGTTGCTATTATATTTTACACCTACTTTACACTTACACGAATTTGATTTAACGAAACAAAAATTCTCTTTCTACAGGAATTGTTTCGTTTTAACACGATTTTCAATGTTTTTCTTAGGTCTGGAACCAATCTACTATTCCTCCATTTAGACAATATCTTTTTTATACGAATTTTTTGGGAACGTATGTAGTGTAAGAAGAGAGTTAGGTGTATATTTATTTCACTTTCGTTCTGTTTGCAATTATCAAATCAAAATCTGAGTCAATTCCGTGGTGTTGTGTGAATGTCCATACATCTGATTTGTAACGTGGTAGCGCTCACGATTGCTGAAAATGACATTGTAGAGCATCAAGTATATTTCTATTTAAAATGGGCGAAATGGTTGAACAGCCATGCACGCAGTTGATAAAAAACCTCTCAAAATAGAACATTTTTATTTAGAAGATCGGCGCTGAAAAGTTTGCCATTAGTTAGAATTCAATATAATGCTTCGGCATCGCAGTTTTACGCTTTACGATCTACCTCATTAGAGAGCTGTTCTCTTAAAGTACAGTGAAAATTCTACAAAATCATATCATTCATCGAGATGATGTAATTCCGTATAAATGTGGAAGGTGTCTTGGGTTTGGCTTACTTAAGCTAAATAAGTATTTTCCAGCTTGTTGTTGTTGTTGTTGTTTTCTTAAGGAAACATTATCATCTGATACTCATCGTTCCTGCCTTTTAATTATCTGTCAAAATTTCACTGTGTGTGTGTGTGTGTGTGTGTAATTATATGGGTAATGTCAACCGTGTAAAAAATTGCTCCACATGCCGTTAAAACCGTTTCCCCGTTGCTATCATACACATAGTTGTCATCGCAATGAATTTGTGTTTGTGTACATATGTGTCCTGGTTAATGAGAGTGCACTCATAATATCATACGTTCTGCTACATTTTTTTATTCACTCTCTATCCTTTTGTTTGTTTCCTTTAATCTGTTTTTATGCGCATCATTACTCGTAATAAGTTTGTTGAGTTAAGTCAGTTGAGAAGGCAATGACTAAGGTCATGGTATTGGTAAAATATTGTTTAAGCGATCCTTTGATGTTTGCAGTTGGGTAGGGACACCACTAAAAGTAGAGAATATATTCGATTTGTTCTGAACTCTACAACGGTTGAAGATATCGATCGTTTCATAATATGACGAAACCTCTTGACATGTGTTTACCTCACACAAGCAATAGAGATTTTATCGTTATTTTTATTTTAAACTTCTTAAAGATACATCCTAATCGTATTGCAGTAGTAATCGCACGCACTTAACTACGTTTTAATGAAGGGACTTGGACATATGGTATGAGTGAATGTATTAAGCTTTTCGGTTTGGTAGAAGGTAGGTAGGGAATGCAATGTGAGATTAATCTAAATTCCTCAAATGTGGTTGAATTTCGTTTACCAAAGTTAGAAAGTGTGTCTGTAAATAATAACACATACACACATACAATGATGGAAAGTTATTAAAAAGAACCCTCACTTATCAGATATGTGAATATTAAGAAAAAAGCCATTAATGTGTTAAAACAACTTTATGGTGCTCATAAAATTATCATAAAATTTCTTCCCCTATTATGGGTACGGCATGTGCGTTAAGGATATGACCTTAACCAATCAACTCATATTCGTTACACAACAATACATGTGTACGTGCATACATATGAAATGATTTGTAGGAAAAATAATAAAAGTTTTATTGGGAAACTCTCAGCAAACACACTTTATGTCGACAATTTGTGACACCATTGAAACCACAGCCCCCACCCTCTTGCCAGGGATGGATAGCTTGATTATAAATAGAAATGAAAATGCTTTGTATTAACAGTTGATAGGAAAAATCAAAGTAAAGAAAATTTATGTCATTTTATGTTCATTGACAGTTTGTTTTGACTAGGCCTACTATTCAACATTTATATCAATGTATGCTCAATGCTCAGCAAAGTGTATGAGCGAATATATATAAATATATAACTCCAACACTTTGTGTATTAAAATCACACACACATTCATACATTCATACATTCATACATTCACATATACTCATATAAACGCTTGTCCTTTTTTGTAAAATTACTTGACCCAAATTTGTTTATCGATTTGTTGTATGTTTGTATGAGTGGGAAAGAAAGAGAGCGAGACGGGGGGAGAGGAGGAAACAACAGCACATTTAGGAAAAATTGTTATTGTTATTGTTATTAAAATTAAAATTCTTATTAGAATTTTAGTTTGGTTATGCATTTTGATAACAATAGCACGCATTGTACCATGTTATCTGACCAATATTAACCCCATAGTGTTGTGGTGGCATCATCCATGATATTGTAACAAGCACACATATGAGATGCTATCCTTGTTCCTGTTGCTTAAAATTATTTGCTTAGATTTATATTTTTATAGCCACCATCATAACGAATGGGCACATGCATCCGTTTATCGAAACGTTTACAATGCATTGGAGATCCCAACAGTCTTTCTATTTTTAGAACCTCTATACATATAACGACATTTCAGGAAGTCACTTGTGTCAAAAAACCTCCCTCCCTCCCATTTGTGGAACCAATGGATGTAGGGGTGCAGTGGTGTCGAGTTTAATGGTATTTTCATATTACTTATAAACTTTTAGCAGATAGGTATTTAAAAATTGGTTTAAATCCTTCTTCAAAACAAAGTCCCTTGTACGATTTAGTCATATAATGGATACACAGAGATATATATTATAAAACTTAACTTACCTTCTCTCGCTTTCAAGTAGACCGTATTGGCCACAATATTCTCTAATTCCATTAGTTCCAGGTTGGCGGTTTTTATTATTTCTGGCGGGCTCGATATAAATGCCGATATTCAGTAATTTTTTTGTTAATATTTTGTGGCTTTTCAATCAGCTATTAGCCCAATACACACTTTATATACATTTTATCATCTAGTGTTAATCATTGGATTTCAGTTTCCGTTGTTTGTTCTTTGAATTCCACACAAATGCTAATGAATAGCAGTAGCAGTAGCTGTAGCAACAGCACTATTTGTTTATATCACTTAATGAATGTACACCGACCACCACGCTTTCTTATCGGCAGAACAATAGTGGATAAAGGGTTTTATTTAAAACTGAACTGAAATTCCATTGAAGTGCTTTTCTCCAAGTTTTAATGCCATTATGTACTACAATACATATTTATATAATGTGCATCTGGATGAAGCCCAGTCTCTTGCTCTCTTTACAGTGCTTGCCTCCTATTCGTGTATTTTGTATGGTATTACGATGTTACTTCTAGACTTTTCATTCCCTTTAGTAATGTACGTTGCTTGCCTACTTGTACTCTTGTGCATCTGTTTTCCCACTATCGCGATACTACTGCATTATGTTTAAAAATTTTATCACATTTTGTGTGCACTTTACTTGACTGTAACACTTTTTTGCAATCTTTTTCGATTCATTCTTTCATATGGTTATAAATCACAAATCAAAACTGTACGCTATCACAATAGTGTCATAGATGATATGTGTTTATTGTTAACCAAAGAGCGCTTCTCCGTTTATTCCTTTTGCTAATTTTAATAATTGCACTCAATTAGAAGGCAGTACATGTCAATTGCTTAATAGCCTGCATCAAGGGGAGTTCATTAATTTGAATAGCTTGTCCGGCAATAGATAAAAATTTACAGTCTGAAAAGATAAGATAAACAAAACATAACATGTAGCAATGAATTATTCAATTAAACAAAATTATCACAATTTCCTTCAATATTACTCTCTTTCTCTCGAACCTATTATTGTATCAGCTGATTAGCTACATTTTACAGCTGCGAACTTTGAATTTGCATTAAATTTGAGATGGCAGAATTAAAAGTCTTCAATATCACTGACATTGAAGAGTAAAATTGGTCACGATTAGACAAAAGTTGAAATTTTTTTAAGGGTTTTTCCAACCCTTTACATCCTCCACATAAGATGTGCAGCTGTATACTAAACTTGTTTGCAGCAGCCAGAAGAAGACGAAAGACACCTTACAGAGTATATGCATATATTCTTGATCAGCGTCAAAAACTGAATCGGCTTAGATATGCATGTCCGTGCGTCCGTCTGTTGATGGCATTCTCGCGGTCGTAAATTTTGAAATATTAAGCTGAAATTTTGTACAGATATTTTTAGTTTTTATTTAAAATGGAAAGTCGGTCAAGAGCCACGCCCAAAATCGACAAAAATCTATATATCTGCCACAAAAAGTTATCCTATCCTCCGATATGCCAAAAATGGGCGTATATGCCACAAAAGTTGACCTATGAACTTGAAATTTGGGAGGTCCCAAAAAATTGTCACGCTTTGTGGTCACAGGAGCCGCTACGTGAATTACAAAAGACTTTGTAGGTTTTTTGAGGACATTTCGATTTTGTCAAACAAGTAGAAAGAGTCATACAGACATGAATTTTATTGTAAGGAGGTGAGTGGCGAAGGTTCGACTTAGTTTAAATAAATATTTTTATAGATGTTATCATTATTATTAAACACAATAAAACACAAATTTACACGTGTATTTTTTATTCTTTTGTACTGGTACATTATTTACATCGATTTCAAGAATATTTTCCATTTTACGAAAAAAGCAAAGGAACGTGCGCGCCGCTATCTTTTGTCGCTTTAACACTTGAGGTTTGAAGCGACTTTCTAAAGCGTTCTATATGGCTACAGTAAGTAAAAGTACGCGCTGCGAGGCGCAGCGAGATTTCTTATCTTCCGACGCCTTAAAGCGATTCTAAAATATGCATCAAAAAATCTTTTCGTATAAATGCAACTCTGAACCATTTCTTTTCTCCTCAATTTTTTAAGAACAAAATCGAAAATCTGTCAAAAAGATTTTCATTCGTAAATCAATTAAAAATTTTCCTAATTTACTTTCCAAACTGTCTGTACCAGACTTGAGCGAAATTTAAACGTGTTTGTATATTTGCTAACTTATACACTTTTTACAATAATTTTGCGAGCACCTTGAGAAAAATTCAATTCGATTGTAAAAGAAACGAAAAAATTAACAATGAATTTATATAAAATTGACACAAGTTTCTTGCGAAACAGTTTGTTACAATTTGGTCGACACCTGTATCAATATTTCTTCCAAATTGAAGATCGCGAATCGCTAAATTCACTTGATAGCACAATGTTAATGATAGTATTGATAACAACTATAATATTCTTAAGGGGAGCGATTCATGTGATACGCCACAAACAATATTTGGTAAGTAACAAAGTGAAATGTCCCTTACACTGAAGTATAAATTCTGAATTAATTCTTAAAGCCATTGAATATATTGAGAGATAAAGTGACAGAATCCGAGGACGCTATAGATTTTCTAGGAACAACGATTCAAGTGATTAATGATGCTCGTAATAACAATATAACAACTCATGGTTATGAACGTATACGGCAGGATCGTATGGGAGCGCAAAACCTGTTGAACTATTTACATCACAAAGAGGAATGTGAACGAGCCGAAAGGCAGGCTGAAGAAGAAGCCAGATTGAACGTTTTGAATGCAGTGCAAAATATGAATGAGAGCGCAAAAGTAATGCGCCGCGTTTCATCGCGCAGAGGAACAATTAGAAAAAGAGTGTCTAGTAGTTCTCCAATATCAACACCACCCTCTACCCCGCCTAATCGCCGCGGCGTACGTTCCGTTTCATTCACTCTACCACGTGTGGGTTCAACATCATTTCATTGACGATGTAACAATATTTTTTTTCTACTTTCAAAACGATTTTATGTGTAGAATGTACATGATTCTTGTCCAAAAAAAATACAAAATTAATTGCGCAAAAAACCCTTTTGCAACCGAAATTTGCATTAAATTTACAGCACATGAATGTTGTTGTTGGTGTTGTAAAAAACAAAAGCAAGTTACTCGTAATTAAAATTCATTTAAAGCTCATGCGATTTATACGCCACGATGTATGCATTCGGTAAGCAACCACAGCACTACGCATTACAAATGATAGTTCGTCCATGTGTAGAAAAATCAAATTCCATTATGACGGTTGATGTCATAGGACACGGCAAAAGCAAAATATTGAAAATGTTATAGACACTCAAGTCCGTCCACTTCTATGCCCTACATTACCCGACTCCAATTTTTTATTTCATGCTCGGAATCATTTACAATTAAATAGTGCTTGGTTTGCCATATAAAAGTCAGTCAATCCAAAGTAAAAACCCAAAATTTTACGCTTACAACATACAAGTGGTAATAACATCAACCAGTTCAGCTGCCTCGCTTACATCACAAATGCCTGGGAGTACAGACAGTTGTAATTCAATTTAATTTATTTTGACTGTTTGCATAAAAAGTGATCGTATAATACAATAATAATAATGATAATAATTAATATGAAATCCCACACTCCTCCCTCCTCCCATGCTTTTCCGTACTTAACACTTTGTAGCCGTAAGTGGTGTGAGTGGTGCGAATGTGTGACGATGTGGTAGTGGTGTTATGTGAATATATATATACACTACACGCACACACACACATGTACTTTTCGTTTACTTCAGGCAATCAGTACATTTTTCAATTACAATGATTGTTAATTAGGCTGCGGTACTGAAATGTTAATGTTTATATATGACTTTTGTATGTTCCACACATGCACACGCAACAATTGTGAAATTGTTTCCATCATGACTCTACGAGACTGTAACATTGCTTGTAGGTGTGTATAGGTTGGAATTTCAAACAAAAGTTTTCTTGTCTGCGTCTACCCCATACAATGACATTTTATTTGCCGAATTAATTTAAAGTTTCAGTTACTCTTTGATAGAATTCTCTGCCTGTCTGTCTGCTTGCCTAACCGTTGTATTAAAACATATAAATGGAGTTTATTTTAACAGGGAAGAGTTTTCTATAGATATTGAAAACAGTAACAAAGAAAGATTATAAAGTGAGATTAGCAAATGATCTCCGTGGGAGATAATTAAGTCAATGCGTATAGAAGCCGCTTATACATGTATACAGGTAGTATTGTATAATAATAGGTTTGTGTGAATGTTTTTTCCTCCTAATGTGAAACTCATTGGAAATGCGTAAAAGAATGGCTGTCTTCTAATGACACCTTAATGAAATAACTCTAACGTACTATCCGATCAACTAAAGCATTGCGTACGAATTAATTGAAATCGCTCCCGCCAACTTGAAGCTTAAAGTTGATTTTTTTTTAATGAAAATATTTCAATTTATTGTTATTGTATATATTTACGTTGTATTATTTTTTAATTCTTCTGCACCTTAGTGATGTAAGCATGTTAAATTTGTAATTCCGTTAGCAACATTCAGAAGGAGGGGGCAGAGATCCTACAAAGTATATATCTTCTTGATCAACATCTAAATCGATCTGAACATGCCCACTCAAGTGCTTCTCTGTTGTTGGCTTTATCATGGTTGTAACTTTTTGTACATACCCTCTCTTTCTCTCTCTCTCTCTGCAAATCTCAATATAAATTAAGCAAAATCGATCAACATCCACGCCCACAATAGATAAATATCTTAATTTTTAACAAAAATTAAGCCATGAAGTTGAAATTTGATACATATACGCACAATTTTCCCCAACCATTACAAATGCTTGATCGGATAACATACACGCCCACAATTTATTAAAAACCGCATTCAACGTAAAACTCAACCTTGCAAGTTGATGCTTGATTAGAGAGCGTAATCATGTCTCTGCCACGCCCACTCTTTGTATGTCGATGTGGAGGGTATTTAAGATGTGCATTAAGCCAAATGTAGTTTCTTTACTTGTTTCTTTCTCTGTTCACACAATTCTCATTTCTGTACGTTTTTATGCGTTTTCGTTTTAATCAGTACGGCAGTATTTTTGGCACAAGGCTATCGATTACGTAAAACTGTATTTTGTTTTGTTATGCTATTATTTTATTGTTGCTTTTCTAGTGGTCTCAATTAAAAAGTGTTCAAAACTTTTAATTTTTATACCACTCGTGTTATTCTCGACTATTCATAGTCCATAGTTTGTTAATATAAATTATTGTCGATTATCTTGTATCGATTGATTGAAAGTGTTACACAATGATCTTTTGCAATAGAAAAGGCAAACTTGGTATTTAAGCCAAATAACACTAATAACATAAATCGGCACTAAAGGGAATATTTTTAATACAAGCTACAGATACTCTTGGTAAACAAGTACCATCTTTAACAATAAATTCAGTTTTACTACTTATCGTATAACGTCAATTTCAGTAACTACGCTGGTGATCTTAAATAGTTAAATGTAATTTTTGTTAACTCAAGTACTGGTATTTAGTACTTAAACAGGGACCTAGTCAAGTTTTTTAATTTTTTCTCACAAGAGGTTACTTTTACTACTCTGGTACCAAGTTTCAATGCTTAAGTTCTACGCATTCATTTTGGCCTGTTGATCTAACTTTTTGGATAATTTTCTTAAATGTTTACTTCCAGCTTGATTTCGAAGCCACGTTCCACTAGTGGCACAGCCTATGAAACTTTTTCACGACAACGTCTTAGTAAGCTACTCATCTAAGACATTTTATATCCTCCGCACAATGTATGCTAAGTTTGTTTTTACGTTTGCAACAATACTCCACTATACTAAAAGTTGACTTGTAGGCCGATGCGTAATATTATTAAAGAGCGTAACCATATACCTGCCATGCCCCAAAATATAACAATTTTGTGGACAAATTTCAGACAATAATAGCACATGTAGGAATGATGAGTTAGGATGAAATTTTCTATTCCGTTTGCAATATCTAGAAAGAAGCCTTAAACATTCCACAAAGTTGTTGTTTTTCGGTTGAAAGCCACGCCCACAATGGAAGGTGGTGAATGGTATTTAAGCCAAATTTAGTTTTTTCACTTGTTATTTTTGATCCCGTTTGTCTCTGCTGAACTATTGTACTATTGTAACGCATCCGTGCACGTTCCATTCATTCATTTCAATTTTCATTTCATTCATTCATTTATATTATTTATTTATTTATTTGTTTAGTGACTCAAGTGCACTTGTACTGACTTTGTTACAAATTCTGCATGTTTTTAATGAAATTTAAATTTGAATTGAAAACAAACAAAAAAAGCATTATGGGCACAGTTAACAGTCAGGCAGACAGGCCATCATTGTCATCGTCATACTTGTACACCATTTATGAATGAGTTGTATGGCTGGATGAAGCGAGTTTGTGTTTGCGAATCTATATATGGAGGCGGTTAGAATTTCAATTATGTCAATTACTTAAAGTTGTTTGTACTGTTCGTAGTTGGTTGTTAAAATATTTCTAATGAATAAAAAAATCGCATAAATAATTAATTTGGTTTTTTGTTTACGTTTACACATTGTGTACACAAGTATAAACAACGACGAAAACAAAAAATAAAAACACACACTCAATAATGTAATGATTGCATTAATTTAACTCATAAAATGTCTAGAGGTTAATATTATAAATATATGTATGTTTATAATAACCGGTTGTTAAATGTGTGTGTAAACAATACCGTTTAACATAAATATTAATAAAACAAAAACACACAAGTTCGGTTGTTTCGTTATGCAAAATGATTTGATTTGGCCGCTTGGCATGACGTCGCGTCTCCAACTTAACTGATACCCCACCAGCACCACCTAAAGCGAACACTCTGTAGACACACAATATACTGTAATATTTGTTTGTTTGTATAATTACTCAATCAACTAAAACTATATTAACAACTCTTGAATAGGACGCAAGTCATAATTCTATTATTGATATTAAGATTTTATAAAGATTTAAGAAGAGATCAGTGCGTAGACATTCGGATTATTTTATATTAGATTAAAACTAAATTTGGCTTAGGTCAAATCTGAAATACCCTCCACATCTGCAATGGTGGGCGTGGCAGATATTTATATATTGCGTGCTTTAATAGTGTGTGTACTACATATCCGCGTGCAAGTCCAGTTTTATGGTGACTACGGTTTTTTGTAGATTTTGAACGTGTCTGTTATCCAACCATGCCTATTTTTGGCACATTGATGGGTGGGATAACTATAAATAAGTATACCCAATTTCAGTTCATAGGTCAATTTTTGTCGCACATACAAAGGTTTTGGCGATTGTGGGTGTGTATGTTATCCAACCGCGCCCATTTTTGGCATATCGATGGTTGCGATAACGATACATATGTGCACCAAAATTCAAGTTCCTAGGTCAACTTTTAGGCCACATATATAAACTTTTGACTATTGTAGGCGTGTGTGTTATCTGACTACGCCCGTTTTTGGCATATCGATGAAAGGAATATTTAAAGATATACATACCAAATTTCAAGTTTATAAATCAATTTTTGTGGCAGATAAATAGATTTTTGTCAATAGTGGACGCGGCTCTTGACCGATTTTGCCCATTTTAAACAACGATTTGTGTGCAAAAACTAAACTTCGTACCTGTAAAAAATTTTAGTTCAATATTTCAATGAGAATGGCACCAACAGACGGACACACGGACATATATCTAGATCGATTCAGTATTTGATGCTGGTATGAATATACTCTGGTCTCTAACGCCTCCGTCTGGGTGTTGCTAGCGGAAGAACAAACTTAGTGCACCATTATCGTTAAGGTGGAGGATATAAAAAAGTTTTTGCATCCAATCGTAATTTATCTGACTAGAACCCAAAATGAATAACTCCACATTTTTAAATTTCTATACTCTGAACCTTATTGGAGGAGGGGGTACTAAGTGTGCAATACCCAGCTGCAAGCCACGGAGAACTCACAAGGTGTATATTCTTGAACAAAACATAAAAAACTAAGTAGTCGTTTATCACAATTTATTTGTTTCGCAGCCAACTTTACAATAAAAAGAAAACAATTAAAAATCATTCTCTGATATAAACTCGAAAGTTCAATATTGCTTTTTATTGTGACGATATTCCAGAATTTTTAATTATTTATAAAATGGAAACTTTATTGGGTATTAAGGGTCCTGATTTTGTAATGGTAGCAGCCGATACCTCATTAAACAAGTCTATAGTGGTTACAAAGGAAGGTAAAGCGGTAGTTGGTGCTGTGTTATGGCGTGAACTGTATTTTAATTTTCTTCTTTCTAATTAGATGAAAACAAAATATATAAAGTGTATGATAATTTATTGATGGCTTCTATTGGTGAGCCGGGTGATAGGGTGCAATTTACGGAGTATATCCGTTCAAATCTGGCTTTATATAAAATTAGAAATGGCTACAGTTTAAAACCAAAAAGTGCTGCTCACTTCACGCGCCATAACTTGGCGTCATTCTTGAGGAGTCGTTCAAGATATGTGGTGAATTTATTTGTGGCTGGGTAAAACAAAAAAAAAAAAAAAAAAGAAAACAAATTTGTAATCAAATTCCAAATATTTTTAGATACGACCCCATGGATGGGCCCGAACTAACCTTTATAGATTACTTGGCTAGTGCCCACTCCGTAAGGTTTGGTGGCCATGGTTATGGTGGCATGTTCTGCAACAGTGTGTTCGATCGCTATTATCGCGATAATTTAACCGAGAAGGAGGCTTACGATATCTTAATGAAATGCGTACTGGAAATACAAAAACGCCTTATATTCAAGATGCCTAAATTCAATGTTTCAGTGGTTGACAAGAATGGTATACGTGAGCTGCCACAAATTACTTCAACAACTTTGTTGTAAACTTCAACCACGCGCCCACATGCATTTTCCAAGTGGATTATCATAAAACATTGAAATAAATAAAACTCATATTCTTTGTGCAAAGTTGGTTTGACACTATTTAAGGGGTTTTTAGGGAAGTGCCGCTATATGTATGGATGGTTTGGTCCGATTCTAGCAAAGGTTATATGAAGTTTGTGCGGATATTTGTAACACCTAAACGCCACATCCATCTTCAATTGAAAACGATTTAAGTGGTGTAGTGCATTAAATGGTCCGACTTGCCCGACTAAAATATTTTCACTTTTTTTTTTTGCCAAATTTGATGCAGAACAGTCATTAAGTGACCATATTCCTTTTCTCAGTGCATACATATATGTACACAAGCAATTCAATAAAAATAAATGGGAAATGCTTGTATCGCCTCCAGGTTTATTCCAAATTTGAAAATCTAATTACTTGGATTAGAAAAAAAAAAACAAAGAACTAGAGCAAAAAACCCTATGACACGGAATGAAATGTAGACGTGAAATAAAAAGGCTCCTAAACTAAAGAAAAATTCAGCCCCATCTTACACATTGCTACGCACACACTCGTTGCCGTGCAGTAGTTCTAGCACAATTAATACAAATTTCAAACGGTGCAAGAACGAAACATTGAAATCACTGCTTTTCATAGAAAAACGCATGGTGGACGGTTTTCCGTGATTGCTCTCTTTCTTCCTCGGTCGCTTTCGCTTACATCGCAAAAAAGGTTAAAAAAAAGGATGAAAGTAGCGGAATATACGACGCGTCAGCATGATTGTTCATACCTCTCTTACAGCGGTAGCAGCATCATCACCATAACCATTGAAATGTATTTCTTATTTCCGCTGTTGTTTTTGTTTCTGTTTTTTCTTTATTATGTTATGTTACACCAAATGCTATAATTTTTGTTCAAAGCTTAAGCAACGTTTAGTATTTGCTTTGCACACATATTTCTATGTGCTTGACTATCGTTAGTATTAAGTTATTGTGTTCCAAATGCTAGAGGGCAAAAGAGAGAGAGAGAGAAGAAGACGTTGATGTTGAAGCAATAAAGTGCGGTAAGGAAAATAACAGAAAATAGAAAAATGAATTTTACTTAAAATGGATTCTTTTTTGTGTTATGTTCGTATTTAAAGTCAATGCCCTGTGGAGGTGGCGGTGTTTACATAAAACAATGTTTCCGCAGTTTCGTACCGTATTTTGGAATTGGGAGGGTGGATATGTGGTAGGTTGTGGAGGTTGCTGAATGGCTCAAATAACTGTCATTGGTTGATATTTAAGGGGTTTCGTGTTCGAAATAAAAGTAATTCAACGAAATGTGTTGCTACTCTTTAAATATCAGGAGAACTGAATGATGAAGTCATGAAAATATGAGAACAAATGTTTACATACATAGATAGAAAACGGCCGGTACGTGATGGAACTCTTTTGGCGATTATTAATGCGTGTGTTTCTTACATTTTAACTCATCTTTACACCCTTCACATAAGACTGTACTAAGTTTGATTTTGCGCTTGCAACATCCCGAAGGAGGCGTCAGAGACACTACAAAGTATATTTATTTTTGATCAGCATCAAAAACTGCCTTGCTTAAAGTTGGCAAGATCGGTCAGGAGCCACGCCCACAATCGATAAATCTATATATCTGCCACCAAAATTGACCTATAAACTTGAAATTTTGTACACATATTTATAATTATCATCCAAAGACGACCCAAAAATGGGCGTGGTCAGATAACAGGCACGTCCACCATAACCAAAAAACCATATAAACCATAACATACCGTATTATACGATTATGGTCGCTGTGTTACACGAATCCGTCTTAAATGAACCTGCGAGGCCCATGGTATATATTTAAGATTATGAGTTTTACACGGACATGATTGCAATAACAATAATTCAATATATTTGGCCAAGAATAAAACTAATTATCATTCTTTGAGTTGTGCTTCTTCTTTAGGATTCTTTAGGCATTTTCGGTCTTAATGAGGTACATAAAATATACATCCATTCCAATTTTGTGTGTGGGTGCTTCTTTGTTGGTTTCCATTTTACTGTTACTCTCTTGGTAAACATCCACAACTAACCAACATAAACACACTTAAGTGAACTTGAAATATGAAAAGGAAAAACACACAACTCATATATACATACATATAAAAATATAAGAGGATTGCATATCCTGTGTATGGTATATTAAGAAAGAGAAAATCATTACAAACATGCTTCACATTGAATCATTACATGTGCTGTGGGGCTGAAGAAATGTTTACTTATATCCCCTAGAAATGAGAGAGCGATTATTATATTTACGTATAAAAGAAATATTTAACCAACAGGCATATATACAAATGGAAAGCTTTTATGTGTTTATGTTGGATTCTACAAAAATTCAAGGTACTCAATATATTCACAAATGCATAAAAAGCACAAAACAACCTTCAGCACAAACGAGCAAATATTTGGTTACTCTTCATAGATATCACATGTATGCTCTACGTACAGGGTAGTTATATCGTCCTTTTGCCACTTCCATGCTGTGAATGTATTGTGTATTCATCATAGCAACAACATCTCTTCTTCTATCTGCTAACAACAATAAAAGCATACAACAATTTCTTTTTATTATTTTAAACCATTCATTGGAAACGGCATACCACCAAAACGTCCCCATTTATACCCATATTTGTACCATGTATGTATTATCTACTTCATTACAATGGTGTATAATTATTTTAAATTTTATTGATAAGTTCATCTCCAAATATATATGAATTGTGTGCATATGTGTGCTATGGTGAAAATATTTATAAAAAATTTCTTATATTAGAAGCATTATCTCATGTGCTTATGTTCAATGGTGTGTTCTGTATAAAAAGAGATCGTAGCCGCGCGACTTTGCGTATCACATCTTAGAATGTTTTCAATCAACATAAATTACATAAAACATATTAAATCATCATCATCACAAACGGAAATCCTCAAGTAATGATATTCCATCGGTTTTCTTTTAGGTTGTGCAGATGTTTACGCACCAACAATATTATTTAAGAGGAAAGATGATTTTGTTCAACTTCAATACAAAGAAAGTTTTATACATAAATCTTTTCTAAGAAAGCACTTCCCACATCATTATCCGCTACGAATCTAGCGCATTTCATTAAACTTTAGTTTGACATTTTACAACAAATGAAAAATGAAAAATTAATAAAAATGTAATTCTATTAAATGAGTTATAAATGTTATAAAAAGGCAAATCCGAGCCGAATTTAGCAAAAAGCAAGTAATAAAGCTAAATTTTACTACTGCAATGGTGGGCGTACATTGCGCCCTCTAATAATGTGTGCATTACGTATCCGCGTGCAATTCTCATTTTATGTTGAGTAAGTTTGTAAATTGCGCGCGTGTCCGTTATCTGACCACGCCCATTTTTTGCACATCGATAGATAAGATAACTCTTCATAGGTAAACTAAATTTCAAGATCATAGGTTAATTTTTCTAGCAAATATATAAATTTTTGTTAATTGTAGGCGTGGCTCTTGACCGATTTTGCCCAGCTCATGTCTACATCATGTCAGATTCTAATGCAGATCAAGGGTGTCCAAAGCTTCTTTCTGGATATTGCAAACGGAATAGCAAACTTAGTATACCTCCATCATTAAGCTGGTGAGTATAAAGATAAATCATGTGTCACGAAGCAAAACAATATATGTGAACATTCAAAAAAATGGACAGATGGACATGTTCTTAGTGATTCTTATTATGAATAAATACAATTTCAGTCGGTGTCAGCATTTTGTCACTTTAGCGTCAACATTTCCATTTAACAGGTATTTGGGCTACGATAGGAGTGGAAGCTTTTCACAACGCCATTAAATTGAGAGTGGCACAGCTAACTGTCAAATTAAAGGAAAATAGAATCCAAAAATAACATTTCAAAATGGTTCTCCCTTTTCCAACAACAACAACAACAACAGAAACAGTTGCTATCGGGTACAAACACTATAACCGTCATTAACTATAACATCATTAACAAAGTAAACATTATCACAACGCCACTTTGCAGGGTGCGTATGTTGGTGTATTTTGCAAAACAGGCTTTCCCGGACACGCAGACACAGCATGTCACCATCAACGTTACACGCGTTCGTATTGGGGGAATTTTTTTCTTTCTTTTTTTTTGTACAATTTGCCAGACACAATGAAAAGTGAAGCAAATGGATTCTATTTGTAAACAGTTGCCTGGAAAAGAATCATTTGTAACCACATGCACACATTGAGGTTTCGGACATCCACTAACATCTACTTTAATGAATTGACTCATCCTCCTATGAAGGCAGCATAAACACCACTTTCTCATACACATTACCAAAGTTGCAAGCGCTTTATATACCTAACCATGTTTTATTTATATTTACTATTTGAATAATGAATGAAAGGATGATAATAGAAAGGGACTTCATTTAAGTACTAAGCTTTAGAGTTCCTTTTTTACATTTTCATTTCTGACAGATTACAAGTTATTATAACATTTAGTACTTTACAAATATGTGGAACTTACACCCAACCAATTTGTTCTTAGTGCAGAGTTGCAACTTTGATGATTCCTAAAAGATGGGAAAGCCCTTTACTTGGCAAGACCAAAAACTATTTATATTTATATTTATATTTATATTTGCATACACGTACGTACTTAAAAAGTAAAAACTTTGTCGGATAAAGTAATTAATTTCAGCTAATTACTACATGTACGCGTTGCCCCAAAAAAATTATGATGAAAAGTAATTTCACGAATTTTCCATTAACCACCACCATGACTTGTTTTGTCGTCTCTTTAAACATAATATCATATTTACACACATTCATGTATTATTGCAGGTGTTCTATTTAATATATTACATATATGCGTTATAATAGAAATGTTTTATTGATTTTATGCGATAATGTGGTCCAAGCAATTCGCTTAATACCACAAATAAGGGGATTCATGTATGTTACACTAATTCATATTGTGTATGCATATGTGTGTTCATTTATGATATTGCAGTACTTTTCTATCTACCCTCAAAAAGTAGTGGGCATATACTCGCTTTATTAAAACGCCCAGAAAATGTTCCGCCGTACACAAAATATAAATATTCTTGATCAGCATCAAAATCTAAATCCATCCGTGTGTTTATATATTTTTAGCACTCTCGTGAACGTAAATTTTTAGGTAGTTGGACCCGGTCACAACTAATTTAGAACACTTTTCCATATAACGCTTTACCACAGAGTTGTAGCATAATTAGTGCAACTAAGTGGTGTAGGATGTTAAATGGTCGCGCTTAACCGACTAATTTTGCTTGTTTAAATTCGTTGTATCGTTTTGTATACAAATTTATACGTTGGCTGTGCGCCAAAATAAAATTTCATGAATACACATTTATTTGACAAATTTTCGACATATTTATCATTTAACGTGATATTATTTATTAATGGATTTTTTTTTCATTAAGAAGTCAAAAAAATTATTTAAAAAAGAAAGCAAACCGAACTTAATAAGAATTCTAAATTATTATTAGCGTGAAATCAAATGTTCATAAAAGTTATGGAACGTTTTTATAACCTCCATATAAGATGGGGGCATGCTAAGTTAGTCATTTCATTTGCCACACCCGAAAGAAGGAGTCTGAGACATTACAAAGTATATATATTCTTGATTAGCATCTAAAACTGAATCCTGTCCGTGTGATATTTTAACGGTCGTAAATTTTGAGATGTTGAGATGTTGATGTAGCTTAATTGAGACCCGATTGGACCATTGTTAGAACCCCTTTTCATACAATTATATATCACGAAGTGACTTGTTCGGCAATGCCTCGAGTTTACTGTTACAACTAAACTAATTGTAGCCTAATTTGTGGGGCTAAGTGGTGTAGGACATTAAATGGTCAGGCTTGATTGACTCTATTTATTATTTATTAATTATATTTATTATTTATATTAACGCTTTACTACATTTATTATTAACGCATTTACGGTGAGAATTATTTATGAAAAATTATATTAAAGCGGTGCATCTGCTTTAATAGTTATTTTTAAACGTTTCCAGTCCGTACCTTACAATTACTTTCGATATTAAATGTTGTTCAATTCATTGAACTGTACATTAATTTAATTTGTGTTGGCTTCGCTTGTGTTCTGTTTAAATTCCTCCATTGCGGTGTGTGGTAAAGGGTAGTGGAACAGCCCATTATGAGTTTGCATGATAGATGCATATTTAAGTGAATATTAACATGAATGTCTCATTAATTTGTTCATTTTTCATGATTTTCTCAAGCAAACCCTTCTAGTACAATACGTTCTTTTCAATTCATAATATGCACTGTGTGTAAAATTGGTAGTTTTGGTACACAGTGTAATCAAGAAATATATGCATAGATGAAGCTTAATTACACGTAAAAGGATATTTTGCCGAATAAATGCGAAAGAATTAATTATTCGTTGCAATATGTCTGCCCTATTATAGCTGTTAATTACGTTTTGAGGTTTTCTACGATATCATTTTACTGGTAATTTGTTTTACCTTTATTATCTAAATCAGATTTACGTCCACTTCATTAATTCCAATCAAAGTCAAATTCATATCAAAGGTCCAATTATAAGTTATTCATCTAACAAGTTTAACAGAACAGAGCAGCTTAGTAATGAAGAGTTCGTGTTTTGTCGTTAATGAAAGAACGTTTTTACATCAATTTAATGTTAAATATGGAATTTGAAAATCTCTGCATTATTCGGTACAATATTCATTTTCGAATGCCTACAAGTGTATAAGATATGTGTATGTATAATATTTTATGAAAATTGGTTTTATGCGCGTAATAACATGCAATGCAGTGTTGTTGTTGTGGTTTTGTTGCTATTTGAATTTAGCTGAAATATTCGTGAAAATATGCCAAACATTGTGTGAGATGAAAAAAATCAATTTTAAATAAAAAAGTAAAATGCAAACATTGCCCTCACACACGCACACAGTTTTTGTGTGTATTCTGAATTCAATTTATGGAAGGTGCCACAATTTTATATGATTGACATTTGGAAATATTCAATTTGAATTAAAATTGATTGTATTATGAAAATATGAAATATTTTTTCTTTAATAACTAAAGTAAACGGTACAACTATGTACAGTTTGTATAATTTTAATGAAAATGATTTGCAGTCAAAGCATTCCAGAGATATTTGCATTGGGATAAGGTATCCCAGCAACCACTCCCAATATCTGTGTATACAAACATATTACTTTTTTATACCCTACACCACCTGAGGCCAAAATTATATTAAGTTTGTGCAGTTGTTTGTAACGTCTACACGGCAAATCTGAATTTTTTTTAATCTTGTCCGTCTGTAGACATTGTTATGTTATATTAGTACAAGATTATACGTTGGCCTAAGGAGGAACTCTTGAAAATAGTCCAAATTAGACCATTCATTTATTTTGATAAAATGCGTAGAAAATTTTATTTTCTTAATATTGTATTTTTTAATCAAACTTGGTCAAGAATAATTAAATAATTGATTGTACTACATTTGGACCCGGTGCAACCATTTTTATACACTCCACATATGACTGGGGGTTACACTAAGTTTGTCTTTCCATTTGCAACACCCAGAAGGAGACGTCACAGACCCTATAAGGTATATATATTCTTCATCAGCATCAAAAGCTGAATTCATCTAGACATGAACCACGCCCACAATCGACAAAAATTTACTTATCTGCCATAAAAATTGAGCTATCAAGTTGGAATTTGGTACACATATTTATGATTACCCCTCCCATTGATTTGCCAAAAATGGGCGTGGTCGGATTACAAACACGTTTACAATGTACAAAAAACTGTACCCAGCGTAAAACTTGACTCGCAAGCTTACACGTATTCCGTACGCTACTAAACGCTTGCCACGCCCATCGTTTGAAGAGGGTATTTAAAAATTGGTCCAAGCCAAATTTAGTTTTCTCACTTGTCAGAATGCAACAATTTTTCACAAAGTGATTTTTACATGACATTGACTTGCATTCACTGTTCAACTCAACTAATTGTTGGCATAATTTATAAAACTCTGTAGAGTAGTTAAATGGTCGGAATTTAAACGACTATAACATATATGTTATGTTATGTCTCAAGATGTGTAAAATTTATGGTTAAACAGAATATTCTGTTGTGTCATCTGAATCAGTTTTAATTTCATGTCGCTCTGTCTAATTGCTTACTATTGTTGTTAGTGTTGTTGGCCGTGCTGCATAAGTCACAGGAACCTAACACGATAACAAAAACGGCGACAATACAACGCAAGATAAAAATTGGCGACGACCACTCAACATTATGCCACCACACCAAGTAGGTAACAAACAAAAAAAAAAAACGAAAAGGAAGAATCCAGCAAAAGGTATTTTTTTTTAGAGGCTTAAGAATACATACATATATTAAATTCATACCACACATAACGATAAGAAGAGGAAGAACGATACAGAACAAATTTAAAAATTATATATTTTGCTTATACCAACTCTTGAATACTCTACACAGCGTCTAGCATGGCACGTAAATCGGTAGCATGGCAGAAGAGCTTTTGTAGTTTTTTATGGGGCTGACAGAGTTTTTTAAATGGGAAATTGCCCGCATGAACTGCAATTTTTGCGTATGTGACCCCTGAGGGTATATCGGTTTAGAATCAGTTGTTAATCACAAGAAAATATATACTTTTTGGATTCCCAAAACCCAACGGCTGGTGGCTACATATGGAAAGACCAGTTTAGTAAACTTCCACCATTAAGAGGTGGAGGATATAAAAATTAACTCACAAGAAATTTATCAAGTCATGAATATATGCGTATGTATAAACGTTAAAAACTTCTGGGTGGTCTGTGTAAGATTAATAATACAATGCAGCAAAGGTATCTCTGCAATACACTCGTACAAAAGGCACATACACACAAACACAATGAGTGAGATATGTCTGTGCAATTTTTTAGTATTCTTTTTTCCTTTAATTTAAAGGCATCTCTTTTGTAAAGCATCTAAACTTTTTCAAAATGTATGCAACATGAAGTAGACTTCTAAACATATCAGAGAAGGAGCAGGCACTGCATTGGTATTAAAATATACTATCACAGATTCCTTTGTGACGTAATCGCTTTTAGTATTCAAGTATTCTACTTTGGTAAAACCATCGAACGATTTTAAAAAGGAGCAAAAATTTTTACACCAAAATTTCGACCGAATGATCAATGAAAGTTTTTCAACCCGAACAAACAGATTCATGAATGCCTGTCGGTCAAACAAATATACGCCCTAAAATGCCTCTTCTAATAACCACACAAGCAACGATCAAAGGCATCCAATGTTCGACTTGTGCCAATTACTTTCACAAAGATTCTTCGGTCTTCAAATATCCATCCAAAGAAGTGAAACTTGTAATAATAGCACGCTATACTCGCAGCTTATAGTAGAGAAATATTTTAATAATAAATCAAATTAAAATCTTTATTTACATAAACAATTGCCTCAGGCCACCATGGCGTAATGGAAAACGGCTAATTTCGTAGCAAGGTCACAAATTTTTCAAATGTCTCTGTCGGCAAAGTTGTAACTTGGAACTTCTCGCCAAACCAATAATTTCGTTTAATGAGTTCATTCATTCAACTATGTGGTAAGTGTGGTTAGAAGAAGTGTGCTTCAATGGTTCAGAGTCGTTTTTAAAAGTATTTTAAATATTTTTTTAAATGTCTGGTTTCTGTGCGATGGTTTCTACGTAAATTGGGCGAATTTGGTCATGTTTCACGCCCATAAGTTGCAAAGGTAAAATTTCCTACAGGTGTTTATAATCATATTCCATCGAAGTGCTAAAGTGGGCGGGATCCGATGTCAGATGGGTAAGTATTTACTACTTTTTTTTTTTTAAAAAGCATCCACTCAGGGGATGACCCCTATATGTGCATGTACGGTGGCGGTTAGAAAGGATTAGAAGGAAAAGGATAGGAAGAGTAGTACATACGAAAAAGCTTCGGCGGTGTAGAATTCGTCTATCAAGAAAAACGTAACAAATATTTTAGGGGTCGTTCTATATATGGCACACCCAGTCACTTGTAAACGCGAAGGATCCCATTAAAATGCTCCTTCAATATAACTTCATAAAACTTGACAAGAACAATGTCTAACCCTAACAGGTTACGCGTTTGCTCATTTCCCAGCACTACGTATAAGTGTGCGTAAGTTATGTGCCTTACTTTTAATGTTTTTCATATTTAATGCACTTTCTGTGTCAGCAATGGAAGCAAATATTTATTATGAATGTTTTCCTTTTTTGTTTGTTTGTTTGTTTGCTTTGTTTTTATGATAATTGCAATAATTAAAATCCATCTGGAACAAATGAATTGTGAAGAAAGAAAATATTTTAAATTCGAAACAATTTGCAATAATAATAAATAACGAAATATTTGTTTGTTGTTGTTGTTGTTGTTTCAAATATGTTTGGTATGTACTTATGTATGTATTTGCGTAAAGTTGCCTGCCTAAGGATAGCAATGTTGTATTTGCGAAGGATATATCACAATATTTTACAGGATTTAATAGTTTGACTGCACGTTTATTTCTATTTGATAAACAAGTAAAAATATTTTAATCGAACAAGCCGCGCCATGTAATGCCCTACACTATTTAGCTCCACATATTGTGTTTTAAATAGTTTAGTTGTGTCAGTGGACACGAGGTATTGCCATATAAATCTCTATGTGAAATATCATTATATGAAAAGGGGTTCTAAAAATGAACGGGTCCAAACTTAGCACAGCCAAACATATAGCTGATTAACTATTCTTCATAAAGTTTTGATCAAAAATATTAAGAATTGCGATTTTTTACTACATAAATTAATCCATTATAATAAGACCTTTTATAGAGAGGGGTTCTACAAATGGTCCGATTCGGTGCGTTTTCAATAAGGTTCCTCTTTGCCCCAATACATATCCTTATAAAAAATTTCATCGAAATATTCCTAAAGATTCGACCTGTAGGTAACGCACAAATATACATAGACAGACAGACGGACCAATTACAGAATAATTTAAGGAGCTAATTGGAGTAGGTTATTAAGTGGTCGGGCGCGACCGCCTATAACATTTTCACTTGGTTTAATCGTTTATTTAAACAAGCATGCCATATGGTCCAATTTGGTCCATTTTCAATAGGATTCCTTTCTACATCAAAATAAGCTCTTGTACTATTTTTTATCGAAATACCTCAAAAAATACGACCAGTAGCACAAATATACATACACAGACCGACGGACAGGCGCATATGGTTAAATCGACTGAGAAAGTGATTCTGAGTTCATTGGGGTAATAAAAGGTGGTCTTTCACATCCGCTTTTGTTGTACGTCCTCCAACCCTTTATGATGATCCCTCCCGATGGGCGGTGTCATACAATTGTTTTCGCATTGCGACTATATTTTGAAATTTCTAGACTCCTGCTATAGTCGATTTGCACTTTGTTACATGGGTAGTGTGCACCATTTTGGATACTTATAACAGCTGCACTCAATGCCACCGCAACTGCATAATTTTTTTTTTCTAAAGAGTTGAGCAGCTTACACACCATCTATAAAATATCTGTCACCTTATTTGGTTATGAGCACTTATCGTGTTCATATCGTTCACAATTAATACAATACACGCTTAACAGAACTTTTTTTTAAACAACGAGGGTGGTCGCTATGGGTGGTGGTTGTTATAAGAGTACATGCTTGCTATACATAAAAGCAGAAAAATATTTAGAAACAAGTAAGAAAACTTGGGCCAAATTTAAAATACCCTTCACATTTACAACGGTGGGCGTGGAAAATATATATATGTTGCGCCCTCTAATAATGTATGTATTACGTCTCAGATTGCAAATCTATTATAGGACAATGCCCACTTTTGGCACATCAATGGATGGGATAACCATAAATATGGAAACTAAATTTCAAGTTCATAGATCAATTTTTATGGAAGATACAGAGGTTTTTGTCCATTATGGGCGTGTCAAAATTTAAGCTTGTGAGAATGCCAACAACAGACAGACACACGTGCACGGATATATGTAAATGTCTGGATAGACCCAGTTATCGATGCTGATCAAGAATATATATACTTTGTAGAGACTCTGATGCCTCCTTCTGGATGTTGCAAAGAGAAGAACAAACTTAATATATGTGGAGGGTATAAAAATTACTTTTTCCATTTTCCACCGCTACCCTCCAGCAAGTGTACAATGCTTGACAGTGCTAAGAGGCTTTCATTTATCAAGATTGTACGCTTCAAAGCCGTTTCTATAGCTTCAAGAGAGAGATTACAAAAAATTGATTAAAATTCAATAAAACGCCTGGATTACGCTGATAGCATTTAAATAAAGTTTCAAGTATTTGAAATAAGCTTCCAGTGCATAATAAAGTAGGCGCGTAGAATAAAACAAATAAAAAGTAAAGAAGCTTAGGAAAATCGTTTTCTATTTCGATGCCGATTCAGTTTCTAAATCTTCGTCCGTCCCCGCCCACAATGTATAAACAATACCAGTTAACAAATTTTTCTCTATTAACAGATTGCCCAACAATATTAGAAATTAGGTGTATGGGTGAATGTGGGTATGTTTAAAAAACCAAACGATATTAATATATATTTACATACAATACACCCATACACGATCAAATAATTAGTTGACAATTTATTCATAACACAGTAAACAATTAGTTGGTTTGTAAGATATTAGTAAACATATCACGATTAGACAGCAAGCAATCTTAACAAGTTTCATTACTTTCGCTTATATGCTGTTGCATATGGACAGAATAAACAGAGGGGGAGGGAGAGAAAGGGAGAGTTTGATGATATAAATCAGAATCAGAGAAGATGGCTTAAGATGAGATGCAATTGAACGGTGCAGGAGACAGCCTTGGAGTCTTCAACTTTTTTTTTATTCTTCACACACCCTAAGATTTAGAAAGAGGCATCCAAAACGCTATATGTTTAGATAATTTTGAACCGACCACGTTCATATTTCCATATTTCATATTAGGCAGAATCATTGTCACGCCCACAATGGATAAAAATATTAATTATTACAATTGGAGTACAAATGTACAAAATCCCCCTTGAAATAGCTCAACAACCATAACCTACCCCTACGTGACAATGTACGTACACCTAATTCTCTTTTTACACGATAGATGCGTTCCCAAAAAATTCGTGCAAAAAAAAATTCGTGTAAAAAATATATTGGCTAAATGGAAGAATCAACCAATGTACTGGTTCCAAACCTAAAAGAAAATTGAAAATCGTGTTAAAACAAAACCATTCGTGTAAAAATAGAATTTTTTTTTTTCGTTTTAACTCGTGTTAAAGCAAGTTCGTGTAAAAAAAATTCGTGCAAAAAGAGAATTCAATGTACAGATCTACCCCAAAAAAGTATGCTACGTATAATGAAAGGTGAAGAAAATGATAAGAATCTGGACTAATTGTGTTATAAAACATTTTGATGGACGTATCACCATGTGGCTACATAAATTGAAAATTGAAAAGTGTTTGTATTATTTTTCATGTTTTTGTTGTATCCCTACTGCAGTCAATGTGTGGTGCCTCTATTCAAGAAATAGTTTACAACTTATTTGTGAAGCTATTAAATTATTCATAGACAGGACTTGTGCGTTTGTTATTAGGTGTGTATTTTCACAAAATGCCATATAATTACCTACATGCGATGGCCAAACACATCACATGACATATGTTCACGTGGGTAAATATATAATTCAAAAAAGCCTGCGTGTGGTAGCGGATCCATTTCGCTGTTAAAAGACTCAAGTATTGATTGTTGATAACACAAACGCACCAACACGAAGCTTAGCTACCCTTAAATGTTTATATATGTTCATGTATGTACATGTATGTATACCTGTACGTACAGCGCATTTTTAGCGCTAAAGAAGAGGAAAGAAAACCGTGCTTAAATTTTTAAACTTCTACTTTTTGTCCCAACCACACCACCTTAGAGATAATAAATTACGGGCCTTAGTTACTTCAGCTGTCCCATTCTATCTTCTTCTCAATGTATGTCGCATGACAACGTCATAATTGAAGGGGACTTGAGAAAACAAAAAGTACTGAAAATTGCCTGAGGATGTACACCAAAGCGTACGACTAAATGCACAAATGTATGAACATAAACATATAAACTGGTATGCAATATAAATGCATGTGTGCACTTCTAATTTGATCATAATGCTTAATCACACTCCGTGTCGGGCCTGAGATTACATATAAACCGCGCCCACACTTACCCAGAAACGTATTTGACGCAGAATTAAACCTTTGTAGCGAAATGTCTCAAATCTGGTAGACGTTAAAAATAACGTTCGCCACGGGATCCCAAATTGGACCAAAGCCGAAGATTATATTTAGTGGTTGATGTTAAATGAATCGACGGTAATATTTTCAGTCTCAAGTTTGCTGCTGCATTAATACAGTATACAAATGTAAGCATGATTGCAAGTGAAGCAAATCAGTTGTTTCTATAAATGTGGAGGACAGACATTCCCTCTTGTTCATTTCCTATCTAAAATTTAAACAAGTATGAAAACTAAATTTAGCTTAGGACAAATTTTAAATACCCTTCACATTCCCAACGGTGGGCGTGGCCCTCTAATAGGTAATTTATGACGTTTCAGCTTGCAAGTGGAGTTTTACGCTGAGTATGGGGTTTTTTGTAAATTGTGGGCGTGTCTGTTATTCGATCATGCAGATTTTTGGCACTTTGATGGATGAGTCAGCCATAAATATGTAAACCAAACTTCAAGTTCATAGGTCAATGGTTGTGGCATATATAAAGATTTTTATTGATTGTGGGTGTGTCTGTTATCCGACCACACCCATTTTTGGTATATCGATAAAGCAAATATTTAAAAATGTATGTACCAAATTTCAAGTTCATAGGCCATTTTTGGTGGCAGCTAAATAGATGTTTGTTGATTGTGGGCGTGGCTTTTGACCGTTTTTGCCCATTTTTAATAGCGATCGGCGTGCAAAAACTATAATTGTCTGTACAAAATTTCAGCTTCAGTGAGACTGCCAACAACAGAGGGACACAGGGACACACTGACACACATGCCTAAATCGACTCAGCTTTTGATGCTGATCAAGGATATATATACTTTGTAGAATCTCTGACCCTAGAGTTTATCTCTAAATCTTTATTATTATTGTGTGTTATTGGGAATTATATCATATAACAAGCAAACGCCAGTACGCTTGTATATCACGCGTACAAGATGTTTATATTAAATCAAAGGCACACACATGATCAACGACACTTTCACTCAGTATAATAAAATTTCTTCATATATCTTTTTTTCAACACAACTGATCAAACGAGAAGAAAGTAAATATATTTCAATTTGGCTAAATCTAGCCGTGGAGGTCATTCCGTTTTCTTGCAAAGTATTTTAGTTTCACTACAAAGAGCGAATTCTGCGCCAAATACGACTTTTCTTGAATTGTGCGCGCGGGTATCGGTTATTCATTCTCACCCATTTCCACATTTGCTTACTGCCATGACTGCCATGAACACAATGAACACTTACCTACACCAATCCTTTTGTTATTTTGCCTTCTGCCCAGTTGGACTGTGCTGTGCGAACGTGTTTTCAACAATTTTATTTTATTTTTTTTTGTAATCTTATAATAAACAATTAAGTTGAGATAAATTACATGGATTTGCTTTTTTCTCGGTAAACTGCACAATTATTATATTTATGTGTGTAGTAGATGTATATGTGTGCATACGTAGATTACTAATTTTGCAATGTTTTATTAAACATTTAGTTATTTGTTATCACACAAAGTTTTGTTTTTAATTTTTGTGTTTTGTTTTGTTTTGCTTGTTTTTCCATTCGCTTGTATGAATTATTCAAATGGTTTCAGTTAGATGCTTTAAATACTGCGGGTCCACGTCTCTCCTTCCCTCTCTCCATATTAAAAAATAAAAATAGGTGTTTAGTGTACATTTAAAAAGAAGACGCCAATGTTATGTTATAAATTTTGTGCACACCTTCCAGCTAAGTCGTCTTCAAAAAAATCTTTGTTCGTCTTCTCTTTTTATTCTGTCTTAAACTAACTATCTTGATCGCCGTTACCAATAACGAGGTGTGTACTGAGTAATAGAATAAAAAAGTTCATTTTTTTCATTTTTTGTGTAAAGTAAACTTTGTACAAAATTTAATTAACCGTGCTTCTTTATGGTTGTTGACCGACTTTACACAACTGAACTTTCGGTCTTTTATTTTTCACACATCATTTTTTGCTTTTAATTGTGTTATTGGTTCCTTCTTTATTTATACAACCTTTGTTAGCGATTGCCTTTGCTTACTGCAGCCTCAAGTCTACTACTTTGTAATGTACTCTCTAACTGAAAAACCAGAAAACTTGCAGGTGATTGCACTTGCACACGCACACATAAACGCCACCCAAAAATCATTGCACGAAAATTAACAATTGAATATTCTTATACATATTTTTTTTTATTTTTGAATGCACAGAAACAATTTATTACTTCTATGCTGTTACCTTACACAAATTACAATTAATATGTTTTTTTCTCTATTAGCCTAATTAATTGGCGTGATGTAGCGTTTGCCGTACTTCTTAAACCGATTTTTACAAAAGATAACCAACCACTAACTAATGTGGATCGTTTTATTTAATGTGTGGAATAAGAATTTAAGACGAACAGCAAATAAAGGAATTATAAAAGAACTCAAAGCAAAATGCACAACATAAATGAATAGCGCTCTCTAGCGCCATACCGTAGACTTCAAGTAATCAGTCTCTCTCTATATAAAACGACATTATCTAACATTGCAATAAAAAATAGCCACATGAAGGCACTTATTGTGAATCGATTACACACTTAAAGAAACCAGAAGCATGAAATATGGCACTAGTAGCCAATATATCGATTAAATGTATACAAAATTAGCTTCTCACTGCATTAAAGGGCATTTATTGAACAATTTTTCTTCAGTAGTGGTTGAAGCTGAACTCGTAAATGGCCAAATATCTATAACAATGCATTGTTGCAGCAAAATCATAGTGATATCTTGGAACTGACACTACGAATATGCTCGCAACAAATATACTTTATAGAAATGCAAGCATTCTGTGTGAGCCATGGCAGATAAAATTATAAACAATGTACTGCTCAAATGTCCGCATTGTCGCGAGTTCTCTAATTTCAAACAAGAATAAATAAATAAAATTTATAATAATAAATAAATAGAAAATGAAATTTCCTGAAAATTATGTTAAATTACTCAATTGCCGTTTATATAAACACAACCTGCTTTATAGAAATTTAATGCACACGGCCTCAACGGACAGTCCTCGTCAAGTGGATGTACAATTTTCCAATGGGTAATCATAAATACAGTAGAAATGGTATAAAAACCAATATTTAGTAATTTTTTTATAAAATGAATTTCTAATTTTTAGCCGTAGCCTCGGTTTATCATTCGGAAAATATGCACGTTTTGCAAATGCTACAGCAGTGTGTCAAATGGGTGATACCGCTGTTATGGTTACGGCGGTAGCAAAAAGTAAACCTCAACCGGGTACAAATTTCACACCTCTGGTAGTAGATTATAGGCTGAAGACGGCAGCTTCCGGGCGTATACCCATGAATTTTTTGCGTCGTGAATTAGGTCCATCGGAAAAGGAAATTTTATCGGCTCGATTAATTGATCGTTCCGTACGTCCCCTATTTCCCAGCGAATACAGGACAGAAACTCAATTAGTTTGCAACATATTAGCTATGGATGCCATATATTCGCCCGACATATCTGCTATAAATGCGGCATCAGCTGCTTTAAGTTTAAGTGATATACCGTGGAATGGCCCCATTGGAGCGGTAAGGTAAACAAAATTTGTGTTAGTATTTTTATTTTAGATTAAATATATATATATTTTTATTATTTCTACCATAGACTAGGTTTATGTGATGGTGAAATTTTAATAAATCCCACCCGCCGTGAATTGCAATCCTCTCAATTAGATTTAGTGGTTACAGCTACCAAACACAATCTGGTGGTAATGTTAGAGGGAAAAGGAAATATGATATTACAACAAGACTTAATGAAGGCGATAAAACAAGGTGTTCGGGAGGCACAACATGTTGTTCAAGAAATTGAACAACTTCAAAAACATTACGGCAAACCTAAACGGTTATTAGAACCCATAAATTCGAATGAAACGCTAACAGCTATAACGGAGGCAGTACGGAGTATGGCTGAAATACGTTTGCGGGAAATTTTCCAAGATGCAAATCATGATAAATTATCCCGAGATTTGGCGGTAAATGATGTACGCACTGATGTGGTGGATAAAGTGTGGTCTAGTTACCCAAACGTGGAACCAGCTGTTATTGCTGAGGAGTTTAATCGTTTATGTAAAGCGATATTTCGCAATTTATTATTTGAGACTGATAAACGTTGTGATGGCCGCTCTTTTCATCATTTAAGAAATATCCAATGTCAGGTAACTGTTAAATTGTTGTTAGTAAGTCATCGTTATTATTCATATCATGGTTTTTTTATATATCAAACTTTAGGTAGACTTGTATAAACCGTTACATGGGTCTTGTATATTCCAAAGAGGTCAAACACAGGTTTTTTGTACAGTGGCTTTAGATTCACAGGAGTCAGCCATGAAATTGGACTCGGTTACCGCATTGGAGAGGTAATTTTATTTTGTTATAAATGTAGTGTTTTTGGGAGAATCGATTTAAAAGAGGGGGAATGTTCATAAATGTTAAAGTCGGTCATGCTCGATCAATTAATACCCTACACCACTTAGCTTTATAAATTGTGCTAAAATTAGTTCCGTTGTATGGGACATTGCCGCGTTACTTAGTGAAATATCACAGCCAATTATTTATCTAATCAACTACTCTTTACTGAATTTTATGGAAAAATATGAATTGCGATTTTTTGCCATAAAAAGACTTCCACTATAAGGAGACCTTATATAGGGAGGGGTTCTAAAAATGGTCCAATTTGGTTCACTTTCAATAGAGTTCCTCTTTGGGCCAATACATGTCCTTGTGCCAAATTTCATGGAAATATCTCAAAAAATGCGATGTGTAGCTTAAGTGGAATTTTATATGGACAGACGGACATGATTAAATCGATTCGGATTTTTATGCTGAATCGATAAGTATAATTGAAGATGGGTGTGGCATTTGCCGTTTAAGAATTACACATATCCTCGCATTCCCACTAGTGGTGTAGGGTGTAAAAAGTAAAGACATTGAAGTAAAAACCCGCTTTTTTCCATTTTTCAAGTGGTATTAAAGCCAAAAATTTCATGCTACATTATGAATTTCCTCCATATGCCACTGGCGAAGTGGGCCGTATTGGACCCATTGGACGCCGAGAATTAGGTCATGGTGCTCTGGCAGAGAAAGCTTTATTGCCCACTTTACCCAACGATTACCCGCTTACTATAAGACTTACATCAGAAGTTCTGGAATCCAACGGTTCCAGTTCTATGGCTACAGTATGTGCCGGCAGTATGGCGTTAATGGATGCCGGTATACCAGTGTCCAATTTGACAGCGGGTGTAGCCATTGGTTTAGTAACCAAATATGAAAATAACGATACTAAGCATTTGGAAGATTATCGCATCCTTACAGATATATTGGGCATTGAAGATTATATGGGTGATATGGATATGAAAGTAGCTGGTACACGTAAAGGTTTTACCGCTATTCAAGCTGATTTAAAAGTACCCGGTATACCATTAAAAGTTGTTATGGAATCTCTGCAACAAGCTACCGATGCCAAAAGTGAAATACTAGACATTATGTCAGCGGTAATAAGAGAGCCGCGCAAAGGACGGAAAGAGTGCTGGCCTGTAACAGAACGTTTAACGATAGAACCGCATCAGCGTTCCCAACTTATAGGACCGGGTGGTATCAATGTGAAGAAATTATATGTGGAGACGGGTGCCACCGTTACTTCCATAGATGAGACAAATTTTCATTTGTTTGCACCTTCGCAAGCTGCTATGGATGAGGCAAAGGAGACAATAGCAAATTGGTTAAAGCCTAGGGAACATACACCCGAGCTGGAATTTGGTGGCATCTACACAGCCAAAATAACCGAAGTGCGAGACACTGGTGTAATGGTGATTTTATATCCCAGTATGCCACCAGCATTATTGCATAATTCTCAGTTGGATCAAAGAAAGGTATCTCATATCTCTCAGGCAACAACTGTTCTGGCATTTTTATACCCTGCACCACTTGTGGTAAAGGGTATATTAAGTTTGTGCGGATGTTTGTAACTCCTTCAATTATACCGATTGGTTCAGAATCAAAATCTGAATCGATGTCCGTCTGTCTGTGCATCTAAATTTATGCGCAAGCTGGAGGTCGTATTTTTTGCAATATTTCGGTGAAATCTTGCACAAGACCATGTGTTGGCCCAAAGGGGAACCCTATAGAAAGTGGACCGGATTGGACCATTTTTAGAAATTTGGTATAAGGATAGGAATTTTTTTTATTTCATAAACAAAATAAAAAAAATTATATATCAAGTGGTGTAGGGTATTTGCTGGCGGGCTTGACCTACTGTAATATTTTCACTTGTTATAATACTGATTTTTTTACCATAGATCGCTCATCCCTCAGCTTTGGGCTTGGAAGTGGGCCAAGAGATACAGATCAAATATTTTGGACGTGACCCGGTTTCAGGTTTTATGCGCTTATCACGTAAGGTTCTGCAGCCCACAATAGGTATTGTACGTACTCTCAATAAATCAACCATTACTGATGCAAACAGTAGCAGCGGCGATAAAAACAAAGAAGATTCTGTATTGTCATGAAATTTAGAAAGTAAGCCCACTTAGCAATTTAAATATAAGGTTATCGTTTTTATTTATGGTTTACAAAAGTTTTTCCTTCTGAAAGAACGACATGATACTAAATAAAATAAATTGAAGAAACTTGAGCGAAAATCGGTCACAAGTTTAAAATCTGAGTATTTTTAGGTTTTTTTTTAAATACAACAGTTTAATTATTTTACATTTCAATGTAATGTTCAACCATCGATTGATTGATTGCTCATCAAGGACGAGTTTTTGTCCATGAAAACAATAGCCTTACCAGGCGAATTTCATCGTCATATATAATAATAATGTTTTCCAGTTTTACAAAAACAGGGCAGTTCACTTTTAATTCAATATTGTTGCTTTTTAATAAAGTCTTTAAAAAATGACACGATAGTACGATTCAGAATGGATGCTATATAAAGCCACAATAGTTATTTTACTGTCATTTAAACAATCGGCCACTTCATTCCATATTTCGTTAATATAACGACGATATTTTGGAAATCTAAAAACGAAAATAAAACGTGTTACATCAAGGTAGTCGGAATCTTTTAAAAGTCGTTTACCTTTCGATAAGACAATTAATTTCTTGTTCAGTCTTTTGACTCAAGTCACGTGGATTTATAGCTCCCACAATAGCGTTCAGCGTAGTGGAAGGTAATTCCACTACTAATACAACAACCGTTTCACTTCGGGCAAATTGAGCGAGTGTAGAAGACATGGTGGAAGAGACCTGTGGGGACGGAGAGACAATATCATTACAAAGGATGGATGGATTGATTAAATTGAAGCAATAAATGTTCACCTGATTCTCATAACGCCTTTTATAATTCGCCGTCAACTTGTCCTGGGTAAGGAATCTTACTTGGATTCTGGGTAAATTATTCAAATTTGTATTATTGTGATGATGTCGTATGTTTGTACTAGAATTGGTGCCACCTACACAGCCATCACCTTTCGCTCCATCCCCCTCCACCCATCTCACTGAATCAAGGGAATGATGTTCAGTGGTGGGGATCGTTTCATGAAATAACTGCATTTTCTGTATAAATTCGGTCAATTCTTTAAACGTAACTTGACGCTCCTGAAATCGTTCTCGCTCCCACGATCGTATACGCAAACTACCATTTTCCGCCACCAAAATAATGTGACTCGTTCCCAATTCCGCCAAGTCTTGTGCCTCATTATCGGTGCCCGCAACAGATTCCACAAAAGCACATCGTACATTACCACCCAAGGACCAAAGGAAACGCAAAATTGAAGTAACATCCTTTAGAGGTGGTCGCGACCCCTGTACGCACACAGCCACATTAAGGGCGGGATATTTTTGAAAATCATTACTCTCCCAACTTACAGCTTGAACCAATTTATCGAGAAAGAATGTAATGCCGGCACCACTTATACTTTTCGGTTCATTAAAGTTGAAACGTTGCGCTTGCTTTTGAAATTCCTTCAGCAGGGTGTCATAGCGTCCGCCCACAGCCAAAACCGAGGGACGTGAAGTGCCACCATTCGATTTAAAATCAACAATCAATTGCCAATTTATGCCGCCCGTGCCGGGGCCCTCGAAAATATTCGGCAATCCCGCCACTATGTGAATGGGACATTTGACACCTAAACTTTGGGCTAACGTCACAACACTTTCCATTTCTCGGAGAGCTGCCTTAGCCAAAATGGCTGCTTCACTGTTGCCGCGCATCAAACACTTGAGCGCTGGAGCATCTGTAATCGTATTTTTTCCACACATTTGAAAACTGGAAAATAGCAAATCGGCCAAAGCGGATGGTGAGTTGCGTTGAGGTGTCGTCTTTTCCATGATTTTCGTAACTGCCGAATGGAATTGAAATTTGGACATGCGGCCCTCCATCACATCCAATATGTTGCCAAACAAATCATCATACATGGCCTTGGGCACATTAAAGTGCATCAGCACCGACTTCAACAGATTGCTATGATTCATATGAATTCGTACATTTCCATCGTGACTATGGGGCATAATGCGAGCCACCTCGTACGCTATGAACATCAGTTCGGCATCTACCAAATGACTGCCGGCGGCATGGGGTGATATGATGTCGAAGGCACATTCATAATTTTGCTTGGGATGGAAATTGAAAACCTTCTCTTCCCTGAAAGCACGCCCCACGCAATACCTTCTTATCCAGTTCACGCCGCTCATGGCAATGTGGCGGGCAAACTGGGTACGCAGATCCGTGGGCAATACTACAACGCACCCAGAATGTGTCATTAAGCGCACAGGATTACACCATTTGCTCGTCTGCTGGGTCAGTGGGGATAACAGTGGTGTATCAACTTCAATGCCACCATGTTTGCGAAATATTGCCAACACTTTAGCTTTAACGACTTCGGCTAATGGACTTAGAGTTTTTAAATATTCCAATCCCGGCATTATCGACCAAGACTTGAGCGTACGTCCCGCCCCAAAGTGATAAGTATGCTCTAATATTTCATCACTCTGCTGCTGGAGGCAACGTGCCACAATATGTTTGTAGGACTTACTCTGAGGGTTGGCCAAAGCATTTTTCAACATTTCTTGTAATTCACTGGCTTCTAATTGCGCTGGCGGCACCAAATCCGAAGCCAACAACTCTTCAGCTGTTGGTCTCTGTTCGGGTTCGTGTGATAGGAGCCAACGTAAAAGCTGCTCGTTACAGAAAAATAGGTAAAAACGAAATAATTACACGCTAAAGTTTGGCCCAATACTTTTTTTTTTCATTGTCACTTCACCATTTATTTCTACAGTTAGTACAAATTTTTACTTCTAATGCTTCAGCATAAAACTCAACGTAAATATAATTTGATTAGGGCGTGGTTTGGAACTGTACTAGTGCGACAGTACAAACTTGTTTGTCATGGGCCCACGCGCAATAGCTTGAAATGAGAAAAACTAGGCAAATATTAAATGTGTACTAAATTTTGTTTATACCCTCCACCTTGGTGATGAGGGTATATTAAGTTTGTTCTTTCGTTTGTAACACAAAGAGAAGCCTTCAAAATATATATATTCTGGATCAGCATCACAAACTGAGTCGATATAAACATGCATGTCCGTGTGTCCGCGTGTCTGTCTGTTGTTGGTATTCTCACGGGCTTAAGTTTTGAGATATTTAGCATTTTGTATTTGACACTTATAATCTCAAGAACCACGCCTAAAATCAGCAAAAATCTATATATCTGCCACAAAAAACGTCGTATAAATTTGAAATTTGGTATGCCTATACGTAGTTATTCCATCCACTGATGTGCCAAAAATGGGCATGGTCGAATAACAGACGCGCCCACAATCAACAAAAATATATATATTTGCCACAAAAGTTGGCCTATGAACTTGAAATTTGGTATACATATTTAAAGTTATTCCATCCACTGATGTGCCCAAAATGGGCATGGTCGGTTAACAGACAATTTGCAAAAAACCATATTCACCATAAAAAGAGACTTTCAAGCTGATACGTAAGACATACATTAGTAGAAAGCGTAATAATATATCTGCCACGCCCACCTTTATGGTCGTGGAGAGTATTTAAAATTTGGCCTAATGCAAATTTAGTTTTCTTACTTGTATTTTTTTATACACTCTTCCCATTATAGCGGGTAATACCAGTAGAGATCTTAGGGATCTCATAAAGAAGCAGATTCACTTACCTTAACAGTCTTTTCAAAACGATTGTCATTCAGCATCGTATCGGGAATAACAATTTCCGGTAAGCGTAAATTAATGATAGTCTGTATTCTTTCCATGGCGGTTGGAAAGGGTGGTTGACACATTTCAAATAAAATAATACCCAAGGTATACATATCAACCTTTTGGTTATATGTAGATTTGGAGGCATTTCCTGTTAATTCGGGCGCCACATAAAGCGCGGTGCCAACTTTTCCCGTACTGGTGCCATCATCTACAGATGCTGCCATTTGCAATATGCCTCCACGCGGCCCTGCACTTCTACCGGCCATATGTTCTGTGTGGGTTTGTAAGGCTAAAAAACTGGTGGTGGCTAAACCGAAATCTCCAATTTTTATTTGATCACGAGAATCCAAAAATATATTCAACGGCTTCAGATCACGATGTATAATACCCTGTTGATGTATATGGGAGAGGCCTTCAGCAATTTCACGAAAAAAACGCCACAAACGTTCCGTATTCTGGTGTAGGTTGTCATCAATGGCCGTCCTTAGAGTACAATTCTCACAGAATTCCATTTGTATGTACATCACTTGACCCAAAGGTTTAAGTGAAGCGGTTGACTTGACAGCCGCCAACACTCCGGCTGCATTATTACCATCCTCAGCATTATCAGTGACGTCGTCATAATTGGGTTTTTCACCTTTCGAGTCTATGAACTCTATGCCATCCGAGTCCGTATCATCCACGTTGGGTACCAAGGCGTTCCAACAGCTTGATGATGATGAATTTGTCAATTGTGCATCTGTATGCGTTAGGGTGGAAGGCGCCCGTTTATGACACGACTCTTTACTCGGCGACCAATCCAAACTTTCCATTTTTTCCGCATCATCTTTATTCGCCTCCTCGATCCAACTGTTAAAATAACGCACCACATTTTCATGATTCAGCCGAGACAAGAGTTCAACCTCTCGCGTTATTTTCAGCAATAACCGCTTACTGCGTGCTGGCAAGCGTATACGTTTAATCGCATACTCCCTGTTATCCAAGATATTGCGTACCTATTTACAAAATCAATTCAGCTCAACGAAACGTACGGATAAGTTTCATTTAGTAGTACCTTTAAAACATCCCCAAAGCCTCCTTTGCCCACATGCTTTAAAATCTTGAATTCTCTGTCTAAGCGTGACTCGTGGCTGGTGGGCAACAATTGTGCTGCTGGTACATTTATTAAACCAACTGTTGCCAAAGGTTCCCACTTGGAGGCTTGGTTTGGATTTTTTACAGAATACATTATTTGTTTGGTCTGAATGTCATTCTCCGGCCTCTCTTCGATTCTATTATATATAGAAGGCCGCAAGAAAGGATGCTCCAATAGTTCAGAAGCTGTCAAGGTGCGACGAGAACTGCATCTGTTCAAATCAAAAAGAAATCCTCTTAAGTGCATAGAACCGATGCAGGTAAAGTTCAACTTACTTCTCAAGAAAATCTTTCATATCAATTGTGGGTAGTTTTACAAGGCTCTCCAGTAGCGCACCCAAAGCTGGCAAATCACCCAGATTACATCTGTCTCCCGAACCCTCGCTAATCAGTTCCAAGAGTATGGGTACCAAACTGAAATCTGAACAACGTATTGTGCCTGTGTTATCCATGAACACAGTCGAATCCAAGAGATGACTATGTGACACCCCGCGATTGTGTAGGAACACTAAAGCATCCAATACACCTTTGGCAACACCACGTACACCATCCATACACCAGCCCAATGACGAGGAAATACTAAAAACACTGGTACCCAGTACAAAGTCCTGCACTAAATAAACGACAAGTCCCTCTTTTCGTTTTACACACAGCACACATTCATATTGTATGAGATGTTTATGGTGTAATTGGGACAATGTTGTCACATGCTTCTCTATACCGGCTATGATATCATCAACACGATGATTACCCGAACATTTGGTGACCTCAGAGCAGGACGAGAAAGTCGTCCATATGCATTTACCACCACCACCGCTAAGGCAGGGTTTTTCTATATGTGAGTATTTAATGGTCCACTCGGTTATATATAATAATTGACCCGTATCTATGTCTATGCCGGTGTAGGCGATGCAGCCCTTTTGCGAATGTCCTGTTTTAAGCAAAGTTCGCTACATAAACGTACATATACGAGCGCGCATATACATACTTACCTAGACAGCAACCTCTGCGTATTTGGCGACCGACTTTGTGAAAACGTAATATTTCACTATTTCGATGTTCCAAACATTTGATGGGGTATACGGGACCTCTGTGATAAGAAACAGACTTATCCGAACTTTCCGGTGAGCTTGTACGATTCGATTCACTCATACTACGTCGTGGCTCCTTACGACTCGCCTCACACTTAAACAACTCTTTACGTCTTTCCACTTCATCAATGCGTGTCTGGCGTTCCAGCGTTTCCCGTTGCTTTTGCATATCCAAGCGTTTTTGTTCGCGTTGCTTTTTTTGCTGCAGCATCTCATCATAGAGGGAACCGCATTGCGGTTTATTGTGCTTGACAAGGAATGCTTGCACTGTTTGAGTTAAATCGTAAATCATTTCTTTATCGCGTGAAGCCTGTGACTGCTGCTGTAATTGCTCTAACAGCTGGTCTATGTGTACATCGGAAAGGCCATTGCTTTCTTCAAGGTATATTTTTGGTGATCTAAAATATATCACGTCTCACAAAAAAGCACTTGCAAAATATATGTAAACCACACTTACACTTTTGGATATTTTGATGAACAAACAATATGTAATTTGGTTTTTACATAAGCCTCTGTGTAGGGGCCGTTTGAGCAATCTCTGAGTGGCGTTAATGTTATGCGTATATTTATGGGCTTCCATTTAAATTTTGCTCGTTTTTCGCTGCAGCTTTGTAAATCCTCAACGTCTTTGCCAAATATGGACTAAAAATTTTTTTAAAAAATATTCTTTTACATATTGCATCTGCTTGCCTGCAATGAATTCCAATTACCTTAATAACTTCCAATTCACTTGTTTGGCGTTCACGGTACGATTCTTTATTAGACATTATGTGTTTATAAATTTATTAAGTAGCATTATTATATTAAGAAAACTTTGTAGTTACGTTTTAAATGAAAACGTTAAGAAAATAAACAATTTTTCTTTAAAAACCGTCTGCCTGGTTCTTATAAGCTTCTGTTCTAGCCGGGTGTATATAATCATATGTTATAACTTGTTATTCATCTATACTTGGAAACTGATTTAAGAGTACAAATCTCGCTAAAGATTGTACTCGATTGTCTTATGATTTAATTATTAAAAAAGTAAAAAAAATGCAAAGTATTTTATTTGCACTTTTCACTTGTAAACATTTTGATAATAGTTATAAATACAGGGTTGGCTTGTGTGACATTTGTATGTATATTTATTTCATTTTAAAACTTGGCAACCCAGGTTCGTTTGAAAAAAAAATTACAATAAATAAAACAATAGTTTTTTTTTCTGCACGTAAAGTGAAACAAATTTATAAATTATTTATATATATAACCAATTTACTCCCCATTGCCCATCTCGCAATATATTTTGTTAATGGCTTGTTCCATATGCTCATTCAAATCCGCCTGACACTTTCTCAAATACGTAATTTGTAATTGAAGGGCTTTTTGTTTGATATCGTACTCTTTGGTTTTGAAATACACTTGCAGAATATCCTTATAAGGTGTTTGATTTATATCTGTGGACAATTGTTCAAAAGACATTTTCGCTTCATTATAATTGTCATACATTTTTTTAACATTATTCCCCATGTAGCAATCACTATTGATATTTGGTTGTAAATCGATATTATCAATCATGGACTCAAGGTCATTGCTAATGTTATGAATTTTCTTATCAAAATATTCCAAATAATATGTTTCGCCCAATTTACACAATCTATTGGCATTTTCGTCAACTTTCTGATACCAAGATTGTAAATGATTTAAATCTTTAGTATAACTGCAATCATCGGAAAATTGCTTGTTGGTTGAAAAATGTTTATCATTGTTGTTGTTATTGGGTATCGTGAATGCTACGCTACGTGGTGTAGGTCCTAAAATATCAAGACAAGAAGAAGAACGTAAAATATTCAAATATATCAAACATTTCCACAACGTTACCATATGAAGGATGCATCGTATGGCGCTGGAAACGTAAAGAGTTTCAGTTAAATTGTAAAATTAAAAATATATACTTTTTGAATTACCTTTGGTCGATTTTGTGAGGCATGTGGCATTACTTTCGTTTGATCAATTTGTGGTGCCTTGTTCGTATTCAGAAATTCATCAATTAAAACCTAAAAAACAAAATGCTTATAACACAAACACGTGCATAACATAACTCCATAGCATAGTTACTTTTTGTATCTTTAAGCGACACTTGATTATAGAATCGGCCATTTGTATCATATCGACGGTATCCTCCGATGAATTTGCTCCCATTGGTATATCAAATAAAAAGTAAGTGTGTTTGCTAGCTTTTGCCTCAACGTGACTTGACAGACTGACCGTCAAGCCGCTATGAACAAAATCGCATTTGTCAACTAGACATTCTTCTCCCATATGCAACATGTATTGGTGCCAATGGTTACGTTCTGGCAAACCCATTAAATTCACATATACATTGAATAAGTACAAATTAACGCTAAACGAACATTTTCCAATTGGATCGTAAATTGTAAATAAAAAATGTAATTTTTCATGACTATTCATAGTGTTCGTTTTGGAGCGATAGTCATTTAACAACCATTTCATTAATGTTTGTACATTTCGAAATTGATTTGTGGTATTACGTAAAACTTTAGAGCCGTGAATCCGATTAATGGAACTGTCATTGGAATTGTTAGCATAATTTATGCCAGTAGCACCAGCTTCGTGTGCGTCAGCATCGAATTGTACTGTTAAATTCCACACATCACTGCACGTTAAATGGCAATTTTGTAATTTATAGTTGTGTTCTTGCAAGTATTCGTTAAAATTTGATATAAACTGATCAAAAAAGAGTACCGTATCACTTTCCTGTTTTATGGCAAAACGTATTAAGCAACAATTTTCCTGTTCTAATAACAGTTGTTCCATTATTTCTTTAAATTGTTGTTGTAGACCAACCAGCGATTCGCAAACATGATCAAATGACATTTTATGGGAAATGATGGTTTGTGGAAATGTCTCCTCTTCATATGTATTTAATTGTACGGATCTATTATCAACTATTAAAATTTCTGTTTGGGTGTGACCACTTGAAGTGGGTATAGGTGGAGAATTTGTTTCGCCAACAATACTATTGCATTTCTTCATACCATTGTTTAAGTCATCTTCATGTTCAACACTAGAGATTTGTAGTATAACTTTTATATGTTTAAGAGATTTCGGAGGCATTGTTTTTAATTGTAAAGGACACTTTTTCACACAATAACTTATTAAATATATATTAATAAAATAACAAATAAAAACGGATATTGTACGTAACACAATTTATAATTTCATTTCAAATGCAAAAAAAGCACAAAAGAAAAATAACGGTATTGTCTTACGGTATTACTTTAGCACACTACTTTGAATACCGTACAACTCTGATTTAAAGAGGATATAAGTATGTGTTTCAATAACAGACCGTATACAACCAAAGCAGGTAGAACCTAAATTTTTTGAGAAAACCAAAAACGAGGAAAGTCTTTCATAACGTTTGCGCCAGAGACCTCTAAATATATATTAGAGGTCTTTGGTTTACCCATAAAACACATACAGGGAGAGAGAGAATTTAGCTTCCTGCTACTTTGTTTGTGTTCGAACTGTAAATATATTCATTCTCATTACATTCCATTTTCTATTACAATGTTAATGTTGTTTTATTCATTTCTATAACAAAAATGCCAAAATGGCGTTCACTTCTCCCTCATAGTCAAAGTCACACACTTTAAAAAGGCAGCTGAAGAAAAAACTAATTTTAAGTAAAATTTAAATCAAATTGTTTCAATTAAAAATGACAACAATTGCCGATTTATTTACAAAATATAACTGTACAAATTGTCAAGATGATATTCAAGGGATACGTGTACATTGTGCTGAATGTGAAAATTTCGATTTATGCCTTCAAGTAAGCATATATTATAATTTGGTTGACATAGTGTTGTATAGGTGAAGAGAATGAAAAGAATAAGAATAAAGAGATAAATATGTGACGTCATTTCGAAATGTTTTCTTTTTTATGAAACATATGTCGAATAACATCTGTTTACTCTTATAATTCAGTGCTTTGCAGCTGGTGCTGAAATTGGTGCACACCAAAATAATCACGACTATCAATTTATGGACACGGGTACAGCAATATTGTCGGTATTTCGCGGTAAGGGCGCTTGGACAGCTAGAGAGGAGATACGCTTGCTGGATGCTATTGAACAATACGGTTTTGGTAATTGGGAGGATATTAGCAAACACATTGAAACCAAATCAGCTGAAGAGGCGAAAGAGGAATATGTTAACAAGTTTGTTAATGGTACCATAGGTCGTCACACATGGTCACCGGCTCAATCGCAAAGACCCACATTGGTGGATCATACCTGTGAAGATACTGGACCATTAGGAGCTACCGCTCTTCAACGTTTGCCCCCGTTGGATATAACGCCTGAAGAAGCTGCCCAACTGGGCTATATGCCAAATCGAGATAGTTTTGAACGTGAATATGATCCAACGGCAGAACAACTAATATCAACATTATCATTGAATGCGGATGATACGGAAGCCGACTATTTACTTAAATTAGCTCATGTGGATTTGTATACGAGACGTTTAAGGGAGCGTGTGCGACGTAAACGATTAGTACGTGACTATCAGCTTGTTGCGAATTTCTTTCGTAATCGTAATTATTCACTATACCCGGGTATGTCGCGTGATCAACGAGAATTTCGAGATCGTTTCCGTGTGTTTGCTCAGTTCTATACGGCGAATGAGTATGAACGTTTGCTGGGATCGTTGGAACGAGAAAGGGATCTGCGTATACGTTTATCGGAATTGTGCCGTTATCGTTATAATGGTTTGACAAAAATCTCTGAATGTCGGCACTTTGAACAGCATGCCGCTATTGCAGCAACACGTTCCACAGGACCGTATGGCCATGGCAGAACTGTAAGTTTGTTTTTCATTGGTTTTTTTTTTTTTGTTATAAGTTCTATAAAATTAGATAATACACGGAGGCTGCGCATTTTTTATAATTGTTCTAGGGTCTAGAATTTATCTAATGTTTTGTGTTTGGATTTTATTTTTCGCACAATATTCAGCTTCCGTGTATTATCAGCACACCAAACGGAGAACGTTTAAATGGATGTGTAAGACAATGTTTTACTACAGGACAATATGCAACACAACAGTGGAAGTCATCGGCAGCCAGGCTATTCCTTGCCCTCCCCACAACTCAGCAACCTAAAAATGTATGTTTATATAATGTTGTTGTTGTTATATTATTGTTGTTCTTATTATGTTGGCATTTCTATTTAAAAGCGAACCGTTAAGCGGAAACGAAACAAATTTAAATTCCACCGGACCAAACAGCACGCTCCCCACCGGCGACCCGATCTCTTACGTCGTATTATCGCACAACAAAAGCTACTTGGATAGCTATCGGGGATCACCGGCACATACAACAACGATGCCGACGATATCATCAGTCATGACAGCAACAACAGTGGCCACGCCTCACCTAACAACACCGATAGCAGCAGCGACAGTGACAACCACTCCACAGCCAACATTAACATTAAAGTCACAACAACAACAAAACAGCGGCAGCAGCAACAACAACAACTCTGTTCAAATGCAACAATTACTAGCGGTGAATATGCAGAAAAATCCGCCACATGTACAAGTAAGCGATGCGGTCGTCCTTTACACAAATCCAAGCGTGGTGGTAAAGCAAGAACAACAACAGCAGCAGCAGCAACAGTTATCGGCAGACAACAACAATCAGAGACAATTAATAAACAACGGGGCAAAAGGAACACCATCAATAGTCTTACCAGTTATGCCAATGAGTGAAATGTTAAGATCCCAGTTAGAAGAACTTAAACATTTGCCACAACCTTTGGGCACAAATTTACTATCAAGCAATGAACAGCACTTATGTAAAATGTTCAATTTACCACCGACCACTTATTTATCTTTAAAAACGATTTTACTTAGCGGTGCACCAATACCATCCTCAACTAATCTAAGTCCTTTAGAAAATTGTTTACGTAAATATTTCATCAAAGTGGGCTGGCTAAGCCATTAAACGAGTAAACAATTAAGAAAATTAAATTTGGCTTAGGCCAAATATTGGTGGGCGTGGCAGATATATAGAAATATTGCGTCCTCTCACAGTGTAGATAAAACGTATCCGCGTGCAAGGCGAGTTTTATGGTAAATATGTTTTTTTGTAAATTGTGGGCGTGTCTGTTATTCGACCATGCCTATTTTTGGCACATGGATGGATGGATTAACCATTAATATCTGCACTAAATTTCAAGTTCAAAGGTCAATTTTTGTGGCAAATGTAAAGTTTTTTGTCGATTGTAAGACCACGCCCATTTTTGGCAAATCTATGGATGGAATAACTAAATGTACATACCAAATATCAAATTTATAGCTCAATTTTTGTGTTAGATATATATATTTTTGTTGATAGTGGGCGTGGATTCTGCCTATCTGCGTCCGTATAAAATTTCAGCTCAGAATTTAAGCTCGTGAGAATGCCAGCAACAGACGGACACACGGGTTTAGATCTACTCGGTTATTGATGCTGATAAAGAATGCATATACTTTGGTGAGTCTCTAACGCCCTCTGGGTATTGCAAGCGAAAGAACAAACTTAGTATCAAACCCCATCCTATGTGGAGGGTATAAAAAGGCAAATCTTTACTGAAATTGTTTTTAATATAAACTGTTCTTGCTGTACAACTGAATTCTGCCATGAAAAACTAATATGGAGTACTCAGCATTAATAATCGAATGTTAAATATTGTCCAAAAAAAAAAACCTTGCGGAATTTGGACAATTAATGTAGAGCTACATTACTGAGATTGTCAAGTTGATATGGGGTGGATAAAATTTTACTTACTCTGCAATTAGTTTTAAAATAGTTCTTAATCCTTTGGCAATAATAAATTCTTATTGTACTGCTTGTATCAAGTTATTAGTCAGTGTAGGGAGGCTTTGGGTCTAATTCATACGACAGCCTCGCCAACACTCGCTGGATTTGCGTTAATCTTTATAATCTTGTACATAGATATAAATCAAAATGTAATTGAAATTAATATGTATATATGAAATTCAGGGTAAATACAAATTAGAACAGTGTTTTTTTTTGTTAAAGAAAGGATCTGTTTTTTGTTTAATTTGTTTCGAAACGAAATATTTTATTTGGAACGCTGTAAAAAACGAATTGTAAAAGTATAAAAAATGAACAAACAAATAAAAAAGCTAATTTGGCTTGGGCCAAATCTTGAATACCCATCTCCAATGAATCAAAGCCGTCTGCGGCGTACAACTAATTCTCTTTTTGCACGAATTTGATTAAACACGAGTTAAATCGAAAAAAAAATCCCTTTTTACACGATTTTCAGTTTTTTTTTTTAGGTCTGGAACCAATCGACTATTCTTCCATTTAGCCAAAATCTTTTTTAACACGAATTTTTTGGGAACGTATCTATCGTGTAAACAGAGAATTAGGTGTATATTTAGTAATTCGAAATCTCCGTACGAGTGCTATTAAAAAAAGTTTTTTGTATTTTGAATGAAGAATGATTTCGCTTTTTACACATAGACAGACAGACGCGGCCTGATCCGCATTGATCCAGGATGAGGGGTTTCCGAATTGTCCAAGTGTGATGGATACATGATTTTATTTTAAAAAGTTTTTTCCTTAATTATTTATTGATTATGAGTATGTAAAAACTTCATCTGTGTGCTCGTTGTTAACTTGTTGGAGAGCAGAAATCATTTTGGTCCCTTGTGTGCCACAACGTTTTACTTAAAAATATCACTTGTCACGCATAAAATAACGGTACAATGTATTCCTTTGAGCTCCGTTACTACTATTATTAGCCTTCACTCCACCACCACCATTTGCTCCATCTTTCGAATATGTTGTGTTGGTAGTTTTGTGATTGATATTGTTGTTGTTTGTTGGCACACTACCATTAGTTATAGCCAAAGCTAAGGATGTACGCCAGGAGGCAATCAATTCATTTTGTACATCTAACGGTAACTCATTAAACACTTGTGGATCAACACCAGCCGGACATTTTGTTGTGGTTATTGTTGTTGTTGTTACATTTTTACACTCAACCGTTTCAGTGGTGATAACGGGCACATATTGTTCTTCTTTGCGAATGATGGACACATTGGCAGAGTCATCGCATTGTGATGTTTTCATGGTGGTGTCGTGAGTATTGGGCGGAATTTGAGGGAGTGGCATCGAATCAGAGCTGCTACTGTCATCCATAGGTGATGGCAATGTGGAGGCAGACGAAGCGTAGGAATGTCGTCGTCGAGCAAAATTAAATGCATTTTTTCGGAAACACTCTAAACTGTCACTTCGACTAAGTGATGCTTCAGTAGTGGCAGCGACGGCGGTCGGAGTGGAGAAGCCCATCATCAACGTCTGAGTATTTGGGTGTTCTGTAGTGTTGTTGTCCGTTATTTCACTATAAACATTATTCCTACTTGTTGTGTTTGCAGCACTACTGGCTATGGTCGCTATAGAGCTAATTGTTGTTGTTGTTGTTGCTATTGTATTTGGACTCATTGATACATCGCGATCGCTCTCATGAGAATTCAAACGCAAATCACAAACTCTTAATTTGCTAGGTGACGCCATATCGGAGGCGGCATCTAATGGCAGCCCGACACCAGTCGCACCCAAACAATGCCGCTTATTTAACAGTAAACAACCAAGGCGACTCTTTTTGGGGGACGGCTCTACCTCAGTTTCAGATATATCTGAAAAATCGGAATTCGTTGCAGCCGACTCGGATCCATTATCAAACAGCATGGATACGGGGGAAGCCGTTGTATTACGTCTAAGATGAAACTGATCACTCGGTTTGAAGGTGGTGGGTGAAGAGCGAAAATGTTCATCTGCTTGTGCAAAAGACAAGGACGAGGATTTCTTCCCAACTCCGCTGTTTAGATCGGTGCTGGTATCTGTATTAATTAACGAAGTAATGGACTGTACCTCTAAATTGGTTTTTTTAATTAAAAAATTCGCAATTGACGATGAGCCCACTTTACGTTGTTGAAATTTGGAGAATGCCAGACCAATCAGTGTTATATTGAATGACTTACTCATATCCACCACTCGATCAAATAATCTCATAATGATTTTTAATAATTTTTCTTGTGCATCATCGGCCAGTATAACCTTGGGTCCGCCGGTATTGGTACATGCAGTTACTTTAAACAGAGAGGGTAAAATGTTGGCTTGTTTCGTTTCACGGTGGCTGCTCTTTTTTTGTGCATCAAATTTACGTAAAATTATTTTAATACAAATCGGTATACGTCCATCTTCAGCAACCTTGAATAGAAAGAAAAACCCCTTTCATTATAATAAAACCTTATATGGGGAGGGGTTCTAAAAATGGTCCGCTTAGGTCCATATTCAATGGGGTTCCTTTCTGATATACGCTAATATACGTCCTTATACCAAGTTTCATAAAAATATCTCAAGAAATTCGACCAACAGCAGACAAAATTTACAAAATCCGTGGACAGACAGACGGACATGGTTAAATTGATACAGATTCTGATTCTGAATCGATCGGTAGACGTGAAGGTGTTTAGTGCAGATACTTCATTGAATGTTCGGTTTTAACAGAAATCATGCATAAATAAAGTGTTGAAAATTGAACCAAGTTGGTGCTGGACTTAATGTTCCTTTCGTACCTGTTCCATTAAACGCATTAACAATAAACGAAAACGTTCCTCCGCCTCATTACGTACTGAAATTGGTTTACAGCTGTCTTCGAGTCCAATCGTTTTCGGTTTGCCGGTTGTTCTGACAGCGCCCGTATCCCGACCAAAAGCCAAATCCCTTAATTTTAAAGCGGTTTCATAGCCAAATTTCTTCCTCAATATATCCATGTTACATTTTTGCAACTCTTCAATATTGCTGATACCGCTCTCAATTAGCAACGATGTCGTCTTTTGACCGATACCGGTGATGCGATGCAAATCAAACAATTCGCGCATAAATTGTTCAGAGTATGATGATAACAGTACAGTTTGCTGATTAGGTTTATTCTGGGCGCCAACCAATTTGGCCAAAAGTTTATTAAACGCAATGCCAGCACAACAGGTGACTCCCAGATTAACAAGTAAATCGTGCCGAATTTCTTTGGCAATACGACTGCCTATAGCTAAGCGGACAGCACAGCCACAATTGCACACTTTCGTACTCACATCCACATTAACGGGATACATGTGACCTTCTACATTGAAATTGTTCTCATTATTAGGAGCGAACTGGCGTTGCCTTTGCTCCACCAGTACAGTCAAATCCAGAAAATTCTCATCTAAACCCAGTTTTTCCACTGACGTTGTATACTTCAATAATGTATCGAATATTTTCTGTGACATGTGACGGTAGGGTGTAAGATCTTCACCATTAACCAACACCAAATTGGAGCACAACCGCTTGGCCTCTTCCACAAGCATTAGTTTCGTAACACCATACGTGCGGGCTAAATAGTTACAGGTGACAACAATATTTTTCTGCTGAACTCCCACCGGTTGGTTGCGCAAGGAGGGATTCCGTATCTCCTCAACTTGGGCATAAAAACAATCCATATCCAAATGTAAGATAGTGCGTTGATGTGAAACGCTCTTCGGATGTGGGTGCTTGGCAAGATCCATAGTAATCCGTTATGCAACATCAACTGTGAATATTAAATATTGAAAATTATATATTAATGGAATGCCTTACATGATAAATCATAAGAGTACAATGATACCATTGCTTAATATGTGGCACAAGCTTGCACACAGTTTCAAAATATTACACTCCGTGAGGAATAACTTGAGCGTGTATGACTAATCGGGCTTCCGCAAAACAATGCACTTTGCAAACGCGTGTTCCTTTGTAGTTGCCGGTAATTAAAAAGTAAATAAGTGAATTGACGAGGGTAGTGGGATGTGGGGATGGTTAGGTGGGCAGACTCAATACAATACCAATTCGGTAAATTTTTTCTTCACAATTTTTTTTTTTCGTGCACTTGAGCAAATATAAACACACACGTATGTTTGCGTGCGTGTGGAGAAAAATTAAAGCGCGCTAAACATACACAGAAAAGTACAGTAACATAAACATATTACTGTACTTTTCTATTGTTGCAATTTGTTATTTTGATTATTCGTATCATAGATGTCTGTAATCTGTTGCATGGTGGTTTATTTGTTTGTTTCGTATTATAATAATATGTGTAAATAGAAATCGTATTGAAAAGGCAACATTTTTGTTCAAACGGACAAAGTTCAATTTAATTAGCAAATAGATGACGTATTTGTATCTTTTTTTTTTTCTTTTGCGCCTTGTGACAATTTTACTCAAAACACAGTTTGCAATGAATTAATTATACCTACTGTTTAAACATTATTCCGAACAAAGGCACGGGTATTTATCATTATTTATATCTAAATATTTTTGCCCCTTTTGTTTATGTAATTTTAATTTATATTTTCCACTAGCTTTTTTTATAATACAATTGGGAAATTACTTGTAACGATGACTTGAATTGTTTTTGCATTTCATTCTAGCCAATGAAAGTTTGCTGTTGTGCTGTAAGTGATTTCTTTTTTTTCTCGCCTTTTCCACCTTTTTATAAGCAATTACTTTTTTTATGACAAAAATTACAACGCAATAGAATACACTAAATGAAATAACAAAGCAAAAATGATAAAAATGTGCAAAACGTCAAATCATTGCGTTTCTTTAACGGAAACCGCTAGGCGACGCAATAACTTGTATAGTACGAAAAATTTGCAACCGTGTAAGCAGAACATTTATACACAGTCTCAACAAAAGTTTTTTTTGGTGATTTAATACATAGACTATTTAATAATTAGACTATTTTTAAATACAATAAATGACATATTTGGTCAATATATAATTTTAGAGCATAAACACATGCATTTGTCTCTCTTAAGAGGCATTCAATTTCCAACTTATATTCCGCAAAATTCCATTTCGTTTTATTATATATATGTATATGCCGATAACTTCTTTCGTTGAATAACAAAACATTTCCAGAAAGAATTGAAAGAAAACGCAGGTGTGCATTGTTTTTATTTAAAAAAAAAATAATTTTTACACTAAATATTAAAAGAATATATATCATATACGAATCAAAAAATGAAAATTGAAGAAGTTAAAAGCACTGTACGTACTCAACGGATTGCTACTCACAGTCATATAAAGGGACTTGGCTTGGATGGCGATGGTATTCCCTTACCCATAGCTGCCGGTCTGGTGGGACAGAAAGCCGCTCGAGAAGCTGCCGGGATTGTGGTTGATCTCATAAAATCAAAAAAAATGGCTGGACGTGCATTGCTACTAGCTGGACCTCCGGGAACTGGTAAAACGGCCATAGCATTAGCTATTGCCCAGGAATTGGGTAATAAAGTACCATTTTGTCCAATGGTGGGTTCGGAAGTATTTAGCAATGAAATCAAGAAAACAGAAGTTCTTATGGAGAATTTTCGACGCTCCATCGGCTTACGCATTCGTGAAACCAAGGAAGTTTACGAGGGTGAAGTAATCGAATTGACACCGCTTGAGACGGAAAATCCAATGGGGGGTTATGGCAAAACAATTAGTAATGTGGTCATTGGCTTAAAAACGGCCAAGGGTACAAAGCAACTGAAACTTGACCCCAGTATATTTGAAGCACTGCAAAAGGAGAAAGTCGAGATTGGTGATGTTATATATATAGAAGCGAATAGTGGGGCTGTCAAGCGACAAGGACGAAGTGACACCTTTGCTACAGAGTTTGATTTGGAAACTGAGGAATACGTACCGTTGCCTAAAGGGGATGTTCATAAAAAGAAGGAAGTCATACAGGATGTGACATTGCACGATCTGGACGTATCAAATGCTAGGCCACAGGGTGGTCAAGATGTACTATCTATGATGGGCCAATTAATGAAGCCAAAGAAAACGGAAATTACTGATAAGCTGCGTATGGAAATTAACAAAGTTGTCAACAAATATATAGATCAGGGTATCGCTGAATTGGTGCCAGGCGTTCTGTTCATAGACGAAATACACATGCTCGACTTGGAGACATTCACCTATTTACATAAATCGCTAGAGTCTCCGATTGCACCAATCGTTATATTCGCCACCAATCGCGGACGTTGTATTATACGGTAAAAAAAAAAAAAAAGATTACACATGATAAAGATAGTTTCTAATATATAATATTTATGCTTGTAGGGGTACCAACGATATTGTATCACCCCATGGAGTCCCATTAGATTTATTGGATCGTTTATTAATTATACGTACACTACCATATAATGCAAACGAAATGGAACAAATTATTAAACTGCGCGCTCAAACTGAAGGATTACAAATGGATGATGCTGCCTTCACGCGCCTCAGCGAAATAGGTAGTGCTTCAACTTTGCGGTATGCGGTTCAATTACTAACACCGGCTTATCAAATGTGTAAGGTTAACGGACGCTTACAAATCACTAAGGAAGATATTGATGATGTGCATTCGCTTTTCTTGGATGCCAAACGTTCATCTAAACATCTCTCTGAGAAAAATAATAAATATATGTTATAAACGCGCCATGCATTATGAATATTTAATATGACGATGTAATGTAAATGCTTGCAAAAACATCTCTGTTTTATATTTAACATATTTGCCACACTCAGATTACTTTCAGTTCACTCTCTGAATACATGATAATAAAATATTCTGATTATGTTTTGAAAATTACATCACAATTAGTTTTAGTGCTGCATTGTAAAAGTGCTTTTAATAATTATCATTTTCAATAAGTATTTTTCATTCCAAAATAGTGCAATTATTCGAGCTTTAAATGAATTTTTTCCTATAATATTTTGAAACGGTTTTTTCGACGCTCCAATTTCCATTCCAATTTTTCGTTTCAATTTTCATCTAACCGATTTGTTTAAATGAACTAATTTGTTCGCGATTTATTGTCAACTCTAGAGACTTTGCAAACTATGCACCACTAATCAACAGTCGTTTGTATTCATTCGTTTAGTATGATTTTTGATTATTTTTGAGTGGGTGGGGGGCATATAAGTGCAATATTAAAAAGACAAATTGAGGTATTAAAGTTCAAAATTGTATAGGATCCTCAATTGGTTCCGATTTATTGCCAAAAACATTGAATTGAAACATTGAATATTAAATTCACTGTGTTCACAACAGTTATCAATGAAGTAAACCAAACAAATAGAATAAATAGTAATAAAGATGAAAAAATTGTGTAACATGTGGGCTGTATTAACTAAGGCAACCAATAAAACAACTTGAAAAGAAACGGCAAAAATCAATCCGGGACGGAGTTTTAGTTGTAATAAAATCCATTTTATTTGAAATAAATTAAAAAAATTCTTAAAGGTATTTGCAATCCTTCAGATACATTTTTCTCCTAGTATATGTACGTGGGTGTATGGCTGTCTATACTATATAAACAGTATATTTGTATTTCTCAGAAAATTGTAACAGCGTGAATGTGAATGTGAATGTGAATGTATTACAATTTAAAACTCGTCAGTGCGTATGTGGGTGTCAGTTCTATGATGGCAAATAATTGTAACCAAATATATATATATGTCAAATTTCAATTGCTTTGACTAATTACAAAGATATGTACCAAGCAGCATGTTATGGAGACAATGCCGTTTTAATTGCTAACTTTTATTTATTTACAGATAAAGAATTAGTACATGTTTAGGTCATATGGTGCTCGTTGAATTTTTGAATTAAAATAAATCAAAAAACAATAACAATTCGGCTTAGAGGAAATTCTGAATGCAGTACATAAACCGAACATAAGTGTGGTAGACTTTAAGGGTGTGGTAGAAGAACGATTTTGTTTTGGTTTAGTGCACGTTAAGGCATGGGTTATATGTCAGAATTATATTAACACTATAGGAACTTTTCACACCACCCATACCCATGTAATGTGGAAGGCCTACATGGTCAACATAACGTTTAAAAACTTAACCCCGTAAAAATGTAAAAGCAAACTAATTTCTGCTCAAAGAATTATATAACAAGTAGGATTGTTAAAAGTTGATCAAACCCGAGCATTTAATACCCTAAGCCACTTAGTTTTAATTGTAAGGCTTTACAAGTTTAGCTTAGTTTATGGTATAATCTGTTTAGTGGTGTCAGTAAGAATGATTCATTGCCATATAATAAAAGTTACTTTATAATGAATCTTTACTCGAGAAATTGGTGTGAACCGGTACAAATTTGAAAAAATTATGTGTAAACCGTTTAGTAATTTATGTTAAAAACAAGTGAAAATATTATAGTCGTTCAAGCCCGATCATCACATACCCTACATCACATGGTGTATTATTAATTTTAATTTGTTTCTTTGAAAAATGAATTTTTTTTTACTTATTAAGTTGAAATGGCCAAATGAAAAATTTAATTTTTTATACTTATTTGAATTATCAAAAATTTGAAAATGACTCAAATGTCACAATGATTTTTTAATTTTTTTTTTAAATGTATAAAATTGTAAATTTCATTTTTTTATACTTACTATTAAGTATTCATCAAATTTTGGCAAAAAAAATATAAATAATTGCGCTGAATTTTCGTCATAGATCGATTTCTCTTATAATAAAACGTTATGTGAGAAGGGGTTCTAAAAGTGGTCCGATCGGTTCCAAATTGGGCACAGCCAATTATTTAGCTAATTAACTATTCTTCACCTTTCAAATATTGTGAAAAAATATTAAGAACTGTGACCTTTTGCCGTATAAAGACCTTCATAGGGAAGGGGTTCTAAAAATGATCCGATCCTATCCATTTTCAATAAGGTTCCCCTTTGGGTCAATACATGTTCTTGTGCCAAATTTCATCGAAATATCTCAAAAAATACGATGTGTAGCTTGCATATAATTTTACATGCATGCACAGACGGACATGGTTAAGTCGATTCGGATTTTGATTCTGAATCGATCGGTATAACTGAAGGTGGGCATTTGCTGTTTCGAAGTTACAAACATCCGCACAAACTTCATATACCTCTTACCACATGTGCTGTAGGGTATAAAAATAAAAAATTTAATATTGCAATTATGCAAAAAGAAGTGATATGAGAGAGATTCCAAAAATTGTTTGAGCCGCTTTTTCGCTAAAAAACTGTTCCATACCAACGTTCTTGTTAGACGAACAAAAAGTCACTAATTCATATCTCCCCTCACGTATTAAAAGATTGATGTGAGTGGATTACTTAGTCACCCACCTTTAATTCTAACTTATTAAAAAATCTTAAATGTAAACTCATCTCATATATTCTCTACACCAGATATACGCGTAAGTGTAAGTGTGCCTCCGATTGTCAAATGAAGTTTGAATGTGACACCATTTAAAATTATAAACAATTTTCTAACTGCGGATGTATACAAGTATGTATTTTTTTTATAAGTTCTTGTACAAAATGCATTTCCCAGTGCATACATTGAATACCGCTTCATGACAGCTTAAGAAGGTCAAAGTTAGAATTCAATACTGAGGAGACAAAAGTTTACCTTTGGCTGTGCAAAATTAAAATCCAGTGTAGTCAAAATAAAAATGTGTGGCCCAGAATCGCACTTTAGTGCTTCAATGCTGCTGTAATAAGTAAACAAAATCTTTGCGTATTAATTTAAGTAAGAAGTGTAAAGGGTTGATTGATCCCGCCCAATTTAACAGCATCTATAGATGCACTTATATAAGGAGAAAAAATTAATTATACATTGCTAGCATTTCTATATGCTGGAGTAATTTTTTCCGTATGTCGGACATTTGAAAACGGGGCCAGCAGCTAAAACATGGATGCTAATGGTCGCACACATAATTCTAAGATCAAAGAGCGTCCAATAGTGAACTTTTTAAAGCGGATGAGCGGACATATCGATGTTGTATTCTTATGTGGGAAGTTTAAAAGTGCATATATACCCTCCACATAAGATGGGGGTATATTAAGTTTGTTATTATGCTTGCGGATCCTAAAAGTATGTATATTTTTGGTCAGCATCAAAAACTGAATCGATCTAGACATTTGTGTCCGTCTGTTGTTAGCATTCTCACGGGCTGAAATTTTAAGATTATGAACTAAAATTTTGTACAGGCACTTTTAGTTTTTGCACTCAAATCGCTATTGAAAATGGGCAAAATCGGTCAAAAGCCACGCCCATAATCGATAGAAATCTATATATCTGCCACAAAAATTAATGAAAATAAACTTGAAATTTGGTGCTAATATATATAGTTATACCTTCCACCGATGTGCCAAAAATGGGCGTGATAACATACACGCCCACAATCAACAAAAATCTATATATCTGCCACAAAAATTGACCTATGAACTGGAAAAGTGTTGCATATATCTATAGTTATCCCAACCATCAATGTACTAAAAATAGACGTGGAGGGATAACAGACACGCCCACAATATACAAAAAACCATATTCACTATAAAATTAGACTTGCATGTATGATATGTAATATATACACTATTAGAGGACGCAATATATATATATATATATATTTGCCACGCCCACCGTTGTAGATGAGGATATTTAAGATTTGGCCTAAGCCAAACTTCTCTTCTATTTTATATTAATGTTGAGTTTCTTAACGTGCTCATACTACTTTCTGTATATAAAGAAAGAAATAAAAGAATATTCAATTTTATAGAATCTGCACACTAGTGTAAAAAAAGAAATATAAAAAAATATAAAACCACAAAAAGAATTAGACGAGAAATGTTCTTTTCCATTTGCGTTTTGGGAATGTCATTGGCGCGAGACCCACAAAACGTCTCGTGTCCCCATCAATGATTGACAAAATCTAAATATTTAGTTAGTTGTACATTAGACAATATCAACAATTACATACATGTACACACATACATATATTAAGCTATATCAGCACATCTATATTATACACATATGTTCCATGCGTATGTATTGCACAAGACTGTGTGCGTGCGTGTGTCTATATATATATATATATCGCTATTTCTCAATGTTTCCCATTTTCATTTTATTTTTAGGATATATTCTGCATTGTATAGTAAAGAGATGTGGATCCAAGTGTTTCCACACTACATGTTCAGAACTGTTAAAACATTTTGAAATATTCGTTCGTTTGCTCGTTTGCACATTAAGACAGTATCGCTGTCAGCGCAACATTAAAGTACTATTAAAATGCTTTTTTTAAGATAAATTTCATTTCTTACCACAAAAAGAGGAAGTTTTTGTTATTAAATGGTTTTTTTAATTCCGCATAAATTTAGTTAACAAAAAAAAAAAAAATCAATAAAAGAACTGTGCGACAAAAAAAAGGAAATTCGGAAAAAATTAAAGATCGTGTATGTATCTAAATATAAGAGAGATGCTCAAAGTACGTATTTATACACACATACACACACACACACACACACTTAGTGCGTACATCTCCGTAATCTTTGCATTAAGATTTTTTTGTTATAGTTTTTCCCGTTTACATTACGATTCACTATCGTTGATTCGTCTACGAAATCCAAAAAAAAAAAAAAAAAAAAACAAGCACAAATTGTTCGTTGGGCCAAAAAAGAAAAGATTTGCTTGCTCTCATGAATGTGGTATAGCTAGAAGTTATTTTTAAAAATTTCAAAAAAGAAGTCTGAATAATTCGTCATCGGATGAAGAATGGTTTTGAAAAGTTTAAATTGGACTTTTAATCACTAAATCGCTAAAAAGCGGAAGCATTGCCAAATTCAAATTAAAAAACCGTTCTATTAAAGTTGGTCACCAAGTAAGATGGAAATGAAAAATACAATAAAGGAAAATATAAAATAAAAGGAAAGTCTCTGCCTTCAAAAAATGTACAAAGAATTCCAAATGGACTAATGGTTGATAAATGCAGTAAATTTGTATGTTATGCGGAAGTTGAAAAGTTCTATACATATGAACCTAATAAATGTGCATCAAACATGTGTGCAGGCATACAAATGAAACGTTATTATGTGTGTATATGTATGAAAACATTTTTTTAGATCTATTGCCAAAAAATAAGACCAAAAAAGAGAAATTTTTATATATAAACAAAATGGCTAATGTAAAGAAATGAAATGCAAAGAAGGAATGTGTGTGAGTGTGTGTGCGCGCAATGCAAAAGTTAGAGATGAGCGTAATTCACTGATTTTTGTAACGAATACAATTTCATTACTCGCCACAAATTGTTTTTCTCCGCGATTTTAATTGATAAATAAGAAAGCAATTCTCGCTATTGTTTATGTTATGCGTTGTGACTCACGTTCGCTACTTTCGTTCGCTTTGTTAAATGTAATCGATTTAAGCCTTTTTGGTTGCGGGGCAAAATCTACGATTAATATAAAGAGTTAATGCTTTTATAAGCCGCTATTTATTTATGTTTCACATGAGTTGTACTAACGGTAAACAAATGAAGATTTTCTGAGTGTAACTTGAAGTCATCAATTCACCCATATTTGGGTTTACCGTTTTTTTTTTTGAGATATCACTCTTGGTATGGATTAAGAAATGCCTTATATGTCCAGCAAATATTCAATATTTTTTACAAGTTTACTTTTTCACGATTAAAATTCCTAAAACACGTGTTTTTAATGCGATTGCTTGAAACACTGGGGCTTTCCGTTTAAGGTCAAAACATAAGTTTTGTTTTCTAAAAAATTTTATGAAAATTATCGAAATCATTTTTAAGATTTGAGGTCTTCTACATCAGGGAGTATTTTTTATTTTTTTTTTATTTCATTAGCAATACACAAAGACCCTTAAAAAGTGAATTTTTATTTTACCAACATAAATATCTGAATCGATATAGACATGTTCATCCATATGTCCGTCTATTGTAGGAACGCCCGGGTCGCAAAAATAGAGATATTTAGCTCACACTTAACAAAAAAAATTATATAAATAAATGATGCAGATTTTAGGATATATTTAGGTATCGGCCACATCTGCGATGGTGTTTATATTCTATTATAAAATAGGATTTTATTTATAAAAAACCAAATGAAGACCATTTAATGCCATGCACCACTTAGTTCCACAAATTATGCCACAATTCATTAAGTTGCCGTCTAACTCATTTTGTGAAATATTATTATGTGGAAAGGAGGTCTAAAAATGGTCCGATCGTGTTGAAATTTGGCACAGCCAACAGGCTTTCAAGAGACTTCCTCTTTGCTTGTACCAAATTTTATCGAAATATCTTTAAAAAATCGACATACAGCTTACGCACAAATTTTCCTGGACATACAGACGAATATGATTAAATAGGTTAAGATTTCGTTTCTGAAACGATATATGGATATAATTGCCTCTTAAAATACTCTATGGAATCGATGTTTTCAAATTGTACAACAACACTCTCCAACAGTTTACATCAAATCACTTCAAATGTCATTTTTTTTTTAAATTATGTGTTTGTGATTCTGTTTATTTTTAGTATTTTTAATTACAAACTTGAAAAGGGGTGCTTACAACAAATATATATGAAAAAATGGTTGTCGGGAATGCTAATAATAATGGTAATGTCCCGATGGATGGCGATAACACAAATGCCCACCCCTCCGGCATACCACGGGAACAAATTGATAATATTATGAGTGGCATAGCGAATACGGGCGATGTAAAAATGAACAATCACAGAAAGAAGTTACGACAAAGATTTGATATAATCAAAAAATTGGGACAAGGCACTTACGGCAAAGTCCAATTGGGTATAAATAAAGAGACGGGTCAAGAGGTTGCCATTAAAACAATAAAAAAATGTAAAATTGAAGCTGAAGCCGATTTAGTGCGTATCCGCAGAGAAGTACAAATTATGAGTTCTGTCCAACATCCCAATATTATTCACATTTATGAGGGTGAGTTTGGGTTCATGATCAAGCCATGCAAATGAATTAATGTCTCTGTGTCATGTAGTGTTTGAAAATCGCGAAAAGATGGTGCTGGTAATGGAATTTGCTGCTGGTGGTGAATTATATGATTATCTGTCGGAACGTAAGGTGCTGAGCGAAGAAGAGGCTCGCCGTATATTCCGGCAGGTGGCAACAGCTGTTTATTATTGTCACAAACATAAAATCTGTCATAGAGATTTGAAATTGGAGAATATTTTACTCGATGAATATGGAAATGCCAAGGTATGTATTTGTATATATGTTCGGCAGGTATCCGCATTTGAATGGTATTAATGAAAAAGCCGTTTGGAGGTTACGCCTTACAGTAGACAATGAACTTTGTTTAGACCTAATGTGACCGATGGGCGATAATGTAACGCGTCCTTTAGTGGTCGCTAGGATAAGACGCTAATTATATTATTATGAACCTCTGTACTTAATACTTGCAACACTTGAATGCCGCCTAATAAGTTAGTGAAAGTAGATAGTTTTTTGCAAATTTACTCTCCGCAGATAGCCGATTTTGGTCTATCAAATGTATTCGATGATCGACGTCTATTGGCTACATTTTGCGGTTCACCACTGTATGCCTCCCCGGAAATTGTTGAAGGCACCCCTTATCAAGGACCCGAAGTCGATTGTTGGTCCCTCGGCGTTTTACTCTATACTCTAGTCTATGGCTCGATGCCATTTGATGGTTCCAATTTTAAAAGGCTTGTTAAACAAATCAGTCAAGGTGATTATTATGAGCCGAAAAAGCCGTCGCGAGCTTCTACGCTTATACGGGAAATGCTTACGGTATGCCCGCAAAAACGTGCAACAATCGAACAAATTTGTTCACATTGGTGGGTAAATGAAAACGATCCATTATCGTGTTTGGAATTGGCTGAGGATTTAGCCAATCAAACACCAGTACGTTTGGATGTATTATTATCGTTAACACCAGCCGCTGTCACAGCTGATCAATTAGTGGTGCCATCTTCGGGCGCAAATGCTGGCTTGGAGGGTAAATTAAAAGGAGTGCCACGCAGTCATTTGGTGGGTTCTTTAAGAGAAATTGTGCCGCCTAATACCGAAGCAGAGCGTCGAATTTTAGATATGGTGGCGGGTAAGTTGATATTTTTATTAGTATTTAACAAGTGAGAAAACTAAATTTGGTTCAGGCCAAATCTTAAATGCGCTTCTCATCCACAACGGTGGGCATGGCAATATATATATATTGCGCCCTCTAATAGTTTGTTACATATCTGCGTGCAAGTCTAGTTTTATAATGAAAATTTTTTTTTTTGTGAATTGTGGGCATATCTGTCATCCGACAAGCCCAATTTTGTCACATCAATGAATGGGAAAACCACAAATATGTGCACCGAATTTCAAGTTCATAGGTCAATTTCAGTGGCAGATATATAGATTTTTGTCGAAAATGGGTGCGTCTATTAACCAACCACGCCCATTTTTGGCAATGTCGATGGATGTGACAACTATAAATATAAGCACCAAATTTAAAGTTTATAGGACGCTTTTTGTAGCAGATATATAGAATTTTGTTGATTGTGGGCGTGGTTCTTGAGCGATTTTGCATATTTTTAAAAACGATCTGCGTGCAAAAACTAGGTCAAAAAAGAGTCCGTATAAAATTTCAGTTCAATATCTTTATAATTTAAACCCGTCAGAACAACAGACGGACACACGGACATATATGTCTAGATCGACTTAGTTTTTGATGCTGATCAACAATATATGTACTTTCTGGGGTCTCTAACGCCTCCTTCTGGGTGTTGCAAACGGAAGAACAAAGTTATTATATACCCCCATCTTATGTGGAAGGTATAAATTGAGTCCCTTCCTATGGACTATTTTATATGTATAAAAATCTCACATGATTTTTTAAAAATAGAGTTCTTTTGAAATGTAATGGAATAATGTAAACGGATTTTTAAAGTCTAACTCATGTTGACTGTTAAATGGGGTGTTTTATTAATTGTAACTTATTGACTGGTTTATACTATATACTCGTATTACATATACTTTAAAAGCGGTAAACATATCCGTTTCTTTTTCAATGACTGCAAAATTAAACAAAACAAAATAAAATTATAGCTGGTGGCGAAGCCGCACTTATGCCTTCACCAACACGGACTATAACACCAACACAAAGTCCTATACAAAGTAAACGTAAATTAGAAAACACAATGTCTACAGATCTGGCAGCGGTTAAAAAGAAAGAAAAACCAGGTAACGCTTCGTTTGTTGCGAAAAGTGCTACAAAAGATATGGGAGGTGCCATGGAAACGGAAACAGAAACGGAAAATGTAGAAGCCAATCAATTAAGCGATATGGGTGGTGAAAAATTCTCAACAAAGGATATGGAAAAACTGGGGATTTTATGCGAACAATTGATTGAAAACAATAATAATAATGAATTGGAAACGAAAATATCTACCACGGAGACTGCTTGTGCTGCTGGTGGTGATGTGACCCGTCAAAAAACTCTTTCTAAACTGGAGCCCGTACATGAAGAGGTCATAATCACGCCGGGAGAAACCAAGGATGCTACCAAAGTAATAAAAAAATTCGTTAATAAACATAAAACAAATGATCTGATAAATTTAATTGGACAGATTACACCGGACGCTACTATCCCAGAATCGCATCAACAAAGATCAGCCAATACTATGAACGCCGGAAGAAGAGCATCTATGGGTAAAATCAAGGATGAACAAGATGATCCTCAATTAAGCAAAGTTACAACGGAGCGTCGGAAATCGCGTATTCTAGAAACAGCAGAAAAGTTCCAACAAATGAATTCTTCAAATTCGCCAGCCAGTCATATGGTTGGAAAACCAAAGAAATTTGTTATACCGGGGGTTAGTGTGGGTAGCTTTAAAAAGGAATATGAACGAAGAGCTTCCGCCTCTGGGCTGTCTTCCCCGCAAATTCCCCCAGAACGACAAACGGGAGCAGAGGAAACCAACACCGCGGCTGCGCCTCCTACTAGTGCAGAACAGTCTTTTATTATGGAGACACCAGCGGCAACACCGTCTCTGTCCCTAGAAGAAGCACGCCGTTCAATGCAAAACTCGATTGCTTTGTTACGAGAGGCTCAGAGCGATTCAACCGAGGATACAACAGCCACCGTTCTCAATCAATTATGTGCCAAAACGGAAAATATCAGTATGAGTGACATGGCAGAGATCGGAAATACAGTAACTGAACGTGAACGGAAATTACAGAATGCTCGCGCCATAATCGGAAATGCAATACAACCAGGTAGGTGGACCTGTAAACTGACATTTAATACTGTTTTTATTTACGAAGTTTCATTATATTAAAGTTTTAGAAGAAAATCTCTTCGAGAGTCTTTTTATTTTTCATTTTTATTTTTTTGCTAAAATAAGGATTCAAAGGAATGCACTTATTTAGCATTCCTTTACGAAGTATTTTATTTCGTTGTTGGTTGCTTGCTTCGTGTTATTCCCCCACATATTTGGTTTGGGCTAAATGGCTGTAAAAAGAAATTCTATTAACTAAATTCCTCAATACCGCATGACGTTCATCTCTTTCTCTCTCTCTCTCTATACATTCATATATAAATAAATATTTTAGTTTTACGCAGCAAACCACATCTACAATCATCAACACATTCAGCTTTATTGTGTGCTTCACCAGCTGCAGCAGCAGTATACATGAGCAATAGCGGCGGGGGCTGCGGGCAATTGCGCTGGCTGCGACATATGCCCATTATGGCAACTGTGGCTGACAGTGGTGTAGGTTTCAATACTGAATATAATACTCGTGGTGCTGGTGGTTTACCCCCTCCTTCTCCTCTAGTTATATCAAAAACGCAAAAATCAATCTGCCAACAACAACAGCAACAAACACACCAACAAATTCCATGTGTATCGTCATTGCAGTCACAATCATCAAACGTTAGAAATGTCGTTGCCCTCGCCGCGGCCCGTCAAAATATATTGGGGCATTTAATTGGCCGACGGGGTGGTGGTAGTGGCCACTATCACCAAAACGACACCATTTATAATACACTGAACAAAAATCCGAAACTTTTACCGCAAACAAAACAATTTCAGTCACATCATCACTTGTTTGCACCTTCATCTCTTGTGTCCACCACCAGCACCACAACACCGTCATTATTATCATCAATACCACAACAACAAAAACAACAACAACAGCAACAGCACACTGACAAATGTAGTTTAGAACATTACAGGCAGTCAGTATTGGCGTCACCGATGAGAATGCCAGCCAAAGCCGCCGCTGCCGCCGTCGCTGCTGCTACCAATGTGTCTGTTGTTACTAATACAAATTCATCGCCAAAACCGTTTTATAATGCATCTCATACGTCATTCTTGAAATGTAAGTTTAGATGTCATTCGCTCTCTCTCGTCCGCCCATTCACTCCTCTCTGCGTGTTCTAATCTATTGTTTATTCGTTCCTTCCCGCCTACCTTCGCTAAATAAAATAATTTCTATCTAAACAAAGCAAAAAAAGCAAAAAAAAACAATAACTGAACCAACGAAAAAAAGCTCCATACATTGCAAAAAGCGCATCATACTCATGTGTTCAGTTTATAACCTGTGAGTATTAGAGTCGCTATTATATAAAATATAAATAAAAATTGCTAAGGAAGGGAGCCTGTGCCCTGTGCAGGAATTCCAACATGCAGTGAAGTTGTTCAAATAATCTCAAATTTGTGAAAGTCAGGGCATGCCTACTATTTGATTGTAACTGAATTTATTTGTTGATGTTTGCGTTCAATTTTCTTTAATTACTACACTTGACTTTTTTCGTTTACTTGTTTTTTTTATTCATTGGTTTGAAAATTTTTTTTGAATAACTCAAGGTGGCACCGCGGCAGCAAATGAAGGACAAGATGAAGGTGGTACTATAAAAACATCCACAGCATCCATTACTTTGAAATCGGCTACGTTACCACGCCGCAAAGTTGGCACTAATGCAGAAATACAACTGGATATGAAACCGGCACGTACTGCTGCCGATCAGTCAACGCCAATGCGTTTCACTACGGAAATGCAACATCCCATAGCGGATTTACGCACTGCACCGCCGCGAGATAGCCGTCTCTCTTATAGTCCACCAATCAAGTCAACATTTAACACAAGAGCCAGCAGTTTGGAACCGAAGGAACATATCATACCCATTCAAAGACCGCAAGCTCCATACAAGCGGACTACATCAAATTTAACAACAAGGTGAGTTGAAATAAAATATTTTTGGAAAAAATATTAAAAGGTTTCCTTTGACCCTTCGTTTCTCTTTCAATATAAATCAGATCTGATTCGTTATCGCGTCAATCGACAAATGATTCAGAATCCGAAACTACCGCCATTTCAACAAATTTATCACAATCTACGGTAGCCGGATCATCGCAGCCAATTAAGAAGAGTCCTCGTGAATTTATTATACCAATAGCTGTTGAGGGTGGTGGTTATATAAAGCCGCGCGAAGATAGTGCAGAACCTTCATCTGCATCCAGTCGTAATATTTCGAGCTCTACCTCCACCTTCAATCGTGTACGCCCCACTCGTCGCATTGGGTACGCCAACTTTCATATATAATTTAAAAGTGAAATTCGGCTTTGGTCAAATCTTAAATACCCTCCACCCTTAAATACAAACGATGGGTGTGGCAAGTAAATGATTACGCCTTACCAAATTTCAACTTCATGGGTTAATTGTTGTGACAGATAAATAGGTTTTTGTTAATTGTAGGCGTGGCTTTTAAGTGATTTTGCCCAAATTAAATGGAGATCTGCTCAAAGCTCAGCTCAATGTATAAAAATTTACGATCGAGAGAGTGTCGAAGACAGACAAACATAGGGACATACAGACATATATGTCCAGATGCTGATCTGGAGACTATATACACCTTGTAGGGTTTCTGATGACTTCCTCTGGGTGTTACAAAGGTAATGACAAACTTGGTATATACCCCATGTTCGGTGGAGAGTATAAAAAACTTCAACTTGATATCAACCAAATCTTGCCCACCCTTCAAATTTTTCTCTTGCCAACATTATTACAGAAATACTTTTGATTATATTTAATCATAACGTTTTCTTGTGTTTTCTATGTTGCAAAAACTGAACTTTAAACGTGAATTAGGTCTCTACTTAGTGATGTTAAGGTTGATGATAACTCGCCATTCCAAAAGTTTCGCGCAAGTGCCAGAAATCGTAGCAGTGATGGTGGCGACGATGATGTACCTTTTACTTTACACAAATTACGGTAAATTTATTAATTTTAATGAAATTAATTACGCATACATGTAAAAATAATGTGTAAACAAAATGTGTAAATATTCAGGAGCTCTCGACCCCTTAAGAAATTCAGCCAAGATAATGATTCACAAAGTTCTGGCGAAGAGGACGACGATGATGATGGTTTTGAAATATTAACAGCTGAAAATCTATTCTCGACATTGTTGCAACGCGTAAGTAATGTCCAATAATGGCCAAACCAATAGGAAATTTGGAAATGTATAAAATTGGTTTCTTGGCTTATAGGTGCGCGCATTAACGAATCGTTTGAATGTGAATCATGACATAACATCTGGGTTTCCGGACTCGAATCGTTTATTGAAAAATATGCGGCAAGCACAAAATCCATTTTGGAATCAGGAACCATTCGGCAGGTAAATTGATTTTATTTTTGGTAACATTTCAACTCGCGTTCAATTCACTTATCATATAATGTTATATGTTAATTAGAAGCATTTAATTTGGTTGTTAGCTAATAACTTGTTTCGTTTTATTTTCATGCTGCGCTTCCTCTAACCACAAAAAACAAAAACAAAACAAAACAAAAAATCAAAACTAATTAAAATCGAAATTTATAAAAAATAAAATAATAAACTACACGATTAAATTCCAAACTCAAAATAAACTGTTAACTGCTCAACAATCAATCAATCAATCATACAAACATCAATTGTGGAAACTCGTTTCACGCCATGATTCTGCTCTCCTTTCAAATTCATGCCACAACAACAAAAACTTAATCAACATAATGTCGCGCGCTTTATAATTCCTAACTACTAATTAACTGTACGCCTATAATGTGACCCTCTCAACTGAGTACGTGGTTCACTCTCCTATACATTACTACAACAACAATAAATATTACAAATCATTGAATCATAACCACCATACACAAATACTATCACATGACTACAATTAAGATCCCAAGTGTGTTATACGTTCAGCCAGACTGTTGAAAAGAAGCACGTGTAAGTATAATTTGTTTTATGCATATACACATAGTTTTGTATGTCAATGTGCATGTGTTGTGTGTGTGCATGTAAATGTGCATTAAAACTAACTAAGTAGACACCTCAACTAATAATAACACAAACATCAAAATATGTGATCTTTGTAATTAATCATCACAATCACAAGCATTGCTTCATTTTCTGCTGTACTGTGCAATATTTAAAACACAATGTATGCCATTTCAATTCATTTCATTTTATATTAAAACGCCAAAGCTGAATTATTAATTATTAATGCAATTTTGGTTTATTTTTCAATTGTTGCAGTCGTCTGAAAAATCCATCAAATAATATGAGTTCACCTTGGCGTCATAGTGTAGCACGTGATCTTGGCAGTAACATGGATTCATTATTTGCCACTGATACTGGCGGTAATGATGGTGGTGTTGGTGTTGGTGTTGGCTCTACACTACCCAGAGGTGAATATCACAGAATAAAGAGTAAATTTTTAGAACATTAATGCCACCTTATTGAACGTAGAAACAATGGCAAAGGCACAAAAAACCAGCCAACCTTATGTGCCAAATATTTTGCAAAGTTTTCTTTTTAACCAATCGAATGGACAAATAACTAACGTATAGTAAAATATAGAAAATAACCAAACACATGCATAGTTATGTAGAGCGATAATTATAAAAGGACTGACCAATATAATTTTATACCACACACACACACACACACGCACACACACATTGTTAGAAAAAAGCATAATGCTGTCGCAAATGTTAATGAAACAACAACAGTCAAAATGCAAAGGGCCTTATGTGAATACTTCCCCGGTATTCATTCATGTGAGATGAATAGATTTTTCTTATGCCTGAGTGTTTGGCATACGCCCCAAGTAAAGTAAAAACTTACTCTACTCTTCTGTAGGTGCTGTCTAAAAAAGAGCAAAGGGCCGTAGGGGGAAATATGAATTTTTTTTTTTTTTTTTGAAATTTTGTTATAGCTTCTGCGTCCTTTATTCTATCTATCTCTCTCAACATTGATAACACATTGTAAAAGCATACGAGTATGTATGTATGTACATGAATTTATAATTTATGTTTAATATTAAGAATATAATTGATTTAGAATTGTTTTTGTAGTACTTTGTTGTTGGTATTGTCGCATCAAAACTACTTTTTATATTTTTTTTTCTACAATTTTATTATTATTATTATTATTCTCACTATTATTCATTAACCAAGGAAAAATGCCATTTAATAACAAATGGCGCAATACTGGCTACAGTTTTGTTTGTATGTGTTGATTCAGTTGAACGTTTCACTATTTATATATGAACAATGAAACATATATTTGTCGTATTCAAAGTTTTTAAGCAATGAAGACAGTGAAGAAGGACTATTGTACGTATGTATGTATGTATGTATGTATTTATATCACATCTAAAAAGACCAACTCCGGAAATATGTTTAAGAATGGGTGCAACGTTGCTTAATACCAAACATTGCAATTACCGTAAATCAATCGAAACTTAATTAATTCAATTATTATCTTTTGCTTTTTACTTGTGAGAGAAAGGATAAAAACATAAAATAAAAATAAAAATAAAAACAAAAACAAAAGAAACGAAACAAACAGAAGCCAAGGTGCTGGAGATATATTTACACTCAGTTATAATGTTAGTTAAGTGAAGAAAGCTTTTGATTTTCTTACATACAATAAAGCAAAATTATTTTGTTTTCAAACATTGAAACCTTAACTGTTTTTAATTGAATTGTGTGTGGATATCATGATAGTATTTTATTAATCTTCTTCAACATTTTTTAATCAAATCAGATATATTTTGTAATATATAAAAAAAAAACTAAAAAAAGAGAAGATTGACAAGTTAACACAACAACTTATTAGTGGAAGCAAATCATACTTATGTACATATTTAGGTTAATGTTTGTGGTGCTATAACACCATTCTCACTTTCATATCTTTTTTTTTTCTTAATTTTTACTAATGTTTTGCTTTTTTACGCTATTCCGGCAGTGTTTTGTATTAATAATCTGTTGCTCCCCAAACTAACTTGGAATATAAAAAATAAAACCGATTAAACAAATTGTTTGATATAGAAGCACCCATCACCCATCACCCACCCAACCACAAACATTTACCATCAACAACATTAAACAACATTTTCTTATATAAATGAACGCATACATAACGTTAAACTTTGCAGGCTTTCGTTTTGAAATTGAATATAAAATTACATAAGAGTACATTATTTTGAAATGATCCAAGTTCACTTTTCCAAAAACAAATCAAAATTTTGACTTGAAGGGACTTGGAGCACTTTAAAAACAAGTAAAAAATTTATATTTGGCTTAGGCCAAATCTTGTATTTGTATACCCACCATCTTGGATTCTGATTAAAAATATATAATAAATTTTGTGGGGTCTCCGATGCTTCTTTCAGGGCATTCCAAACGCTTTGGCGTAGTGGTGGGTATAACAATTTGTATTCATATCAGAAATAGTCCAAAAAAAATTAAATTCTGAAATACAATTAATTTTTTCTTAAAATTATAAATAACTTTAATTAATGAACGTAATTTGAACTGAATATGAATATATGAACTAAACAAGGTGCAGTACTTAAAATTAATTTTTAAAGTTTTGCTCCTAAAATCATGAATATGAATATGAAACAATAAGAAACAATGGAATTATACTTTCTTTACTTTGTTTAATCTAAAGTTAATCAATTTTAATGTTAATGATTAAAAAGCTACAAAATATATTGTCTTCAGCTATTATATGTACGAGTATGTGACACAATATAAAAACTTAACATTGTATAAACATAAATTGGGATTTTTCCAACAAAAGTCAAACAAATCATAAAAACTTTGAATACGATGATGCCTGCAGACAAAATCAAACACAAAAATTTATTATGATTAGCATTCATTGCTGAACCGCTATTTACAATTTCTCGATAATGTTGTTGTTATTGTTAATGTTGTTGTTGTTGTTGTTGTTGTTGTTGTTGATTTTGACTACATTTTAGTCATTTCCTTTTGCATTCAACTTGGATGTCATTCACAGTACACATGCATTCATACCAATTTAAAGCGTTTGCTATTTGCGTTCGGCTATGCAACTTCTTTGTTATTGCATTGTAAAGTAAAGTATTAACATTTGTATTTTGAAAAAATTCTTTTTATTATTATTATTTATTCCCTAGAGCACTCGCCTTATTTATCATTACAATTATTATTTTGTATTATTATTATTAGTTGAGCTTTTGTTTGGATAAATAATTTTTTTTTAACCTACAATTTGACAAATGTGCATGTATGTATGTTTGTATGTTATTAATATAAAAAAAAAAATAATAAAAAAAATAATAATGCGACATATAAAAAACATTATTCTGCAATGGTTTCTTCTGATGTGCTTAAAAAAGTGTCATCAAGTATATTTAAAATTTGTGAGAGTAAAGCCATTGGTGACAATTGGTTGAGGTGGATAAGAGAGAGAGACAGAGACAAGGTAAGAGAATTATAAACTTTTCCCTTCGATCAATTTATATTTTGCTTTTGGCACAAACAAATCCGTTAAGCAAGTCAATGCTTAGACGTCCTTTAAATACTCGATAGTGAAAATTAGTAGAAAAATGGGAAATGCCAGTGTATAGAGTGTATTAAGGCTACATGACTATTGCACTCTCAAAATGAGACAAATGGAAATTATACCTTGAATTATATTCAGAACTGTAAGATAATTGTCATAAAAAACACCAAGGTAAGTATGTAGGAACCGATCTCCATGTAGAATTTGTCATTTTCGTCGCTGTTTTCTAGTTCACTTGAATCATAACATTTTTATTAATTTTATACCAAATATCCACTGATGTACGTCGTAGAATTATTTCTTAATAAGAAAGTTTTTGTTTTGTGATTGAAGGAGCTTAAGTCGGAAATCGAAAGATATTTAGGAAAATAGCTACAGCGAGTAAAGGAGTTAAATGTTGTTAATTACCCAAGTCCATTTTGTATTTTTTCGTTTCCCTTTTTTTGAATTCCATTCCAGGTAGCGAAGACGTTTGCGTAGGCGATCAAAGTTTACCCAAGAATTTAAAAACTGATGAATTTCTTGATTTGACGGATTTAGATTTGTCACGCCTACGATTAAGTAAAAAAGATATTGAGACATTATCTAATATTACGCCCGGTCTCCCGAAATGTTTTCAAGAACAACTGCTGGCAAAGTTGCCACCAACTCAGGCGCGCAAACTGTCACGAACGTTGAGTGTTCAAAATAGTCCACAAAAGACGGTAGTGAAAATTTATAAACGTAGTCAAAGTGGTGGACGGGGCAATCTATCCGCCACAACCAAAGTCGTAGAGAACAATAATCCGAAGCCCTATTGCGAAAAGTTGGATAAAAAAAATGGAGATTTTACAAATGTCTCCAGCAATGCTACAGCAATGGGTAGAACGTTACCAAAGTGCAACAATAGATCAGGTCATTGTAATGGTCAGAATAGCGAATTAAATACAATCGACACGAGAGACCGTTACAACCACAGAGATGCATTTAGCAAAGGTCAACAAGCTCAGTCTAGCGCCAGTTGCAACAACAACAATTCTTTATGTTCCTCTTGTCCCACAAGCATTAGTGATAAGTACAAATATTACTCACCATACGTAAAGAAAATGACCAAAGAATCCACAGATACCATAGCGCAAAAATCACGTGAAATAATTTTGAATGGCACTGCCTTAGATGTAAGTTCGAGCAATTGTACAACACAATTACCACCGCAATCGGTGGCAGCGAGCGGTGATGGTCCATCATCATCACATGTGTCAAGAAATGCTACTTCTGTGCGATCGGAACGTCTCACTCCACGACGCTTCTCCAGGTTTTTACGATCCGAAGATAGCATACATGAGAAACCTGCAGAGGAATGTTTTATGGACGAAGATGTTAATGTATCACCACCACCACCACTCTTATTACAAAAATCAAAATTTAAACATCAGCCTTATAAAGACTCTTCATCGTCCGTAGAACAAGAACATCAGGTAAAAAATAAAAATGTTGATATATATAGCGAGTCCAGTGCGAATAATAAAAGTGGCGGCGAAATCAATCGTAATGAAGGTCAGCGTCATTTGTCGCGATCTCGTGATGTTATTACAATCGATAAACTTGAGTTGGCTGATAAAATATTGCAGGAATTACAGCTTCTCTCGAGTATGCATACTCAACAAGAGCGAGATTACAGTAAACGAGGAGATGGGGCGAAAACAAGCGCAACCACTGCCGAAAAAGATGCTAATTTAGAAAGTTTAAAAGAATTAACATTAACAACGGCACCACCCACCAAAAAAGGGAAGAAGGTTAAGCTAAAGGACAAGAAACCATGCGATGCAGCAGGTAGTGATGAAAAAATACCAACGTCGTCTATTAAGAAAGCTAAAAAATTGATTAAAGCTTACGATACGAAATCAATGTCGCCCGTGTCGCCTTTTGACAGTACAGTACAAACTCCCAACATGGACAATAAAATTGATTTGTGTGAATGGGAAATGGGTTGTAGCAAGAAGGAATCGAAACTTAGACGTCCCAAATCGTATCCCACTAGAGAAGCCTCTACAGCTAATGATGAAGAGATCTCAACTACAGTTCCATGTTGTAAAAACTCAAACAAAGTGGACGCCACTAATTTAAATATAGATAATTCCGCGGTTGACATGCAGTCAAGTAATGATTCAACATATCGAGAAAGTCGTCTTTTAAGACCTAAAAGTTATCCTTCCACTAAATTATCGGGTGTAAAAACACTAAAAAAAGTAGCAGAGGAAGATGCCAGCGCCATGCAACTGGCGAATACAAACTCAAATAGTGAATTATCAAAAAAGTCTGTAAAGAATACGAAAAAATCAAAGATTCAAAAACCCACCCTTTTAGCTTTAAATACTCATACAAATCTTGCAAGTCCAATAGAAGATGATATGCAAGAATCGTACACAATTATAGCGACTGCACGAGGTAGTATGCCGTACAAAGAAAAATCACCCGAAAAGAAAACAAGCAGAGGTCTACTGTACGCCATTGGGCAAAAATTCGAAAAATTACGTGATTCGGCAATGCACAAAGAAAGACGGCCAATATCTCCTTCAACCCATGTCAACTCCATAAAAACCGACCCTTTACCACCCGAAAAAGTTAAAGATAAACTCTCGATGCTTTATAAGAAAAAGAAACCGATTGATAAGAATGTTATGACAACAAAATTAGTTGTAGAGGGTGATGTTAGTGATGGTTGTGATGCTGGTTATAAAAGATCGCGCATGAAATATTTTAAAGAATTCGAAGGGTGCGGTAGTGGCAGTGGTGGTGGTGACAATGGGGGGAAGTTAAAAAAAAGTGACACAAAGCGATCCCGCATTGATGCTTTAATACGTACATTACGCGAACGCTCGATACCGCGCCAAGCACCCGCCACGCCAAATCCAAACGAAAAAACCAAATATATTAAAAGAGCAATTAGTGCCGAAGACTTGCCAGATGCAACTTTGCAAAGAAAATGTTCCGTTAGTCGAGTGTTGGGTTTATTTAAACGAGCCGATAAAGAGAGAACCGCGAACGTATGCAGCAATAGTGTACGCAGTACACGATCCACTAGTAATATTGAGCGATCCACTTCACCGCCTATATATGAGAATATCCAAAAAACTTTTTCAAAATCCTTAATAAAACTGAACCAAAACAGTGCCGATGTCCAAAAATTAATGGAAAAATATAACAATAAATCACAAGACTTTTGTGCTCGTCACTACACTTCAGAGGACTCGCCGCATACCTGTTTAGTGTGCTTTAGAGATCCGGTTGCAAGGAAAACTTTTCAAGGGACACATGCGAAAGGTAATAAGGAGAAGCGGAAAGATTTAACTCTCGATTTGGAGAAAATTCATAAAACGGATATTACGAAGGAATGTGATAATGCCAGTATTTGCAACGCCAATAATGCTGTAGATCGGAATAATGCTTTACATAATACCAACACCTATTCAAACTTGCCACCCTATAATGCGACCGCATATAGCTCATCCAATAATAGTTCCAGCTTACCATCGGTAGAAAATAATTCACTTCGTAGGAATAGTAATAATAATAATAACAACAATAACAATTATAATACCAGTATTACAAATAATAATAATAAAAATAACAACAACAATAGCAACAATAATAATAATAATAAAGCTCTTCGTTCAACCGGCTATCGTCCGTTAGCCACCACTCACGAACACATGACACGTAACAATAAAAATAATAATAATCTGCCAATGTCACCGTCTTGTGAAAATATCGCAAATTATTCCTCGGATTCAAAAAGTCAAGATCAAGATGATGGCGCCTCTACGTCAACATTCTTGTCGCCAACAGAAGAAAAGGAATTATATTTTGATAATTGGTCGGTATGTTCTGAAGATAATTACAGTCGACAGGCTGCTACACCCTCACCCACCGCGTGCACTGTAGGTAGATGCTCAAAGTCTAGACAACAACAAAGCTCATCTCCACCTGCCTATCCAGGAGGTGGTGGTGGTGGTGCTGGTAATGACGGTTGTGAATTAAGCGATCCCAATGAAAGTGTCATTGATCGTATTAAGCGACGTAGTTTTTATAGTCGTTTTAATGAGAAGAAACCGAAACGAACCAGTAACATTGTAGGTCCGAATGCGACTCGAGAATATTATCGCGAACAACAGGCTGCTATGAAATCCTTAAAATCATCCATTAAAAGTCGCAGCACTACTAGCCGAGAGGAGCGGGATATTAAACGTAATCCGTCGCCAGATATAACTCAAGAATTTTTACGTCCCCTTAAGCTAAGCCCCCTGGGTACAGAACTCAAACCACCAATTAATAAAACGAACAGCATCAGTGTTGATAAAGATTGTGCTGGTAGTGGGAGTGGTAGATCTCGCAAAAGTCTTAATGATATACGAGTCCCAACAACACCAAAACAGTATGCTGCTCTAACAATAACAGATAAAGATTATCTCGGTGCTGGTACAACTGCCACAATTTTATCGTCCTCATCAGCACGCTCTGCAAAAACTATTCCATATGAAAGTAGTTTTCTTACAACAACAGCAGCAGCAGCAACAGCAACTCCAACGGGCTCTTACTACAGTACTTACAATCCGAAAAGGCGTTCTTCTTATAGCATGTCAGGAACATTGTCTTCAGCTAGTGGTGGCAGTGGCAGTGGTAGTGGTGGACACTACAACACTGCAACCACAAAAAATACCTTAATTAACGGTTATGCTACAGTAGGTAGAAAACCCCTACGAATCTATGATCAACGAACCAAATCTTTATTAGAGTCATCATCCTCAGCTTCAAGCAATTATAGGGGAGATATATCAACCAGTTCACGAGATTATTCAACGAGTACATTAAGGTATGTTTCGAATATGAAAAATGTGAAATCTTTTGAAAAAGAAAAAATTCAGATTCGCAGCAATCAATTTTGATGGATTTGTTGTAGATCTAATTCTAGATATCGCACACCGTCAGTGTCACGTAGTCCCACCAATATTTGATGTACAACGCCACAAAATGGTTTTTGTATATTCTGTTATTATAGTGAAAGCAACAAGAGAAGAAGAAGCCAGACCGGTTCGTCCTCAACTTCGTCAAAGAGCAGTGCTGCCCATAAGCAACCACAACAGCGTTTACAGCTAAAGTTTAGCCCATCAAGCGAACCTAAGAACTGGTTTTAAACGTGCAGAAGCTGTCCTCTCTCTTATATATTAAATTATTTTTAAATCTAAAATGCAAAAAAAATATATATATATCATAACGTTAGAAGTATTTCGAAAAAAATTGGTACAAAACATTTCTTAGAACAGGCAAGAGCAACACGCAGTCCGCCAAGGTTCACACTAGATTCTCTTTTTAGTTTTAATAAAACTTTGTAGCGGGAAATAAAAGAAAATATGCCCTCTTTATGTATTGTAAATACATATTATATCCTTGAAACAAGAAGTTGGACAAAAATGTAATGTTTGTCAAATGAATTAATTTGCAGAAAAAGTGCAGTTATGCTCGAAAAGTGTTCCTTTGACGCTTGATATGATAATTTGTAAGAAAAGGTTGCTCTGGACTGTCCCAGAATAAAGATGGTTCCTAGTAACAGTAAACAAACAGAAAAAGCGTAACTCCTAATACGAGCATCGGGCTGTATTTAAAATATCCATAAAATCAAAATTCGCAATTCTTAATATTTTCTTTCGCCAAAATTAATGAAAAGAAGCTCTTCGACTTAAGACCTCTTTCCACCATTTCTCCTTAACTGATGATTTATTAAAAAGTAAGCTAGACCCCCATTTAATGTATGAAAACTCTATAAATTTATGACACAAATTATACATAGCTGTGCTGTTTAACGTACAATGAAATTAGAAATTAGTTTAATTGCTTCTTAGATTTATATGCAATGATGAGACAATGATTCATACCCGAGAGGAAGTGATCTTACTGCAACATACTTAAATTTTCATTATTAGTATTTATTATAGTATGGTTTTAGGCTTCAAAGTTAAATAAAACTAAAAACAACTAGAAAAACTAAATCAGATCGGATAGTCTTAGTGAGCGTTAGTTTACAACTTTATACACAATAATTGAATCAAAAGCAAAAGTGGAGAAAAACAATGTGAAATTAATTATTAATCGGTGAAGATCGGTGTGATTGTTATTGCAATTCCAATAGATTGACTTTAGAAATAATCCAGATATGAAGGAATGTTATAAGAAGTGCTAAATATTGTTTATTACATATGTGGGATAGTAAAGTTCCTTTTCATACTACAAGCTCTACATTAATGCTTGTTGATCTCTAATATTAATTGTAAAGCAAAAATAAACGATTTTTGCCACATAATAAAAAAATGAAATTTCAAATGAGAAAAAACGTGCTTGACTTGGTAAAATTTGTGCGGAAACCGTTTAATCACTCTTAGAGTATATTTTTCTCATCTCAACGGTCGCCAGAAAGTTTTTCATTCATTGTGGGCGCATATTTTATATAACAATCCATCCTTTTGTAATTTGTTAATAGCGGAGGTGACTGCCGACTGGAGTCCATACATACATATAACAAACGGACATGCGAGCATTGCTAAATCGACTCAGATTTTGTCAATAATATCATAAATACACCGAATTCTCTTTTTGCACGAATTTGATTTAACACGAAAAAAATTCTTTTTCTACACGAATTGTTTTGTTTTTAAAAGGATTTTCAATTTTTTTGGGTCTGGAACCAATCTACTATTTTTCCATTTAGACAATATCTTTTTTGCACCATTTTTTTTGGAAACGTATCTATCGTATAAAAAGAGAATTAGGTGTACATACATTTGTGAATATACGGTAGTTGCAAATGATGGCGAATACATCTCCCACATCACAAACATTTGAAAAGTTAATAAAAATAATATCAACTTGGGCGTTTGTATGCATTCATATATACATTATAACTAAAGTAAGGATTTTATTAATGTATTAGTGTTTCCTTTTTTTCTTACTTTTCAATCGGAAACATATGCGTCACATAAGTGAGTGTATTGTATAAACTTAAGTTAAGAACGAATAAAAGTTTCACCAAAGAATCTATTACACAGAACTTGTTTTAATACTTGTTATATTTATAAACAACAGGATTTCTTAGTTGGACGTTTTCAATTTATATGTTGGCAAGAATGGCACATAATACGTCCATTTCCATCTGTAGAATGAAAAAGCAAACTTAATATGAAACAATCAAGAATTCGAAACATAAGCAAGACTTACCTCTTCAAGATATTCATACCAAAAGGGAAATTATAATCTGTGGCTGTGCCATCATTCACGCAATCTTCAGTTAAAGGCATTTCGTTAGCCCATTCAATTAGGCCACGCTCTTCATGAGTACCTAGCCATATAAGAAAAACATACACTCACACAATAGAGTCTTCGTCTTCTTCCAGATATTGTAAATAAAAATGAAACGGCGTTTGCATGAAATAAGTTTGAGTTCAAAATTGCAGAATATTTTCTAAGAAATATGCCAAAAATTTCTGCAATAGTTTAAAAAAGGGCTCGGGTCACTGCTCTCTTGGTTTTTAATTCTATTCAGGCAAAAAGTTACATCAAAAAACGTATTTGTGGGAATGAAGAATTTGTGGGAATCATTTGACTCAACTCCTCAAAAACATTGAATGAAAAGTGAAAGGACATTAAAAAAGTGGGCGTGGTATGTGTATATATACAGAGACTCCCCAAAGACCAATTGAAAAATGCTCCGGTCTAAACAATTTATATGAATTTGTATTTCGCAGGGGAAGCTGTTCCTTTTAAACATATTAAACGACATTCTGGACGTTTACCTGGAATTACATTATCTAGAAAACAACCCAATATGCCGCCCACCAAAATCGTAGTACCCAACAAAACTGTTAAAGTTGAATCGACCGTTTCATTGCCGGTTCGTATAGCCCCAGGATGATGTTGTATCCATTTGCATAACACCATTGGAAAAAATACAGATAATCCTAATATATATAAATTGCGGGAGGAGCGTAAATCGACATATTGTAATGTTGATAAGCCAAAGGCAATGATCATGCCGAACATCACACAAAATATACCGCCAACCACAGAATCTGGTATTAATATGAATAGTGCACCAAATTTACCAATGATACCCTGTAATACCATAATGCAGGCAGCCCATTGGATAACACGTCGCGATCCAATCTAAAAATTCATAAAAAACCAAACTCATGTACTCAGGCAGCATTTTCAAATCATAAGAATACATACCTTTGTGACTCCAATGGCACCGACATTTTCGCCAAAGGTATTTGTACCATTACCAGCACCCCACAGCCCAGCCAAAACTGTACCCAAACCTTCTGTACCAATACCACGATTTATGGCATGAAGTGGCGGTGGTTGAGCTCCTGAAATCGAATAATTTTGTTTGTCTCTTGGAATCCGGATGGAATCGTATGGAATCTGCTGCATCCACTTGTAATAATTACTACTCACCAGCCATTTGTGACACGGTTGGATAATAGCTTAAGGACTCTACGGTGCAAGCCAATACACCAGCCAACATACCTAATGAACCCGACAATGTTACTGATGGTGGCCCAAATTGTCCCGGATATGGTATATAAAACCATTTGGCATTGGTTAACACTTTCAAGCGAACATCTGTACGTGAAGGATGACCCTCTTCGAAAACGTTCGTATAGGTCAATATGCCACATAAACCCCACATAATAACAATGGTTAAGAGAACCTAGAAGGTATATAATTTTGTTTCGATTTTCTCACAATACCCCACAAAATTTGTTACCGGAAATAACCGAAATAGGAGAAATGGCCGAAACGTAATGCCGTTACTCTTGCGATAATATGGCACTGGTATGGCAACATTGGACATCATTTGCGACAGGAGAGTAAGCATGGCACTCGTTCTGAGGAGAAAAGAAAGAAAAAAAATCCGTAAATAAATAATTTCTATAACCAGCTACCTACCCCACCGCTATACCCCAATGTTTGGAAGCTGTACTAGCCGCATGTTCGAATAATGTCAAACCCACCAACGACACTGTTGGTACAATTGTTAGAGGCGTTATAAAACGTAAAATTTTGCCAACCATTCCTGTATAGCCCATGATTACTTGTACCATTGCTGACACCGCTATAGCTCCCGACAATTCACGCATACGAGATTGCCATAAGTTTGTACGTTCCATTTCATCCATTGCATTTATTTCACTGTCCGGTGGACATTTCCATTGCGGTAAGGTTAGTATGGCCAAGGTAGGCACCAAAAATGATATTGTACCACCTTGCACGATTGGCAAGCGAACACCCCATGTAGCTTGAATATATGTAACAATGCCAGTAACAAAAATCATTGTTGATATAATTATGCCACGACTTGGATCTTCATCGGACATACACAGAGCCGGGGTTAATATGAACGGTATTGAGACGATTGCCCCAATCATTGTTAAGTAATGTTGAAATGCCAAAAGTATACATAAATACCACGGTGGGTTATCATTTATACCGTACAAGAGAATTGGTTTCGCTTTGTGCGGTTTTTCATTAGCCACCTGATGAAATTCCTGTTCAACTGTTAACCTTGCTACAGCAGGTGGCAGCTATAAATCGATTTAAACAAAGTTCGACTTGTTTGAATTGTTCTCGTTTAGTTGTTTTTTTATTCGAAATAAGAAGAGTTTCTATGCTCATCGTATGGACAACATTCATAATAAGAAATAACTGCTCAAACTTTTCCTAATAATATGTGCGTTGATTCCTTTTTTTATTTATTAAATTCTACAATTATACCGATCGATTCAGAATCAAAATCTGAATCGATTTAACCATGTCCGTCTGTGTGTCCATGTAAATTTATGCGTAAACGGTTTTGGAGATATTTCAATGAAATTTGGTACAGGGACATACATTGGCCGAAAGAGGAACCCTATTGAAAATGGACCTAAGCGGACCTTTTTAGAACGCATTATGATATGGAGGTCTTTATACGGCATCAGGTCACAATTCTTAATATTTTTTCACAATATTTGGTGAAGAATAGTTAATTAGCTTAATATTTGGCTGTGTCAAATTTGAACCTGATTAGAACCCCTTTCCATATAATGATATTTCACAAAGAAATTTAAACACCTCGTACTTATTGGCACAACTAAACCAATTATAGCATAATTTGTAGAGCTGAGTAGAGTAGGGCATTAAATGTCCGGGCTTGACCGACTATAACATTTTCACTTGTTAATTTTAAATATTTAATACGTAGTCCGTATGCGAATGTTATGCTTTCTTTGTATTCACGAGTAATCCCATGACTACAATTAATTGTCGTCTATGGTATAATTAAAAGGTATACAAACATTTCATCAAAGCAACAACTAATAATTTATTAACTTATTTGCATGTTGTTGAACTGTTGCTGTAAGCATCTTAGTGAATACATATTATGAACAAGTTGCAAATGCCATAATCACATGCTCCTGTGGCCATAACTTTAGATTGATTCTATCAAGTTGTTAACTTTTTAATAGGGAGACATTCAGGGAGGGAGATGACATTAAATTGATCACGACACCGAGTTGAGTAATTTGAATTGATAATTATTTAGTTGTAACAAGACTGTGTCTATGTGTGTGTTGTCTATTATATGCATACATTAAATAAATTGAAATTGATGAAAAGTTTCCAAATCGGTAATTAAGTGGCGCTTAATATTCAATATGATTGAATTTAAAGATTAATTATGTAAACCCTTCCTTTTTTGAGAAAAGATGGCTGATGTACTAGGTTTGTCTCACCCAGAAGGTGGCTTGAGAAATCTTACAATATATATACATATATATTTCTGATCAGCAACAAAGCCAATGTGTCCGGGTGTCCGGCCACTGTTGACACTCTCAAGATTGCAAATTTTGAATAGTGATACATAAAAAGTTAATTTAAAATACCAAGCAGTACCAAATAGCTTAGTTACCAGTTACAATAGACGCACTAGATGCTTAATTTCCTGCATTGCGTGGAGCCGGTTGCTATGGAAAGTGTGTTACTAGCATTTGTGACGAAGGACACTTAGTCACATAATGTAGTTGCGGTTAATAAAAAGTACGTTTTAATAGAGAGGCATTAGCATTTCATTCTATTGCCCAAACGGACTTATATGCTCCAAGTTCGTCTCCTAGTTAAGAAATATCTTCGTGGAGACTTTGTTTAAATTAACCAAGAAATATGAGACTTGTTTCTTACGTTGTCTTCCTACTTAAGTTCTGCCATGCCCAATTATCCAATTAATTTTTTATTAAAGCACTTAGTGTCTATATACAACATTTCATTACGCTTTGTTAATAAATGTTTTGGGAGAGTTGAGAAAATATCTTTTACACCCAAATTTTTTTCATTCACTTTTGTTGTAGAAATAATAAATACGTTATATTGTATGTAATTATTTAACTCTTATTAAATTCCGTTATTTTGTTATTACTCCATCCAGTTCATTGCTTACCCTTAAATTATTCTGCATTTCCACGCTTTCCACGCTTTCCACGCTTTCCAATGCCATTATTATACTACTTTGAAGGGTTTTTTTCACATATATTTTAATAAGACCGAAACTAAACGAACTGATCCAAGCGAAGGCTAAACACGAAATGAATCTTCATAGAGCTGAGTTTTAACGCCTGTCCCGTACTTTTCAATGTAATAACAAGTAAAAATGTTTTGTCCAACAAACTCGATCATATCATACCCTACACCACCTATTAAGCTAATTTGTCAAAAAATATTAAAAATTACAGTTTTTTGCTATATAAAGACTTCTACTATAATAAGATCTAATATTAGGAGGAGTTCTAAAAATTGTCCGATTCTGTTCATTTTCAATAGGGGTTTTCTTTGGGGTAATACATGTCCTTGTACCAACTTTCATTACAATATCCCCAACAAAATGGGACCTACAGCTTGCGTCCACTTTTACATGGACGGACAGACAGACAAGGTTGCGACCAGTAGCTTGGGCACAAAAATATACAAAAAATGTACTATACTCGACGTAAAATTCGACTTTCACGTTCATACGTAAAACATACACAATTAGAGGGCGTAATCACATACCTGCTATGCCCACTATTGTAGATGTGAAGGGTATTTTAGATTGGGCCTAAGCCAAATTTGGTCTTTCTTACTTGCTATAAATACATTTCACCCAAGCCTTAAAGTAGCTTTGCTTGCTTTGTTTAACGGATTCGATTTAATTGATTTGTAGCTATCGACTACTTGTATTAAAGTTACTTTGTTATGTACTGGTATTCACAGAGAGTTTCTGCAATGCTTCGAGTGCGTACTTAATTAATTCTTAATTCCTTCCTTTCAATCTTCCTTTATGGATGACAAGTATTCGAATACTTTTACGTCCGTTGATAATTTATTATATTTTTTTAGAGATGAAATATCTTCAATGATAAGGTTGATACAAATCTTTCTCTCTCTCTAAGTACCGTACTCTTTTGCTATATTTATTTTTTAGTATTAAAACCATAATATTTTAGAATTTTTTTTCATAATTTATATCGAGAAATATTAAAAAAGGGCTTCAATCTTATTGAAATAATGAAACAGTAAGGTATATAGAGTTATATGGATGTACGTATTCATGTAATAGACATAAAGCAGATGGAGGAGAGCGGGCTCAGAAAAGAAAACTCACGCTAACGACATAAAAAACATATAATTTGTTAAAATAATTTGAAGCACAACATATTTATGCGTAGGTATACATATATATGCATATATATGTATATATATATATATATGTGTATGTGGAGGATGCACAGGTAACTATATTTTATACTATATAGGTTATATATTAATATGGTTTTAGGAGGGGAGTGATGTGCATTGACATATTCAAGTAGGAAATGCATAATTCTGAGCTTGTTCTTGAATCCGAATGCAACGATTTTCAGCTATTATGCTGTTGTTGCTGCCTTTCTTCTTCCTCCTTTTCTTTCTCCAGCAATTGGAACAACAAGTAGTAAAACATATAGAGCGACAGCATCACCACCAATTTTTGCAATTGTCTAATGCTTCTTCAAAATCATAGTCTTCCTCCTCATCGTCCAAAACTTCCGATTCATTAGATGTTGGCATTTCTACACCATCTATGGGCTGCGTTGGTACCATTGGTACATCATCGTCATCGTCATCCTCATCGTCCTCCTCATTTAACGTGTTTATATCATCGATTGTAGTGGCCGATACTATAACAAGGGCATTCTCGTCATCATCACTTTTTCCATTATTATCGTTCATGTTGTTATTATTATTATTATTGCTAATGATGGTATTGTTGCTATTATCTGGACTATGGCTGTGAACGTTGACAGGCGTCGATGTGTCTTTGTTTAAGTCACAACTGTTACTGTCCTCATTGGGAGCATCGGTGGCGACGCCTGAACTAGCCGCAGTGGCGATAGCAACTTCAGAACAGGTAGTCGTTGCTCCAACTGGACCGTCAGCCATTGCAGGGAATGTAACATGTGGACTAAATGGTGCATCCAAGTCTTCCAAACCTTCGGGAATTTTCAATTTAGCCAACTCCTCTCTTAAATGGCGGTACTGCCGTCTCAATACCATTGAGTTAAATGATATTGTTCGACTGTTGCGCTCACTGTACTGGGGCTTACTCAACTCGTCAATCCAGTTCTCAATTTGTGCGCAAATCTCATTTCGTTTTAACCAAAAATGCGTCTGTATTACCTGGAAAGTGTTAAAATTGTATAATTGCTGAGAGGTAATGAAACAATTCAATACAAAAATTCCAAAAAAATGTATGATGGGTGTAAGAATAGAAATCGTTTAGCCAGGTTTAGTGTCTTATAATAAAAACGACTTACTTCTTTAAAGCAGGAACTCGGATTGCGTATTTGTTCAAGCATTGCCCACCGTACGCAGGCTTGATATATATTACTATTGTATTCGCGCGATGAATGTGTACCACTCGGTGTGCCGCGGCTGCGTTCAAATCCGGGTTCATTAAAATATGGTTCCGGCACTAAAATCAACGACTGTATAGAGACTAATACTTGCAGAAAACTGGAAGTTTGTGCATTCCATTTTTCTTCGGGTCGACCATGCCATGTATTTAGAACAGACAAGCACACTTTCCCATCGTTATATAAGTTTGGATTAAAACGAACTGAATGCCGACCTGTTGTCTCCAGGTTAATTTGCATCGGTTGGTTGGGATAATCGGGTGGAAAGAACACATCAAATTCAAAGCAGCCATTAGCATAAGGTGTGTCAGCTGGACCAGTAATTAAAACCTGTGTAAAAAAAGAAAAAAAAGAATAATTTTATTAATAGTATCAACAAGTAGGAAAACTAAATTTGACAAGTAGGAAAACTAAATTAGACTTAAATACCCTCCACATTCACCACAGTGGGCGTGACAGGTATATGTTTACGCCCTCTAATAGTGTATGCATTACGTATTAACTGGAAAGACGAGTTTTATGGTGAATATTTTTTGTAAATTGTGGGCGCGTCCATTATGCGACCACACTCATTTTTGGCACTTCAATGGGTGGGATAAATATATCCACCAAGTTCATAGGTCAATTTTTGTGGGAGATATACAGAGTTTTGTCAATTGTCGACGCCTCTAATAATCAACCACGCCCACTTCTTGGCACATCAATGAAGAGCATAACTATAAATACGAGTACCAAATTTCAACTTTATAGCTCAATATTTTTGGCAGATATATAGATTTTTATTGATTGTGGGCGCGGCAATTGACTGATTTTTTCTCATTTTAAATAACGATCTGCGTGCAAAAACTTAAAGTCCCTGGGTACAAAATTTCAGCTCAATATCTCAAAATTTACTACCATGAGAATGCTAACAAAACACAACACGGACATACGGACGCTGACGGTGGTCAAGAAAGTATATACTTTGTAGGGTCTCTGACGCCTGCTTCTGGGTATTGCAAACGAATGAACCAACTTAATATACCCTCATCACTAATGCTAAAAAACATCAGTGACCCAATGGTTGGTCACATGAAAATTTAACATTTAAGATGGTTAGGTCACGCTTCAGCCAGGCCTACAGGAATCCTCATAAAATGTTGTACATCCGATGGTATATGAAATTTCTTCAAAATTCCTGAAAAACCGTAACCTATGTTATGCGAACATTTCTTAAGCCAGGACCTTAAGTAAATAATAATTGGGTGTATAAAAGACTTAAGATTACCTTCATGACATCCAAACGATCAGTATCACAGCGTACAAATACAGAACTACTAAAGGATAATGGCAGACTAGTGGAGAGAGTAACAGCTTCTTGGGCTAAACGTTTTACACGAGACGGGTGATAACGATCACCCGCCAAACGAACCATTTTCTCAAAATGATGAGAAACAGTAAAGCGATATCCGTTGTTTTCAGCTTCAACTATCATGTCGTACGTATCGAATTGTAATTTCTTCATTACCGCCAAATAACGATCTTCAATTGATTTAGTTTGGTTGGCTGAATCGTTACCACCAACATACCCACCACCCGATGACATACTAAGATTGTCCGAACTGTGAATATTATGTTCCTCTGATACATTATCAGCATGGTGGGCTGTCTCTTGTACCAAGCATGTTGTCTCTTGTATATCAGGTATGAGTAAGGCAAGACCCTCATCATCACCATCATCTAGATTAACCGTCACCTGTTGTGTTTGTCCCTTTATATTCGATTTTTTATTCAATCTAAACAATTATCATATTATTGGGTGAGAGGAAAGGCAAAACATTTTTAAAAAATACATACTTTAAACGTTTGGCATAAGTATCGACGCAAGTTTTCATATTCAACAGCAATTCAGCTATGGAGGGTGACGTTTTATTATGTTGTGGCTGCAGCAGAGACACCAGTTGTTGTGAGAGGGATAGAGCCCGCAACAATTGCAAAATGGCCCGATATAAGGGAATGTGACGGGTTATATCCAAGACAGAATCATTTCGTAAATAGGAACTGAGTGCCGGTATTAAGCAAGATTGCTTGAGCAGTTGTGGAAATTGATTTGGCAATTCGTTGGTAGACGTATTTATTTCTGAGCTGGAATCGATTTTATATGAAAACATTTCCTCTTTGGATTCTGATAGAGGCATAGATGGTATGCGATCACCTGGATTTATATAGCTGGAAAGTACCTGGTAAAAGTGTACCAATGATATTTCGTCATTATCATTAATTTATCAAATAAATAATTGGTGCATATTTAAAGTTTATTTATTTATGATTTTGGGAAATTTATCCGACATTGATTCGGATTTGTAATAATCATTAATTCCAAACATACTTGTAGTAAAACAGTGACATGTTCTTCTTCACTTTTTTGCCGCAATAAAGCTTGCTCTACATTCCACGATTGTGTAGTCGAGCCAGTGCCAAAACCAGTACCTTTCGCCCAATAAATGTGACTCTTATCATCTGAGGTGGCCAATGAGCTTTCATCCAAATTATTTGTGGGATTTTTTAAACCACTATTTAAAACCTACAATAATAATAACAACAACACTAATAATAGTAATGATATATAAATTCATGCTTGCAATTTATATTTAAATGACCTCATTTTGTGGTATAAGCATTTGATAATTGGGCGATTGATGAGTGAACACAGCCAAACAGTTTAATAATAAGTGCATGGCACCAACATCGATTACCAAACGGCGCAATAATAAGCCATCATCTGTGGTTAAGGGGGAACTATCGAGCAGTTGGCGGAATACTTCAAACGGCAGTGTCGGTAATGATGGCGCCAAACATAAACTATAAATGTCATCTGAAAGGCAAACATTGTCATTACACTTAATTCTCTTTTTGTACGAATTTTTTTAAACGAATTTGATTTAACACGAGCTCAAACGAAAAAAAAAATTCTCTTTTTACACGAATTGTTTTGTTTTAACACGATTTTCAATTTTTTTTTTAAATCTGGAAATCAATCTATTCTTCCATTTAGCTAATAAATTTTTTTAAACGAATTTTTTGGGAACCTATCTATCGCGTAAAAAGGAGAATTAGGTGTACATGATTTATTTCTTTTATTACTTACTTCCTTCACCATCTCCAGTTACACCCAATACTAAACGTAACAGACATTGGGCACGTATTTTGTCACGCAACAGAACATCCGAATAAGCGGGTAAACGTAAAAATAAACCAAATGCCGCCAACGAATGTTGCGGCACCGATGTTATGGCCACAGCAATATGTTTTGTACTTGTCTCTGTCAGAGGATCCTCCAAATCCTCATAGATGTCATCATTCGGCTCCAGCTTGACCCAATCGGTCATAGGTGGACTTTTATCCTTTTCGGGCAATGGATTCGGCGGTTTGCGGTTAGTGTTATCTGGATAAACTGTCGGTAGATAATGTGCCAATAAAGACAAACCACCGCGACTTGAAAAGCGTTGCAGCGGTGACAATAGTGGTTCTATACTAGCGGCTTTTTTTGTTACATTATCTTCATAACCTTCATCGTTACCAATACCTATAGTGCAACCACTATTAGTCACCTTATTGGCTGCCATCTAAACATTATGGTAAAAGAATAACTCATTAAGTTTCATCAGACATCAGTCTTTGTATTTTTTTTATAATTACCAAATGCAGTGTAATGCAAGGCGTCGATAAGGAAAAGCCTTTAGCATTGAGAGCGGCTAGCAACTGCGAAACGGTAGCATCACCGGTTATTACTATATCCGGATAATCCATATGCACCAGTTGTGTGTTATTGCTTGCGTTGGACATAGATGATGTTGATAGCAAATAATCGTCAAAAGTTACAAATTCTATAACAACAATAGCAACATAAGTAAAAATTCTCATTAAAAAAAAACATTCGCATAAAGTCACCATTACAGGGTATGAAAATGTTTCCCAATACATACGCACACACACACATATATATATATATATATATACATACTTGTAAAATTCGAAAACAATTCTTTGTTATTGTCCTTTTGAACTACAGCTGCTGCTGCTGCGGCTACTTGATTTTTAGCATCTTTGATGCGTTTATCTTTAGCGGTGACACCAGCGGCGACACTTAAAAACTCCATGCCATTCTCAATATCATTAAAATTTATGGTTAAATCACCGTTAAAATCGTTCTGTAGTTGATGTTGTTGTTGTTGATAATGTTGCTGTTGTTTTTCATCTCCTTCTTTATTTAATTTACTCAACGAACCGCCAGGAATCGGAGGTGTTGCTGTTGATGTTGCCGCCAGTGAATTTTCATATTGACGATTTTCTAAAGTACAGAAAATAAAATGAAATAAAAATTTTTCTGTCCGAAAAGTAATATTATCAAATTTTTCTCACCCGAGATGCAATTCTGTAGAATGTCTTGACATTTGCTGTTTGTACTGACCAAGAATAACAGATGGTTGACATTGACACGTTTGGAGGGATGATGATTAACCAAAGACATGGTGACACCATTAGTGGGTGACACCGCATTGGCATTTGACAAAGCACCCGAAGCGGCTGTCACTGATGTACTGCCACCAAAAAGATTCGTGTATGGATCTTTTCGTTGTAACGGTTGTTTGCTACGTACGGACACCAAAATCCGTTCATTTTCCAAAAGCAATTGTAAAACTAATTGCCTGGTAAAACCGGATATTGTTACTTTTTTTGTATCGTTAGATGCAGACGACTGTGACGGTTGTGGGTGCAATAATGATGACGGTTGACGGATAGCGTCGATTAGCAGGGATGTTAAGATGTCTTGATTTTTGGGATGACAGGTTGTCACGCGTGTGAAAAACTCGATGGTGGCGCGTTCAATTCTCAAGAATGTTTGTTGTATGGGTTCGGAGATGGTGGCATGACAGCGGGAGTTGTCGGTGTCATTGCCAAATTCTAAAGATCGATGATTACAAAGCATATTTAATAGGGGCGTCCAAAATATGGAACCCTGCTGAGTGCCCAGCCAATCTCTCATATAACCTTCAGCACAACATTCCGAAAAGAAATCCAAAATTTTTGGCACTAAATGGGATTTCAAGAGAGGCGGCTGATAAGCATTTTCGGTATTTGTTGTTTCAACTACAACTTCATCTAAACCATTGTCCTCCTCCTCTTTGTCCGCTTTGTCAGCATCGGTTAAGCATAAATTATTATTTGAAGACGATGAACGGCCGGTAGAGCCGGTACTGTCAACATAATGTTGCTGTTGTTGTTGCTTTTTATTATTACCATCATTACCTGCTCCACTCATCAGAGTGCAATATTCATATAAAGCGTACGCTAAAAGTTTAGGTAAACCGGAGTCCACCAGTTGGTATACGGCATTAGGCGATTGACAAGCCATAGCTATTGTGGATAAATAAGAGGGCCGTTGTAGCAGTTTCGACAAATCAGCAATGGCACGATTGGCAAACCAAATACTGCCAGTAGCTTCTTTGCTGTCATCGGTAAGGCTAATCTTCGGTACAGCATGCAATGCATCCATTGCTGCTACTTCACCAACATTTTCATGAACAGCACCACTACTAGCACCACTATCATTGCCAAACGACTTCACTTCCAGTTTATGTAAAAGCCGTTCGAACAGAACCGGTTTAATGTAGCACAACGAACATATTAGTGAATCGAAAGCGGTTTTCAACGGTTCACCATTTTCAATACTTTCCGTCCAGTACAGGCATGCATCAAATATGTCACAGGTTATGTAATCTTGGAATTGTTTGCTGACTGCTAGTTGACCTTCGGTATGTACATACCATAAAATGGACGCGATGCATTTAATAAAGCCACTCTGAGGATTGTTACACTGGATGGCACTGTTGTTGTAATTTTGTCTCAATTTTTCAACCCATTCAAGTAGCACTTGAACTTTATCTAGCATGTAAGAATCCCGGGTGGTACACAGATCATATAATAAATCGCACGTGCTATCATTGGAGAGTTTATAAGCTAAAGAAGAATTTAAAAAAAATTAATTAGTTTTTAATTTTAGGCAATTATTTGCAATCATCTATTTACCTTGTGGTGTGGTACCCCACAATAGAATTCGTATCAGGGATAAGCACAAGTCACGGTTGTAGGCACCCAATTTTAATAATACTGTTTCTAAATTTTGTATGGACGAATTCGGTATCATTGGCATTATGTTCATTAGTGAACAACATGCCTCCAAAAATCCAGGATATTTAGCCGAAGCACCAATTACATCTGCAGCTAATTTCGAATCTGATGGCATCCATGAAGCAACCGTAAAACAGCGCGACAATATTCGTATCCAACCAACACTCGTCTTAGCAAATGAATCATCAACGGCATTCTGCTCTAAACTTAGGCTAGGTGGATTAAGAGACATTGAGGCTGCACTAGTGGTAGGGTTATTACCGTGCGAGCTATTTGTCGAGCTGGAACCGAATATCGTATTCCCTAGTACGGAAATTTGTGTTAAACCAATACTGGAGCTGTCCTTCGGTCTGCAATAATAACGTATACGTACATGACAGTTCAGTTAAAATAAAAAGGCAGATACAGTGTTGCTAACGCTAAATTATACATGTGCTTCTTTATTATTTGTATCCCCTCCACATAAGATGGGGTTTGATACTAAGTTTGTTCTTCCGTTTGCAACATCCACAAATAGGTGTCAGAAACCCCACAAAGTATATATATACTAGCATCAAAAACTGAATCGATATAGGCATTAGTGTCCGTGTGTCCGTCTGTTGTTGGTATTTTTATGGGCGTAAATTTTGAAATATTGAGCTGAAATTTTGTGCAGGTACTTTAAGTTTTAGTAGACAGACCGTTATTTAAAATGGGCACAAGCAGTCAAGAGCCACGCCCACAATCGACAAAAAAATATATATATCTGCCACAAAAATTGACCTATGAACATGAAATTTAGTATGTACATCTATAAATCGATGTGCCAAAAATGGGCGTGGTCGGATAACAGACAGGCCCACAATCAATAAAAAAATTTGTGTCTGCCATAAAAGTTGACCTATGAACTTGAAATTTGGTACGCCCACAATTTCCAAAAAAACATATAACTAGACTTGCACGCGGATACGCAATAGACACACTATTTCATATATATATTTGCCATGCCCACCGTTACAGATGTGAAGCGTATTTAAGACTTGCCCTAAGCCAAATGTAGTTTTCTTATTTGTTTTTACTAATTCCTAATTTTTAATTTTGAACAAAAACTTTTCAACACGTGTAAATGCGTAAATAGTGGAGGCGGATTATTCGTCTAACTCACCTGTACAATCTCAATACAATACTGGTGGCAATTTCCGGTTTAACCAATTTCAAGCGGATACAGGTCATACCCGATGTGGTTAACGGCGGACCAATAGGTACTGGTCCTAAACCAAAGTCACGGGATATTTCTAATGCCACAGCGGATGGACAAGATGCCAAAGTGGGGGCATGTGGTTGCAGTTGCACTTCTCTCAATAAAATTGCGGTGGGCAGTACTATGCTTAAATCGGCATGTGATTCATTTGGATAAAACATGTAACTCCAAGCGGGAGTGCGCGGTCGGCGATGTGAGGCAACAGGATTTGAAACCAATATATCAGCCGACTGAGCGGTATCATTTTCCACCGATATTGTACAAAACGGTGCAAAGTTGATTAGGCCATCCTTTAAGTGGCGCTGGGCCTGAGTTGTACAATTTTTTTTCGTATTATTATTAGATGACGTTTGGAAGACCATCTTCAGTTTAGTGTCTCTGGTAATATGTTGCATTATTAATGAAATCTAAAGAAGAATTCATTTAATTATTGTAAAGACAAGATAGTGTATGATATGAGTGCCCACCAAACCCGGTTGCATGTTGATAAGTGATTTATTTAAATTAACCAAATTTTTGCATATAATTTGTACGCCGCCAAGTTGTGTAAATATTTGTACGGCTGGCGCCACTTCCAGCACTTTCGATATATACCACAATAAAGGCTCGGACATGTGTAAACGTGGCATAATACTGCGCTGTTGGCTATCTGTTAAAAAGAATGAATGCAATTAGTTTTCTCCTCTTCTCTGTCTTCCACATCCATAAACACTCTTACTCGTCTCCAAATATTGACATATTGGAGCCACAATTAAGCGAGAATTTGAAGCCTTTTCACATAATGTGATCAACATATTGAAAACAGCATCAGCTGCGGTATGTGGTTCCTCTAGGAAGAATGCTGAATCTGTAGGTTTCACACTATACAGAGACGATGTGGTAGCCAATAAAGTGAAAGAATTACTGGAACAGTGTGATAGAGAGCCCAACAAGCGTTTCATTGTTGAGAAATGGCGCAACACTAGAGGAACACATTTATCAAATCAAATCAGATATAGGATGCAAGTAAGCAAAGCTATCAATACCTGTATCCGCAATGCAAGGGGTTTTAATGCGATGACCCTCAATGTTTAATTGTTCAGCTTTAGTTTCATCCGTTTGACTTTCAATAGTGTTTAATTCTTCTTCTTCGGGTATGGTAACGTCCTAAAATGTACTCTCGCCTTATTATAACGCATTGCAATAAGAACTTATTAAAAAGCATAAAACTTACACTTAACTGTCGTGGAAGCTCTGTTTGTATTAATGATGAACACAACTTTAGCAGGCTAATGATTAATGTATTATCGGATATGGGGGCATTATGTTTGGAATGATCCGAAGTTAAAACATTGGCAAAGAGGCTGGTAAAAGTGTTGGAGGCATTATTTGCATCTGACGTTCTTTGACATTGCAACTTGTCGCCGTTCGATATGTTATTAAATACTAAGAAGGCTATGAAGCAAAGAGACAATCAATTAAAATTTCTTTGATTTTGATCCTTTTTTTTATTTCTAATTTCTAGGCCCTACATCAGAATGAAATTAAAGTAGAATACAATGAGGTGACTGATGCCATTATAAAGAAAAAAAAATTTTTGAATGAATATACATACCCTGCACCACTGGTGGCAAAGAGTATATAAAGTTTGTTTAACAAATATTTTGTAAGTTTCTTTTTTTAAGAAGTTTCAGGATATTTTTTCATACTTGACATCAATCAATTTCAGACAATTATACTAAAAAATCTTATTTGTCATCTACTTACAGACACATTCGATAATGTTAAGGGAGACATTCAAGTCGGCCTTATCATTTGGCATTGTTAATAGATCACGCACTAATTGACCTTGAGCATCAATTGGACCTAGTTGATTGCTGATGGCACCGCCTGGTTGTATCAGTTGCAATACCACATGCAACAGTGTATCCTTAAGTTTGCGTTTACATGATATAACGTCATCTGTCGTTTCACCTTTGCGATGCAACCAATGCAACAGTTCATGCAAGTGTTTGCATATTGTAGGCCCAGCCTATAAAATTTAATATTAATCGAGTAGTTTTTTTCTTCTCTCTTTCTCCCCCTCTCTTCCACTATCTATAATTTCTTGTTATATGTATTCATCACTTACACAACGATTCGTTATAATGGCTGAACTCATTCCATAACCGGACAAAAAGCGCAACAACATTTTCTCAAAATTCTCATCAGTTACAATCACTTCATTAATTCGTGTTGTATCTGCCATGTTATCCTCAATCATGGGCTGTGAATTGCACGCTAACAAGAGACATTGAAAACCCAAAGACCACGTGCGCAACTTGACATCACTATGCCATGCCAATGCTAATAATAAACCCTGTACAGCGTGGGCTCCAAATGGTATCTTTGGTACATCAGTACTGCTTGTACCCGCAATGAACGGTTTATCGGCCAGTTCACTATTTAACGTTAACCACATCTGCAACACTTGCTCCAGGTGAACCCATGTTTCCTGCAGCAGACAAATGCATTAAAATTATTACAAAAATTATCGCATTTTCAATTCCTATAGAAACACTTTACTAAACTTGCCTGCAAGTGTAAATCAGCCAATATACAATCGAATACATTTTTAAACATACTGTACGTATTGAGACCACAATTATATTCTGGTCCAGACCATATATCCGTTATATAATCCGGCCAAACTACAGCTTCTGTTGTATTTGTTATTAAATCGTTCGCCATGATTTGTGGCAAAGAGGAAAACATGTCTAGAGAGGATACGACAGTAATACGCCGTAAATCCATTTCAACGTGTAAATTAAGACCAACATCTAAACGAGCATCCATAGCTCCAGATAATGATTTGCAAAAGAAATTGAATGTATTCTTATTGCCAGTTGTTTCTTTTTTCGTAACACTCGGTTTTCGTTCGGTAAGATCAATATCATTTAAAATTTCATCAAACTCATTGTCATCACATTCAATTAAAGATGGTAAGTAAGGATACTTAATACCTTGACAATGAAAATAAACGTATAAGAAAACTACATTTGTCTTAGGCCAAATTTTAAATAGCCTCCACATCTACAACGGAGGGCGTGGTAAATATATATCCATATACATTGCGCCCTTTAATAGTGCATGTATTACGTATCAGCTTGAAAGATGAGTTTTACTCTGAGTAAGGTTTTTTGTAAATTGTGTCTGCATGTCTGTTATCCGATCATGCCCATGTTTGGCACATCGATGGATGGCATAACCATAAATACGTGAGGTCATAGGACAACTTTTGTGGCAGATATAGAGATTTTTGTCGAATGTGGGCGTGTCCTTTGACCGATTTTGCCCATTTTAAATAGCGATCTGCGTGCCTATACAAAATTTCAGCTCAATATCTCAAAATTTACTTTCGTGAGATTGCCAACAGACACACGAACACACGGACCCACTAGTTGTACCCCGAGTACACAAACATTTGAAAAACCACTCGTTTACGCATGAAAGTGTGAACAAACTTACCATCCGTATACTGTAGATCATTCATTAGTGAATTCGGGAAATACACAGCTGTGAAATAATACTTTTAATAAATTTGAAAGCAAACATTAATTACTTGGTAAGACTTACAATTATAATCGGGAAAGATGTCTTTTGATTCGGGCAAGTTACAACCATCCAATAAACGTACTCCTCCATCGTTCGGATTTGCAGTTTCGTTCTCTTTAAAATGTTTATCAGCATCCAACAAATCCTAATGACATAATAGAAAAAAAAATTACTTATATATTAGGTAAGGAAATGATCGGCCATTAGGGCAACATACCTGTAATAAGCAAGTGATGGCGTGTACAGCCCACGGTTGATGTTGATCGTTCCACACCGCCAAACGTATCAATTGCTCCAATTGATTTGTAGTTATAATCTTTGATAATTGCACAACCGGACGACAGGCAAATACCAAACGGGCTATAACCTTTAAAATCAATAAATTGGATGGAAATGGAAATTAATAATAAATTCCAAACTATAGAGAACATACTTTGCTAGTGAGTAAGAACTGATCCATATTACAAGTAAAATCCATTTCAAGCAGCAAAGCTATTAATCCTCTTATTACAATTAAAATATTATTCAAACGTATTGTTTTTAAGCCTTTATCGAAATTGTTACCACCCTCCTGATTGTTGTCCTTAGTATAACGTGGTAATGCATTATTTTTATTCGGTTTATTTGATAATTTCGGTTTGCCAGTCAATTCCATAAATATACCGGGATGCTGTGTAATAATTGAAATAAGATATTATTTATAAATGTTGAATGTGTTGGAAGCAGATGTGTCATTCTCTCAATATTTCTTGTACACCTAATTCTCTTTTTGCACGATAGACACATGCCTAAAAAATTCGTGCAAATAAAATTCATATAAAAGAAGATATTGGTTAAATGGAAGAATAGTAGATTTGTTCCAGACCTAAAAAAAATTGAAAATCGTATTTAAAAAAACAATTCGTGTAAAAAAAAAATTTTTCTTCGTTTTAACTCGTGTTAAATCAAATTCGTGCAAAATGAGAATTCGGTGTATATGTTGTTGTACAGTTACTGTTGGTCTACCTCTTACCTCATTTTGTATCATGTAAATTTTCTTGCCCCATTCCGTATATGGTTGAACACTGTACGCTTTTTGTTGTACTATACGTTTTTTAAAGCAACGCAATTGCTTGCCACTGCTACTTGTTGTTTGAGTGCGAGGTTTGGAAAATTCTGAATCACAACTCATAAATTCCCAACGGTTAGCAGCTAGTGAGAGAAGGGACATATATATATATGTATATATATAAACTATTGGAAAGTTTTTTCTATTCTGCAGCTTACATTTATCCTTGCGATCATTGCTATCATCCAAACACACAGAAAGGAATAACAATAGCCATGATATTAATTGCAAATCAGACTTTGCCCATAAACCACCACCACCATGTGGCTGCTGTGTACTATCATTACCCACATCTTGTAATTCTTGATAATGCGATGAAATCGGTGCCAATAGTTTTGCCAATGTTTTTAATATAGCATCGATAACAATGGAACGGCATGCTCCCATCGCTATACTCCGTCTACCCAAGTATGTCAACATAAAGAAGATTCTAAAAAAACACACGTTTACGAAAAATAATTAATACTGTTATTTTTTTTACTCATTTTAGAAGCCTTACCTATCTTGGGGGAATATCTTTGTATTTTGCGACGAGAATAACCGACAGAATATATCGGCTAAAAAGTCACCCCACCAACTTTGAAAGCAACATGTACGCACAAGTAGGGAGCATGTAGCCAATTGTATATGAGCATCACCATACACCACCAAGGCATTAAATAGCATATTAGCTACATCCTTGGTGAAATGCTTGTGTAGCGGTGCCATATCTTTTAAATTATATTCAATGGAAAAATTAAGCAACATTTCTACTAGAGTTTGTGCCAGTACGCGTAATTTATCACGTGATGCCATTTGTAGGGCACGCTCTTTGGAAATCGGTGGTTTCGCACCCACCTCGTTATTGCTATTTGTGTGCCGGGTGTTGGTTAAGCGCCGTATAATATTTTGTATGGCATACATTTGATGTTGCAATAAAATACATTCCTGCGAGAGAAAGGAAGGACAGAGAACAAGTGAAAATCTTTTCCGTTCGATTGGGATCTTAATTTTAAAGGCAACCAACCTACTCAAGCATAAAATCTTTATTCACTCACCTCATAAATAGACGTTATCTTACTGTTATCCAATAAAGTGGAGTCCTCGTCACGTTGCCTATTAATGAATGCTTGCATGTGAGCCACATTGGTCATTTCCGAATTTAAAATGGGCGTCAACAATTCCAACAACTTACAACTGGCTAAACTGTAGCGACAATGAACATCTTCATACAGTGAGCGTAACGCTGCAACTTGTGCTTGGACATTTTGTGGTGAATATTTGATGTTGCACAATAATGGATCGGCATAACTGTCCGATTGTAGTACCATTACGTGACCAAAAAACGAACCAATTGGTATTTTACATTTAGTCGATGACATGCCAATGCGTCCGGTGATGGTAATTTTCATATAACGACAAATTGGTGGCGGCTGTATGTCACTTAAAACTAAAGTTTTTGCTCCAATATCAGAAGCCACCACTAAGCGTACACCATCAGTCTCTTCATCGAAACACCAGATGTCAATGTGAAGGGATGCCAAGTCATCGCAAGATGGTACAAACAGATCTGTTAATAATATCGGTGAACCAAAATCTAAAACAACAAAACGTCGTGCTCCCGAATGCATACGATCTATGACAACCATTTGTTTTGGTGGTGGCATTAATAATTTATGCCAAGCAAATACTCCAGCATTTGCGTTGCCATTGTTGTTGTTATTTTTATTTGTTTGTTTGTGTGGTGCTATGTTATCCGGCGTATTGTGTTCAGCCTTCATTTGCTTTTCAGTCTTATTAAAGAAATTCGTATTAATTATAATAGGCATCGTTGTTTTTGTTGTGGTTGTTGTTGCTGCTGCTGCTATATTGTTGTCATGTTCCTCATACATAAAATTGATCTTTGCTGACATATCACTGTACTCGGTTTTGGGGGTGGACACTTTTGATATGGGTTCAATTGCTAAAAACATTATTGGATTATTGTTGTATTAAAATATTCTAGAAATTCTTTTCTTTTAATGACTCTTAATGTATGTGTTGTACGTCACCCCAGGTTCAATTTTACAACGAAAAGAATTGTTTGTCAATTGTAGGCGTGTCCGTTGATGACCCCACGCATTTCCAACATTTTCATGTAAGCGCACGGAATCTAAACGAATCTATATTTTGTAACGAGATTTATGTAATACACTTCGGACTAGACACGATGACTTTGTGGTTAGTAGTAGCCCGACCTCCTATTCTTATTAGTACAAATTTAAGCAGACTTAACCTTCTATATAAGATATGTCTTATACTAGAGTAGTTGGCGGGGAAAACGAGGTACGACTTTTCTCGTCACAATATGAAAACTAATAATGTTTGTAAAAAAAAATTGATCACAATATCTGAAACTGTTCACTCCCAGAGAGACGAACATGACTAAATGGGCTCAGATTTTGATGCTGATCAAGACTATATATAAGGACCGGACCTCACACCTGATGTCTGCGTTTCGTTGCTTACGAAATGGCCTAAGTAATGTAACTCCCTTTATGTGGAGGGTGTAGAATATGCAAAGATCATTATTTTGTACAGATTTCAAAACAACTCAACTTACGTCCAATGCCATTAGGTTTCAAAATTGGATCCACTAATTCATATTTAGTTACTTGGCCTTTATCCAATTTTAGCTTTTCCACCAATTTATTCATATTGTTCTTTACATTATTTAAAAAGTCATTCATCTACAATAAAAATAAATTAAATAAAATCACATCAAGTGACAAAAAAGGTCAGAAGTAAACTTACATCTTCGGTATTGGATAAGTCAATGGCATTAGAGAGCATTGGTGCAACCACAAGATCCTCCACATTTATATTACTATTACTATTCGCTGACACGGTATCGACATTGTCAATGCGTGTTGCTTCCGACGTTGAAATGCACGTAAAATGCAATTGTTCGACTTCAAGCAGACCACGCAGTTGATTGCTAACACTCTTGCATCGTATCAATTGAGGAAATGTTCTCATATCTACACCGTCTGAAATGGTAGACAAAGAATACAATGAAACTTTATGCACACATTTAATGGTGACTCTTACCAATGGATGACAGCTTTTTTATATCAATGCCACCTGTATGAAAAACGCCAGCACTCGTTCGTATAATTGTTGTTAAAATTGATGAGAAGTTTACATTATTTTTATTAACATTGGTCAAATCGAAATCGAATATTTCTGCCTCAAATGGAAATCCATATAAACCAAATCTGTACAATGAGAAGGTGACAAAATTTTCAGAATACAGGTTCTAACGTATAAAAAAGGATATATTTGGAGTACACCAAACTTAAAATATTCATCACCACTGCCCTTTTTCAATATATATTAAACAAGAGGATGAGTCAAATATACAGATACTAATGAACATTAGACCGGTCCTTATATATATGAAGAAAATTATTTTTTCGAATTTATATCACGGCAAGCGCCAAAACCATTTCGTTTGGTGCCAAAAAAAACACAAAAAAAAAATTTGAGCACGATTGGACAATTTTTAGCCGTGCCTCAAGCCACTCCTTGTTTTTATTATTAGAAATAGGACTAAAAATCATTTTTTTTTTATTTCTTATTCAAAATTATTTGAAAAATGAACCTTAAACTAAAATATTTTAATGAATTACATATTAAATTTTTTGATCACTTGAAAAACGAATTATTTCTCTTCTTCATTGTGTGTTAATTTATTATTGTAATGAATTCGGCACCTCTTTCAATTTGAGAACCTTGAACGTAGTCAAATCTTTCATTCCAATTCAATGGATCGACTTGCAAAAATCCTTTGGAAATTTCTAAGTGATCAAAAAACGCGTATGTGCTTGAATTTACAAAATCGCTTAAATCTTTTTGTGAATATGTTTCAAGGATATTTGTTGGATTAGCTATGATTCGCTTGCATTTTTCTTTATTTGCTTGAACATTAATTGCTTCAACTATTTTTCTCTTAATATCAACACTAACATTAGGATCGAAGAATGAAAGACCGACTGATATATCTCGTTCAGGGTAAGCAATTATATTTTTAATTAAATTTAGGTCTTGATTTGGTGCTTCATTTGCTTTGGTGAATCTAAACCAGGCTTTTACATAAATACCAACTATGAAAAGACAGACACATATTAAATTACACCGAAGTTTTCTGCAATGCTTTGTGCTGTTTTTGCACAATGTTTCAGATGCATGCGACGAATTGATGAATTATTTAGTATAAATTCTTCGATTTGTTGGTCTAACGCGTCAGCAGTTGCACTTAGAATATGAACTGCAGCACCATCAGGGATTCTCCACTTATCCAAAGTTGAAAGCAATATTGGTGTAAAAAAATCTGTTATACCTCTTGGTACACCTGATGAAGTTTTGTTAGATTCATTTGGATTTACTTTTTCTGCTGATGTTGTTTCTTCAATTTCAATGTCGTTTATGTCGCCAAAGTTAATCATACCCGTTTTATAACAATAATTATATCAAACATAATTTTACACCTCTTTGAGTCTGTTGTACGTATAAATTTTTTTGTTTATCTTCTTTTATTTTACGCTGGTCTTTTTATTCTTTCTGGATTGCTTTTCGTTTTTCTTTTTGCTTAAGAATTTTATCTGTTCCTATCATACAACCTGGTCGTCCTTTTTCTCGCTGCTTTAATAAAAAACTCTCTGTCTTCTTGTAGTTTTATTAATTCCAATGCGTCTGCGTTTGCGATATCGACTAAATCATCCAATTTCTCTTGAAATTCAGTTTCATTCTTGTTTTGAGTTTCAGTTTTCCGACAATGATTCTTTATGATAGATCTCCATTCATTGTACAATTTTTGCACTTTGTCAATGCAGTGTTTTTCGTGGTGTGTTGGAATTCGTGCTTTCTGCCAAAATGTGCTAACCTCGGCTATAACTAATCTAGTACTTTCTCTTAAATTTAACCCAACTATTCGTAAATTATAAAATAATACTTGTAGCACTTGTTTTATTGATGGTAATTTAGCACCACTAATTTGATGATCAATTGATCCTATTACAAAATATCGTCATCCGATCGAAGTCTTTTGTGTGCCATCGCTTTGTATTAGAACTATCATATGCTTATGCATTAAAGTGAGATATGTATATATTTGTCTCACTTATAAAAAGACTTCACTAGTAAATGAAATTAATATTAAAATGTAATTCATTAAAATAAGGTTCATTTTTCAAATAATTTTGAATAAGATATAAAAAAAAAAAACATTTTTAGTCCTATTTCTAAAAATAAAAACAAGGAGTGGCTTGAGGCACGGCTAAAAATTGTCCAATCGTGCACACAATTTTTTTTTGTGTTTTTTGGACACCAAATGACATGTTTTTAGTGTTTGCCGTGATACAAATTTGAAAAAATTAAAACAAGGACCGGTCTAATGAACATGCGTACATAATTACCTCGTCCCTAACAAAGCACAGTATGGATCCCAACGTTTGCCGATTTCCTCGGAAATTTCTGCCAACAATTTTATGCACAACTCCGGTATACCCTGATAACATTTCAGCGTAGATGTAACCCATGTCAAAGTAGCATACCAATACACGACACTGGCATATTTAGCTAATGGTAGTTCATTAAACGTATTAGCGATGGCATCACGCATCGATACATCCAATGTTGTATGAGCTTGAATTTCTGGTGGCAAATTGCATATACCACTGAAACAATACACATAAATACGTTATGTTTTTGATATAATAATAATAATAATGTAAGCAAATTTACTCGGTAAGCAGTACGATTAATTTTAAACATTTGTGCGCCATGCTCCGATCACCGTTGATAACGCATTCACGTAACGTATCTTCTAAATATTTTTCTGTCAGGCAAATACATTCGAATTGTTGAGCCACCAGGTCTGGACAACTGGATGCGGTTTGTTTATTAATTTGCATTTTAATTCGTTCCGATTTTGGGGAACGATAACGCTTCAGCCGTATACAACATATCCACGTCAATATATCCAAGGCCAAGTTCTTGGACAAAGATGTCGACCGTTTATTGGTAATAATTTTAAATAGATTCTCGACTAATTGATTGCTCTCCAACATAGCTATGCGCTGCATCCGTTCATTCGGTACGCGTAACTGGCTCTTAACGCCCCGCACATAAATCGATATTTCATGTAACCAATCGCAACCTGCAAAGTAGTTGTTCAACAATCAATTTATAGCGTAAAAGATTTATAATAGTTTTTATCGATAACTTCAATACCTATGTAGTAGTCATGACGAGCATGTTTAGATAAATTCGTATTCGTAGGAAATGGGGTGGCAGTGGTGCTAGTACTTGTTGCAGTACTTGTATTGTTGGACATGGACGATAGAGAAGAAAAGATGCAAGGATTGGTCACTTTGGTTGTGGTTGTGGTGTTGATAGCATTGGTGCTAGTGATATTATTTGATGATGGACTCTTATACATAAAACTATGTGATGCTGATGAATTGTTAGCAAATGAAGATGACAATAAGTGCATTATGCCGCCTTTTCGTACACGTACTGAAAAAGATGCAATTTCATGAATGAAAATATTTTCAAATAAACCAAAACAAAAATATATATATATATATAATTTGTTAAGATAAAAAGTTCAACATGATTGATTCTGGATCGATTAGCAATATTGTTATACTTCAATCAAGGTGTGTGCTGGAGAAAGCATGATCTTTGTTGAGAATGGGTTGCATTGATCTCTGTCTTAGGAGTCTTTCCTCTCTAGCAATATACATTAAGACTTTATAAACCAAAACTTGATTACCCTACGCATTTAATGTCGTTTAAAATTGCTCCCTCCCTTAACCACTATTACACTATGTGCTCTGTACGTATACGAGTTCTTTGTAACATTTATTCTGTTCTGAGGAATCCTATGTTATAAATTCATTTTAGGGGCTCTGTGACAGATACTTGTATGGAATGGAATGGAAATCTTTTTCATATTTTATGCGACTGAGCCAAGGCTTCCCAAATTTGGCTTAAGCCATATGCATGGATATTTTGCTAGTTAAGAATTTTTTTTTTTCGAAACATACGTTTTTACGACTATTCCCATTTCGAATACGTGCATACTTACCACGATTTTTAGATGGTATCTCCTTTGATGGATCCGCCATAGTTTTAATATGTAACAGAAAGTTGCGCGTACGAGTCTTAAATAGTTTAGGTGATGTTAGTGTAACTGTTCCACTTTGTTCTCCCAAATCCATGCAGGATGACAGCTCAATTGGACCAGCTAAGATTTCGGCGTTATGAGTATGTAAATATTCTTCATTGAGAACGGGATTCTCATTGGTACCTGATGTATAGAAAAAAGTTCATTCAATTCATTCAAGTTGTTTTTATTTTAATTCATTTTATCTCCTACTATCAGCAGCTGCTGAAGACGTTTCAGCATTTCCATCTTCCATTAGATGATGTGATTTGAAACTGGAATGAGGTCCTTTCATACGATAACCAAAACCACTTGTATTTTGTTTTAATAAAGTAACTTGAATAGCGGCCGGATTATGGCACTGTTGATACAGAGTAAATTTCAAATCTATATGACCCAAATTAACCGCTTGTAATAAATTCAATTCAATTATGTGCTCATCCCAAGTAGTCCTAGATAAACAAATAGAGTATGAAAAAAATATGTCAAGTTTGGTTAAGGCGACGTACGTATCATTATGCAAACGCCATGTTTTTGTAAATTGTAAATCTTCGTTACGCATATGTTGCGGTTGTTTACGTTGCTTTTGTGCTTGCACTAAATCACTCCAACAACTGGGCACCTCCGCTCCATAAAAGGTGAGATTTTCATCAAATTGCGTTAAAGCATACAAAGTTTGTAAATCGTCTAAACTTAAATCACCATTGCGATAGGCCAATAGATTAGAAGCTGTTGTTGTATTGGTTGACGATGATGATGGACTTGGTGACGACTGTGTGGGTAAAACGGGAGCAATATGTGCAGACGATTCACCGCAATCAACTTTAATGTCGCTTTGATGTGGTGATTGCTCTGATTGCTCTGATTGTTGTTGTTGTTGGTGTTGCAATGTATCATTCTCTCTGCCACCGCCTACTCCAACACCATCCGTAACACTTAACTCCAAAGTGTCATTTTGTGAATTTTCAGCATTGTGTTGTTGTAGTATAGTGTTCATAATGTTATTGTCCTCGTCCAGTTCTAACATTTCATCGCCCGATTCATTATCGGTATCGTTTAAAGAATAAAATATTAAAACTCCAGTGCGTGTACAACAGCAAAGACGCTCCAGGCTGCGGCAATATGCTACCGTTACAAAGTGCTGATCCGGCTCCCGTATAACACTGATGCATTGAAAATCATTTAACGAATACAACTCTATAGTGCCATCTTCACAAACGACGCACAAGGCACCATCCTCCACAGCATTGTTATTTGTCAGGCTACAACTATCTTCGGCATTGTTAACAATCGTTTCATTAGCAGCCGCATAATTATTGGATACCGCGAAATTCGGCACCAAACATAATTGTCGTGGACATTTGGAACGAGTAAATGTCATGCCGGTTTTATGCTCGTTAGGTATAAAACCGTCCAAATAATCGAAAAGTAATACTTGGCCAGCCACTGTGGCATCCTTATCAATGTCATCGTCGTCGTCATCATTTCGGCAATCGTTCATGTTTTGGTAGTCGTTCTCATCACTTTCAATATTTGCCATTATTATTTTACTGGTGTCTTCCTCATTCGGTGCTTTAGTTTTTACCAACTTTACTAACAATTTGTTACAATAACTATCAACCGGAATAATTTCGGATATTTGTACCAATTCTTTTGTGTTTCGTTCACAATCCATGGTGTCCACATTAATATCGTCATCATTGTTGTCACAAACTATTAAAGCATTCATGCGTTTCAATATGGTACAACTTTCAACAATGCAATCGATATCATCTGAAATATTTATTTTCGAAGCACTATTAGGATCATTTGTACTATTGATACTTTTACCGTTATTTTGATTACCATTATTGTTATCATTATTGTAGTTATTTTTATTGGTGTTGTGTTGTTGTAATTTGTTATTTTTGTTATTGTTATTATTGTTGTTATTATTATTGCCCGCAGTAATCATATTTTCCATTAATTTCTTTTCAATGTAGGCCACTTCCATTTCCATGTCATCGGAAGGAATACTGTTGCTACCACCAACACCAACACCGCTATTACTACCGCCATCTCCACTTCCAGTTATTGGGGTGTCGCCAGTATTTTCCATCAAATCAAAAATGGTTAAATCACAAAATTGATTGATTTTCTTTAGATTACTCTCCAATTGTACATCAGAATACTTTATTAGCGTCATATCAGATTTATCACCAGAAAGGTCCGTTAAAATATCCAACTTTTTCTTACCAGCCGTTGTTATTAATTCGGGGGCAAAACCGTTACTATCAAAACTATCAGCATACTTTTCAAATATCGAAGAGGAATGCGATTTATTATCATCACGGTTGTCACTAGATGAACCATCAAGACCACCACCTCCGCCACCTTAAATAGGCCATTTACAAAACAAAACAAAAAACTTTTTGTTACAAAATATTTGGTTTAAAAATTTTTAAATAATTACCTCCCACACCGCTGCTAACGGAATTTCCAGCCATCTTTTGATTTTCAACATTCTCTTTGGTTGCGTCACATGTCATATCGCTGGAACGTTCACTTTCTACAATATTCAAAACGACCATACGTAGCACATGTTCACCGGATATATGTCGTGTACTTAGGCCGAGTATGATTTTTGAACCAACTACACCGGCACGTAGTGTAGATGATGATGTTGGTGGCGGTGGTGGTGGTATCACCACTCCGGTAGTGGGTACACTATTATTGGTTACACAACCACCACCACCTTCCATTCCTTTTCCACTACCTCCCTCTCCACCGCCCAACAAATTGTTAGCATTTAAACCTACCGCAGGGCCATTGAGAGCATACAGACGACTTTGAGCTCTAGCATTAGGTAGGACACATATCGCTGTTACACGCACCCATTCATAAGCATCATTGTATTCCTCTTTATCGTCTGTGCCATTGCACACAATATCTTTCATTAGCGTGGCAATATTAAAACAATGCATTTGCTTTAAATGACGTTCAATACTCCAGATGGTTATATCACCCGTGTGAGAACAACTGGTGCATAAGGCGTTGGCATAATCACTATTGGATATAACATCAAAACCTAATAAACCAGGTACTCGTACGGCTGGGTTCGTAGAATATGTTACAGAGAGTGGAACATTTTGTGTATATTCGCCCTTAACAAAGGGACACATTGGCGAGTGCCTTTCATGTTCACTCCATGGCTCATCCGTTTTCTCCCAACATACCAAACATACATTACATGTGAAACACATGGCACGATCTTCACCCGACGATGAAGGCTGATGATAGAAACCGGCCTGTGCCATTTGATCAGGCAGAGCCCATTTATAATCCATGTGAGGCCACTTTTCAAAGGTTTGCCGGCGAACAGCTTCTGAATGCATGAGCACACGTTGTATGTTATTGAAATGCCAATTGATATCTGGTATACGGGATCCCACTAGCAAATCAGTTAAACGTTCATTAATCGCAGAAGCTATAGCTAACACGGGCACATGACGTTCAAGCCGTTTTAACATTATAACCACATTGTTGGCCACTAACTTTAAACTTGAATAGGGCACTTCCAAGCATATAGTATTCCACTATATATAAGAAATTAAATAATTTTACTCAATTTTCGTTTATATTTATTTTTTCCAAATACTCACTCGTTGCGCTTTAATGCCCTTCTTGTTGCTACTTTGGGAACTTTTAATCTTTTCCATTAATTCATTACTCACATCAGAGGGACATTCTAAACCCTCTTGCTCCAAATCTTTAATGCATGATTGGAAAATAACTGCCTCCGATAGTAGCATTTCAAGTCGTATAATGTCGTCATTTTGTGTTATTGGCGGCTGAAGTATGGTATCAAGTAATAAAACACCGTTATAATCACCACGGAATCCAATATTATGGCCATCCGTTATGAGAATCTTCTCTTGCAATGGCATAAAACGTCCAAACAGCTTACATTGCTTATCTAGAATATACAAAAAATCCAAAAATTAATGCATCTTTCTTCAAAATCTTATACCTAAAAAAAAAATTCATTAAAATGAGTGCAAGTTTAGCTGAATAACGGAGGTTGTAAGAATACCACACAAGCGTTGTTACCCTTACAGAGTACAATGTTGGAACATATATAAGAAGACAAAATGCTCTTTTGGGATTTTCACTGCCTGTCTGGACTAAAACTCTATTTATAAAAAATGTTTAGATTAACGTCCAGCAAGACAATGATGTGCTTAATGCCTCTGTCTCATTTTTATTATTTTCGTGAAAGTGAAACCGATTTTCATATATATATTTTTTTTTTGTCAAAAAATTAAGAAGCATCCCTCCTGCATATATAGGCAGACATGCATTTCCCTTCATTATATATTTAAAGCAGTATTAAGAATTTTTTCATGAGTCACTAACCCATACACAAAAGTGAATGCCTTTATATGAACTAATTACTTATATATATAAAATTTTAAAAGAATTACCGTTTAATAGTTGGTATGTCTGTAATATAATTCCGGAATGAACATCAATAATTTTCACTTCACCGTTATTGTGAAATACCAATATAACATTCAAGTGTGTGTGATAAATTATGTTGCAAATCTCAAAATCCATTTCGCCAAATTGTTGCGACCGATTATGCAGCGCATTATCACCAGACGATGTTGTGGTACATAATTCTAAATATCCATCTTGTTTTAATGTGCGCTGCTCCATGGTCATGCTTACATTTGATATTTGTTAATGTATATGATTAGTTCTTTATTTGTTAATCCTTACAGAGCTAATATAGGTTAGGTGTTAAGTCCAAAAAGTTAATATATTTTTCAAAAAAATTACTTTTTTTTTGCTAAGAGAATGATGAAAAATACAACAACATCTATAGAAAACGGCAACAATAAATGAAAAAACTAAAGGAGGAATATCAGTAACAAATAAATTATATCGATAACTGAAAATCGTCCTACTCTAAAAGCTCTGCATGTGCGCTTGTTCTTCTTTGATTGACGGTTCAATTTTTCATCATTGTAAAGATGGCCGCTAACACAAGTGAAATTTTTTCTTTATTTAATATAATTTGAACGTTTTAAGTAAATTATGTATATTAAAAATATATGTGATATATTACGATGAAAATAAAAATTAAAATTCATGGCGTGTTAAATGTATATTATTGTTAAAATCCAAGTATCCAAATATAATAAATGTAGTAATAAGTAAATGAAGAAATGCTAATGAAAGGAAGAAAATTTCAGTATGTTCATAAAAGTAGGGCGGAAGGTGTATAGAAAACAAAAGAACACAATTCGATGCGTTTAAAAAAAAAGGGTGAAAATTTTCGCACACGGATAACGGCTATAATTAATATCGAAGCACAAGTAATTAAAAAAAAAATATTTAGTGTTGGGCCGCGTTAGTGTTGATAGGCAAAAATGATGCAATACAAAAGTACGGCTGGTCCGATTGGTACAAGTACGACTAATGCTACGCCCACGCAGACAAATCAACAACAACAACAACATGTAACGCAGCAGACGCATTTGCAACAACAAACAGCGAACATTTCAACACCTATTAAAGGGACATTTGTGCAAACAGCTACGCCAATAAATGCTGCATCAGCTGGTGCTGGTCATCAACCGGGACAAATACCATTGTCTCAAATTATCAATTTGCAACAATTGCCACAACAATTTGTACAGGCAGCGGCAGCCCAAACTGCCACTCAAACTCAATCCTTTCCACAAAACATGTTTCAAATCGTGCAGCCCATGCAAACCGTTAACATTGACGGACAAGAGGCTATCTTCATACCGAACCTGAACGCTCAGTTGACCACAGCCCAACCGGTAAGTATTAATGGTCAACAGGCATTTTTAACGCCAAGTGGTCAAATCGTCAGAGCCCCGCAAGCCACGGCTGCGCCAGCAGCGGTTCAATTACAACCGGCTACAACACAATTTATACAGGGTTTGGGACAAACTGTTCAAATACCAGGTTTCACTAGCGCAGCAACAGAACAAACATTGTTTACTATACCGGGGACAAATATACAAATACCGGTGGCCACCACCACCACTAATCAGCAACAGCAGCAACAACAACAGTTACAACAATTATTACAGCAACAGCAACAACAATTGCAGCAGCAGCAGCAGCAACAACAACAACAACAGCACCAATTGCAACAACATCAACATGCGACAAGTACAAACGATGGATCCAACAGCACCAACAACACTAATATATCAACGCAGCCGGCACCAACACATTCATCAGCAGCTGTGGCCACCACTTCGGGTACATCATTGTCAATTGGTGGCAATACAACATTAACGGGCAATAGTGCTGGCGGCACTACAGTGACTACAGCCAATTTACCCGCAACAATAACAATACCTGGTACCAATATACAAATACCGACATCGGTAGCTGCGGCCAACGGCTTGCTTGGCAATTTGAATCCATTACTTGCCGGCGGAACCACAGCCATAAAATTAGAAAACGGACAAACGTTACAAAATATACAAATCAGACCGTCAGCGGCTGCATCAGCAGCAACTGCGCCCACTCAGCTACAACAAATTGTGCAATTCCCTCATCACACCCTTCAGCAGCAGGCGGCGGCTATGACAGCCCAACCCACTCTACAACAGACCACAGTAGCCGTACAAGTGCCCATTCAAACTGGGGTGGGCGGACAAACCATTTACCAGACAGTTCATGTACCCGTCCAACAGCTGGGAGCGCCGGCAGGAATGTCTACTGCAGCCAACCTATTGTCAACCGCTCAACCCTTGGCGATGCCACAACTTATACCCCAATTTACACAATTTGCTCAACTCGTCACACCAACCGGTCAAATACAACAAGTGCAGTTGGCGCCACTGAACGCCTTGACACCCTATCAACAAATACCGACCAATGCCAACATAATTCAAATTCAAAATGCAGCACAGCAGCAGCACCAACAGCAGCAACATCAACAACACCAACAACAACAACAACAGCAGCAGCAACAAGTCGCGGCTCAACAGCACTCTCAACAAAATGTCGCTGCTGCTGTCGCTGCTCAGCAGCAACAACAACAACAACAACAGCAGCAGCTACAGCAACAGTTACATCAACAACAACAACAACAACAACAGATAATACAGGCTATAAATGCTGCCAACGAGTCTGGAGCCCAAATACCCACCAACCAACCGATAACAATAACTAACGCTCAAGGCCAACATGTGACAGTGATACCCGCTCAACAATTACAACAATTCACTCAAAGAATTCCGCAACAACAACCACAACAACATCAACAAGTTGTCCCATCCAGCAACACCACCTCTACCACCAATCAGCATCACGCCTCTGTAGTACAACCTGCATCCAATCTCATACATTTACAACAAATACCCGGCCTGCAGGCTTTACCAATACAAAATATTCCTGGCATTGGTCAAGTACAGATTATACAAGCTCAACAGTTGCCAACCAATTTACAACAAGCAGCCGGGAGTTTACAACAAATACTCACCGCAGCGACACCGGCAGTAATGCAACAGCAACAGCAACAGCAGCAACAACAACAACAACAACAGCAACAACAACAACAAGTAACAGCTGCTGTGCATAGTACACAATCTTCACCACAACAGCACCATACTACAGTGGCGTCATCTTCATCGGCTGCAGCAACAGTTACGACCAGTGTTACGAGTACAAACAATAATGCACAACACGCGGCTGGCGCTGTTCAACAGCCATTGCAGTTGCAAACTACAACAACAACAACAACAACAGAACATGCAACTGTAGCAACGTCGGCGGCAGCGCACAGCACCAGCTGCAATAACACGTTGCAGCAGCCGAAACAGGAGCCCCAATCACCCACACAAATGGCGCAGCATCATCACACATTAATGGCAGCTGCCACTACAACCACGGCTGCAGTAGCAGCGACCACCGCTAATATAAAACAAGAGCCACCGGATAATCATAGCGGAGGCAGTTTAGGCGGCGGTGGCGGTGGCGGCATTGGTGCTACCACCACTACCCAAATCAAATGGCTGATGCCGCAAGGCCATCATCATACGCCTACTGCTGCCGCTACCGTCACTCAGGTGATTAGAGATGCGAAAATTGCGAAACTCTCTTTTTAAACAAACACTCCACGAATTTCTTACAGATAGCGCAGCAACAACACCAACAACAACAGCCTACAACAATTACCAGCGCGGCAGCCTTTCAACAAATGCAACAGCAGCACCATCAGCAGCAGCAGCAGCAAATTTTGGCAACGCTTGAGGACCTGGCCGCGATACCAGTAAGTATACCAGCCTCACTACAAATCACACCAGTAATGCCGCCACCCCATCAATTTACACTTACCACCACTCCTCAAATAACACAACGCGCCAATATAATGAAAGCTCAAAGTACTCTGCCAACGTTAACGTCGTCCGCATCACTATCTGTTAGTAGCCAACCACCAACAATCACCACAACAAGTGGTACAGGGCCCACGCATATCACCATAGCCTCTACCATTAACAACAATAACAACAGCAACAGCAATAATACAACTGCAGCGTCTACAGGCAACAATCTATTAACACTTCCCCATCCATCACTACCAATTTCACTGCAACCGCCACAACAAACGTCCGTTAATGTGAATATCAATCTGAGTGATGCGGGCGCCTTGGCTATTAAGCCGCGACTTAAGCGTGTAGCTTGCACTTGCCCCAACTGTACGGATGGTGAGAAAAACCACAATCGTAAGAAGCAGCATGTATGCCACATCAAAGGTTGTAATAAAGTATACGGTAAAACATCACACTTGAGAGCCCACCTCCGTTGGCATACCGGCGAACGTCCATTCGTCTGTTCATGGTTATTCTGTGGTAAACGTTTTACGCGCTCAGATGAATTGCAACGACATCGTCGCACTCATACGGGAGAGAAGAAATTTCAATGTCCACAGTGCGATAAGAAATTTATGCGTAGCGATCATCTCTCCAAACATATAAAAACGCATCTGAAGGCACGCTCGCCCCTACAATTGGTGGAGGTGGAACATATCAAGCAAGAGACCCAAGAGAATAATGTTAAACAAGAATTAACGGGAATGAATAGTCTCAATAACAATCCTGTAGTTATACCAACAACAACAACAACAATGACAGGAATTTCAATAGCTAGCAACTTAAGTGGGGGAGCAGATAGTAGTGCGAGTCATAATAACAGCAATACGCTAAATACGAGTTCAGTGAGTACCCCTGGCGGCAGTGACATAAATATTGGCAATGAAAGCGTTATGGGTGGTGATAGCGGTGACCCCAACGACAATTATTGTGATGATGATGATGATGATGACGATTGTCAAGATGATTACGTTGAAGAAATGTACGAAGATGATAGTGGCGATGATGAAGAACGCATGACCATTTCCATTAATGAATTTGCCGAAAACTCTAACTAGCACGAAGCCGATCTGTTCATGGAACAGTTTCTAATGGATGAATTTGGTGTTTAAAAGACCAGGCACAATGAATGTTTATACGCTTGGACACCATAATTAAATTAGTTGTGATGTCAATTTTTCCAAATAATTCCATAAACTTCAAATTACGTTTAATTCAGACAGATTAGATTCGTTTTCCGAATAAATTATAAATGGAATACGTTTATTGTTACACTTTCTGTCCAATGTCCGTTTTTAGTTAAGCTTTGACCTCGGCCAAGTCATGAATATCCATCATTGATGTTTAAAAATCAGTTCCAGGGGTACTATTGAGCTAATTATCAATTATATATTCGAATTTTTATTGCCCATCTATCTATTTTCAATATCAACCTCCAAACCGAAACCATTAAATAAAACTTCCATCACTTCTAACTGTCTCGACGTCTTAATTGTGTTTCTTTATACAATATCAAGATAGAAGGCACAAAACAACATAACGGTAAAAAAACAAACCCTAACAGCTATGTGGCGGTAGAAAGAAAATTGAACTTGTTTGCCTACATTTAGAGAAGAGAATCACAACTTAACGGTACACTACATACACTTTTCTTTAATCTTTTTGTATTCAATACAAAGGCATTAAGAAAAAAAACGTAAAAACAAACAACAACACCACATTCATTAAGATTCGTAAAAATGTTTTGTAATGTATATGTACGTAATAAAATATTAATAAAAGATAGTAGTTGTAGTAGTAGTAGAAGTAGCACTAGTAGTTAAGTAAAAATTCTTCCTAAGCTTAATTGTAAATAGATATATATAATAAAAGAATCAAGAACATTTAGCTAAGAATTTATTTTTGTTTGTTTTTATTGTATTATTGAATGAAATTCACGATTAATGTTAATCAATGTAAAATACGTAGCAAGGGGCTTCTAATATTTAAGATAGATAAGATAAGTGTTTTTTATTTATATATTAATTCAATTTATATGTATGCATTTAAGTGAATTGAAAATTCAATGTAAACGATTTATGTAAAACAATATAATTGTATGTATAAACGTACATTTCTTAACAGGAATATATTTTACATGTAATTATATATAAATGCATATATACAATGTGTATATGTTTAAAATTTATTAATCGAAATATTAATCCATTATTAAAATTTAACATCAAATAAAATGTTAGATCTGTTTAATTTAAAACTTGTCCGTTCTCTGCCACAAACGATTGATAAGTTGTTAAGTACTCTTTGCTTTTATTTTATCTTCACCAACTTCCCGTTAAGTATTATTCTCAAGTGTTTTTAAGTTTCTCAGATGTTATGGGGGGAGGTGCACATCAATACTAATATAATAAATTGAAAAATTAGAATTCATTTGTATTTTCAATTTTCGATTTTTGATCTAGTTTTATATACCTTAAAATTTTCGATTTGTAATCATTTACACATCACTAATTGAATAAAATGTGGCAAGCACGAACATCTCCGCAAACTAGAAAATAATGTGGCCATTTTCTTTTACTTAGTTTTAAATAGGTGGCTGCTTGGTAGAATTAATGAAAAAAAAAATGACAAAGTAAAGATATAAGGAATAATTTCTTTATAGTGAAAATTCTAACAAAAGAGTTTTATTTATAACAATAAGTTTAAAAAGTGTAAAAGTCACCAAATTGTTACTGTAATTATAAAAATCGATATCTTTAACAATTTAAACGCAATATAATCGATATAAGTTCAATTTAAGCAATAAGCATAAAATTTCCTCTTCAACTTTTTTTCCTGAGCATAGACAAAAAAACCATATATGTATTGTTGTGGCGGTGGTGGTATTAAAAAAGGCGAGAAAAATTGTATAAAACGCAAAACAACAAAAAGCAATTTTTAACATTCTTTTCTATAATTTGTAAACAGAAAAATATAGAGGTGATTTTTTCTTTATATGTGGTTAAAATTATTTTTATATTATAATGCGCACGCTTTTTGTTAAATATGTAGATGAATTATGCTTTGCTTTGAAGTAATTTTTTTTTTATTTATATGACGTTTTTTTATGTTTTGTGTTTATACCATTTCAATTATTTCGCTGATGAGTTGCTACGCTACGTAAATGAAATACAACTCTGTTCATGTAATGGCAGTTTGTAAAAGGAATAGTGTGGTTAAGTTGATTGTGTATAATAACAAAGAAAAAATAATAATAAATACATCAGCTGAAAATATTGTTAAAAAATATGAATTTTAAGAAAACTCTTTCCTTCGTATTTATAAGTTTGTAAAATAAATTTTTAATTCGTTGTAATACTACAATAGTTAGAAGCTGTGCTTTAAATTATAATTTGCGAATATCACTTTGCCATGTTTGCATACATAACATGTGTGTTTATAGTTTGCTCATTAAATTTTGTTTGCTTGTTCGATGGAAAACTATAGGTGTTTGCCTAAAAGAACTTTTTGAATACTTTTATTAATTATTTTAAAAATGCGAAACCTGTTTCGTTAAAATCCCGTTAGGTTTACATCTCATAATATGCGACATTATGTTTTCTTAGAATTAAAACTTAATAGGAAGCATTTTTTAGAAGATCGATTATAAAATTTCGTAACTTTGTTGTTCCGAAACTTTAATACATATTTAATATTTTGCCATTAATTATACTCTTCACCTTGAAGGTATCTCCATTCGTTATATAATTTGATACGCCTAGGAGCTTCAAAGCCAGAGTCTTGTAAATTATGAGCGTGTTTGTTAATCGATCTACCTGTTAGTAGTTTAGTGATAGTGACCAAATTTGAGGTCAATATATTAATTTTTGCGTCCAAAGCAACAATATATATACCCCTGGGATGCCAGAAGTCAGTGTATGCTCGTTGGCGGTAAATATGCTGAATGTTGCAAAAAATGCAAACGTGGACGTATTTCACTCGAATCCTTCTAATTGTTTTAGTACTTGTGTTTATTACTTTGTATTGCTCTGTTGTTATATATAAAAAAAAATGTTCTTATTAGTAATTGTGATGCATTTTGCACTGAATTTACTAAAAGACAAACGTCTCTTTGACAAAGAGGGGAGAGGTTAGAAAAAGTTGGTTGGAATCGGATAATTTTGGAATGGAAGATATCGGCACAGGAATTGATGTGGATGTGATTGAATTGCTGTAAAGTTTCAGGAGTTCTTTTCCAGTACGTTTTGTTAGTTCTTAGTGTGCGTATGTGTGTGAGTGAACGTAATGTTTTTTGAATTGACATATTGTTTAAGAATCTTATACTTTTGCACCCCATGCGCTAACATGGCGAAAATAAAAACAACAAAAAAAAATAATAGCAACTATTACAAAATAACAACAACAATAAACACCAAAAATACACCAACAACTATAATAATCAACAAAAAACAACTTTATTAATATTTTGCAGAGACGCTTATCAGCAGACGCGGTTAAACATGAAAGGTTAAAATTTTAATTGTTTTCTTTCCCCCTCTATATCCTATAAAAATTACAAAATCTTAAATAATCGCAAATTGATTTCTAAATGCAGGCAATTTGTATAAAATGTCTCGTAATAAGGACAAATATGATAGCGGCAATCGTAGGCAACAGATGTTTATGTCACCGGAAGATATTGCTGCTGGTAAAAAATCGAATTGGACAGGCATTGAGATAACAGGTGAGAGAGAGAATGCAATATAATTAAAAGAGCTTAAAATGTATCCTTTTTTGTATTTGTGTGCGTTTAGGTTGTGTACGCAACATCAGTCCTTCATTGTGGGAGTTTGAACACTTGACCGCCTTGTATCTCAATGATAACCAATTGTTGCGTCTACCTGCAGACATTGGCTTACTGATCAATTTGCGTACTTTGGATCTATCCAGCAATAAATTGCGCAGTCTACCGGCGGAATTGGGCGAACTAATACAATTAAGGTGGGCAATTATAATATTCCACAATACAAGCACTCGAACCAAAGGTTTACATTCTGAAGTACATTTATTATACATTGGACTGAACACAATGCACCAATGGTCACCCTTACATAACGTAGAATAGATATAGCTTTTCCGTGTGCGCACTGAATTTTCTTTTTGCACGAATTGGATTTAACACGAGTTCAAACGAAAAAAAAATTCTCTTTTTACACGAATTGTTTTGTTTTAACACGATTTTCAATTTTTTTTTTTTTGGTCTGGAACCAATCTACTATGCTTCCATTTAGCCAATATCTTTTTTACGAATTTTTTGGGAACGTATCTGTCGTGTAAAAAGAGGATAAGGTGTATATATGGCTGAGCACAATGCACCAATGGTCACCCTTACATAACGTAGAATAGAAATAGCTTATATACCAATCCGTGTGTATTCTAGCGTTCAAATTGTAGATTGCTAGGTTTCATCTTTGAGATATTTTTGACTTTTTATAAAAAGACCCGTTAGGACAAGAAGTCTTCTCCATGCAAAAATCATTATTAAAATAAGTACTTTCTATACTTTTTTATTTCTAGAGAACTGTTACTAAATAATAATTTTCTGCGTGTGTTACCATATGAAATTGGTAAACTGTTTCATTTGCATGTGTTGGGTTTAATGGGTAATCCTCTGCAAAAGGAATTTCTATCAATCTACAATGAACCCAACGGTACACAGAAATTATTAACATATATGTTGGATAATTTATCAAGTAAGTAATTGTTAATATAATGCATACAGATATTTTTATGGCCTTCACCTTGGTAATGAGAGTATACTAAGTCTTGTATCCCATTTGCAACATGAAGGAGGTGTTAGATATAAAATATATATATTCTTGATCAGTGTTAACATATGAGTCGACCTAGACATGTCCATATGTCGAATCGTTGGTCTGCTGTTGGCATTTTCACGGTCGTAAATTTTGAGATATTGAGCTGACATTTTGTACAGGCACTTTTAGTTTTTGCACGCAGATCGCAGATATTTAAAATGGGAAAAATCGGTCAAAAGCCACGCCCACAATCAATAAAAATCTATATATCTGTCACAAAAATTAAGCTATGTACCTGAAATTTGTTTTGTACATCTATAAATATAAGCTTCATCGATGTGATAAAAATGGGCGTGGTCGGTTAACAGGTGCGCCTACAATCAACAAAAATCTTTATATCTGTCACAAAAATTAACCTATGAACTTGAAATTTTGTACACATATCCATAGTTATCTCATACAACGATATGCTAAAAGTGGGCGTGGTCGGTTAACCGATGCGCCTACAATCGACTAAAATCTATATATCTTTCACAAAAATTGTCCTATGAACTTGCAATTTGGTGCACATATTTATATATAAAAGGTCTTACTAATAAATTTAGTACAATAGCGCAGTGTGTACTCTACCTTGTAAGTGACTTAAATAAGCTTTCTGTGTTCCTGCATTGACGACTGCATTTGTTAAAGAGGAGCTTATCGCTGCTCTAATTTTACATACATAAGTACATACTAGTGTACTGATATGACTTGCTACAGTGAAAGAAATATAACTACAATTTCCATTCAATTTGTTTGTCATAAAAAATGAAAACAAATCCAAATGAAAACGAAATTTCGTCCGGTTGCAAACAAGTTCCTATATACACTTAGAGGAGACATCGCTTCCACACTTAATGAGGATTCCAATTACCATCAAACGGGTGAATATTGTTGTCACACTATTAAGTCTGAAACGATAGTTAATTTAGTCAGAAGCTTGAACAAGGTGTGTACGTATCAAAATTCATCACTTGTTGTATAAGTGTGTGTACATGTTTATATGGGATGAAAGCAAAAAAATTAAATGAGCGTAAAGAGAAAGTTTCTACAAATATAAATAACAACCATAAAAACAGCAGCAGCAGCCGGTAACAGTAACAGCAGCCACGACCAGTAACAACAACGCAATTTATTTGTACACAATGGATGGTTGTGTGATGGTTGTTTGTTAGAGAGAGAGAGAGAGAGAGAGAGAAGATGAAGCGATAGCTAGACAAAACGGATACGAATCAAATCCTACAATTTTTAGCGTGTACGCTTATTATGCTATTGCGGTGGACGGATCGACAGACATTATTATGTGAAGAAAAAAAGGGACCAAAAACCTGTGACATGTGCATGAAATACTTGCGTATTTGAAAACTTCACAAGCCTTAACACTCAGGCTCCCCTTCGCTCTCTTTCTCTAGATATTGCTCCAAGTTGAGCACACACATCACACACACATGCATAATCAGCGTGCATTGCATGGTTTGTTGAAAAGCATTGCAAATCTTATGCACAAATTAATGTTGCTGCTGTTGCTGCTGCTGGTGTCGATATTTTTTGTTGGCTTGTTGCACTCTACACACACGTGTTGCATACAATACATATACATTTCACGATTACGGAGGGAAAGCGTAACTTGTTCAGTGTTGCACGTAATATGACAACAATTTACAATATTTTACGCTAACTGAAATCGCAAAGAAATCCATCGATAAGGTATATAAAACCACAAGCCTTTGCAGTGGAATTATACACAAAAACTTAAAAACCAATTAATGGGTGTCTAATAAGAGTGTCAGAGGCATGTGTGCGCACATATGTGGGATAAGTTTTGATCGAGTTTATTAGTTAGAGGGATTAGTCGCTTATTTGTAGAATAAATCGTTCGCTTTGTACGCGCTGGGTATGTTATTATAAATGCTTGACGAATGTACGGCACATGTTGTTTTGTGTTCAGTTACAGGTTGCCGGGTAGGAAATATTTCAATAACCCTTGCACTTGCTTTTCTTCTCTCCGCAATGGTGTCCCTCAGGAAATACTTGAAAAACTTTATCGATTAGGACGCGCGTTTCGTATTATCACCTATTTATGATTATGACGGACACGATGCTTTGAATCAAATTGGCTGCATTGACATCGTTCATGCACAATAGGCAATAATTGTCCAATTGGAAGGGAAAGAATATATTTTCATTTGAATTCAGCCCTACTCCCATTTTACATGCGAGTTACTACTCGACATGACAAGCAAAAAATCATTGGTGTCGATTTTATATACTCTGCAGAACTTATGGTAAGAGGGTATACGCAGATGTTTGCAACTCCTAGTTCAAAGAGTTCGAGTATAATCAAATTTTGAATCACAATTCCATCCGTCTGTCTGTCCATGTAAATTTGTGCACCAAATCGAACTATTTTTAGAACCCCTCCCCATATAAGTTCCTATTTTAATAGAAGTCTTAATATTTTTTCACAAAGACGCATAAAGAGTAGTTAATTGTCTTAATATTTGTTTGTGCCAAATTTGAATTCGATCGGATCATTTTTAGAACCTTTTTCTATATAATGATATTTCATGAAGTTACTTATGAGGCAGTGCCTCACATATACTCGCATACAATTAAACTAATTGTAGCATAATTTAATGAGTTAGGTGGTATGGGGCAGCGATTCGCAAAGTGTGCCCCACAGAGCCCTGGGGCTTCTAGAGCTAATTCAAAAAGGCTTTTGGTGTTAGGCATCCTTTCTAACCACCACGCATATTTAAAAAAAAAATCATCAATTGGCACATGCACACAATTAATTATCTGAGCCTTTGGAAGGCTCCGCAGCTCAAAAAGTTTGAGAACTGCTGATATGGGGTTTTAAATGGTCGAGATGGACCGACTATAACATTTTCACTTATTCGTCCTATAAATGTAGTTCTATAGGGTATCTCCGTTGAGACAATTACGCAATTATTTGCTGGCTCCTACACATCTCTTATATAATAAAGAAAAGCGACCTCGACATAAAATACGGAATGTAGAAACCTTATGATGATGGTTCAATTATAATACTGATGCACGACCGAATAGGTGTTTGACAGTGCATTAAAGTAATCATGGCATGCTAGTAATTATTAAAATAATTAAAAATAATTTGTCATTAGATAAACCCCAACAACTCCTCTTTGCCAATATTCACTCACTCACTCACTCGATCTGAACATAACTGCGCATATTATTTACCTTATGTAACGTTAATTTAATGCTTAAGGTGTAAAGTTCAGCTAAATTTGAAGCAGGCAGAGAAACACAGAGTGAGAGAGAGGGAGTTGGGAGAGTAACAGTTAAAGATCGTTTTAGAGAAACTGCTATCCGAGCATGTTTCTTCTACACCTTTGTTCGTTTGCTTGCACTATTTGCGAGCTCGAGTTAACCAACGTAGCTGGGAGGAGAGAGCTGAGAGTGGGCTATAGTAATAAGCATCGATGGGGATACAGTTACAAAGCAGCTGATTGCTCATGTACCATCCAAGCACGTACATACATGTGTTGCCGTGTTAGACCATTTCTTGTTTATGAATTGGTAACTGTGCCTTTCTATGGATTTAAGCCATGTTTAAAAGCATTTAATTTTACTCTCGTTTTCAAGTCCTCACCGTACACAGAACTTGTCTGTGTGCAGAGAGCACAATTACAAGTTACAACGTGACGTTCATTTTAAAAAGAAATAAAAAAATGTAAAAAATACTTTTTGTGCTTACTATAGCTCTCTTTGTGAAGCTCATTTATGTGCGTTAAGGTTTTTCTTGCATTTGCCACCAACAGAACATTTTAGTCTGCCACAAGTCTGGCTCCTAAACTGATGCTTGCGGTGCTTAGTGTTATAAGAAAAACATTAAATTATTATTATTATTTTTTTTGCGTTGATTGCGCGTTAGAGGTTTGTGCAAACTCTGCCACTAATCGAAAGTAAGCGCGTGCGCGTGCGCGTGTGTGTGTATGTCAAGTTTTATAAACATACGATTGCTGTTTGGTGAAGTTAGGTGAAGATTAAATAAACATTAAATAGAATACAAGAAATTAAAAATTGCCAACTTCCTTAAAAACTTTATAAAAAAACAGAATTTTGGAAAAAAAAACAGTTTTCAATGTTTCCAAAAACTACAATCAATATTAAAATATTATGAGATCCTATCCAAATCACTTTTGTATGCTGGACAACGACAACAGGAACCAATATTTTACACAACATGCCAACAACGCAGTGAAAAATGCACAGGCGGGCACTTACCCGACCCTAGCAAAGGGTTACAAAGTGTATCCCCATGAAAACGATCCGTCGCATCATCGACCCCTACCACAACATCATCCGTGCAGTTACTATGGATACATGTATCCACATAGTATACCGCAGCCGAAGCCACCAGTATCGTACCCAGCAGCCCAATCGTATGTACGAACATCAGACCAATTGGGACGGTGTCATGTGCCGCCGTTGCTATCTCCAACAACAATAAAAAATAATACGAGTGATGTCAACGCACGTCTACGCCGCTCTGAAAGCTACCTTTCAGTAGCTGGACAACAGCAGCAACAGCCGTCCTATCATCCAACGCAATATTTCTCATATCCCTTCTTAAGGGTTAATCATTATGTGGAGCAGTCTTGTAAGCTACCAACAGTACCAACAGCAGCAACAAATTATGCCAAGTTCTCAACATTATCTGTAGTGAATCAACAGCGTATTCAAGATTGTGCTGGGATACCGCTCATATCTACAGCTTCAATCCACGTATCACCGCCAGGCCAAAGGCCACGTATAAGCCGCAGACAGTCGCAATCAACGTCATCGCCACCCTCCCCCACCCCCCATTGGCTTAATAAAAAAAATTATCCTCAAAATTTGGTGAATCATACCAAAGGAGCACCTTTGTTATTATTAAATAAGCAACAACAACAACAACCATCACAACAGCAGCAATTTTTCAATATTTCCTCAACTAACCAAAAAAATTGGTCTATGTTGACAGAGTTTCATTACCAACAGCAACAATTGCAACAGCAACAACAACAGGAACAGGAACAGAAATTTGAAAAATCAAAACAACTACAACGAACACCCCTATGTTATCGAACATCAGCTCCCGCCGTTTTAAACGATAACGTTCACAAAACAAAGATCTCCAACAATGAGAATCATATGGTGGCCAATGACGCATCAACACCATCCAATAATAACAATAATCAGCCGAGTAAACTATTTGTGGATTTGAAGAGCATTAATGGACGAGACGATGGAGAAGAACTAACTAATCTGCCGCGCATTATAAAACCTCGCAAACGGCGTAAAAAGGAACGTAAACCTAATCATGTATCAAGTGGTGTTATTTTACAACAACAAATGGGTGTAGGGGGTGTGGGAGAAAGAGACAGCAACAAACATAAAATGTTGGATAAAAGTCAAACAAAATTTACAACAAATAATTGCTTGAACATATCAGCCACATATAACGGAGATGGCCAATTGCAAGAGACGCCGTTGCTGTTGTCGAATGAATTTAAAGAAAATAAAAATAATAAATGTTCCATACGAAACGATTGTCATGCTGCGTCCTGCTATTGCATCGAATGTGATCCATTGCGGGCTATATGGGAGAACCCACTCCGCAGGTCACCATCAGATTCGGCTGCATCATCATCGTCATCATCAGCGTCGTCATCGTCATCGTCATCATCATCATCATCATCATCATTATCTTCATCAGCATCATCAACTACATCGAATAGTTCTTTAGGGTGTGGCGAGCTATTGCGGCACAATAACACCACAAGGAATGGTTTTTCAAGTCTATCCGGTCATTCGGTTGATAGTGTTGGTAATAAATGTGCTGTTGGGTGGCCTAAAACTAGAGCGGATGTAGTGGGTGTTATAGGCTCTCAACGAATTGGTCAGGAGCACAATACTATCAAAATTAAAGACAACAACAATAACAATTCCAACACAGAACCACACGATTCTATAACACCAATCGCTATCGTCACGTCAGCAAATGATTATGCCACCAACATTTTAGGTGGCTTCAATTTGGCCAACGATTTATTTAATCTCCATCAGAACAATAATAACAACAACTACAACATTTTGGAAGTTACACCAAGAACAAGTGATAAATCACCGAATGGAAATGTTGACGGAGGTAGTATAAGGAGCGGCAGCGGCAGCTGTATCAGCCCCCCATTAATACTTTTACCTGAAACAGCTGAAACTTTATTAACGCGTAGCATCAATGAAATCTCTCAAAAATTGATTGAAACTTGTGGGCACGACAACGACAACACACGCACAGCTATAAAATTGCAAAACTCTTCTCATACATTGAATAACGCCTTCAACATAACAACAACAACAACAACAACAACATTATCTTCATTGGCTTTATCTTCATCAAACAGTTGCAGCAACAGTAACGGCAGTGATTTTTCCATTGATGACGGCATTGAAAGCCATCATACAGCGCATCCGGCATCACTATCTCATAAAACTTGTGATGATTTGATAAATAATTTTCAATATTTTCATCTAGTAGATAAAGCACCTCCACCACCATCATTCAACTTTTTTGCTAAAAACGGTTTAAAAAGCAAAACTGAACTAACGGAGTCATCGTCACATGGCGTGATGGCGGCAGCAATAACAATCAGTTGTAATAATGAAGATTTAACAAAAGTAACAACAACAACAACGAAAACCTCGCCCACTTTACAATTATTAAACGATTTAAATAACAATCAGCAGCAGCAGCAACAACAACGACAACAACTATATACAACACCACAACAAAAGCAAAAAATAATTTTTAATGATAAATACAACGAAAAACACGAAAAACAGCAACAACAAAAGCTAAAGCAACAGTTCAACGAACTAAACTTTAGCAAAAATAACAACAATTACCAGCAAAATATTAACTACGAAATAATGTGGCAACAATAACAAGAGCAACCATAATAATAACTTACCACCCCACCCCCTACTCTCCCATCAACTAACCGAGGGACTGGCATGCTGTTGCAGAGTTGAGAGGCGGCATGGTGGCACCACCACACCAGCCACCCATGCTGCATGTGTCTCGCTTAAAAATATCCAGAGACACCTACATTTTTCGATTCTAACTAACAATGCTGCATATTTATTTGTACATAATAATAAAATACAACATACCAATAACAACAACAACAACAACAGAAATATAAACATAAATAAAATTCAACTTACCCCTGAAAATTATTTAAGAAAAAAACAAAGGGCTGCGTAATAAATAAAAAAATACATTAGTGAGAGGTTTTGATTGTGTGCGTGTGTGTATGAGTTTGTCTTACGTTGTTGTTGTTGTTAATTTACAATTTCCCGTTTCCGTCTACTGGATATATTTTTTTCTTCTTCATATCAAACATATTGCGTTTCATTACGACTTTGTACCGAAAAGAAAAAAAAACAAACAAAAAAACAAAAAACAACCACATTAGCAATGCAATAACAATAATAACAATACGGGTGCAGTGATTGTAACCAAAACATTATAAATTTTGAGGTAAAAGCAACACGGACTTATAACAAACATGATCATCATATGGGAGCAATAACTTTCACTTTCACTGTTCACTGTTCACTGTTCACTTAACAAAAAACAATAAACCGAAGTTAACCACCATTTGCGCACACATATTAATGCAACCGTAGATGAATGTTCAGGTAGCGATCAAGTAATTATGTATGTGTACGTGTAAACAGACACACACATACATACATAAAAGCCAAAGTAAATGCCATCTCATCTTACAGAACTCAAAAACACTGGCCACTAAACGTAAAGAGCGGCATAGGCAGTGATCAAATAAATGTGACTCACATAAATTTTAACAATAAATACGATTTGAAAGTATAACATTTCAAATATACTGTTACTGTTGTTGTTGTTGTTGTTGTTAGCATATGTTTTGTTTGGCTTTTCTAGGGCTAGTTATTACAAAAAAAAATGCAATTTTCAATATTTGTAAATTTATAATTAACAAAGAAATTTGATTTTTAATTTTTTTTTATACCCTCCACCTTACGGAAGAGTATATTCATTTTGATCATCCATTTATAACACATCAAAGGAAGCCTCGGAGACCCCACAAACCATATATATTCTTAATCAGCATAAAAAGAGAAATCGTTAGAGACATGTCCGTCCGTGTGTCCGTCTGTTGTTGCACTCTTTGCGAGTGTACATATTCTTAGTTCAATTTCGCTGTTCCATATTGAAATTGGGCAAAATCGGTTAAGAGACACGCCCACAATAAACAAAAATCTCAACATACCTCGAAAAAATTGTATCTTTAAAAAATTATATATCGCACAATACTATGCCTAACAAGTTGAAATTTGGTATATACATCCAATACTGTGCCAAAAATGGGCGTGACTGAATAACGCAAACGCCTATAATTAAAAAAAATCACTATTTGTTGTTTAAAAATAATCTATATTATTATTCAGACGCAACAATTTAATGCAATAGGAACTTATTTTTTAGAGGGTTATAAAAGGTGGAGGGTACTTAAGCGTCGGTCTTAACCGAACTTTTCTATCTTGTTTTTTACATAATTTTGCGATTTTTATTAGTTTTAAGTCTACATACATTATGAACGCTTCTCGGGCTGCTCTATGGGGATGGCGTTAACCTAGATCTATACTCTTAAGTTACATTAATTTACTAGTAAAGTATGGCATCTAAAAAAAAATAAATAAATAAAAATGTACGGAACAATAGAAGCGTTTTTGTCGACGACAGTCTATCCAAACTTTGCAGCAAAAACTTCCCTTAACTTTATACACAAATTATCGAATTCAATTTTGAAATTCCAATTCACTGGATTACAAATATAAAGCAAATGAAGTTTTTTTTATAAAACTTTTATAAGCAGCAGCTTTTTATTTTATCCTTGCACATACAACTATGGCAATCAACTCAAGGTCTGTATGGCAAAGTTTATGTAGACCTCGACAAAAACGCAACTAATGTCACAGAGTGTATATATATGAAGAGATTCTTTTGAACTTGCACCCATTTCTTAACCCTTTCGCGACGGTGCACCTGCACCATACTTTGCAACTCACGACGGCGCCGCTGTAAACGTATAAATGACTGCCGTGTATATGCGGCATCAGCCTCTATGTACCAAAAAGTGGTTGCGCATATACACGGCACCCGTCGCGAAAGGGTTAAAAGCATTGAAATTTGCAAAATCATGCACTCGATGGTGAATTTGTTCCAAGAATGCACACACGTCTCATTCAAATGAATCTATTCATACGTATCTAATAATGTCACCAGTTCGACGTGGTTACATATACAGTTTATTCAATCAAATTATATCCATTGATGTAGTTATATATAAAAAAATTTGGAGAATTACCAGGTACTCATATATGAAACCGGAATTTGCTTATAAATGGCGCCAGCTTTCAATATATGGTAACCATCAAACCCCCCGTCATTGGCGCCATTCATACAACAGCATAGTTTTTAATAGAACTAAATAGGTCGAATTTTCGGCCTGAAGGTAATGATATGCGGACCGCAATGATTACCATTTAAAGAAAATTACTGCAGTAATGCATCGAATGATTGTAGAAGCTTACGTTGAGCATACTGGTGGTAAATGACAGTTCTTTGAATGGTTTAAAAATGGCGATTTTGATGTGATCCCCGAAAAGGATACGATCTATTGTTAGCTACTGGAACCTAACCATACCGTTAATACTAAACGCTGAACCGGCAACAAATGGTCCATTTACAACAAGCTGTAGGTGAAAAACAACCTGAATATCAAAGTGTTATAGATAGGTAAAGTCCGACCATTTAATACACTACACTACGTAGTTCCACAATTATACAACAATTAATTTCGTTGTGTCAGTAAAAGCGAGTTCGTTGTATGCCACATAAGAAATTCTAAAAATGGTACGATTCAGTCCATTATCAATGGGGTTCCGCTCTGGGCCAATACATGTCCTTATATCAAATTTCAAGGAAATATCTCAAAAAATGCGACCTGTAGGTAACGCACAAATTTACATGGACATACGGACATAATTAAATCGATTCAGGAAATGATTCTGATTCTGAATCCATTGGTATAAGTGAAGTGGGGGGGTGTGGCATTAGCTGTTTATGAGTTCCAAAAATCCGCATAATGATTTGGCTTCAAGTGATATACTTTCCAGTGCGGTGTACTCATCAGATTATTATTTCTTTGCATTGGGGATGGGGAGCGATGGCCAATACTTGGAATGAAATATTTTTTTTCCATTTTTACACAAAAAATGTGAATTTTCTAAACGAAAATTCCGGTTTCATATTTACACGCCTGATAAATGTAAAAAGAAACTTTTATGGGTTTATGGTGTATTTACGATAATTTTTCAAGTTGAATAATTTTGTTCTGGAGGTGTGTGGTGGCATCTTCTAAAGATATGTGCGCATCGTACTGTAAAAGGAAAAGTGTCTCAAATACTTCTGCGGAAGCACGGATTAAGGGTAAATGTAAGCCAGTGCAGTGGACTGATGTACGACCCTGAACAAGACAACAACCAAAATAAAAATAATGTACGTAGTATGCATTAGCGTACTATTGCTGCATTTTGCAATATCATGACTTAAGTGTATGGGCAAGTACCATATAAAGTGGTGCAAACGTACGCGGCATGCAGATTATGCTTCAATATACATAAAAGTAAATGTATGCCTGCGTGGGTGCCCTGTATAGCATTGATAGTTTCACACGATCTTCTAACCATTACAGTTTTGAGTATCACTTGTGCAACAACATGCAGGCACTTACAAGCGGGTGCACAGTATACACCCATATGTCGGATAAGTGTAAATGTTTGTGTTTAAATATTATTTTTTGGGAAGTTTAGAGTAGGTTCACTACACTCTCTCTGTACGCATACATTCATATAAATATATACACATACAGTAGACTCCCTATAACACGGAACACATCTATCGTGTTATGGGGGGTTGCACGGTAAATAAAATTATTTTAAAATGCATTCTTTCATAAGATTGTGGTTGGTTTGGGTTGGTTTTTTTCTTTTTTTTTTTTTGACGTAATTATTCATAATTTTAAGAGTTTTTGTGCTTGAATTGTTTTTAATGGGTAATAATGAATTCTTTTGTGTTGACTTTTTTATGCAACAATTGTTTTTTTTTTTCCTTTTTATAGATTTGTTAAGTTATTTATTTTGAATTGTGTTTGCTTGAATTGTAACATAACATAAAAACATATTAGAATACAACAACAAGTAAAATGTATGAGTTTGTCATCATTTGGCCGGCTTTGATTTACATCAAAATACAATAAATGTTAAATGTTTTTGGAAAAAAATCTCGTTTTTATTATTCATGCAGGAAACACGTTTGAATTTGAGCAGTTTTTCATGTACATGATTGGATTGGCTGCAGGAAATACAAAATATGAAGTAAAGAAATTATATACACCAAATTCTCTTTTTGCACGAAATTTTTTTACCCGAATTGGATTTAACACGAGTTAAAACGAAAGAAAATTCTCTTTTTACACGAATTGTTTTGTTTTAACACGATTTTAATTTTTTTTTTTAGGTCTGGAACCAATCCACTATTCTTCCCTTTAGCCAATATCTTTTTTTATGAGAAATTTTTTTTGCACGAATTTTTTGGGAACGTATCGAACGTGTTTAAAGAGAATTAAGTGTATAAGGTTTAGAGCAAGTCTTGGTTACCCTGCATTTGGTTAGGTAAAGTGGGCGCGACACTTATAACGAATATTATTGTGCTCTTCACATTTTAACTTGGCGGAGAAATTTTGCGCGGTAGAGAATTTGTGTAAATTATTGGCATATAAAGGGTGATTCATTATGAGGTTTGACTTTTAATAGGCCTTTTTTCAGATCATTTTTATTCAGTATTGTTTGACAAATCATCATGGAAAGACTTATACCGCAACAACGTATCCAAATTGTTCAGCTGTATTACGAAAGTCAGCGTTCTGTGAGAAATGTTTTTCGCGCTCTTAGAGCAACTTATGGTGTGCATTGTCGACCTACCGAAACCACTATAGCCAATACCATCCCCAAATTTGAAACCCAGCGTACATTATTGGATGATACTCGACCGATTAGACCACATACAGTACGGAGTCTAAAATTGGACCCTCAGGATGGACCATTTACGGCGTTGTCGCGGTCACCATTTAAATGAGATAATCTTTAAAAAGTAAATGTCACACTCACAATAAAATTTTTACTATAGCATTCAACTTTATGCCTTTTATTTGAGATTAAAAACTAAACCTCATAATGAATCACCCTATATATACCTCATATCAATTTTGCAGCTTTATTTATGTGTCTGTGAGATAATTTCGTCAATTGTGAGCATTTTTGTCAACCATCCGATTTGGTCCATTTTAAATAGCAACCTACTGACAGGGAGTAAGAATGTTTGTACTATAGTTCAACTAAAAATATTTCTTCTTCTTTTTTGCCGCCGTTGGATTTATTTCCATTACATTTAATTTCATGCGCTTATCTTTGTGAACTTCTTCTGTTATTATTGTTATTGCTGTTGATCTAATTAGTTGTGAATAACGTGCGTTTGGCTAAATGAATGGAGAAAATAAAAGTTTAGTGTTGAAATTTTTTTTATGAAAATATTCTCACATGTATTGTTTTTATACATGTATACACCCATATAAATTGTTGTGCGTGTTGTTCTTTAACAACAGTATGGAGTAAAAGAAATACTCGGTACAAGAGCTAACAGTGGGTCAGTGGATAATTGGGTCGTGTTCACCTTGTTTACTGCTAACGTTACAAGTGCTGGTGTTGCCACATACATGTTTACACACATAACTACATATAGCTCTTACAACACTCTCTCTTCCATTCATGCCGTACCATTCATTCAATTCTAGTAAACAGGTAACAACCTAATCAAATATATGTGTATGCACGAGTACGTGCAGTAAAGAGTCAGACGTTCTGACTGTTCATCTTTTATCACTTCATTCAAGGCGTTTTATTTATATCATTATACGCTCTGTGAGAAAGGGTAATTAAGTTTGTGAGGACGTTTGTAACCCCATAACGGTAAACGCAACATCCACCTTTACTTATGTCGACCGAATCAGAATCCCCATGCCCTTCAGTGCGTACATCTAAATTTGAGATATTTCCTTATAATGACCCATACAGGATACCTTCGCATATAAGGTTACCTTATAAAAGGCAAAAATTTGCTATTCTTAATATCTTTTGGCAAAATTTAGTTAGTTGGCTTAATATGCCAATTTGGGCCCCAAAGCACCATTTTTCGAACCTCTTTCCTTATAGTGATATTTCACAAAGAGACTTATATGGCCAAAAAGTTTCACCTTTAAACTTGAAATATCGTGCGTAATGTTTATAGTTACCCCATCTATGGATTTGTCAAAAAAAAAGGGCGTGGTCAGCACTGTAAGAAAGTCCATGGTTCGAGTTTGCCCATTAAACAGGATACTTTTAACTTTGGTGAAGAATTTGCGACTGTGAAAGTGTTACAAACTTCAGGTACAGGGTTTAGGACACCATTGTGGGCGTAACCTTTGCCCAGGGTACTGTAGCAAATCTGGAACATTTTGTGTACCAAATATCAGTGTGAGAGTTTCAAGAAAAAAAGTGTATCATTCACACGAACACCCGGACGGACAGATTGACTGAATCAACATTTCTATTGGTACTAATCAAGAATCTATGTAAGTTTGGGGGTGTGACTTGCCCACTTCTGAAACTTGCAAACGTCTGAACAAAAACAATGTACCCCCTTAATCATTCTGATGATGGGTATAAAAATACAAACAAAATTGGAAAATGTTTCAGGGAAGAAAAGATTCCTTTATTAATATTTATGCATCCAGTAATTGCCATATATTGCTGGTACACAAGTGTGTCCGGCTATAAAGTTGTTTATCAGAATTATTGTGCAAATACACCAAAACCAAACCAAAAGGCATTGACTGACTGGCTGACATTAAGTTAAACTCTCAACCTAGTTCTTCTGCTTTGCATAAATATCAAAATGTTATTGTTATTGTTGTTGTTGTTGTTGACTCATTACTGAAACACATTTTATAATCATTTCTTATAAAAAAAAAACTTCAACTTCATCTTCATTGCTATTGTTGTAGTTTTTATTCTACACAAATAAAAATGTCAGAGTTAACCGAATTTTCACGTAATAGTAACTTTGCAATAGTGCCGTCGTTCGTGCCTGTAAAGAAGTTAAGTGGAAATGTTATGATCGATGAACCTTTAAATACCCTACATCGCTTTGTTGCAACTGAAACATACGTTTCATTATTTAGAACATTATCTGAACCAACCATCCGCTCATAAGTATTGATCATGCAAGTTGTCAGCCGGTTTCATGTAAAAAAGGCATTCCTGGGACAATGTCTCATGCAAATGTTGCGCTTACTTAATGATATTTATGTTAAAAAATACTGTGAATTATGATTTATAGACAAAAAATCAGAGGGGATTCCAAAAATGTGCCGATGCGGTCCAAAAGTTTCTCGTATTGATGAGATTTCTTTCCAAGCGGACTCCTTTAAAAATGATCCCATTCGACCATTTAGGAGTTACATCTGCACCAATCGATAGCATAAGTGTTGTAGGGTTTAGATATTGTTTCTAAATCGATCGGTATAGTCAAAAATGGGCATGGCAGTTGCCGCTTGGGAGTTACAAACATCCGCACAAACTTATTATACTTTTCGCCACAAAGGGTGCAGGGTATAAAAAGTTTTAAAATAACACTGAAGAAGCGAAACAGTTCGACAACAACAACAATCATACCAACCAGTACGTTACATACAATGTAGCCTAGCTTGGCACACAAGTAACAAAACAATTCAAATATGGTCAACTAGTTTACCGGCAGTAAACTGTGTGCCAAATAACTGTGTGTGAAAAATACCTAATGGCAACAACAACAACAACAACCACAATCAAATTGAAGACTATTACCCATATTACGTAACGAGTTGTTAGACAGTTAAGAATTTAATGACGATCCCCCCATAAGTAATCTTAGTTCTGCAGTTTCTTGTGTTTATTGCCTTGACTTGAGTTTAGTTATTCAGGTACAAAATGTTACCCGTGTGTACAATTGAATACATGTGTAAGCAATTAACTCATTTTTGTGCACTTCAAATCTGAATACAAAGCGAAGCGAACAGTCACAATATAAGCAAGCAAAAAAGGGCTATATTAGGTGTACGCCAAATCTGGGCTACCCATCATCATAAACCTTGGTACTTACAAACGTTTGAACGAAACCCATGCAACCCCTTAATCATTATGATGATAAGAATAAAAATTTTGTAAACTGTCGAAATACAAAATGTCAAAAATTTTTATTTGTTTTTTACAAAACAATAACAACAAAGGTACATGAAAACGATCACCTGCAACGAATAGAAAAGTTATTCAGTTCATCCAATACAAACTCCAACTTTTTGTTTCTTTGCAAGCAAAAATGCAGTCAAACTTGTTCCCATACAATGTACTCCATGCAGTCCAGCATACATAACTTTATGTGTAGAATCTCTTCAACTGTTGAAGTGTTTGGTTGGCCACTACAAAGAGATTCAGCAGCAATACTTATAGAAGAACGAACGAATTTTACGTTACCACTCCACCCCCCCTGCTACTATGAAATCAAACGTTATGTGTATAAATATTTGCATAAAGAGCATACGTGCTTGGAGCTACAATCGAGTGTGTGTGTGTGTGTGTGTATGTGACATGACCAGTCGAACACAGAGAGTGTGAAGTATAAGAAAACTAGACACACCTGGCATTTGCTGATGACAAGTGTTAAGGTGCACATAAATTTACAATAACAATAACAACAACAACAATTGCAAAGAACATGTGTTTGACATAAATCAAGTCTTCAATGTTCCCGCACCACCAAATAAATGCTGGTCAAAATTCAACCCAAAGAAACAAATTATTTTCTCTTCTTACCACACTTCTGTCCACTTAGCTATATGCTTTTGTAGCCAAAAAAAAAAAAAAGGTTCCATAGTGGACGTCTGTGGACGTGCAACTAATCAGTTACAGTAAACGATGAAGTTTTTTTTCTTTTTTTCTTTTTTTTCTTAATTTCACTTGTTTTTTAAGTTTTCTTCCACACACACACACACATTTTGATGTGCATGAATATGTAGGTAAGTGTGTGTGTGCATGTGTGGGTATTGCATTAAAACGTGACTGGCATTAGTGTCACAATCTTGTGGATTATGTGTTTCTTACGGTTGCACTGTGATTAGTTTGTGGTGCATACAAAATCTAACCAAATTACAAATGTGACAACAACAACAACAACAACAATAACAAAATAAATATGGTGAAACAACACAAAACAACTCAAACAACAGTTGATCATCAAGCAGTTGATTGCTTGACCAGTTTATTGTTATTGTTGTTGTTGTGTTGGTGGTTGTTGTTATTGGTATTTGTATTGGCTACGGGGTCTGTAAACCAAAATTTCACTTTCTTTTTCGTTATGCTCACAAGATATATAAACGAAAAAAAAAAAAAATAATAATAATAATGAAGAAATATAGACAAAAGAAAGAAAAGAAAAGCGAACTGCCACACACTACACGAATCACCTCATTAGCATTGCACTGTGAAGGAAGTGAAAAGTGGTGTGTTGCGCGCTGTATTGTCTGTCGTTTTAGAAAAATATGCAGAGCAGACAAACAATGTGTGACCTCCCTTCCAATTCTCTACAAAAACAAAAACAAAAATTGTGTAAAGTTTCAAGTTGGTGCATATGTTTACAGAGTTTATTCAACCGTTTGTTTTTTTGTTTTTTGTTTTTTGTTTTTTTTGTTTTTCGTTGTCGATACCAAATCACAATTCAATTCTTTCTTTGACACTCAAATTACAAATCCAGTAAAATGACATGAAATAAAAGTATGTGTGTATGTACGGAGGGCTACGACGGTGTACAACGCACACGCTTCGCTGCTTGTATTAATTTACATAATAGCAAGAAAATTGTTGAAATTTGGTTTAAACCAAATCCTAAATACCCTTCACGTCTACAAACAAAAGGCGGGCGTGGCTGAAACATGGCAACACCCTCTAATGGCGTATATATTATGTACCAGTTTTATGCGGAGTACGGTTTATTGTAAATTCTAGGCGTGTTCGTTATTTAATGGATGAAATGGGATTTTAAATGTGTTTATCTTCAATTTCAACTTTTGTGGCAGAAAAATAAGTTCTTGTCGATTGTGGGCGTAGCTCTTGACCGATTTTGCCAATTTTTAAAGCGATTTGCGTGCAGATCTCAAAATATGGGACGGTGGTCAATAATGATAAAAATAGACAGACGCACGGACATGTCTAGAATGACTCAACTTGTCGTATAAACATCGACACGAATTTGTTTTAACACGATTTTCAATTTTTTTTTTTTAAGTCTGAAATCAATCTATTCTTCCATTTAGCCAATATCTTCTTTTATACGAATTTTTTGGGAACGTATCTATTGTGTAAAAAGAGGATTAGGTGTATATCATTGTTGGGTCTCTGACGCCTCATTCAAACTTGGTGTGCCCTCCCCATCTTATGTGAAGGGTATATACCGCAAATTCATGCACAAATTTCAATGCATACGTATGTGCACATATGCAAATATATTGTTATTGTGGCTCTTGTAAATGAAAAAAAGATGATGAATGGGTAGATGGTTGAATGGATGGTTGGATGGTTGCATGAATGAGTGGTTTTGGTGTTTTTTTGAAATATCTTTACACACCGCACCACTATAGGTAGACCCAAAACATTACTATACCAATCATTGTAGCCATTGTACAATATATGTATAAGATGGGCTCATTTGCTGAGTTTGTCACCCCGTAGACACGCACCTACCAGAACCAGGGGGTGTGCTTGTAATTCTATGATTTGTGAGTTTTGTTGTTGTGTTTTACACACATTTCAAATAATTTCTAACGAAACTTGCCCATAACACTCATGTTTACCGCTCAGATACTCGGTGATTAGCTGGTTAGCAAAGGCAGTTAATTCACTCGTTTAGTTATAATAATAAAATAATTTACCTCCAAATCTGTACATAATATTGTAAATGAACATAAAACTCTGCCCACCATCACAGCGAAGTTTAGCAGTCTAACGGTATCAAATGAATTTATCGAGCAACGAGTGAAATCATAAGTAATCGTAATGATTTTTCTTCTTTTATAAGTTTCAACTGAACCCTTTTACTTTTCTTAAGAAGTAACACGAATAATAATAATAATAACAACAACGACAACAATAACCGCTTGTTTCAATATATTGAAACTTATTTGTCATGCAACAGGTGACGGGCACTACTTAAAAATGGAGGCCAACAATTCGTTACTAAAGCACTAAAGCGTGTAAATGCAATAGACGTGTATACATGTAATTTATTTAAACAAGCACATGTGTGTGCTGTACATATAGATGAAGCCATGTGCTGGCTGGGGGTACAATTAAATGAATTGAACTTTTACTTTTCTTTATAATCTCATAACCTACCAAACACACATGTGCTGTCTACCAAACCGAGACTTCTCTGAGAGAAAGACTGAAATCGAGATTGGGTAGGCAATGCTGTAAAAACAGAAGCCTATTACGCTCTCCTGCTTATCTCCGTAGCTGCAGTTAACCAACCTATCAACTATTTACGTGGATACATTTGTACGCATAAATAATTATTGCAATGCGGATGTTTACAGAGAGCATCCAAGCGACGGATTTTTATACCCACTCATAAGTTGTTTAAGGTCTAAGTTTGTTCTTCCGGTTGCAACACCCAGAAGGAGGCGTCAGAGACCCCACAAAGTATATATATTCTTGATCAGCATCAAAAAATTGAGTCCACGTCGGTATGTCCGTGTGTCCAACTGTTTTTGGCATTCTCACGGTTTCTAAATTTTTAGATACTGTACACACATTTCTAGTATCTGCCCGCAGATAGCTAAAATCGGTTTAGAACCACGCCCACAATCGACAAAAATGTAATTATATGCCACAAAAATTGACCTATGAACTTGAAATTTGATTCACATGTTTATAATTACTGTACCCATTAATGTGCCAAAAATAGGCGTGGTCGGGTCCACAATCTATTTATCTGCCACAACAATTTACCCAAGAAGTTGAAATTTGATAAACAAATTTACAATTATCCCATTCATGGATGGATGGATTCACGCCCATAATTTTTTTTTTTTTTTTTTAAATAACCATCCACTCAGGGGATGACCCCTATACGTGTATGCACGGTGGCGGTTAGAAAGGATTAGAGGGAAGGGAATAGGAGGAGTAGTGTTTGTGGGCATTCGATTTAAACTGGTAAACACTTGGCGTGGCGGGAAACATCTCTTTACCATATTCAGCGTAAAACTCGTTTGGCAAATTGATACGCAATACATATACTTTAAAAGGCGTAATCATATACCTGCCACGCCCACTGTTGTACATGTGGAAGGCATTTAAGATTTGCTCTGAGCCAAATTCAGTTTTTTTTCCCATACTTTATTGATTTAGAAAAGGCACATAACGGAAGTGTTAACAATAAACCGTCATGATCTCTAGGGGGCCCCTCTTTTACGTCATTAATTAAAAAAAAGTACAACATAATGCTTAAGTAAACATTAAGTGTTTCTTGGAATATCATTATTTTAGGTTCATTTCAAAAGCTTTTTTTTGTTTTGTGTTTGTTAGAGTGAAATGTAGGACACCCGTACATGCTTTGCACAGAGAAGACGAAGACAAAAAGGTGACAAAACACCTTAGACAACGATACAAATGTCGAAAAAAAAGAAAGTTGTAATTATCAAAGAAAAGTTAAGCAGAAAAAAAACACAAAACACAAATAAAACAAACAAAATAGCATTAAAAATAAAAAGAGCTGACTTTTAGGAAAAGTTGCTAAACTAACAAGAAACACGGCATTGTAAGAGGAAAGGTTCACGTTATCAATTTAGTTTAGCTAAAAATTTAAAGCATTAATTCAGCTTTCCATCTACATTTAAGATGTTTTTTTTATACCCTCCACATATAGATAAACTAAGTTGGTCATTGTCATTATCTGTAAGGGGACCGTACAAAACATACATATTCTTTTGATCAGCATTATGTCAGTACGTCATCATCATCATCATACAATTTGCATATTTAAGTATTTGCCCTGTTGAAAGATGAAACGTTAGAAGAAAGAGAGCCATTGAGCTGAAAAGAATTCAAATACAAAATTTAAATATATATGTATAACGGTTTATATACGGATATTTGCATAATCTGTATTCGTCGATGTGCTTTTATTTCAATTTTTGAACTATTTCGACACTAACCGCATTAACTTTCCTTACTCAGCTGGCATATGAAAGATCAGCTGTTTCGCGGTTTATGTCCAAGCTGTGGTATATATGTACATATTATATATAAATGGGAAGTATACACACATGCAATGATAAATACTATATTTTTATGCCCTTCACATAAGCTATTAAGTTTGTTCTTCCGTTTGCAACACTCAGAAGGAGGCGTCAGAGACCCTAAAAAGTATATATATTCTTGATCAGAAAAAGCTGAGTCGATCTAGACATGTATGGCTGTGTCTCCGTGTATCTGTTTATTGTTGTCATTTTCACGAGCGTAAATTTTGAGATATTGGAATTTTTTTACAGAGACTTTTAATTTTTGCACACAGATCGCTATTTAAAATGGGCAAAATCGGCCATAAGCCACGCCCACAACCAACAAAAACCTATGTATCTGCCTCAAATATTGAGTTATCAAATTGAAATTAACTTATCCATCGATGTGCGATTGAATGGTCGTGGTCGGATAATAGACACGCCTACAAGCAACAAAAACCTATAATTCTGCCATAAAAGTTGACTTATGAACTTGAAATTTGGTACAAATATTTATAATGATCCCATCCACCGATATGCCAAATATGGGCAAAATCGGTCTAGAGTTGCGCCCACAATAGAAAAAACTTATATGTGCCACTAAAATTGACCTATGAACTTGAAATTGAGTGCACATATTTATGGTTATCCCATTCATCGATGAGCCAAAAATAGTCGTGATCGAATAACGGACACGCCCCTACGTTATATACACACTATTAGCGTGCGCAATATATGTATATTTGCCACGCCCACTGTTGTATATGTGGAGGGTATTTAAGATTTGGCGTAAGCCAAATTTAGTTTTCTTACTTGTTTGATCAAAGCTTTCTTTTATTTGTAGTTTTAAGATTTTGGATCTTTTATGTGATGGTGGTAGGTGGTTAGGTAGGTAAGGAGAGAGAGAGAGAGAGAGAGAGAGAGAGAGAGAGAGAGAGAGAGAGAGAGAGAAACGTGTACACATCATGCTGTGATCGTCATCTCTCCTTTCGATTGTTATATGGTTGTTGTTGTTGGCAAATTGTGATTGCGTCTTCATTACTAAAGTTGTTACGATTTAAATGACTTTCACCCATATTTTTATACCCTGTACCACTTGTGCCAAAGATTATATTAGATTTGTGCGGACGTTTGTAACATTCATAAGCGGCAAATGTCCACATCCATCCTCAATTATTTAGATCAGAATCAAAATTTCTTTGTTTGCTCCAATCATATTGTATAACTATGGAGTGATGAGATCGTACCCACAGTTACGACCTTTCTAAGTGAAAATACTAAATTTGGCTTCAATATCATTTACTTTTAAATTAAATCTACTTAAAAAATAGATTTGTGTCTGTGTGTTATCCGACCGCGTCCATATTTGGCATTTGGATGAAGGGAAATTATAAATATTTTTACCAAAATTCAATTTATGTGGCAGATAAATAGATTTTTGTCTACTGTGGGCGTGGCTCTAAACCGATTTTGCCAATTCAAATAGCAATCTGCTAAAAGTGTCTGCCAGTAACCCAAAATTTACGGGCGTGAGGTGCGGACAAGCGGACAATCATGTTTAGATCGATTCAGTTTTTGATGCTAATGAAGTATATACATATGTATATCCTACTTTGTGGGGTCTCTAATGTTTTTTTTCTGAGTGTTGCAAATGGATTGACAAACTTAGTATGCCCCTGTTCTTATGTAGGGCAGTGTAAAAATCGGGTAAACATGCGTGAGAGAGTATAAGAAAAATATGTTATTGCCACCTGTATTAAAAATGATTTTATTTCCTGGATCATTTCAGTTTCTGCCACCCCACCACCTCAAAGACCGTGGATACCTTTGGCTAAACCGAATAAGTCTAGGCCGGCCTGTAAGTTTTTTATAATTCATAGTATTTTCTATTGCTTCACTTCTCTCTCTCTTCTCTTTTACAGGTATTTTTACAGTTATGTGTTATAATGTATTATGCGATAAGTACGCCACACGTCAAATGTATGGTTATTGTCCGTCGTGGGCATTAAGTTGGGAGTATCGAAAGAAAGCAATCTTGGACGAGATACGCCTTTATTCGGCGGATATTATAAGTTTGCAGGAAATTGAAACGGAACAGTTCTACAATTTCTTCTTACCTGAATTAAAGAATGAGGGTTATGAGGGTATCTTCTCACCGAAATCCAGAGCGAAAACAATGGGTGAAGTGGAACGTAAATTTGTGGACGGTTGTGCGATATTCTTTCGTGCCGCAAAGTAAGTTCTTTTGTTGTGTTTTGTTTGTGATAAATTGAATTGTGCTGTCAAATAAAAACGGATGGTACTCCAAAGATTACATTTGCAAATGATCAATTTCCAAAAATTTTCAATCTTCACTTTTAATGGAAAACCATTTCAACCATTTTCATTTGCAACAAGAAAAATTTCCACTTTTCATAAAGAGGGCGTTATACGTGAATCTGAATCTGATAGTTCTGCATGTGACCATCTTTATATAAATTCGTATGATTTTAATATTTCTAAAAGACTCAGGAACTTAAGATTCTTTTTTTATACCCTCTACATAAGATGGGGGGTATACTAAGTTTGTCATTCCGTTTGCAACATCCAGAAGGAGGCACTAAAGATCCTGCAAAGTATATATGTTCTTGATAAGCATCAGAAGCTGAGTCGATTTGGACATGTATGTCCGTCTGTCCGTTTGTTGTTGGTATTATCACGGGCGTAAATTTTGAGATATTAAGCTGCAATTTTACGCAGATCACTATTTAAAATCGACAAAATCGGTCATGAGGCACGCCCACAATCGACAAAAATCTATATATCTGCCGCAAAAGTTGACCTATGCACTTGAAATTTACCGTGCCTATGTATAATTAGCTCATCCATTGATGTGCTAAAAATGGGCGTGGTCGGATAATATATACGCCCACAATTTACAAAAAATCATACTCGGCGTAAAACTCTCTCTACCTGCATACACTAATGAAAGGTGTAATCATGTGTGGAACTGTTTTGTTTTTTCACTCTACCAACACTTATTCCAAGTTACTGCAATTTTCGCTCCCATAAGAGTGATTTGCACAGAACATACATACCGGACAGACAGACATGATTGTTCTGATGCAAAATATATATACTTTGTGAGATTTGCCCCGCCTTCTTTTGGGCGTTACAAACATTGTGATAAATTGATATGATGATGATCCGTACAGTGGGTATAAAAATGATTTATAATGAAAATTTATTAAAATTGTTGCCAAGTAGTAGCATACGACTAAAATGTAGAAGAAACCCAAACACAAATTTAAATTCACTTGAGTGAAGTGTTTGGTACCCTCCACTATGTTTATGTGCAAACCGGGACAGGTATCTACATAAACGTCTCCTCAAAGTATGCTCTACAATAACTTTACTTTATTATTGTCTGCATTGTTTACACAAGTGGCTGAATTATGATTAAACGCAACGTTCATCAACTAAAATTAGAGGCGACTTAATTGTTATTGTAATTGTTGTAATTTATTTAGATTTTCTCTGATGAAGGAGCATTTGATCGAATTCAATCAGTTGGCCATGGCGAATGCTGAGGGTTCCGACAATATGTTGAATCGCGTTATGCCCAAGGATAATATTGGTTTGGCAGCATTGCTGAAAGTGAAAGAGACCGCCTGGGATCCGATGACCGAAGTGACGCAAATCTCACAACCGCTGCTGGTGTGTACAGCCCACATACACTGGGATCCGGAATTTTGTGATGTGAAACTGATACAGACCATGATGCTGAGTAATGAGTTGCGTTCGATTATTGATGAGGCCAGCCATAGCTTTAGACCGGGTCATAAAAGTGATGCGAATAGTGTGCAGCTGTTGTTGTGCGGCGATTTCAATTCGCTGCCGGACTCGGGCGTTATTGAATTTTTGGGCAAAGGACGCGTCTCCATGGATCATAACGATTTCAAAGACATGGGCTACAAATTGTGCCTGCAACGTTTATTATCCAACGATTCGAACGAGTTCACGCATTCCTTCAAGTTGGCATCCGCCTACAGCGAAGACATTATGCCCCACACCAATTACACGTTTGATTTCAAGGGAATCATTGATTATATATTCTATACAAAAACGGGTATGGTGCCGTTGGGCTTGCTGGGGCCAATATCGAATGATTGGTTGCGCGACAACAAAGTGGTCGGCTGTCCGCATCCGCATATACCTTCCGATCATTTTCCACTGTTAGTGGAATTGGAACTTATGCATACGGCCAGTCAAGCGGCACCGCCAAACGGCTTAATCAATCGACGGTAGCAATAAGTTGCTGAATGCAAGAATTGTTCACGATGATGAAACAAAACCCATATACCATACCAACCCACCACAACCATCGCCACCACCACAACAATACAACATACAAGAGCCGACAACAGCAACAAAGCGTTCATAAAAATAAATGGTGGTGTGTACTGAGACAACAACAATAACAACAACAAAGCTGCCGTTGGCCATGCCATGTGTAACACCAGCTACAATAACAACAACCATCTCATAATGAACTTTCATTCATTACCATTAGGGGAAGGAAGCCGATGTTATCTCTGTCATCTCTACCAACCACCCATCAAGGACCACAAAATGAACAATCCCATTAAAAAACAAAAAAATTAAAAGAATATTATGATGATCATGTGTGTATTTATTATATAAGTTCTAAAGCAAAAGAATCCCTACTTTTGGTCTGTCTCCCTTAACAACTACTTAGTGCTAGCTAAACCTATCCCAAAAGTTTTAAAATTTCATTTTTTTATTTTCCTCTCTCCTACAGATATTCTATCCCATTCTATATATATATATATATATCTTTGATGATGATGCAAAGAAACAAAAATTATAATAAATTTTATTTTTCTAAAAAATTAAACAAAATAACAACGTTTGTAACACAAGCGCTTGCAACTAAAGTTAAAGTTAACTCACAACACACAGCCAACACATTTTATTTTTAATTTATTTTATTTAGTGTCTTTAGGTAAAAAACCATTAAAGTTTCGTATAAAAATGTTACGGAATAGACTTATATTTTCCTCTCTCTCTCTCTCTCTCTTTCCCTCTCTTTATAGATTTTATTTTGTACGATAAATTTCTATTTTCGAAATATCTAAAAAAAGTAAAATGTCCACTTAATGAAAGAAAGCGTTTCCATTATTGTTGTTTTTTTCTTTTGCTTTTTTTTGTTTGCTTGTTTTTTAAATAACGTGTATTAAGTATATGCCTTGCTTATATTTTGCTGCTGATAATCTAAATATTCTTATTTTATGCTTATGACTGTGTTATGCTCCTTTCTGTGTTGTCCCTTCCCTTCCTTTCATTTAGTTTCTAAGTAAAAAACTTGAATCCTTTTAAACGATTGTAACATTTAGCACTAAAAAGTTAATAGAGAACATATTTATCATCAATAAGATCTGTGTACCGAGAAAGCCCCCCCTAACCACGTGCACACAAACCCACATTTATTCATTTACACACACACACAAACACAAACACGAGCCCACACAAATGCCGCATTTTAACAACTAAACTAAACAAAATAAGATTCAAAAGTGAAAAATAAAGAAATTAAACATAATAGTAAATGATGAGCTTTTGTGATGAAAAGAAAAAGAGAAAGACATTGGTTTAGGCCAGTATAAGTTGTGATGTTGTTTATTGAGAGTTTTGGTGTTGTGTCCTCATAAATTTGTCTCACTTCTAGGCACCGCATCAGTATCTTTTCTGCCCTTAATTATGGGAAATTCTGTACCAATGGCTTTTTGTGCTTTCAGCGTTTCCGCTATTCTATGCCACACAACACTGCATTTGCTTAACAATTCCAAGTCACCAATAATGTAGAGAGCCCACTTGGCTCTGGATAGAGCCACACAGATGCGATTACTCTCCCGTAGAAAGCCAATCTGATTTGACGTATTGCAACGCACTAAAGATAAAACGACAATGTTTGCTTCTAAACCTTGAAAGCTGTCCACGGTGCAAGCTTTAATTTGCCTTAAATTTGAATATTTATCCAACTAGAATTTTACAACAACACAAAATGAAATACAATTCAAGTGTATGTAGGGTGACATTCGTTACCTGTCGTTTAAAGTGCTCAATTTGTTTAATGTACGGACTCAATACAACCACATCTTGTGTACTGTAGCCAGCATTTATCACCAAATGGTGCGTCAAACGTAGAATTTCCTTCACTTCATAGGGATTATAAAGAGAGGTGTCATCTTCAGACTTCTCTTCCTTGCACTTGTGTTGCACAAAATACAAATTTGTCAACATTTTCTTAATATTGGGATATTGCCGCACCAAAGAGTGGCTGCTCAATTCTTTATAAATTGTGGGCACAAGTAACTGGGCTATACAGGGATGCATGCGGTACTGTGTCTTTAATATTAACGGTTCCTGTTGTAAACGAAAGAGTTTCTCAAACAGAGAAGAATTCATTTCGTGTCCTTGACCAATACAACTATTGCTGGTAAACGGTTTCAGTTGCTCATGATCACCTATCATAATCACGTGTTGGGTATAAGGTGTTACACACGCTACTACGTGGCATTCCAGAATTTCAGCTGCCTCCTCAAATATTACTGCCGCCCCATAAGAAAGGAGTAGCAAGACTTTTAAGATATGTACAAAAAATGTCTAACAAAAGCATGAACCTACCGATGGAACTTTTTAATAAACGTAACAGAAAATTATTCTTCGCTGCATAGGTTGTGGTCATTGCTATAACGGACATTTCCCGCACCATATAAAACTGAAACATCATTTTAAGCGTTTGCAATTTCTCGCGTACATCATTGACTTCTTGTTGAGCCTTTAATATCATCTTATAAGTGTCCTCTGTACCATCATAGGTTTTATGTTTGTTTTGTAATTCTTGGAACTTCATTTTGTACTCATTGTTGATCATAAAATATAATTTTCTTAATTCGACATTGACTTGTCCACGATCCGGTATATCGTTAGCATTGAATTTCATTAATTCGGGTGTACGACTTTGGCCACCAAAGCGCACTATGCGTTCAGTGAATTGGGCCAATTTCAAGAGAAATCTATCTAATGAATCGTTGGTGTAAGTGATGAGTACAATGGGTGTATGGGGAGCATTTTCTATTAGTGTTTTAACTAGCTGGGCAGACAGATGAGTTTTACCGGTACCCGGTGGCCCTTGAATCAAAGTAAATTCCCGCCTCAAAGCTGTGGAGTAAGCGTGTAGCTGGCAATCATTTAAACTTAGTTTTTGAGCCGGCAGTGTTTCCGTTAAAGGATGGAATTTTTCTTCTCCACAGGTATACAATGCGTCTGCTTTAAGATAAGCGGGTGGGCAAGGTGCATTAATCTATGGATTGCATTAGAAAAGAGAGTCATTAATTTTGTTTTCACATTTTTTGTCTTATTTCCTACATTACCAAATGATTTACGATGTATTTCTTCAAAGGAAACGCTGCCAAATTACAATGACGCAAATAATTGTAAGCGTTGTTGTATGGTTCAAAAAAATTCGGTGATTCCAACATCAACAACGGGCAGTTGTATATATTGGCAATATTATGTTGTTGTACCACTTCAATGCCCACCTGAAATAATGCCAAAATAAACTTGAATAAGAATTCTATAAATCCTTAACAAAGACTAACATAACCCTCTTGTATACACTCCGCTGCGGTATACGTGACAATAGCGTATAAAACATTTTCAAAGTGCTTGCTAGTACTAAAGCATAATAAGGAACCGGTTTTCAATTTAGCCAATTTGTTGCGCAAGGCAACCAATTCAGAATCCTTGGTATCTTCTGCGTGACGACGCTTTCCATACACATCCACAAATGTTAATTCGTGACGTTGCGCATTTAAATATTTCTCATTTAGAATTATGTAAACATTTTCATAGACTGAGTATTTTTCAGCCAATTTCTTCAAATCTGCAGCTTCCTTTAGCAATTGTACGCAACTGCGTAAGGGGTGGAGAAAGTGTTCCTTAAGAAACTGCAAGTTTTTTATAACATATTCCACGGTAGTACCTACTGCCGAGTTGATATTTTTTTGCGTTGTAGTTGGAGTTGGAGTGGAAAGGTCCTCCAAGCTAGGGTAGATCTATAATAAACAAAAAACAAGAATGCCGAAATCGAAATTATAAGAGACGCTGAGACGTTTTATAATATTAATTAAAAATTTTACGTTGGATACTCTGCATATCCTTCGATTCATATCTTCATGGTGAGCATTTCATCACAGAAAAAGCAAGACACTCGCACAAGAATATATGTTTACCGTTTGGATGTTTGAAATATCGTAGTTTAGAAACAAAATTCGTTCTCAACAGACTTTTATTATTACCTCCATATTTTTATAATCATCTTGTTTATCCTTGACAGCAAGAGCCAACCTTAGATTCTCTTTCAAATCCGCACATAATCGTGGAACCACCGAATTTTCACAGCCTTCCAATAAACGCATTATATCCTGTATAAGTTCAATACCATTTTTATCCAACAGGCCGTAAGTGCAAGATCCCAATAACAACGTTTCTACATTTCGTAGAAAATGTTCAATTTTCTTTACATCGTGCCACATTTCTGGAAAGTATTTACTAAACAATTTGGCCATTATGTAACGTAACTGTTCTAAGAGTACCTCATTCTCAGAGAAGCATTTTAATAACATTTTGTGATATCCTGGCAATTCCATTTCGCACATAACCGCCAAAGCTTGTGTATAAAGTTGAATCCTTTCTTGATTATCATTTATTGTTATTTGATTATGAAAAAAATCCAATTGTTGGCCATAAGTTTGTGCAAATAAGAACACATCCAAACTATTCATGGTTGATAATTTACGCAATTCCTTGATATTTATGGTACGTTGTTCACTCGAGCTTTCTATTGAGCAAGTGGCGGACTTGTTTTTGTACAATTGTTTTAAAAATTCTTCTGCTTAAAGGAAAACTCAACGAATTAAACAATTATTCCACCAAGCAGTCGTAATCAGAATTTTTAATTACCTTTTGTTGTCGGTCCTGTTATGTGTTCTGTTTGATTTTCTTGGTTTTTCTTAATTGTAATTTGAAGATCTTTCAATAGTTCTTCATCATCTTTATCGAACCATTCACTCTCCGTATCACTCATTTTTACTTTGTTGTATTAATTAACAGCTTTATTTATTAATATTTTGGTATTCACGTTAAAATTAATTTAAAAAGAAGCTAAAAATTTATTTATTTATTGTTACAGTTTTATTTTGCAATTTTCTTTAGTTGTTTAGTTTGTTTTTTCTCCAGCTGATGGCATTTTAATCAAAGCCGTTGGTTACCCTGATATTTACGGTAAATTTCCCAGTTTGATAGCGTTTTTAATATTACAAATATCACCCTGTTCTTACTTAAGACAACACTGCTTTCCTTATATTTTGTTTTTGTTATACCCCCACTGACTCTATAATAGTAATAATCTCAATCAGTTTAATTACTCAGCTTGTGCAGTTCGGTCTCCAATAGATTTTGTAGTGTTTAGCGGTAAATAAAATAAGTGCAATATTACTAAAAGAGGAATGGGGCTCACAATATAATATATGGAAAAATATCCACATAAATATGTAAAGAATTGTGCAAAGAGGAAGTAACGGGACAGTGAAAGAAAGGAAGTTTAATATTACCTCGTATATATATATATAATTGAGGCCGTTTAATTTGTTTATTCATTTGATGTCAATTACATTAACAGTTTTATTCGTCTCTTATGGCACAATACCCCCTTTTTTGTAAACGGCCGCGAAATCAACACACCTGCACACCCAAACATTTGTGCATTAATTTATATTGATTTTCTTTATGCGCACAAGATTGTTGTTATTCACGGTAAATACCTTCCGAACAATGGTTGTGAACAAATCTTCTTACAGTTGTTGATAATTTTTTAAGAAAACGAAAGAAAAAAATACCATTTCAAAATAAATTGCGTACACTTGAAAGGTATTTGTGTAATAAAACACACACACCTCATATATAAATACATCTGCATACAGATGCCCCTCAATAGTTAAGTGTAACTACATTAATAAATAATACTAAAAATGGCATGTTTTGTTTATTATAATGTGAAAAAATATATATATGTGTGCATGAAGAAGTAAAAGTGGAAACACTGACAAATGTTATTAAAGTGTAAATAATGCAGAGGAAAACAGTTCAATTGAAACTTTTCCACTCCAACAAAAAAAAACCATGAAAAGACAGCAACTTTAACTAAATTGGTTAACTACAGCATATTTGTGCGAGGGCAAGCAATAATAACGATAATAGCAACAACAGCGCGAACTGCATCTATTGTATAATAAACAAGAGCTCAGCAGAATGTGGATACCAAGCAACAACAAATACGGTGTCGGTAAGTGGCTTCATTAACTTGTTTACACACAATACGGACAATAAGGGGTTGCCATACCTAAAATTCCTGTTGGTGAGAAAATCCGAGGCATAGAGATGAGATGTTTTTTAATTGTTACAATAAATGTGAGGAAGTTTTACTTTTTTCTTTTTCTTCAAGTGAGTGGAGCAGCGCGCTCCATACTGCATAATTACAGATTATGAACTTGAATGTTTTCAAAGGTGTTGTTGTTATTAATAACGGGCATCCCTATTCATCATACACACACTAGCACATCTGTGCATGTACGTGCATGTGTGTGTGCTTAAAATTCAGCACAATTTATATTCATCTGCTAATGTGTTCGTTTTCAGTTGCATGTTTATGTTTATCATTTATGCCTTCTTTTGCACGTGCATACATTCATGTGTACCCACATAGTCATATACTTGAACAAATGTTTGTGTTGTTATTTTTTTTCTTTTCAAAAGCATATGAAAATTATTTATCTTATTCTCTTCAATTTTTTTATTTTTAATGGGGGCTAATCTTTGTTTGTGTTTCTTTAGAAATATGTAAATATAATAAATTAAGAAATGCATAAACGTAGCGAAATAATTAATGTGTGATTCATTTTATATTTATATCTCCTACATCAAGTTGGGAGTATACTAAGTTTGCAATTCCATCTGCAACATGCAGAAGAAGGCGTCAGAGACTCTAAAAGCTTGCTATCTAAAGTGGACATAGTCAGGAATGGCGCCCCCAAACGAAATGACTTCTTCTTCTTGATTATTCTGTGGTTTTGGGATTATTATCCATACTATGAGATGATTTCTGTTTTTTACATAACTATTCTCCAAACTAAAGTTACACTTGACCTCCACTTGCTGTTAAGCAGCACTTGTTCTTTGTAAAGCCAAAAATATTTGATTTATGGTTTTATTCCAAATATACTGACTCCTTCACTTATCACTTGTAAGGCTTATAATAAATAAAGAAAATTTCAATTCAAATTAAACTCGACATCCTGATCCTAACTTTGAGCCTAAATGTTTTCAAGTCTTTAAGAAGAAGATTTATTTAACCTCTGTTTATACCCATACCTCCACCTAAGAAGGATGGAGATGACAAAGACCCGCAACAATCTGAATCGATCTGTTGTCAAGAGTCGCACGAGCGGCAAATGTACACGTTGAGCAAACATTTTGTACCTTTTACTTTCTGCGCGTGAAATTCTATTCAAATTTGACGAAATCGGCTCAGTGCCCCGCCCCACAATTAACAAAAATCTGTCCTGAGACAAACAAAACTTTTTCAAAATTTAACCATAGGCACCTTTTATAGCGTGAGTACGACATAGTTTGCTCCTTGCACGCTTTTTTATAAAAATACAATAGCTACCGAGCGGTTTCGTTGTGTGGCCCTTAGGCCACTTGTAAACTTTTCCTAATATTGTTGTATAATGGTCAGTGAATTAAAAAAGTTTTTTATGGTGAAAGTACACGGGGTGAAGTGATTGTATTGAGAAGGGCAACAGCATCTCCACTACGAACGCCCTCAATAACTTTTTTATATCACTTGATTGTGCGGTTTTTATTTTCCCTATACTGCAGCAGTTTGTAGACCAAGTTTGTCATGTCGTTTGCAAGAGAAGGCTTCACAAACCCCTGTATCAGCATCAAAGCCTGAGTCGTACTGGGCAGATTCTGTTATACCAAGTGGGCGTAAATTAAATGACAAAAATGCCAACCAGTTCAAAAAAATGTCATCTTTGCCTCAGGACTCGATGCATTCTTTAGCGATGATGAAAAGATGGCACTATTGCGCGTACTTCGCACATGGGTTGTGATTGCAGAGGGCATCCAAGGTGTGGCCAGGCACACTTTTGAACTGGTTGTGGAATTATTTGTTGTTGTTTTTGTTGATAACGTATCAGGAGCACGCTTGCAAGTCATCCTATGACACTAAGTAAATTTTTGGCTACAAGTGTAGGCCAACTGTACACCACTGTGCTTAATGGTGCCCGAGAGGCTTCATTTATTCAAATTGTGCTAAATTTTGAAATTTGTTGTTTTCTGTTTTTCTGCCTGTGGAATAAGGTTCTTGCATTAGGTAATATTAAACGCAAAATGAATGCTGCTGGCGTCCGCAACTCTGTGCTCTTTTATTTGTGTTGAGAAATTTATTACACATATGCTGCTGCTTCCAGTGTAAGAGTGCTTAGCGAAAAAAGGAAAATACTTTCTTCGTGTGTGGGTATGTGAAGGCATATAATTCAGTAAATGACTCCAAGAGTGTAAAATAATGAAACAATTGTGCTCCAAAGTAGCTTCATAGTAGTTGTCCTCCTTGAGTGTATAACTTGTTCCTGCTATGCTTTCAAAATGATTAAATGAAGTAATTCCCTGTAATGATAAATGTTTTTACTCTATATGGACAAGAAACTAAAATAATTTAATTTCCCTTCAGGTTGTAATTAAACAACCAAGGTTTACTGTAAACAGTGGCAACAACTGAACGCCTTTTTGCATATATCCACCCACAGAATTTGCTCCAATTTAGTTTTAGCTGCAGTTTTACTTGCTTAAGCTCAGACGTGTTGCAATTTTCATTCGCTCTCATAATTCAATTAGTATTAATTAAGAAATAATATAAAAAAAATATTAATTTTTTCCATCCAATTACTGACTCGGCCTCTTTCCCATACTGGAACTTTATGTAGACCGTGTGCATACACATAAGAGACACACATTAGATTACATGTCACCGCGCGAACCCATATATATGGACCGGCATAAACATATTATCCGTACTCCGGAAGATGTACATGTTTTGAGAAGAAGATTAACGCGCTTGAACCGTTACTGTTGTGTTGTTGTTGTTGTGGCTGTTGATTGTTTCATTTTTCTATATCGTGAATCATATGCGCAACCATTGTCATTGGAATGGACATTGTTTTTGTTATTTATGATAATCTCAGTTCAATTGCACTGCATGTGTAGTGTACAGGGTGGGGGGGAAAAAATGGAAACTGTCTGGTACGACGAAATTAAAAAAAAAACATTTTAAGGGGAGAACTTGATAGTGATGGTGATGGCGACGGTGACCCCGATCTTGACCTTGACCTTAACCTTCGCCCTCTTCTAACCCAAGAACTTTTGCATATGAAGATTTTTTGAAAAATTTCATCCAATATTATTGCTTGTTCACCACACCCTGTATATGGTACTTACTCGTGTATGCTTACGCATAAGTGTGTGTGTGTAAGTTTGTGAATTTAATCTTTATATAGTATTTGTCCCACATGAATAACAACCATTTTGTTCCCTTATCCAATCTAATGAATGCGTGTGTGTATGAGTGTGTAAGTGTGTAAGAAACTTTAATTATAAATTGCAAAATTACTGAAAAAGTCACCCGAATGTATTTATGGATTCTATCTCGTAGTTATTGTAGTGACGATTAAACTCTGTTCACATAATACCGTTAAATCGATTACATATGCTTTTTTTTATAAATAATTGAAAACAAATTCGAATATTTCGACAATGTGATAAAAATAAATAGATTTGATGTCCGAACGTCTGACTAATTAACACATATAGAGCTTTCCAATAAGGACATAACATAATATAAGTTGTGGCGCTTTAAATAATCAAGAGGCTTCACTTCTTAAACTCATTTGATCCTTTAGGAGGAAGAGTGTAAATCAAGATCTTTATGCAAAATTTACCAGATTTCCTGTGAATGGTGTGAAATCGGCTAGTTTGGCTCATTTTGATTGAACTGAAGCAGTTACGGCTGAAATATTTTCGATACTTGGACGAAACAATGCACAACAACAATGTTTCTCTAATACAGGAACATTCAATACTAAATATTTTAACTTGAATTCATCCACTAAAGCACGCACAGCCTGTCAGGTGGGACGATTATTACGACCGCAAATTTGGAATAAGCGCCTTCACCGAATCAAAATTGCGCTAGAATAATTTCCAAACGTTTCTCGTTTGTGTACCACGTTATGATAAAAATGTTAATCTTGACTGACGTTTTAATATTAACAAATCATGAAATACGTTCAAGGATTCGTTCATATTAAAAGACAAAATTGTTATATTTCTATTGAAAATCTCTTACAATACATGTACAGCTCCTAGGTTGATATTTGTACCATATCATCCTTCTTATATGTATGAAGGATTTTATTTTGACATTTTCAAATCTTTCAGTGGCCCACTATTAAGGGCCATGTTAATGTTTTTGTTATTATGACGGATGTAAAATGTGTATGTATGTGTAATACCCTCAAAATACGTACAAAGAAATTTAACTAAAATCATGCTTTGTTGTTTTAGCCATTATACCGCCGACCACAGTGTCACATGTACATATTTGTATGTATGTATGTATTTGTGTAGTATATGCTACATAATGTTTATGTTAAAAACAAGTGAAAATTGTATATCCGATCAAATCCGACCATTTAGCACCTCACACAACTTAGCTCCATAAATAATGCTAGGCTGTGCCATTAACTATCCTTCACCAAATTTGCTCAAAATATATTAAGAATTGCAATTTTTTGCTATACCTTATATGGGGAGGTATTCTAAAAATGGTCTGATCCGTTCCATTTTCAGTAGGGTTTTTCTTTGGGCCTATACATGTCCTTTTACCAAATTTTATCAAAATGTATCAAAAAATGGCACCACTGGGGACGGACAGACGGACACAGTTAATTTCATTCAGGTTTTGATTCTGAATCGATGGGGTGTGGCATTTGCCGTTGAGGAGTTACAAACAACCGCACAAACTTAACCACATGTACTGTAGGGTACGTGTATGAATACAGACATACATACTTGGATGTTTATCAATTCCTAGAATAACCCATACACTCGCTAACGTATTATATAATATATACACATGTGTGTATGTATGTGTGTGTTTTGAATGAGAGGGAACGTATGCATTACATTAAAATTATACGGTTTATTAAACTCTTTCATAAACGTGCCCACACACAAACCTATGCACGCAGCAATGGTGTGCTATTTGCCAAATGAATACTTAAAAGACACCAGCACACAAATGACTACCAAAGCACGCAATTCATACCGACGAACGTTTGAATGAATATTTTTTTATACGCGTATGTAAGGAAATTGTCTAAGCGGTGAATGGTACGCACATGTCTGCTTGAACATCTCTATACGTACAAACACATATATTTTCTATGCGCACATTTGAATGGAAGTAAAAAGAACTTCTTCATATGGATTGTATCGCATTACAATATCATCTACAATGACGACTACATTTGTTTTTACGCATTCCTCATCCGGTAGCTTCAATCAAAGCTAAATTTTTATTGTTATATTCGTTACGGCATTGTGTGCAGATCTACTACGTTTGTTATTCCGTTTGCATAATAAAAGAAGTACAACAAGAAGAAAGTACATGCAAGTATATCCTTAATGAGCATTAAAGTTTAACTTAAATTGGCGGCAATAACCGTGCATCTGGCTAATCGGAATTTAAAGTCCAAATTCCAATAAATGAGGTCTGAGTTGCACCTTGAAACAGGGTAGTATATCTATTCCGGTAGTATTATTAGTTACGTTGAAAGAGATATGTCACGACGCAGATACATACAATATGCAAACATGCAATATAACAAGTAAGAAAAATAAATACCCTCCACGTATTTAAGATTTAGCCTAAGATTTAAGATTAAGGTTTAATCCACAACGGTGGGCGTGGTAATAATAGTTCATGTATCACGTATCAGTTTGCAAATCGAGTTTTATGGTGAATGTAGTTACCGAAGTAAATTGTGGGCGTGTCCGTTATTCTACAATACCAATTTTTGACACATCGTTGGTTGGGATAACCATAAATATGTGCACCCAATTTCAAGTTTTGTGGCAGATATATAGATTTTTATCGATTGTGGGCATGCCTGTTTTTCGATCACGCCCATTTAAAGCAAATTGATGAATGGGATAACTATAAATATGAGGATCAGGGCCATAGGTAAATGTTTGTGGCACATATATAGTTTTTTGTTGATTGTGGGCGTGGCTTTTGACCGATTTTTCCCATTTTAAATAACTATCTGCAAAAACTAAAAGCATCTGTAAAAAATTTCAGCTCGATTCCTCAAAGAATGAGAGTGAGAATGTCAACAACAGATAGACGCACGGACACGCGGACATACATGTCTAAATCGACTCAGTTTTTGATGCTTATCAAGAATATAAATACTTTGTAGGGTGTCTGACATCTCCTTCTGGGTATTGCAAACGGAAGAACAAATTTAGTATCAAACCCCATCTTATATAAAAATTGTTTATTGTTCGTACAGTGTTGTTAACCATCCTTTTTACCATATTCCACGAGGCCACTAACCAAACAACCCGTCGGTAAGTCATTTAAATGGAAGACAAGTAAATAAAATATATTTTTAAATTTATATGCATCATACGGAACTTGCACACGTCCGGCAAGTGTGTATGGCATGCACACGCATACACGTATAAGCATGCATGTAGATCTGTATGAATGCTTATTCACAAAATATTTATCACTGTCTGCTAAATGTGTGATGGATTAATAAAACAACAAAATAAGAAGAAGGAGAGCTAAGTTGGGTTTAAGCCAAATCTTAAAAACCCTCCACATGTATATCGACACATAAAGAAAGGGTGTGGCAAGTATATAATTCAGCCCTCTAATAGTATACATATTAGTTATCAATTTTCAACTCGAATTTTACGCCAAATAAGGTGTTTTGTAAATTGTGGGCGTGGCTATTACCCAAACACGTCCACGTTTGTTGCCCATGTACATAAAATTTCAACGTCATGAGTCAATTTTTGCAATTGTAAAAGATTTTTGTCGATTATGGGCGTGGCTTTAAATTGAATTTGTCCAAATTTCAGTTCGATATTTCAAAATTTTCAACAATAGACTAACACATCGACACATGATCGGGCATATACAGATTAACTCAGATTTTGATCCTTCTTGGTGTTACAAACGCAATAGCAAACTGTATTCTTATCAATAGTGTGAAGCGTATAACAAGACAAATAGAAACAAAGTAAAACATAACAACAATAACATGCAAACCAAGTCATTGTTAATCTACACTACAGCAACGTTATGGTAGTAGTAGTAGTAGCGGGTTAGTACTTAATAGTAAATGCATTGTAACGCAAAGTCTAAAGATTTCATTCATATAATATAGTTAGCGTAGTTAGAGGGGGTCTAAGTGAGATAAGAACCCTCACACACACACACACACACACACACACACACACAAGTTGACTTATTGCTATAAAGTCATGAATCAATTTGTTATTAAATGAAGTGAATAATTGGAAGAGTGCTCAAGTGTAGAGTGCATGAAGCCAAAGCAAAAACAACAGAGATAAGTGCCTGACGAAGTTTAGCTTTAAAAAAGAACGCATTGTCAAGACTTAAAGGAAAGTGATGGATGTGTGTATAGTTTTTGTTTTAACTTTCATTTCGAAAGATTACAAGGCACAAAACACAAAACACAGAACAATGTGAAATTATCATGCTGTACAACATAACAAACACACACACACACACACATATGTGAAAACTGGATTCTCTCCGGTATGCTTGTTATCTAGCATTCAGTAATGCATGCCAATGCATAATTAATAAATTGAAAGCATATATGATAGAATAGAAAGGGGTGGATAATCTTTGCAAAGAGAAAATAGGTCATTAGAGTAGAGAGTCGGAGTTATTGTCATGCTGGTACAGTTTTGGTTTTTTTCCATATGAGTACTTAAAGCAACAAAGTATAGCATTTATGAACAACTTTTAACGCATTACGCGACTTGATGTGAGGCACACACACACACACTTACATTTTTGTACACGCGGTATGTGTAACTTATGCGCAACTACATACTTCTTTCCCTCTATTGCTTTATATGAAATATTGTGGAAGTTGTTTAACTTATTACGCGTTGAACTATACACTTAGCACCCTACCAATATATGAAGGTATGCTCGGTTTATAATTGTAGTTTGGTACATGTTTTCATCGTAGTACTAAAAAGGGCGCGAGGTGACATCACAATGGCGAGTTTATAAAATGGCCACTTGGTACAGCAGCCATTTTTTAAGTTTCTGAAAAGTTTTATTGGATTTTTTTTTTTTTGATGGCTAACTTTTTTTTTGTATCCCCCACATAAGATACAAAGTTTTCATTTCGCAGTTTGGAAAACCAAACAAAATTTTTATATGTATTCTTAATCAGTATTAAAATCGGAAATATCTCGAGCCTTCCTAATTTCAACTTATTCTCTTAAAGAAAAAACAAAAAATTGGAATCGATCTAAATGGAGTAAAACGAAAGGCACGAACTCGTTGGAATGTTCATAAGTTGATTGACGAGCTAAAAGTGGGCGAATCCATATAACCGACCACAACTTATAAGAAACTTTTTTGCTGAGGAACTGTACCGTTGAGATAAAAAACATTAGTGGCTGGTAAATGTGGTCACAATTGCATACATGCCACACCCATTCATCCACACTTTCGTGTATACGAGTATATGAAAAATGTCCAAGATTTGACATAAGTCTCTCGTTACTTGTGCTTGTTGTTTTCATATTTCTCTTACGGATATTTGCGTTAATTTTCTTCATCCTCCGAATTGAACATAAATACAAATTGCGTTGATAAATGTTAGCACTTGTTCTTGGATAAGTAATAAGAAATCATAAAAAAAAAAAGATGAAATATTTATTCAATAACCCAACGACGAGAACGCCACATACAATGTATAGAACAAACACGGAGCAATTCTTTTTCAAGCTACTTACTGCTTACGTTGCCATGACACCGGCGCGTTTCTTTCTTTGTGTATGGATATATGTGGCGTACGTGTTTATGTTGCAAAAAAAAAGGAGAAAAACCCACATTATATAAATTTTAGTGTATGCACACATTTCTACTTCTTGGGTGGATCACACAAGTAGCGGCAGCCAAGCAATCCTCTGTCAATGGTTCACAAAAGAGTGAAGAAAAGAGAAGATACTTAATTATCAGTGAGATGGATGACTTTTAAACACGCGCTATATACGCCCATCTTTATACCTATTTAAATGGGAAACGTGTGTATGTGGTTTACCTTCTCCTCCTCCTCCTCAAGTGGCTCTACTTCTCTGTCCTGTATCTTTCATAAATGTTTTGTTTGTATTTTTACATGCTGCAGCAAGTGTGGCAAAGAGTATTTTCAGTTTGCTCAAGCGTTTGTAATTCATAAACAGAAAATTCCATAAAATCCAATCAAAATCTGAATCGATGCGTCTGTCCATCTGTATGTCCAAGCTATACGTTTAATTTTTTTGAGATATTTTTTAATGAAATTTGGGTTTAAAGACATGTTTTGACTTAAAACGAACCTTTTTAAAAATGGAACAAATTGGACCACTTCTGAAACCCCTCCCCGCCCATATAAGGTTTTATTATAAAATTCGCCGTTCTTAATATTTTACAAAATATTATTAATAGTGCCAAGTTTAAACCCGATCGGACTATTTTTAGAAACTTTTCCCATATAACGGTATTCCACGAAGTCACAATGCCGCGCATTTACTGTTACAACCAAACTAACTTTAACATAATATGTCAAACTAAAGAGTGTAGGGTATTAAATGGTTGGGTATAACCGATCATATAACATTTGCACTTGTTATTTTTATTTAAGAGTGCCTGGAATATAAAAAAATGCGACAGAACTGACAGTCTATCTGTTTGCCTGTATTGTAATAGCGCCTTTATCCGTTGCGGAGTGTAGCGTTACCATTTAGGCAGGGGGTAGTGTTGCAAAGCAGACAATTACGTACTTTACCTTTTGAGTGGCGCGTAAAACACATAAGTCAGTGTCGTTTCAAGGATATACGACTTTACTCTTTTCATACGTGGCATGCATTTGTTCATCCATGTTTTGTTTTATTTCAGCACTCACTGCTTACCAGGAAAAATTAAACCTCATTTAGAATTTCACGTCGACACTACGGCTCCAATGCCATTGTATACCATCTTCTCTTTTATTACTAGTAGTAGACTATGCATGAACTTTATCCAGCGTGCTTGGTTTACATGGAATGGAAACAGTGAATAAAAATGTATATACGTATATATGTACGAGTATGTGTAATGTATATATACATTTATATATCATAAACACATTATCATTAAACAGTTCTTAAACAGGAAACATGTTCTCATTTAAGTTGTTGTTGTTGTTGTTGTTGTCATTATTATTTATTTTTGAAATTTTCTGCATTCTTCTTCCTTCTTTACCATTGCCAAGATGCGTTTTTGCCCATGTACGTTTCTATTTACTCAAGTGTAGCATACGCTAGATAACTGTATGCACTAATGTTGGTGAATATGTTGTTATTGTTATTGTTGCGTTTGTACTTTTTCATCACCACATCTTTCATGTTGCGCGCCAAGTGTGTCTGTGGGCAAATAAACATCGCCGGCACACACATCATTTCAAAGGGGTGGTAGATGGGATTTCCTATTATTTTTCTTGCAGTATTTCGTTAAACTCATTTTAAATGTTATGGGCATACTCGTATATACACAGTCTAACCCAGATCCAATGAGACTGGTTTAAAAAAAAAATAAAAAATGAAAAAAATTTTTTAAAAATTGTTTTTAAATTATTATCTTCTCCGTTTTTTTTTTGTTGTTGTTTTTGTAGCTATCCATAATTGGCATGGTGGTGTTAAATTTGGCCTTGCTCTGGATGTTGGCGATTTTGTGGAAATATTGGAAGAATATCCTAAATGGTTTCGTGGCACGTGTCCCCGTAAATCTCGAGCCGTTGGTATATTTCCAAAAACCTACATTCACCTGAAAGATTTCACGAAAATTGATCCCGTCGTTGCGGAATGTACCCAAGTATTGCGTGAATGGTCGGAAATATGGAAAAAACTATTTGTGGTATGTGTGTTAAAGACGAGTGTGATATGAAAACGGAGAAAGCTTGTTAATGATAGCATAATTTTAGGATCGTGAAACATACAAGTTTCAAACACTGCGTAAAGTTATGCTTTCTATATTGGAAAGCCGGCGCGAATTGTTGGGAGCTACACTAACACAGGATCAGACAATGGAACTACAAATGACAGTGGTATCGAAAATTGATTGGGGCAATAGGTAAGTACAGGAAATCAAAAATTGCAACGCGTTAGTTTTTATACCCTTCATCACTTATGGCAAAGGGTATATTAAATTTGTGCGGTTGTTTGTAATTCCTTAACGGCAAATGCCACACCCACCTTCAAGTATACCGATGGATTCAGAATCAAAACCTGAATGAATTTAACTGGTCCCATTTTTTTGATATATTTTGACAAAATATAGTGAATGATAGTTAAATAGCTTGAAAGTGAAATAGCTTCATATATGGCTGTGCCAAATTTGGACCCGATCCACTTCTTATATAATTATATATCACGAAGTAACTTAAATGGCAGTGCCTCGCATATACTGATACAACTCAACTAAGTGCAGTATAATTTAAAAATCTAAATTGGAGTCGCGCTTGATCGACATTTATCACTTATTAATAATAAAGAATATATGTGCCAGAGTCTAAATGTTGCCACATTCTTTTGTACTAAATGGAGTTGTAAACTTCCTCACGTCAGCATAGAGACTAAACTTCTCGTTTCCAATGCAGAGGTGTGAAAGTTTTGCAAATTATTAATAAGTAAACAATACGTAGAAGGAGGCGGCATCAAAAATCAGTTGATCTTTACGTGTGTTCGTGTGTCCGTGTGTCTGTCTATTGTTGTCATTCTCACGGCCGTAAATTTTGAGCTCTTGGGTTGAAATTTTGTACAGACACTTAAAATTTTTGCACACAGGCAACTTCCGTCGAAAACCACGCCTACAATTAAGAAAAATCTATATATATGCCACAAAAAATGACTTATAGACTCGAAACTTGGTGAATCTATTTATGGCTATCCCATCCATCAATTTGCCTAAAATAGACGTGGTCGGAAAACAGGCACGCCCACAATAGACATAAATATATACATCTTCCACAAAAGTTGACCTTTGAACTTGAAATTTGATACACATATTTATGGTTATCCCAACCAACGATGTGTCAAAAATGGGTATTGTACAATAACGGACACGCCCACAATTTACAGATATGTATATATTTGCCACGATCACCGTTGTGGATGTGGAGGACATTTAAGATTTGGTCCAAGCCAAGTTTAGTTTTCTTACTTGTTCTAACTGTAGTTAGGATTAGTATTTAGCATCTAACTGAAGATTTTTTGCTTCTTTAGTACAAATTGTTAGCAATTAACAATTATTATTTTAATTATTATTTCAATACGATTTTTGTTTTTGCTGTTTCTGTGTTTCGTTTAAATTATTTTGCAAATGCTGCTCTATCTTGAATTTACCATCCAAACCAAATTAAAGAATAGTTGGTATGTAGTCTAAAAAGGCAGTTTATTGAAGTAAATACACAAGAATAAACAATTCTTCCTTTCTCTGTTACAATCACATTACATTAAATTACATATACGTTAGGTTAAGTAGTCGTATTTTTATCTTACTAGCAAGAAAAAAAATTGTGTAAAAGAAACTGAGAATTATATAAAATTGTTTAGCAAATGAAATGAATCTTAATTAATAAACATTATAATTATGGCTAATAATAAGAAACTCGTTTCTTAGCTAAGATTAATACAACTAAATTTTTATCTAAATCTAAGTTTTAATAAAAAAAAAAAATTAAAAAATGGCAATAATCCGTTATAGCGTCTAGGAGGAGGTTTTTATTATAATTTACATTAATAACTACTAAAAAAGAAATCTGACAATTTCTATATATTTAAATTTAATCATCATGTGTACCCATATAAAAGGGGGACTTTAAAAAGTCCAGTTTCGCTTAAAATTGCACAAATTATAAAAATAACCAGGAGTCCATATAATAGAAGTTTTGCGATAGGCTTACACACAAGTTTATTTCTATTTTTTTGGAAGAAGTGAAAGAAATACAAAGAAGGCGTAAAAGGCTATATATGTAGGCTTCCATTGGCTTAATATGATCATGGCCAATATGATGAAATTATAATGATGATGAGGGTTTTATATTATTCTAATAGAGAGTTAAAATAAGCCTGTCTCTTATGTGATTATAATCAAAAGTTAAGTTAATAAAAATCGTGAATTTTCTTCGTTTAAAAATGATTTTAAAAGACATTGTTTTAAAAATAGTTCGATTCAGTTGATTTGCAATCGATCTCGTCTTGACCCTGCATTAAAGTTGAGCAAAATTTCAAACAACCTAAGAGTTAAACATAAGTAGTTATGGGACAATGTAAACGGACCGACTGACATCTGCAATATTATTGAAGAAAACATCTCTTGTGGCCTTATAGCCCCGTTCTTTATTCCACTGAGTTGTCCCCAATTATTTCTACCCTTTCGGAAACTGTTATATGTCGCTTGTCAAACTATATAGAACGAATCTTCGAACGTTACATATCCGTTGGCTTTGTTTAGTATGTCCTGTTAAAGTTTATGTTTCGGTTTCTTTGCCAAAACTATCCACTTGTGGGTATATAGGGTGCATTTCCAGTGTAGATGGCGCCGAAGGTGTTCGGGAATTACCCACTATATTACACAACTCTTGTACCATCTCACAGTATGCCTTGGAACTAACATTTTGTCCAAGTAAATGTAAAATCAAAAAGTCACCAACCTAAACAAATAGATAAGACGAACAATGCTTTAAATATTAATCAAAACTATCGATAGTAAGTAGAAGTTGTACATACATCCATACGCCTAATCAAGCCTGAGATCTCCTTATTTTGGCCCGAACGATAGGAACGTTTTAAAATGGCCTCTCGCGTAGTAGGCATCATTACTACCATTAAAGAGTAAATTAATGCCAACCCGGTAATCACCGATAGTATAATAAACCAGAACCTAAATTTAAAAACATATCAATTAAATTCGTTTTGACTGACTTCTACACATTAGCAATATTTACCATAAAAATATGTAAATTTTCTCATTTAATATATTCAAAGCCAATACACAGAGAGTGTCGTGACGCTGCGGTGAACCGCCAGCACCGAATTTGTGAAAGGTGCATTTTGTTAAGCGGGGGAAAATCTCTATCATGGGATCGTAGCGTTTCTCTTGATCCATATTCGAGAACTTAATCACCTCGGTACCGTAAGTCATGAAAGCGCCACCCAAGAATTTGTCCACCAAAAATATATTCAAAATTACGTTAGCGAAATTCATCGCCTCGCAAAAGAAGTACGCAAACGAATAGGCCGTGTGGGAGTTCATGCTATCGATCAAATATTTTATAATTCGATGCTGCCGGTCTTTACGGTAATCTTCCGGAATGGTAACCAGGCCACGCAAACCATCGGTTATCATACGCATTTTACCATCTTCCAAATTCTTCCATATCCAGTGCGGCAAATAGAAGAGCAAACCCTGCAAAGAGTATTAAAAATATTAGTAAAAATTAAAGGACAATTCCTTCACAAGCCTTTCACCTGGAAAAATAATACAAATGGCACCCATTGATAATAGCTGTGATAGCGTTTCTCCTGGCCGAATTCATTGCCCAATCCATGACTGGCCACATCGGTACCAATTTGTTTGTGCTGTTGTCCGGGTATAGTGAAAGTGTAGGTAATCCAACAAAACGTATTTATCACGTGCATCGGTATGGAACCATCATTTATACAAGATATGGGATCACCTTCAATATGGAAAATATGAAAATATGAAGAAAAGGAAAATATATGCGATTTGAGCGTATATGAGCTACAATGAGGGTACAACTTCATACTCGTCATATTTCTCATTGTAAGTGATTCATTTTGTATAGGAACGTATAATCTTTGTCCTTTCTCATCAATGAGCAATAAACCTCAAAGCAGAGTTTAAAATTTTTTCCATCTTTTTTCCCCACTATGCACACATGTTTTTCTATTATTTGTATTTTCTAACCATGGAAATCCATGTAAAATATGGGGAGAAAGGGAAAGTTGGCCGTTGTGGCATAATTTCATTTAATGGAATAAACAAAACTTGCATCAATTGTAGAGCAACGTCACTTAAAGCACAAAATTAACTCAAATCAACTCTTAACCCAAAACATAAATATTGTATGTGGGCAGAATACAAAGCTCCGCCTTTGTCATTCGAACTTTGCATCTAAGCGTATGCATACGGAGAGAATCATCACTGTAATGTGCACAAAGTGGGGTAAAGAAGAAGAAGAAGAACTTGGAAGTTCATCTACCTAATTCTCATTGTATACCTACACTCTGTACATAATTATTATCTCACGCACCTATTAAGTTATTGGCTGTTACAATAATGCAACAAACGAATAGTACCGCTGTCGTAATACGATAGTGACAGCGAAATACCATATTGTCGATGACCGCTTTGTCCAACAAATAACGTATTTTAATGAAGCCGGATACGGCCGACACCATACCAAAGACTGCCATTTCTGTTCAATTTGTAACTTTTGTAGATGCTCGTGGATGTGCAGTCTTTCTCAAAGCGGTGCTGCTGTAAGCCACCAAATATTTATGAATTTATTTATGTCGTTTTTGGGAATTTTTCAAGCTCAGATAATTTCTTATTCAGGAGCTGTAAATAAAGAGGAATTAAATTATAATTCAATAGTAGTGTAGTAGTAGTAGTATAACGTAGTAGTAGTAGTCAAATATATGAGTTTATAGTAAATCTACGTCACAATATTGAATATCAAGCATCACCCAGCGGAAGGTTTTAAACACTGCCTCAAGTATATATTGTATACCCTTGATCAGCTTCAAATTTTAACACGATGTAACCATGTCCGTCTGTCCATCCAAACAGTTTTTATATAATCTTCTAATCTCATTATACAGAATACATCTAATTCTCTTTTTACACGATAGATACGTTCTAAAAAAAAATTCGTGCAAAAAAAGATATTGACAAAATGGAAGAATAGTAGATTGGTTCCAGATCTAAAAAAAATTGAAAATCGTGTTAAAACAAAAGAATTCCTGTAAAATTCAGTGATTGCTTATTGTCATCATATCAAAATTGTATTTTAATGCGTATCCACGATTTAACCTTATCCGTACACATTGTAGCTGTTTCTTGTTTCTAGATATCTCGTTATCAAAATATACATAACCCAGTAAGTTGTGTTTGGTCTTATACACAATATTATTGTAGAACGTGGATAAATATATGCTTTATATGCATTTTGTGTGGGCTCGTACACATGTTTTCTTTATGTGTAAATATTTTTATATTTTATTTTTTAAATATTAGTCATATATGGCTCATTATACCCAGTAGTGCTACCGTGGCAAAGGGTTTATTAAGTTTGTGGGGATGTTTGTAACCCCTAAACGATCAATGCTATACCCACCTTCCATTAATGCAATCGATTCGATCTGTTAAAGTATGTCCGTCAGACCAACTGTCGCAACTAAATTTGTGTGCAAGATTTTGGTCACAATTTTTAAGATATTTCGATTAAATTTGGTACAAGAGCGCATATTAATCCAAAGATTTGAATTATTGAAAATGGTTTAAATTGGACTTTGTTTAGGACCCCTTTCCTTATATCAACCTTATTTGAAAAATGTCTTTTTTTAGCGAAAATTTGCAATAATTGGCTTGATATTTAAAATGTACCAAATTTATGGAAATGATCGGATCATTTTTAAAACCTCTCCTCACCCATGAGGATATTTCACAAAGCAACGTGCCTGGCTAAGCATTGCGTTCACTGATACAACAACAAAATTATTTTAGCATAATTTGTGCATCCAAGTAATGTAGGGTATGGAAAGGTCGGATATAACCGACTTGTTTTTTTTACACAATCTGAGTAACTGTTCAAAATTTACATTCCAAGTGCAGTTGTTTTCAGTGAAGAAGAAGATAACGTGCAGTAAAGAATTATTTCAGATAAAACATGAACTGTGTGATGTCATGCAAGTTTCCCTTAAATCGATATTTTGAAGGCAGTTTTTGTTTTGTTTTTTCTTTAATTGCTTTAATTTTGTAGTGTAGGAAACAAATTGACAATAAAATCTAATCAGTTCGTACAAGAAATTTGTCCTTTATTTACCAACGCACCGCACCCACTATTTCTATTCTATTCAATAATCAATTAATACATACGCGTACAAGTACCTACAACTCTATAGAAATTCTTTACCATGTGCCTCAGGCTAGATGTGCTTGCGAATTAATTCGTTGGCACACACAAGACTTATTTATTTTTAAATCTCTGTCGTTTACTTTCTTTTGTTTACCGCCTAACTTGCAATTAAACAAGACGTGTTAGGATGGTAAGAGAGAGAGAGAGAGAGAGAGAGACAGAGATCATTGAAGATGAAGCAACATTTTGAATAAAACTCCGCAAACATTATTGAACAGCCTAAGAAATTAACATGTAAAAAAAAAAAAATAAATCTTGGGTGAAACCAAATCTTAAATGCCCACCATAGATGCAGGTAAGCTTCCCAACGAGTACGTACGTCGCTCTTTATAACTTTTATGGGGAAAATTTATTGAAAAAATTGCTCCTTTTCGGTTGTTGTTGCATTGTGGGCGTGTTGCTTGAACGATTTTGCCCAATTCCCATAAGAAAACCACCAACCCTCCTGCCAAGTATAGCATCAACATCTCTATTTTAGCGATCAGGAGTGATTACCAAAGAATACAAACAGACAGACGGACAGACATGGCTAGATTGCTGCAGTATTTCATGCTGACTTTGATGTTTTGACAAAATCATATGTACCCCCACATACATGTGATGGTGGGTACAAAAAGAAAACCATTTCTGTTTTCAAAAAACACTGATATTTAAATATCTTAGCGAATCTTTATGTGTGTACATATACGTGCCCAGAGAATTGTTTTTCACTCTTTCTCTCTCCCACCCTGTCCCCCTGTCCCGCTGTCTGAATATAAAACATTACGAATATCACTAAAGGCGCACTTCTTGGTTTAGTGTAATTTAGTGGTATTGGTAGTGGTAGTACGTACGACGTTCACATAAACACATTGCTCTTCTTCTTATCTAGTTAATCTGATTCTTGTTTCTCACTCTTGTTTTATACATATATACACATATTTGTGCGTGTGTGTGCCTTTCCACTAAACAGTTTACTTTTTCTTTTTCTTCTTCTTCTTCTTATTTCTTTTGTTGTTGTAAAATTTGTGGCTTTTGTTTAAAAAAAAAAAACTGGTTTCAGTCTAATTTTTTCCCACTATTGTTCTCATCTCTCACCTTTACTAAGGCCAACTCTTTTGTCCCCTCTAACTAAAGAGGATTAATGAGACAAAAAAAATGTGTATTATCCGGACCTCTGCATAATATTATACTTTAGCAAATATTTATAACAAAAAATAATTGTTTTTTAATTAAAGAGTTTTTCATCTTTAAATGAAATTTTTTTAATTGTATTTAATTCATCTCTCCCTCTCTTTCTGCTATTCACGCTTACCTTGCATTTAGAGTTAAGTGTAATTTTTAATTCAATTGCTTTTCACAAAACATGCACATTCGTTTTTTTTTGTAAGCGTTTTAACTTTAAATGAAAATTCATTTACATGAAAATCTGTTAAATTTTAAGTAGTTTGCCTTTCGCGTTATATTTTAGTTTTAATTTTAATTTTTTCTATGCTTCGCTGCACTTTGAAAATGTGTATTCTTGGTGGGAGCGTGTCTCTACGTAGCGATTGTTGCAAGTTGCTTGCAATTGACACTTAAATGTTGGACGTTACTGTAGCAGCTTTACTACTGAGTGATTTTTTTTTTTTAGTTTTTCTGTTTTTTGTTGTTGTTGTTCAACTGCCACTGCTGGTATTACATTTGAGCTGCCAGTATAATGTAAAATTGCCACCGACTTTGGCTTCTGCTGTTACATTTCTCAGTTAAAAAACATTGAAAAAATCTCCACTAAAACGGTTACACACCAGCACACAACACAGAACACAGCATTCAAATTAAAACTTGACAACGTTGATTTACATGAATAGCACTAAAGAAAAAAAAAACAACAACAACACCAATAACAACCACAACCACAATAACGAGTATTTGAGCAGTAACTGGTGTTAACACCACGAAATATATATATTTATGTAGGTGTATGTGAAAACCTAAGATATGTTTGAAGTTTGATGAGAAAAATATTTTCAGTTTAAACCATTCTTGTAAAATTGTAGTGCGTGACTTTAAGATGTTAACACTCCACACGCTATTCCATTCCACAACTAACTGCCGTTTACAAATCTATAAATCATCAGTTGCAACCCAACAGAAAAAAGTGATCCTCTATAAGCGGGTATTATGTTTTATTACGCTCCACAGCTTATATTTTGCTCTGTGTGATCGGTAATCTGTGTTCTCTGCTCTTACTAAAAAACCACCAGAGAGGGACGTTTAAACACATTTATTTATTTTATTTTTACATTTATTAGGCTCTGCTCTTACTCAAAAAACCACTGTAAACGTTCTCTTTCTTGCTCTCTGCACATTTTATAGGAAGTTTACAATACACAACAGTATTGTAGTCGAGCGTAAGATAATGTGTATAGTTTGAAAAGCGCTGCCAACGAGCACAATGTATTGAGGAATTGCAATCACTTTTCTTAGCTTAGCTTTGAAGTCATTGACTCAATTTATGAGCAGATCAGAGTAATTTTCTTATATATGGACAGACTGAGTTGCTTGTGCTTGATATTTTGAAAGTGGCCTAAGTCACATTTAAGAAACGCAAGAAACATTTGAAAGTTTATGAAGATAGATTAATGTTTTTTTAATAATTAATTAATTTAATATAATGTTTTTTAATATGACTTTTAAAATGGTTAAATCGATGTGTTCGAAAACTTGATTTAGATTGATTTTAAAATTATGGACATTTTCAAAAATCATCAAGGACTGGGCAAGGTTTTTCAAAGAACATTTTCGTTTACTTACCGCCTCTAAATACTTCCTCCCAAACTAAGTTAACCCGCCTTTGTTTTATAGTTAAGTGTGATCTAAGCGAAAGAGAGTGAAAGAGAGGAAATCAAAAAGATATCTTCACCATATTAGGGGCATACACACACATTATGTGTGTATGTTGTGTGCTATTGTGTACGCGTATCTGACCTGTTGCTATCCCTCCCCTTACTCAGTCTGAGAAAATAATTTTCAAGCCCAACACACAGTAATTTCTTTATGCATTGCCACATAAAGCAAATACTCTTCTCTACATATAGAGATTTACCCATCAAACATTGTTCATCTCCCTCGTTTTAAAAAGAAAAAGAAGAAATTCCTTACGTACACCAAAAAGGAGTGGTTCACTAAATACATTCGTTAGATATGTAACACAACACTAGCAGCAGCTTCAACAAGAGTAATAAATAAAAGGCGATACATTGTAGGGAAAAAAGTGGAATTTGTTTTGTACATTTTTCTTTAAACTTGCCTTTTTTGTAAACAGCGCTCCGCACAATGTGTGAATGACTCATTATACCCACCACATAAGATGGTGGGTACACTAAGTTTGGCATTCGGTTTGCTAAAGGTGGCGTCAGACATCAACATTAATCTCATGATTCATGTTAGATGTGTGCGTATGTTTCTCAGATATTCAATTAAATTTTGCTGCAGACTTGCAACACCTACACTATTAAAAGGGACGTAATTAGCCATCACTAGGACTATGGGTAGATTAATTCCAAATTTAATTTTTATACTCTCCGCCTTGCTATTATGTTTGCAAAACTTCAAAGGAAGCTCTCGAGTTTGTACAAAGTTTTTGCGCGCAGATCGCTATTTAAAATATTGGAAGTCGGTCAATAACCACGCCCCCAATCGTCAAAAATCTATATATCTGTCGCAAAAACTCGATTATTAGAGGGCGTAATAATATACCTGCCACGCCCTCTATTGCAGATATGGAGGGTATTTAAAATTTGCCCTGAGCCAAATTTCGTTTATTCTTTGTTTTGTTTATTTATATAGCCCATAAATTAAAGTTAAATCGAATAAAATTCTGGGCCCGTCTAAGGTGAGCCTAGACGTTACAAATATTCTACTCTTCCTTAATAATACAAGTTATATTTTTTTACGGGTTACACAGTGGTGGTCCTACACATTGGCCTAGGTGAGTCGCCTTCGTCAACCTAACTTAACCTAACCTAATAATATATAAAGACGGAACGCTTTGAACGAAACTTTCTCCGATCAATGAGTAAGGTGTTTACTAATCGACCAATGGGGATTCCTTGTTTTAGTTAAACTCAATTGTTTTACCTGTTGCTTTGTTGCGCTATCTTTATGCAGATTTTGATCTGTGAGTTTAAAAATTGTTTAACCAGAATATAGGCAGCATTTGACTTTATTACAAAAAAAAAAAAAAACATCCACAAAACACGAAATAAAAGAGAAGCAAAAAGCCTCTCAAGATAAGAAAGGTAAGAAAAACAAAAATAAGTTCAAAAAAAGTTTTCATAGCCGATTTGTATGATGACTATACACGTACAGCACTGAATACTTTTCACGTACAAACTTTTCAATACACTTTAAACCATAATTCTCATGAACGTCTATTCCGTTTCACATTAGATTTTATTGGTTATTGGCCACTTGGATACATATGTAGGGATGTAGAAATTACACAGATTTCATATCACGTTAAACTAATTAGCATAAGTGCTAACAGTTATGTGTGGTAACAAATGCGGTTCACTTCAGATCACTTCAGTTCAGTTTGCTTTAGCTTAGCTTTCGTATAGAGTTGCGGTTTATAACACTTGAGCAATTGGAAACTGTTAATTGAATTTCACAACAAATCTCGGGCGCACAGAGACTTATTGGTTTGTTGTCACCGCGTTAATTAATAATTCGATTTGATTAATGCCCCTTAAGTGTGATGATACCTATAAATGTGGCACTCCAACCGCTAATAAAAAGAGATCGTTTTTTTTTTATGCACTATGACGCGGAATTTGTCTGAGTCCGGGTTTCTGCGCACACGTACACACATGCAAAGTAATTTAATGACTTTATGGAAAACCTGAATGTTATTGTTATTGTATTTACTGTTCAGTTGTGCTGTCCCTGTTACTCTCTTTGTCACTCTGTCTCTGAGTTATTTCCATCAAACAAATCATTAGAGCAAGCCGAGAATTTTATCCATATTAACTCTTCTTTCCACTTTACATTCCACAGTAATTGTGAAGCTCCGGCTCCAACTCCAGCGAGCATTTGCTCGCTTCGTCTCTTACTAGCTGCTTAGTAGGTTGAGCTCTGTGTTATCATTATATTGTACAATACCTAACCTCACATGCTGTATTGTTGTTGCCTTTCCTGTTCAACCATCATGTCGCACATACACAAACACACACACAATCGAAATCGATCTGAGACGCACAGAACTTTTACAGCATAAAATACAAAATACAAATAGAAACAAGTAAAAAACCTAAATTTGGTTTCGGCCAAATCTTAAGTACGCTCCACATCTACATGCAAATAGTGGGCGTGAAAAGTATATGTTTACGCCCTCTAATTATATATGTAATACATATCAGCTTGCAAAACGAGTTTCACACTGAGTGTGTTTTTTTGTAAATTGTGGGCGTGCCTATTATCCGACTATGCCCATTTTGGGCACATCGATGGATGGAATATTTATATATATGCATATCAAATTTCAACTTAATTTTTGAATAGAATAAACTTTTGTCGATTATGGGCGTGGTTCTTAACCGATTTGTCTCAATTTAAATAGCGGTTTTCTTGCAGAAAACAGATAGACACAGGGGCATACTTGTCTAGATCGATTCAGATTTTGATGCTGATCAAGAATATCAGAATATATATAATTTTTAGGGTCTCTGACGCCTCCTGGAGGTTGCCAATGGAATGACAAACTTAGTATACCCGCCCATTCTATATGAAGGATATAAAAAGTAAGAAAGATATGTTTGGCTTGAACCACCAAATCTTAGCCTATTAAAATAAAAAGGTGGGCATGGTCTTAAAGCATTTTTTGTGGGAAATCGGGAACTCTTGTTCTTCTCCTTCTTTAACACAAAGTACAAATCGACAAATAATTTCGTTTTTGTTAAATATTTTAACCATAAAACGGTTACCAAACTGTTGTCGATCCTGCTCATTTTTGGAGGCAAGTTGTAAAATCCTTTGAGAAATAGGTGGACCAATTTTCACTTTCTTATCTTTTACTACAACTGTACTACTGCCCAGTTTGAAAGCGATATTTCACTTGCTGCGATTGCGAGAATAGATACTATGTACATATGTGGCGTCTCTGAAGCCGCCTTCCAAGTTTTACAAATGTTTTGATAAAATGGGTATGCCGATGACCTGACAGGGCTGGGTATGAAAAACCAGTGTTATTGCGCACACACAACTCTCTGCATAGGCCACAAAATGAGAGTTCTACACAGAATCAATATCCACAACAGTTAAAGTCTCTGGTGCAACCTAATTACAAAAGGCAGCAACTAATATATAACTACAAACACTGCTGAGACTTTTATTGAAACAATTGTATATACCTTGTGCAGTTGTATTCAAACGTAAATACGTACATATGGTGCCTCTGGATATCATTAACGTTTTCATAATGCAGTGGAACGAGTTGATGCCCATGCTGAGGCAAAACCTGAAATGGTAATAAATTATGCATCTAAGAATGCGACGAAACAGCATTCCTTCGAATTCAGTTTTAAAGTCTCGATATGCCTACAGTTCTAAGTTTTAAAGCAACAGCCTCAGCGCAAGCAATCACAATAGATCCACCAACCATTACCATTATAGTAGCATATGTCCTCGTCTATTGCATTTAATTAGGAAGATACGTTAAATGATTTTTCCAGACACACAGTTTCTTTTTACGGCCTCTTAACACAACACAATGGTTATCTTTTTATGACAGCAATTAGTTTTAGTTTCTGCATACATTGTTGCAGTTGCTCATGTGAAGTATGAGTAGATAAATAGAATCCATTCCCCGTGACATTACTCATTACAAAGGAAGGAGAAAACAATTAAAATAAGAAGCACGTAAAAAACGGCTGCATTAGGCCCACGCCAAATCTAGGATACGTCTTCCTCCACTATATTTCTGCTCTAAATAATAAGGAAATATATTTTAAATTTAAGTAGGCGGGGTTAATTTGAATTTTTTCCAAATATATAAAAAAAAATCTTCGTTAATATTTTGATAAAATTTTATTTTTGTAGCTCTTATGAAAAAAAACCTAAAAACTAAAAACTATATGTTTTGTAAAATTGCAGAGAGGTCCTTGGACCCATTTAACCTACTTTCAATTCCTACTTATTTTCAATACCAAGGTATTTATACATAAAGGGAAAAGGCGCCTAAGGATAATTTTAAATTTAAATCGTATTAACATGACTTTCCGCTCAGTAGTTCAGGTTTATGCAAATTTGCACCTAAATGTGTGCATTTCTCATGCTAATCATGCGTTGCGGACTGTGAACTCTTAAACTGATACCATATATATATATTTATATATATCTTCCGAACACCTGGTCCAATTTCTATTATTCATGTATCGTTAGAATGTACAAATAAAAGACTAATTTTGATTTTCTTTGAAATCGAAATTTACTATATTGAAATCTATATATAGCTCGGCAAAGTTCGACAACTTTCTAAATCTGTGGGCTAGAGCGTGGATCGATTTTATCAATTTTTAGAACTCGATGTCTCAATATTTGCACTTATGAGGGTACTGATAGTCGGGGCGTAAGGTTTAGGACGGCATTTCGGGCGTGTCCATGGACTGATTTTGCCCGATTCCAATAAGAAACTGTACAAAATCTTGAAAATTGCATGAATCATACTTTAGCACAATATCTTAATTTTTGCGTGGGTTAGAAAAATGCGTAGAAAATCACGGACGGACAAACATAAGAGCCAAATCGGTTTGTTTATTGATGCTGATCAAGAACATATATACTTTTACTTACTTTACGCAATCAGCAGCTGTCCGTATACGAAAATCCAGGCAAACAAAACCTGATCAATTCAGTATTCGAGGCTTAATAATAATATCTTCACTCTATTGGCGAGTTGCAAGCGTTTGGACAAAGCGTCCATGAGCCGAACCTCCGATAGGGATGAACACATAATGCTGAAGTTTCGGAAGCGTGCACAAAAGATAAAGGTCTATATGTATGTATGTGCTGGAGTCAAATTATGTTGCTACACAAGTTTTATAACACATACATGAATGTATTTAACACATGCAACCAGCGTCCTACAAAATTAAAACAGAAGCTGTTTGCTAGCTAGTGGCCGTCAATTCGAACATCATGCTTTGCTGACCTGAAAACTTTTTTAAACATGAGCAAATCTCTCATCATTTGCAATTGCATTCTATTTTGCCATGTAAAGGACATTTGTTAGGTGGGTGTGGTATAATCAATGGCTCCATGATTCCAGATTTGACCCAAACCAAACGTGACTTTTTTACTTCTTTTTTTTGTTCAAAAAAAAAAGGAAAGAAAAACGCACCAAAAAACGTTCACATGCGTCACTAATTGCATTAATAATTGCACGCTTCAAACAGCGGCAGACACACACACCACATATAATAATAATATACAACTGCATAAATGCATAAAAACAGTAACGAATGTATTAAGATGTTTCGTGCCGTGCGTGGTAGCCTTCCCTTCGGGTGTCTTGTGTGTGAATACATTTTCTGTAACCATAAAATGTATAAGAAGTCATTTCCTAAACACGAGGCTCTACACTCTGGGTTTGCTTGCATGTGTACATACACACACACATATGTGATCGTGTACATTTCAACAGTGCTATATTGATACGTGTTTGTTTGTTGTTTATTTTATGATAGTTGTGGGTTTTCATCCGTGCTGTCTCATCTTATCGCCATAGCTGTGGCATTTTGCTTTTTGCTTCATCACATTTGGGTTACATTTGCTTATCGATTTGTAAACAGTTCTTGGGTATCTTGCTTATGATTATAATAACTTTTATATACCAAGTACACTCCACACCGTTCCCATCCATCGGAATGGTAAAACTTTTAATTACTTCATAGAGTCTAGATTTTTCTGTACCAACAATTGAATCGATACATTTTTAACTTACCACCAGGGCTAAAATCTTCATCACAGTCAAATTCTGCAACGATGTAGCCACCATGTTGGCGTGTCCGTCTGTATGTCCAATGATCCACTTACTAATCCATTATGACTCAGTATAAAGAAACTTTTTTATTACGAGTCATCTAACAAGCCGAATGTGTATGTATTTTGTAGAGTCTCGGGGATTTCCTTCTAGTTGTTGCAAACGGAATAGCAAACTTAGTACACCCTCATCGCTTAGATACCGGGTGTAAAAAGGTCTGCAGGGGCCACAACACACCTTAATTGAATACTCACCCTCATTATTTAGAAAATTGTCCGCAAGTTTGCAAAGAGGAGAAGATGTCTGCCGCCTGATAATTGATTGAATGGTGAGAAAGTAGCCGCTAATATTTTGAGCAACCGCTTGCTGCTCACGCCTGATCTGTAGAAATTATATGTCACTCTTCATATAAATAACCCAATCCATTAAGCATCGTTACACAATACATATTTACCAAATGATGCCAAAGTAGGGCACATAAGGTGCCATTGAAAAAATCATAAATAAGTGGGCGGGCTGGATACGTATATAATTTCGCTTCGTGAACATGTCTATTATCCCATTCGGTCGTACCTTTCATAAAGAAAATGCTCGAAGACAATTTCAGGTCAATATCTCACTGACTAAGCAACTAAACTTCAAGCCTACGAGTTAGCGCTCTATCTCCTCTTTACTCTAGTTAAAGGTGCTTAATTAAAACTGACATGAATAAGAAGAAAAAAGAGTTCATTACCATCAACGAGCTACTGTGCTAATGCTGGTTATTTGTGGTATGGTATGGATTATTATATATGAATATATGGTTATATTATATAGCTTCCTAATGAACAGCCACCTATATATATATATATATATATATATTTATATATACGGTGTGTATATATATATAATTACCTTCTGTTTGTCTTAAGGTATAGTTAGCTGACAGGTTGCCAAGCCCAATAATATTCAATGTGTCTGCATTGAAAAAATTTCAGATGTTTTTTTTTCTTTTTTCTTTTTTCTTTTTCAAGCCATTGTCTCCCTGTCCCTCCCTCTCTCTTTCTCACTCTGTATTGCATATGATGTCGATCTTCACAATTCTCACACAATTCATGTGCTTATTTACAATAACAATAACAGAAACAAAAACAAGTTCCGAGACAAGTTTTCTCTTTAATTTTTGTCATATTTAGGTTTCATTGTATGGTTGGCTCCTGCTGTCCCGTCTAAAACAGGGCTGCCAACGCTTTCAAGCGATTCTCTTTACAATACATACATACAACACAAAGTTTTGTACGCTTATGAATTCAGCCGAGCAACGTGAAAGGCCCTTTGTAGAGGCATCCCTTGTTACATACCCATTTCATATATATCCAATAAAATTTTGATTCACATAGACGTGCATTGTCTCGTTTTGTGACCTAAATATATTTGAGCCGCTCGTTAATTACATCGTCAAACACACAACGAATTAGAGATATGTTAGCATGCCAGTTAAGATAAGTTTTTTAAACAATGGAGTCCATTTGAATGAAGTCTTGTAGTGTCTAACTAAAAATTGTCTTCCCCAGATAACGTCACTCAGTATATATGAGTTTGATGATATGAAGACCTTAAATATATTTTTAAATATGCGCCATAAGTATATAGTATACAAGTATATATTTATATATGGAGTTTCTCTCTTTTGAGAGAGACGCTATATACTTATGTGCTCGCATCTCTTACAAATAAACGTTCGTTGAATAATTATGAATTAAAAAAAAAATAACAACAAAATAACATGTCTGCACAAAGACAGACAGACGCACAGGCACAGCCATATAAGTTTGTTGCTTATTGTTAATGTTGTTGTAATCTGCGTAATACAGGTAAGCGACGCAAGCGTACAACCAGCAGCAACTTGGTGTAGAACTAAAGAAAATAAGTAAAATTGATGTTGTTGTTAAGACTGCAGTAGTTATTATGAAGGATATTATTGTAGTTGTAGGTAGTGTTGGTAGGCAACAATGGTTGCTGACACAGTTGAAGTAATATTATTAACCCTACTGGGGTGGATTGGTGTGTGATCAACAAAAATTCCAAATTGCATTTTTTGTTATTGTATGTAGGCATGCATAATTTAGAACAGGTTCAACGCACATACATACATGTATATAGCCATAAGCATACTGGACATGTACCTGAACGTTACATACATCTTAACGCCTCAACTTCACTTTTGTATAAACATGAAAATTTGTGCTGTTGCTATGTTACAGTCGTCATGGGAAGGTGAGCACTCACTATTTAAAAATGTTAAAGTCGGTCACACACACACACACAAGCAATTTTTACTTACTTCCAAAATTAAATTGTAGTTTTAGTTGCATCAGTAAGCAGTAGTTCTTGTTGTGTAAGACATCTTGTAAAAAATCTTTATAAGGGGGAAAGGGTTTCTAAAAATTGTCCCCCCCGGTTCAAATTTAGAACATTCATTTTTAGGCTAACTATGTGTTATTTACCAATTTTTATTAGAAAAAATTACCCAGAAGAAGGCGTTAGAAGCCCCATGGGTGGGTCCTAATAACCGTATATCGGAAGGCTCATGATAGTACATTTTGAGATATTGAGCTTTCATTTCTCGTGTCTAGACAAAGGTCGCTATTAACACTTCCACAGAACTTTATATGGAAAGGGGTCCCATTCGGTCCATTTTCAATAAGGTTCCCTTCTGAGCCTTGAGTTTTTGTACAAAATATGCGACCACAAATTTAAATGGGAAGCCACGCCAACTTGATTAAATCGATTCGGATTTTGATCCATATAATTGTTGCGTTTGCCGTTTGGAAATTACAAATACTCGCACAAATTTAATAATCTTTTTGGCGCAAGTGATACAGGGTATAAAAACTTTATTTTGCTTATGCTAAATCTTAAGCACTCTACACACAAATCATGTTACTCGAAACAAATATCCGGAAAACCTCGACAACTATGGATTTATTGAGCACCTTACTCCTTCTTCTTATTATAGAAAACTGGGTCTGGATTTGGTGCCGCGTATAGGTCCATTAGCAGTGGACCCCCATAACATTGGTATAGTCGGTCTTTATAATGTTCATGTAACCAGCGCGGATAATGCAAAAGCTTCTTCGGTAAGATTGGTTGTTTTGCTTCAGACGTTACCTCACTCACAAATCTATTTATGTAACACTAATATAGAGTCGGGGTACTTTGCGACGGAAAACTCAGCAACGCAAAATTCTGACGCATCATCTATACTTTTGTTTGCGAGATTTCAGTTACCGCATTGGCAATGGAGACGATGCCGAAGTTTATTTCTATTTATATGATGCCAGCGTAATGCAACCTGTCTCAGAACGTTTCCTAGTTAAGATTTATAAAGATGGGTTTTCCAATTATTTAGAAAGTTTACATAGTAATTGCGCCGTTTTTACGGATTTGGGTAATCTGCGGATTGTGGTGGTTTTAAAGTTTAAAGAAATTTTAATTTTTGTTTAATATTTAATTCATTCAGGAGCCGCAGATCTGCACGAGAATCTTTATTTGGTAGCGGTGATAATGCGTGTTGGCAAAATTCTGCCTACAGATTCGGTAAAGAAAGCGGAAAAATCGAGTATTAGTGGATATTATGTGGGTGCACCCAATTATCGGCGACCTTTTGGCGTTGGTGTGCTGTCCTTATCCGACATCTGTCAATATGACAGCAATGCCGAATCCGAAGAGAGAGAATATTCTATCAAGGTAATATTTAAAATAAAACGGAAGCCAGAGAGTTGTACAGTTAGAACAATGGACAATGTTTTCAAGTTTAATCAGAACCTTTATGCCTACCAGCTCCTAACTGAATTGAGGAAATTTATTTTGCAGTAATTTTGAACTCCACCCTTTCTTCCTCTCTTCCTTTTTTTACCTATCGGGTAATAACGTGTTAGATTTATCAAACCGAAGATAAAGATTTCCATCAGCTTCCGGAACTGATCATAAAAAAGTCAACCGGCAAATATCAAATGATAGCTACGACCTCTACGGGCAGCAGTATACTCAATAATCAGGGTATAGGTTTATCGTTAAAACTATTGCACGGGGGTTTGGGCCAAGCACGTCTTGACCAGCCTTTACTATTCCAAGGTGCTACAATTACACATAAGATGGGCTTCCCCGACGTTATAATGCCGGGCGATGTACGTAATGACATGTTTATTACTTTGGAACGTGGTGAATTTGAGAGAGGTGGCAAAAATACTGCCAAAAATATACTTGTCACTGTAGTGGTGCTGGACGTGGCCGGCAATGTGCTCTATGATTGTTTATGGGGCGCCTCAGGTATGGATTCCCAAAATGCTTACAAGTCTATGATATTGTACCATCAAAATTCGCCCTGTTGGAATGAAATGATACGCTTATCGATCCCAATTGAAAATTTTTCTACGGCTCACGTGCGCTTCGAGTTTCGCCACTGTTCGACGAGAGAGAAGTCGGAACCGAAATTATTCGGTTTTAGTTTTGCTCGTCTAATGGATCCTAGTGGTGCTACCTTAACAGATGGTCAACACGAGTTATATGTTTACAAGTGTGAAGATCATGCCAAATTATTAACAGCCAATTACCTGAAACTACAGAGTAAAAATAAGGATCCCTTAGCAAAGGTCGATTGCAGTTCAATATATCATCGAAGCTCCAAGGAAGTTTTCGTTATACGCTCCTTACTTTGTTCAACTAAATTAACACAAAATGCCGATTTGCTGTCTTTATTACAGTGGCGTGCCCATCCAGAAAAAATACAAGACTCACTCACGGGAGTGTTACGCTTAAACGATGAAGAATTGGTGAAATTTCTGCAAGATGTCTTGGACGCTCTATTCGCCATGTTTTCCAATGAGGAGGGTAATAGTACGCCGCATTCTGGTCTCGTGTTTCATGTGCTAGTCAGCATTTTTAGTTTGTTGCAAAGTAATAAATTTCAACATTTCCGCCCCGTCATGAACGAGTACATAGAAAATCACTTTGCAGCGGCTCTCGTGTACAAGGGTTTAATTACTTCCGTGGAGCATATGGCTGTTTTCATGACTAAAGCTGAACATCCAGATCCCTTTCAGAAGTGTTTCGGTTCATTGGAGTATATATTCAAATTGTTGATACAATCGCGCAAGTTATTTGCCCGGGCAACCGGAGGCCAATATGAAGATTCTTTCCGGCGAGATTTACATTCATTGTTTACGGCTCTCAATGGCATGCTAGCTGTACCATCTTATGATATCATTATACCTACGCAGGAGGCGTTACTTAACTCCACGGGAGTGGTTTTGGAACAGTTGAAAGACACATTGCCCGCCCCCGAACTTGGTATGCTGGCACGTAATATGTTAGATGCTATACCACGTGATGCCCCCATACGTTTGGTGCAAGCTAAACTACAAGCAGTCAAAGATTTAGTTTCTGGAGACTTGTTTCATGAAGATGGTAAGTCTTTGGCATATGAAAAAAATATATTAAAAAATTATCACCTGAGAACAGCAGCGTAAAAGTTAGACATTTAGTGGCAGTACTAGTAGTGGTTTATTCATTTAGTGTTAAAAAATACTTTTTTTAACGTTAATAATATTAACAAAATAACAAGAGGAATTTTTTTTTTATTTTTATAGTGAATATATATAAGTAAAAGAAAAATTAATAAAAATCATAAAAAAAAATTTTTTACTTTTAAAAAAAAGTTACTTATTAACAAAAAAATAAATTTTTTATTTACTTATTAATAATTTTTACTTACAAATTTAAATTCATTTCAGTAAAAAAAAAATTTACTACATATAAAAAAATAAATTTTTTGTTTACTTGTAAATAATTTTTATTTACACATTTAAATTCATTTTTACAAATTGCACGCATCTTTTTTATAGATGTGTTCATTAGTTTCTATGTTAATGTTATCAGGTAGCTGATTAAATAGTTTGAGACCCCTGTAGAATAGAATATTCTGCGCCTCTGTAGTTGACACCCTATAAATACTAAAATGTTCCGCATTAAACGATACAACCAATCTATATATAATCTATATAATATGATATATATTACGTGAATACAAAATTATTTATACCTATTTATATGTTTCAGATTCCCGCACTGTAATTTTATCGGTGGCATGTAAACATTTGCGCATTCATCTAAGCCGACGAGATGAACTGAAACTTTGCGCTGAGATTCTTTCCGAAATTCTAACACACCTCTATGACCTGCATCAACAACAACCGTTCAAAGTTACCAACACACTGCAACACGATTTGGACTCATTGTGTAAAAACATTTTGAGTATTCTAATTAAAACCATTATCATCATAGTGGAAGGATCCTATACAGTGTTGCCACAATTGGTAGCCTGTCTGTTGGGTTTGTTACAGCTGTTGGATGAGACCCACTATAAGCGTTACTGGGACGAACTGTCACCCAATAAGGATACGCGTGATCTAAAAGAATTTTTAGCCAAATCGCTGTTGGTGTTTGAAGAGTTACTCTCTCAAGATTGGTTGGTGTTTCCCTCCGATTGGTTAATCATGAAGTTGGCCAGCAATGAGGTGTTGCGCAAAGCTTTAGAAGAGTTCGCCAAACCGTTGGTATATAGATTTTTGGGAATGAAATCATTCGATTCTCAGTTGTGGTGGTCGTACTTTAGTTTGGCCGTTACCTTCCTAACACAGCCATCGCTGCAGCTGGAAAAATATCGAGAACCGAAACGTCGAAAAATATTACATTCGCACGGTGACATGCGAGTACTGATGGGCTTTCAAATTTTGAGCATGTGGTCACAGTTGGGTGAACAGAAGCTACATTTCATACCCTCGATGGTGGGGCCATTCTTAGAGGTCACACTAGTGCCAGAACCGGACTTAAGAAATGCTACACTTAGTGTTTTCTATGACATGATGCAATGTGAGCAGGTAAGCAAAGGAGAGAGAGATCGTAAAATTCTATTTATATTTCTAAAAAAATTTATTGTCTTCGCAGTGTGCTCGGGGATCTTTTCGTTTGGTGGAAAGTGAACTAATCGATAAATTGGATTTATTAATTAGTGAAAACAAAGGCGATGATGAATACAAAGAATTATTTAGTACCATGTAAGCATGAATGAATTATCATTTCTCTACCCATGCGCTTAACTCATCAAAACCAAAAATTACTAAAAATACAGAATTAAAGGCAAAAATAATAAAATAGCTAACAAGATAGATTTTCTTATGGTTTCGCCAAAAACTTGTTGGCCATTTAATTGCCTTGGCGCCCACTGTATGATAATTATGCTTATATATGTAAATCTAAATATAAATATGTGAATGTGTGTATGTGGTATTGATGAATATTTTGTATTGTTCTAACGCATCTAATTCCTTTAATAACGCGCCCAGGGAACATCTCAGTTTGATGTAAGTAAACATTTCTGATATTTACCATTTGTATGAGCCTTTATTTTTCCCACCAACCCTTCAAAGAAAGGTTTGAACCCCCTTCAATTATTATTTAGTCATTAGTAGTACGTGTATTATTGTAAAACCATCATTTTTATACCCTCCACCTTAGTGACGAGGGTGTACTAATTTTGTTCTTCCGTTTGCAACATTAAGAAATTTTGTACAGTCACTTTTAGTTTTTTCACGCTGATCGCTATTTATGGGCAAAATCGATCAATAGCCACGCTTACAATCGACAAAAATCTATATATCTGCCACAAAAATTAAGCTATGGAGTTGAAATTTGAAATACATATTTAGAGTTATACCTTGATGTACCAAAAATGAGTATGGACCGATAACAGACACGCCCATGTCCCGTCAATAAAAATCTATATATCTGATATAAAAGTTGACCTATGAACTTGAAATTTGGTATCACATATTTGCGGTTATCCCATCCATCGATGTGCCAAAAATGGGCATAGTGGGATAACAGACACGCCCTCAAGTTACAAAAAAAAACGCACTCAGTGTGAAACTGCATTTGCAAGCTGATAGGTTATGCATAAACTATTAGTGGGCGCTATGTATAATATATATAAAATTTATATATTTGACGCGCCCACCATTGTCGATGTGGAGGGTATTTAAGATTTGGCCCCTAAGGCAAATTAAATATTCTCCCTTGTTTTTTGTCACAATGAGAATCGATCTCATTTATTTATTCACAACATCTTTTTGTACCCTTCGCACATACTTCCAAAGCATCAAATTCTGAGTTCTATTTAAAATGAATGATCGCAAAAAATTTGCCACGACCACAAAAATGAATATAATTGAAATGTGGCATCGAATTGGAAATTATACAAGGTAAAAGTTCTGCCGTAAATTGTGTATAAATTTGAGTTTGGAAACTTACGACGTCAATAGTAAATGCGACATTGCTTACGCATTCATGTGGAGGGTATTTAAGATTTGGTCTAATCCAAAGGGAGTCGTTCAATTTTTTGCATTTTCATGAAAACAATATTATATAAATTTGTATATAAACCCGTATACATATTTACTTATATTTTTAAATATTTATTTTACACGTGGAATATTAATGTGTTTGTATATTAATTGTAAAAGTTTGTTAGAAAAAGTACAAGCAGAGAATCCTAGTTGGAAGGAAGCTGGCACAGCTTTCATAGGTTCCGTAACAAGACTATTAGAACGTTTGCTCGATTATCGCAGTGTAATGCAAGGCGAGGAGAATCGTGATAAACGTATGTCCTGTACCGTAAATTTGCTGAATTTCTATAAAAACGAAATTAATCGAAAAGAGATGTATTTAAGGTAGGCGTGTACAACACTGTTTTTCTAATAAAATGTTAATGGCAGCCATTCATTACAGATATATTTATAAACTGCACGATTTACATTTGCAAGCGGACAACTTTACTGAGGCGGGCTTTACTTTAAAGCTGTATGCGAATATGTTAAGCTGGGATCGAGAATCATTAAGTTATGCTCCGGGTGATACCGCAGGTCAACCGGAATGGCAGCGCAAAGAACGCTTATATCGTGAGGTAAAAAGGATCATTTCTTATATTGTATGAATAATTATTCACTTTGGAATGGAGATTATTAATTCGATTGATGCATTTGTTCTTCCTTTTTATAGATATTGAAATATTTCGACAAAGGCAAATGTTGGGAGAAAGGCATACCATTGTGCAAAGAGCTGGCCGCACTGTATGAGACCAAACGGTTCGATTACAATAAATTGAGTGAGATTTTAATATTACAAGCAAAATTTTTCCAAAACATTTTAACACAACTAAGACCCGAGCCTGAATATTTTCGTGTTGGTTTCTATGGTCTGGGCTTTCCGCTGTTTGTAAGGGTAAGTAGTGAAAGTAAAACTAAACGAAGGGGAGGAATAACTGATTTTGTACTTTGGAATATATTGATTCTCTTTTAATTGCAACAGAATAAGCAATTCGTTTATCGCGGTTTAGAATATGAACGAATCGGCGCGTTTACGCAACGCTTACAAACTGAATTCCCCACCGCACAAATATTAACCAACAATAACCCACCAGATGCTTCCATATTGACCGCTTCCGAGCAATATATACAAATCAGTTATGTAAGACCAATCGCAGATGCTCAGGCGTTGAAAACTGCCATGGTACCGGTTCCAGAAAAGATAGCACGCTTCTATGAAGTGAACGATGTCAGTCGTTTTGTTTATGATCGTCCTATTTACAAAGGTAACGTGGACAAGGACAATGAATTCAAATCGATGTGGATAGAACGAACTACTCTGGACATTGCCAGTCCATTGCCGGGCATTTTGCGATGGTTTGAAGTGAAGCAACGTTCCGTTCAAGAGTTAACGCCCATCGAGTTTGCCTGCGAGACTATGAATAATGTGGCCAAAGAGTTGTGGGAGCTAATTGTACAATATCGTAACGAACCGATGCGTAATATTAATCCATTCTCTATGCGTTTGCAAGGTATAATCGATGCTAATGTCATGGGCGGTATAAGTAAATATCAGGAGGCCTTCTTTTCGGAGCAATTCCTAAAATCACCTCAAGGTCAAGGTCAGCAGTCTAATGTACAAAAGTTGAAAAGTTTAATTTTGGAACAAATACAAATCCTGGAACAGGCTTTGGAGTTGCACGGGCAATTAGCACCGCCGGAAGTGCAACCTTTGCACAATCGCTTGTTGGAACGTTTTGCCCAACTTCGGCAAAGTTTGTCGGGCTTGGGACGTCTCAAGAAGCAACATTCAGAGAGCATCGTGAATACACCATTACCACCGTTACCCACCGAAAAATGTTTGCCAACGACAACAAGTTCGGGGTGCAACAGTGGCCAAACATCATTAATATCTGCCTCCGCGTCAAATTATTATGAACATGATGAAATTTACACCCGGCCAGGTGAAATGTTGCGGCCCGTGGAGGGAGTGCTGGTCTCACCTACTCTAAACATAACAAGTAATAATTCATTCGTGCACCATTCATATCAAACTTTAAGCAGAGAGAACGTTAGTCACATAAATGATCTGCTGAGCAAACAAGAATACGTTCAGGCCCCGCCACCAGTGCCCTCTAGACCACGTTCCCAAAACTATAATAGCAATCTCTGCTCGGTGGATAGCCCTGAAGTGCCACCGAAACGTAATTTAGCACAAACAGGGGTGGGTTCACCTGGTGCCCCCCCTTTGCCACCACGCGGTATAACTCCGGATAAGCGAGCCTCGAATCCTCTGATATTTAACGATTTCATACAAGACTCAAACAGTGGAAGTATACCGCGTAGGCCACATTCTACCTCACAACAGCACAACCAGAAATACGCTGTCGTAGATATAAGTTTCGATGATCCCGAAGCTGATCAACAGCAACAAGCAGGACAGCATCACAACCACCACTATCATCATCACAATAACCTTCCAAACAATGCCAACGTGAATGTTGCAAGCTATGCTCAAAACGATTTTCGTGATTCAGGTATTTCGACCAGCAGTGCGCAGGAATTGCAACAGTTGAATCATCACTTAAGAGAAGAGTCATCACCATCTCGACTATCAATGGTGGCAGCAACGAATACACAATTAGAAGCGATTAGTGGGCCAAATAATCAAAGAGAGAACTGTACAACGTCTTTTGATATAGAAGAGGTGCCAGTGCCACCACCTCCCATACCACCAAAATCTTTAAATATTATAGCAACTCATGAAGTTAAGACTACTGTAAGCCTTAGCGATGGTGTCAATGAAGACCATCAATCCTCTGCCACACAAATGATTTTAACACATTCCAATTCAAGTCAAGCCCGCACTAATCATACGCATCTTCATCAACATCACATGCATTATGAACACAACCATAATCAAGTATCTTCTACTGCCGGGCAACAACAGATGCCTCAACTGCAACAGCAAGCAAATGGTCACGTTTCACCCAAATCAATTAAAAAGGCCACAACGAGTGCTGGTAATGTTGAAACAGCTGATGATGTACCCGGTAGTGAAATGGGTAACGCTTTTTGAGTAGCAATATGTCGCTGCCACAAATCATCGATCACTGCACGAACTCAAACCCACGCATCCACATCAACAGAAACTAAATCATCGCCGATTGCACCATCACCCACCCCATCATCACCCGTACATTTGCAATTCATCGAACAAGCTGTTGTACATGCATCGCATTCATTGTCATCTTTAACTTTACCGTCAATTTCAATATTATCATCATTATCACCACCACTTCACAACACACATAACATGCAACAACACACTTTTCACAACAACCAGCAACAGCAACATCATCATTATCATCATCATGTGTGTCAGCACCAGCGGCGGCCACATGCCAACACCTTACCCACATCTCTATCAGCATCATCGTCATTAGCGCAAACATTCTCTCAAGATTTGACAACACAAACAACAATGGCAACGACAGTTGAATATTGTTCATGCGGTTTAAGCTTTAAAGTGAATCATCAACATACTAGAAATTCTTCATTGACATCTTTGCCACCACTACCCCTACCACCCACATCACCCACAGATGATGATGAGTTTACACAATTTATACAACACAAGCACCCAAAGTACCAGCAACAAAAACAAAACTATTCAAATCAATACCAACTGGAGCATAGTGCTACATGTTGTCACACCTTTAATCAAATTCAAATTCCCCATAAGCAGGAACAGGAACAGATATCACCAGATTATCGCTCTTCCAAAACACACAGCAGCACTTGTCATCATCATCATCATTACCGTCATAAAAATGTTCAGGCTCAAACTGAGATGTTGTATTTAGAGCGCGATGACACTAATTAGCAAATGAATGTCCGTTCACGACAAACCAACTTTAACTAAAAACATTGAAAATTTATCTCAAAACAAACTAAATGCAATATATAATAGAGATCTTTACTAGTCACAGTTACATACATATATACATATAAACGATTACAAAACTGCAATTTTATTCGCCATACATTTATATATAAATAAAAACTAGGTATATAGAAAATATAGTTATATAACATAATGTGTGCATATTGGTATTGTAGCTTTGATAAAGAAAATTTTGTGAATGTTCCATTATGAAAAAGAAGTCTTCTACTAAGTCAGCCATATATACCATATATAACATACCACGTGTATTAACTTTAACTTTAAAAGTAACTTTTTCCAATTTTGTATTGATTGGAAATGAATTAAAAGTCAAATAAAAAGTTACATTTGGCAAAGACCAAATCTAGGATACCCACCACCTTGGGACATTAAGCCAAAAAGACGCTAACAAACCGCTTAGGAACCTATGCAAAGTCACCTTTCTCCAGCTTTTGTTTAACTAAGATCACTCAACTGCTCTATAAGCTTTACGCCGACATTAACATAGTTCGTCGCATAAAGATTCAACGACTGCGATGGCTAGGTCATCTCGGCCGTATGAAAGTGCTCCAGATGGTGTTCGAAAGAGAACCGGAAGGACGTCGCGTAAGAGGCAGGCCGAAGCTCCGGTGGAGGGACTAAGTGCTTAATGCCCTTCAAAAATCTGGTGTACAAAACGGGAGAAGACGCGCTCAAGATCGAACCGCGTGGCGTTCTCTTTTGCAACAGGCCAAAGACCTGCATAGATCGTAATCATCCAGTTATGATGATGATAAAAATCCCTCAACAGATTTTATCCAATCCCAACACCAGCCTGCGCACAACAAGTAACAACCTGTTCATCAAATTGGGAGAATGCTTACGAAGTGCAAACAGACAATGGCGCTAAATCGATTCAAAATTTCATGACGATCAAATAATATATATATTTCAGGGTCTATATACATATATATAATACAAACATAAACTTTGTAAGCTTCTCTTTACATGTTACAAATGTTTTGATAAAGAGAGTACACTCCCAATCTCAAGGTAGTGGATAATGATATAATTGGGTGAAAAAGTTAATGCAGATAAAATTTCGAAGAGTGCCATGATTGAACACTCTTACAAATATTTGTTATGTGCCAAATCTTAAAATAATTTACATATATAAACCTTATGTTAGAGAGGGCTTGAGACAACAATCTCTAGATTGTCTTTCCATTAGTGTTGGATTAAACCTGATGGCGCAGGAGCAGGTCAATCCTCTGCAATCTTCTACTCCAGCTAATAGTTGGTTCAGTTCAAATTTGAAATACCCACCACCACGATACACCAAATCCCTCTAAGAAATTTTTTATTTTATTTCTTTATTTTCTATCTTTTGTACGGTACAAGTAATATAGTAAAAATCATACAAAAAACAAAAAAAAATGTTGTCGCCTTATGAGCGTGTGCTAAAATCGACTTTTACCCAATGTCAATACTTTTGCCATGTTTGGAATGGATATCGGATAATTTTTAGTAACTTCCACAAACAGTAATAAATCGACCAAATTTTAGATGCTGATTCCGTATATACATGTATATGTACTTTGATGAACTGAACCGAAGAAGACTCGCGTACTCGCGTTTGAAGCCCGTGAAGTTCTCTTTTGCAACTAGCCCAAGGTCTAAATAGAATTTAATTGGCCAATAATAATAATGCAGAAGTATAAGTCGCGATATTTTAATAAAAACAGACATTACTAAAAAACATCTTACACACAAAATCACCGAAAGATTGTAACTATTATATATATAACTATATACTTATGCATACAGAAAATATGTATAAAAAATATATCATTTTTATATAATCATTATACATAAAGAATCTCTCATGTTGTACAAAACGTTATGTTTACAGAAAAGTAAATCAAATGAAACTGCACCATATTCAGTTGAAATTGAAAAAAATTCAAATTTGATTTTTAAAAAATTTCTTATATTATACCATGGAATGGTAGTTATTTCTATGCTCTACATAAGGGTTGGTCAAATTTTAAAAACTCGGTAATCCGCATCCTATCATTCATTTCTGTTTATTCTGCTGTTCTGTGTATGTAGATTTGCGTACACGTTGCAGGCCAAGATTTCCAAAATAATTGAAATTGATTAAATTTGGTATAAACTGAAGATGGCGCAAACAAGTATAATCAAAAAATATTTTTATAAACAAGTGAAAATATTATAGTCGGTCAAGCCCGATCATCAAGTACCCTACACCACTTGATGTATTATTAAAATTAATTTTTTTCCTTGAAAAATGAAATCCGATCCTATCCATTTTCAATAGGGTTCCTCTTTGGGCCAATACATATCATTGTACCAAATTTTATCAAAATATCTCAAAAAAAGCGCCCTGTAGCGTGCGCCCAAAAGTAGATGAAAAGACAGACGGACAGATGGATATAGTTAAATTTATTCAGAATTTAATTCCAAATCGATCGGTATAACTGCAAGTGGGTTTAGAAGTTACAAACATTCGCATAAACTAAATATACTCTTTGCCACAAGTGGTGTCAGGGTAGACAAACTCGAAACTGTTTAACTGAAACAAACAAATCAAATCCAATCGGTTAGTTTTAAAAATCTATATCGAATCACCTATAATAAGTATAACCTGCATAATATATCTACAAATGTAAATGACAACAATAACCACACTACATACATATAACTACAAAGCAAATATTTAAAGAAAGAAATATGTACAACCCATCCACCTTACATATGTTTCAAACAAAAATGTTATAAACAAAATACATGCTTGTGTTGTAGAACTTGACATTATTTTATTTTAATAATCTTTCATGCTCCCACCACTCCGGTCAGTACTGAAATTGGGAATAATTAATTAATCGACGCACTCAAAAGGCAACAAAAATTGAAAAAAAGTCCATTTTCTAAGAATACAAGATGGAAAGACCGAAACTAAACTTGTAAATATAATTTTAAATTTTGTCAGAAACCCATGCATGTATGTTTTTAAAAATTAATAATTTGATACTCTAATCTAATAAAATGCCCTAGTCAACGAAAAAAAAATACATACGCATATAATGCATGCTTTCGCAGCACAAGTGCTACGGTCACAATAGTGTGGTAACTTGTTTGATTAAAAAATTGAACTTTGAACCTGTTAATCTACTTGAATTGGAATTGCCGCAACGGATATCCATATATTATATTGAAATTTATTATGGATTTTTTGGCAAAGAGTACAATATGCATAAATAAGCCAAAGGAAATAAATAAATGTTTACTCCAGAACAAGTTCTCCCCATTACTGTTCTTTAACTTGTATACCAGTCAAGTCCCTTAACTTGCTAATCAAATGCTTGTTGAATTCCTTGTAGTTAATGGGTGCGGCCGATTGAGCAACCAACTTATTGCGCGTCGTATCCTATAAATGTAAACAATTACAAAAAAACTTAAGAATAAGAGAAATTATCAGCGGTCTTACCCCAAACGTCTCCACTTTAGAGCGCAATTTAAAAACGTAACTATGAAAATTAATTGAAGCGAATATCTCTTCAGCTTTTGTAGGATCATTTTCCAAAGCTTCGCCAATCTCTTTCGCTGAACGTCCCAATAACTGTTCAGCCAAATCACTAAAGCATGTCACCCAACGATTGGAAGTCCAATCGCCAATACTCATCTACAGCAGATTATTTATTTAAAATTGTAAATAATATGTTTTAATAGTCACTTACATTAATCAAAAGACGATACTTAAACTCCATAAAAACAGCATTACATTTCTCGCAACGATAATGACCACTATCTTCTTCAACAACTTTTTTATTACATTCCGGTTGGGGACAAGCTTTATAAAATGCGTTCTGACTCTTCAATACGTGTACGATAGCTTTAGTTTGAAAATAATCCGGTTTGTCACCTCGGCCTAGATTGCGGGCCTCATAAAAGGTACGCCACTCAGCGTTAAAATTACCACCACCAGTCATTCTGTTTTGATGCAATTTATTACAATTTATATTCGGTTTACATTTTCTTTATCATAACCTTACCGAGTGGACACAGAACTGGTGATTTTTTCACCGCCCCCATTATCGAACCAGCCACGTAATTTATGTCCCTCTGGTATGTCTGGATTTATTCTCATGGCCGAACCATTGCCAACACTTAAGCTCTTGCCTCCATTAAATTCATTGATACGTCCCCCTTTTACTAATATTATAGGTTGAACATGACCATCAAACTTTTCAGCCTCTTCACCCCATAAAGTTAAGGTAACTGCCGCTTCACTGTTATCCACCAAAAGGAGATCACGTTTCTTCATTTCTTTGTTGGTAGTGCGTGAAGTGAATACTTGCAAGTCACCCATTTCTTTGCAAACGCCAATTATGTCTATAACAGCTTTATTCTCCATATTGGCCACTTCGGAAATTGGCACAAAATCATATCTGACTTCTGGTATATTCGTGTCCTCATTACAAAGCTCTATCATCGTCTCACTAGTAAATGTCATTTCGTAATCGTTCTTTAGCGTTGTAAATTGCTTATTGGCCGGCTTCAGCTGACACTTGCTAATAAAATAAACTTGATCCACTTGTAATAAATCATAATATTTATCGCATTGTTCACGGAAAGCGGTTGCTCTTATTTCACCCGATTCATCCATCAAGTCAACACTGAACAGTTTGCCCTCACCTTTAGCATTACTCCAAGTGCGAATGGGCGATTTGGCAGTAACGCGAGCTTTGATAACCCATTTATTTTGATAGGGGCTTAAACTGGCAATAGGATACGTTAAGTCTTCATTAATAGATTGATTCATATTGCTCTTGTTCTTGTGGCTATTTTCATTTATATAAGTTGGGCGTGCATTTTGAGCCGCAGTAGGCAATTTTGCTTGAGCTGCGTTGCTGCCAACATTTTTGGAAGTATCTGCTTCAGCATAACTTATGGGTTCACCAATTTTCTGTAATTGATCCCCAGGGGTTAGAACCGTTATATCCAAAATAATTAAAACGCGCCTTTAATGGATGGAATGAATGCATTGAAAAATTCTTTTTTTTTAATTAAAACAATCTTCACATACTTGCCAGAGTCGTTTTTGTTAACCATTGATGTTATGTACCTATCGAGGCGTATAATTGTATTTTCTACAATCTTTTTATCATGATATAATTGATGCAATTGACTGGCCAATATAGCATATGTGTTAAAGTATTGGCCATCAGACAGAACGACACGCAAACGAGGTGTATCGCCTTGAATAGGTTTAATGCCCAAGATTTGGAATATAGGTGAATCAATTTCCTCACCATTCATTATACGCTAAATTTAATCGTTTTATATCAGGCAAATAAATTAAGAAATGAAACACTTACCATCAGGGCCCCTTTAGTTAGTTCGGGAATGGGCGGCATTTTGACGCTTTTGTTTTTGTGAATAATTATTGCTATTATTAAATTGTATTAGAACCTTAACAGTGACTTAAATATTTAATAAGAATTTTTTGAACAAGTTGACGCTCCCAGATTTCGGTTCAATTCTTTGTGTGATTCAAAATTCCTTGTGAAAAATGATGTTTAGTGATTTTACTTGGCGGTAAAAAATTTATATCTGTACTTGTTTTTATATTATTTATGGGAACATAACAAGCCAATAGTATTCAAGTCGTGTCCTGTGACGTATACAAATAAGCCGGTTGTGAATAACATTGCTGCAACATTATTTTGCATAAACATTAAAATTTACAACAAAAAAAAAATTGAAAAAAATGAATATTAGAATAATTAAATTGATATGTTCCAAAAAAACGGCCTTCCGTGGACTTCATTCACAACAGTTCAAATATGAAACAATACAAATATTTGAAACATATGAGAATGAAACATTTTGTTGTAACCTGTAAATCTATTCTGTGCATAAGAAGTGTTTTGGCCACTGGTTCATAACAACAATTCAGAAGACGTAACAAAGAAGAAATGGTATTTTTTGTTATTTTTATTTATTAATATAATTAATTAATTTTAAATACATTTTTTAGGCTCGTAATGCTGAGAAAGCTATGTAAGTTGTTTAAAGACTTTTGTCAGATTTTTTTAAAATAAATATCTACTCTGTAGGACAACATTGGCGCGATGGCGTGCAGCTAAAGAAATTGAATCGGGTGAAAAAGATCGACGTCCATATTTGGCTTCAGAATGTACTGATCTGAGTAAATGTGAAAAATATCGTTTGGAAATAATAAGAGAGATATCAAAAAAAGTGGCTCAAATACAAAATGGTGAGCTCTTATAAACATTAATTGAAAATGTGTGAATGAAAAATTCTCTTTTAGCCGGTCTAGGAGAATTTCGCATAAGAGATCTTAATGATGAAATCAATAAATTGTTGCGGGAGAAACGTCATTGGGAAAATCAAATATCAAATTTGGGCGGTCCCCATTATAGACGATATGGACCGAAAATGTTTGATGCGGAAGGTCGTGAAGTGCCGGGTAATCGTGGTTATAAATATTTTGGTGCTGCCAAAGATTTACCAGGTGTACGAGAGCTTTTTGAACAAGAGCCCCCTCCACCCGCACGTAAAACTCGAACTGAATTAATGAAAGACATCGATGCTGAGTATTACGGCTATCGGGATGATGATGACGGCATCTTAATACCATTGGAAGAGAAAGCAGAACGTATTGCTCTGCGTAAAGCTGTACAAGAGTGGAAAGAGAAAAAGTCGAAAAATGACCAGGACAATAGAACTCATACAGATGTAGATGCTGATGATGATGATGATGATGACGAGATATATCCACTATCAATGCCAGCCCGTGATGCAGCGGAATACGCTAAATTGAGGGAGAATGCAAAAAAAGAAAACAATCCCATGGAATTGCTGGCACCCAAGTTCATTGCACATGTTCCAATTCCAACACAAAAGGATGTAGCCGAGGCTCTATTACAAAAACGCAAACAGGAATTGTTAGAAAAGTACGCAGGAGATGTTGCGTAGGATTTAAAAGAAACTTTTTCTTAAATAATTCCAATTCGTTTGTGCACACACACACATACACACACGACATATGCATGTGTAATTATTGCATTCATTGAAACATGAAGAATAAACAAAAAAAATATGCTATCATTTTACAGTGATTTGTGAATGAGTATTTCTGCAAATAATTTACCGGTGGTTCATTTCATTTAGATGTTAGCGAAATAATTGAAAAAGTTAAACGCATTAATAATACAATTAAAGAAATGCCCGAACCATTAATAATGCGCTTAATGGCTTTGTCCATTAGCACGGTAAAGAGAGCCGGGGCTATTATACGAGATGTTATGCAAAAGGGTGACTTGGGTATTGTCGAAAAAGTATTGCATTTAAAGGAAGGACGCAATCAATTTTATAAATAAAATATCATTAATTGCAGGCTAAAGGGGATTTACAAACGGAGGCAGATCGTTCAGCTCAACGATGTATAATAGCGTCGCTAAATAAAATGTTTTCCACTTTGAAAATTATTGGTGAAGAGGGTTTTTCCGATTTAAATATCAAAAGCGACTGGCTTGTCACAGATTTGGATGCAGAGTTTTTAAAGAATGTTTGCCCGGCAGAGTGGCATTCAGTGGTGGCGGATGATGTGGTAGTATGGGTAGATCCGCTAGATGGCACTTCCGAGTATACACAAGGCTACTTAGAACACGTTACTGTACTGGTGGGAGTGGCAGTGAAAAATTCCGCTATTGGTGGGGTAATACATCAACCCTATTACAAGAACCCCAATGGTGAAATGGGTCGCACCATATGGGGTTTGAAGGGTCTGGGGACAGGAGGCTTGCCAGTAAAGCCTACTCCCCTACCACCGGCCGATCAATTTATTGTAACCACAACTCGATCACATTCGAATGCTATTGTGCAGGCTGCCTTAGATGCTCTCTCGCCCAGTAATGTTATAAAAGTGGGCGGTGCAGGGTACAAAGTGTTGCAACTGTTGGAAGGTAAAGCTCATGCTTATGTTTTTGCCAGTGCTGGCTGTAAAAAATGGGGTACCTGTGCACCAGAGGCAGTACTCGAGTCTCAAGGCGGCACTCTCACCGACATGTTTGGCCACCACTACTGCTACAGCAGCAACGTTGAACATTCGAATAAGCGAGGAGTGCTCGCCACAATTAGGACAATTTCTCATGAAGATATTATTAAGAAAATCCCATCCAGTGTTTTAGAGGCCTTGTGCGTTAATACTTAAAAAGGCAAAATAGGCTCATTGTCCATTTTTTTTATATAAATTGATTAAAAGAAGCCTAAATGTTGTTAAATGAAGTTTTTTTCCAAATACATAAATACTAAATTGTTAAGCAACTGTTAACCACATATGAGCGGTGGAGTATGAAAGTGGTGCAAGTCCGCTTTTCCAAAAACATTAAAAGGCGAAAAAACTGATGAAGATGTTTGAGAATTAAAATACTTAAATTGGTGTTCCAAAAATGGCCAAACCCCACTTCCATTCACAACGGTTCATATATTAAATTATTTATTATATATTGTTGTTGTACTTTTGTTAAAGAACTGCACCGAATTCTCTTTTTACACGAATTGTTTTGCTTTAACACGATTTTCAATTTTTTTTTTAGCTCTGGAACCAATCTACTATTCTTCCATTTAGCCAATATCTTCTTTTATACGAATTTTTGGAAACGTATCTATCGTGTAAAAGGAGAATTAGGTGTATCTTGCGTTGTCCTGTTCGTCCAAAAGAAAATAATGCAACATTTATATAAAAATCGATAATTTATTGATATTTCTTTAAATCTGATAATAACACACAACGCATAATGGATAAAAAAGTATTAAAATAAAAATAGAACAAATCTCGACTGATTGGGCAGTTTCAAAACATATAAAAAATACAAAAAGTTCTTTTATGAATACCATGCCAAATATACTGAAAAGAATGAGCCATTATTTAGAGTAGGGAAAAAGGGAGGATGGATAAAAAACATTCGAAATTATTTCTCAAACGAATTACTAACGATGCCACTGCTGTTAGCCAGAGCGCTGTTCACCATTCGATTCCGTTTAACTTTAGACATTTTACACTGATTGACGCTGGCCGCGAAACGTAACGATTTGAGGCTTTCATGAAAACAATCTTGAAACGGTGCAACATTAATGAACATAAGCGTCTTGGAGTTGCCACCCAACGAAGGCATTAATAAATGTGTTAGTTTGGAATTGCGATACGGTATGTGGTCCTGCTTCTGCAACAAAGCTATTATGACGTTGGTGAGTTCAGACAAGGAGCGATTAATGTTTTTCGTTTCGTTCATGCGTATGCTAGTTTTGGGCGATTCTGATCCCGCCAAATCTACCAAGTTTATGGACCCGATCGAAGTCTCCCGTTTATGTGCGTGAGTGCCAATTAGTTCAATTTTGGTGACGGCATGAGATCGAGAGGAGCGTTCATTGCCTGCTGTGGCAGCCGTGGCCCGATTCATTTTGGCAAAGTGCATCAGCTGTCGCAACCGTTCTGCATTGTCCACCACCTCCTGCGTAATATTAGTCACGTATATATCGTTCTTGCTATTCTTCACCATACGTATTTCCATTTCTTTGGCTTCGTTGCTCAACAAATCGTACAACACCTCGTTATAGATTTCCAAGAATTGCACGCGTATCTCATAATCCCAACCCAAATTGCGATAACCTTTGATAGCATCAAACAGAAGATCTACGGTGCGCGGTATGACACCCCAGTTATCTTCTGTACCATCCATGGTGTATGTTTTGCCGCTACCCGTTTGTCCATAGGCAAATATGCAAACATTATAACCGTCCAGAGCGGATTGTATTAAGGGTGACACCAATTCGAATATATCCTCTTGTCGAGAGCCCGGATGAAATACTTGATCAAAACTGAAACAATGGGTATTATTTTTATTTTTCGTCAACGGATCATTGCTGATTATTTCCACAGTGGCCTCATCAATATAACTCCAACCACATAACATTTTCTCTTGTTCTGAGTCCAAGGGAGGACGCACTCGACAAAAAACACGTATATTGCCACGTAAATCCATAACAGTGTTGTGTAATTCTTTACGTTCCATATTCGAACGGAACAACTGCTCTTTGCAAATGGTCGCACATTCCGTAAGTTCAATATTTTGTTCGGTTAAAACTGTTGTCCGTTCACGTAATTCTAATACCTCTGTGCTTAATTTATTGTATTCATTTTGAATTTCCTACAAATAACAAAACAGAATAAATTGGGCGCCGTACACACTTTTCACATTTACTTACATTGTACTCGTTTTTAACTTTGGCCAGTTGTTCGGTCGTTTTACACAACGATTGAGCTACTAAATCAATTTTCTGTTGTTGTGATTGTACTTGACGTGTCAGGCTTTCATTTTCAATTTGTGCATTTTTCAACTCTTCCGAAGTTCTGTCCAATTGAGCCTGAGTGGATTCCAATTGTTCCGGCAAATTTTCATAATTCTCCAGCTGCTCACTTTTCACTTGATATTTTTGTTTGAGTGATTGATATTTCTCCGACAAGTCATTGTACCGTGCCTTGTAATCGTAGGGGGGTATGCGTTTGTTAATAGTTTTTCCGGGGCCGGTTGTTGCAACCGATGTTTCGGTAGATCCTTTACTATTTGATTTCTTATTAATAAGAATGGACGATGTCGATCCAGTAGGTGGCTTGGTTATTATTGGTTTAGATACTTGTGTTGTTGTACGTTTTGTTGTTATTGTAGTATTTGGTTTCGCTGCTCCAATGCGGGGTGGACGATTGGCCAAAGCACCAGTACTACTGGCAAAGGCGTTGGTGCTACTTGACATCATGCACTTTGTCTTTGCGGGTATGGGAGCCAGAGTGGGTTCGTGCCTTTTTAATAAATTCATATCACGTAGGTCGGAAACTGACCGACTTCGTCTTAATTTATTACGCGCTTGCGTTGGTTTTGATCTTGCAAGATCGGGTGATGCTGCTCGTTCTAATAAATCATCATTTTATTGACAATGCAATGAATCTCTATTTTAAACGTACCTTTAATATTTTTTATATTCATCAAGTTTGTGCCGTTGAGCGGGAATTTGTTTAATGCCGTAGAACTATTGCAATTAATTTCTGTTGATTGCGTTATTTTGGCGCCTCTACAAAATGAAAGAGACGAACTTGACATAGCACCCGCTTTGATTCTTTCCATAGGAACTACTGGCTTTGCTATGGGCAATGGATGCTTTACACCCGATGGCTTTGGAATTTTTGTTTCCATTTTTGTTTTTTTGTTTATTATATTCTAATGCAATAATATATAAATATTTTTTATGATCGAGTACACGAGAAAAACGTTAACTTACTCACGCTCCACAATTTAAACCCATTAGGAGGTGTTCTGAAAAATAAAAGTAACAAATGGAAATGCAGGGTTTTTTGGAATAACAAACTGGAACGGATTAAAATTTATTTTCAAAAATTCAATACATAGCTGTCACTGTCTGAGGCATTGCATTTTGCCATGGCGAATTTATTTGTTGTTAGTTCTTTGAGCTGTATTTTAAGAAGAAGAAGAGAAAAAGAAGCTAATTGTGCATGTTAATTTTCTTCAATTTAAATCGTGCTATATTATTAAATTCTTTACTATATTAGAGCCGCGACAATTCAATGTAATTCTGTACGTCATAGGGTGTAAAATTAGAGTCGCGAAATTCAATGTGATTCTTTACGTCATATAGTGTAAAATCCCGAATGCGGCTCTATATGAGCGCAAGGATTTGCCTCTTGGCGTGCAGCATAAAAAAGGTCATTTTTATGTCAATTATATATATAGAAGTTTTTTCCTATATGCTTTACTGCAAGTTAATAGGTTTATATTAATAATTAATAAATTTAATTAAACAAATAGCATAAATAACTGCCATCAATGTGAACGCGTGGTACGTGCTTAGAAATTTTAAAATTCACGATTGCTCAACTATAACTTTTAAAAAGTTGCACATCTCTGTTAGAGGTGTTCTATTTTTTGAACTAACAGTTGAGCTTGTCTCTCACATAAATATTTAGGATTTCACAAAATTTTTCATTCTACAATGTGCAAAACTGATATATACTTAAATGGAAGTTTTTAAAACATACTGTAAAAATATTGTGTTATATCGCTCCCAAAATATTTCAATATATAAACAATTGCATGAATGTGTAGCACCATAGCTAACATAATAAAATAAAGTAGGATAACGACAAGCAACTTGTAGTTATTTGAGAAGCAGTTGTGTATGTTTGGTATGTTTAAAATAATAAAAAGTAGAAAAGTGTTGCAAATGCATATTATTATTTAGATAGATTGCAAATATTAGATAGAGTTTCATTATTTATTTAAGAGACGTGAAGAATGCTTGCGGAACAATGAAAAAAGTTTGAAGCACTCTTAATAAAATCAAACTGTATAATGACAATGAATTCAAGTTTAGATTTTTTAAAAATGGAACACAAATTAGGATTTGGTTTGGTTTCGGAAAATAATAATGGCAAAAAAATGAACGCGCTATTAAACCATCAACCAAATTATAATCAAGATGACTTTAATTGGTCAACAATGAAATCCATTTTATTAAATGAGACACAAGCTATCCTCAAATTGGAAGAAGAACAAAAGCACTTGAAATATAAAATACCATCAATCCAGACAGCTGCCAAAGCATTGGAAGCGGCTAATGAAGGGTCAGTGGATGAACATAAATTAAATTGTGATAATAATTTTAAGAAGGATAAAGGAATATCAGACCAAGAACACGGCGACATTTCGCAAACATGGTCGGTCCGTTGCAGTCAATTATTGGAGAAATCCTCTTCTAACATTTTGAAAAATACAAATCCCATGTTAATTCTTTCAAAAATTCTGGCTATAAAAGAGATTCATCCATTGTTGGCAGCCCCGCAAATGTTACAATTGCTAACAAAGCAAACGGTGTCCATAAATGAGTTAAGTCATCGGGAAGATAATATCATAAATATGCAGATAAATAGAAGAGAACATATTAAAGAGTTTGCTGATATGACTGAAGAGGAGAAAAGGAATTTTCATCTGAATCCATTCTTGGTAAATATTTGTTATTGTTTTTTTGTTTTTACAAGTGTTTGTTCTAACTTAAGCACCTCTGCAGCACGAGTCCGACGTAGTCGTAGTACATTCCGCCAAAGAATTTTTTACATTTTGCTTATGCGAAAACTGCGAAGAATATCGCGAATTGGTGTTCCGCCTAATGGCTGATCATTTCAAAGCCACTCAAATGATGGTAATGCTATTGGATGTTTTAATAAAAGCTTATGGATCAATGTTAAAGTACGTTTACATATATATAACTCCCTCTCTTTCCCTCTGTAATCCCTTAAATGGTTTTATTGTTTTTTTTTTTTTTTTTAGAAATATCACGGCTTCCAGAACATTTGAAAAATTATTTAACAACAGCAAGAAAATTTTTTGGATAACAACCGGTTTTTATTACCATCAAATGTCCAAGCCTATGAGTTTTATTTATGATGAAGGCACCTCAGATCAAATGAAATTTGTGCTGCTGAGCTCAATGTACGTGTTTGTATGGTCATTACGAATATAAATTTTTAAATATATCTGTTGCATTAGATTATCTGTGAATAATCCGATGCTGCTTTTACAAATATTGGCTTTTCATGTTGAATGCGTTGTAAAGGCCTTTGCGGAGGGTTTCCTAGAAATTGTGCACCCTAATCAAGCCCTTACATCAGCCGAAGTTCTTAATTGTAAGATGTGTGTGTTGGAGACATAATATGCGAATAATTCAAAGCATTTCTTATATATTTGCAGATTTGCTAAATGGTTATGACGAAATGATGCGTATCGCCGATTATGTGGCCTCTAATATGTTTGCTTTTGAAAACGGGTTCCTAAAGACATTCACATTAACTTGGAAATTGTTATGTCAACGTTTGTATCAACAGCATGTGTATTTAAACTTAACCGAGACCATGTTAGCCTGCTTAATTACGGTAAAAAAGTGAATTTTATTTATTTATACACTTGATACAAGTCATGGCTGCCTTATTATACAAAAAAAAAACACGTCATTAAAAGAAAATTTTCTTTAGTGTCACTTTCAGTTATATCCTACCATCTCTTTCTCTCCTCCTCTTTTTTTTTTAGCTTAAAGATGAAGAATTAACGCCGCTTAATTCTGCGCTTATAAAACGCTACATACAGTTTGATGATATTATGAACCTTGTGGAGAAACGCTGGGCTGTGGTGTGGTGTGAATTAAATAAATATAACCAAACGGACGTAGAACGTGAACGACGCGAAGGTGTAATGAAAATTTTTCAAATATTCAATACCGTGAAAAAAGATTCGATGGAATTTACATTACCGGATACAACGCCTCACGATAATGTTGCAGCCTTGAAAAATAACCGCTTCATTTGGTATCGCATTATGACATATGCCAAAAATAAATGGTTGAAGGGTTTTTTCGAACCGCCCAACACTTTGACTGTTGAACCTAAATGTAGCAAGTGCGGTAACGCGTTGGAATACCACTCAGAGTAAGTGCTTTTTCTATCACTTTATACTTGTACGTAAAATATGTCTTTTTTTGTAGAGGCTGCAAATGCGTAACATGTTCGATAGCGGGTGGCCCCTCACCACCGAAAGCGAAAGAAGCTAATGGCCTGTGCAGCAGATGTTGGTCTTTGGGTGAAAATGAAATGATGGATATGTATGAGTCGGCAATTTTAAATGTTTGCACCAAAGATGATTTTTTAAGTGCCGTAAAAAGCCTCAATAACAGCAATACTAATGAAATTAAACGAAGTGTTGGATTACAAACGGATACTATCCTAGACAATCCCATCAGCATTACACAGCAACAAGAAAATAAAGTGAGTTATGAGTACGAAGCTACCGAAGAGATTTATCTACCATTATCATCATCATCGAACCCCTGTTATCACATAGGATGGGCTGTTTTTCATCATTTGAACGGTAAGTAACAGTCAGCATTATCAGTGTTGTTTTTGTAATAATAATTTTATTTTTTATAGACCGTAAACGGTATCCTTACCAAAGCATTGAAGAGTGTCATTTTTGTACCGGTTGCCAATTGCCCGCCTGCCAACTAGCAACTGACATTTTAGCTAATGAAATACCTTTGGATTTAACAGTGGAACTACTGCAACACTATCAGCCGATAATTATAAATCATGAAGAGATACGTTATCTGTTGCCCAATATATTGTTATATAATGACAAATTGACAGCCGCTTATGATCATTTATGTGATGCTGACTTTGATGATGTTCTGAATGTTCATGATTATATTTTAAAGATATATTGGACATATATTATATCCATCTATGCCACATATTTCCTTGAAACGGACCCGGAATGTTGTAAATCGCTTAATTTGGAAAGCTTGGAACTATCAAATAATGACATTCGTATCAATGTTGATCGTTTAAAAGGAAAACACAGTGGAAACACGCTTAGGGATTTTCTCAGTACAATTAGAAAGTATGTTATAGTTGTGGTGATATATTAGTTGATGATTTCAATTTAATGACTTGTTTTCATATCTACAGCCTATGTCCTCAAGCTTATTTCCTCAAGTAAGTGGGAGTAATTATTACCAAAGTGCCATTTTGAAATACATATTATTTGGTTTTTTGTAGATTAAATTCTGAAGCTGAAGAGGGTATTGACGAAATGGCGAGTAAATTAAATGAGCTGCCAAGTATGCTACTTGCCTCTGAGTAAGTTGAAAACAGTTAAAAATAAGAAAGAAAACTAAATTTGGTTTAGAACAAATCTTAAATACCTTCCACATCCACAACAGTGGGCGTGGCAAATATATGTATATGTTGCACCCTCTAATAGTGTATGTATTAAGTATCGGCGTGCAAGTCTCGTTTTATGGTGAATATGGTTTTTTGTAAATTGTGAGCGTTTCTCTTATCCAACCATGCCCGTTTTGGGCACATAGGTGGATGGGATAACCATAAATATGTGTACTGAATTTCAAGTTCATAGGTCAATTTTTGTGGCAGATATATTGATTTTTATTTTTTGTGGGCGTGTCTGTTATTCGATCATGCCCATTTTTGGCATATCGATGTACGGAATATATATAAATATACATATCAACTTTCAAGTTTATAGCTCAATTTTTATGGCAGATATATAGATTTTTGTCGATTGTGGGCGTGGTTCTTGGCAGATTTTGCTCCATTTAAATAGCGATCAGCGTAGGGAAACTAGAAGTATCTGTACAAGATTTCAGCTCAATAGATCGCTTGAGTTTATATACTGTATAGGGTTGTGAGTGTTGCAAATGGAATTCAAAACTTAGTATACCCCCATCTTATAGTGAAGGGTGTAAAAAATATGAAACATCGTTTTCTAAAACGAACTGAGACAAATATTTTTTATCAGGAACTCTGCTGTGCAGTCCGAGAGTATTTCGGCACCATCCGGGAAACGATCAGAAGGAGTATCAGCATCACATAAAACGAACACTAAGCCAATACAGCCCAAGAAAGAATACAAAGATGCAGCAACAACATGTAAGGTTCTCATTAAAGATTTCTAATATCTTCATTGATATGCACACATTTGTCCATTATGAAAACAGGTTGTTTCGATCATAAAGATTTCGGGGAACATAGCAAGGAAAGCCATGTTCATAAAAAGCGGTTAAAGAAGGTTCGTTTGCATGCACTGCCAAATAACAATTTTATTGTAAAAAACGAGACTTCTTTCTCGAACGTTCTTTTTTTAGGATTGTAATCATGCGCGGAAGAATGAAACTAGAGAACGTTTACGTAAAAAATTATCACATAAAGTGAATGCACGTAAAAATGTTCTAACGAAGACAACGACAGCAGCTGCATCCACAACTAATGAAAGTCAACCGCGTATGAATGAAATCCATCAAGCGGCCGTTCAAAAGCAACCGTGTAGACACAAACTTTTATTGCCATACCCTATGTCCACCACGGCAGCAGCCGTGACAGCGGATGTTGTTGGAGGAAGGGCTGCCTTAAATCATAGTTGCACCAACACAGAGCCATTGTTGTTAGCAAGATGTAGTAAACACAGCACCAATCATAGTGTAAAATGTCTAAATAGTTTATGTAAACATCATATCCACACGTGCAATCACTCCGATGGAATAAACAGTCAAAAGGTTCAAACACAACAACAGTCGGATAATTCTCATGAGAGATGTTGCACGAAAAATAAACAAACAGTAAAAAGATCGGGTAATAGCACCACATCATCGAAGCCATCAGGCGGTTTAGACTTTGTAAACGAAGTGAGCGACATAATCGATAAGTACTCGAAAGAACCCATAAATGAACAGAAATGGATTAAGGACACGTTAAATTTCATTGAGGGCTCCAGCAATAATATCAACAACAACAGCAATTCCAAGAAGGCGCAACAGCCACAAACTACTAACCCAAAAAAGGCGGCGAAAAAGGCGAAACAAAAACAACGTAAAGAAGAAATGAAACGTATTGAAGAATTAAAGGATTTGCGTTGCCAGTTTGAAAATATCTATTTTAAGGAGTTCACCGAGAAGCACACTTTGAAAATAATGAAGGCCAACAATAAAAAGCAACGCGATAAAAAGCGAATCAGTGAATTGGAAACGAATATAAAAAATTTACAGCGAGCCAAAGCCAAAGTGGAATGCCACATTCTGGAATTGATAGCTACAGTGAAACAGACCAATAGCGAGTTTAAATTTCCGTATTTGCCGACCAGGGAGCAACAGGTGGAAAAGCTAAAAGAATGGGAAATGAAAAATTGCGATAATAAAACAAAAACAACAAAGGCAACAAACAACACCAACAATGACAACGACAATAGCAACAATGTTGCTGAAGCTTTATTAGAAGAAACACAATGGTCCGGAAAAATACATTCGGATAATACGAACATCCACCATGAAGATTATGCCATACCCTACGCACAGGCAAATCAGTTTCCCTTTCAGTTGGGTGGTGTAGCCCCACCACCACCTCCACCACTATATAACAATGCCATGAATTCGTCTCCATATGACCGCTTTATTAGATCATCTCCCATATGTTATGCTCCACCGCAACAACAGCCACAGCAAAAATCTGCACCGAATATTCTGGCGGCCTCAGCCACAGGAAGCATACCCACTCCTTCCCCATGCAATAATAGTACCATAGATCCCTCAAAAAGAATAGTGACCATACGACGTGTAAATTTACCAAATGTGCCCGAACCACAAGTTACAGTGACGGCTAGAGGTACATCCCCAGATAAAGATAAACTTTTATATACATTTATAAATGGACAATTAATAGCTACCGAGGATAGCCAAGCAGCACTACCAAGTACAAAATTAGAAAAAAGTTCAACACTAAATTCAACGCTACAACAACCGCCCCCATTATCAACAGCTCATAATAATAATTTAACTAAATCGCAATTAAAAAAGGCACGTCGACGCCTGGCGAATTTCCATTTAACCGATGCTCAGCAATTGCCAAAAAAAGATGAACAACAACAACAACAACAACAACAACAAATAATAATAAGAAATAAAGATGAGGTTGAAACAAACAGCGCCAAGCCAGCAACTGGTTTCAAGTCGTTAAATGGTATAAAAGCAACCGTAAATGAAATAACTATGAATGAATCATGCTCCTCCAAGGAGACGCCAAGTGGTCAACAACCTCAAAATAAGAAATCGCAAAAAAACAAAAAGAAAAATCCAGCAGCAGCAACAGCAGCAGTAGTTTCGAATAATAATTGTGACTCTGATTCCAATGTTGAATTCGCTTTATATAGAGAAACACATAATAATCACAATCAACAACAACAACAGCGTACAACAAAATTAAAACATCATCCCAACGTTAACAGTAGTGGTACCAACATTACCTTCCCCACTGAACGTTCCGACTCTAGGGCTACAATTTATTCAGCGACTACCACATCTTCATTGTCCGCCAAGTCGGCCAGTAGTCAAATGAATACCAGAGAGAATTCTTTAAATAATTTGAAACCAATGGAAATTCAACAAAATTGTCCGAATACAAATCCTGTTAATAACAAAAAAATGATGAATTTGGGACAAAAGCTACTTAAAAAACAACAAGAAAAGGCAATGGTTAATAATGCTAAAATTAAAGCAGCTGATAAGCGAAATAAAAATTCATCTACTAATATAAAACAACAACAACAACAACAAATACAAACTCATCTAACAAGTACAAGTTCAGAAACGAACGAACACATAACTAATACAAAATCAGTACTTATGCGTAAAGACAATCTGCCAGGGGAGGAGCACAATCCAACAACACAAAAATTGTTGCAAAAGTCTAATTATAACAAAAACAAATTATTAACAATTCCTCCTCCTTTTCCTCTTCCTCCGCGTAATGATTCGAACGTGGTAACCAAAGACACTAACAACAGTGCAGAAAAAGGGCGCCAGCCACGCCTTATAGTAGACAATGGACAATTTGATAACAATCCCTTTAAAAGCCTTCATATACAAGAATCTGATTCCGATGTAGAGACAATACAATCCGACCATACGAATAACCCCGGAGAAGACATCATGCCACGACCGGAAAAGCAACAGCAAATTAAATTAAATAAAACACAAAGGAAAGCCGACCAATCATGGTTGGCTACAAACACCAATACAACTATTGCGCCTACTACTGAAACAAGTTCAACGAAATTGCAGAAAAAATTATCAAATTGTACAAATCAAGGAAGAAGCAACATTACCAACAACATCAACAACACTGGAATACATGTTAAATCTGAACAGAACACAGTTATGGTCAAAAAATCCAATCAAATGAATTCTAAGAAAAAAATGCAACAAAAGTGGGATGAAAATGAAAGAGAGGCAAAGAATGGTGAATCATTAATTCAATTGAAAGAACATGCCATAAAAGCACAACAACAGCAGCAATCTACAATTGAAACTAAATTTGAATCCTCGGCAGCCGTAAAACAGCGCATTAAAAAAAAGAAAAATGAAAGTGTTTGTGAGTGTGATGTACCTTCGTGTCCTAATAATGATAAAAACAAAACTCAATTTGTTGGCAAAGTGGCTAAAATTAAAGGAGATCCGAAGCAACAGCAACAACAACGAAATTGTTTGAATTCTCAATTTGGTGGCGGTGGTGATCGTAATGGGAATAAATACAGTACGGCAGATAAACCAGTGGAGGCGTGGTCCAGTGCGAAACAGTGTTCAGCCATAAGACGTGATGTTCAGCTCAATAAAAAATCCAAACAGAAACAATCAAATTATAATTCAACCAAAAATCATTATCAGGCTGAAGAACGCACTGACGGTATACCACAAACTATGGATTATAAAATTACCCAATCACTCTCAGCAACAGCAACAGAAACAGGAACTTATTCACATTTTACAAATATCTTAAATACAATGGACACTGCTTCACTAACCGCGAGGAGCAATAAGAAGTGCTACCAAACAAAGAAACCGTCTACAAATATCAGCATTATGGATCAATTGAATCAAGGTGTTCAGGTAGAGAATCTATCATTACCACCCGGTATAACTTTAACTAAAGTTGATCCAATAAAAAGCGAACAATTAAGACAAAAATCAGAATCTATTCAAAAATTAGCTCAACCATTGCAACAGCATCACCAGCAACATCAACAACATCAACAACAAACGCAAACATATCATCATGGTGGTGCTACAATTATAGCACCAGCTGTTAGTCCCATGACGTCATATTTTGGTGTACCATACGGTGGGGCGGCTTCCACCATTGATCCACAAAGTGGTATAATTATGGTAGAAGGCAGTAGTCGCCAAGCTATGGGAGCCACATTAGCACCAGTTTCGAATACAATGCTTCATAACAAAGCACCAACATCATCACTATCACCATCATCATCAACAAAATCTTCTTCATGCAAAAATAAAAAACGACGCAACAATAAATCGAGAGGTGTGACGAGTTGCAGCCATGATGCTGATGTTTCTGGCCAACCGAACGCACCAGCTATGAACAATTCTGAAATAAAAATGGTTACATTACGAAATCCAATGTTTCAAAAGGGAGGTTCCGGCGGTGCTGGTGCCACTCCCGCTCCCGCCGCCCCTACAACTCTACTACACCAGCCCACTTTGCTTCCAGGTAAATTTTTTTTTTATGAAATGAAAAACTTCTGAATATATATGAAAAATGCGTTGTAATGTATTTATTAGCGCCAATTTGTATGCGTATATACATATGTGTATATATATATAAATATATATGATAATTGTAGGTCGTTCGTGTGATAGTTACGCGTTGCCGCTGGATCAGCCCGCCGCTATTATTAAAAATGAGAATGGCATGTACACGATACGTAATCCAGCGTTGCATCAAGCTGTTACAAATGGTTTGACTTTAGGTGGCTATCGTCAATTTGGTAATATCACGTATTATACGCCACAAGAAGCAATAGCAGCAAAACAGAAACAGCAACAACAACAAGATAATAGTCAACGATCAAAAATCGGTCAATCAGGCGGTGCTTTAGGAAATTTTTCATATTTTTCAAATGATGACTTAACGACTGCCCCTGCTGCTGCTGCTGCATGTCACAATAATATTAGCGTTGGTTGCACAAGTATTAATAAAAAACATGTTGCCAACAACAGTTATGGTGGTGATAGTGGCGATAGAGAACTTTTTTCAGTTGTAGCAGCTCAATCAGCAACAGCTCAACCGCATAAGTGTTTGTCGGCTATTGGAAGTGAGATGAAAAATGCTCAACAGCAAAAACAACAAAAACCTAATGTAAAATCCCAGCTCTGGTCTTTGGCGACAGCATTCAATCAAACAAATAACGGTAAACGTGTTTTATAAAATGCACAACCCTGTAATAGTGCATAAATGATATTTTACATCCTCCACATAAGATGGGAGTTTATTATTCCGTTTGCAATACGCAAAGATTATCAGCAGAGTCCCCAGAATGGAACAGCAGAATGATCAGCATCATAATATGACTCCATATATAACCGATGTCCGTGCGTCCGTTCGTCTGCATTGAAATGCTCACCATCGCAAAAATTGAACTGTTGAGCTGGAATTTTGTGTACACACCCATTTCTAGGTTTTGTACGCAGGTTTTTATTTAATTTTGGCAAAATCGCTCGATAATCTTAACAATGCTAGAATAAGGCATAGAATGTGTTGTGTAAGTTGTTACGTAATACCTAATCGATTAGAGGGCGTATAAAGGTACTTGTCACGCTTTTGGTTTATATGTAGATGTGGAGGAGATTTTATATTTAATCCAAGCCGAACCAAATCAAGTTATTTTACTTGTTTATACATCATTTTTCATTCTAGTGAATTGCAATGCATCAGTGGCTGCTTTGCCAATAACTGCACCAATATCATGCACATCTAATGCCACGATTACAAGTGACTTGTCCTTGCAGCAGAAATATCAACAATCGAAATATTATAACGGTTTTGAAAATTTTGTTTCAAATAACTGTACATCCATGCATAATCATAGCTGCGGTGATGATTCACCGCCTCCTTCAATAACCAATTATACCAGCTCTTATCTAGATGGTATACCGAATACAGGTGTTATACGTTATGATGATGCCTCATTCCTAAAAAATCTAATACCCGGACAAAATCTGAATAATGAGGTGACCAAGAATATTCTCTTTGAAAATGTATTACAAAATTTGAATAACTTGCCCAATTCCACAATTACCCAATTCGAATAGTTCAAAAAACAAAAAAAAGAAACAAATCAGAAAAATTAGTTTTTGCGTTTCTGTGTGAAATAAGAAAAACGTTTGTCCACCCGTCCGCCTTAAATTTTGTAATTTCTTTACATACGTACATACATACATATATGTATACACCTAATTCTCATTTTACACGATAAATACCTGCCCAAAAAATTCGTCTAAAAAAAGATATTGACTAAATGGAAGAATAGTAGATTGGTTCTAGACCTAAAAAAAAATTGAAAATCGTGCTAAAACAAAACAATTCGTGTAAAAAGAGAATTATGTATATATATATACGTAATATAATTTTTAATTATGTAAAATTTTCACATTTAGAAAAAAGCACATACTTTAAAATTCGTTCACAGAAAAATCTTGCATCTGATATTTTTATTTTCTGCACGCCTTTACCGTTTATAATTTAATTTATTTATTGATGTACAATTGTTAATAGGTGTCAATTCACAATGTTAGCGATTCACACTTTTCGAACCGTCCAAATGCTACAGCGCCCCAGCATTGCGTAGAAATAAGACCGGTGTATGGTACAAAAGGAAAAACTCTTATTAATACCGAATTGTCTCCGCTTCAACCGGATAGATATTTTCCAAGTCCTCTAGATAGTTATCGTACAGGTATCATAACTGTTGTACATATAATAAAATTTATATAAACTCGTTTGTTGTGAATGTACCATCTCTTTACAGCAGAAGCCACCGCTACCACAACAGTCAATTTTCCGAGACACTGTGATCCCCATGATTTTACTAATACACCACCACCAAATTTTCCTGAATATCGATCCTCCAGATCAATAACGTTAAGTGGGCGCAACAGTGCTCTTGATTCCACGCCGGATATTGAGGCGATAAACGGACATTGCTCTATATTAGATTTAAATAATATTCTAGGTAATAACGGACATAACAGTCAATGCGTGTCCCCATTTTTACGTGATAACTCGCTCGAGGACTTTGTTCAAAATATTAATAATTTGCATATTTCTGCCACTCCATCACCTGATGAACAAATTAGCCAACTGAGTGGTGGCAATCTTACCAGCAGTTCAAATACATCAAACGGTACTGATATTTGGTGGTAAAAAAATGCTACTCATATATATAATATTTAGAGAATTGAATTTCATTTACCACCCATGCATACACATAAAACAATTGCAATATTATTAAATGAATTAAAAATATAAGGATTTGAATAAAAACAGAAGAAAAACTCAAAACGATTGTAACTAACCATTACGTATAAGGATAAGTGATTGATGGGTTATGTTGGGAAGGCGTTACAAATGTGCAACGGTTCTGTGTTGAAGCATAATATTTTTCAATAATAAATATATTTAATATCGGTGTCGTTTATCCCAGCAGAGCGGATGTGGCATACCTGGTAGTGTTTATATTTGTTCAACATGAAAATCCGATTCGATTAAATGTGTTTTTATATAATTTAGTTTTATTTATCATTACACCCTGTACCACCCTGTGGTAAAGGGTACATTAAGTTTGTGCGGATATTTGTAACTCCTAAGCGGCAAATCTGAATCGATTTAGCCATGTCCGTCTGTCTGTCCATATAAATTTGTGGGCAAGCTACAGATCGCATTTCTTGAAATATTGCGATAAAATTTGGTACTAGGACATGTATTGGCCCAAAAAAAAACCCTTTTGAAAATGGATAGGATCGGAGCATTTTTAGAACCCTTCCCCATATAAAAAATTTTTTTTTGTGATTTCATAAACAAACAAGATAATAAAAAAACATTTTGAAAATTTGCAAGTATAGAAAAATAAAATTTTTCATTTATCAAAGAAAAAAATTTAATTGAATAATATTTCAAGTGGTGTAGGGTATTTGATGGTCGGGCTTGACCAACTATAAGATTTTGACTTGTTATTATTTCATATAATAGAGTTGACCAATTTACAGTTAAAAGCTGTTGCACTTATGTGCTAAATTAAGATTCGTTATATTGTTTGCTTGCTTTCTCTTTCTTTCGTTTTCTTTCTCTTCCCTTTTTCGTACATGGAATTGCACCACGTTGTTAACTTTACATATTTCATATAATTTCTCGTTGGGGGAAATTTGTGAATTATAAATTGACTTGACGGTTCTTTGTTGCTCTTGTTTTGTTCACATTTGGCGTTTATATTATTCTATATTATAATTAGACTGAGAAATGGATCCCTCCAAAACAATTCAACTGCAACAATCATTAATTGAGTCATTCCAGAATATGTCTACCAATGAAAATAACAAAATATTTACAGTGGAACGTTTATTTGCGTTTTTGCAAAAATACTTTGATGAGTATCGTAATAGAGAGAATTTGGAAGATGTTGTACCGATAATACACCGGTGTTTGCAAACGAATGCTTCTTCTTGTGATAGTGATAAGAAGGCATGCATCGATGTAGGCAGCCACCTGCTAAACTTGCTAACAACGAATTTGAATAATGAAACGGATTTATTGATTGTAACACAAATAATTTATCAAGTATTTAATTCGGTATCACGCCTAGAGATTAATATATTTAAAATAGAACGTGAGGTAAGTACATCCTCATCCCAACATAGCGACAGGATAATTAATAACCCTGCAGAATATATTCGCCATTGCCTAAATAATTATTAAGCCTAATCACCATAAAACCTAAACGTATTTAAAATTTTCCAGTTGCTTTAAATTGGTCTTCCACAAGCTTTACAAATAATTATATTGCCATTTATCTGTTCTTTAGGTTTTCCGCTGCTTATATCGTACACTACTTAAAACTGAAAATTTAAAGCTGCGCGCTAGAATATTGGCATGCATGCAGCTGTATTTAAAAACGTTTGACACATCCCACGAAATAATTGATGAAGTATGGACGGATATCAATGAAAAATGGAAAATGTCCATGTCCATAATTGATGCAGATTTGGTCATTTTTATAGAATTATTCGATTTCTTCATTATGTCCAATAGGAACATCGTTAATGATCCGTTGATTACAAGCTCTATACAAAAGTTTCTGATCTCTTCAGATCGTGTTCAACGAAAATCTGCTTATTTTTTATTGAAAAAATCCATACAAGTGCTTTCCTTGCATATTGCAACTACTACCAATAATTGGATGCCAAAAGTGAATCAATATGTTGAGAACCAATGGAATGTGTATGTGACTCTACTTGAAAATCTTGAAGAAGAACAATCACACCTGGTTTTGCCAACTCTAGAGAATGTACAAAAGTTGCACGGATCCGTGTCAATTCAGGGGCAATGGTTAACATTACTCTACAAGCGAATACTTCAGCATAAAAACGCTTTAGTCATCCGGTGGGCAGTAGAATATTTCCTTTCAACGTTGACTTGCAACGATCTCAATGCGGATATTCTACATTTACTACTGGAGGTATTGAATAACAATAACTTGTATAATTATGAGAACTACTTCTTGCCGCTTGATAAAATTGCACATTTCTTGTCCAAGAATCCATCTTCATTGTATAGTGCTTTCGGTCATATTAACTGGAAGTCAGTACCGCTGTATATCTGGTTGGAGCAGTTACATAAAAATGTAGCAAAAAAATCCATATCCTACGATCATTTGTTAAGCTTGGCATCCAAAGTGCGAGCTTTAACAAATTATGAAATTCGCCAGAGAGTGCTGGAACTGATGAACCGTCACTTCGTTAAGGAGTTGGAAGAAATGTCTTTGGAAAAGTATGTGTTATATGTTGAAACAGCCTATAACGCAACGGACGCTTACAGAGAGTACGAAATGCTGTTCAGTAAAGAGTTCAGCGATTACACACAAAACCCTGAATTGTTTTTCTCACAACGCTTTTACCAAATACTCATAACGCATTGGTTCCCTGACAATTTCAACGTTTCCAAATTTGTCCAGTTCATGAAAAAAATACCCTCAGATAGTCACGGCTGGTTGCGCTTTGCCGCTACTTATTTTCTCATTGATGAAGAAAAGAATTGGCCTCATCTAAAGGAGCTGTTCAACTTGAACCTCGGCGTCTTGAAATGTGACAACATATTGGATAAGCTGTTAAAGGTGTGCGTTTGGGATGTTGAAAATAAAAATCAAAATCTCTACACTCGCTTACTAGCCTTCCACTTTGTTCTACTCAACTCTGTGAACACCATAAACGATGAGCAGATTGCTCTCATTCAACACATGCCATGTTATGAATTACTCGTATTAATAACTAATTTAAAGCGCAACTCACAGAAGAGCATTAATCACGATGTCATTAAGGAAATTGTGAACAGGTTGCATGCAGTCAAAGATAAAAGTGATCAAAATATCATGTAAGTACAACTAATTCCATAAATAAGCGCTTACGGAATGCAGCACTAAATTCGAATTGTTTTAGATTGGAAAACCTGTTTGAATATATTAAGAAAGTAGACTTGGCGTGTTGTCAAAGTTATGGAGAAAAGTTAATATTCCAATTTCCAGAGATTTTTGGCATGTCTCGTTTCATAAATGTTTTACAAGTCAGTGACACCAAATTATTCTTTAATGGTGATTTTGTGACTGGTGAAGCTAGGTAAGAACGCGTCTAAATATTATTATCCAAGCGATTTTGAAGTATATCCTATCCATCACCCGCAGAATGAGATATATCATGAGAGGCGTGGGAGACCCAACTGAATTAACTGCCATCTTTTTGTGGGTGGAAATCATTTCCTAGTGGATGTTGGCATCGTTCAAGCAACATATAAACGGACCTAACAAATTATAAAAGATTGCTTGAACTACTTGTGGCAAAGTGCATATTAAGTTGGTTCGGACGTTCCTTTTATAAAGACAGAACCACCTTTTATCATAACGAACGATTTAACCATATCCGTTTGTCTGTTGTGTGTTTCATTTGTGCGCAAGGATTTAGCCACAGTAACTTGCAAGTAACTTGACTGGCGTTTATTTATATACTAAACTAATTGTTTGTGGAACTAAGTAATGTAGGGGTTAAATGGTTCGGTACAACCCACTATAACATTTTCACTTGTTTACTTGTTAAATATTAGAATTGAAGCTGCATTTATTTCTTGGCACTTTAATGATATGTCACCGCGGGCCACTTTGGGATGGACGTGGCTGGACGATGTCTACGATGGTGGCGATGAAGCATATTTGCACTTTTTATTAAAGTGTCACAAGGAAATTACAGAAAAAAAGTCGAGATATTTTAAAAATTCTGCCGAACATCGTTCCAAGTTTAGAATCGCTTGCTGTGTATTCCTATTATATCCGAAATTTCCAAATGATAAAACACTTGATGAAATCTGGCACATTTTGTTGTATGAAACCAACCAACCAAACATAACGTTAATCTATGAGTGTTTGTTGGGTCATTATGAAAAACGTTACAGTATTTTAACAAATTATATGCAACAGGTAAAAAATATATATATTTGATACATATTTGATATTTGAAGAAAAATGCAAAAACAACCTTTTTAGATGCCTCAACTAACGCCCAGCCAACAGACAACTGTAGGTGTCATAGCGGGCCAGTTTTGGTTTAACAGTCAAGAGATAAATTTGGAGCAATTTAGAGAAGCCCTGGATTGTTTGTTGCCCTTAACCATGGGACCAAATTTCCAAACACGTTTATATGCGCAATTATTTTTATATCGTGTTGTTAAAAAATGTCGCAGTCAATTAAATCAAAAGTCAAAATCAATTGAAAATTCTTATGTCATATCTGCATATCTCGGACAAACAAGTCCCTACCACTCTTCCTCACAAAACAATACAAACGACACTGATTATTGTAAATTATTAGACAAATTCGATGGCATCCTAAAGGCGGCAATGAATGGTAAAATGGATGAGTTATTAAAAGACATTCGTCTAGCATTGGTCGATTTAAATTATACCGAACCCTATGACATATTGAATGTTATCACTTATGTGACTGACACGCCGTTCGATGAGAACATGTTTCACGATAAGAAAATTGAAAATAAGCCATATTTTGAGGAAGTAAAAATGCGATTCTTGAAAAAGTGCACCAACGCAATTGAGCCCGAAATCAAAGCTAATGACGCACCCTTCATTTTATGCCCAAACACAACCGTTCAACGAAAAATCAAGCCTCCAAATGATATCGAAATGCAGGCTGAACTAATGAATTATCCCAATGATCGCAAGAAATCCGAGGTAGAGTTACTTTCTTCGTGCACTTCATGCCTTTCATTCTCATAACAACTCATAACTTATAGATGTATGTGGTGGCTAGTCTCATTGACAAATTACCAAATTTGGGAGGCATTGCTCGTACCTGTGAAGTATTTGGCATACAACACCTCGTGTTGGACTCAAAAATGCACATCACAAAGCCCGATTTCAAAAACCTAAGGTAAGCCTCACTTGACAACATTTACAAACTGTTGCATTGTTTGAGTAATACGGCATTTTCATAATAGTATGACTGCAGAACGGTCGCTAAATATTATGGAAGTTAAACAAAAAAACTTATTAGATTTTCTAATGGGAAAACAATTGGAAGGCTTTGCCATTGTGGGAGCTGAACAAACCAGTAACAGTCAGAATTTTGCTGAATTTAAATTTCCTAAAAAATGCGTTTTATTATTGGGGTGAGTACGACACTTACGAGTGCTGATCAACAACAAAAATATATCTTGAATGCTTATCTCTTTTTAGTCATGAAAAGGACGGCATCCCATCGTCTCTATTAAGTTTGTTGGATAATGTTGTTGAAATTCCACAGTCGGGTAATGTGCGATCTCTAAATGTGCACGTAACTGCTGCCTTATTTGTGTGGGAGTATTGCAAACAACATCATTCGTTGCCATCTTAATTAAGTTGCAGATTAGTCCTGTTCGGTAATTAAGTTAATAAGCGAGTGCTGCAATTGAATTTTAAGAAAATATAGTGTGCATACACGAATGTATAATTAATGAATTATTTTGAATCCATTTTGACAGAAAAAAAGTATGAAGCGAAGATTTTCCGTTTCAACTCATGTAAGTCATGTAAGTATAACTAAGTGTGTAGTGCCTTTTTCAATAAATACCTGGTAGTTAGCTTTTATACTTACTATTAAGTATTCTTCACCAAAATCTGGTAATAATTAAGAATTGCAATGAATTTTCGTTATAGACGGATTTCTTTTATAATAAAACCTTATATGAAGAGGAGGGTTCTAGAAATGATCCGATCGGGTCCGAATCGGGCACGGCCAATTATTCAGCTAATTAACTACTCTTCACTAAATATTGCGAAAAAATATTAAGAATTGTGACTTTTTTAGCAAATTTCATCGAAATATCTCAAAAAATGGGACCTGTAGCTTGAGCACAAATTTACATGGACATACAGACGGACACAGTTAAATTCATTCAGGTTTTGATTCTGAATCGATCGGTATACATGAAGGTAGGTGTTGCATTAGCTGTTTAGGAGTTACAAACATGCGCACAAACGTAATATACCCTTTGCCACAAGTGGTGCAGGGTATAAATATTATAAGGCGTGCCGTAGACTATGATTAAAATTTTTATTTACAACTGCGTTATAAAGATATTTAAAAAAATTTTTGAAATATTTCTAACACTCATTTGATTTTGATTGATTGATTTTGCTTAAAATTTTAGTTAAGATTCAGCAGCACAAATACTCGTGCGCATAATATCCCATCATCTCAACGCCGTTCCTTTCGCACCAACTTATCATACATCTGAAGAAGTAGAGAAGTTCTTAGAAAATATGGATGTTTGTTTGATCATGAACCCCTTCACATATAATTTAATCGAAAAGTTTTGAATGACAATTTGTATAACAAGCAAAAGTTGGGAAATATTTACAAGTGGTGATAATTATTGTGTTAAAGACATAATGAAAATATTTATATTAAGCATCAAAGTGTAATTAATCAAATCAATTACTTAACAGAGCACAATTTAATGCAATAGTTAGCACATTTTTTTACCACCAATGTATCGTACAATGAGTGTGTGTGCATTCGCGTCGTCCGTTTCATATATAATTGCGAGCGTGTCCCATTTGTATATAATTGTTTGTTTTTCTCTACTCAGTAGTCATTAATAATTCAATGAATGTACAAGACAAGCGAGATTAAAAAATCTAGCGCAACATAAATACATTTGCATGTCATAAAATATATGCATGATAATTGCTTTGTCCATTTATTTGAAGATCGGGTTATTGAACAAATAAGTAAAATATTGTAATGGTGGCGCAAAATTTAAATAAAATATCATGTCTTGATGATAGCGAAAAAATTGCACAGCAAGTACAATTATTGGTGCAATGGTTAAGTGACAATTCTCATATCAATGCTCGTACAGATTATGCAAGTTTATCATTCTTTTTGCGCACCTGTAAAGGCGATTTGGAGCGTACTAAAAAGAAGATTAAATGGTAAGCTATTTATTGGACGAGATATGAAGTGCACTCCTTTCAATTAAGAAATACTAATAAATTAGAATATAAAAGTAAGAAAACTAAATTTGGCTTAGGTCAAATCTTAAATACCCTCCACATCTACAATAGTGGGCGTAGCCCTCTAATAGTGAATGCATTATGTATTGGCGTGCAAGTCTAGCTTTGTGGTGTATACGTTTTTTTGTAAATTGTGAGCGTGTTCTTTATTCGACCATGACACTTTTTGGGACATCGATAGATGGAATAACCATAAATGTGTGCACCAAATATGAAGTTCATCAGTCTATTTTTGTGACAGATATATAGATTTGTATCGATTTTTTATCGATTGTGGGCGCGTCTGTTAAACGCCCACGCCCATTTTCGGCACATCAATGGATAAGTTAATGCATACTAAATTTCAACTTGATAGCTTTATATTTGTGGCAAATATATAGATTTTTGTCCATTGTGGGTGTGGTTATTGCAAATTTTTCCCGTTTTAAATAAAGATCTGCGTGCAAAAACTAAAAGTGTCTGTAAAAAATTTCATCTTAATATAATATTTGGTACCTTGAAAATGCCCACAACACGGACTAAGATTTTGGAAATGTTTGCAACTGCTAAATGACAAATAGCAGTTGCAAACATTTATTTTTAGCAATAGATTTATAATCACTCATGTGTCACTATGTTCACCTGGTACAAGGACATATTTCCTCATATAAAGTCCTATTATAAATGAAGTCTTTTTAAGGCGAAAAGACAAGTTTTAAATGGTTAATGAGTTTAATAATTGACGGTACTAAATTTGGACTCCATATATATTCGATATACTTCAACAAATTATAGCAAATGTCTGGTGTAGGGTATTAAATGATTACATTTATATAGGTTTTGAGTTCTTTAATATCTTATCTAAAATATGTTTTTATTTAAAGCATGATGTAAGAAATATTATAAATATATATACGGTCCATACCAACAGCGAACAATACTCTAAATATGTGTCACAATATCTCTTAATGAGAAGAAGTAAAAATGTTATAGTCGGTCAAGCCCGTCCACTTAATACTTCACACAACTTAGCTCCCTAAATTATGCTACATTTAGTTTAGTTTTATCGCGAGGCACCGCCACATAAGTTACTTCCTGAAATATTTAATATGTGAAATAATAATATGAAAAGGGGTTCTAAAAATGGTCCGATCGGGTCCAAATTTTACAAATGGTAACGAATTTTGTCAAAAAATATTAAGAATTGAAATTTTTTGCCATATAAAGACAACCATTATAATCGATCGAACGAGATCGGTATAATTGAAGGTGCATTTAGAGTATAAGGGTAAACGGTTATGTTCAAATGGATTCAGAAAATAATCAACATCAATAAAATATCCTTTTGATGTAACACCTCTAATATAGATTATGTTGTCCTTAATTAATCTACAGTTTCTACCAAATGCGTGCTGAACGTACTGAGTGGTTTGCCAATCGCGATCCCTTCCTACCCGAGATCCAAGCACTACTCAATTTAGGCGTATTTTTACCCATAGACGGTGTAGACACGGAACACCGCAAGGTCGTTGTGGTGCGTACTTCGGTACACGATCCCAAACTGCATACACAAAATAATGTTTTCAAAGTTAGCAAAATGATTTTGGATTTACTGTTAAAATTTGAACCGGATAATTGTGCACGCGGTATTGTAGCAATATTGGATATGAATGGTGTCCAGTTGGGTCATGCACTACAATTAACTCCCGTTATAATAAAACGCTCCGTAGAAAGTTGGCAATCATATCCATGTCAACCTAAACTACTGGAATTTGTTAATACTCCCCCTCACGTAAATTTCATATTAAACACATTTCGAGTATTTATGACGCCGAAAATGCGTTCACGTGTTATTGTGCAAAAATATCACTCTTCCGTCAAGTGTGATCAATTACCAAGCAATTTGGGTGGCATTGGTCCGTCCTACGAAGAATTGGCCACCAAATGGAAACATTTAATAGAAGAGAATGTGGATTTTTTCCAACAAGATGAAAAATATAAAAGTATTATGAAAAAGTAGATTTACATTTACAATATAATATTACAAAAATAGTGTTAGATCTCAAGTTATGTTATGAATTTTGAAAATGTGTAAAAATTTAAGATTGAAAATACATAACATTTTAAACACAATTACTTGGTAAAATTTCATAATTTTGTAAGAAAATTTTCTAATTAGACGGTTTACAAAGATGCCTCTCGCACGTGAGTTTATAATTGAAAACACCACCAATTGGGGTTTGATACTAATTTTGTTTTTTCGTTTGCAACACTCAGAAGGAGGCGTCAGAGACCCCACAATGATATACATCTAATTCTCTTTTTACGCGATAGATACGTTCCCAAAAATTCGTGTAAAAAGGAAATTGGCTGAATGGAAGAATAGTAGATTGGTTCTAGACCTAAAAAACAAAATTGAAAATCGTGTTAAAACAAAACAATTCGTATAAAAAGAGATTTTTTTTTGTTTTAAGTCGTGTTAAATCAAATTCGTGTAAAAAAATTCGTGAAAAAAGGGAATTAGGTATATATTCTTGATCAGCATCAATCATCAGTCGATCTAGACATGTGTGTCCGTGTATCCGTCTATTGTTGGCATTCTCACAGGCCTAAACCTAGGCAAGACAACTTACCGCGTACTGGATGGAGTCTGTAACTGACCAATGCTGTCATAATCTTGTAATTATACGTTATTATTAATACCAGCGATACTTGCCTTAGATCATTCACTAAAGATACTTTGCTTATATTCTAGAGATGCGTTGCTTCAATAATCCACTGGAGTTATTATGCTAAGAGTATTGCTAGAGATGCGCTGTTTAGATTACTTATTGGTTTTACTTTGCTAAGATTATAACTAACGATGCTTTGCTTAGTTTTATTCAGTGGAGATGTTTTGCTTTGATTTTTCATCATAGATATTTTACTTAGGTTATCCACGACGTTATACGGCTTACCCTTGCTAAGCAAAAATTATTTGAATTCGTTGTCAGCTTACACCAAAAAAAGGAAAAAAAACGCTTTTCTCATTACCATATTATTTGGCTTAGGTCGGATTTTGGACACCCTACATAAGTATATTTTTATATGAAAACTATTAAAGTGAGGAGTACAGGCTACCAATGCTTGTCCTAAATTTGAAATAAATATTTCAATTTATACGACAAGGATAGACAAACATTTGGCTCACGGACAGTGTTTAGATCTTATATTATTGGACATCCGATGCATCTTTGTGCGTTAAAATTAGTACACAGCCGATCTTAAAGTGTTGGGTACAAAAGTCAGAAGCATTCAAAAACTGTTCACAACGTATCAAAACTGAAACAAGGCAAAGAGAGAAATTCATTTCATATATGATGCACCCAATGAACACTTTATTTATTTGTTATACACCTAACGTTAGTTATTATGCGCATTTTGTTAGATTTTTTTTTTATTATAATTCGTTTCCATGATTTTTTAAGTGGTAAGTGGTAAATGAAATTCATACAAATCGTTTATATTAAATTAATTGCGTTTTCTGTATAATACGAAAATAATTTTGATTATTTTAAATTAATCAAATTGTATCATATTAAGCTATTAAATTTATAAATTTTATTTTGTTACAAATTAGCTGAAGAATTACAAGTGTTGAATTGGCAAATTACCAAATAGTAGGACCGACCACATTTTAAAAATAAATAAACATGTAAGCTTACATGGTGGTTACGTGTTAGTAATGATGATGTGACGCTACTAAAATGCTAATGCAATTATGTATTAGATTAGTTTAGAAAAATGTTTATAAACATTTATTTATAAAAAAGAATTTTATACCTTATAACAAAATTTCATAATACTAGTGTGAAGAGTTAATACTAGAGTAGTCATTAATTTGTAATTTTTATTGTTAGAAAATCCGTTACGAAACCCACCAAATTAAAAAAAAAATCCAACAAATTGTTATTGTCTCTTGTGATCTCTTCTAAGTGTGGATTAAGGAGATAAAAGCAGATGAACTGCTTGTATCCGTTATGTGTTACCGGGAACATTTTTTCGATCCATTCGATATGATTGGCAACGTCATCTAGAGATATTATGGAACGCAAGTGTGTGATTTTGTACACTATTCGTTATGTGTACGTAAACAAGTTTACAGTTATAACCCATTACATTAGCCGTGCGGTTGGATATTTTATAATTTTACATGGGGGAGGGAGGTGGGGCGCTTGATATCAAAGAATTGAGCTTAAAACATACACGTAGGTGGATATGGGGTGTTTTTGTTTACCCTATTCGTTGTTATTATTTTAATCGGCTATTATCGTGCATGACCCTGACCCTGACCATCAATTAGTTATAGCATACAATTGAAATAGCGCAAATACCGCAACAAGTACATAAATAGTTGAATCGAACTTTTATTGTCCATTTATTTACGAATAGTAACCAAATGACATGCAAGCAACCGGTAGAAAGTTGGATTAGAAGAAATGAATAACATTATTGACAATCATTTCCAATAGTAAGATGAGACCGTTTTATGAAAATTAACAGAACGAAAATGCAAAGGGAACTAATAACAAAATCATTGTTTCTTTCTTTAAGGAAGAACGCATCACGAAAATCTTATAATTACATTAACTCACTTTAAGTGATATATGAAATGAGTTGATTCCATTTTGTATACAGATATATAAAAATTACATTACGTGTATATATTGCAAAAATTTATTTTCTTTACATCCCGTTTCTTTACATTTGGTTTCGTTGTGTGAAGAAAGTTTGTAAAATAAATTTTTTACAAATTTTTGACTTGGCTGTTATTGTTTCGTTTTATAAAAAAATTTTTGATTTTCTTTTTTGCATGTTTTAGTAGAAATTCTTAACTAAACGTGGTTGTTGTTATTATTATTAAACACTAACTGAAAAACATCATATTGATTAAATTGAAAAATCCATCTGTAAACCGGTACTCATTTGTATTGAATTCTATATTTGTCTCTCATCTTTGGCTGTTAATTTATCAATAAGTTCTTGCAGTGGTGCCAATTCTCGTCGATCTATTAAATTAAATTCTTGAACAAAGAATATGAAATGTTTGAATGATGTATTTAGATGGGCCTCTTCACCCAGCGTCACCACTTCCGAGAAATGCTGATGATAGATGTGTGCGTAGACGCGAAATAATCGTTTTAGGATGGTCTTGGCAATATTTAAGAAATTCTTCGGAAACGGTATGCCGATTTTCGAAGGGAACAAGGTTTCATCATCTAATTGATCTTGCACCCAGGTCATAAGGTAATCGATATATTTTGGGGCACTACATTTAATTGGTTTCTTTACTGTCAAACCGTCTGCCCAGTGATATTCATATTTAGGACCGGCTGACATAATGCCGCAACTTTCTTCGGTGCAAAATTCAGTAATGGTTCCATACAACATGTTTATTTGATTAAAGAAATCGACGGCTTTAATCGACGGAAGTAGAGCATTATTTAACTTAATTTATTTTGATTATTTAAAATAAGTTTTTAAATTGAAGCTTACTGTTAACGGCCACCCATTCATTGAGATCTTCACCGTCTGGCAAAGCGACAGCATTACGTAAGTTGCCTGATCCTAGTGTAGCTGCCGCATGTTTCATGAGATCATATTGGTGGGTACCTTCAGGTATATTCTTTTTCGGTTTAAATGTTTTACTTGAACGAGAGCCGCTAATGGTGAAGAAATATTATATTTTATAACATAAGCAATACAATGTTTACAAACTCAAGTGAAATTCAATATGTGCACGAAAAACAACCAATTATTATATATGGCACCGTTGCACTCATTGTTAACAATTTGTATTTTGAACCTGGGAAAGACATCAACGATTCAAGTACTAGTTTTGCTTTGTTTGATTGTTTTGAGAAGCATTGAAAAACGAATCTTGATTTTATATTTGGGTGTCACATTGCATAGGCAGTGAGGAGTTGAGATGTTTAGCTGAAATTATGTACAGACATTCAGTTGGTGCTATTTAAAGCGGACGAAATCGGTACACGTTTATATTAATATTTTCCATCAATGTGCTAAATATGGGCAGGATCGAAAGAGCATTTACCCGCATTTACAATTTACAAATAAGTCTCTTTGGTGAGGAATTCTATTAGAATATTATGATAATATTAAACGGTAGTCTATAAAAGTGTATATAATGACATATGTAAATTTGTAGAGTATTCAAGATTTGGCCCGAGCCCAATATAGTATTTTCATCTGTTCTAATTTCCTTTTTTTGTGCGAGGTATATTAACCTGTTAACTTAAACGGAAACTAATGTTTTGTCCGAAGAGAGAGATAATCAATAAGAATTTATTGTTATTTATTACATGTGGCAAGCCTTTAAACGAACGGGATAAATGGATTATTGTTATAAGAGGTGGGGAAGGGGGTGGTATCGTTGTACTTTGTTAATGGAAATGTCTCGAACAGCACGTCAATTGCAATCCAGAAAAATTTACTTACAATAAAAACTCCATGTTTTATTTAGGCGATTTTTAAAGTTGTTTTTACAATTTCTCAACTTTGATCTGTTTCACTTCTGATTATTATTTCCTCAGTGAAATTAATTGTATTTTTTTTTTATTTTATATTTAACTGTGTGCTGTATGATTTTCTTTATTTCAACTATTGCGAACTTTTAACTGTTGGCAGATAAGTAATTTAGCTTTTACGCCTGACATTTACATCAGTTCATCATATTTAGTTTTAAAACATGTTTAACAATTATTGCTGTGTACAATTTAAATTTACTTCACGGTTTATAATTTACTCAATTTATGAATGATGTATTCTTCCGAGGAACGTCATTGACCATTTTCTTTAAAGATTATCGCCTTTTGTTTTGTATATAAAATTCTTTGTATAAAGTGTTGCCAAATTTCTACAGTTATACATTGTTATCGGTGCATTACAACCCTGTGTCATAAGAAATATTTTTATTAGATTGTTAACAACCCTGTATGATATTTCATGTTGTGGGTTCAGTGCGAATTATCGGGATATTATTTTGCAGTGAATTGTGCTTTATATTCACGTGGAAATTGTATAAGTAAAGTTTTATTTTTTAACTCAAAATAAAGTAATTTATTCAAAACGCGTTCATATCAAACTTATAAATATGGTAAGTGTACAAAATAAATGTTATTAACAAAAATAATGAAAAATGTTGTAAGGCGAAGGTTTATGTACTGTTGTTTATATAGTACTAAACTATAATGTGTGTTAATTTATTTGTTTCACCCGTAATAAATCGGTTGTTATATTACTGAAAATCGCCATTTTTATAATGTTTCTCCTGTAGGTAAATTTATACGTTTTGTATGAACATGCGGCGGGTTATGCCATATTTTCAGTAAAAGAATTTGAGGAAATTTCAATGTTTCTACCTCAAGTAGAATCATCGGTTACAGACTTGGCCAAATTTAATTCAATTGTAAAATTGTCTGGTTTTGCACCATTCAAGACAGCGATTGCGGCTTTAGAAAATATTAATGCCATATCCGAGGGTATTGTGCCACAGGATTTACTTGTATTCCTGGACGATTTCTTTTCCAAATTGAAAAAGAAGAAATGCCAATTGGGAATAGGGGACTCGAAGTTGGGTGCTGCTATAACCGAAGCTATCGGCGTGCAGTGTAGTCATTTTGGTGCAGTGCCGGAGATTCTACGTGGTGTACGTTTCCATTTTCACAAACTTATTAAAGGTAAAATACATATTCATAAATATGTGTAACTGGGATGATAAATCAATTTTGTTTCAGGATTTACTGCAAAATCGGCTGGAGTTGCACAATTGGGTTTGGGTCATAGCTATTCACGCGCCAAGGTTAAATTCAATGTTCATCGTTCAGATAACATGATCATACAATCAATAGCTTTGCTCGACCAACTGGATAAAGATGTTAATACGTTTTCTATGCGGATACGTGAATGGTATTCGTACCATTTTCCAGAATTGGTAAAAATCGTACCCGACAACTATGTTTTTGCCCAGGCTGCTAAGTTTATTAAAGATCGTAAAAGCCTAAGTGATGATAAATTAGAAGAACTGGAAAATATTGTAATGGACTCGTCCAAAGCTAAAGCGATTATTGATGCTGCCAAAATGTCTATGGGTATGGACATATCAATTGTGGATTTGATCAATATTGAAATGTTTGCAGAACGTGTTGTAAGATTATCCGAGTATCGGCAAAAGTTGGCTACATATTTACATAACAAAATGAGCAGCGTTGCGCCCAATCTACAAACATTAATAGGTGACCAAGTTGGAGCGCGTCTTATATCACATGCTGGCAGTTTAACTAATTTGGCTAAATATCCAGCTTCTACCGTTCAGATCTTAGGAGCAGAGAAGGCACTCTTTCGTGCTTTGAAAACCCGATCGAACACTCCCAAATATGGCTTGCTATACCATTCCTCATTTATTGGTCGTGCTGGTTTTAAAAATAAAGGACGCATCTCACGCTTCTTAGCTAACAAATGTTCAATAGCTTCGCGCATTGATTGCTTCCTTGAACAGTCCACGTCAGTGTTTGGTGAAAATTTGAAGCAACAAGTGGAAGAACGCCTCAAGTTCTATGAATCGGGTGAGGTTCCACGCAAGAATATATTAGTTATGAAAGAAGCTATAGAAGCTCTCAACACTGAAGTAGCAGAAGAGAAAATCACACTTGATCAAAATCAGAAAAAGAAGAAAAACAAAAAGAAGAAGCGTAAGCTAGAGGAAAATGAGGCGGATGTTGCAATAGCGAATGGCACCAGCAATGGTAAAGCGACAACAGCGAATGCCGGTACGACTGAAAATGACGATGATGCTGTGGTAGAAGCGCCAGTTACCGCAAATGGTGACAACGAAGAGCCTAAAAAAAAGAAAAAGAAGAACAAAAAACAAAATTCTGAGTAAAGGCTTAGTTGGCCTTTGTTTTGATGGAATTTTTTCATAGTTATACCCTGCCCCACTTGAGAGTGCCACAGAATATATTCATTTTGCGCGGATGTTTATAACTCATAAACGGCAAACGCTACACCCACCTGCAATTATACCAATCGATTCAGAATCAAAATCTGAATCGATTTAACCATGTCCGTCTGTCCACGTAAATTTTTGCTTAAGCTACAGGTCCCATTTTTGGAGATATTTTGATGAAATTTGGTTCAAGGGAAGGTATTGACCCAAAAATAAACCCTTTTGAAAATGGATAAGATCGAACTATTTTTAGAACTCTTCCTAATATAAAATTTTTTTTTATTTCATAAAGAAACAAAAAATATTATTTTGAAATTTTTAAAAATATAAAAGTATAAAAAAATAAAATTTTTCATTTATCAAAGAAAAATTGAAAATTGAATAACACATCAAGTGGTGTAGGGTATTTGATGGTCGAGCTTGACCGACTATAATATTTTCACTTGTTTTAAGTATGAAAAGAAGTTGTCCTGCATTCACCTACTTTGACATTTATAAAAAAGTATACAATCGATTGAATAAATTTAACTATAACTTTATAAAGCTTAAGAATAATTTCACTACTTGGATTCTTTTCGAATACTGGTGCTGTGCTTGCTTTGATTATTTAGTAGTAATAGCACAGGTAATAAAGCTTTGATGTGTACTATTTTCCACATAAGATCATTTTAACTTTCTTTTTGGTAGAGCTACTTTTTTCTGATCCACCATGCCTTTGATGGAAAATGCGAGCCGCTTTTATGATTGCAGGGTCCTACATATTCGCAGTTAATTTAATATACCTTTTTTTATACATATAGGCCATTTTCTGATAATCAAATATTTTCACTCTAATTTTATACACTCGTATGCTTACTCATAAAATTCCTCGAAAAATGTCTCCTGAAAAAACTCCTTATTCAGTACTCTTAGCATTTTCCATTATTACAGAATTAGAATTTCAATAAACGGAATGTCTCATCATCACAACACATCTTTTAATTAATTGAGTTCGTTTATTTCAATGATATCTTAAAATCACTAGAATATATATTCAAAACATTTAATGCCTTAAATTCAGCATTTTTTGATTGCTATCTCGTTGTATTGCACATGCACCTTGTGCGCTATACAAAATCTCTATACTTGTATTTGTGTACACGTAAATCTAATATAAAACTTAGAAATATGTTTTAGTATATAATCAGAAATATATTAATTTAACAATTGAAACTTAAAGTTCTATAAAATCCCACACCAAAAACTGGAGAAAGAACAAAAAAGAAAAGTTGGGTTAAGAAATTGATTTTATTGTGTAAAGGAGGCTTGTGTTTATACTTTAAAACGTTTCTGCACAAATTTTATTCAAAAGTAGTGGCTTAGGGTACAAATGTCTTGTACAACCATTCAATTGTCACAACCACACAACATAACAATGCAAATGTCTTACTACTAAAATTTTTAGACCCTGCACCACTTGTGGCAAAGGGCAAACGCAGCGCCCATGCTCAGTCATACCAATCTTAATCGATTTAATTATATCCGCCTGTCTGGTTTCTTTCCCTGTAAATTAGTGTTCAAGCTACAGGTTGGATTTTTTGAGAAATTTTTATAGTTTTGTTACAGGAAGACATTATGGGCAGAAGAGGAAACCTATTGAATATGGACTAAATTGAATTCTTTATATAACAAAAAATCGTTTTTTATTTTTAATTTTTTTTGTTTTTGACAAAAATTCAGTGACAAATAGTTAATTGGCAATGTCAAAATGTGAACCCAATTGAACCATTTATAGAACCCTTTTCCATATAGAGAAACTAATTATAATTAAAATTTATGAAACCAAGTGGTATAGGGTATTAAATGGCCGGGTTTAACCGAATATAAAAATTACAATTTTGTATTTGATAAAGAAGTTAACGGCTTTTAGCTAAAATTCACAATTTAGTTAATGTGTGTGTTGCTGTTGATTTATTAAATTTATTTATTTCTTAAAAATATATTAATGGAGATATTTTGTAGCACACTCCTAGGAAGTCTCACTATACATAGAGCAGTGTTACAGAGCGATAAAGTATTGCTTTGTTGTTGTTATGTGTTATTAAAATATTGAATCTTTTCAATTCAATACGTGATGTGTTTTTCAAATTCAACAGTTAGTGGAATACATATAAACATTATGCAAAAGTAGACAAATAGACACACATATATATATATATTTATTGTATTTGTATTAAAACACTAATCATCATTGGAAAAATATACAAAGAAGGATTCTGAACGATCCTTCTCACTTATCATACATGTACACTACGTGAATCAAAACGGAAACAAGAAAACAGAGTAAAAATTATTTATGTATTGTGTAATGTAATAATTATAACTAAACAATTATGTATCATTGAAACAGATCAAAGGGTTGGGTGTGCAGGTTATTGTTGTCATTATGGGGATTCTTTAATTGTGTTTGCGATAGATTTGTATTTAATGCGCTGAAATTTGCAAATGCTTGTTGTTGTTGTTGTGGTGGTGGTGGTGGTGGTTGTGGCCATTGAGTTGGAATGTTGATAGTCGGTGATATGGTATTGAAAAACGTACCCGATGCTGGTGATATGCCGCCGCTGGCACGATCAGCACAATTAACAAAATTGCCCATAGTCGGTGTTTGTACATTCAACGGCATTTGTTGAACTTTTGTTGGACTCTGCACTTTGAGGGCATTCATAGACGGTGCTGGTGTACTGCAATTGTTGGCCTTGCCCGTTAGCAAATTGTCCAGATCGATTTTCAAATTGCCCGCCTTTAAATTCTCTGACCAAGTAGCTCCCACCTGGGCTGCTGCATTGGTCTTATTGCTTATGTCCAGAGCCATGGTGTGATGTTTTTTATTATTATTGCACAAGTTAGCACCAGCAGCGATTGGTTGTAAAAGACCATTATTTGTAGTGGCCGCCGCATTTATTGGCGATGTAAGAATACTATCTGAAATGATGCACCGATTATTATATTTTTATTAATAATATCAGACAATATTTGTCAAAAACCAAATCAATTAAATTGCAAAAGAAGTGTTTTACGAAAAAAAATTGGATGAACTTTTAGTTTTCATTTTGCTCCCATACAACTTATTCGTACAAGGTTCGAGAATCAAAAGATTTCTATTTATTCTTCACCACAAATTCGTTCAGAGCATTAAAAATTATATTGGAAAAGGAAAGGCGTTAAATGCGAATGAAAAAACGCCCCAGAAAATCACTTTCTTTTCATTTAAATATCTTGTGTTCATAAGCTGTAGGGAGCAAAAGAAAAATACAATAGAAGTGTGTCACAGGGAGAAAATTGCAGAAATTCGTTGCTTTGGTGAAAAATAGCAAAAGTTTTAAGAGCATACCATTGATTTGAAGTGGAACACTAGCAAACATTGTATTGTAGTTCAAAAATTTTTTTCACAAAAAGCCCATTCAATGACATCTCGGTGCGAATGCATTTTGTTCGGTAGTGATAGAGAGAGAGTAAAAGTGCTACTGTGACATACACATACATACATAGTTACCGTTTTCTTTACCTAATTAGTCCTGGACGGTATTACTCCTGGTATGTTGAGAAATGCTAAACGCATTGATATGAATAAATTACAATATATACCAAATTAAAGGAATGCATATAGTACGTGATATGTAGCAATAATATAAAAGGGACACTTCTTAAATCAAATCTTACGTGACTTACAAACAACTTGTTGATGCAAATTTTTCATAATTACAATACATACGAAAAATAAAAATGAAAAATAACATTTTTCACATTTCGCCACATATATAGCCCTTTCAGCACTTCTTTGTCATATAAAAGTGAAAATGTGAAAGTCCGTTAAGTGCGACCATTTAATACCCCTACCACTCAGCTCTTTAAATTATGTTACAATACTGTCATGTAAATCATGCCGTGAAATGCCGTTATGTACAGAGGTTCTAAAAATGGCCCGATCGGGTCCAATTTGACACAGCTAAATATGAAGCTAGTGTTAAACGGTCGAGTTCGATCGATTATGACATTTTCACTTGTTTTTTTTTTTTTCAAAAAATTTCCTCGAAAATATTCGAATTTTAATTTATTGCCAAAGTTTTAGCAAGGAAAAGCTTATTTACAGTTTGTTCATGTACAATCTTTATTCTTTGTTGCTTCTTATTAGTTAAGTTACAACTTATTTCATTATTCCCACGTTGAATTATTAATTCTGTAATTCTTCTGGTTTCAGTATCTTAAAGCAAGATGCTAAGATTTGTGCAGCTGTGTCACGACACTCTTCAGAAGGTTCGCCACCTAAAAGTGGTGATTTTAATATATCCTCCAACCATTGTTTTAAATCCATTAAACGCCCATGAAACTGTTCAATTAGTATGTACTCCGGTGTGCTTACAATTGTAATGCCTATCAATTCCAAAGTGGCCAAGCGTACGCGCGACTCCGGACTGAAGCGAACAAATGCGCAGAGATCAAATACTTCTCGAGTAATTGTCGAAATGATGGCACAATTCCAGGCGCCCATAACAATTACCGACAAAGTATGTAAAAAGTTCACCAACAACATTGTATCGACGTCGTGAGCTATTGAATCATAGTTCGCATACAACATTTGCTTTGTACGTTCACCGCGCACCAGACTAAAGAAAAACACTCCTACAACTGAATGAAAACGATTGGCTTGTCCCTTACTGCCCATGGATGACGAAGGTTTAGTGAAATATCGTTTCGTTTTATCTTTCAAACGTTGACGTATAATACGTTGCGCCTCCTTTAAGCGTACTTGCTGCTCATTGCTCTTTGACAGTTTGCGCACATGCGGAATTTCTGGCGGTTTATAATTGTCGAGCTCGGCACTGCGTTCGTTACGTTCTGTCGCCCCGCATAATTCTTTGGCTGCCGCTGTCAACACTTGCAGCATTAAAATACGTAAGCTGGCATTGTAGTAGGAGTTGCTCGTGTGAAACTGTTGACATATGTATGCGGCGCTGGGGGATGGATGGGCTACGCAAATTGCTACGCAGCATGTAAATTTTGTTTCTTCGAAATTCTCAAAATAATATTGCATCTCCAAGGGTATAAAAATTTGTAAGAGTTCCAGGGCCACGCTTACATCACAGCGTGATAATTGATTTCTTATCAATTTCTCGGCCACAGCTAGAGACGCCTCAAATATTTCGCAATTACCACACTTTGTACTGAGAGTTTCTATTAAATCTTTTAAAAATCTTGGAGATTTGTCCATCATTTGTGGCTCATCGTTAGACATATCGTATGGATTAAGATCGTCATCATCCGAATCCAAATAAGCAGGTGATGATGCTTCAACATCGGCAACTGACAACGCTTTCACTTTAGCTTCTGCTTTGGAATTTATTTTAAAGTTTTCATTCACCTGTGATTTATGTTGGATAGCTTGGGAATTGTCTTCCGGCGTATTTATGAATTTATTAAAAAGCTCCGCTAAACGTTGCAAGTCTAGTTGATTGGATTTGTTCTCGTTTGCGGAGAATCTTTCCTTTATTAAGTCATCAATATTATTTAGTACTCCACCACTTTGCTTGTCATCCATTACAAAACCGTAATTAAATTGCAAACGATCACTTTCTGGGACCTCCCGAGGAGTTAACCAGTTATAAATCAATTCCACCACCTTCATGCCGACATATCTTTGCGAATTTTCCGAGCACTCCAAGTGATGACGTAAACCGTCATGCAGTTGACCTCTTATAAGCTCATTATCAATGGTGAAGCGTTCACTGTTTGCGCCATTTTGCTGATCGAGGAGAAATTGAGCGGCCAGTATTAACAGTTTCGATAAATTTAGATGTTCCGAAAGGGATAATTTTTGTAGAATTATGCGCTTTGACCATTGACTTAATGTTTGCTCAAACACTTGCTTCAATAATGCTTTGTCCACCTGATCTATGTAACGGATTAACCCGAACAAGGCATGATTTGTGCTGGGTATGCGCAATATAGTCAACTTGTGCATAAAACATAGTTTCCAGGCATCATTACGAGATATGGCCCGACCCAGTAGTAGGTATAAATCAAGTTTAGCGCTAAGCATTGTTGTAGCTATTTTGAAAAGGGCTGAATTTTGATTATTCAACTTTTTAAAAATCACGTGAATAATTTTTTGTGCTGCAGAACATTTTGCCATTTCCTCCAAGATTCCAAAGAATGCCTCCAAACTTTTATCCGTTGATGCATTCCCAACACAAAAATCCATAACTATCCGATTTAATAAATCACCAAGAAACTGCAAATCGAACAGTTCCTCGTCACATATTTCCAAACTCGTCAGGAAGTGTATGGCAAACAATAAATGATGCAGTAATTTTTTGCTATATTGCTCCATGAGAAACATGTCCGCTTGTTTGTATTTTAAACAGTTGGCCACACGATTCGGCATAGATATCAACATTTGCAAATATGTTTGAACGTTGACATCAAATACTTCTAAATTGTAAGCGGTGGTCTCCTTAATTAAATTGGCCCGTTTCTTGCATATATGCAAAAAACTAATGGACAAAAATGTCTCATCATTGATAATATATTCTAAAACTCTACTGATAGTTTCTGGGTGATGGGAAAGTTGTTTAGTCAAACAGGAGAAACTTTCCAAACTAAACTGAAAACTGTGATCCATTTGAAAGACACTTAAAATGATTCGATCATTAGGTGTTAGCTGTAAAGGCCAATCATCGTTGAATTTACAACACAGAACTTGCAACAAGTCGGCATACTCCTCATCAACAATTGATTCCCAATTGATGTAATCCATGTCCAAGTCACACAATTTCTCTATTGTGGTATAACCTGGCAAAGCACAATCTCTTAATAAAGCTGCAACAATATCGGCAATATGTTGTACATCGCGAGACGATTGTACACTTTCAATAGCTTTTATTTGCTTTATAGCTTCTTTAAGTTTATCTTTTAAATGTTGTGGAAATACTGACTGCTTTATAACTTCCTTGAAATTACTGTTATCGTCATTGTCATCTTCTGCTTTGGCTGAAATTGAAGAAAGGTGAAGGCATCCTATTGGAATTTGCTTTCCATTACAAATGGATTCAATATCTACTTATTCAAATGCAAACAATCACTTTCACATTATTAGTCACTGAACATTTTTATAGTAAACGCACGATGCCGATCTTAAATATGTTTAGAATGTAATGTAATGTCTTCAACGGAGTTGATCTAGACATTTCACATATTATTTTATATATTAAGAGAAATTTGTGATTAATCTATAATTTATACTATACGTGGTAAACTCATAAAAAGGATAAACTGTAAACTTACCCATGGGCATACTCTGATGGATGGATAAATCTCCTAAGCCAGCCAATAAATCTGTAATGTTTGCAGCATTTGTATTGTGCGCTATTGCAGACGAAATATTTGCTTCAGTGGTAGGTGTATTAAATAGATCAAATGCATCATTTGTTGTTGGTGTAGGCGTTACCATTAGATTGCCATCGGAAGAAGCAGCAAAGCCACTAGTTTGGAATGATGTAAAATCAGCAAATTCATCGGTCAATGGAGTAGTCGTTGTACCCGCAGTGGGTGCTTTTATTGTGACAGTTTTAGGAGCTGCTCCAAATGCTACGGCAAAATCTCCAAATTCTGTGGCTTTACTTTCTACAGCTCGCGGATTAAAATCATCCAGTTCTTCATCATGTACAGCTGAATTGTTTAAATCCTTATCATTATGCGTAGAACAAGTTTTAAATAAAATATTGTTGTTGTTATTGCTGTTGCTACTAGTAGCACTTGTGTTTTGTCCATTATTATTATTATTATTATTGTTGTTAGTTGTTGTTGTATAATTTATTAAATCATTTGTATTGTCCGCAAGTGGTGTATCACGATGTGTGGGGGAATGTATACCGGATGCATTTGTAGTGGATGACATTTTGCCAAAATTGGCAGCCGCACCCATATCAATCTTTTTCGTACCGATGGCGTTTTTGCTTTGAGGTTGTTTGGTAATTGTGCCGCCCAGGGAGCTACTCACAGACTTCGGTTTTATATTCATATTAATGCTATGTGAAGTTTTGCTTTCACTAACCACTTCAGCCGGACTAGCGCGATCATTGTAACGGTAGCTGCGCCTAAATAAATAGCAAAATAGTTTTTAAAACAATTTGAGAGAGTAAGTGTTATATTCCACCTTGGACTAGGTGAATCACTATCCGAAAATTCCTTTTCTCCTTCATAGTAAGCGTCGTCATCTTCATATCGATCACCAGCACGAGCATCAGAATCTACAATTAAATGTGTTTTAATCATAGCATAACATATTCAAAAGAAATCAAGTAAAAAAACTAATCTTGAATAGCCACAGTCAACGATACTTTGGTGTGATTGTACTTTATAAGTAGTACGGAGAATTTACTTTAGAAATTGCTGTTTTCAATAACAATACCAAGCTTCTGGCAAGTTTGGAATCAAAAGCTTCATTTTTGTGATTATCACAGAACGCACAGACGGACATGGATAGATCGACTTAGTATTCAATGCTGATTCAGAATACATATATCTTGTAGCGTATTTGACGCCCTTTTTGGGGGCGTTACCCTCATATACATGTGACACAAAACTTACACCAATTATCACCATGATCACTGCGCGATGTTTTCCAGCCGCCATCATTATAACCGCCACTGCTGATGCCACGCATACCCATAGTGTCGCTACTCATACCAATATATTTATCTTTATTTTTTTTGGCCTTTTTTCGTTCTTCGCGTAAACGCTCGTCATCCTGTATAAAGTCTATAAGCTCTCTAACCTTTACAAAAACATTTGCAAAATATTTTTAGATTCATTACAAAGCACACTTGAATGAAAAAACAAATCTACGAATTCTTACTTTATGTCTCACATTAATACCCTGATCTTTTCCACCTTCATCAGTGAAGGTGTAGTTCTCTAAAGAGCGCAAATCATATATATGTTCACGTGATGATGTTACCACACGTTCGGAGCCATTACGTACTAAATAATTCAATAGCAGCAAACTCTGTAAATGTAAATGTTGTATAATGAGATGACGTTAATTTCATTCATTGATTGTTTTTATTATAATTCTAATACTTTGTATGTTCTGCGCCAATTAGTTTTATTGTCTTGTAGCATGCGTTTCCATAGCATGGACATCACTTCGGGGAAACTTTCATACGAAAAAGTGGCATGAGCTAATTCTTGCATTAAGGGTCCCGTTGGCCCCCATGGATCATCATTTGTAGCTTCACGAACTTTCCCTTCAATTTCCGTATAATTCATCACCACATTGGTGCTAATGGGAATAATTTATTATTTTAAGGATTTTCGAGCCAAACGTAAATAATTATAATTATAAACATAAATACTATAAAATTTAATTTTAATACAAAAATAAGCGAAGAAACGATTTTCGCCACGCCCAAAAGAAAAACCCTGCAGTCTCATGGTAGGTACCATTGGAATTTACTTCCTACGGGTTAATCCATATAAAAATTTTGCCCCTGTGATTAATTTTTTATACTCTCCACAAGATTCTTGTTATCTGACCATGCCCATTTTTGGCACATCGATGAATGGTCTTTTTATAAACACTTGTACAGAATCTTAACAAACGTAATAACAAACTCAGTACACTCTCGTCTTATATGTAGGATGTAATACACAGAATAGTTAAGTTAACAGTTGAGCACTCCTTACCTTATCAATTTATAAGAACAAATGATAACTGTTATCAACAATATTGCAAAAGTGATTTTCTTATCATTTATAAAGGAAAACAAGTGAAAATATAATAATATAATAAATATGTTTCTAAAAAAAAACCGATCAAACCCATTGCAATAGAGCGACCTTTACTTAAAAACAACCTTGAGTAAAATTTCATCCATAAATACCCAAAATTTAGACCAAGATATACTTGCAAGGAGCAGACAGAGTGGTTAAATCCGTCCAGATTTTAGTTCTGAGCTTATAGTTTAGGAGGTGTAGGGTAATCGTGTCACTGTAGATATTGTATATCTCAAAACACATAATAATTAACCAATACTTCAGCAAAAGTCTTTTTTAGCTTTTTATATCGAATTAATAGTGAACTACGATATAATTTTTATAAATTATAAATTCTTTCTACAGTTATCATTTTATTATGTATATATATCGAGCAGAAATACTTTGTGGTTAATTTGCTACACGCTGCGGGAAGTGACGTGTAATAGTATTTATCAAAATCCTTATTTATTAGGATACCAATATAAATTTAGCTAAATTGATGCAGAGTATAATCCATATTTTTGTTATTTTGCTAAAAATTACTTATTTAACAAATGCTTTTGTTGCTTGTCACATCCGTATATGTATATATATATAATTATAAGCATTGCTGCCACGTTCTTGTTATTCAAAGCATTGTATTACATATATATACTGATACAGGTGTTTCTTTTGTAATGAAATCTTCTCCAAACAAACAAATGGGCACATGGATATAACGTAAATATACGCAGGAATTCTTAGGCACTTGTATATAAAGTTGAAGGGAATAAACGAAATGTGTACATACACACATATCTACGGTTCTTAGGCAAGAATTTTATATATATGTACAGGTATCCGTTTTTGACACCTATACTTGCTTTGAACAACATATAAATACATATATACGTAGTCGCTACAAGTAGCTACAACTTACTGGCAATTCACCTTGACCAGAGCCACTTATGACACATATTTCTTAATTTAATTTAAATCAAGAGAATCTAACAGTTCATACTCTTTGGGGTTATTTAGTGGGAGTAGACGAAGCGTGAGACTTATACCTCCAATTAATGTAGTTTATATTAGATAATAGATGAGTTCCACTTACACTTTGTCCGCTAATTCGCGCACTTTCCACATATTTATGAATTTGTCTACCATTTTGCTTTATGTGTTGGCTTCCTGTTATGGAATTTTTTCTTTTTTTTTTTTGCCTTCTTTTCACTAACCACTTTGGAATGGTAGTGAAAGTAAATATTTACACGTTATATAAATTCTTCACTCCAACCAATTTTCCAATATTAGATTGTTTGTGCAATTATTCTACACTAATTAGCTTTTATAAAAATAAATCAAACAAAAAACAAAATCCGAAAACCTATCTGGACAAGTTACAAATAATTTTTTCATACCCTTATAGATGATATTTTAACGATAACGAATTTCTATATGTAAATGCACATTTAGTTAAACAAAAAATGATCAACCCTGTTTGCTTAAAAATTCAACAGCTGTTTAAATAGTTTGTTTCAAAATCAGCTGATGGCTTGTCTTGGTTTTATAAAGAATCCTAGATATTTACATCTTGTGCTTTAATAAAAAGTAAATTTATTATTATATATTATTATTATTATTAAAAGTATAAAATACAATTGCTTTCCTCAAGTACAAATAATCCGTAAAAGTTCTATTCACATATATACATAAATTTTAATTGGATGATGTAGTGAATTGACAGGTTATGTAAACCTCTTTTTCCATAATTTTAGCGGCCAATTTAACACGTTATTCGTTTACAATAATAGTAAAAATGTGGGGCTTACAACGGTTTACTGTAGTGGTTGCATCACAACTTTTCCGTAGAGCCACTTATTCCGGAAATGCATTAAGATCATCAACAAATGTTGCAGCAGCTGCTAGTGTTACCAAACAAAATTTGACAAACAAAACAAGTGCAAACGAAAGTACGGAACCGTCAAGAGAAGAAGAGGAAGAATTGAATCCTAAAAAGCCCAAAGGTAAGTCTTGCAATACATTTATACATACGTTAATGAATATGTTAATAAAATTGATTTTAAAGGTAGCCTTGTAGCCGCCGCCTTCGAGAATTTAAAAGATGGTAAATTATCTCAACGCTCTTCAACTAAAATATCCCCGGTTCAAATTGATGAGCGTATAATTAACGCGAAAACGGTAAATAATTTATTGGTTTTGGCGGAAGGAAACATTACTTTAACGCGTAGGCATGCATTACGCATAGTATCGATTTTAGCTGATTGGAGCTCAATGAATCGTGTAAAACTATCAGAATTTGAAAATGACCCAAGATTCTTACGCATATGTCGCATGTTGGGACGCAGTCCACCGAAAGAGGAAAGCAAAAGAAATGGTGATAAAGCACCTGGTCGTGTATCAGGATTTAGAACTGATGATTTGAATACGGTTTTGGGTGTGGCGGGGGATGATGAGGCGGCAAAACTTATAGCTAGCATTAGTGTAACTCAAATGGTGAAAGTAATGAGTACACTGGCATATAGGAAACGACGTAGTATACCACTCTTGCGTTCGTTAGCTTTTAATATAAGCAGTTCATCCGAAACGTTAGATCTGAAACAATGTGCAGATGTATTTTATGCTATGGCCACTTTGAATTTTCAAGATTCTGTATTGGCGGCCAAATTATGTGTTGATATACAAGCAGATTTGCCGAAAAATGATAATAAATCAGCTGTGGTTGGCTCCATTCTAACGAGCCTGGGCTTGCTTAAATATAGAGATTTAGGTATATTAGACATCACAATAACTTCCTTATGAATGTAATGTTTTTATATGTCCTTTTCTCCAGATATCCTCGAAGCATTGACCCAATGGATCCTTCAACATAGCGATATATGCCGTCCACAAGATTTAAGTGCGTTTTTTCATACCTCTGCCATATTAAATTTCAAATCAACGCAGTTGACAGAGGTGCGTACCAAGCTGGTTAATGCTTTGGTCCAACACGATTTTAAGAAAAGCTACGATTGGTTAACCCATGTATGGTGTTTGGCCATTATGGGTATCAGTGATAATAAACATTTAGAAAGTGTTTTAAGGTATGTTTTCTATTACCGGCTATAGGGATTTTTTATTGGTAATTGAAATTTTTTTATAGCACAGCATTCATTGAAAAGTTACAAACGGAACGTTTAACTGCTACCATTCAAATGAAAATACTGAATTTGAACAGTTATGCTCAGTTGGTGGCCACAGATTATAAGGGACCTCTCCTTCCCAAAGATAGTAAAATGTTTGAGGTGCCCTTGACTCATTCGAAATCTAAACAAATGTTAGTGAATGGTATGCTGGATGCATTGAAAAGCTTATTACCTGCCACAAATCATGTGCAAACTTCACAAGATAGTCGAATGGGCTTCCTAATAGGTGAATATGAAAATAATAAGCCATTTATCTTTAAAAGTCGTTAAATTTTTAATTTCACAAAATATTCAAGATGCTCTATGCTTATTCGATGCCAAATGCAATCCCCTGCCTTTAAATAAAGATCATCCCCAAGGCATTAAGTGAGTAATGTTATATATAAAATGTAATTCTAAAATGCATATAAACTCTGTTTTATAAAGGGTGGCTTTAATGGTGGTTGATTATCATGATGTGTGTCAAGGTGTTCATAAAGCAGCAAGTGGCATTACTGCGTTAAACTTTGATCTCTTAGAGAAGAGTGGTTATCGTGTGTTACCCGTGCCCTATAATGAGTTTAATACTAGCGCTAAATTACTTAAAAGGGTTCAGTATTTAGAAGGCAAATTCAAAACGATCATTAATAATAAAATAATTAAAGGATAGACAATTTATCCCCTAATATAAATATATTTATATATAACAAATATATATAAATTAACAATAAAATGGAAACATTATTGTCATGGAAATTTTTTATTGGTATTTTCACTTCAGAGCAAGTTGTGAAAGTCCTTTCTGAGCAAATGTTTCCACAATCCGAATTCACCTTGTGTCTCTATAGCTTATTGAAACGTTTATTATTTTATAAATTGTTAATCATTCACAATAGTCTTTATGTTATTTTATAGTTTGCCAATTTTTCAAGCGAGATTAATATTTATTTCAAAAATACATAATAAACAAAATTCATTTTAAATTTACACAAGCATAATGTGCGGCCGAATTCCAAATAAATAAAAATTATACAATTTTACCGATTCTGTAGTTGCGCTCATTTACTACACGTTTAATAACCGTATCAGCCCCCTTGTGAGCGTTAAGATCATCTAGTTTGACAATACGTTGGGGATTTAGACCCACCTTCCACCAACGGCCAGTTTCCGTAAATTCAACCGATACTGCAGTCAAATTATGAAAAGCACTGCGTGCCAACTTTTGCCGATTATCCACCTCCAACATTAGCTTCTGATCATAAATCTTTTCCAAATTTTCTATTTTATTATGATTACGCATTTCATGTTCGCTTAAACAGACGCAATTCCACGGAGACCATTCCTCGTTCCTTTGCCAGCGTGGCAATCTGGTGTCAACCAAAGTAAGGAAGGTAGGAAATATTTACAAAAAACAAAAAAATATATATAGTAATCACCTTAAGCGTTGCAAGTTTTCACATTTACTTAGTATCGAGTGACCATGCCAGACCTTTTGTATCAAGTAACGTATATCTTCGATTTGCAATATAAAAGCAAATGAACCGTTGCAATGCTTTCGGCGTTCCTCCCGTTGTATGCATCGCAAGATTGAAGCATAAATTTGATTTTCTGCCGATGACACCTAAAAGTATACAACAACAAAAGATGCAATGATTGAGATTTGTGGATTTCGATGTTTCAACAACCTTAAGATAATAGCACTTGTTGCAGGTGTCCACTTGATACTGCTTGGTGCGAACAGCAAATTGTGAATACGGCTTTACCAGCTTGCATACCGTACACATGCGACAATCTTGTCCTACAACGAATATATTAATTAATATGCAAATGGGTGGGTAGTTGAGTAATCGCAAAACTCATGTATGTACTTGCTGGTAACGGCTCTTCAGTAAATTTAATCAATTCTACAAATAAAATGTTTTGACGCTTACGCAAGATGTCCACATTACAATAGGTGGTGTGAAGTAATAAATTCTTCTCCCGATCGAATAATTCATATAGCTAGGGAGTGATTGATTCATTACATGTTTATGTATAAATGGAAATGGCATAAAGCCTATGTATTTGATACCTCTGGGAATTGGGGAAAGCTGGTTTCATTTAATAAAATCTCACGAACTTTATTAATCAATTGCACGCGTTCCTGCTTCGGTAAATCTGCACACAATTCGTTGTAAATTTCGGTGAGAAAGCGTACACGTTGGGTGCGCAGCAAATCTAAATGTATCACGGTATCTGGCAGAAAAGCATGGCAATTATATAAGAAATCCAAAACTGTAGAACAGAAGAACAGCTTACCGCTATAACCCACCCATTTGATGGGTTCACCCATTTTTTTCAGTAATTGTTCTAAACGGAAATCCTCCATAGATTTGTATACTAAATGACGTTGCTTTTCAATGCCATTTAACATTTGAATTTCTTTATCCAGTAAAATATTAACTTCAGCAACACGTGCCGCACCTTCATACAAACTGGCGATACGTTTCAATTCGGCCATTTTCCATTTTTGCACCTCATTCAATAGCATATCAAAATCGTTTTTGGTGCGTGGAAATTGTTTAGCTCTCTGCTCACGACTAATGCGGCGTAGCTGTTCGGCTTTATAGGCCTCCTCCTCAGCGATACGGTTGTTTACTCTTTGCCTGAAAATTGTTGAAATTGAAATTGAATTTGGTGGAAAGTTTTTATTTTTTTCGTCACCTATATTCTTTAGCACACTCTCTCATCCAGCGCATCCATTTGAAGCGACGGAAATTGCGTTGAATCAATTTAATTTTGGCCAATTTATTCTCTAAACGTGCCTTCTGTGCATAAGTCTGATATTTGCCGGGTGTTATGTAGTAGTCATTGTTCTCCGACCAAAAGCGTACATTGTTGCCATCTAACCAGCATTGAGAAGTTTGATCATGCATCGTGTCCTTAGAGAAGAAGGGTAAATGTTACAGTCGATCCAGCCTGACCACGTAATACCCCACAACCACTTAGCCTTTTAAATTATGCTACAATTAGTTTAGATAGTGTCAGTAAACGCGAGCCATTGCCATATAAGTCACTACGTCAAATATCATTATACGGAAAGAGTTTCTAAGAATGTACCGATCGGGTCCAAATATGACACAGCCAAATATGAAGCTAATTAACTACTCCTCACTAAATTTTGTCAAAATATATCAAGAATTGCGATTTTTTGTCACGTAAAGATTTCCGTACCTTATACGGGGAGGAGTTGTAAAAATGATGCAATTCAGTCCATTTTCAATAGGGTTTTTATTTGGGCCTATACATGTACTTGTACCAAATTTCATCGAAATATCTCTAAAAATCGCACATTTACATGGACAGACGGACGGACGTGATTAAATCAATTCAAATTTTGACTCTGAATCGATTGGTATAATTGAAGGTGGGTGTGGCATCCGCAGAAACTTAATACACTCTCAGCACAAGTGGTGTACGGTATAAAAATAAGAAAATATTGTCATTTATCGCGCAATTATCGTTCTTACAATTTGTTTCATCTTCAATTCAAATGTTTGAGAGTCGCGGCTAACATAACGTTGATATTTGCATTTATTAAAATATGGACCGGTTTGGGTAAATGCATCCATATATTCGGCTCCTTAGAAGAACATTTATTTTATTGCATTTGAAAATCTTTTGGATATAAAATCTTTCGTTTATACCTGTCATCTTATTGCGGTACAGGCACAACAACGGTTTTATTATAGCCTTATTTTGTATCTCCACCACAATATTCTTGGCTACGCCTTTTCTGCTATTTTCAGCTGATATAAACACAGTTATAAAATCCGGCAGACGTTGCTTGCTAGAAAGTATTTTTCATATTAATAAATATATATATATGTGCAGCCATTTTAAAAGCTCTTGCCTGTGGTATAAGTCTATATCCAATTTCAGCTCCCTATCTGGCTCCATAAACGTTAAAGATTTTTGGCTTAGTCCTTCATTTTTTACCGAATCAGGCGGAGGTGATGTAGTCTTTAATTGCAAATCATATTCATGTATACCGAAATCATTACAGCCGGTGTCATGTATAGCACACTTATCGCCCAAAGCGCGATTGCATTGTTTCAATATTAGGCACTCTGCGGGGACTTCAAAGCGTCGCGCTAGATCAGTTTTCACTTCCGCTAGCGTCATGCAGTTGGGATAAACTTGGGCAATGACCTGATTCTCATTAAAACGGAATTTCACGGTCACATTTTCAAAAGGCACAATCTCCTCCGAGGTGACTGTGTCGTTGCCTGGGGTTTTTAAATCGCGCGTAGCTGACAATTGATCATTTTCCGAGGATTTGTATTGTTCCTGGTTAAAACGTACCTCGCTAATAGCCGGCCACTTTTCTTCACAATTCAAGTTTTCCATTATTTTGGTTTATCTTACAATCGTTCGATCATTACTTAATTGTTTTCAGTAAAAAAAAAAAGCCGTTGACAAATGAAAAGAAAATAAACGTATGGGTGATATGAGTATTTAGGGGTTTCTGTTCAATTGCTAGAGACATTTTCAAATCATTTTGAATGAAATTTATAACAATGGTTGAAAAAAAAGCGTTTCCATAGATACGTAAGGCAATTTAATTGTTAGTAACTGGAAATGAAAATAACCAAATCCATGGTAATCGTAAGTTAGTGAAAAAAAGCAATCGTTTCAATCACAATATAACGGTTAAACAACTTTTTTTCTTTAGCTTTTAAAGAAACTTTCTTCCTTCAACTTTAAAGTACATGCTATGAGCCGTTTGTAAATGAGGCAAGGCTACATGAAATATAGGGCGGTTTTTAATAAAATTTAATCCTGCCAGTATTCCTTTCTACGGCAGAAACAGTCCCCATTATACAGGATTTTAAAATATTTTCCAGTTAATTACTTACTGACACCCAGAAAATGAAAAACAAAACTAATACAGGATAGCATTTAAAAAGTGCCAAATTAAGGATCCGGAAGTTATTTTCGCTAAATTTTCAATATATAAACATTTGTGTTCATTTTGGCAGCAGTTCCTTTTGTTTCTGAAAACTATTTATTTTACAAAGTCTACAATAAGATGCAAATTCCATCTAACTTAAAGTTTCCTATTTATGATCTGGTAAAGAAGCAAATAATTTAACTTGTACCCAAGTGCAATTCTTCAACGACAGATTTCAACGATTCTTCTCATTTTATTTACAATATATTTTCAATAAATAATTTTCTTAATAACATACAAATTTCTTTTAAGGTTTTTTTGTGTTAATTTCAATTTCGGTCCGGAATGATACACTTGTAGACGTGCCGGTCTTCCATTAAGATCATGACGTTCCAAGTTATGAATTATACTCTCTGCTGTATTGGAATCAGAGTCTTTTGTTGTGGCCTTCAATTGTCCATCATTGAGCGATTGCTTGAGTTGAGTTGATTTATTTTTCAGTTTCCCAATCTCCATACCTTTATGCGTTGCTACATATCCGGCACTTAACGAGGGTCTCATATTCGCTGTAATTATTTCTCTTTTGTAACTTTTATCCGGTAGGAGGCGGTAAGATAACGAGGGCATAGATATGTAAAAAATACGTGAGTCTTTCTTACTTCTCTTCATTTTCGGACTGTGTCGATGCTTACGTAATTGTAATGGTTTCGATGAAACTAAATATTCTTTGTAGATATTATCCATTTTGGGACTTTCGAAAATCAATTTCGATGCCAATCTAGAACGTGCTGGCTTGTACAGATCATTGTTGTTGTATATTACGGTTGCGGAAATAATTGAAAATTGAAACACAATCACAATGACAAGGACCAGCAGCACAGTGATACCATAGCGTTTATAAGATGAGACAAGCATTCTGCCAAGTAAAGGAAAACAATTTATGGGTGTGAATAGTGAATTTGATCTTATATAAACTGTCTACATAGAATACAAAAGTTTCAATCTCTTGACACCATTAATGATCGCATCTCTGATCTTTTATCATTTTCTTCCATTAAAAGAGTGCTTTATTGGTTAAAACTGCAAAATAATGTTAAATACTGACAGACGAACAATTTACAGTGAATTTGGTTGCAGGCCAATCAATCCAAACTGCTTTTTTCGCCTTTTGTATGCAAATGTTTGTAAATTGTTTCATGAATGATTTTATCACTCAAATAATTATTGATGTGAGTGTGCGTGCTTTTAGCTCCAATTTCACCTTGTCAGAAGAACTCTTGCGATATTAACAAAGACGTTAATTAAATCTTAATTTGAGATTCTGTGTTTGTAGGATGGATATATGAAATCACCGAAGCGCTCTCTTGCTACTTTCTAAATACGCTAATTGCTATTTTCACAATATTTGGATGCAATCTCACATTTAAGTACATATTAATCATAACGGTACTACATATATAAATGTATGCAATTCATAAGATCATTATAAAAATCAAAGTCTTTTTCATAAAGTTACGATGGCTGATTTTTACGCCACTTTATTATATATTTTTCACAAAATGGCATAGATAAAAGAAGAACCCATGAAAACGTTATATTCAGTCAACACACAAATTATGCTACAATTAATTTGGGGGTATCAGTAAACGTGAGGCATTGCCACACTTTGTGAAATATCGTTTTAAAAAAAGGGGTTCTAAAGATCGGGTACAAATTTGGCACAGAATTGCAATTTTGCAATGGGGGTGTTCTAAAAATAGTTCGATTCGGTCCATTTTCAATAAGATTCCCCTTACCCCAATATATATATATGTTCTTGCACCAAATTTCATCGAAATGTCTCCAAAAATTTAATAAATTGTGAGCATTAGCTTAAATATACATTTGGATGGACGGACATGGTTAAATCGATTCAGATTTTGATTCTAAATCAATCGATATAATTAGAGGTGGGTATAGCTTTTGCCGCTTAGGAGTCACATACTCTTTCCTACAAATGTTGTGAAAACAAATTTCAAATTTATGCTTTTTAGGGAGACTCCTTTTCGAAGTTGCCAACTCAACGACAAACTTAGTGTACCGCCGCCGTATGTAGCGGACATAACAATTATTATTATTTACTCATAGTGATTTTATGATGATGGCTTTGCAAGGTCATCGCATAAGTAAATTAACATTTATGTGGAATTATTTACGTATTAGTGAAGTTGAAGCGTTAACGTCGTTGTGTTGCTTTGTAATACAAAGATTTCAGCACAACTTTTCTACTTTGTATAACATTAACATTCCAGTTACAAAGAACACCAAAGACGTTACAATAATAATAAGGAGGCAGCTATAATTTACACCCGTACGTGTAGAAGTTAACGAAAATGGTAGTAAAACGATTGATACATGGCAAGAAACGTGCTGAAGCTGTCCAATCAAAGCTTCATCATTGCTGATTGATTGATTCGGATAAGATTGTATGTAAGACTTGGATGTGGATAGTGGATGGGCAATCTGCACTGCCGTCTAAATGAGTTCTATTAGGCTCTATGTTTTAGTCTTTTAAAGCATAAATGTTTTCCATCAATTTTCAGGCAAATGTTATAACTGCTTTACTTTATCACTTTTTTAAGAATTTGGAATAAATATATTAAAGCATGGAGATGTACAATGCATTCTATAAAATTAAACTTATCAGGTCTACAAGTTTTGAGTCTTTTTTAAATGTATTCTGTCGTCTTTAGGCAGCAGAAAAGCGGACTCTATGTGCTTCGGTCTTCTGTGCATTTCCTTCAGTATTTTATCTCGTTAGTGAAAGTTTCGGTGCCCTCAAGCCTCTGGTCGTTTTCGTACTTTGACATCTCGTTGCCAAGAATCATTGACTGGAACTTTATGATTTTAAATCAAGATCCATAACTCATTAAAAATATGACGTTGCAGTACAAGTAACTGCCTTCTAGTACGTAAAAGTTGTATGTTCGTAAATGGAAAATGTATCGAATTGGACCATTTTTAGAACCCTTCTCCATGTAAAGAAAGTCTTCCCAATTCTTAATATTTTTTGACCAAATTTGGTAAAGAAATTTGCTTAATAATTTGGGGTGTTAAATTTGGACCCCATCGAACTATTTTTAAAATTTTTCATATGATTAACGTTTACTGAAGTGTACAACCAAACTAATTAAACCTGACCACTTTTATGGCAAAGGAATCAGAATCAGTCCATCTGTCTGTTCAAGTAAAATTGTGGTCAAGCTACAGGTCGCATTTTTTGAGATATTTCGACGAAATTTGGTACAAAAACCTCTATTGGAAAAAAAATTAGAAAATGGATATGATCGGTAAGTTTGTAGAACCCGTCACCATATAAGTTCCTTTTATAATGGAAATCTTTATATAGCAAAAAATCGCAATTCTTAGTATTTTTGACAAAACTTGGTGGAACGTTACCATAATAATTACCAATGTCAAATTTAGACTCAATTGGAACTTTTTTAGAACCTTTTTTATATCTCGATATGACTTATTTGGCAATGTCACGCGTTTACCGATACAACTAATTTAATTGTAGCGTACTTTGTGGAACTAAGTAATGTAGGAAGGGAGTCGGTCAAAACCGACTATAACATTTGCACAATTTTTTTGATGAAATTTTATACACATTCCATATATTTACTAAATTTATCTACAACTATTTCAAGGAGTTGTTTGTTTTTGTCGTCATTGAAAGAAAAAACTACTTGAATTGAAATATTGACCAAATTTTATGCGGTCACAAACTTGAACTTTGTTACACACATTTATTATTACTGTTGCCATGCGGGATGCGGATAACAGATACGCCCACATTTTGCAAAAACTCAAAATCACTCCTTTAAGGTAAAATATAACATTTATTTGTAATGCGTGCTACAGCTTGTGCTACCCTTGTGTGTGTGAAGCGTATCCAAGATTTGGCCTAAGCTAAGTGTTTCTATTCTTACTTGCTTGTAAATATATTGTACTCACTTTAATTACTTTTTACTTTTTGATTTTTTACTTGTTGTTGTCGTATGTTGCAATTTTACATACTTGCAAAGCGCATGCACATTGACATTGAGCTTATTTCCATATATTGCATATAATTCTATAGGAACGCTGTTAGCAAGCACTTGCAATATATGCAACTTTAATCACAAAGATTATAAATAAGTTACTTCCACATTAAGTGTGACGCTTTAGAGAGATGTAAACACTATGAACGGCCACAAATAAATGAATTCTTACGAGACCGCAGAGTTTATATGTCTTTGCAAAAAAATATTAAATACAAAACAACAAACAAAAAACTTAAAAAAAGAACACAAGACAAAATATATTAACTGAGAGTGAGATAAACAGACACTTACGTTACGTTACGTATCAGCATTTATGCACTCAAGTATGCTAAGCACACACGCTATACACTGCTGCTACAACAGCAACATCTTCGTCATTCAACAACCGCTTAGGTGCTGGCAACGGGCAAGCCATACAGCCGTACACACAATTTGTTAACTGCAGACAACAGCCAACTATCTGATAACACAAAGCATACAAAGATTACAATAACAGTATACCATACATGTGAATGTATGTATATTTATGGACATACACAAACAACTTGTATTATATCGACAGAGCCAGACATTGTATTAAAATATGTGTATGGATGTGGGTACGTAAGTACGACGAAGGGATATTTCATGTAATGATTCTTTTTTGTTGTGTTTGGTGTTTTTATTGTGTGTCTAATTTGAAACACCTCCTTCCCGGCCTTCATTCTGTATTAATTTTATAAAAAAAAAAAACTTGACCAACAAACGAACGCTATTATATTTTTCTCATGTGCGAGAGATATCAAGTTGTCTCAGAGATCGCTTTCAATTCAAGCAATCATTAGTAAAATGAAAACTTATTTAACCTTAATTAACACATAAGCTTAAAATTTATTAATGGATGTAATTACCATGAAACGTCTAATGCACAAGTTGTTCCTCTGGAAAATGACAAATTTTGTTACAATAAATTATAATTAAACACTAATGTGAATGAAAATGGATACAATTTTGGTGACAAACAGACACAGCGGCTTACAAGGTATATTGTAAAACCTGTGACACCTCTATCTGGGCGTTACAAGTGCAACAGAGAACTTCTTTTGCACTCTTACAGGCCACAAATAGTTGGAGTAAGTGTGTAAGTATGCAATGAAGAATGCGTTGAATTGAAATTAATTAATTGAAACGCATGCACAAGTAACGCACATGTATATATATTAACAGATAAAATGGAAAATGTACTCTGGCACATGATTGGAATGCTGACGAGGTGGCCGAGTGGTTAAGGCGTTGGACTGCTAATCCAATGTGCTCTGCACGCGTGGGTTCGAATCCCATCCTCGTCGTATTTTTCATATAAAATTTGCCACTTTTTCTTTTTATTGATACACATTTAATTGGATTCGAATATTTTATCAAAAGTAAATTACGTATTACTTAACTTTGCCCCAAGTTTAAATTTAAGTTTTAATCTTAGTCTGCTCGATTTCCCACTTAAGTCGTTGACTTTAATAGCGACTGTTTTATTGATATTGAGAATGCATGCGAAGAATTCAATTTTATTTAGCAGCGCTCATAACGAGTTCGTTTTTCACGGTCCTCATTAATTTTTTTTCGTCCACATTTATGCGTTAAACTGGGTTAGCTTTTTATTTATTTACTTATATTTATATTTATATATTTTATTTATTATTATTATAAATTTTGAAAAAATTTAAATTAAAACAAAAAGAAACGAACGACGAGGATGGGATTCGAACCCACGCGTGCAGAGCACATTGGATTAGCAGTCCAACGCCTTAACCACTCGGCCACCTCGTCTTTAACGCCCTATTCGTTTATATACCTATAAGTGTTAATTAAATAATAGAGTACTGCATTACCGACAACATAAGTTGAGTCCTCCTTATACTATGGTGGTATACTAAGTTTGTCGACCTGTTTGCAAATACAATATTCTTGATCAGCAAGGAAGAGCAAATCTATAAAGCTGATGTCCGTCTGCATGAACCACGTGTGCACACTTTTTAGTGTGTTTTTCACAACAGGCAAAATCGGTTTAAAGTCATGCTCACAATTAACAAAAGCTTCCCTGCCCTACCTACCATGCCTACATTTCGCGTCAACTCACAAAGGTTTTCAACCACATAGTGAAAAATGCATTTTCAAATATCATAAATGTTTGCTTATTTAAGGGATTCCTCTTAACATATAATAAATAATAACACCTCGGAACGAATAAGTGAAATACGTCAAGGAGTTGGCATCAGTAGAACTACAATTACAATGAATTATATAAAATAAATAATAATCAGTATTTGTTCAATTGAACTGGTCCTTGTCAGTAATTAGAAACAAACAAACAAACAAAAATTCTCAAACTGTACCGATGTCGTGCAACAAAGCCAGAAATGTATAAAATAGAAGAAATGTATGCCATAGTAAAGAAGAGTATGGTACATACACACATGCATACTTGCATAATAATGAGCAAATGTAAATAAGATAAGGCAGAGCCAAGAACGTAATATCTAACCATGGATGTCCATTTAAATATATGTATATTCGCAAATATCTTTATGTGCACAAGACATACGTTGATCTTGATTAAGTAGTAGTACCGTTGTAATTTTAATTATTTACTGCTGAACATTTGCTTAGTTTAGTTCATGCATGCCTTGTCTTGTGTAGTTCTGTAAACCTATGCTGTGTCAATGCTTTTATGTGTGTATGTGTGTGTGTGTTGTTTATTTTCCAATTAGCTAAAGATTGTCTTGTTGCATGTTATCAGTTGTCAATATATTGGTTCGCTGGCACCGGTCCTGCCATGGTATGGAAATAAATGTTATTGAAATTTAATAATAAGAGGAAGACAGAAATATTCCAAATATGTGAATATTTGGCGTCTCGAGCTTAACACATTCATAACAAGTGAACAAGTTATATTAGGTGTGCACCAAATCTAGGAGATGCACCCATTGTTACATCCATACGTTACGTTACAGCACAGACCAGTCATGATCATAATTGTAACACACTTTATACTGCAACTTCCGCCCAATAACTAGAGCGAATGATTAGTCTACCAGGTAACGCAACATTATGGTCAATAGTTCAGCAAAAATGCGAAATTTTTATATAAGTTTTCAAATATATTTGTACAGAAATAATCATCGCGTGATGTGCATGCACGTACAAGTGCTCGCTGCTTATATTCATTACAATTGATTTGTATTAAGCCGAAACCCGGAAAGTGTAGCGTACTAAATACTTGAGTTTTGTCTTGTTCTTTAAAAGCGTGAGATTTTCGTTTACTATGACAATTCCGTTACAAATTTTAATTTATGTGAGCATTGTCTAAAACTTAAATGCACACGTTTATGCAGTCGCATCTATAAAACATTAGTCTCAGAAGCAGAAGCAGAAGCATTGTTTACCTACAAGGTGCTGAAGTGTTCTTTGAGAATCTTGTTCTGTTGGTGAGAGTTCGCACATTTATTGTCTGTACCTCCGGTGCTTTGATAAAAAATAGTGTGCTTCTCTTAATTTATGTGCTTTGCAAAGACATGCAATGTCTAAAAATGTTTTATCAAAAACCCAATTTAATCATAGAAATAATTAGGAATGATTTTTCTTTTATTTTCATTATTAGACATCATGTTAATTGCGAGTACACATACACCTAAACTAACGCACACATGCTGCAGCTTTATGTTTACTTTACTTACAGTACCATTATTAGTCCAGAACTGCTTGCACTGCTCAAGTCATAGCCTTGGCGAAAATCCACACAACAGCGGAGCTTATAAAAACCAACAAAAAAAGACACCACTACCGCAACATTCATTCACAAATTCCTTGATCATGTTTTACTACAAACTTCCTTTATCACAATTCGGCGTGTGAATGTATTCACGTCACCTCATTGTGCCTGTGTGTGCAACCCGGTTGTAAGTTTATCAATGTGTGCCACTTACCATCATCTACCATGGGATAGCCTCTCTATAAAGAATTAGCACGTTCCGCACTTGTGCTTATTTGTAATTCGTCAGTTGAAGTGTACACAGTAAGACGTATTAACCAAGGATTCATACCTAAAGAGTAGTCCAATCCAAATTTAATTCCGTCAGTGAAAGAAACAAAAAAAATTATTCATTGTGCAGTGTTACATATTAAGGCGTTCCGAATTGTTGTGGAATTTTATTATCTAAACAAAATTTTTATATTTTACGAACCAACTCAAAAACAGGTGTAAGTGTAAAGGTTCACAATGGTTGAAGAAAATATTTCAAATTTGCAGAATATTTCCGTTACGTTATAGAAAATTTCTTATGTTCACACTTGGCTCCATATCACGGTTACTATCATTATTAAAAAAAAAAAAAAATGTGACTTTGTTTCGGTTAGATCAGCATGATGGGCGATTTTTATAAAATCTTCAAAGAATGCAGATAATCTGCTAACTGAAGAGGAAACATTCTTCTTCTTCTCTTCTTAAAAATATATATTTGTATATAAATAAAGTTGTGCGTTGAACTGAAGGTTATATGTTTAGACACTTGAAGAAATTTCACCAGACACGCTTTCTTCCTTTCAAGTTTTTTTATGAAATTACGCATCAGTTGCCAACAATGTGACAATAAATTAAAAGTTTGTAAACACTTGTTATTATTTACCAATACACCCGTACATTACGTTACATTTGTGCAATTGATGGGTATAGGTACGGTACCGTACATGGTAGTGTCACTGAAATTAGTTAGAAACTGTCACAGCGTTGTAAATATATAATGAAAAGAAAAAGTCAAATTTTAATACCCTACCACCATCACTTAATGGCACAAATTATGCTACAATTAGTTTGGTTGTATCCGTAAACTCAAGTCATTATCACACAAAAGCTACTTCCTGGAAAGATATTCTAAAAATGATGCAATCTGATTCAAATTTTGTGAAAAAATTTTAAGAATTATGTCTTTTTTCCGTATAAAGGCTTCCATTACAATAGGATCTTATATAGGGAGAGGTTCTAAAAATGGTTCGATTCATTCCATTTGTAATAGGGTTCCTTTTTGGGCCAATACACGCCTTTTTACCAAAATTCATCGAAATATCACCAAAAAAGCAACCTACAGCTTGCGCTTAAATTTACCAGAACAAACAGTCGGACAGACGGACATGGTTAAATCGAAGTACGGTGAAGTACGGTTTTTTTGTAAATGGTGGGCACGTATACTTTTCGATCCCGCCTATTTTTGACACTTCGATGGATGGGATAACTATGAATATGCATATCACATTTAAAGTTCATGGATCAGTTTTTGTGGCATTTATGTAGATTTTTGTCGATTGTGGGCGTCTCAGTTAACCAACCATGCCCATTTTTAGCACATGAATGATTGGTATAATTATTAATATTTTTACTTAATTTCAACCAAATTCCTCCATTTTTGTGGTATATAAATGGATTTTTCTTAATTGTGGGCGTGGCTCTAGACCGATTTTGCTAATTTTAAATAACGTGCCTTAATAAAAGTGTCAGCTCAATATCTCAAAATTTTTGCCCGCGAAAATGCCAACTACACACGAACATTCATGTCTATATCGATTCAGTTTTTAATGCTCGTAGCGTCTCTGACACCTCCGCCGGCGTATTGCAAACGAAAAAACAAACTTAGAATACCCCCCATCTTATGTAACTATTTTCGATTAGGCTTAATCATGTACCTGCCACGCCCACTTTTTATATGTAGATGTGCAGGGTATTTAAAATTTAGCCTAAGAAAAATGTTTAAGTTTTCCCACTTGCTTAGTCTACATTTACTTTACAAATGTCCGAAGAGATCGCTTGAAATGTAACTTTTTGGCCTATGAGCAGGCATTGACATTACAGCAATGTGGGCGGGAATAAAAATTCCGTTTTCTAAATATTGTATATTTGTTCAATTTTTTGTCAAAGAAATTCATAAAAATGAAGTAAATGCCATATAATTAGCACAGGTGCCGCTCCCGCTGTTACGAAATCATTTGTATTCATACATTCATACTTCAATCGCCATTTTAATTCAATTAGCATTTCATTACAACAGTAACCTAACTGTTACGGCAAACATAAATTATAATACAAACGCGGTCCACACTCTCCACACTTCTAAACCCACCGAAACCATTATTACATTACATTGAACTTCTAAGTGATTGCGCTTAATTGATTATGGAATCACTACAATTTGGAAAATGATGTTGTCAGTTCTTGATCTACCAACTCATCAATTATATAAAAATTGCCCACCACAGCTGTGCAATTATCTAAAATATGTAAAGAGCGGAGAGAAAATAGAAAACAACACGTTCTACATTTATTGCACATACATACACGTGTACGTGTGTGTACCTTCCCAATATAATTATTTGATGATTTTTATGTTTTTGTTGTACACATCTTGTGAAATTTTAGCTAAGCACACAAATAAACAGCAACAGCATCAACAGCAACAACATCAATACACAAACAATGTATTTTGGAATGATCATCAATACGCCGTTATGGGCGGTGTTTGGCTTACTAAGTCATGTTACGGTTGCGGTGGCTATAACTGTGCCGCAATTAAAAGCTTCACAGCAACAAACACAGCAAACTGCTGGACAATCAACAATGAATTCCGTGCAACAGCAACAACAACAACAGCACCAACAACAACATGTTCAGGTAGCAACACAGCCTCAGGTATCAGTTAACTCCAATGTTCTGTCTGATGCAACAGCCATAGCAACAGCAACAACAACAAACTATAATCATCCACATTTTGGTGCGATAGCAGCACAAGCCACCACAACGCAAGCTTATCGGCCTCAGGCTCAATTTATACATGATAACAACAAGGATGATGTCTTGCCAGAAATATATAAACAACAGCAACAGCAACAGCAACAGCAACAACAACAACAACAGCAGCAATTTAGTGTGGAAGAGGAATTCAATGATCCATATCAAATACTTAATGAATTAACAAGAGATAACTACATGAACGGTAATGGTGTTAACGCTCAACCTCAACTCTCCCATTTACAGGCCTTTTCATCATATTTGAAAAATCTATATTCTCCATTTCATCATATGCCGCCGCCGCTGCCATCACCATTGAACAATATTTACTCCAACATGATTTCGCCCTACGGCATAATACCGTCCGCACCGGCTGCTGCTTTGCCGATTACGCCAAGATTTCTACCAATAATAAGTTACCCGCAACCGATTTATATGGCCTATCCATTTTATATGCCCAGCGATATGATGGGAGGAAATGGTGTGTCCCCCTATACGGTGCCAGTAGCAAGCTACCCTGACAGTCACGAATATGAGGATAGTATGTCACGGGCTAAACAAGATACCAGAGAAACTTATATAAATCGTCGTCTCAGTACAGGATATAGTCCCAACTCTCCCATATATTACGTTCGTGCTCCACCTCCGCCATACATTCTCTTTCCCAGTTTGAATATGATACCATACCATTCATCCTCCTTCACAGCCATGCCCTCGTTTAGTCCAATATATAATGTGCCCATGAATTTCTTGTCTAATGGCAAACCCCATAACATATATCAAATGGGTGGTTCACCCACAGACATACAAGCCCATTTGCAGTTTCCCACTTATCCATACAATCACGGTACAGAACATTCGGGCAATTCACTAAATCGGTTGGGTAGTCAACAACATCATCAGAATTCTCTTCCAGCTGCTTCCCAGTCACAACATTACTTTAATCCGTTCACAGCAGCTGCAACAAATGCAAATGTCGCTTACATAGGTTCGGATGGAATACATACGCCTCAGGAATCCAAATTAACAAATCTAAAGCGTCCCTATTATTTTAATGGGCGCCCAGAAGATATGTACGTTTTGCAAAACCATTTAAAATCGTCTCATGCATCGGAAAATAATTATTATTAAATGGCAAAATATTGCCCTCTCCATAAAAGACTTATTAACAAATAAACTAATATTTAATCGAAATTTACTTACATGACTCTGGTCGGCCAGTTCCGACTATTTACCTATCCTATCTAAAATGTCATATTTACAGACAGGGAGAAAGAGATGTTAAAAATGAACCGATGCGGTCCATGATTAATAAAACACATAATTGTTAGGCCAATTTTATTACCACTTAAACTAGAGCAGATGTAGAGTGTCTACACTTAATTATCGAATTATTGCACGTTATCCACATTATATGAATTGGTTGCTGCCGAAGCTTCCAAAAAAATGATCGTAATATCGCTGGGGTTCATTAAAAGTAAAACTATTTAAGAAATTTGGTTTCGACGTGCCAAGCCAATTTCCAGCAGCTGGCATTATTGAATATTCCGTCATTGGCCATAAAGTATTTGCAGTTAGAGGCAAAGAGTTATCGGTGAAAATTGTAGAACCTCCAAAACTATGCATTTTATGAGGAATGGAGTGCATTTGTGGATAAGCAGCAAAATCATCAGAACGTCTTACCATACCATTGCCCATAAGAGAACTCAATGGATAATAAGTAGTACTCGTGCGAGGTAATCGCCAATACATAGGCGTTGTAGGATCGCTATGTATTATATTTGGTGACGGTCTTGCTATTGGCGTTGGCGTATAAAAGTTCTCTTTTTCATGACGTTTAATCATCTGTCGTTGGGGGCTGGGAGCTGTGATTAGTATTAGAGATGACACTATAATAATTTTAGCATTCCACACATTGAGATATTTCTACTCTTTCCTTACCAATCTTAAAGGAAGCTTTCAACTTAATGTTACCGTTCGATTTTTTAGCTTTGATGCGCTTGATTAACTTTCTTGGCGCTGATTGTATTAAATGATGATTAAGGACACAAACAATTATTAAAAAAGCAGTAAAGATTTTCATGACTATAAAAATGTATTGTAGGTGAGCGCTTTTCAGGAAACTCGTGTACGTTATTAAGTAATATCAAAATCTCAATGATTTTTCAATAACAATGTTATGTTCAAAGCCAGTTTTGTTCATAGACACATATCACGTTGGGTTTACAGCCAAAAGACACTTGCATGCCAAAAGTTGATGGCTGCCAAATATTAAGTTGTTTTAGTTATACCCTGTACTACTAAAGGGTATATTAAGTGTGTGCGGATGTTTGTAACGTTTAACCAGCAAAACCCACACACACCTTCATTTATACCAATCGATTCAGAATCAAAATCTTAATCGTTTTAACCATATCCGTCTGTCGGTCCATATAAAATTGTGCTCAAGCTACAGATCGCTTTTTTTGAGATATTTCAATGAAATTTAGAACAAGGGCATATGTTGGACCTGAGAACAACCCTATTGAAAATGGACTGAATTAAATCATTTTTAGAGCCCCTCCCCATGTAAGCTTTTTTTGAAATGGAGGTCTTTATAAGGCAACAGGTCATAATTCTTAATATTTTTTGACAAAATTTTGGATCCGATCAAACCATTTTTAGAACAGCTTTCCATATTTCACGAAGTGGCTTATGTGGCAATGCCTCGCGTTTTTTCATACACGTAAACTTTTTGTAGCACAATATGTGAAGCTAAGTGGTGTAGGGTATTAAATTTGATCTTGGATCTTGACCGACTATAATATTTTCACTTGTTTTATGTTCATTATCTCATGCATTTAAGCATGTCCGTTTGTCTGTCTAGGTTTTGACCCTAGTTTTTAAGATATTTTGATGATAAATAATAAAAGGTTCCAAGGGTGTATATTATTAAAAAGAGTTTAAATTGGACCATATTGGGACCCTTTCCCATATAACGATCTTCTTTAAAATAAGCCTTTATATGACGATACCATTCTTCATATATTGTCACAAAACTTGGTAAAGAATAGTTAATTGGCTTAATTTTTGACTACGCCAAATTTAGTCTTGATCAGACCATTTTTAGAACCCTTTGCCTATAATGCGTTTTGACGAAGTAACTTAGGGCGCTTACTTAAACATTATGTTCTAAATATAGCATTATTTGTGCAACTGAGCGGTGTAGGGTATTAAATAAGATAACATTTATAGGAAGTAAACAATTATACTTCCCATCCAAATGCAAACCATTCCAAAACATTCCACAATAACTAATAGGAAAGTTAAAATGCGAAGCGCGACTCTGAAAAGTGATATCATTGCCATGATTTGCGCCTTAAGCGTGGTAAAAAAAGCATGTCAACCAGGCTGTGGCCTAAATTACATGAATGATGAGTTGTGATTCGTTCGAAATTTTTTTATTATTACTTAATAATTAAGTGTTTGTTTGAATTTCTCAATTTTACAAAATTTCATATTTTGCGTAGCTGGTAAGACGAGTTTTTAAAACGTCATGACCCAAAGGTAGGCATATCGGCTGACCCTTGAAAACTCCCTTAGCTTGTAGAACGCTATGTGGTGCACAACGCCATGGATCATTTGTATCCGTTTGCCATTTCAAAAGTCGTTGCGTTAGTTTATCCAAGACATCTCTATACTGAGTCTTGTCCAACAAATTTTTAGTTTCCATCGGATCACTTATAATGTCGTATAACTCCCATTCCGGTCGTTGATAATATGTGGCTAAGGATCGATACCAGTTTAACGATCTATGATTAAAGGTATTGTTAAGCATTTCCTGAAATGTGGGCGATGTACAGAAATCTTGGTCAATCGGAAAATATGACCAATAATTTAAATTATGTATTAATTTATAACGTCGGGTGCGTATCATGCGCATGGGATAATCCATAGTGATTTCATGATAATTGTGACTACCAAAAATGGCATCGTCCTCTTGAGGTTGCGGTTCATTATTTAGCAACGGCAAAAGTGATTTTGTGTAAGAATTTGAGGTGGTATTCTTTTGCGCAATTTTAAATACATCCAACACGGTGGGATATATATCCAATAATGATACCATGGCTGCTGTTGTCTCGTGATGACGATGCTTTTGGTTGGGAGATGTCACAATGAACGGCAGCTTGACACCTTGCTCGTACATATTGGTGCGTGCTGCCGGGAAAGGTGGACCATTATCCGAAGTATATACAACCAGAGTAGAATCATCCACGTTAAAATTTTTCAATTCCTTTAATACCAAACCAACTCCCTGATCCAAACGTGATATAGTCATATATTGAGCGGCCAATTCTTTCGCCACCACCTCGGTCTGTGGTAGATAGGGTGGTATTTTGATATTACGCCAATCATAATAAATAGGCTTCCAATCGGGTATAATGCCCATACCCTCTTCACCCGAACCCCAGCGTTCGCAAAATTCACCAAATTCCGGTGTAATATGACCGCAACGATGAGGATCATGAAAGCTTACCATTAAAAAGAACGACTTACCAGCTGCTGTAGCTGTGCGTAAAAATTCCCGCGTATATAATTTAATGTTGGTAATATTGCGACCAATCTGATTGATGGGATGCTGCTCCTCCGTTTGCTCATAATCAAAGTAAAAGTTACTGGATGGACCCACATGCTTCTTGCCAATAATACCGGTTAGAATTCCATTTTCCGTCAATTTCTGTTTCAAGACATTTGGTAGGGTTTGTGTTTGTGGCAAAACATTAAAATTATGCACTCCTTGATGTAAGCCGTACATGCCGTTTGCGTGACTGGCTTGTCCAGTTAAAAGAGCTGCACGACTCGGTGAACAACTACTCACAGAGGTGAATGCGTTGTTAAAGAGAAGACCCTGATCAGCTAAGGCATCTAAATTGGGCGTTTGAACATATTTATTTAGATACGCTCCCATTTCGAAACCGGCATCATCAGCCAAAACTAATAAAACATTTCTAATCTCTCCACAGAGAGCGCACACCAAACTTAAGCTCAATATGACAGCTTTCGTATAAAATACAAACATTTTATTTGTGCTATATGGTCAACTGAGTCTGGGTATGGGCAAGCTGGCTTGACTTTATAACCGCAGAGCTTCACTGTAAAATTGAAACTGAGCCAAAGGTTTTTTAAAACAATAAGCGGAAGGTGTAGAAAGATCAGTTTATTACTCTTTCTTTCGTTATAGTTTTTGTGCAAAATTACTTTGTGTGGTATCCTATATAAAGGTTAACGGCACTTTTTGTTACTTATTTCAAATCGTTTTCTCTCATTTAGTAGGTTATGAAAGTAGCTTATATTTAGCTTAGAGCAAGTGTTGAATACCCTTCATCATTGGCTTTAATGTTATATATTTTTTAAGTGTGAAAAATCTGTATTTGTGTAGGGCGTGGTAGCTACTTCATTTTACCACTTTGAAATGCATTCAAGCCTTTGAGTTAGTTTTCTACTTGAGCTGAAACATAATAAATACAACATTGGGGGCGGGGCAGGTTCATGATTATGTCCCCTAGAAGAATATTACGCATCAATTTAGAAGTTGAATTCCACCAATCGGATGTTTATAAGATGTGAGCATCGCATATATGTCACCCGCTGCAGTCCATTTTCAGCTAATTGATGGAAAAAATAAATTTCAATTTCATACTCACAACTAACATTTTTGTGTTAGTGAGAGATTTTCTTGTCAGGCTTCAATTTATATAAACTTTCTTGACCTTGTCGTTGTAGACATCTCATGGTCTTGGATTTAAATGCTTATGAAAAATATATGGATAGTATGAACTATTATCATCACAGGGCAACCCGAAGTGACTTCAATGTGGCAACACTTTATCAAAATTATAAGGTATTAGCGTGTACACCAACCTCATCCACCGCAATAGCAAATGTCTTAGATAATTATACCATTGCATGATTTATCTATGGCTAAATTTATATAAGTTTCAAAAGTTCCTTGGTGAGCATGTTTTCAATGTGTTTTTTTTTGTGCATTTTATATAACTTACTTGCCCTAATAATTGGCTTTTTCAAATTTGAGCCTAATCGGACTATTTTTAGAACTCGTCTCCTTATAATGATATTTCAGTCACAAAAGTGACTTATGTGGCAATGCCTTGTGTTTATGGGTAGGGTATTAAATAATCGGACTTGACCGACTATAACACTCTTACTTGCTTTTAATAAGTTTTAATAGTAGATACGAGAAGATTTTTCTATTTAAATCTTTTATATAAAAATGAAAATTAAACAAGTGGGAAAAGTAAATTTAGTTTAGACCACATCTGAAATACCCTCTCTCTCTCTCTCTCTAACCAATCCAAAATAAACTTTCCGCGGAGGTATTTCTCACTCAGAAGGCGCACTTAGACGTTACGAACATTTTATTGAACGACGGGACGAGAAAATACCAATCCAAAACGGGTTTTCCATTTTCCGATGTCCACGTTTAATTTGTGTACAAAAACATCATTAATTACAGTACGTTTCATTTCCACAAATTATGTTTTAAGATACCATTCATCGCCACCATCACAGACACCTTTTCGCCCACTACCTTTGCACACTCACATTCATGATAATAACGAAATCATTATATTTTTGAAAAATTCTATTTTATACTATACAATAGGTGAGTGAACATGATTTTCATGAAATTTTGTTTACAAATACGATAAAAATGATATTTGCTTATTGCTCCTTGGGTGGTACGCCGTATGAAAAGTAGCGGAAGAAAATCTTTTTCATTTTTTTTTCTTTATTAGATCTCTTGGCAATATATGTGTAAAGTTGTATAAATGGCGATTTTATTGTTTTTATGTTTTTTATGCGGTTCGTTTTTATATAAACCTTATAAAAATTTCTCATTTTTTATACCCTCCACATGATATGGGGGCATGCTAAATATGTCGTTCTGTTAGCTTTTCTTTTTTTTTTTATTTTGTTTACCAAAAGAAGGCGTCAGCGCTACACAGAGGATATAAAATATATGTGTAGTCTTGATCGGTCAGTGTGTTAATGTAGAATATATTTCTTTGTTTTTATTTGCTTTCAGCTCTTGAAGCTCGATTGCTATTTAAAATTAACAAAATCGGCTAAAGATTACGCCCATAAAATTAACAAAAACATATCACGGACGCAATAATAAAGTTACGGCAGCTATGTGCAAAGTTGACAAAAACACCTTACTTTTATGTATAGTCTGCATACATTGTATAGAAAGCGTCTCAATGGAGTATTATTGTTGTTGAGGGCTAATGATTGCCTCTTCAAATTCATTCGTGTGTAAAACTTTGGAATATAACCAATTAAGAAGGAACCTGTCTCAGGAAAATCTTATTAAACAAAAGTTTGCACATGTACAACAAGAATGCTAAGAAGAAGAAGGAGAAACAATTGTTGCAAATGTTAAAGAGAGTTAATGAATAAATCATAAGCACTGCATGATGTTTCCAGTTTAATTACCCAAAAGACCGAGCGAACAATCACACACTTACTTAAGCGTACAATATTACTTAGAATAGCTTCTAATGGAATAACAATTGAAACGTTAATGTTTACTTAATTACATCTAATTGTATCATTAGAACAATGTGTGCGTCAACGGCAAAGATTTTTCATAAAAGTTTTTCTAAACGTCACCCATCAAGTGGCTGGACTTGAAGCACTTTAAGGAAGCTCCATTAACACTTTACACAAATGAATTCATATCAAATTATTATATGTTTGTAAGATTAATGTTTAGATTCTATGTGTAAAATAGCATGAGAATGATGACCCTTCAATACTTGACTCTGTTGACATGGGAAACTTTCTTTTAATTACTCGAACTTGAACGTTTTACAAGTGGCATATAGACAAAAAAAGAAAGAAAAAGAAGAAGAAGAGGAATTGATTTTTTTAAACCACAATTTCAATTTTAAACTTTAAATAGTAAATTTTTTGCTTTTTATTACTTTAGTGAGGGAGTAGGAAGGTTTCCTCGTAAATATAAAGAGAGATTCACTAATAAAATACAACAAGTAAAAACAACTGAAAATGTTATAGACGGTCAATATATTACCATTCATTTAATACCCTACAACTTATTATGCTACAATTAGTTTAGTTATATTAGTAAACGCGCCATATAAGTCTTTTCGTGAAATATTTTTATATGAGAAGGAATCCTAAAAATAGTCCGATCGGGTTCAAATTTGGCACAGTCAAATATGAAGCTAATAAGCTATTCTTCACCAAATTTTGTCAAAAAATGTTAAAAATTGCGATTTTTTTCCGTATAAAGACTTCCATTATAATATAATCTTGTATGGGGAGGGGTTGTAAAAATGATCCGATTCGGTCCATTTTCAATAAGGAACTAATATATGTCCTTGAACCAATTTCTTATCGAAATATCTTAAAAAAATGGGACCTTTAGTTTGTGCACAAATTTACTTAGACATACAGAAGGATAGACGGACATTGTTAAAACGATTCAGATTTTGATGTTGAATCGATCGGTGTTTTTGAAGGTGGAATTTGCATTTGCCGTTTACTAGTTGCAAACATCCGCACAAACTTAATATACCCTCTTACCACGTGTGCTGTAGGGTATGAAGAGATCCTACAAAGTACATATATATATATATTCTTAATCAACAACAAAACCTGAATCAATCCGAACATATGCGTCCTTATGTCCGCATATCTGGCTGTTATTGGGACTCTCACGGTCGTAAATTTCGAGATATTTAGGTAAAATTTTATACAAACACTTCTAGTCCGCCGGCCTATGTAAAATTTTCTTTTTCATTGGTTTTATATTTTAGTGAAAATCTATAGGAATGTCACCATTGACATGTATATTACATTGAATGTTTGTTGCGCATACTAGCCATTCGGGCATAGCGTTGGATTGTGTATCACTATTTCACTGAATTTATATAACCACTGAATGCCCTTACTTTGCGCAGACATGTGTTCACATACATACATATAAAACGTACCTAAATAATTGATTAAGTACACATATGTAAATCACTCCGCTGAAGTGTTTCGTTCCAATTTATTACCACCACAATATTATAATTATCAGATGTCTGCTTGTAGAAAGCTTTCTAAGAATTTCCCATCTTGACCATTGGCGCACATGCCCCAGAACAATATAAATGAAGAATAAGAAGACGAAGAAGAAAACTACATAAATTTAGAGCACTTGTATTTGCAATTAATTGAATATTTAAATTTCTCTTTAATTGCAAATCACAAAGAGTTTAAACCACATACAGCCACACGGTATACAATATCTGTGGCGGAGCCATGGCGTATAAAACCTAAAATGTATGCATAATAAAAATAATAAAAAGGTCAATTACGATAAGTAAATATCTAGGTATTGTGTTGTGTTTTTGTTTTGAAAAGCACACGCAAAAACACATTTGCGCTCAAGAAGCTACACAAGTGGATATTTTAATACCTTTACTTTATTATGATACATGTAATGTAGTGCGCAGTAATAAAATTTGCGAAAAAGAAGAAAAGTTAAATTGAAACGTTGGGACGATTTTTAAAATCCCTCGGCCGATGTTTTCCAAAGAAGATAAGCTTCAGTTTTCAACTCAATATTTCAACTTTTAAACACTTCAGCAAGTTTGCCATACCGCGTGCGTTTGCAACACACTTCAAAATATACATATTCTTGATCAATATCAAAATTTGAATTGATCTAGACTTGTTCGCCTATTGATGGCACTCTCGCAATGGCATAAATTGTAAAATATTGTGCTGAAATTATGCACTCTTCACAACCAGATCGTTATTTATATTGGTCAAAATTGATCGAGAGCCACGCCCACAATTTAATGTATCTATCAATTACAAAAATTGAGTTAAAACGTTCAAATTTGGTATACATATTAATAGTTAGTGGGCGTGGTCGGATGACAGACACACCCACAATTTGAGAAAAGTCTTATTTGGGGTCAAAATCGATTTTCTTAAGCATGCTTACATAATTAACTGTCACGCCCCCTTGTTTGTAGGCAGATATGGCGGATATTTAAGATTCAAGGCCTAAAGCAACACTCAGTGTTTTACTTGTTTTGAACCAGTAGTGAATCATTTCCGCAGACTAGATTCTATCGAAATATCTACCATTTGTTGGGTTCTAAACGTTGCATTTGAAACGTTTTAATACAGGAATATAAAGGTACCTTCATCCTTTGCTTGGTGGATGTTTTATTGAAAAGACATTAGTGTTGCAAAATGTTTATTAAATTTTTAATGTACTTATGATGCTATTAAAGACACATTTTGATCAATTTTTATTGAATAATAATTTTAATCAATTACAACATAAACACACTTGTAATTTTAAAATAACAATAACAACAACAACAACAACAACACTCTTGCTATTAAATTCGCAGACAGTTAAGAGGCGGAAATTTATCTTGGCATGAGCAGCGGCAACCATATATTATGACAGAAGAAAGAGAGAGAGGGAGAGGGTTAGAGAATATTTACAAAATGTGTGCGATGGGCAACCGCAACACGTTCTTCCTGCAGCTAAAGTGCACAAATATAACATCTTTACAGAAGAGCCGCACTCTATAAAACTCACTCATTAAACGCAACTGAACTAAGATTGTTTACAATTGCAGAAGACATTAATAAGTGCAAAATAATCATAATTATTATTAGATCAAGACGCGGATTGCTACTACAATATAAGTAAATGTAAACAATTTATCGAAATGCTTCAAATTTGATAAAAACAGAAAAGAAAACTCCAACAAATAATCTCTTCACGTGTCTTCATTAATAACAGAACGACTCTTGTTGTTGTTATTATTATTTTTGTTTATTCTTTTCCCAGCAAACACAATATAATACTAATAGGTGTGTTTGTATGTGTTGTACATTTTTATTATGCACGTTTACTTAAATTGATCTTTATACCAACGCATAAACACAGAGCAGGCACTATACAGCCTATTCAAACACGTACAAAGTGAGCTAAACGGTTGCTGTGGGATATCCACATACACACAATATATCGTAAGCCAAGTTCCATTAAACACATTAAACAACACATACTGGCAGAGAGCGCAGTACGTACTTGTGTGTTAATGTGTGCATGTGTGTACCAGAAGAGAAGTCAAACCGACAATCTAGCACATAATGTTTTAATGGCTTCGGGCTTGTGGGGTTTTATTATTATTGTATGTATTATAACGGGTTTATGTAAACAATCACTGTGATATGTGCACATCATCTACACATACACACATAGACACATATGCTGGAGTAATAAGAAATTTCCATATTATTTCAACTATTGATATGATGTACGTGTTTTTTTGTATGTAAATGCTCGCATATATATGTAAGGTGTTGTTGTTATTATTGTTGTTGTTAACTTATTCTTTATTTTAGGGTTAGCTACTTAAACCAATATATTGTACTGTGTGTGTACTGCAATCTCATTTTCAAAAATACATTACGGTTGATTTTCTATGCTGTTCAGCTCCATTAGTGTTGTCATGAGTTTTGTTTGTTTGTTTACTATATCCTTCTTGTTATGTAATATTGAATGTATACCAAGTTTGTTATTGCGTTTGCCACATCCACAAAACACATGTCTATATACTTCATCAGCCAATTTAACGTTGTACCGTATGTTTGTGTGTGCTTTTGTTTTTAAAACATTTACTTTCGCAAAAGTTACGATATTGAGCTGAAGTATGTTTTAAATATACTGCGTTGAGTTCAGTTATAGCTGAAAAGTTCAAATTTGATGTATAAGTTTAGGTATATAAACTCTACCCACCGATGTGTCAAAAATGAGCATAGCGGGAAAACAGACACACCCACACCGACACCGCATTTTGTCAGTAATCGATCTTTAAAGTGAATCGAATGATTCACCCTCTAAAATATATAGTCTTTGAAATTAGACGCATTGGCACACTTACAGTACTTGTGCAGATGTGAAGGGTATCTCAGATTCGGCATAAACCAAATTTACCTTTATTTTTTACTTGTTTATTTGTTACATCTATCGCCACTGCAATCGTATAAAAATTTAATTGTTTCGTTGCTGTTGCTGTTGTTGTTGCTGTTGTTGTTGTTGTAATTGCCGTTTAGATAGACTCTGTTAATGTTTTTACAAGTTTTCTAAAAACAAAAATGTTTATTACATATATCACACAGGATGGGCGGAAGGTCGATTTTTATTTTATTTCACCCAAAGCGTTTCTTGTTCGATATGAGATCCGTGATAATTATGCGTGTGTTGCTGTATTTGCACAATGGCGCAAAAGTATCACTTTGTTAATAACAATTACAGGATAAGTAAGCTGAGCAAGCGATGAACCAATGAGGTGGAATACAATTTATAATACACACACACACAATATGATTATTTAGATTTTGAAAATTTATACATTTGTGTAGGAGTTTAAAATTTTTTTAAATTCATTTCGTATGCTATGGCAACAACAACAAATAAACTGCAAAGTGAAAAACTTTGGCGGCCTTCCTTACTAATGCGGCGCTTAATGGTAAAAAAATAATTTATTTCACTATGACTGCAAACCTTTCATATCACTTAACGGCTTACAATCTTAAAATTCGTATGGATTTCGAATATTAGACGTGCAGTCCATGCTATTTCCTAAAACGCTTTATATGATAGTTTATATTCATTACCGAAGCTGTCCCAGTGGCTTGATCGGTGTCGCACCATTGAATTTTGTTTAAACATTTTCCATCGATTGGCATCAAGATTTCGATATAAACAATTTCGCGCCTCCACATTCTATGCATATACAAATGACAACATTGACAAAAATTAAAATGTTTAAAAACAGAAAAAGAGTTTTCCACCTATGGTATGAAATGAATAAATCGGCCTTGACTGACTTTACCATCTTCACTTGTTTGAATTAAATTGAAAGAGAAACAAGTAAGAAAACTAAATTGGACTTCGACCAAATCCTGAATAGCACATCCACAACGGTGGGCGTGGCAGATATATATATATTTAGCGTTGCTAATGGAATGGCAAATTGATGGATGTGGGGGGTCCACATACCTAAGATGCGGTGGTATAAAAACAATATTGGTGAAAAATTTCATTCACTCCTAAATAAGTCTTATAATAAAGATATTACTTGAGCGTCTTGTGTGGCAATCAATTGAATTTGTCTGTCGTCCTTCTTTCTCTAGTTTTTTGGCACCGTGGCACATACTGACAGCTCATTAAAGATTCCAAACAGTTCTCTAAAATTCACTTGTCGTTTATAAAAGCCATTAATGCGCCACTGTATCTCCCCCCCTGTGCAAGCTTATTAAGCCAATAAGTTAACAATAATAATCACTAAATTGTGTCCTTGTATTCGGTGCTTTCTTTTTTCTTTTGCTTTCGAAGAGAACACATTTAGGAAAAAAGTGTACAGTTTTCTAAAGAAAGCCAATCAAGAACGTGCTACATTTTTATTTTCTATCATTACAATTATTTTTTTCTTTTTCTTTTTGTTGTTGTTGTTGTTGTTGTCGCTTTTTAACATTTTTGCTTCTTCTAACATCTTGTATAATGGTGTAGACATGTAATTTGTCCTTTCTGGGTGCTCAGTGTGTGCTTCATCAGAAAGGAAATTGGAAATTGCTGTTGCAACACGTATAAGGTGGAGAAATGATGATTTCACTTGTTCGGTTACTGAAGAGAATGGGAAAGAAATGAATTAAGAACGCATTTATAAAAGAAAAAAAAATGATGCGAGAAGGAGCAAAGTGGGAGGAATTCTATATTAACTTGATTCATAACAAGCGATTCATTGTAAAGAAAACTGCATAATTTTTCGGTTTTTTCTCTCTCCTTTTTTATTATCAATGAAAAGTTTGAAAGGTTACAAGAAACGTCATAAATTATTTTCAAAGATAACACCTTAGCAAATGTGTAATTGACCATAGAACACATATTCTACTTAACGCAGACTTTTATCGGCATGAAAAAACATGTCGAGTGTGTTGCCCTGCATATGTATGTAAATGGTGGACTCTTCAATTAAAATTCACTCCCATTCCAAAAAAAAGAACATTTTCCCAGACAAATAAACATTTGAACCGTTTATTTATAGATTTTACAAGCGAACGCTTTTTTAGATTCTTGTAGCGACTGCTTCGGCAGAAAACGATATATTAAGTTGGTGTAGATACTTGTAATATACAAAGAAATTATAAGCATCGACTTCAAATGACTTTTTGAATGAGCTTCTTGTTAAGAAGGAGGCAAGCTTTTACACCGTCGTACTCTGCAATGAAATGTGTCGATCGTCACATAGTCTCGGCAGTTTCTTAAAACTTCTTATTTATATGCAGTTTCATTGGGATTGCCAAAGAGTTTCAGTGGTCGATTTTGACCATTTATTATATTTTTGATTACATTTTTTGTACTGAGAATCAGAGGAATGAAAACTGTGTTAAATAGTTTGTAACTTCAGTGCACAGAAGGGCACCAAGTGTATTCTGGAATGAAATTCTGCATCAGTTTCATCAAGGAAATCTGAAAAGTGGTAAATTTTTAGGAGTTTTTTTCCATTTCCCCACTCTTGAGAGTTACATGCTGTCATGTGGTGGGTGTTCAAAACTTCGTCTAAAACAATAAATTTCTCAATTACTTAAATGTCCAGCCTACCCGAAAACAAAAAAAAATGGAAATAATTGAATGAAAAACATCTACTCTTCCAAATTGTTTATATAAATAATACATACACGCATACACACTCATACTCAACGGTAGGTGTAATAACCGAATTGTTGTTTTTACCTACAGCATCGTTTTAAACAATAAAATCAACTCTGAATGAAGCATCAAAAAAAAAGAAAAGAAGAGCAAAAACGAAAATTAAAAATGGACGCGTATCACACATATAACATAACTCGTACAACTTTTTATAAATACCAAATTTTATAAACCGTTCTTTATCATATTTATTCAAGATTAAGGATTTATTAAGATTTTGTTAATAATAGAGTAGATGCAAATTTAAGATGGAATTGTTGTTCGTTCGATTTTGTGCGTGTGGGATGGTAAAGTCCAGAATATTTACAAAGTCAGACTTATTGCCTATTTATTTATAGTGCACATGCATGTACTCACATTTTCATCCTATAAATGTGCCACAAAAATTGACCTATGAACATATGCATATTTGAAAATATACCATCGATCGATGTGCCAAAAATGGGTATAGTCGGATAACAGACACGCCTAAAATAAACAAAAATCTACATATCTGCCACAAATGTTTACCTAAAAAGTTGAAATTTAGTACGCACATCCATGGGATAATCCATCCATCTAGATTCCAAAGATGGGCGTGGTCAATGAACAGACTCGCCGAATTTCACGTACAACTCGACTTGCAAGCTCATGCGTAATATATACACTATTAGAAGGTGTAATCACATATTTGCCACGCCCACTAATGTAGATGTGAATGGTATTTAGGATTTGGTCTAAGCCAAATTTAGTTTTCTTACTAGTTTCTTTTGTATGTGTTTAATTATTTATTGTGGGTGGTCTTATCAGATCCACCGTTTGTTAACGTAGTTGTTGTGTTTGGAGTGTTTCTACTTGTTAATGTCACCCAAAACGGAACAAACAAAACTTAGCCAGTGAGATTAGTATGATTTATTATTGTATTTAGAAAATTCACACAGTTGGTTGGTGGTCTGGTCTAGACTTGATGATGTTATTAAGTGCTTCCACCGAATGCGACTTCTGGAAATTCGCTTCTTTTTGTACTACGTACAAAAATGACACTATATACTATATACATTTTTATATGAGAACTTCCTTTCTACTCAAGCCACTGAACGTGGTTTTCTGAAAGATGTTTTCTTTGTATGGTGCAGACTGTAGCAACCATTGATGATTATGCCAAATGTACCAACACACGTACACAATAATTAATTAATGTGGTATCTTCAACACAGTATGTGGTGACGACACATTTTCAAGTGTATTGTGTAGAGTGGCCATAATTCTTAATTGTACGCACTGTTTAAATAAACAAACACTCCTGATATGCTTATGAAGTAAGGTCCACCAGAGCTGTGGTAATGCAATCGGAAGTTGATATTCGATCAATGAGTTTTGTTGAGATTTGTTTGTTTGTAAACAAACTGTGTAATAATTGCAATAGTGAAGCGCAGGGCACGCGTACGTAGTGTGTACGTAGGGTACGGGTATGTTTAGCGTTGTAATCATGTGCTTAGAGGCGTCAACTCAAGTAGCAGCTAACCGGTTAATGGTGTAAAGTTGTGTCGCCTTCGACACCAAGGCGAAGAAACATTTCCATCTAGACTTACCCGCAAAAGAACGGTGCAGAGTCTAATGCGTATAAACAAATAGACTGAATTTCTTAACATCAACGCACGCACGGAGTCTACTGGAGTAACATTCATTATTTGTTCAAGTATCAATGTGTATAAATATTTATTTACAGGTGTGTGTGTGTGTGTGTGATCAACTCTTTTTCACTAATTCACAACTGAATAAACATCAAGGAACGGAGAAAATGCCATCGTCAGGCAGATGAGATGGAGTTCGAGTCCGTCAACAAATCATAATCGATGAATTTGGAGTTTGTTTATTTTTAGTGTGCATGTGTGTATGTGCAGCAAGCAAACTAAAGTCAATTTCTAATTCATTGTTTTGCCTCAGTACAGCTAAGCATTCGTTTGTTTGTTAGTGTTAATATTTTTGTTTTGTTTTTTGTTGAGCACACTTTCCGAGACACATTGAACATAAAACTTGAAATTGTTATTTTTGGAGAAATTAAGATCATTAGCTGTCAGCGTTGATAAAAAGAAGTGAAGTCAATTATTTATGGAGAGGTGTCTCCAATAAGAAGGTGCTATTGTACATTACATGAAGCATATATAATAAAATACTTAGAAAATGTTTGTTAGCACCGTGTGAACATTTCACACACTCTCTCCATCTTAAACCCAAACTTGAAGCGATTTTCTTAGTCAATTTGTTTGAAGCATGGGAAAATTGCTATAGTCGGTTATATCCAACCATATAATGCTCTATATATCATGTTAGATGTTTAGGTTAGCATAACCGATCACCTTTACAACCCTTTTCGGGTTCTCTGTTACTTATGATAATTTTAATTTGTTCGATGCATCATTGGATTCTATTAATGCGATTAAGGATACTATTGTACGCAATCGGAATGGTTGTTTTTTAATTTTTGTAAATGTATTGGTAAAATGTCTCTCTCTCTCTCTCTCTTTATACCCTCCACATTAAAAGGGGCTTATACTAAGTTTGTCGTTCCGTTTGCAACTCTAGATTAGGCGTGAATGTCTGTGCGTCCGAGAGTTCGTGTGCTCATCTATTGATGGCATTTTGAAATATTGAGCCGAAATTTTGTACAGGTACTTTTAGTTTTTGTACGCAGATCGCAGAGACACGCCCACAATAGACATAAATCTATACATTTGCCACAAGAGTTGACCTATAAACTTAAAATTTAGTGCACTTGTTAAAGGTTAGCCCAACCATCGATGTACCAAAAATGGGCATGGTCGGATAACAAACGCGTCCACAATTTACAAAAAACCATATTCAACGTACAACTAGACTTGCATGCTGATACGTAATACATGCACTATTAAAGGGCGCTATATATATATATATATATATATCTGCCATGCCCACCGTTGTGAAGGTGGAGGGTATTTAGGATTTGGTCTAAATCAAATTTAGTTTTCTTACTTATTTTTTACTTATTTTTGATGCACGTTTATGCACTTGTTTTATTCGTTGTTTATGTTATAAAGTATTTAAAATTAAAAAGAATGAAATGTTATATATAGAGAGTGTGTAAAATACACGCAGTTGTATAGAACTATTCGTCCCGTGTGCGTAAAGTAAACCATTTATTTATTAAGTTGATTTATTTACAAGCCGTTGGAAATGAACGAAATTCAATTAATGTAGAGACGCTTTCGTTTTGTTCAAAAATATCAATAATTAGTAGTTGTTTACATCAACTGATCCTTATATAGGTTTTTCCACATCTTTTGTCTTTTTTTATAGTTTCATTTGTTTATTTTGTGTGCTTAATGGTTTATGGTACCACTAATAGTGTTTAGCTTGCTTCAAAACTGTTGGTTTGTGTAGTTGAAGAAAAGAGGATTTCAAATTGATTTTGACTGACAGGAAGATCGGCACTTTTATGAAGCATTTCCTGTTAAGTAGTTTTCTTTCGAAAGAGTGAAATTATTTTTTATTTAATATAAATACAACGGAGGTGGTCTCGTGCGGTTGAAAATTGGTATCTTCACTAACTTGCATCTGCCTTCATAAACTTAAATACTGAAAACTGTCCTCTCTTTTATGGGTTCGCAGAACGAAAAGTCAGAAATGAGGTCTTTCTTACGAATATCTGCGACCAATAGATTGCAAAGGTCATAGACAGTCCAGATGATCAATAAACAAAATCTCTTAAGAAACTCAAGAAAATGCTGCCAAAATATTTTTTTTAAATCTTTAATGCGTTGATTGCTTTTGGGGCTGAACATATAGATTCAGTCCATTTCCATTTGGTGATGAATCCAAGTTTTATCAATAGTTGTAAAACAACACTCAAAATCTGTTTTTGTTCCTCTTCTTAAAATGATCCAAACGGAGATAGTTTTTGTTGAATTTTTAACCTTTTCTTTTCATTTGTAATTCTCTGTAAAAAATTTGCTATACCCCTTTATATGGTAAGTCTGTGTTGTATGAGAAGTTTTAGGCAAAGTCAAATTTTGGTCATTAATGTGTTAAATAATGTCCGGGCGTCAACTGCGTGGATCATATTCAACGCTTGCATCTAGCGATGAATCTCGAATGCCAATTTGCAAAACATTATTTTTAGTGGCGATGATTTCCCTAACACGGAACAATACTTCATTTCTTATTAGTACGTAAGCGAACGGTTGTTTTGAGGAGCTTGTGTTTAGAAATGAAAATTTACAAGACTTTGCATCAATAAACAATAAAGAGCGCTTCCTCAGTAGAAGAAATTGAAATCATCAAATAAATTAAAAACCGCTTAAGATGTTTGTACATCACTACAAGCACTTTTATGAGATCAAGGTTGTTATTGATCAGAGTTATTGGTCAATTTATTGTAATAATTAATTTTAATTCATTTACGTACGCTCACGTACATATACATACATATATATCCAAAGTGGCATTTTAAGTGGTCTTTAGTGTTCTTGCAAAAAAATCTTTTAAGAAGCTGTTATGAAAATATTTTTATACACTTCACATAAGATGGAGAATATATTAAGTTTGTCATTCCGTTTTGCAATGCCCAGAAATAGGTGTCAGGGACACTAAAAAATATATATATTCTTGATCGGCATCAAAAACTAAGTCGACGAACGACCGTGTGTTCTTGATATTCTCACGGGCGTAAATTTTGAATTATTGAGCTGAACTATTGTGCAGACACTTTTAGTTTTTGCACGCAGATCGCTATTTGAAATGGGCAAAATCGGTCAAGATCCACGCCCACAATTGACAAAAATCTTTTTATCTGCTACAAAAATTAAGCAATTAAGTCGAACTTTGGTAAAAATATTTATAATTATACCATATCTCGATGTGCAAAAAATAGGCATGGTCGGATAACAAGCACGGCCACAATTTACCAAAAAACATACTCAGCGTAAAATTAGACTTGCAAGCTGATATGTAGTACATGCACTGTTAGAGGGCGCAACGCCCAACGTTGTGGAGGTGGAGGGTATTTAAAATTTGGTCTAAGCCAAATTTAATTTCTTTCCTTCCTTTTCATTTACTTAAATGCTTAAACTGTGATGTGCTTGAGCAGCTTTCAAGTGTTTGCATCCATTTATGTAGAAAGCGAGAGGCACAGTCTTCTTTTTAAAGCAAAACACATTCATACACTTGTAATGGCAATTCTCTATCCCAACCACCACCAATCACCACTCAAGGGGCCAGATCATTTTAAAAGGATTTTTCATAATCTTTATTAGACGGAGATTGTAACGAAATAAGCACATGTTTACGCTTAATGCGAAACACTTTCTATGTAAAATATGCGGCTTGCATTTGTTTACAATTCACACCTTTCAGAAAAACTCTATTTTCTTAACCGTTAATCGTTGTATTTGTTTGCCCTGTACTATCACGCTATCACATAAAAATATTTGTTGTGCGTTTGACTCGTCATTAAATTGATTTTTCGACGACTTTAGTGATTTACACTCCACATATAAACGTTTAATGATGGATGCCCACAAAAAATAATACGAACGATACAGTCGCCACTCTCAAATGCAATTATTCCCATTTCCCATTTCACCGCCGCTCTTGCCAAGGATGCACATGCACAACCATGTGTGTTTACAATTTAAATTGTGTTGTTGTTGTAGATATTTTACAATTTTCTGGTTGATTATTTCTCCATTTCTGTTTGTTGTTGCATTTTATTGAGTTTACGTTGCCTTACCTAAAACAACGTGCGTTTGTTTGTTTGTTTGTTGAGACTGGAAGCCTCTGAATGATGAGCAGCCAAATTGTTTTGAAAATGTATTCTTACATAAATAAACCATAAAATCGCTATTGTATCAATCATTATTGAATTAAGAAAATAATTCCGTTGTTTTAGATTTGCAAAATACACACACACACTCGCGTAAACTGAATGGTTTGATAAAAAAAAGTAAGAAAACTAAATTTGACTTGGGCCAAATATGAAATGCTCTCCACATCTTTAAAGGTGGGTGTGGCAGAGAAATATATATTGCGCCCTCTAATAGTGTGTGTATTACGTATCCGCGTGCAAATCAAGTTTTATGGTGAATATGGTTTTTTATAAATTGTGGCCGTGTTTGTTATTTGACCATGCCCACTTTTGGCACCTCGATAGATGGTATAATTATAAATATTTGTACCAAATTTCAACTTAATTGCTTAATTTTTGTAGCATATAAAAAGATTTTTATCAATTGTGGGCGTGCCTCTTGATTTTGCCCATTTTAAATAGCGATCTGCGTGCAAAAACTAAACGTGTCTGTACAAAATGTCAGCTCAATAACTCAAAATGTACGCCCGTGAGAATGCCAACAACAGATGGACACACGGACACATGAACATTCATGTCTAGATCGATTCAGTTAAGGAGTTTAGGAAACTAAGTGGTGTAGGTTATTAAAATTAAACTGATAATAACATAATTTATGGAACCAAGTGATGCAGGTTACTAAACGGTCAAGTATAAGCGACTGATTGTTCGGTGTTTTTCACTCTTCAGCATCCAAGATCTTATTAACCTTGTGCTCTTCTTTTAATAATGAAATTGATAAAAGGTCATTACCGATATTCCAAGATCTTAGCTTAACACTATATTTATATATATATTAAGACCGAGTTAAAACGAAACATACACGAGTATATATATTTTTTGTGGGATTTGCTTCTTGAACCGATTTGGCCCATTTTCAACAATGTGTTGAGTTTTAAAGTGAAACAAGAGGACTTATATATATATAACTAATATAAAAAGGAAACTAAGAAGGGAAACTAGACGTATGAGTATTAAATATATTTCTAACGCACCTTAAAAATTCCTCACTTAAAGGTAGATCACCATGATCATCACTCCCTATGGCTCTCGAATAATGAATATAAATAAATTCACCTTTTTTACTTTAAGCCATGTTTTCTACATTTTTTATTTTATTAAACTATTACTCAACATTCTCAATAATTTCTACAATTTCCACAATTTCTACAATAAATTTACATTAGGTTGAACTTAACACTACAGCCGAGTCAAGGTAATTCCGAACAATGGCAATCACAAAGTTGATTGGCAACCTCTGCTAATTGAAGGGTATTTAGAATTTCAGAACACTTGAAAATTTCAGTATAGCTGCGAAGAACGTTATAACTAACATTTTGACTGTCGTTCTTAATTATCATACCACGACTGTGCGTAATTAATTTAATACAAATTTTAAGAGTCGTCCAAATTTTCGATATCACATACAAGCCACCACCTTCGGCATACTGACTGATCAGCAACATTAACAAAATCTACTTAAAAACCCAGCGGAAGACACACATTCATACACAAACGCCACTTTAATCAATTTCTACATTTTCATCACAATCGTCCGGACATAACTTTTGTTTACTAACGTGTAATTCTTCCGGCGCATAATTATTGGAATTGTTTGTTACGTTACTGGGACTTTGGCTGGGCGAGGGACAATTGTTACTCAATTGTACCGGAGATGATGAAGCTGATGAGGTGTTCTGGTAATGTCCCCGCATATGTGCCTTGAATTCACCCTCAGCAAGCAAACCAGTCGGCGCTACAGCTTGGGCGATTTTTGTATTATTGGCTGTTTGTGTATAGAAGTAAGGAAATTGCACTTGAGGCAATGCAGCAACACCCACGCCATAAGCCATTTGTAGCTGATGTCGATAGATGTTTAGCAGAGTGGGATCCAAACCGTGCACGTACGAACCACTGGATGTAAACATTGGTGCATAAGTGGTGCTGCCATCTTCTCTTACCAGCACCTGTACCGGCACACGTTTGGTTGCAGCTGCTGCACTCATTAAAGCCGCTTCATGTTGTTGTATCTGCTTACGTTTCGTTTTGTAGCGACGATTTTGAAACCAAATTTTTACTTGAGTTTCGGTTAAACGTAAACTTTTCGCCAATTCGGAACGTTCCGGTCCACTCAGGTAGCGTTGTTGAGCAAAACGACGTTCCAGCTCGAACACTTGAGCATGACTGAAGGCGGCACGTGAACGCTTTTTGCGACTCAAATGATGTCCGGTCAGGTCCACATCATTTAAAGGGGACATGGATCTGTCATTTATGTCAGCACCATACAGAGTGTTTGATTTAATCGTTGGTGGTGGAGTTTCACAATCTTTTTTAAGAAAATGAATAAAAAAATAATTCATGTTTAAATGGTATAATATTGATAATGATAATTTTGAAAATGATACATTTTTTTGTTTTACTTTTTTAAAATTGGAAAAATATTTAAAAACTCTCACTCATCTGTTTATTAAACAAGGAAATAAGGTTTTAAGATACTCCAACGGTAATCCGATTGGCAATTAAATTTGTTATATTTCACAAGTACTCATATCCCAAACATTGTAAAATCCTGTGCAATCTTACCGAGAGACATTTATTTTCAAGATGAACCCCCTCGACTCGATGCATTTTCAATAAAAATTTTAAGAGGAGCGAATTTCAAGCTCTTAGAAAGTACACAACGGATTTAACGTAAAATTATCCTTCCACTAGTACTATGTAATCTATAATCATACTTCTTTGATCAGTCGTTTAAAAGACATTTGGATACAAGTCACAAAAAATGTCACGAAACTTTCTGCATCAAAATCCGTTTTGCAAATGCCGCTATATATGTGTTGTGTTGTAAGAATGGACTGACAGACATTTCCAATTCATATATGGTTAATAACTGGGGTATAAACTTTTAAATTTTAAGCGGCTACTTACCCGAATCATTATTGACACAACGTCTCATATCGAGGGGAAAGTCTGTCCGATTATTGTTACACAAACTAATCGATCTTCCCATATATGATAATCTCTCCGTATGAAAATCCCGCTGACTGCTCTTATTATCTCTAATAACGTTGGCACTATTATAATGATTATTAAAATGAAAATCTTCAGTTATTAAGTTATTTTGTTCTTGTTGTTGCTGCTGTTGTTGTTGCTGAGTTATTGTTGTTGTCATTTTTCCAGCAATATTTTGCATTACATTTGAATTGTTATTAATTACATTATGCGGCTCGGATGTACCACCGCCGCTACACTTGTATGTCGTGATATTACGCGCCAATTGTTTTAAACGATTTTCATCAAACATTATTTCATTATCGGAGTCGGCCCCGCTATGCAGTTCACGTCTCTCTTTACAGTCGCGCGTTAATATATCATTAATGGAGAATGGCGTCGTAAGCGTTTTCACGCAATTATTTTCCATATTTGTTAACATTATGTCGCGTATTGCTTCTAAGATTTAAATATAATTTTTTTAAAAATTTCACTATAAACAAAAATTCAATTCAACAAACTGAATAATTGTGGTACGTCTTGACTATTTACTTAACACCTAATGAATATTGTGATTACTAAATGGAACTCAGCCTTAAATAGCGATCATCCTCTCCCTGCCACATGGCCACACACACTTTCCGTCTTGACTCGACTTGTGCTCTTGAGTGATGTTTAGTTAAGAAGCGGAAAAATTCTATTTTTAACTTCCCCACTCACCATAAACACAATGATATAAGCATCAACCCCTATAAATAAAGCACAAACGCACATATACACGTATGCATGTATGCACGTGTACGCCTAGCACAGACAAGAGAACGCAACGGCTTTACGAAAATTTGCGCAAACTAAATCAATCAAGTGCGGTGTGAGTACATATTATGTGATTTTGAGTGCTATTGTATACCGTTAGCTGGTTGGCTCTTTTAGGCCCCTTCTGGGGTACCATTAAGATCGAATATATTTGTTTGAGTGTAAAAATTCGCGCTTTTATTTTTCACCTTATTTTCAATGAAAAGTTTTTAAGAAGACGGGCGTACTTTGTATTATACTTTAAACTTATTTAAAACAAATGGAAATGTTGTAGTATTCGAACAGGCCGGTTTTTTAACATCCTACACCAATCTGTTTCATAAACGCTGGTCACTGCAATTTTTGGCTAACTGCCATAGCGTTACTGAGAATTGTGGATATATCTTTATTTTGAAAAAAATCTCCTATAAAAAACGATTCAGATAATAGTTCAAAACGGTTCAAAGTTCCAACAACCCAACAACTTTTTTCTCACTTGTGTTTGCCAAGAGCCAGAGTAGTTCACAGAAATGCTAAACGTGGTCCATTTTTATTAGGGAGTTATATAGATTTGTGCAAATTTAATATACTGTGTGTACCTCAAATGTATGATAAAAGTGTTTTGCTGAAAGTAGTACTAAGAAATGCCTCCCTCGAAACTCTGTCACTTTGAGGAACTAATTGTCTCTTGCTCAAGGTTTTTTTATACCCTCCACATAACTAGAGGGGTATACTAAGTTTGCTATTCCGTTTGCAATACCCAGAAGAAGACCGAAGAAGATCTTAATCAAAATCTACATCGATCTAGATATGACTGCCCTTACATCCGTGTATTATTGGCATTCTCACGATTAGAAATTTTGAGATATTGAGCTGAAATTTTGTTATAGAAACTACCACTACACGGGATAAAATCGTTTGGGAACCACACCCACTATCGGAAAAAATCTATCTATTAAGCACAAAAATTGAGTCACGAAGTTAAAATTTGATACACGTATAATGTACTAAAAATCTTTTTTGAGCCGAATCCGACATGTAAGTTGTTATGCATTACATACAGTGTTAAAGGGGCGTAATGAAGTATCTACCACGCCCATATTTTGTGATACATATGGGGGGTATTTGAGATTATTTTGTTGCTGTTGCACTTACTTAAACTTAAACTTTTGTTTTTGATTTGATTAATACAATAAAAGATATACCCATCTTATCTGTTTACCCGTTCCTCACCACAAATGTTGGGGGACGCAATAAGTTAAGAGACATTTTCATTGGACGTTTAACATTTATTAATTATCTGTGGCTCTCTCCTTGTAATTACAATATAAAAGGCAACAAGAGGTCGCCATTATCTTATGTAAAGCGAACATTCTTCAAGTAGTTTTGGTGCAAATCTTATCATTAATAATAGAAAAAGAAGGGTTACTATATTTTTCTTGTTCTTTTAAATTGAGTGAAACTCACAGTTCAATCATTTCATTGGTTTATTTGTTGCCAAACACTCCGATTGGATGGAAAAGGAAAAAAACATGAATAAATAGACAGAAAAAATGGTTGCCGCTGGGGTAAGTGCACAGGCACTATTAAACACAAAGGAGAAAAGATTCCACTCAAGTATTCTCTTTATTATTTAGAGTATGTTTTGTTGTTGTTGTTGTTATTTTTGCTGTTCTATTATATTAGAGAGAAATCACGCTAAACAGTATTTGTAACAGTGACCACATTTCAAAACACAATTATTTTGAAGTGACTCTAAGGGGATGGAAGAAATTAATGTAATGAGAGTGATGTTTGGTTGTTGGTTTTTATTTTTTTGCGCTAACAATAACCAAAGCTGTGTAGATAGCATAAATGTTTGACAAACTACCTAACTACCTACCCATACCTAAGCCTCTACATACATTTGCTTGCGCCTGACTTTTACACCTCAAGGCTATAGAAACATTTTATTGCCATTTGAATGATTTTTTATACCCAGAACCACTTGTGCCAAAAGGTATGTTAAGTTTTTGGGGATGTTTGTAACTCATAAAAAGCAAATGCCACAGAATCAGAAACAAAATCTGAATCGATGTCATCATATCCATATATCGGTCTGTCTGTCTGTCATGTATATTTATGCGCAAGCTACAGGTTGCATTTTTCAAGATATTTGAATGAAATTTGGTTTAAGGACCTGTATTGGCCCAAAGAGAAACCTTACTGAAAATGGACCGGAACGAACCATTTTTAGAACCCCTCCCCATACAAGATCCTATTATAAGGAAAGTCTTTATATGGCAAAAAATCGCAATTCTTAATATTTTTTGGCAAAATTTAAAGAATAGTTAATTAGTTTTGTATATGGCTGTTGTCAACCCGATTTAAACCCGATCAGACCATTTTTAGAAGCCCTTTTTATATAATTATATATCACGAAGTGATTTATATGGCAAAACCTCGCGCTTACAAATACAAGTAAACTAATTGCAGCATAATTTAAGGAGCTAGGTGTTGTAAGGGTATTAAATTATCGGGCTTCGCCGACTATATAATTTTTACTTGTTTCTTTTTGAAAATGTGTGTGTTTGTTAGCTTTTAGAAGCCCTCGAGGTGTATTTGTGTGTGGTGTGCTGCGATAAAGTTAACGTTAAAGGCGGTGGTAATGCTGATGTTGTTAATGCCGTAACCGTTGGTGGTGTCACTAATATCATTCTAGAGTGGTTATATTATTGTTCTACTTTGTGGTCACATTTTCATGAGAATTGGATTTGTTCGTTTTATTCCACCAACAGTACTTGTTAATCATGTTACAATTGAATGAGTTTCAATAATACTTGAGTAATTAGTCTATGACGTTTAACAATACAGTAACGATTGGAATAAAAAGGATAACAGTGCTTGAATAATTGTAATGATGATGTAAGGATGCTGGTGTTGTTGTTATTGCTATTATTTACATATTGAACGCGACGACTGGTACACAAAACATGTTAGGTTGTTGCCAGCGTAACACATGTGTGTGTATGGCGCAAAGATGCTCGAATTAAGTTAAAGCGGATGTACGTAAGCGTGTTGTTAACAAGTGAGACGCGTGCCTTTGTGCCGTACCCGCCAAAATAGGATTAAATAGGATAAGATTATTTGGTTGGCAATACAACAATGTGTCATAAACTAATTTAAGTATTATTATTCTTGTTTCATTGATTTTCATGGCACATGTACCGTTTTTTCTTTTACTTTTGCTTTTTCCACATAACAACAAACACTTGATGACATTTACTTGTGTTTTGTGTTTTGGTTGCAGTTGTATTTACGTTGACGGTTGACGGTGTTGACTTAACTTGTAAAGCACTCTCTACATGTTTACTTAGCTGTTATTAAGTTTTTGTGGTTGTTGGTATTTAATAGTAATTTGATATGATCCATAATGGTAAACATTCCATTAATTTTCACAAGTAGATTTTTGACTTCATACAAAGAAAACTTATTCTAGAATATGACACTGACTTAAAAGTCACATTCTCTTAAAAAGTTTGCATTGCGAATTGTATAAAAACGGATTTTTGTTGAGTTGTATAAATGAGTCTCTCAAAAATAACAGTTGCTTTCATTTCTTTCGACTCAACTTTGGAAAACAATATATTATAGTTACAATGCAATATAAATCTATGCGCCTGCTACATACTTACATACACTTAATAATTTTGTATTTATCAAACTTGATATCAAACATAAGCAACCGCCACATAAGATGGTGTGGAGTAGGACTGGCTGCTATGTTTTTTGCGGGCCTGCTAGAAGCCAGGTTGTTAAAAGCAAACATTTAATGAAGTCCTTTATAAGACAATGCAATCAATCAATTTCAAGAAAATAAATGCGACATTCAAATAATTTTGCAAAACATTAAAAAATGAATTTTTTATTAATTAGCTTTTAACTACAAAACTAATGATGAAATCGTTTAGAACTATGGTGCAAACGCATCTTCTTTAATATTTCTTATTCTATCATCTACTAGGTGGCTCTTTAATATGACAATGCTACCATCTATTTAAAATATATCATATTCTCACCCCTACTAGGTGGCGCTTTAACGTCCAATTTACAGTCTATACGTTTAGTTTGCAACTACACTTCAATTCAATTTGTTATTAAAACCGAACCACACTCAGAGTTAATTGGTTTCCTTGATTCTATGAAAGTCAAATAAATTACTCACTGATCAGTTTTCTTAAAGGAATTAAAAACAAAACCATTTTTTCTATTAAAATCTCTAATCCTTTGTATGCTAGATTAAAGTGTTGGTATATAGGAATAACCAAGCATCGATGAAAACGAGAAAGAAAACTAAATAGTGGGCGTAGCAGATATAGTGTTTTGGACTACGTATCAGCTTGCAAGTGTAGTTTGATGGTGAATATGGTTTTTTGTAAATTGTGGGCGTATGTATTATCCGAACATGCCCATTTTGAGCAAGTCAGTGGTTGAGATAACTATGTATATGCATACTAAATATCAACTCAAAAGCTCAACTTTTGTGGCAGATTTTTATTGATTGTCTGTTATTCGACCACGCCCATTTTTGGCACATCGAAGAAAGAATACACACCAAATTTCAAAATTATAGGTAAATTTTTGTGGTACATAAATAGATTTTGGTCGATTGTGGGCGTGGCTTTTAACCGATCATGCTCAATTTAAATAGCGATCTGCGTATGGTATGTATATAGATATGTTCGTATAAACATTAACAAAGGAAAACACGGGTAGACTCGCATGGACTCAGTTTTGATGCATAATATAAATATTCCGTACGTTTCCTTTTGAACATTGTTAATGGAAAAGCAGACTTAGTATACCCTCATCACCAAGGTGGAGGGTATAAAAAGATCAATTTTTAGAAAGTGTACAAATCATACTTGCCTGTGTCCTCTGTACTTAATGCGGTACCTTGCGGTGCACTTTTCAATGTAAACATAGCTCCAACGTAAAAGTGGTGGATATGATAAATCTCCAATAACAATTATTTATTTATACATTTCGTTTGTTTATTGTAGCACTAAAAGCTTGTCACCAATAAAGAATCCATACCTTGCCATAGCGCCAGTATTTACATACACATCAATATTGTCAAGTGGCCTTTACATAATTTTAACAAACCCTAGTGCTCTTATGTTACACAATGCGATAGCGATGTGCACAAACCCCTAACACAAATGGCGCTACACCGCCTCTATACCCTTCTCTCATAGAATTAATCCTATATGCGCACACTCATAAAATTGTCGCCTCCATTCATACTATTGTATTGTAATAGTAAACAAAAAGAAAATGATATACAATTGCAGCGAAGAGATCAAAGGTACAAAAGCCGTTCTTTTTGGGGGTGGTCTTCATTAATAATAATATAAACAATTAGTTAATGGCGGATGAGATGGAAGCGCCAATGAGTAAAACGGATTCGCAAAACTTCCTCTCTCTCTCTCTCTCTCTCCCTTTCTGTCTGTCTTCCTATTAGAAAATAGATAGAATAGGCAAGATGTAAATGAATTCAAATTGAATTAAAATTTATAACTTCTAATGAAGGTTGCGTTTACCGTATATAAGGGGAAACATTTAGGTTGTTCACGAAATGTTCACTTTTGCACTATTTCAATCAAAATCTAAATCGATTTAATCATGTCCGTCGGTCCGTCTGTCTACCCATATACTTTTGGCCGCAAGCTACAGGTCGCATTTTTAAAGATACTTCAATAAAATTTGCTACAAGAACATACTTTGACCCAAAGAGGAATCCCATTGAATCGGACCATTTTTAGAACCCCTTCCCATATGAAATCCTCTTATAATGGATGGCAAAAAATGGCAATTCTTAATATTTTTGACAAAAGTTGGTGACAAATAGTTAATTAGTTGGGCCACATTTTGACGCAATCGGACCTTTTTAGTACCCCTTTCCATACGATGATATTTCATGAGGAGGTTTGTATGACAATAATTCGTACTTACCGACAAAACGTAACTAATTGTAGCATAATTTGTGGGACTACTTGATGTAGGGTGTTAAATGGTCGTACTTGACTGATTCTAATATTTTTACTTGTTTTATACACGTAAAGTACACATCAACGAAACTGATTTCACGTAACAACATGTAACATAATTTCATGCAAGACTGTTGAATACATTTTATTATAAAAAAATTATTACATTTTAATTATTCAGAGTATGGGAGTCTCTCCTACATTAATCGGAACTGACACACCATTTGTCCATACATCCGCACTGTTATACTCGTATTGTACGTACATAGTTTCTACTCTGCAACCGCTCATCAGCTCCCCATACTGTGAGCTTTGCACTTCAATTATATTTTATTTGATTTTGATGTGGGAATTATTCATAAGTTGTGATGTCTTCAAATCGATATGTTTTTATACTTTTCATATCATGTACGTACTGTGCAGTGGCAACATTTCAGGCTAATTGTATTTTATTTTGTCTTCTGAAGTGATTGAATATAAAGCTAAAGAAAATTCAACTCTTTTGTCGCTTTCAAGTGGTTTATATTATGTGACACATTTAGACTGCGATTTAAGCGCTGTCCCATATCAATATTTCCTAATATTTTGTGTAACAAATAAACTATTTAATTAATTTTAAAAAAATGAGCATTCTTCAAACGATCCACTGTGTGAAACATCATATTGATCAAATCTAAATTGAATAAATTTCTTACATAACACATATCAGCTCCAAGATAAATGTGTATCGATAGATGCCCTTTGACCTTAAAATTATGTGTAATAAATCTTGACTTGATCTATATTTTGCTTGCTAACCTCTTTTTGAAACCAACGGACATACGGAATTTATAATAGCAACCACAAGTCTTTGACTAAGAATTAGGATGGTGGGTAGATAAAGGATAGAAGGCGTTCTGCTTAAAGAGGCAAATCCGGTAAACAGGCCAAGACGACTACATACACAAATATGACTAAATGACAAATTTTTGAGAGGTCTTGCATAGTCTAGACTCACCCCACATACGCTTGTATGTTAAGTGTTCATGAATGAAAAAATACATACTAAAACTAGGCCACAAGTGTACATGTGTATGTGGTCCGCCACCATTTGAAAAAAATCCAGCCCGCCAAATACAAATACAACCGCCTGACGACAAGTAATATGAAGCCTAGACAAATGTGTCGTGTGGTCAAATGGATAGGTGGGCGTAATATTACAATACATGTGTTTGTTCCCCAAGCCATTTTATGGTATTTAAATAAAAGTAAAGTAAATTAGGCATAAAATATGTAAACATGTGTAGGCATGACGCCTTAAAGGCGTTTTGTTTGAAAACTAAATCTCTTTCTCTTTGTCTTTTATATTTGACGGGGTAACTTGTATTAAACATTAAATAAGAAAGAAAACTAAATTTGGCTTAGGTCAAATCTTAAATACCCTCCACATCTGCAACGATAGGCGTGGCAAATATATATATATACATTGCACCCTCAGTTTTATAGTGAATATGGTTTCTTGTAAATTGTGGGCGTGTATGTTATCCGACCACGCCTATTTTTAGAGTATCCATGGATAAGATAACTATAAATATGTATACCAAATTTCAAGTTCATAGGTCAACTTTTGTGGTAGACAAATAGATTTTTGTCAATGGTGGGCGTGTCTTTTATTAGTCCACTCTCATTTTCGGTACTTGGATACCTGGGATTACTATAAATATGAGCACCAAAATAACTTGAATTTTAGGTCATTTTAGTGACAGATATATAATTTGTTGCAAACGGAAGAGAAAACTTAGTATACCCCCATCTTATGCGGCGTATATAAAAATGGGCTTAAAAAATATTTTGTTTGAAAATGATTGATTTCTATTTATCATTTCTCCCTCCCCTTCCCTTCCCGGCCCTTCCGTTCCTTTTCAGGAAATGCAATAACAAGTTAAATATTTAGCCAAGCCACTGGAACTGCCTCATTTAGCAACTTTATATATAATATGTAAACACGTGTAGAAAAAACTTTTCATATATAATCAGCTGCATTTTATTGTCTATGTTCTACACATCACATATCACTGTCACGTCTGATTCCCTTCCGTCTACCGAGAATTGAGTGAAGAGCGAATGTTTATCTAGTAATTGATACATTCTACTCAGACGTACTTCCCGTTCATTACAAGTACACTTTCTTTCTTGTTAAACTCCCCCTTTTAGACTGCAAATCATCAGGAAAACATTCAACAATAAATACTAAGTAAATAATCAATAGCTTGAGCAACTAAGTAAGTAGTTTACTGCATTAAATCTGACATACAGTAAATCCCCCAAAACATGGGTGTACGGATCAAATACAAGAGCCCTTCATAGCCCATAACTGACTCGGACTTAAGGAACTTAAGGCTTGATGACAATTTTAGTGGCCGTTGAACAATAAATGTGTTTTTTCTCATTCCTTTACCGTTTCATGTGAATATGATCACGCGGCCCCATAGAGGATCTACTGTATATAAATTTTTGTTACCAAAAGCTTCCAGACGAACTCAAATCGGCTCAATTTTTGGTGCTAATCACTTTTAGGCAACATGTTTGATATGATACCCGCTGTTTAATATGGAGGATCAAGACAAGTTTTTAATTAAAAACAAATAAAAATGTTATATATGGAGTTGGTTAAGCCCAACCACCTAATACGCTACATCACTTAGCCCCAATGGTCCAAATATGAAGCTAATTAACTATTCTCGCCCAATGGATGGAATTTATCACATTATTGTTATTTTGGCAGTCTTTGTTTCAGTGTTGAGTGGATCAAGTTTTCGATTAGTTGGTCCTAGCCTAGCATGGGTTTATATCGATACTTCTGAAATTCCTTTTTCTTGCTACAGTTACCAAATGACAGACGCAGAGACTTGAATCGGTTTAAAAGTTAACTCTGAATTACTATGGATAAGAATATTGGAGCAGGTGAACCAGATCGATTAAAATGTTTCATTAGACGTAAATTACTTCATAGGCTGCATCAAGCGGTACATTAATACAACAACAACAATTTAATGCATGTTTTTATCTATTTAATATATTTGTGAATAAACGTTTTTTCTTCTCTTGCGAACAGTTTTCCTTAAAATTTTATCAAAAGTTCAAGTAATTGTATATTTCCAACGGTCTAACACATTTATTTTCGACAATCCTACATATACCGTTACATTATGTATATACGTACATTAGAAACTAATTGTTTGGTTGGTTTCCTACATATATCGCTGCCAGGTCTTCCGTCTTCCATCCATTAGTTGTTATTCCAAACATCTGTGTTAAGATAATTTGCCGAACATGTTGTACCCTCACGCTCAATTATAAATCAATTTTTATCAAAGAATATGATCAATATTTTTATTTTGTTCCATCTCTTTCTCGTTCGTCCGTCTCTGTCTCGTTATGTTATGCTTTTCATGTGGAGCTAAAATGGAAACAATTTCTTTTACCTCGTTTGTGAAACCATTTGTGTGCGCCCATGTGTGCATTCGTACACATGGTGGTTGTTTGGAGCAGACACACACACGCTTACTCAAAGGTTGCCCCTTTTTTCTTTCAATTCATTAGAGATATAAAATTCTTTTAATTTCTGTACGCGCGACTCCCTTTTGTGGGGGAAAAAGTGCAACTGTAAATTGATTCAACTAAAATTGTAATGGATGCGTGAGCACATCAATTCATTTATTGTACATACATGCGTACGGTAAGATAAATGGGTATAAATGCACTTTCGACATTTATTTTATATGACAGCTCAATTCCATATTCCCCCCCTCGCCCTAGCGCAAATAATAACACGCATGTCATAAGACGTTGTACAGTTACTGACATAAATATGTATCTAAACTATAAGCAGAGGTTTCAAATCTTTCTTAAAATTATTGTTCAATGAAAAGTCTACTAAAACTGTATTAAAAAATGAAACAAGAAAGAAGTTAAATTGGGCTTTGGCCAAATCTTGAATACCCACAACCCTGAGGCATAAAATAAAATGATGAGTATAAGTTATGGGCGTGATCTTAAAGAAAGGTGTGTGTCATTTATTGGTTTTCTAGCTATGGTACGGTGCCCATATATATTTTGTCTAATGCGGAAAAAACTTTAACTCAGCTGAGTTTAACCTCACATAACCGTATCCTGCTCAATTTTAGTGCCAATCTTAGTTCAAAAACTTTCAATAATTCTGCCAAGTTTGAAATGAATACCTCGAGCGGAAATATGACGGGCGGACAGACAGACAAATGACTAAATGATGCTGCTTCGAAATGTATAAAAAATATTGCAAATGTTTTGACAAAGTACGAGTATGTTCAAGATGACGGATATAAAAAATTATTATCATTAATAATTATTAAACTATTAATTAAAACTAACAAAAAATTATGAAAAAGACAATCTTTCACTACGAGTGCTGCTGCTGCTGATGATGATGCTGTGTATGTTGTTGTTGTTGTTGTTGTTGTTGCAAATGTTCACTAAATAAATTATTGGCTTGACGTTGGGGTGGGTGTATGGGTAGCGCTGCACGATGACCGTTTTGACTCCATATTGTCATATTTTGTGAGGGCATCTCAATTTTATTATTCTTCAACGAGGCCGGCTCACCATCAAGTTCTCCCCTTTTCGATTTGTAGCGACGGTTTTGAAACCAAATCTTTACCTGAGTCGGTGATAAATTCAATTTTTGTGCAATAATCTCACGTTCAGCACCCGTTAGATATTTTTTCATACGGAACCCGCACTCCAACTCTAACACCTGAGCTTGTGAGAATAAAACGCGCGGTTTACGTTTCGAGCGTGGCTTACCATTTTTACGCAATTCACTTTTCGATGAAGTCACTTGGGAAGTATCTTCTGGAATGTAATGAAATGAAATTAAGAAACCATGAAAGATCGCATTATGCACCCAAAGAAAGTACATTGTGGGCTTAAATGCATAAATATTCGATTACATTCATTTTCGGAAAATTAATTAATTAATGGATATAGTAAAGGTAAATACCTATTATAGTCATTGAGTTTTATGACTTGTAACTTTTTTACATCCGTCGCCTTAGTGATGTGCGTATATTAAGTTTGCTATAATGGTTACAAACGACAGTCGGAAGGAAGCCTCGCAGACCCTACAAAGTATGTACACCTAATTCTCTTTTTGCACGATTTTTTTTACATGAATTTGATTTAACACGAGTTAAAAAGAGAAAAATTCTTTTTGTACACGAATTGTCCGTCCATTAGTCCGTTGTTATTGTTGTTAGAACTCTTGTAGTTGTAAATTTCGTGTTATTGAGTTGAAATTTGACCAACCATGCCACGCCCACAATTAAAAAATATATCTCGCGTCTACAAAAAGGTACCCATGATGTTGAAATTTGGTACCCATTCATCGATGTATTAAAAAAAATGGCAGTGTTCGGATAACGGATACGGTCACAAAAAAGGTTTCTTCTTTGTGGAGAATCTGATGCGTAGGTTGATACGCATTCCTTATATTGTAATTAGCTACATGTGACGCCCATTATTTATAAAAGGAGGTGGAGGTGAAGGATGTTTAAAATGCGGCCTAAGCCGCATTTAGCGTTTTTACTTTAAACTTGCTTTTCTTTCTTATAATAAATGTTTAAAACTCACTTTTCTTATTGTTGCTATCATTTCCGCTGGTTGTCACAATTTTCGTATTTTCATACGAAACATTATTTGTTAAACCTGTTGATATATTCTTGAGGGTGGCTGAGTTATTAGCTGTTTGCATGAGGTTGTGTAAAGTTGCGTGAGTTGCAGTTGACGTGTTGGCCTGTTTTGGAGCAACGGTTTTAACATTATGTTGATTGGCAACAATGTCCACTTCAGTCGAACTGTTTAGGTCCACAGTGGGTGAGGGTGTTATGAAAGGCGTGATCATATGTTCACTTTTCACGGTACTACTATTACTGTGGGTTAAATCTATGTGAGGGGTTGTAGCATGATGACCGTTTGATAATACAGCGGCTGCTGTTGCCGCTGCTGGCGGTACAGTGCAATGTGGACCGACATTGGATGCCATATACGAATCCAAACCATAATTATAATTATATAGGGATTGGGCTGTTGTGCTGCAGGATTGTGGCGTATAATTGGGTTGGTGATGATATGCGGCATTTGTTGGCGGAATATAGTACTGAGGTGGTGCAGGATTGTAAGCGTGATAGTTGTGATGGCTACTACCAGTCATTGTATGATGATGATGAGAGTGATGCGTTAAAGGTCCTGCATAATCCTGATATCCGGCATAATACGCTGAGGTAGCTGCACCGTTTGGTAAATGTCCTGAAGGTAGCACATGTGTGTCACACACACGTGTTTCATAATCTGCTACATAGGCGTTGGAATTGGAAGGTACAGGACTACAACAAAAACAAAAAAATTTATCCAACGCTTGGGTTATTTTTCCTAAATTTAGATTTTTTTTTTTTTTCATTTAACCGAAATTTTCCTTTCATTTCCTTAGTTTACAACCTGCTGTGTGTTCGTTCCTACATGTGTGCACATTTTCATATTTAGATCAAATTTCCTAAAAGAACACACACGCTGATGATGTGAAGGATGTAGGGACATTAACTCTTGAAAGAAAGTCACATACATTGCGAAACTTTTTTTTTTAAACTGCTCCCCATTGTGCAGCCATTACACGGTTCGTTATTATTTTATTTCCGTACCAAAAAACCCAGTCACACGTCCAAACGAGTTTACATATAGATTCCACATAATCTACACATATGGTTAACACTAAACCAACGGTCATCTAATTTATTAAAAAACAAAAAACAAAAAAAAGTGAAGAAAAATATTAAGAAACCTACCGCGGCGCCCAATATTTTGTCTAGTCTACAGTCAATGTTTTCACAAGCTACAAAAATCCATCTACCTCTGCGTCAGTCATCCACCACATAACCAACAATTCATTGTCTTTAATGCCGTTAACGTTGGTGCTAAAGACAGACAGACGGACAGATCACCATGTCTTGTTATGTTAACACGTTTATCGTTAAATGTATACGCAAAGATATATATGCGGCACATACGGGCGGGGTATATACACTGTGCCAATCTGTGTGGTTGTCTGGATGTTTTCAAATTATAATTCATTGAAAATGATTTGACAAAAATTAAAAGTAAACACAGAGAAATTTTGTAAAAAAAAATAATAATAAACACTCTGACTTATCAGGAGTGGAGTGAGAACGAATTCTATGAAGCCTCTATTTATTACCAAAATATAATCAAATGTTTCCATTATTCACCAAACAACTGTAATTTCCTCCAAATTTAAAAAAAAAAAATTCATCAACTTTTCGAAACATATCAGAGTAGAGCAGTAGAGAGCCTGAGTTTGTTTAAAACTGTTTCGACGTAACAGTAAGGAAACCATGAACTCTGACCGATGGTTCCAAGCCGCCTTATTTTCCATTTAACAGTTTTCTTCGTCAACTCCTTTAACCTTCTGTTCAATATATTCATAACTTTTAAAAATTAATGCTTAAATATTTTACCAAGAAATTTGTGTTTTTTTTAAACTATTAAAAACAAACCTTCTGCCAAACATGATGTATCGCCTGAAAGTATGAAAAATTTATTCTTGGTTTTTGTTTTTTTTTCTTTTTTTAATATTAAAATCCTCGCCTGTCATGTTGTTTTTATAGGACACTGTGTGTAAATTTTTAAGCAAATATTTCGTTTCTTAAGAAATTGTACTCTCTTCCTCTATATCTGCAGAAGTCATTTTCATACCCTCCACATTGTAGGGTAGGCTGTCACAAAGTTTGTCATTGCCTTTGAAAGCATAAATATTCTTGAGTCGCTTCAACATCTGAGTCAGAAGCGTTCAAAACATCAAAAAGTTGAGCTAAAACTTGATACAAGCAGTCCAATCGCAGTTTAGTCCATCCCAGTCGTTGCATGAGTGAAATCTGTTCACAGTCTTTCCCACAAGTGAAAAATTTACAAAAATTTTATGCGGTAATATAAGCAGAACTACAAAGTTGAAATTATTAAGTTTATATGTTGCATCCCTCGATTTGTTGAAAGTGGACGTAAAACAAGAACGCTTCTAAAAACAAAATTGTGCAAATTTTCCTTTTTGGATTTTCATTCTTTCGTATTTCATTTAAGAATCATTAAAAAAAGGGCGTACTTTTATATACATTTCACTCTCGCATATATGTACAGGTTACCCAAGATCGGCTTAACCTAAAAACATCTTTTTACTTGTTTTCTCTCGTGTCGATGCTTTTCCTTCAGAGACGTTCAAGTACCAGTTACAAATATTAAAATAACAAGATCATCAGGTTTATACCTTACGTGTGTATATGTGAGTGTGTGGGTGGTATTTCTGATTAACAACTAATGTTGGTGGAAAACACATTCAATAGGTATTTTGGGCAATTTGTTGCAGTAACTAATAAAAAACAAATATTAAAAATTTGTCTCTCGATAAAATTGCACAACTTTTTAACTTTTTTATGAATGTTCTGCAAACAACTGGAGGAATGTGTATAAAAGTTTGCATTTGTCTTTTTATGCCCACCATCATTTAATGAATGGGGGAGTATGGCACTTTGTCCAACGCCCAGAAGGAGACATTGGAGCCCCTACAAAATATACATATTCGGAATCACTTGTGTTGGCTGAAGTGTTGATAGTTTTCGCAGTTCGCAGGTTGGTTTGGCATTTGGGCAATATGGTAAAAAACAAGTTACAAAAAAAGAAGTAAATTTGGCTTTGTCCAAATTTTATCTACCCCCCACTACCATCTCCATGGTGGGCATGGCATGTCTTCTTATAGTGTATGTATGCGTTTTATTCAATCAAGTAACAATTTAGGTCAAGTATGTTTTTTATGTGTAAATTATGAGCGTGGCCGTAATGCAATAACGCTTATTTCCAATCGATGAAAGGACTGTGCACCGAATTTTGATTTTGTAGCTCACTTTCTGAAGCTAGTACATAGAATATTATCGATTGTGTACACCCACGCCCAAGTTCATTATATCATTATACCCTACGTCACGTGTAGCGCTATTGTGAGTATATTAAATTTGTACGTATGTTTGTAACTTCTAAACGGTATATGCCACGCCCACTTTCAGTTATACCGATCGAATCAGAGTTAAAATCTGTTTCAATTTAACACTATTCATCGGTCGGTCTGTCGCATTTTTTTTACGTTTTTTCAGTGAAGGGATAATTTCCCATTTTGTTTTCAAATTAGAACAGTTGGTTTAATACGGTCTTTACACCCTGCACCATTCTATGGAAAAGGTTATAGAGTTAGTTTTGGGGACGGCAAATGCCACACCCATCTTTAATTATACCGATCGATTCAGAATCAAAATCTGAATCGATTTAACCATATCCGCCTGTCCACCTGTCCTCCTGTCTCTCCATCTAAATTTGTACAAGTGTGTATTGATTCAAAGAGAAACCCTATCTTGTGTACACAAGGACCTTGTGCTCGTCCTTAAACAAACAAATTGATTAAAAGGTCATTACTGACACAACACCTATTGAAAATTGATAGGATCGGACAAAAAAAAAATGAAACTTCATTTATCAAAGAAAAAAATTAAATGAATTGAAATTAAATTATCAAGTGGTGTAGGGTATTTGATGGTCGGGCTTGACCGACTATAATACTTTGACTTGTTTTAGTTTATTTTGAATATTTCGTGTAGTAGGGAAATTTCTGTAGAGAGAGAGGTTTGGTTTGGAGAGTATCGTGGATTAACTAAAAAATTAATGCAGGGCAGCAGTGCCAATCAATTTATATAAAAAGAAATTAAACGTAATGTAGTCCTCTCACAATTCTTGACCAAATGAAAAGGAATTTTGCTTTTTTGATAAAAATTTTATTCTACCAATGCTCTAGAACGTCTTCATTTCGTGGCCCACCATACACTGTGATCAGGATTTCTTTGGTATAATGATAATTTCTATATGAAACGTAGCCGGCACCCTGATAACGCACATGCCCTTAGTTAAATAATAATTTGAATCGGAAAATCTTTACATTTTCTATGCCAGCATCATGAAGAAACAAAAACAAAAGGAAAAAGAAAACAACTCCACCGGCGGTGAACTGCTACCATCGCTCTTACCTCTCTAATCGGCCATAGCAAATATCGTAATCGTCACTTTCGTTAACTATGTTAAGGATATCCTTCACCGAGAAGGGGGTTGTATTTAAGGCATCTGCATTGGTGAGACTGTTTGGACTGGTGTGATTATAATCGTAGTATCCTTGTGATACTTCTGATGAATGTTGTTGTTGATGTTGTAGCATTATTAAAAGTCCTTTCGATACTCGATTACTATTCTTCTCTCTTTTCGTGTCTTATAATAAACACTTGTTAGGATGTTAAAATGGGAAAAAGCACTATAAGAGTGGGACACGTCTCGGGAAGAATAACAACTTTTATAAAACTCTTACATAGCGATGTAAGTTCTTTACACTTTTTTCCTTATGTTTTTTGTTATTTTATTTTTTTTTTTTTTTTTTTGTTTACTTCTCACAAACAACACAACACACGTGCGTAGGTGCTGCGTATTGTTACCCACCAGCACTTTCCAACTACTGAAATTCCTTTACGTCAAGTTGAATGTTTAGTTAATTAACCATTAAAGCAGCTCAGACAACATTTAACCACCCTCGCATTCACATTTAATAAAAAAAATATAAATAAAAAAAAACGAACGTTCACTAATGGCACATACATGTGCACACACACTCTCGCCTGCTCTCGCCCTTCGGAATTGTAACAATGTAAAGAGTGTAACATTTGTTGTTATTTGTTCACCACATTGCGAGAGGAGTGAGCGAGTGTGTGAGTGCAGAGTTTATTGTAAACTAAAAATGGTTCTTCCGCTCAGCCAATCAGCGTTCGTTATACATTTTTTTCCTCTCGCTTAATCGTTTATTTGTAGCTTTATAGCAGAACTACACTTGCGCTCCATTGTAAATACTTTGGCACCACTTGTCGTAAGATGGTATTTTAAGTTTGTGCGGAGGTTTGTAACTCCCCTAAACGGTGAACGCCACAACCACCTTCAGTTATACCGAGCGATCCAGAATCAAAATCGATCCGTCTTTATATGAAAAATGAAAAATATTTTTTTTTTGACTGAAAAGTTGACGTGGACGGAGGCACGGCTCATATGTTCAGCAAAGTGAAAAATATTTTTGCATAATATTTAATGAAGAATAGTTTGTTTTTCTTTACAAAAGCTTCTTATAATTTCGCGTATGATTCTAATCAGAAATTCTTTACCTGTATAATATGGAAAAATTTCAATCACACAGAGGGGGAGGAAAACACCTTAAAACCACCATGAGTATATAAGAATAACAACAACCACTGTACATGAGAAAGAAACGAAACTAAAACGAGACAAAAGGAGTGAACACAGTGACTTATATTAGTATAACAACAACAACACTAATAATCAAAATCAACAAGTAAAACATCGAGTTTGGTTCAGGTCAAATCTTAAATACCCTCCATCTGCATATGAAAATATGGGCGTGGCATGCATATGATTACGCCCCTCTTTAGTTTATGTACACATTGTATTACGTATCAGCTAACAAAGTGAACTCTGCGATAAGTACGATTTCGTCCCTACACCGACCGCATGCATTTTAGGCGAATTAATGAATGCACTTAATTGTAAAAAATAGATATGTTTGTATGTAAAATTTCAGCTTAATATGGTAATATCATGTGTTTACGACCATAAGCGTTCCAACGACAAACGTAGACAAGTCTGGGCATGTCTTGATTGACTCAGATTTTGATGCTGATGAAGGATATATTAAAGCCAAAAAGCCACCCTATTGCATAGGAACTGAATTGGACTACATAAAAAAATTGAGAGTTTTTTTTACAGATGGCGCAATTTTTGTTGCGAGTTGTGTAATCGAACCGAAATGTTGCTAGAGTGCTTCAAACACAGTTTAAAAAACTTTTAATAAATCAAATATAGTGCGTTTTTAATTGAACGGACTCGGACATTTTTTATGTGCATTGAAAACTTTTCATCAGAAAGCATCCATTTTATTAATGCACAAATCAAATCATATATAAATCGATAAAAATTTCATAATGATTTTGAAAGCATTAACTTAAAAGGTTTTAATATAATAATTCAATAAAAAATGTGTATTTACTGCACACACGCAGAAAACCTTTCTCCTACCATTTCCTCTTCTCACAACATTACGATTCGGGTGATAATTTCAGTTCAAGCAACACGTTTGATTACCTTGCAATATTTCGGTTGCATACTATGTATGTAATTGCATCATGCATTTATTTAAAATAATTGATGCAGTATGTATATTAATATTCACTAATTGCAGTGCACTTCAAACTAGCAACCAGGAAAGTTTATCAACTTGGCTGCATTTTACAGAAACCGTAGGTGCCCATATTTTGCAACCATTCAGCCATTTCATCGCCAGCCAATAGAAATGCGTTTTCTAAAATTCCAATTTACGGATACACACATTTCTATTGTTCGATGCAATGAATATCGAAAATTTTTGGGCATCGTATCATTTGTGAACAGTTTACGAGTGAGTGGAGTTGTGCATCGCGTCTCTTATAACTTGGAAAGAAAAAAAAGGCAATTTGCAATTTAGTTTATATATTAAAAACTTATCAATTTTTAAAAGAAAAGAAGAAAACGTAAATTTTCTCAATGTAGTACATTTTGCACTTGAAGTGAGAAAGAAAAGTTGACTACGTGAGAATTAAGATAATATTTGTCACAGTATTTTTATGGCCATTTATAAAAAGTGAGTAATTTTTAATGCATATAAACAAATAAAAATATTTACCGAGAGATTGTTTAATATTTTTTGAGTATTTTCAAAGTTACGGTACTTTTTTCTTTCTTTTTTTTTTTTTTTTTTTTGACGATAATCAATTTTTTTTCAATTCTTGTTTGCAGCGCCTACTTGTCTATATACAGAAAATTTTATTGATTTCCCTGAAACAGCAGGGGTGCGCTGTACATATTGTTTCTAACGAATAGTAGTTTGGTTTGTGAAGAAATCAATATGGCGGATGACGAACAATTCTCTTTGTGTTGGAACAACTTCAATAGCAATTTATCGGCAGGTTTTCATGAATCTTTATGTCGCGGTGACCTGGTGGATGTGACATTGGCCGCAGAGGGACAATTGGTAAAAGCCCATCGTCTTGTATTATCAGTTTGTTCACCATATTTTCGCAAAATGTTCACACAAATGCCAGCCAACCAACATGCTTTTGGTAATTTGTTGTAATATAATTTATGAATAAGGGTTGTGTCTTACTTCATATCTTTTTTGTACAGTATTTTTAAAGGATGTAAGTCATTCGGCTTTAAAAGATCTCATCCAATTCATGTACTGTGGTGAGGTGAACGTAAAACAAGAGGCCCTACCTGCATTTATCAGTACCGCAGAGGCTTTACAAATCAAAGGCTTGACCGATGTAAGTGCAAAAAATCTCTTTATTGTGTTATTTTTCAAAGCTATTTGTTACCCTAGTTTTTCTTCTTCATATTGTCATTTTGTTGTGGCGTCATATTCTATATGTACGTGTTCGCGCGCGCTCTACATTATTGTCTCTGTATGTACACACGACTGTATGTGTATTTGCAACAAACAAGTTTGATGCAAACTGTACATAAGTACTGGGGTTAGTTAGTAAGCAATATCAACCCTGTCTTGTATCTTTTTTAACACAATACACAATAGAGATGATTTATTATATAATTTTAATAGAAAATCTAAACCATCACAAATATTGAAGCGTAAAAACTGAAAACACTGACTGAACTGACTTTTTAATTCCAACCAAATATGTCCGTTTAGAACACGTGATGGATGAATTCCCCTCTTTAAATAGTACAGCGTTATGTTATGTTAGATTTAATTCTTGTGTGAAAATAAACGGTATTTTTTTATTTTAATCTTTTAGAGCGATCCTCCGCCATCGGCTCAAACACCCTCAGAACCTTCAACTCCTACGCCGCAAATACATCAAATTCAGACATCACCGAGACTACGCCAGCGCTCAGTAGCCGCCTCGCGTTCTTACAAAATTGAAACAGTTGATGATACAAGTGACGAAGGTAAACAACAAACTACCCAAATCGTAATACAAACGACTGCTGCACCAGTCCAACCAACCACATTAGCCACTCAATCACCAACCCAACACCATCATGTGCAAGCGCAACAAATCCAAAGTCAAACGCATCAAATAACTACCGTTAGTGTGCCGACTGCTGCCGCTACTACCACTACCCATGTGGTGGGTACACATAAAAGGCCGGCTCAACGCACTACTTTGGGTAGTGTGCCGCATATTAAGCGTTCCAAAACTACTAGTACAATAGATCCATTGGAGGGGGCAGAGACGAACGCTACTACTCAACAAATAACTGTACAAACGGCAGTTGTGGCCGAAGCAAAATCACAACAACATCAGCAACAACAACAAGCGAGTGAACCGGAGTATATTGACTTGCCCATCGAATTGCCTACAAAATCCGAACCCGATTATGCTGATGAAACCGGTGAAGTGGATCAGAGTGAACAGGACGCCACCTATGTTGAGGATGAGTCATACGGAGACATGCGTTACGATGAAAGCTACTTTACGGAAAATGAAGATGCCGGAGGCTCCACCACGAGCAACGTCAATGTTAGCAATACCACAACTAGTGTAGCGGGCAATGGTGGCAATAACTCCACAGGTGTTGTAGGAACAGCTACTACCTCCAAAGCTATTGTAAAACAACAGAGCACCTCTTTCTCCGAATCATCCTATGCCGATGCAACAGATCAAACCAACAATGATGTACAAGGTTGGTTGACAAACATTAGTACTGTGTGTTTACAAAACATTGCATCACTTGGTATCAAACGCGAGGCGCCAGTCGCCAGTGTTTGGCAACAGTGTGTGTTTGTGTGTTTTGTAAATTGCGCTTTTTCTCAATGAGAAATTTTCATCAATTTATTTATATATGGAAGTATTTTAATAAGCACAGTGGAGGGGAAGGGGGGGAGAGGAATGCATGGAAGAATTGTTTTTCTCCCATGACTTCAGCACAACCACCCCACTGTACTTGATTGATAACCATGGTTAAATTGTCCTCACAAATGAACAAGAGTGAGTGATTCAATTTAATCTGAAATGATCATCAATCCTACTTTAAGTACCTCTACAATATTTGCAAAATGTTTTCATTATTCGAAACGTATGTAAAATGTAAACATTTTTGTAGATTTGATAGATTTTTTTTTTTTTTTTATGAAAAAGTTTTCGTTCTCTTACGTTTTTCGGAATAACTACGTGGCGCGTGCTTATAAAAAAATTTTGTTAAAGTGAAGGTTACGGCTACTGTTCCAAATCAATTTCAAATTTTGTCTACACATGTGTTTGGTACTAAAATTATTTGTTATTTATCCTTCAAACATTGAACAGAATTATCCATGTGTACACAGAATCTGAAATGAATTAAGAGCAATGCTGCCTTTACTTTGTTTTGTGAATAGTGTAACAAAACTGTGAAATATGTTTATTAAGTATGTGTTGTGTGTGTGTGTGTGCATTTGGTAATATTCATAGAATTGCATTATTAACAAAATCGTCGTTTTTGTTAATAGTTTGTTGTTCTGAGAAAAATGCCAAATGTTTTGTATCTAAAAGAATAAAAATAAAAAGTGAATCGCGTATGATACGTGACGCAGCTTGTATAGAAGGTAAGTAAATATCAATTTAGTATTTTTACGTTGAATAGGACCAAATGTTTCCTTGACAGTATAGAATTTAAATGTATGAAATGGACATTTTTTTTTGATAAAGATTTTGTCACTGCGCTGGGCATGTGTCGAATAGAATAGACTTTTTTTTTTAAATAAAGATTTAGTATACGACGCATGGCTTCACCAAGCGTTCAATTTTGAATCTGGATTCCTACGTTTGGCTTAAAATATCGCGCGCGTGTGTGTGGAAAGATTACATAAATTTTTGATAGTTTTCCATTCAATTGGAGTAAATTTTAAGCCCAAGCGTTTCGCTTCGTTGACGTGGCTATGTTCATACATAGCAGATTCTGAAGGCAATACATGATTGAATGATCAGTTCAATTATTTTTCTGAAAGTTGAATATCGCGTTTTTTTCTATTTGGGTGTATTTATATGAGCTATAAAGGCTGTATTATTCTTGACGTCATAGGGCCAATTTGTTAATTTAAGAAACGCTTGAGTGTGCATCCCTAGTATGCAATATTGATTTGAGAAAAACGTTTTTTTTTTTTTAAATTATACATAAATTTGTTCTGTATAATTTTAATAGATAAATAATGTGTAAACATGCAGAAACTCAAACACGACAGTGTTGCATTCATGCATCAAAATGGCGTTGTTTATATCAAATATGTTCAAATGCAAGTGGACACAATTAGTTGCCACCATTTTCACCAAGTTGAAATATTTCTGAGGCATTGTATTCTATGTAGTAAGTAGCTGTTACTTAGGTATAGTGTAAATGAGGAATATAATGATTCCATTTTTAAGTCGAACTTTAAAGTTAACAAAGACATTCTTATATGTTTATAATAAAGGAATTTTATTTAATTATGGATAAATATTTCATACTACGTTTTTTTCTTGGGGTAGCCATGGGGTAAGAAAAATGTTACACAAAATTGTGCAAATGGTGGGTGCCCAAGATTTGGTTCTAGACAAATGTATAATATCTTTTTATTACTTTCTAATATATTTTTGATTTTTTTTCGTAAGAATGAGAAATGTGTACATCTGCAAGAAAGCGCTATTAGATGCAATCGTCTTCGCAGAAACAGAGCTATCGATATAAGTACAGCTAAAGCTAATAATAAAAAACATTTTCTCTATATTTACACGTTAACCACCACTACTAATTCTGTGCTGCAAAAATACATTAATCTGGCAACATTCACTGTATCGATTAAAATAATGTTTGACAGCTTGCAATAAAAACTTGTAGTAATAAGAAATTACAATTAACATAAGCTGTATAAGCAATAATTTTGTAGAAATAGTGATTTGCTAAAAAAGGAACGATATTTTCAAAAGGATTTAATGTAAAAATGTTTAAAATAAAGTGAAAAAGCTAAAAGAAGAAAAAATCGAAATAAATATTTGAGGAATGTAAAAATAAATTGAGTGAGACTAAAATTGTTGATTTCTTAAGTGTGAGTGTGTTTATTGTTTTCATTTTATATTGAAAATTCATTGGCCCCGTAAGGTAAGTAAGTAAAAAATCATTAATTTACGTAGAAAATGAAATTGGCTATATATGATTATAAGCATGTATCTAATAATTAAGAAAAACCTGCTGAAGGGCTGTGTGTGTGTGTGTGCTTAGTAAAGTATTGAGATCAATTTGTAATAATTTGTAATTGTTTATTACGTTTAAATGTAAATAAAGGTCGTTTTTTAAAAGGAACTTAAATGTTATGTCTTTCATTTACATTCAGTGGTTTTTTAAAGAATTCAAAGGCACTTTTACATGAAGCTTTTTGCTTTGCTATTCTTGTAATTTTAGTCAAATTTATACGGAGTCAGAAGAAAAACGCTCAACTAGTATATCATGGTTTCATATATAACAAGAAACTAACACAGGCAAATGGCCAAACCACCTGGCGTTGCATTGATGTATTGAAGAGGCGCTGTAAAGCGGTCATGATAACAAAAAAAAACGTCTTGGTAGCGGCTCGACGTGAACACAATCATCCAGACCACATGTCCCGCATTGGTCAGCGGCCATTGTACGACGATGAAGAGGATTTGGAAGATATGATAGAATTGAAAGGAGATGCCACTAATGTGGGTGACATGATGTCCATTTCCAATATAGAAATGATGCCACAAAAGAATGGCAAAGAATATAAATTGTACATACCCGTGGCCTGTGTCGATGGACGAATGAAAACATATAAAAAGAATTTTTAAGCTTACGCTTGTAATATTATTAAGTTGTTGTAATATTGTGTAAAAGTATTTTATTTATCCCTAAACCTATGGTATCCCATATGATTACGTATTCAAAGTAGAATAAATAATATTTTTTTAGATTAAAAAAAAAAGGAATAATTAAATTTTGTAACTGTAACTAAATTGTAGTACAAAACCCCTCATAGATCTTATAGATTATACTAACAAGCAAATTTTATATTGTTCCCTATTTCACTTTCTACATAACAACCCATCAAGAATGTTGCGCAGAAGAAGAAAGTCTGCAGTTTATTGAAAGTCCTTGGGCTACACCGTGCCTGGTACTGTACGGTTTCATGTTCAACTGCCACAGCCGAAAAAATAACAAAGAATACTGGCGTTGTCACAACTATTCGAAAAAGAATCACTCGGAACGCTGCCGTATACGTTGCGTCATTGAGAATGGAAAGCTGAAAAGTATATCTGGCGGTGGCCATAATCATCCACCACATACAGAGAAAATTGAGAAAATGCTGGAACGTTCTCGTATGGTTAGCAACAATGCGGCCATCTCGTTACTATCGCGCATTAAAATTGGCCAACCAATGAGCACAAACCAAACTTCCACCACCAATCAATTGACGCAACGTCAACGATTAATACACAATTCCGCCATGTTAATCCACAAATAAGAAACTAGGGTATAAACATAGTAACAGAACCCATTGTACATAAAAATTGTAAAAAAACGTATAATTCAATAATTCAAGCAATATTCTTCAAAATCAATCCAATCCGAAGAATGTTTTCAAATAGAAACGTAAGTAATTTGTTATTAACTGTGACAGCAACTGTTTACAGATTATGAAAATACTCTTCAGGATTTATGCAGAAATTTCTATTTTTATATTAATTCGTAGCACTTTTATCCATTCACAGACTGTGACAGTAATGAGGAGGGCCGCATGTCGCTAAAGGATCATGGTCGTGTTAAATATCGTAGCAGTTTAAAAGGTTCCTACCAGTTGGTGTTGGATGGATTTCCGTATACGCGACATCGTGTCAGAGGCGGCACCATTTATTGGCGTTGTGTACAATTCCGACCGCTCAAGTGAGTATTGAGGTTTTTAAGATTTATATGATTTAATCTTCACACGTTTATTATGTTGTCGTGTTTTTGATGTGTGTCTTTGTGTGCAGTTTTTTGCAATCCCCTTATAATTGCCTTTTCATTTATTTTATATTCCTATGTAGTTGCAAAGCACGGGTGCGTACAAATCCTTCCGGCGATCGAGTGTCCATTGTGGACGAGGTGCACAATCACACAATACTTCGGGAAAGGCGTAAAAAAGGTTCATTGAAAAGCGTTTATGAAGAGAGAAAACTAGCCAAACGCCTAATAGACAATAAACTGAATAATATTTAATCGAAAGGAAGAATTCGTTTTTTGTTTAACCATTAGCTTCAATGAATGAGTTGAGCAGTATTTTTTTCTTTTTTTTTTATTAAATTCTCACCTGAGCATCTTATTTCCAGCTTCATTTACCTGCACCTATAATTATCGGGGCCGATTGGTTTATAATGATTATTCGTACTCGGCCCATAATAAAGATGCCAACACGTGTACGGTGCAATGGCGTTGCTGCAATTATTACAAAACCAAATGTATGGCGGTTGTGATCACGAAAGGCAAACAATTACTTACAATACGCGGTGTACACAATCATACAGCAATAAAACAAAAAACCCTTCTACCAAAAGTATTTCACTGGAAAGTTGCTCCGAATGAAATAAATTAATAAAAAAAAAAAAAGGAATTTCCCAGATAAAATTATTTCCAAGTTTATATTACCCTACACAGTATCAAAAACCGTTATTAGCATAATTTATTGTATACCTCTGTGGATAAAATATTCTTTAAAATCTTTTTCCATTTTTCTTTTTTTGTCTACTTGCAGTGTCCGTAAGCGGTCTTTTTACCAACGCCCCCCAAGCCAAAGAGAATCTCCTTCGGACGAAATCTGAGCGGGTACTACTTAATAAAAAGGCGCCTTTCGTACGAAAATATGACCGGACCGACTCTAGAAGGGAAGCATTTGCCAAAATAAAGATTGTCGAAACGTCTGGTATGGGCAAAGCTATGGTGCACAGAGACTTGCAACAGGGTTCTAAAGTGGTGAAGAGTTGTAATGATCATCACTTGAGCATTATTAATCGACCACGCCTATTTGGATTTTGCGTCTATTGTCTGCAAAAACCGGGCGTCAATCGCTCCCAATTGTCCAGAGTGAATACGTATTGTCCCCAATGTCCGGGTGGTTGTTGGAGTTGTGAAGAATGCTTTGATCGGAGGCATCCACCTTTTAATTTTAATTAATTTTTTTTTTATTTGGATATATTTTGTTATATAGTGTAATCTTCTCAAATATTAGCGTGTGTGTATATGTATGCTAAGTAATGAAATTTGAAATGCTGTTAATTTCTGTGAAAATACTTTTTTTACTTTATTTATAATAAAATGTATTCGAAACGCCTCACATGAAATAAAAATGAATGATCATTAATTACAATGAATGATATTCACGCCATTTCTACCCTTATTTGTATTTTTTAGTGAATATGTTATAGTCGATTATAACCGGCTATTTAATACTCTACACCACACCGTTCAGTCCCAGAAATAATGCATTAATTAATAAGTTGTATTGGTAAACGGGAGGCATTGTCATATGAGTCGCTAGGAGAAATATTATAATTCGGCGTGGTATTTGGTATTTAATTGTAAGATTAAAATCATAAAATCAATATTTTTTGAATATATATAATATATATGTATGTCTGCTATATTTTCCAAAAAAAAATACATAAAATCAATAATTTCACTTTCTTTCAAACCTAACCAATTTCAAAATATTAGACACTATACCCTTATATATAATATATAAATAATTATTCTTACTACAAGTTATAAACAAGTAAGAAAACTAAATTTGGCTTAGGCCAAATCTTAAATACCCTCCACTTTCACAACGGTGGGCGTGGAAAATATGTATATATTGCGCCCTCTAATAGTGTATGTCTTACGTATCAGCATGCAAGTCTACTTTTACGTTGAATATGGTTTTTTGTAAATTGTGGGCGTGTCTATTATCCGACCACGCCCATTTTTGGCACATCAGTCAATGGGATAACTATGTATACGTTTACCAATTTTCAAGTTCATATATCAAGTTTTGTGGCAGAAGGCGTGTCCGTAATCCGAATACGCCCGGTTTTGTCATATCGATGAAGCTAATATGTATAGATGTGCATACCGAATTTCAAGTTTATAGCTCAATTTTTGTGGCAGATAAATAGATTTTTGTTGATTGTGGGCGTGGCTCTGGTCCGATTTTGCCCATTTTAAATAGTGATCTGCGTGCAAAAACTAAGTGCCTGTACAAAATTTCAGCTTAATATCTCAAAATTTACGCCCGTGAGAGTGCCAACAACAGACGGACACACGGACATACATGTCTAAAACGACTCAGTTTTTGACCCTGATCAAGAATATATGTACTTTGTAGGGTCTCTGACGCCTCCTTCTGGGTGTTGCAAACGGAAGAACCAACTTAGTATACCCTCATCACTGAGGTGGAGGGTATAAAAAAATATCTAACATTTAAATAAAATGAAAATTCTTCTAAGGAAAGTGGCTAAATTTATTGACTCTTAGTTCACTTTTTCCAGTTTCGTGTAATTTGTGTACGATATGTGATTGTGTTGCGCAAACAACACCTCTAAACGTGAATCCTTGGTGGTGCGCACTCGGGCACGACACTTCGTTGAGGAGCGTGTAGCGCATATCCATTTGGTACCGCGAGAATTTTGCATAAATTTCACAAAATGATAACCATCATAAACCAGTTTAACCGATGAACGTTGACCGGTCGTAAAATGATAATTTAAACCTTTCAATTTAAGTAAAATGATGAATCCACGGGCGCAAGAGCAAGAGGGGAAGAAAGAAAGAGACAAGCAATATACAAGTTAGAATTTGAAAAAAAAAAAAAACCTTATTATATATATATATATCAGATCAGGCTCAGATCACATCAGATCTAAATAAATTTATATAAAATAAAATAAAAATGTATAATTCTTTCTAACAATGATAGAATGCAAGTAATTTTGCATGTACTTGGATATTTATACATGATGGGCTTAAAATTTATTATTTGTTTTTTTTTTTTTTTAAATAGAAATTGATGACGCTTCAGTGTGAATTCGCGCATAATAAAGTGTCAGAGAGATGGATTGGTTTACACTTTGTTTCAAAAAGTATTGAATTTCGTCGCGGTTCCGTTTTGTCTGATTATTTGTCATATTTTTTCGCTATAACTATAGCGGTGTCGTCCGTTATTTCGGTAACATCTGCCACAATCTCCCCATACTTCAAATGCATACTTAAAGATGAAACGTCGATATTGCTACTGCTGCCGCCTCCGGCATGTCCCACATGAGAAATTGTCGCCCGATTTTGATTGGTCGCCAACTTTACACTGTTTGCAGCATTGACGTTGGCCGTAGCATTTTTTCTGACACGCTTCTTACGCCGAACAATCTCCTCGTGCGTATGATAGCGATTTAATGGCATCACCATATCATTAATGGTGCAGACACGTGAACGACACTTTTGATTCCACCATTGATTGCAGCGCCAATACTTCTTCTCTTGATTATTGGACAGCTTGATTTTCTTTTCGTATATAAATGGTTGCCCGCCATATATTAATTGCACTCTTCCTCGCGAAGTAGCCGAATATACAGCCACTGTGGATTCTGGTTTTGGTTTATGTAAAAAAAGAACGAAAACAACATCGATTAGTATGCTATGAAAAGGAATTGAAAAATTTTAAATTCATATTTTAATGTAAGAGTAAAACACTGACATTGTTTAGAAACTATTGCATTTATTAACAGAGTTCAAAGAGGACTTTTCAATTCATTTTTGGCCTTTACAGCTCTTTTGGAAGGTGGATGATTGTGCTTGCCTTTGGTTAGGAATACATCGTAGAGGCCATTGTAACGTTTGACGGTGGTAATGCGGGCATTACATTGCTTGCCCTTATACAGCGTACGACACTTCCAATAAACCGTATTGCCATTAACATTGTTCTTCGAATAAGTGAATTTGTCATATAACAGTAATAACTTGCCGCGCTGTCCCTTAACATAACGCAAATTACAGTTGTTATCCGATTCGGTTAAAACTCTATTATCGTCTCTATACGTTAAGTCGCCGTCATCGACTGCGATTTGCACCATTGGTATAATAATCATGTTCGTACTTTTGCGCCGTTTGTACTTATTGATAAGGAAGGGTTGAAATTCTGAAAAAAAAAAATGTTTTAAAAATATTGAATAAATACATAAAAAATGAAATATTTTTATAAAACAATTCCGCTTTAAATTTATTTATTATTAAAATAAATAAATTTAAATTTATTAATTTAATTTAAACTTATTCGAAATTGTTAAGTAAAGCCACAGTTTTTATTACAACCAACTTTTTTTCCACCACTCCACACATATATACAAAAATTAAACTACTCTATATAAACAAATAAAACTGTAGTTATTTATTGAATACATAAATAAATGAAAAAAGAAAGGAAAGTGTGCCAACTGGAAATGGATGTTTACGAGTTTCACAAGTGATTCAATACTTTTTGAAAAATTAAAAAAAGATAAGAAAAACGGCACTTTACCAGGCGGCCATAATCTCATCTTTTCGACTTTGTCATTAAGTGATTAAACAGACTGACATTTTGATGGTAATTGTTAATACTTTGTAGACTTCTGGCATGAAGCCAATGGTGATGGTGATGTGTAACATTTTTGAATGAAAATTATTACAAATAGATTAATTTCATTATGGGGTAAGGTATGTTACAATTCAAAATTCGTATTTCCATATACATACATACATCATTAAGGCATTAATTTGTGTTATTGTTGTTGTTTTTTTCCAATTCATTAATAAAAACCAAACACAATACATTAAATAATATTTGAGATGAGCAGAAAAGAAACATAAAAAATAGTTTATATGATACACTCACACATACACACACACATACTCATATAATTAATCGAATTCACGTTTTATAACGGGATACATGTGTTCGTGTGAATGAAAATTGGATGTGGGTATAACATGTATCATATCACCCTCGGGTGTATATTTTGTAACCACACGTGCTTTACATTTCGCCTTATGATACATAGAACACTTCCAATCGCGACTCTTTGTGCCAATTTGAAATTTTGAATTCGGCGTATACGTGTTGTTCTTGTATAACAATAACTGAGTACCACGACGGGATGTTATATACTCGGCAATATGAGTTGAATCTTAAAGGAGAAAACACAACATTATAAATGAAAACACTCTTAGTAGGCCAATTAGTTTATACAAAACAGCAAAACGAATACAAATAAAAGCCAATTGTGAAAATGTTAATAATGTTAGTTGGAATTGAAATATAAATGAGAGGGTTATTATGCGGTTTATAACACAAGTTTCTTTATAAACAAAATTTGATGCACATATATATGGCGCGGGGTATAAGTCATTGATTGATTACATGAATATTAATTATTTCTGTTGCACAGTTCCAGCGGCGTGATTATGCTTGTTTTCTCTCAACCGCAAACGCATAGTGTCCTTACGTATTATGGCACGAGCCCGACACCCCTTACGAAAGTTGGCACATTTCAAATAATACGTATTGGCTGATTGGCTACTTATCACAAAACGATATGTATTAATTATTGTGTAGCTTTTGCTGTTTTTACGTTTAACCTCAAAATCTGCAAGAAGCAAAAGATAAAGAGACAAAAAATTGTATTAACCTTTATAAGATTTATCGCGCCTTCAGCCACAAAAATATTCCTTCCAAGTAAATAAAATTTCATACGAATATTGGGTTATATTTGGTATATCTAAGCATAAGATATGCGAGAAGAGAACGCTTACGCTTTCACATTGTTTTATAAGCACCCCTACGCCTACGTTCAAGTTCCGCTATCCAAACAGTATGTGCCTTAAGATCCGCATACTAACTATATGTACAGTAGCATAGGATGAAATATTTCAAAGAAAAATTTTATTCATTAATTAATCATACACACTTGTTCGCTCATAGATGGTTGTGATGTCCGCGCACTGAAGTGATTTTATCCCATTTCGTTATGACCCGTGCAGAGCATTTTATATATTTACATCTAACTTTAACACATTCCCAATAACAAACATCCTTGATGCGACGATTTAATGTATAATTTTTGCCATTTATTGTTAACAAATTATTGCCACGAACGCTGCGTGTAAAATGTACATCAAGGTTATCGAAATTTGCTTTAATCCATTGATGTCCTTGTTGTGCTAGTGTTATTAAGGGAGCTGTAATACACAAACAAAATCCTTTTATTTTAATAAAGTTCTGCTCTATGATTCCTAAGTATACAGGAAAGGGTTTAAAAATGAATTATTTACTAAACAAGTAATGTAGTAGTAGGCCTAGAGCGACATACATTTGCAAGCGACATATATTCAGGAAAAAAACATTATTTAGTATACTGTAGTACCTTATACACGTTTACTTGTGTGTGATCATTAAGGCTAACGAGTAAAACACGCCTACTCTACTACGAAACATATTAAAAATATTTATTCGGTTCATTTTATTCACAAAATTTTTCACAAACAATCGTCATTAATTATTATTTACAATTCGAAAGAATTTATTTATTGGAACAGTGTACTTCAGCTCAATGCCACTAGCAATACCACAGCTAACAGTTTCATTAGAAAACCTCCACTCTTCTCATTATTACCACATAGATCTTTTTTTTTAATTGGCATCAATTTTTCCTTTAATTTAGAATATTTCGTTTATAATTTAATAAAACACAATTTTCTTTTTCATAAAATATTCACACAAAAAAAAAAGAAAAGAGAAGGAAAATTGCGAAAACGTAGTAACCACTGAAAAAACTATCAATTTGCAAGTGATGTAGCGTCAAGCCACCGTGTAGTGTTGTTAAGTGTTTGAACAAAGCAAAAAAGCGAAAATGCTCAAATTGTTAAAAACCAAAACATTAATAAGTGGAAAAATTTTAATTTTCTAACGTTCATTTGCAAATTTTTATATTTATTTATGTTTTCTCATTCTCAATAACGCGCTGTTTGTGTGTTTGCCATTTCTAGCAATGGTTGAAAAAGTGTTTGCTCTTGTTCTTGTGCTTTTCTACAGAAAAGTAAAATTTCCAGTAAATTTCCTAAAAAAAGTTGATAAAAGTTTAAGCGTGAACGTTAAAATGCAAAAACATGTCTCTTTAACCTAATAATAGTTATTATTATTAGTTATAAAGTGTTGCATAAAACATTGAAAACATTGCTGGAACTACAATAAGTGCGCTTATCAGCATAAACAGCGCCCTTTGTTTCTGCGTCCTAATAGAAGAATAAAGATGTTTTTATTAAAAATATTCATGAATGTGTTTTCTTTTTATAATGTTTGTTCAATTACAAATGAAAACGACATGTTGCAACAATTTCCTTACATATGTTTTTCTTCATTTGCAAAATGTTATAGATGTGGCTGGTGATAGGGTCAATCGCGAGGACACAACGAAAATCCCATTGTATGCCGGTAGCCGTGTTTATGTAGCTAAAAGTGATTTGTTGAAAATCTTTATACCAAATGCTCCCATATACACATCACGTCTAAGCGAACTTGTGTTTGGTCTGGAAGATTTGGAAAAGATTGCTCGTTTAGATAATGCGAACCCCTTACAGCTGCTTAATGAAGACTTGTTGCGGGCTGTAGTAAGTAAGTATCATTATCATCATTCTCGTGTAACTAGTAATCGGGTTCATTTTATTTATTACATTATGAAATTTTCTATTATTTGCAGCTCATGTGGTTCAAGTGTTTTCCATGCGTGGTGAACCTATTAGTGCTTCCATGGTGTCCCGTTTTATACAACAGAAAATCGCTTTTATGTCGTCTGTAATAAAACCTTGAAGATTCCTCGAAGCTCCTAAATTAATTTTAAAAAATCTCTTTTTAAGCCAAACGTTTATGTTATGAATATCAATTTTGTGAGTGTTACCCTTACGAACAAGAATAAAAATTTGTGTTTATATTATATAGAGAACATAATTTAATGAAAGAACTGTCAAATATCCTTTTATGTTTATTTCCAATCAACTAATTCTTCATATACCACTCATTTCCTTTCTTTTTAGATATTAAATACATATTCGAGGACAAAAATCCGTCTACATATATACAATATTCTACAACACAAAGGGGCCGCGTTATGTTAATCTATAACGGGTATCGCTATGTGGAGAATCGCCAAAGTCATAAAAATATATTTTGGCGTTGTTCGCGTTATGTGAAGTATGGCTGTCGCGCTACCGTTGTTACTTCCAAAGTCAATGATGACATATCAATTCGGGTGGCTGGGTCCCCTCATACTCATGTACCCGAAATAAAAATTGATAGTTTAATTAATGTAACGCCCGACTTTTTGGTAGATGCCAGAGATGGTATAATACGTAACATGACCAGCTTTTTAACAGATAATGATTTGAAAATTGAATTGAATTGAATTGGATTGAGAGTGTGAGAGCAATCCATATATAAAATGTACAAAATAGTTATGTTCTAATATATTTAATCCATTTCGAATTTCTGCTCGAAAATAAAATATATATAAAACAGTATATGAATAATATTAATTAACTGTGCAGTCTTGCCCTAATTTATTTATAGAATTATAAAAAATATTTTTTTGAATCTTTCTTCTAATACATATTTTTTATTTTTTTATATATATCTCTCATTTTAGAAGACTGCAAAGACTTGAAAACCGAAGATGAAGAGTTTCGGATGCCGGCCAATTTACCCAAAATATTGGATGGCAAGTTTTACAATAACATACAACCAAATAAGAAAACACCGGGTGGTATACAAGCTACCTGCACCAGTTGCTTGGGTATAATATCTGGCACACCCAAGTCGACCGGCAATTTTCTAAGCCATATTAAACGTCGTCACAAAGAGATTTTACCCAGCTGTCAAATATATTGCTCAACTAAGGGTCTTACACCTGATACCAAATTGGCTTTGGCTCTTAGCCATTTACCCCCCAAGCCATTAACACAGAAAACCACCATAATATCAACGGTGAATAAGAGACAATCATCACATTTGGGGATCAGGATACGAAAACAAGACCCTGATGGTGATACAACCGAATTCGAAATAACCCAAAACGATTCGTCATGCAGTAATAATTCAGCAATCTTTGGCTGTAGTACGGCCAATAATAGGAATGCGGCTAACGGCCTTTTCAAAGCTTCAGCAACCACCCATTATTAAATGAAAACAGATAAACACATCCCCTGCTGGTATAAATAATACCTGGATTCTTAGGGGGTGCGTGTGTGTATGGATATGTAGTATGTGTAATATTAGAATTTATAATTTCCTTTCCCAAATCATAAGCGTTTTAAATAAACATTTTGTGTCGATTTCACGTATGCAAGCAAATGGAAAAAGCCATGCGCTCATATAACTGAATATTTGGAATATGTTTTTGTTGTCTTTTGAATCATTTATTCTCTTTATTTAGAAAAAAGAAAAGGACACATTGGTTTGCTGATGTTTCGATTCAAAGTAAAACTTAGCTGAGATTTTCGGTAACTGTGAGAAATTAAAGTGACGCTAGCGTATATGCACACTATGCTTAAAGAAAAGGTTCGCAACATAATCAGTGTAAATAATTTGATGTTAAAGTTATTGCCTAACAAGTCATGTTGCTTATGGACACATATACATATTATTATTGCTCATTTAAATGTAATCACCACTCCATCTTGGTGACATGCATTGCCAGCCATTCTATTTTGCTCTTGAAAATCTTCTTATTTGCTTTAATACTAATACCGTTCTTTTTTTCTTTCCATTTTCTCTTCCTAGATACTAAACTAAATACTAACGGTACAAAAAGCTCCAATTTACGAAGCCACAGTTGTAAAACCACCTCGCAGAATTTCGAATTGAAAGCCAAGTTCGGATTGTCGAAAAAGAATCGCCCCGTGTTAATAATTGATAATTATAGTTTTGTATGTGATACGAAAACGTCCAAAATGAAATCTCCGTACGTTTCGTCATGGCGTTGTTCAATGTATGTAAAATACTTGTGTAAAGCACGTGCTGCCACGAAAAAAATTGGTGATGATATCAAATATCGAGTAACGCATCCATTCCATACACACTGAGCCACTGAGAAGTGGCTCATTTTTTAGTTGAAAAAAATTTAAAACAATAATTTTCAAAAAGGTACGTTCGTTATTCTCACACACTCCAACCGACATTGGCTGTATTATTAGCCTGAATTTGCTTTTTCTTCCAGAACCCGCTTTATTCCAAAGATCTCGTTTACTAGTATTTTTAAATAAATTGTGCTGTGCAATAGGACGATCTCTACAATGAATTAAATTTAAATATTATCAAACACAACCATGTCGTAGATTTTAGAAGGGGCTTCTTTTGTCCTAATCCAGTATTACTATATGCAACAAATTGTGATGTTGAGTACATTATATTGTTCGCAACCTTCTGGTGGGTGCAACACCGATGGAACTGAATTTCTTATATATTAACATACCGGATCGTCGAGCTGATTCTATACGTTCACCATCGCCAGCATGATTGTGAATATCTATTAAAATCACATCAAATTTGTTAACTATTTTGTATGTAAAAAAACAATCAGTAACTTACCGTTCGTGACATATAAATCATCACCTATGGTTTTCAGACGACTGCGACATTTCCTCGAACGGTTATGGATGCATTCCCAATATACTTTATTACACAAAGAACCGAAACGTCTCATATTGGAGCGATAGACGAAATCGTTAATAACCAATAAGGATCCGCCTTTGCGACTTATGATGAAGAGTTGAGCGCCGCAATTGCGTACATGCTGCATAACTAAATGAAATAAAATATTTTTTGGTAAATTGAACAACAATAACAAGTGAATGCAAGTGTTATACTAACAACGGAGAATTTTTTAAAAATTTCCGTAAATTTTTTTTTTGCAAATATATAAAAACTTTACATATATATTTATTGATGCAATATTTATTGAATATTTAATAAAGTAAAGGAATCTGTGTTCTCTGATCAAACATTATACTTAACGTTCACAAGTGTAAAAGGAAAATTATGGTTTCTTTTTGCCCAACAGAGCTTTTTGTAAACGTTTTTTGATTTTTTCACGAAAATCATTCGGGTCTTCAATGGCGTCCACTGCTGTAGCGGTACTCTTAACTGCATTGGATTCAGCAGATGAATTCATTTCAGCTTTCTCTTCGTCGTAGTTAGGATTTTTAGTTTTACTGGGCTCAGCAAATTCAGGAAAATGTTCATCTAAACTAACAATTTGTAGTTGATGTTGTTGTTGTTCATGGTGGTGCTGCTCATCATCAGAGATTTCTGTTACAGTGGCGATAACTTGACCCTTTTCTTCGCAATCAATACCCGGTGTAAACTTTACCGACGTTACACTTTTATCGGTGGCTTGTATAAAATGTACATGCTCTCCCTCTAACGGATACACAACTTTATGATCCGTTATTACCCGTACTTTGCATTCCTCTTTGTTCTCTTTATAACAGCATTGGAAAATTGAATATTTGCCTTTGCGGAACGAGTAACGGAAATGGTGGCCTTCGTACACTAATTTCACAGTGCCCTTTGTGGTAGAAGCGTAAATCGCTGGTTGACCTTCATTATTATTCAAAGCTTTATCAATTTTATTTTTTATGGTAATAAATGGGGCATCCTTAATCAATTTTTTTGGGCGGCCACGTTTACGTGCCACTTTCGGTATCAGCAAAGTATCTGTTGCAGAAAAGTAAAAGAGAAAAACACTATTATTACATAAAGTTTACATTGGAATATATTTTTTTTTTTTTTGGGGAAATAAAATAAAACTACAAATTATAATATTTTTTTGGAGAAATTTCTTTATTAAATGGAAAAACAGCAAAACCATACTTGGTTTATATACACATGGTTGCTGTCAAAGTATTGGCCATTAGTGAACTAAAATGAAACCTGTACATTATATATAACGTACACTAAACCTTTTTTTTTCTACAATTAAACCTTTTAACTAATGCTCTACTACGTATGTTGCAGTTGTTGTACAACTATTATTAGAAACAATTTTTTATTTCTCAGTTGTACAAAATTAGGTAACAGTGTAGGGCAGTATTAAAAAAGTATCTAACTTGACCTGAAAGTATTTACTTTTCCACAATTTGAATACGTTGAATTCGCAGCTATATTACAACAAATCATTGTGTCTATAATTAAGATTCATTGTAGGTAATTTTCTGATTTCATATCTAATCTTAATAAATAAGTAAAGTTCATTTATTTAAAATGAACGTTAATTCACAAAATCATTAATTGCTTATAATTGTGTGTCAGTGCGAGCGATAACTTATGAGAAAGTGCGCAACATACCAAAATAATGCAACCTTGTTTGCAATAAACGCCATTTTTTATTTCTGTATTTCGTGTTTTTCGCCGCGTTTATTTTGTTTGGCATGAGTTTGCATAGAAATGTGCTATAAAAAGTGTAAATAAATATGAAAATTTTGCAAAAAAATTCGTGTAAAAGTGTTTGTCAATAAATTTACCATGAAATAAATATAATTTTTAGTGTATGAGAAGAGAGAATTTTGTATTTTTGTAAACACAAGTCACGATCAGCCGACAAAAATGTCTCATGGAAGCGTGCTTCACGCAAAATTGTGCAATATGTAATTTATTTTATATGCAGCGAATTTCGATGAAAAGTTTCAAGTGCGTGTAAAATTAAATTGAAATTAATAGAAAAAATTGTTACCATAATATAATATATATATATGTGTTGTATATTTTATGTGTTTTACTTTTTGAGCTGAATATATGCTTTATGAGTGCGAAATTTGTATGTGGAAAAATAATTTTAACTTTGTTAGAATACAATGTTAAAACTCAAAAGTGCCTGAAAGTGGTCCCTTTCAATAAGTAGTCCTTAATTTTGTTGAAAATTTATTTACACAAATGAAATAACATCTACATGAAATTGGTAATAATTGGATATAAATGCGACAATAGTGAATTATCTTTAAATAATCGCAAGGATTAAAAATGAAAAACATTTTATTCGATGAAAAAATTTTTGAAATGATTTGTGTAGTAGTAAGTAGAGATAACTGCGATCTATGAGAAAATTAATAATTTGTTATTTGCGTATGTATCGTTAAATATTAGTTAAATAATTAACGCCATTTAATTATTGACGAAAACTGAAGGTAAGTGTTTTGTTTAATTATCGCAAGTCATAATTACGAAATTTACATCTCTATGAATACACAAAATGCAACTGTACATGGACAGCTTTAAATTCGGAGTTATTATCAGAGATTTTCATTATAACCAACCAATGCGACCATTGTTCACTTTAATTTAGGCACTGCGATACGCTAACGTTAACAATTTTGTTAACAATTTGTACTGCAGAATGACATTGAGGCGTTGGGGTCTAGTGACTTGGTGGAACATTGATGCTATAACTCACACTATGAATTTTTAATGTTGCAATAATGTCGATGGTACTTTTCGTACCCTCTTCAATGATAATGATCTTTATAGAGTACCTTTTATAATCATTTTTTATTTTCTTATCATCTTATATTATCCTTGTTATATATTGTAATATCTTTTGTATTTTACCTTTTATCTAAATCATTATATTACGTCTTATTTTGTATAACTTCTTTATTTCCGTTTGTAGAATAAACGAATCGCACTTAAGTGTTATAAAATGAACAGTTGAACAGGTTACATTAAATCTACAACTGTAAGAATTGATTTTTTCTTTTTCAGATAACCAATGGCCGTCCTTTAGATTTATGTTGATGTATAAATAAATTAAGAAAATTGTTAAATTATGAACAAATAAAGTGTGAAAAATTCTGCGTTTGTGTGTATATGTGTGTTATTTTGAACTCAATCTCAAACTTTTACAATTTGCCCAAACCGATTATTTAAATTCTTCAATTTGTTTCTCTTTGCTTGTGTTCTTTTTTAGCTGAATTCATTTACAGCCTAAGAGGCCGTCCCTTGTTAGTCGTTCAGAATTATTTGTATTGTAAAAATAGCGGCAGATCTTGGCGCTGCATAAGGGCATTTGGTAAACTGCGATGCAAAGCTCACTTATTGTACTTTGGTGAACACTCGGTGCAAGTCAAGGGTGAACATAATCATGATAAGGATACCAAGAGAATAAAACAGGGACGTAAAGTGCCACCAATCATTAAGCGTCAATTGCAGTTGCAGCATGAACCGGTGCCTAGACCAATTTTGGAGCCCATTGATCCAGACAATTATGATCCGCTTGCTATTAAAGTGGAACCAAACGAAGACGATGAATAAAGTGAAAGCTAGCTCATATATTGTTACATATATTAAATAACAAGAAACGTGTTAGAAAAGCAATTCTTTAAGATCAAGTTAATTATGATTAAGTTTGAGGAGGTTTCATGTATTTTTTTTTGTGTGCGAGAAGAGTTGGTTGTAATTTGATTTGATTTTCATAAACATCTATCTTTCTGCTTTTTATAGATTCGACAAAGTTCTCAGAATTGGACCGCTATCAGTTACCATTCCCTACAGGGGTTTGGTTGCACAAGAAAGACTTGTATTTTATGCTTAATCAAAAAAATGGCTATAATCTGATATTTCATGGTTATATGTACAAGAAAGAGGCCAGTTTTCGTGCCACTGTTAATTGGATTTGCTCGAACGGCAATGGCAAACGGGCATGCGAAAATAAATGTACGGCCCGTTGCATAACAAAAATGGACGGTTGCGTCAAATTGGGCAAAAATCCCCACAATCACCCACCAAAATTTACGGACGACACAATGCCGCCACGATTGTTAAAGGTAGAAGCTGGCATGCTTAAGAAGATCAAGGAAACTTAAAAAATACTACTTGAATAATTATTTACACTTATTTGTAAGACGATTGTTTTGGAATTTTAAGTAAATGGCTTCTCGTGTTAGTGCAAACGATTTGAATGTAACCAACAATTTATTGCATAAGGTTTACTCAGATATGGCGAAAGTTAAACTACTTGTACAACATACACCTGCCAGGCGACAAGTGCGGCTTTTATAGTTATTATTATTAGTTTTTAAAGCCTGGAATACTCCTCTTTTAAAATTATATATATATGTACTAATTTACACCTTTCCAACTTTTCAACTTTCTGTATGTTTTATTGTAGCAATTTTTAGTTGTATGCATAAGTAGAAGTAATGTTTAAGAAGTTAATCCGTAAGTTTCTGATTAAAATTGTAATAATGAGAGAAAGGTTCAATGTTCTCATTTGGAAATGCCGAATCATCAACAGTAAAGAACATTATTTGAAATGACTTGAAATAGTGGTAAAATATATGCTAAAGGCTTTTGCAGTTGCTGGAATAAAATGTAAAACACCTACAAAGAAAAAAAACGAAAAACCAAAAAGCAATAAACACAATATTTATGTATATGTTAAGGAAAAATAAAATTGTTAATGCCGTGGGTTTAAAAGTTTCATTTATTACTGCTTTGCTGTGTACTTGTCATAAAAGTTTTCACTAATGCTTCTTATCTTTTTATTATATATTCTCTTTATTTTTCATTTATTTTTTATTTATAATCCATGGATGGATGCATTTTTAGAGAAACGGTCCCCCACCAAAGTAGAATTTGTGTTGGAGCAAAACGTACCGAAATCGCCCACACGTTCGGCACCGACAGCGGGAGGTGCTTCTAGTCAAGGTCCAACTTTTGTATTTAGTAAGTATGGTACACGTCAACTGGTATTTAGACAGCACACCTTCAATCGCCATGTCAGCCGTGAGGATGTCACTTATTGGCGGTGCAGTCAATTTGCTGTGTTGCGATGCCGCGCTAGGGTTAAAACGAACGGCAACATTTTAACGGCATTGAATTGTGAACATAATCATGAGGTTATAACAAAGGCCCGCAAATATGGTTCACTGAAGGCGAAAGAAAAAGTCACGGGTGTGCAGCATCCATCACATCAGAGTTGTAAAGTGGAACCTAAAAAGCCGGCGCAGCAATAATCATAATCATTGTAATAGTAATAACGTGTCATCTTTCTTCCTTCCCAGTTTCGTTTTTTGTTTTTGTTTGTTTTTATTTTTTATTTATAAATACCGACTTCTTTCCTCACCACTTGAATGTTGTACAAAATAAAACTTGAACACTTTCTTATAATATTGTCTTGGTGTACATTAGTGCTGTTATTATATTTTATGTATGAAATTTTTGTAACTTGTTAGCAACATGCCAACACTTTTATTAACACTTTTGGTATTTTTCGGATTCGTCTCTTTTGTTTCTATTATCATAGTTGGCAGTTTTTTGATTTCATATATAACTGGATTCCGTGGCAGTCGTAAACTAAAGGTTGGCGATTACACCTTCACGCGGAACAAGGCGTCCGGCAATAAAACTTATTGGTCGTGCGCGCGTGCTGGCATTCACAAGTGTAAGGCTCGTGCTGTTACCATCGATGAGGACTTCCATCATGATGTCGTACTAAAGTGTGGCAAACATAATCATGCGCCATTTTAAAGCAAAGAAAAAAGTATACTATTCACATATTTCTATGCCTAATTATTATATAATAAGTTGAAAATCATTGCTGTTGTTTGTAAAATATTTTCTAATAATAAGATTCCAGCTTTGTGAGTATTCGTACAATAAATTGTAGATACTTGCAATGACCCCAAATCCATTTTCGCAATATTTGGTTTATTTTTTAGAAAACTAATTCAAGTTTTTTAAGAAGTACGGACTGTTGACTCGCCCTTCTCGTCACTTTTGATATTAATATTTGTATTGTTTTCAGATGTAAAATTTTGGCTGAACAGCGGCAAAGGAGAATTCACGTTTACATCGGGTCAACGCGGCTGCACGCTACTCAACTATCATGGATTTAATTATGTGAAGAATAGGAAAAGTGGCCTAAAGACTTATTGGATATGTGCAAAAAAGGTAAGTAAAACGTATTTAAATTGTTGCAGCTTTTTGAACTGGAAGTAATTGTAGGGTTACCCGCACACCATGGCGTTAACTTTTATAAATAATTCGTTATGCCTGTTATCGAATTTTAATGACTATAAACGAATTTGGTTCCATGTCATCCTTTTGGCTCATAACCGTCATTAGGACTCGGGCTGTCCTGTACGGGAAAAAAGGTTATGGTTTTATTGTTTCTGCTTTCCCTGCTTGCTATTCGCTTGGGAAATTGGGAATTATACGATATAATAATTGCGCCATGACAAACAATAAAAAATTGTACTTTCAGCCTATACATACTGGACCCTCGTTATACGCTCCATTTAAGATGGGAGGTATACTAAGTTTGTTCTTCCGTTCAGCTTTTGCACGCAGATCACTATTGAAATGGGCTAAATCGGTCAAGAGCCACGCCCACAATCAACAAAAATCTTTATATCTGCCACAAAAAATGACCTATGAACTTGAAATTTGCATCTCATATGTATAATTATTCCATCCATTGATACAAAATGGGCGCGGTTGAATTACAGACACGCCCAAAATCGGCAAAAAAAAACTATATATCTGTCACAAAAGTTAATCTATGAACTTGAAGTACAAATATCAGTAGACGTGGCCATGTATGTCCGTAGGTCCTATCGTTTGTCTGTTGTCAACGAATAAAAAACACTCGGAATTTAAAAAAAAAAAACCGTACTGTAGAATTCTAACTTTGAAGATGTAGGGTATCCAAGGGATGGAGCAAGCTACATAAGGTTATTATTTCCATTCCTTCAATGCTGTCCACTAAACTCCCTTTATGTGAAAAGTAATCTTTCAAATCCAAGGCAAACATTTTTTTATTCACCATGCGTATTGTATAAATGCCCGAGTAACAATTGCATAAGATTGTTATTGCCCAAATATCTGTTTTTTTCTTCTAAAATAAACAAACATAAATCATATACAGATTTATCGTGTATTCAATACGTGACAACCTTAAACTTGAGTTGTGACCTTAATTTTTAGTCTACCTCCCTTTTTTTTTATTATATTTTTTCAAGTACTTGTTCAATCTCTCACCATATATGCCTTTATATATATGTATCTCCTTCTTTCTCTCTCTTTCTATCTATTTATCAATGGCAGGGCAGCACAAAATGTAATGCACGTCTTGTAACAGATGTGGTGGATGATGTTACGAAAATTGTTTTGGAATCCTGCCATCATAATCATGAACAAAATGTTGCACGTAAAAAACGAAAACCAGCTGCCTACACAATTATGGAAACCATACTAAATGCAGAGGACACTAAGCCAGTTTTATTAGTACCCAAAAAAATGCCATCAAACAGTAATTCCAATTAATTTGGAAGCACCAACATCAACATCAACACCAAAAATAAGAATATAAAAAAAAAATAAATAAAAAATAGAATGAATTTAAAACAAAATGGATTTTATGAAAAAATAAACATAAAAAAAAGAGGAAAATATTTTCATTAAATTTTTACAAATGAAAAATCATTTAAGACGACAAGTTTAAATCCTTTCTAATGTTATTAAAACCAACCAATATTCCAGAGATTGCTTGTCTCACCACAGGCCAAAGGGGCTGCACAGTATTACTCTATGATAATGAGAAATTTGTAAAGAACCGTAAATCCAGCACACGCACTTATTGGATTTGCTCGAGAAAGGTACGAATGTTGTTTTTGTCAATGTACCCAAAAAAGACGTTCAAGTGAAAGATGATTAAAGTAATAATTTTCGTTTTCTTTTTTCTTTTTTGTTTAATGATTTATCTTTTGGTACAGGACATGACCATGTGTAGAGCTCGTGTTGTAACGGCGCGGGATAAATTTGGCGTTGAGCGTGTACTGCAGCACACATGCGAACATAACCATACGCGTAAATATCCGCATGCGAAAGCACTAAATGGCCGGAAGTCATTGCTTGATTGTCTAAATAGAATATAATTATAAAAAATTTCAAATAAAATTCGACAATATCACCAAATTCAAAATCTATTTTTACGTAGTGCTTGTATTTAACCCTCTAACCCAATTATTTAACCTAGAATAGAATTTTTATTAATATTTTTTCTTCTTCTTTTTTTGGAATATGTGTAAATTGCAGAAACTGTCAAGGGCACATTTCTATACAGCGTGGCCAACGTGAAACTGGAAGTGGCCGATATCAATGAATCGTTTCTACCAAATGTGTACTCAAATGGGCAACGGGCCGTGAGCACCGTTAAAATGGGTTTATCGAAACGAAAACCTACATTTTTGGAATCAAGGACTCTTGATGACTGGGGCAATATTAAATATGTGAATACGAATCGCGGCAATAAATTATTGTTTTACGAGGGTCATCGATTCATCAAAAATAATATTTATGGACCGAACATATACTGGAAGTGTACCAAGTGGCATAATAATTGCAAGGCCAGAGCTATAACGTCACTGGAGCAGCCCTCAAAATGTATTATTAAGGGAGTCCACAATCATCCACTATTAACTGAGGATTTCAAGGGTTTCCGCAGCATATAAAAACAAACGCAACCATATGTATTTATACCTAAAAGACCGTAAAAAATTTATTGAATACTAGGCATGAACTTTACGAATAAAACAAATATTTCAAATTTATATTTTTTTTTAAACAATCAATGTTTGAATAAAAACATGTCTTGTTTGGCCAGTGGTTTCCAGTGTGTGGAAATGTGGCTTTGATTTTTGTTTTTGTTGTACTTTTAATAATATTCTTTTTATTTACTTTTCTTTTAGGCTTTCATATTGATTTTATTGATTCGAAAAAGAATGGCGGCAAACTGTTGGTTATAAATGGCTTTCGGTTTTTTCGGAACAAAAAGCACGGTTCCCGTCAATATTGGAAATGTAGCAATTATTATAAAGAGAAATGTCCAGCGATCGCCATTTATGATGAAATTACTCTCAATTTACGTTTGTGTCATCAGCACCGGCACATATCTAGCAATGATGTCAAGTTCAAATCTTTTGTACCCAAAGAATTGAATATGCTGGGTAAACCAGCCTTGGCCGTTTTCCGAAATGAATGAAACTAATGCATTTAATTTGTTATTTTTGTTTTGTCAATATTTTAACACTTTTTGTGGCAGTTACATGTGATCACAACAAGTAATCAAAACCACTGCTGCAATACTACTTTATTTATGGTTTCTTAAACGAATTGAAATGAATTGGAAAACATTCAGTCGGTCCCTATGACTTGCTCAATAAAGTATTAATCCTGCCTAGGTGATTATATACATAACGGCTTAACCGTTGCAAATTCAATTCACGGAATTGTTCTATAATTGTATTAACAATAATAGTAAAAAATATTAGGAAAAGAGTATCCGGCATAGGTTCACAATATCATCTCAAGATATCATATTCTGTATGACAAAGGATTTTGGCAAATTGTGGGCGGGTCTGTTTTCAACTGTGCAGCTTTAGTGTTGTGGCCGTGAACGATGTTTGTCAACGGACATAAACAACCTTTCCACGCTGAGTATTTCAACGCAATTAAACAGACGCACACGGACCTCGTTAAACCGACTGATCAGAAACAACTGTACATTATCGCTGAAGTATAGTTGCAGGCTATCTAGAAAACCAAATGACTCTTAAGACTTTAACATAGTAAATGAAAAGAATTATTTTTTTCAATATTTGTTCTTTTTTTTGTGATTATATTCGTAAAATAAAACTTGTCTTGTGATTTATTTCATAATTTTATAAACGAGAGAAATAATTATCATTTAATGAAATGAATTTAATGAATTATCATTCAAGTTTATGAAAATAAAAGGCTTTTAGAATATTGTATATGTAGGCATATGCGTATAAGTGATGGGATGGGGAAGAAGCGCTTAAAAAGGCACTTCTCTTATTAGCTCATAATTGTGCACAATATTCAAAATTTCTTGAAAGTAAAAACAACCAAGGATTACTTAACTAGGAACCACTATTATTAGTGAACTATAAACATAATCCATTCATTCGAAAATTGCCTTTCTTTTTAGTTGCTGCTCCCTATCATGGTCAGTACAGTGGCAAGCACCCGAAAATCCAATTTTCAACATCAAAGCGTGGTGGTCAGCTATTATGGCTAGATGGTTTGAAATATTTCCGTAACAATGAAAATCGTACGAATTTATTTTGGCGCTGTCATTGGTATTACAGGCGAGTACGTTGTCCCGTCTTAATATGTATGAATAAATACGACGCCAATGACTTCCGCCAAATACACAAACATTGTCATGTGATGGCCAGCAAAAAACAACCAACCAACCGTTAAGAAAAGAATGCAGAAAAGTAGAAAAAGCAAAAAAAAAAGAAAGGCTAATAAACCGCAAAGCTTCAGCAGACATCTGATGTGTAAACTATGCTTTATTTCAATTATTAAAAATTATGTATAAATTAAACATCTTGTGGAAGTGGTTGAATTTAGTTAGTATTGATAAAGCCAAAGAGAAAATGTTGTAATAAAACCATTGCTCAAGATTTTAGTTATTAAGATATGAAAATGTGCTTTTATTAAACAGTTGTTGAAATGTTTAAATTTTTGTTAAAACCATTTTTACTAATATGTTGTTTTCTATATTTCTGTGCAATAGTGGTTCTGGCGAATGAGGAGGTACCTAATCCGGACGATGTTTTGGTATTTTTCACACAATCTTTACGTGGACGCCCCGCCATTATGGCCAATGGTGTACGCTTCCTGGTAATGAGTGAAAATAAGAAAAAAGTATTGTGGCGTTGTTCGTCCATGGCCACCAAAAAGATCAAGTGTCCCGCTCGCATTACCATGTTAAAGGAAAATCCACCAAAATTCATTATCAATAAAGCGGAACATGTGCATGCTGAATTGAAGCGCAACAAGTATGGTTCAAATAAGCATCAAGTATTCAATATGGCCAAAACGGATGGTACCATGAATTATCAATTTTTGAGTGCCAGCGGTGACATTGTTCCCACCGCACATCAAGCTCATAGATTAGCTGATGGGCCATAGGTAACACCAAATCATTTAAAGGCCTAAAAAAGGAATTTATGTATGTTTACAAGTAATCTGTATTCCAATGTTTTTGTAAATAGAATCTCATTTGAAAGTGAAAGTTTTTTCTTCATAATCACAATAGTGATGAGAGTAATAACAATAATGTTTTGACGAATAGAAAGGTGTGTACATATAAAAAGGACTCTGTAACTCTGTCAAGTCGTGGATTGTTTATGCGGATTATTGTATACCCTTAGTACAACTATTAATAAAAATGGTCTCATGTAATATTTTGAAAGAGGAATTCATAAAAAGTGTGAAGCATTTACGTCTTGCCATTCGAATATTTCAAGTTAGTCTATAAGCATTAAAGTTTAGTAGAAATCAACTGTTTTTATATACAAAGCGCGATTTAGTACTAAAATTAATACACAAATACTAACCATTAAAATAATGCAGTACTAACGGTACTAACTTGAAACTGACAGTGACTAAAGTTACTACTAGTACTTCATTGTCACATATTAGTGCTGAAGCATCACACATTGGTATTCTATTGGTAAATATTTGCAATGCCACAGAAGTGAAGGCTTTTCAAAACTTTTATTACATTAGTCAATTATGTACATTATGTATCAAAGTTTGTGCGATCATTGTGTTTCATCCCTGACATACTCGTATTTACAAAAATTATTCATTTAATAATTGTTGAAAATGTTGAGCACTTTAATTAATTACTAAGCCCATCACATTTGTATTAAATATAATATTTAAAAAAAGCAAAGTTAAAAAGGATAAATGGGTTTCACCAGGGACGGACAGGTGTAGACAAGTCCAGATCGATTCCGTATTTGTTAGACCCCTGTTATGTATGGGTTTAAAAAATGTTCTTTTTTTACAGACTTTGGATAAAAATTTTTTATATTTGAAGGAAAAAGGAAATAAATTGTCTAATAATTGGGTATATGTGTGAATATAAAAAATGAAAAATGAAATTCTTCTTATGTGAGTGAGATTGTCTCAGAGAATAAATAATTTTTGTATAAATTTCATGTACATTGGTTTAATAACGGTTTTGGTTTCTTTTGTTTTAGGTACCAAACGGAAGAAAGCAAGCAAAGTACTCACTGCACAACACCATCTGGATGCTGTACTCTATGTGAATTCACAGAAAGGACGTACATTGTTATTACATCGCGGTTATTATTATGTGCGTGAAAAGGAAATACATAATAAAGTCTATTGGAGATGTACCCAGTACACTACTTGGTTTCGCTGTCATGGTCGAGTGCATACAAATGATGATCGCATCGTTCACAGTAGATCGCATAATCACAATTGTTACGAAGCGGGCGAAAGCAGAAATATGCGTAAATTAAAGCCTATGGAAGTGGTAATGATGAAGCCGGCAACAATCGACTCGAGCAGAGCATCTCTACCGGGTGGCGATGTTAAGGATTAAAAGAGCGGATCATCGTAAAGTTTATAAGTTAATCTAAGCAGCGTGTATGCGTTGGGTTTTCATTTTTTAAATGACTAAACAATAATAAAGTGTTTTTCCTTTCCCTCCCCCCAAGTTGGCTTCTAAAATACTATTCGTTTTCCAATAGATTTTTAAGCCTTGGTTTTAGTGTATTATTGTCTTTTGTTATCTTTACCTTTTCATTTTATGTACACTGTACACAACTACAATTAACTGTACACAATTCTAATTCGTTTGTTTGTATCTGTTCTTTTGCTTCCAGATGGTAAGAAGTGCACGAATGTGGCGGTGTTTAGTAATACGAAAAAGAAGAATCGTAAATTACTGATCGGTGATTATGATTTTGTTATTGATCGTCAACTAAAGCAGAGCACGAATTGGCGTTGTGCGCGTTACAAAAGTGCTCGCTGCAAGGCTCGTGCCACCACGCGCGTAAATGCTAATGGGGTAGAACAGTTTTACCTACGGAATTCCCATCACACCCATTAATTTTTGTGTCATTAATATGTAAACACAGGCAGCTTATTCGATTTTTTATTGTTTGAAGGGTATACAAAAAATCGAAAAATCAGACTCAGACAGTAAATAAGTTACTTATGCGTGTGTATGTGTGTGTGTGTGTGAGTATATATATAGGATATTATTCTAAAAAGACTCCTTTGCAGATGGAGGGGAGTAACGTATTATTTGACTGTATTTTCTTAATAAACATTATCACCTACTGCTCCATGTAATATAACATAAATACCTTATGAAGATTTTTTTTTATTAAACAAACTTACTTGATTAAAAGCAACTGTTGAGAAATATACCGCTACTTGTTAAACGAAAACTACCTTAAAGAACAGATTTTGGCGGACATTAATGATTAAGAACAGAACCTGACTAAAATATGTGAATTCAACAAATTCATTAAAGTTTAACAAGATTTCTATTTACCTCAGAGTCACCTTTACCGTTCTCACTTTAATTAATCCATTCTCTCCTTCTTCTCAATGTTGAATAAGAGTGATCCCTTTATAGTTAACGGTTATGCTTGACTTTATTATATTATTTTGGGTAGAAAATTAATGGTCGCGATGCTCCAGCTTGTGTAAAGGAAGGATTTTTTGTTTACTATGAAAATGAAAAAATAAACATCCTTAAAAAAATACGTATTTTTCTTATGATTGTATGCAAAGCAGTTTTAATATTAAATAAACTATAATTAAAACAAAACACATTTATTTTTAAGCATACTTATGCCAAAAAATGTAAAATGTGTAATTAAAAACAAAAAAAGAAAAAGAAAAAGAAAAAGGAAAAAAACGATTACTAAAAATGTTCAAACTAACATAGAATCAAACCTGATTATATTTTAAAATAAAAATTTTTATTTCCAAATAAAAAGAGATTTAGAAGAAAAAAATGAAATAATTTATTGTTGAAAATCGTACACCATCTGAATTATTTTGTAAAAAAAAATTTACTAATCGGAAAATTGTTCTTTTTCTCTTACAGATTATCGTGAAATGTGGGCACGCAAAAGCGGCATTAGGATAACGCGCGGTAGTAAGGGTAAACCAAAGTTAACGTTGGCCGGCTATGCGTATTTTCAGAATAACAAAAAAGGCTCAAAAATCTATTGGTTGTGTTCGAAGAATCGCTATTGTCGCTGTAAGGCCAGAATTATAACGTGCTCGATATCGGGAGAGTTGGTCATCAAAAATCAAGACCACAATCATAAACGCAACGATTCATCAAGTGATAACGATGATTTTGATTGCGCGGATTCGCATTCAAACTTTTAAAACATATCTTCTACTTTAATGCCTAATTTTATAAAATGGACGCTTTGTCTAAAGTTTTATAGTTGATAGTTTTCCTCTCTGAAACTGAAATTACTCACACATAGAGTATTATTTTTAACGTATGCTTTATAGAATGAATACATTTTTATTAAACAATATTTTTTTTAAATTCACAATTGATTTTTTATTGTTTCTCCCCATACAGAGTTTTTATTGCTTAAGTGCCCTTTAGAGGGGCAGGACGTCTTTGGTACAGTGCAGTATGTTAGAGGTCAGCGTGGTAGCCGCAAAATGGTGTGTGGCGGTCATGCATATATTTGTGCCAATATTAAAAAAAATCGCAAATATTGGGTGTGTGCCAAACAGCGCAGTAAAAACTGCAAAGCTCGACTTGTTACCGATTTAAATGAAAGTGAATTCTATTCGCGCAACATTACACATAATCACGCAGCTTGTATGAATGTCAACAAAGAATCGAATACGCCGCCAACCCCCGCATCCGTATTCGAATTAGCCAAGGATGATGATGTACATTATGAATTGTCAATGAATGAAGTGTGGTCGTGATATCAATAATATTGTGCGCCCGCATTATTATACCCAATACCACACGTGGTAAGAGGATATATTAAGTTGGTGTGTTAGTGTAACTTCTAAACGGCAGGTGTTATGCTCACTTTCAAATATACCGCTAGATTTAGAATCAAAATCTAAATAAATTTAATCATGTCCGTCCGTCCATTCATATAAATTTTATGTGCAAGGTACAGGTTTTGAGATATTTTGATTAAATTGGTACAAAAACATATATTAGTCCGAAGAAGAACCCTTTTAAAAATGGACCGAATCGGATCATTTTTAGAATCCCTTCCCTTACAAGGTTCATTTTATAATGTAAGGCTTTATATGGCAAAAACTAGCAACTTTTAATATATTTTGGCAAAAACGTGTAAAGAATGGTTAATTGGCTTAATATTTGGCTATGCCAAATTTGAATCCAAACGGACCATTTTTAAAACCCATTTCTATATATAGGATTTTCACGAAGTGACTTCATAAGGCATAACATATTTAGAACTTTTTTCTAAGGCGCCGATCTTTTCTTTTTTTTTTTTTTTTGTATATCTAAGTATGATCAACTAAGGCAACTGCCGCTTGGTTTTGGTTGCTTATGAATAAAGAAAGTGAAGAAAATTATACACAAACTTTTTTACAAACCCTTGAACAAAGTTTGCAATAATACGACCGACACAAGCATGTGAACTTTGCTATACTGCAAATGCACTGCATAGTTATGGTATTTATTTATTAATGAAGTGATCAAGTGGAACTAAAAGGTTCCTCATTAAGTATGTATGGTATACGCGTTGTTTACTTATATGACTGTTTGTCATGCCAGATACGATTCTTTGAATTTTCGTTTATGGAAGTTTTGCAAAATTTAAAAGGAAATAAGAGAATACCACGACATACGGTTTCAAAAAAGGAAAAGCCGCACCGGGACAAATCACCAAAACAACAAAAAGAAAAAATACAAAATACACCTAATTCTCTTTTTACACGATAGATACGTTCCCAAAAAATTCGTGTAAAAAAGATATTGACTAAATGGAAGAATACTAGATTGGTTCCAGACCCAAAAAAAAATTGAAAATCGTGTTAAAACAAAAGAATTCGTTTAAAAACAAAATTTGTTTCGTGTTAAATTAAATTCGTGTAAAAAAAATTCGTGCAAAAAGAGAATTCGGTGTATTTCATTATGAAAAAAAAAAAAAAGAAATAAATAAGAGAGAAAGACGATACAGCGCCAAACTGATTCAGAGAAATGTTTGTATGCATGTAGGGCGTAAACAGAAACCAAAGTCAAATAAAGTTTATATACGCGATTATAAAGAAATGCATTGTCCATATATATGTACATGTATTGTATGAGCAATTAGCTATAATGAGTGGCGAACACCAACGACAACAACGGCAACAACAGCAAACAGCCATAAACAACGGTAAGTGTGTTATTTATGCACATTTAAACGATATGAATGCTGGTTGAACAAATGTTTGTTTACATTGTATATACACATATACGCATATGCATATGTATTGGTTGTATATATGAAAAGTAAACATTTCGTTATATTACACTAAACGAAAAAGTAAGTAAGAGAGCTAGCAACAAGAAAGCATATCATCATCATGGCTTTTGGTTGGCAAATCTCGCCATTATGTCATTTTATTATTCATATAATCAACAAACCAAGTAATCAGGCACAAACAGCAGTTAGTCAGTAAAGCCAACAGTACTGCAGTTATGTGGTATATGGCGACAAAGGAAACAACAACAACAACAACAATAATAAGAATAATAATATTAACACCGGCAACGAACTCTTTATTATAAGATGCAGATGCTATTTTATGGAACACATCAAAATAATTTAATGAGGGACACCCTGCCAGTCAGGGCAGCAGCACACACAATCCATACAAGTGTATAAGTAGCAACGGAGTTAAGCAGCCAGCCAGCCAGCTAGCAAAGTGCCACACGGGATAGATTTAAGACTTACTGTCAAATACAAGAATGCAGACAAAAAAGGGGGTTCGTCTGGAGTAAGTGAGTAAATGAGCGAATGAAAGAGGGTAGGGAGTAATAAGCTAAACCCCAACTTTATGATGATGATTGGCTGACGGCGGTGACGGGGATGTTTTCATCCTCTCCAAAAAAAAAAAAAAAACACAATACCGTCGTTTATATCATTTTACGGCATTTGTGTTTTGTGGTGTTGTTGTTGCCGTTGCTCATCAAAACTCTTCCGAGCAGTCACTGAAATTTCATAAATGAATTTAAGTTACGATGCTGAGCGTGTAACGATTCACCGATTATTAGATACCGTACAAAAGATACAATTAACTGCAATTTATTTATTTACTTAATTTAATAGAAATTTATTACAAACTAAACAAACATAAAAGTTAGAAAAGCTTATGTACTAAGTTTAAAACTAAAATATATAACGTAAAAAAAAAAAGGAAAAAATTCAATTTAAAAAAGGATAATGGTATAACAACAACAACAACAACAACAACAACACTTATTAAGCATGAATCGATTATCAAATTACGGCGAGGACGTTTGCTTTACACAAATTCATCGATTCATACAGGGTCAATCGGTGCCCAAGAAACGTTTCTTTCTCAAGTTCTTAGGTTACTTGCAAAATATGTGCGACATGTCCACATGTACACATGTATTCAGCATTCATCGACGCTTTATTATTATTTATGATTCACGCACATACAAGAAACTGTTGGATTTTTTATATTCTTACATCGGATTTATTGTGATTCTGATGATTTAAGTGATTACAGCATTTTGTGTGTGGCTGTGCTTTTATTTAATACATTACAGTCCGTCTTGAGGAAGCCATTCAAATGTATTTTATATGTTCGCTCAGTGTGAGTATATGTTCAAGCAGTGTGTCAACTGGTTGGGCCGCTTCGCTTTTTATTTTCTTTTATTTTCGAATCATGCGTTTACGTTTGCGTACATCTAGGTTTATATTTGTCAATGCAACCTTTACATACTACAGGCATACATGTCAACCGTTGCTTCCAACGCACTACATATGTATGTAGAGCACACATAGTACAATGTATCTATCTTATCAACAACAAGCATATTCATTTCATTGAGAACTTTGGTTCATATTTTGACTGCCTGTTGGTTGGTGGGTGTGTGTGAAATTTTTTTTCTTGTTAGCTTTGTGCATACGTGCGTGCATGCCCTACATTATATTTGTATTTGCTTATGACAATCATTTAATACGTATTGCATTTGGATAGTTTGCCTAGCAGCTAATCGTTAAGCTGATATTGACCGAAAAAGAAAACAAATAACAAGATGTGTGTGTGTGTTAATGTGTGTTCATTCCAAATGAGAAGAGCAGCCACTCCCCTATATGTAACACGTAAAAAGCCAACTCTTAGATATCCTCCACATTTATACCCATTCAGGGGTGTGGCAAGTACAAATATTTAAACATTATGGTTTCAATAACAGATGGACATACGGACATTGTTAAATGAACTGTACAATCTATAAACTTTGTCACTCCTTTAAAGTGTTTAATGGGGAGTAACAAACTTAACCATATCCTCTACTATGACATGGAGAATATAATGAAATAAAAATAAACTATCTTCAGCCTTTGAGAGTTATTAACATATATGGACATGTGTTAGCTGTCACACTTGGTATGTTATTATTATTCAACTTCTTTCCACTTACACTTGGCGCATCTTTTTCAACGATTCACTTGTGAATTCATAATATTTTGAGATGACTTCACTTAGAGTTAAATGTTAAAATAGATTTTTGAAATTTTTATCGTCAAGAATGAGTAATTTACATATATACACATACCTTACCTTGAGTTCGGGGTAAATATATATATTCTTGGGCAGCATTAAATGCTGAATTGTATTGAGCTTCAGCTAACAGGAAATATTAATTGGAAAAATAGCGTAAGTTGGTCACGCCTACCGCAAAAAGTGGCATAGACATACTTTATATATAGTGATGCTTTGTTTTCATTTTGCTGAGCTACCATCATAATGATTAACCAGTATGTTATATGAAGTATTGAAGTAAGTATTAAAATTTCGGTTATCCTTCACATAAGTTATACTAAGTTTTTTCTTCACCCATAAGGAGGTGCCAGTGATCCTACAAAGTATATATATTCTTGATCAAAATCAAAAACGGAGTCGATTTAGATATAAGTGTCCGTGTGCCTGTCTATTGTTGGCATTCTCACGGATGTAAATTTTAAGATATTTAGCTGAAATTTTGTACAGACACGCAGATCGGTATTTATTATGGGCAAAATTGGTCAAGAGCTACGACCACAATCTACAAAAATTTATATATCTATCACAAATATTAAGCTATGAAGTTGAAATTTAGTATGCATATTGACAATTAAATTATCAATCGTTATGGCAAAATTGGGCATGGTCGGGCAACAGACACGCCCACAATCAACAAAAACCTTTATATATGCCACAAAAATTTGACACATGAACTTGTAATTTGGTACGCGTATACATAGTTCTTCCTTTGACTGGTGTGTTAAAAATGGGCGTGGTCGCATAACAGCCAACAATCGATAAAAATTTGTATATCTCCCACAAAGTTGATTAATGAACTTGAAATTTGGTGCATATATTTATAGTTGTCTCATCCATCGAAAAACCGATGCGCTAACAATTTACAAAAAACTGTGCACAGCGTAAAACTCGACTTTCAAGCTGATACATAATTAGAGGGCGTAATCACATATTCGTCACGCCCACTATTGTAGATATGGAGGGTTTTTCAGTTGTGATCTAAGCCTAATTTAGTTTTAGTTTGCATTTTTATGTTGTTGTATAATGGATTTTTAGCTGACGATAATTTGTCCAACAAATTATTTGTACAAGGTGATGGTTTTTGCTGAGTGCCCTGATATCATGGAACGCCGTGCTCTTCACGTACTTAACAAATGTTTCAACTTACATTTATTAATCAAATAATTAGAACGGATGGCAAGCGAAACAAACATTATTATTATTGATAACAATCGTGCTTATACTCTTCGAACAATCTTCCCCTTATTTACCTAGATTTGATAAACAAATATTTGCTTGCCTCTATATATACTTCATTGTATATATTTATAGAATAATCTAATTGAATAAATAAATAGTTTTCAATTTTCAAGTTCTGCAATAAATCATTGTTGTATCCTACAAAAAACAACAACAGCAACAAAGAAGTAGAAGACTGCATTGTACTGTTGGGGATGTTTGTAACTTCTTAACGCGGTAAATGCCACACTCATTTTTATTATGTTGATTCAAAATCGGGATCGATCTAACCATGTACATCTGTCTGTCTGTCTGTCTGTCTGATGAAATGTCGTTTGGACATTAACTAATGAAAATGATTCTGGTCGGTCTAGCAGTCCCCATTAAACGCTCTATTTATAAAATAAATCTTTTTATAATAAAAGATCATTTTGGTGAATTATTAGTTAATAATTAACTGAATTAAATTTGCATCCGATCGGAGCATATTTCGAATTATTTGTCATATAACGGTTCTTTTTCATAAGATGACTTATATGTGTTAATGACTCCTGCTGACTGATACAACTAAACTAATTATAGTTATGAAAGAAGCGACTATAATATATTCACTTGTTTTGTTTGTAAGTATGTATGTATGTTCTGTTGACTTGTTCATCATACGCCCTGGATAGTACACAACCAATCCAACAGATAATAATGTTCAATAATATTGTATACACGCCTGTCAACTACATAACTATCATGTATCAAATTGGCAGCCATATACACACACACAAAACGAAGAGCCCACAGTAAATCGCACACTTTCACACAAAGCAAGAGCTTACTAAATGAAATTGGAAATAAACTAAATAAACGAAATTATATATACTTAGGAAAAAGTTGAAGCAAAATCAACCAAATCGAAAGAAATATTTCAGAAACTCTAGTGTAAAAACGCTGATATTTACAAACGCTCTCTCCTACAATAACAAATAGTTACTCATTTAATAAATATTTTGGAAAAATCAATAATGCGTGTGCAGGCTTGCTTAATGCACGAGAACTTCATTCTGTGTAAACCAGAGAGCGAATTGGAAGTATCCGAAAATTAGTGTGTAGCTGCATGTTTATGTTCGTCTCTTTCTTTGGTGTAGAGTTACGCACACAGCGAATTGTACGTAATAGTGCCGTTGCATTTCTGGGCAAATGCTCTCTCGCTTATATAAAACTCACTGCTCACTGCTCACCGCTCACTTGCTTAGGCTTGCTTTAGAGACTAAACGGTATCGTCTTTGCAATCGCCAGATAGTAGCAGCAGTAGACATTGAACTTAGGCGGATGCAACAACATTTCAAATATTATAAAATACAAGTTCCGTGAAGTGAAGTAACAAAAAAAAAAAAAAGGAAAAAAGAAGAAAAAACAGTTGGGACAGAAAAGTATGTATTATACTAGAAATATTTTGGATTGAAATGTGAAATTAACAGAATTTAATGCAGCAGTAAATTTGTGCACAATTTGAAACAGGAAAAAGAAAAAACTTAATCAATTAGCGGAAAATATAAGCCTGGGCAAATGTCTAAGTAAAGTGTGAGAAGGTGTGAAAAGTAAAAGACAGAGAAAGTGTTTAACTGCCATTAAGTGAAATAATTAATTGAAAAAATTAAGTGGAAAATTTGGCAACCAAGGAGGAAAAAAGCAAGAACAAATTTCGGCAAAGTAAGAAACTTTTTTATTATGGCTGCTAACACACAACGTAACATGCACACAAGTACATGGCGAGTGTAAAATTTTTTGTGTACCCTTAAAACAGTACTGTGGTGCGCGCCGCCCAATGCCGTCTAAAATGTGTGTGAAACGTTATTTATATTGCAATTAAATTTCGGCAACAGAAAGAAAAAGCAAAAAAGTATTTTTTAAATCTCAATAACAAAAACAACAACACAAACACACTAATATTCAATTATAATAATATGAAGAGTGTTGCAAAGATCATAAAAGAAAAAATATTGAAATGAGATAACTTTCGCCAACTTTGGCACTCAAGTCATGCTAGCAAGTTTGCAGTTCAAGCAGCAGGCAACAAAAAATAATAAAAGCACAAACGATAGAGAAGAGGAAAAATGCGATATCTTTGAATTGTATCTAAACTCATTTTACTATGTGTGGTACAAGCACACACCAGTGCCGACGAAATGATTCTCATGTCACGGCTTAATTGAATGAGAGTAAAACGCGCCACTTCAAAATTACCGTTCAGTTAGTTAGTTAGTAAGCAAAACCAGAGAGTTATTCGCCCGCCAAGGGAGATTTTAAATGAGTGTACGCACCACCTTTATTTAATACAACGCAACACGAGAGAGAAACAGCGAGTGAGAGTGATAGATAGAGGCCAAGAATGAGATGTATGTTTAGTTAAGCTAAAGGCGAGTAACGTATATCTAGGTGGCGAAACGTAAAGTCGCGTGCGTATGCTGTGCAATCCTCCTTGATATCGGTTCAAAAGCACTCAATTGCACAATTGTATTCGCCGTGAATTTCTATGTGGAAACACCTTGTTTGCCTGGTCTTTCCACTTGGTACTTGCTTTTGTTATTGTGTCGGTGACTATGTGGTGTAAAATTAACCAACTAGTCAATCAGCCGACTATTATTTTTTTTACTTTTTGTTTTGTGAAAAACTTGATTTATACCCAATGAAATTGTGAAGATTTTATATATAACATATATGTAATGTTGGTAATATCTCTTAAAACTAAAGCAAACTGTGTGTGTGTAAAAATCTCGCGTTGGTAGCACAATTCAAACCACTCGTAGATCAATACTGCAACTAAACAATAATTGTGCTAAAATTAAAAATACAAATTGGAACATCACTTCCTCATTTTCCATACAGTTGTTAATCGTACTTGAATTCTCTAATACCGCAAACATAAGCATAACAACAAAAGACATTAATCCGTGTTGGTGTGCATATAATATTTCCATGGAACACTCCGTTAAGGTGAGTCCTCTATATATTACATGCTTAGCTTATATCGTTGAAGTGTGTGTGTCGATAGGTTTAGAATGAAAATCGAGTATATTGCTTATGCTAAGTATATGTTAAGCTCTCTTCTTGAGTACGAGCACTAGTACCGTTTTTTTCTTATGGAATTATGTGTACTATTGTGATTATTGTGTTTTTTAAGAGAGAGAGAGAGAGAGAGAGAGAGAGTGAGTGAGAGTGTGAGAGGGAGTGAGCGGGATATTTAATAACATTTCTTATCGATCAAAAATTGGGTAAAATTTGATGAGTTGTGTGTGTATGTGTACGTTTGCCCTTTTCAGTTTGTATAGGAGCTTACTCTAACTTTAATGAGAATTTTGTCATTTATTTATTTAGTAATTGCTAAACTGGGAGGGGGTGGTGGTATGAAGTAGTTTTAATGGAAAATTGTTGGCTTTTTTTTTCTTCTTAGTAGTAATAGGAATTAAGAAACATACAATACGATGGAAATGTATATTCTGCAGCACTGCACTAAAATAGGATGTAATGTATATATATACATCTTCGCAGCGCTACAAAAAGTTTGACAATTTTCAAATAAGTGCAGTGCAGCAAAAATAATGAATTGATTCTTTTATTATTAAAAGGGAAGCAGTTTTTGTGATTTTTTTTGTGGGCTATACAGCACACTTAAGAAAGATGTTATTTAAAATATTAACAAACAACTAGAGTAATAAAAAATAAAAAATAAAATTTAATTTAAAAAGTTTAAAAAAACTAATAGTAACATAAATAATTAAAATGTTTGAAGAAAAATTATTTATTTCTGTACGATAAACATGGAGAACTATACAATAAATGCCCAGCAGGCTTTAGAAATTAATCAGAGATAAAGTCTGGGATGCTGCATTTAAAGTGATGGGAAGAGGTGGAAATAATAAGTATATATAACTGAAAAAAAAACAATGTTATGATTCCCAATCCGTAACTTTTTAACTGTAAACAATGTCAAGGGAAATGGCGAACCTTGAACAATAAATTTTACGTAGATACCAACGGCCCTCAATCCAATCGAACTTTCATCAATCCGAGTCCTTTTTTAAAGAACTTGATAGCGCCGAGGCTGTGACTTTAGCACTTACCCAATTAAAATGTTTTTATATGGCCTTAAAGGGGAGCCTTCAAAATAAAAGAGTCTCTTCATCCAAAAATATTTTATTTTTTATTTTTTATTAATTAAATAATTATTACACATATTTATAGTGGCTCCAGTGAGTTGCTTATTCTCGTCAGTCTACTGTGACTACATATTTCGATGCCAAATGTCTGTTGCACGGGGGGATGTACAAAGAGTGGCTATGTCCAAAGTTTACAATCCCAAAAATGATGAATTTCTTGTCAAACGTAACCTTTGTCCGGATGAACTGCTCAAAGCAATATTTCTAAGCTATAAAGTGGAAACGTATAGAAGGGTAGTCAAGATTAGTTCTAAATCAAATTAACGTAAACATTATTTGTTTAGCTCAAGAGTGCTTAAAAAATTGTGTCGTAACGCATAAATAAATTTTGTGGCAATTACAACGGTTTCCCCCTGAATTGAAACTTAAACGTAATGCAAAACTTTTCAATTGCATTTTCATGTTGTTTTTTGCTCCTTTTTACTGACCTTTTTGAAGTTTCACTTTTTGTGTGAGTTTTTTTCTCTCTCGAAGTACGCCTTTATGCGGTTTCTTTTGGCATTTTCACAAATCCAGTAATTTCTGGTTACTCAACAAAGGTAGAAACACCAAATCCAATCTATACCGAATGCATGGAAGAAGTAAACTTTTCAATAAAATTAGTATAATATAGGTACAGATAGCAATGTCGATATTTGAATACGTCGATGGCAAAATAACCTTTGAGGCTAACATGAAAGCTCATCACCTGCCATTCCAATACATTTGCACCAAACATACCCACCTCTTCCTCTTCATATATATAGAATGGTAACAAGCAAGAAATTGTATTCGGCTTTGACCAAATCTTAAATACTCTTCACATGTACATGTAAAAGTGGGCGTGGCAGTATTAATACTTATTACGTATTAACTGGCAAGTTGGATTTTACGCTGAATACGGTTTCTTTTTATTGGGGGTGTGTCCATTTTGCTCAAGGCAGATATGCGATCTGCGTGCAGGAACTAGAAGTGTACGTCAGGTCAATTTTTCAAAATTTATCAACGTGACAGTGCCAACAATAGACGGACACACGGACATATGTCGGTTTTTGATGATAATCAATACTATGTACACATCTCCTTCCTCCTCATCCTCCTTCTAGGTGTTGCAAAATAGAATGACAAACTTAGTACACCCCCCTCTATCTTATGTGGGGGGCATAATAAAAACTAAAATAGTTATTACCTTAGTTTTAGTCGAGGAAGTTGAAAGAAAAATAAATGAAATAAAATAAAAAGTAGAATCATTTACATGTTCTCACAAAAAGGGCAGTTCCGAAAACGTGTTTGTTTGACTGCTACTGCTACTGCGTACAGCACGTACAAATGTGAGGCGATAAAAACGAAATCATGTTTTTACTGTACTAACTGAGCTTCTATATTAAAAGGAAATGATAGCATTTTTTCCTATGAGATAAAAACTGACCACGGTTAGGTTGATAGGATATTGCTTGATATACATATACACGCATGCACGTATTTTCACTCTTGGCAGACTTAACTGGTAAACAGGTATTCAAAGCATTGCCAAAGGCTTGATGTTGATGAAACTTCTTCTTGTTCTTCTTTTCCTTCGCTATGCTCAATGTGGAATTTAAAAATAAACGCATCAGAGAATTTTTTTTGCACCATTTTCTTATGTTTTTTCTTCTTGTTACAAAACTTTAGGGAAAACAAGATTTTCTACTAAAGTTAATTTTATGTGGTGGAGAGAAAAATTAACAGCAGGAACGCTTTTATGTGTGCTTAGTATCCAAAGTGGGTTTGTTTATACAAATGCGTTTGTATTCGTTTTATTTGAAAACTTATATAAAGTTGATCAAATCAAATGTCACTCAATGGTTGGCTTTGCTGTTGGTTGCACGATAATGCAGGAAGTCTCAAAGTAGATTTAACATATTAGAGTACAGTGTGAAATACCCCTCTAATCTAATTAATCAATACTTCTGTCAGGTTTAAAATCGATAGCGAGTGGGAGAACATAGAAATTTGCTTCAGTGATATGTATATAGTATATAGTATGTTGACCTTTATCAAGCGGTGGGCGTGTTTGTGGTAAATTTTGCACATTTTCAATACCAAACTGCCGACGTTGATGATGATTATGTGCAGCAAATATCAGCCCGATAATTGAATTTTTGCGACCGTTTAGGTTTAGGATGTCATTGTAGGCGCATCTGTGGGCGGATGTCAACGATTTGCATTAATGAACTGCAGACAAGCCCAATGATTAAGTGAGCCAAATTTCAGTTAGATATTTCAACATATACGGTTGTGAGAGGGGCTCAAAGCAGAGTGTAAAGGTTAACATACATCCAAGAACGGACAGAATGACACTTATCAAGAATATATTATATGTGTATTCTCCTGGAGGTGTGCTTCACTTCTTTCTAATTTTTACCAATGTTTAAACAAAACTAATATACTCCCACGTCCTCCCATTACGATGGTGATACCCATCATACCAAAACAATGTCTATTTTTTGTAACAAAAAGTTTCTCTGATCGTTTTAAAAAAATTACAATCGCGTAGGATATATACTCAAGAACATATTATAATAATAAAAATATTATAATATAATATATGAGTAAGAATGAATGATTACCTATAATGACAGCTCTGCGACTAGTTGAAGCATAACTGAAATGTGGTTTAAAACGTGCATATATTTAAATTGTTGTTTTCTTCGTTATCACACACAATTTTTAAGTAGTAGTTACAGCAATTCCGCACAAACAGTTAATCATAGAGAAACACAAGCAACCAACTCAACCGCAATCGTGTCAAATCTTTTGTTTTTCTCACACTATTCACTATTCACTCCGTATTCATAATACGGAGACACGTACTGGCCCAGCCAGTGAACACCTGTTTGCTTAGTTTGCTTACCTCCGACTGTGTACACAATTCAGAGAGTTGTACTATAAAAATAATAATAAAACATCAAACATGGGATGGAGGGAAGGAAGGTTGTTGATTGAAGGGGTTTCGGTTGGTGTTTCATGTACCATATAAAAAAGTGATAAAACTGACGGCGTAATATGCAAATTATTGTGTTATTATTGAAAACACACAAATGCTGGATGAAAAACAAACAAATAAAATTATGGAAATGTGTCGGTCCGAGAGGAGTGCGCCTGTTTAATTTTTATGTTAAACCAATCTATTTAATGGGCTGTAATATTTACTATATGGTCATACAATTATACACATAAAACAAATGTTTGATTGACAAGAAATTAAAGATTAAAATTACAACAACAACAACTGTCATGTTTGCATTTATTCACTGCAGTTATCAGAGCAATCCAACCTGCGCCAACACCAGTTTCAGTGTCAGTTCAGAAATGATCAATTTCAGTTTGGAAGTTCGGCTACACAAAGGGACGGGTGGTCTGTATGTTAAGAGAAGATTTCTGAAGTGCAGCAGTCAGTTTGTAACGCTCGTTGATGGGCGTGTTCTCACACTTATTATAGGAAACAATTTGCGCTTAGTAAAAAGTGGGCGTGTCATGTATCTGATTACATCACCTTAAGTGTATATATATATTTTGCTTTAACATACAAATAAAAAGTTGCGACAATTGTAATTATTTGTTAATTGTGGGCGTGTCCGATATCTGATTGCGCCCAATTTTGACCACATTTATGAATGGTGTAATTGTACTTATGTACACCTTAAATATTGTGGCAGATGTATAGATTTTTATCGATTATGGGCGTGACTCTCAAACGATCTTGCGACTTGTTTACAGAAACTTGAATTCTCTGTACAAAAATTCAACTCAATATTTTACAATTTATGACCAACAAAGGAAATACCAACAACAGAGATGCGGACGGACATGTCTAGATCGAATCAAATACTTTGTAGTGTCTTTTACATCTCCTTATGGGTGCTGGGTGGGAATAATAAACTCCATATGCTCCTTATCATATGCGGACAAGCACATGTTTGCTATTACACTAGAAGAAAAATATTACAATAAAAGGTTGGCCATCACGGAAATAGATTTATGTACATATAAAAATTTAAAAGCCATAAAAAGGTGGGCAAGGCTGTTAAAATAAAATTCATATTACCATTTAAATGATAAAGCTGCGCCATAAATTATTTATTCATAGTCGGTGGTACATACCCCCGAACACTATACCCACTTGCAAATTCAATCGCCATTCGTGCGGCCCTCTAACACATAAGAGCGGGCGGGCTGCACATATTAACAATTTAACGAAATAACATTTATAAGAAAAACACTTATAATTAGTGCCAGCCAGTGCACTCGTATTTATGTCAATCGTTAATTTTTCCTTTTTGCTTGGTGCGAAAAAATATGCGCAAAAGGTCACAGGGGGACATCTTTCAAGATTATGTGCCAGGTATGTGTATGAGTGTATGTGTACTAATAAATGATTACAATAGTTGTTAGCGGATAGCGTGCGAAATTCTCATATTATATCCTACACATACACACAAGCACTTCACTTCACCCCTTAGTGTGATTTAGCCACCCCTTGAAAATTTAGGCCAGCTCTCTAAACGCACGGCTCTACATAGCGGTATATGAGTATTTGGGCAAACATTAATCTTTTTGGCTAACACTTCATGGCACGTACAGTGCCGGCGAGATGGTACTCGTACTCGAACATATGCGTGTATGCTATTTAAATGCATATTATATTTACGGTATGTAATCGCTATAAATACACAACAACTAATAACAATAAAACATGTCAAAAGTTGTGGTGTAATAAATGTAACGTACGCGGAAAGAAGAAAAAAGAAAAAACCTTTGCCCCCTAACAAGAAAAATTAAAAAAGCAATTTTACCTTTCAAAAATTCTTGTTATATAATTCAAACTGTATGGTGCGAGAGTTAGTTGTGCATGTAAGCAAATGACTGGGACCTTTCGAGCAGGACTCCACAATCTACCGTGCCAGTACTTTATAACTAATAAATACCGAAAACATAGCTTCTCAACCCTTGTAAAATTATGACCCCCATCATCATAATAGGCTTGCTCAAGTCCTTTGCTTTGCAGTTTTCGGAATTTCATGAATACCACCATTTTTCTGGACTTTGAACATGAAATTGTGTTTGGAGTCGCAAAATACTTCCCGAACACCCAACACCTGATATTGTAGGCGGCTGCGAAGTCACATAGAATATGGTGGGAGATTTCTGCCGCTTCTTTACAGAATCTAAAAAAATCATTATGGGAAATATCCATGTTCTTCAGCAAATATCTCAGAAATTTATGTCCCGTGTAGTAGTCTCTAATCAGTCTAAGGTTGCTTCTTAGCATAATCACTGAGCTGGAAGATTTCATAAAGATTTCCCAACATGCAAAGGCATTCGCGTGGCTTTTTTATTTAGAATGGCTAAAAATTAATTTCAATTAATAGAAGTTGAGTTAAGTTTTAATCGAGACTCTCTTTTTACAATACAGTTCGATGGCAAAATGATGAAATGTACAGCTTCACAAAGAGCATTTAAAACTGTAGGGTTTTATTTTAAAAGAAATTTGTTTGCCCAGCTTCCTGCTGATAACATAAAAGGAGAAAAGTTGTTGAATTTCAACATCATAATAGAGTGAACGAACTCGCTCCCGGTTCTGCCAGATTATTCAATAGAACTTTAGTAAATGTCTTTAAGATCGTTTGTTGCAGAGTTTTTCTTAAGAATTATAAGAAATCACACCCATTGTTATCTAAATATATGGTGGATGTCCAAGACTATACAATTTCCTGTGTTTAGGTGGTAAATGCGTTCACATTTCTCTTAACAAATTGAACTCCAAAATGCACGTGTATGAAAAGTTTGACGATGGCTGGTAAAGGTAATATGTTTTACATTTGTATCCTTTCACATAAAAGCTGACTCCTTACATATTTTATGAGCCCATATGTAAGCTGGACTTATTTGAGTGTATATGCAATTCAATATATTGTGAATGGTTTAAGTGTGTTTGGTTGTTTATTATTATACCCTGCACCACTTGTGGCAAAAGGTATATTCAGTTTGGGCGGATGTTTGTAACTCCTAAAAGGCAATTTGCCACACCCACCCTCAATTATACCCTTTCCATCAGAATGAAAATCTGAAATGATTTAACCATGTCCGTTGCATTTTTTAAGATATTTGAATGAATTTTGGTACAAGGACATGTGTTGGTTCAAAGAAGAAGCCTATTGAAAATGGACCGAATCGGACCATTTTTACAACATTTCCCCATTTAAGATTCTATTAAAATAAAAGCCTTTTTATGGCAAAAAATCGCAATTCTTAATATTTTTTGACAAAATTTATTGAAGAATAGTTAAATAGCTTAATGATTCGCTGTGCCGAATTTGGATCTGTGGGGATCAGACTATATTTAGTTCCTTCACGTTTACAGAGTACAACTTAAACTAATTGTAAGGATTTAAGTATATGTAGGGTATTAAAGAGACTACTACATGTTCACTTGTCTTTTTTAGGTGATTTAATTGAGTACATAGTTTACACTTAAGAAATAGTACCAAAACATACAAAAGCAAGTACGGAGTCTGTGTACGGTTGCGTAGTTGTGTTCATAGTTGTATTTTTTGAAACTCTTTTTTTTCTTTTTAAATATAAATTGTAGATAAACATGCGAACATAAATTTTCGCCCTGTCAGGTGCTTTGTCGTCCGTTTTTCCTTGTACACACACATAATATTTTCATTTATTTCAATTCGATTTGACTCGACACTGGTAGGCTGGGTAGTAAAGTTGCTGGTGTTCTTGGGCTGGCCTCATATCTACGTAGATATCTACATTTCCTTGTACTCCATACTCCGTATATGTTTACTTCTTATGTGCTTTTTTTTCTACCTTCTGCTGTTGAACGAACGACCATTTCATAAAATAACATATTGCTTGTGTTATAGGTGTTGGGTCGTGGTAGCTGCTATAACGTTTCTGGTCAGGTTTTGCTACCTACGTCTGCACACATCATTTATTATATGAATGATACCAGCACAGTCAACAACAACAACAACATTGCCTTGTATTGGAAATACTTGCAATTTTTCATTTATTGTTGATGATAGTTTAAAATATTTTCATTTTTTCTTATTCAAATAAATGTCTCGTTCTGAAATATTTCATGAGATAGAGAAAGACAGAAGGAGAGGGAGAGTTTCAGAGAGCCAGAGATCAGTTATTATTTAAGAAAAAGGTTCAACAACTTATTTATGACTTTTCTTTTCATACAATATTTAATTTGTTGAATTTCGGCCAAATTTCTTTTATAGACACAAGAAATCACTTTCTGTCCCATAACGAAGCAATAACAAATTAAAATCCAATTAATTTGTTGGAAGATTAACGATATTTAATGAAGCATTTCAAATACTTACCGCTGCTATCGGTTGTTTTTCATTTTTAATGACAAACATCAGAGGGGATCAACGCAAACGGCTGCGTTTCTTCATAAAACTAAATTGTCATGGCGCAACGTCTTCTTCACACTTTGGATAGATGTAATGTATATGCAATCATATTTTCACGAGACTGTAAAGTATGCGTTGAAATGCTTGTAAAAAATAATGTGTGAGCCACACACACACCACATATTATAAACATATGTGTTCTTGGGTTGAATTGTACGTGCCGGTAACATGTGCGTTAGAAAGAATATTTTTCGTGTCTAGCGTGAATAGGGGAAGAATGAAGATTCTTTTTCTCTCCATTCTCAGAAAACATATTAAAAATAAACAAAAAATTGTCACAAATTATTATCTTGAGTTTTACAATGAATATGTAATAAAATGAGGGCTAGCGCGTTAGCAGACAGACCATTCGATTATTTTTATACCCTACAACACATGTGGTAAGAGGGTACATAACTCCTAAGCGGCAAATGCCACTCCCACCTGCAATTATACCGATCGATTTAAACATACCCGTCTGTCGGTTTCTGTCCACGTAAATTTGTCGCATTTTTTGCTATGCTTTTGATGAAATTTGGTACAAGGACATGTATTGAACCGGATCGAATCATTTTTAAAAACTCTCCTAATATAAGGTCCTGTTATAAATTAAATCTTTATGTGGAGAAAATTCGCAAATCTTAATATTTTTTCCATTTATAAAGATAATGAAAATAAAAGTTTCCAAGGTGCGTTTTATTGCCTAAATGAAAACTTAACTCCATAGAAAGTTACACCCACATCCACTGCACAATAATATGATCTCTAGTTATAACTGTACATAAGATAGGATGGATCATTTCTGCGTGAATCCTCACCCTGCGGTACTATCGTGAGGTATTTCATCACAGAGGGGAATGCCGTTGAATCGACCATCTTTCTAACTGTGACGACTCCTAACCAAAAAGTCTAATAGAGTGGGGGGGTTTTCCCAAAGCGCTTTGTAACACTCCAGATCACTAATCTACTACCATGACACGAGTCCTTTATAACTCACAGTCCCACATAAAACGTCTACGTCCCTTGACACAATTTGACCTGCGCTCTTTTTCACTTTCTCACTCTCAGTTTGCGGAGAACTCCACTAGCGATTTCGCTTACTGTCCAAGACATGTATGTACCTGTGTCCGCATGTCTGTCTGTTATTCGTACTCTTACGGTCGCAAATTTTGAGATATTGAACTGAATTTTTTTTTACGGACATTGCAAGCAAATCGCTCAAAATGGACGAAATCTTACAATCGACAAAAATCTACTTATCTACCAGAAATATTGAATAAGATTTTGCTAAATTTTAAAATACTTATATTGAAATAAAGACACGCCCACAATTTAACAAAAAAACAGCCTCCAGCGTAGAATTGGGCTTGGAAATTGATACGCAATGTATGAACCGTGTACCTGCCACGTCCACTGCATGTACGATCTGCGTGTCTGTGTTTGTATAAAATTTCAGCTTTATGATCCTTCAAGTGTTAATACAAACGGACCGTAAGTACGCTCCACATAAGATGGAAGATAAACTAAGTTTAAACTAAGTTTATCTTCTTGAAAGGATATATTCTTGATTAGTACCAAAACCTAAATCGATCTAGACTGTTCGTCCGTCTGATGTTCTGTTGTTCGACCGTTCACGGTTGTAAATTTGAAATTTTGATTTTGTACAAATATTTCCAAAAAAATAGAAAATTTAAATTTCTAATTATTTTTGTTATACCCGTGTCCTAATTGAACTCAATTAATTAATTAAGAACATGATCATCGATTAATTTATGTCCATAAACAGAAAAGTTCAAAATTTCCCTTAAAAAAAATGCAAATCATTTATTGAAGAAACTCTTTCATAAATGTTGTATCTTCGCTTAAGCTGAGTGTATGAGAGGATTTATGGGAAAATAACTTTAAAGTTAAATTTTCTTATGAAAAAATGTCCTTTCTTCTCCAATTCGACCAACAATGCCAAAAACTCAACATGGAAATAAGTGCTGGAATGAAGCAAATTTAATTAAGAGAAGACCTTTTAAAGTTTTTAAGCCAACTAAAAAGGTCCTTTGCCTCTTTTTTGTTCGTTTTATCATTTTTGTTTTTTATCGTTGCCGCGCGTCTTTTATTTTTATTTTAAGAAAATTTCAGCTCATTTATATTTAATGTCTTTGCCTAATACACGCTATTATTTATGTGCTTGTGCGTGAGTTTCATTCGCTGTCTCCTTACACTTATTTGCGTTATTTTTATATATTTTGCAGTATTCAAATCACGCAGCAAAAGATAAAGCAAGAACAGCGACAGTGGCAACAACAACAACACAAATGAAGGCAACATTAATATATGTAGCGCCTTTTTTGCACCCGCGCAAGCCCCACGGTCTCTGCCATCATCATGCTCCATCCCCAGCACAAACAGTGGAACAGGCACCTTTCCCACTAACCACACCAGCACAGCATATACGCGTACGCGAAACTACAAATGAAGACATGGTCGTAATCGGGGAGAATTTTAAAACCGAAACAGATATTCAGACACATGTGACCCGAAATAATGCTTGTGTTATAAATGATAACGATGGCAGCAGCAGCGGCACTGGCAGCAGCAGCAGTAGCAGTGGCAGTAAAAGCAACGGTAGACGTGGTGTTATGGTAAGCCAGAATCGTGCTGGTAGTAGTGACAGTGCAAGCAGCTGTTGTCAGAATATACGCTATAAACTTAAACGGCCACCGTTCAAGCCTGAGCAAGTAGAGCAAGTAGAGCAGGAGGTGGAGAAAGGGTATTATGAGAATTATGAAATGTCTGCCTTGGAGACCACAACAACAACAACGTTATTGTCTAACATAATAAAACACAAACAACTGTACCAACAACAACGACAAAACATTGAGGTTGTGATGGTAATGGCGCAAGCACAAGCACAAGCACAAACAAATGGAAAAGAAAATACCGACATACCAGAAGTTGATTCAACAGCATACTATACGAACCGAAGTACAAAATATTTATGTGAATGTGATGGCCACAGGATTATCCCCTTACCCACGAATACACAAAAACAAACTGAAAAACATATACAACAGAAACAACAACAACAGCAGTCATCATCATCATCAGAAGGTCCAGTAAAAGGACAATATAAAACCCGAGCACCAACATCAACAGCAGAACTAGCAGATATACAAACATATGGGTTCAATGCTAGTCCAAATGGTAGCAGCACTTTAAGACCACTTATGCGACAACAACAACAACAACAACAACAAACCCCATGTAGTGGTCACTGTCTGGCTATTGAAAACCGTTATAACAACGGTAACTACGTAAAGGATACAAATGAGAAGAGTAAAACCAATAACAACAATAAACATAATGACATGAAGAATGTTGTATCATCGTCGTTGTCAAAATGTCACTGTTTAAATAATATGTTTAGTAATGCTGAGAATGAACTATTACTACTAAAACAACAACAACAAAAACAAAAACAACAACTATTTTCATATACACATAAAGGCCACACATTGACTACCTTAAGTGTTGCTGCTATTCTTGTTGATGATGATAATAATGTTGATGGTGTAGCTACGGCTGTTTCGTGTGACGTAGTCTTCAAGAATCCCATTAATAATTCTTGCTGCAAAACCAACGAAATGCCAGTACGGTCAAAGCAACAACAGCACCAAGGACAAGAACAACAACATACACTATTGCAATTGAAAGAATGCCGCCAAGGCAGCAATTCCTATAACTTGTATAAAGCAACAGCCGCAGAGTCATTCATTTCAATGAGACAGACTACCAGCACCAGCAACACCAACACCACCACCACCACCACCACTACTACCACAGTACCCACAACAACAACACCCACCACATTGACAACGACAACAACAACATCAATAACAACACCATCATCATCATCATCATCATCATTATCATTTTTATGTACAATATATTCAACATTATGTAACTTATCATACACAACGACATTATATGCCTGCAGACGCTGGTTTAGTAAGATTCGTGATATGGCTGAGGCAGGCAACCTCATACATCAGCAAAACTGTGAATTATTAATAAAAAGCGGCACCGTTGCCGGTGATTATGTGATCAATAATAAAATGCATGCACAGCATATAAAGTATTTTCCTCGGTTAACACAACAACCAACATCAGCGTCATCATCAACCTCGTTACTTTTGAGTAGTAAAGAAAGTGCAAACGAAAATAATGATAATGCTTACAGTAGCTGTAGCTGTAGTTGTATCACAACTACAAGTAACACTAGTAGTAATTGCTGGCTGCAAAGGTTGCCAATCGCTTTCGACCATTTACGTTTAAACAAAACGGTTATGGTTTCAAAATGGTTGTTAATGTGGCTCTTATTGATTATGTTAAGTACAGCGTCATCATCGGTGTATGCGTGGGCAGGACGAAATGATGGTAAGTGGTGTTTCTACATGAAATGTGTAAAATTTTATTGTATATAATGGAGGCAAATAATTCCCGAATATTTAAGCAAAAGTTTTAGTTGCTCAAGTCTGCCTGATCGTTTCACAGTACATAGACAAGACAAATACAATTGAATACATTGCCCTTAAATGCAGCATTTGATTAATGCCCGTACGAGGTGAATATTAAAGATGTTTGAACAACAAACAGTACATACCTAATTACCTCAGAACAACTACAAAAGGTATATTTGGCAGATGTTGATTATCTACCACCTGCGTACCAAAGTTTTTTCTGTGTCAATACATGTCTTATATGTTATTGGTGCGCATATTTATAAATACCCTATAAATCGATGTGTCAAAAATGGGCGTGTTGGGACAGCAGGCATGCCCACAATTTACAAAAAGCCATAGTCAGCGTACAACTCGACTTGCATGCTAATACGTAATACGTACATGCACTTAATGCATGGGGGCTTAATTTTGTACCTGCCACGCCCTCCGTTTGTTTATGGATGGGATTTTAGTTATTTCCCTGTTAATATTGCTACTAAAAGTACTCATAATATGCCACTCACTCGTGTATTGTAGATAGTCATGTGCGTGTGTGTGTGTGATGTTAAATTTTATACTTTTCCGTTCTCTTTTCTTTCTCCAAGTATTGTGTGCCTAATCAACGTAAAAGATTTGTGGCTTTATAATTTAAGTACAGAATTCCAATTATATGTGAGCGTGTGTGTGTGTGTGTGTGTGTGTAAACAGTAAAGCACATGTGCACGCCTCCAAAACAGAATTACAATAAGAATAAGTACTTGTGGGAGCATAACAGTCAAGAATAAATGAATGAATGACTGCCATAATGCTGTACACACGACCTTCACAAAAAGTGTGTACGCGTGTGTATGTGTGCTGGAACAATAATCGTGTTGTAAGTTCTAAATAACCGGAAGGGAAGAAGCAATAAAAAATTTAAATAACACTTGGTTTTTTTTATACATTTTTGAAGCACATGCACACACGCACACACACTCACACTCGCTCATAAATGAAAGAAGCACGCGCAGGCTTTAACATTTACTTATAAAACGAGGGTGACCACAAACAAGATAGTGATGGTGGTGGTGGTGGTGTCCTTTTTATTTACGGGTATGTACGTATGTTTCGTGTCGCATAAAACAACCATAAACATATTCTTTCTAATGTTAATATATACAATGCATACATAAACATAAACGTAGATACGCTCTGTGTCATTTCTACCACGGCGAGCGGGCAGAATTTGTGTGAGAATTTCATGGTTTTTAATGTACTTGCACAGGCACACGTACGCAAAAAGTTGTAAATCATTTAATTGGAAGAGATAATGTTATTAAATAAATTCTTTTCTCACACACTCACTCACGAATGCGTGTTTATGAATGTGCATGTGTGTGTGTATGTAGATATGAAAATTTTAATTAACATTCGCATTATATTACGCCCCATATATCCAGAGAATGAGATAAGGTTATGACGTGATATGCAGAAAATATTTTCCTAACTTTGAAGAGCCTGGGCACTCAATATGTTCTCAGCTGCCAACTTACCTTAACTCTTAATAATATACAGCAGGTTTCCAAAGCCATAATATTCTCAAGTCATTTGAAAAACGGGTAAAAATATTGTAGTTCTAGGTGGACTATACCAATTAGTTTTTTAAATTATGCTACGAGAAATAAAATTATATGGGGAGGGGTTCTAAAAATGGCCCGATCGGGTCAAAATTTGGTCCAGTCAAATAATAATAATAATTTTTTGGAAATTTTGAAAATCCTCGAAGTACCCATAATTATAAATGTAATTTTATACTAAATTTTAGCTCTAGCCTAGAATAGATCCTTTTACTTAATTACTGTTTCTAATGCGTTCTTATTCATTAATTAAATATTTCTAGTGCCTACAAATTGTACATTTCCGGCCCGTTGGGAGGGTTCATGGTTTTTATCTGGCTATCAGCAATCGATACACATTAAAGGTTCGCAATTTAGTTATCGCGGTCGATGTGCGGCCTCCGATGGTAACAAATATTTAATCGTTGACGAGTAAGTTCAAACAATTACAATTTAATGCATAAACTCTTCAACACGTTTTTCCTTTCAATACGTATACAAAACAAAAACAAAACCAAAAAAAGCAAAAAACTAAAACATTTTAAAACTTAAAACCTTCAAATAAAAAACACCTTATAAAACATACTTTCAACGATTTTTTAAATCAAATTAATGGAAAAAAATAATGAACCAATCGTTTTATTTTGTTTTTTGCGCAGTTTTTTTATCAAACATTGATTTTATTTCCTTTTTTTTTAACAAAAATTATATTTTAAAATTCCTACACTCTAGCCATGGTGGAAATGATAAACAAACAAAAGAAAACACGGAAAATATTGTTTTTTGATTTCCACAATTTAATTTCGTTTCCCTACAGCTTTAATACATTTTTCAAACATTTAATTAAATTCCATGATGAACTAATCGCTAACATATGTGTGTGTATTTACTTTTCCAATATGATTCCTATAAAATGTCACTGTTGTCCAAACGTTATACATATTTTCCATATTAAAGAATTTCAAATAAAAATAGAATAAATTCAAATCAACTCATTTCGATTCACCACCCCACGGCAACTATTTCATAGCAAGTGAAAATGCCACAATGCTAATAGGCTTGGACCATCTTCGCGGCCATCAAAATTTATTACATTAGGACTTGAGTCAAGCAATAAGGGCCTGGATTATAATGTTTAGATTCGGCCCGTCACGAAGTCATCGTTAAAGTTGAAATGGGTCAGAATGAATAGATATAGCTGCTTCAATTTTCGGAAAGCTTAACCTCAAAACATCATTTGCTTCCATTTTAAACAAAAATAATTCGACTTGTGTTTCTAAAAACATTGCAAAACTTTTTTTTATACATATTTTCCATTCTGTTAATATAATATGAGTTATAGATAAAACGAGTGAATATATTGTAGTGGGTCAAGCCCGACCATCGAATACCCTACACTACTTTTTATTCTTATTTGTTTTAGCAAAAATTAGAAAAGGATTAAACAACAAATGCCACACCTACCTTCCATTAATTTAGAATAATTTTTGAAAGCGATTTAACCAAGTACGTCTGTCCGGCGCAAGCCAAATGTCACATTTTTTGAGATATTTTGATGAAATTTAGTAAAAGGACATGTTTTCGCTCAGACAAGGATCCCTTTTGAAAATGAACGAAATTGGATTATGTTTAGAACGCCTTTTAAGGTTTAACTTTAAGGGAAAGTCATTTTAAGGCGAAAATGAAAAATTCTTAAATTATTTTGACAAAGCTTGAGACTTAGTATTTGGCCCTGCCTCACGTTTACTGATACAATTAAACCAATTATAATATATTTTTATATTTTTCTGGCATTAAATGGTGTAAGGTATTAAATGGTCACGCTTTTCACTTGTTTTTATGTTGAGTATTTTATTCAAAAAGTTTAAGAAGTTACGTTTATGTGTTTTTTTTTTAAATATCATTGAGGTCTATATATAGGGAATACTGAAACATGATGGATGTAAAAAATTTATTGTTAAATGTATCAAGGAGGATCATAAAAATGTCTTTGACGACACTTAGAAGACATTCATACGTACGAGTCGTTTATTACCTTTTTTATTTTTTTTATTTTTATAACTTGTAATGAACACGACCCGAACAGTGTTATTTGTTGTAACAAAATTTTGTACCAAAAACATGAAAATAATATTAAACCCGGAATATTTCAGTGTCAGTACGCTTGGGCTACCTTCAATTAGTGTATTGATGAGAGAGACTTGGCATTATACCCGTAAAACTCTACAAACAAATGCTGATACATAGCCTTACAGGCCATAACTAACTAACAAACAACAACAACAACAACAAACTGAATACTAGCGAAAATGAAATGAGTACTTACCAGAAATAACAACAACAATAATACACAAACACAAACAAGTACGAAAAATAAATTTGGCTTGAGCCAAATCTTAAATACCCTCCACATCTACAATAGTGGGCGTGACAAGTATGTGATTACGCTTATGTATGACGTATCAGATTGTATGTTGGGTTTTACGTAGTGCGGTTTTTTGTAAATTGTGGGCGTGTCTGTTATCCGACCACGCCTATTTTTTACACATCGATGGATGGGATAACCACAAATATGTGTACCAAATTTCGAGATCATAGCTTAATTTTTGTGGCAGATAAATAGTTTTTTATCGATTGTGGGCGTGGCTTTTGATTAATTTTGCTTATTTTAAAAAGCAATCTGCGTGCAGAAACTAAAAGTTATAAAAATTCAGCTCAATATCTAAAAATTTACGCCCAACGGACTGACAACCTTAGCATACCCCCCAACCTATGTGGTGGGTATAAAAATAGGAAAGGAGAAGAATTATGTTACAACAAATAATGAAAACTGGTAGTAAAGAATATCATCACCCAAAGGACGAATTCCAATATCAGTCAGCCAGCCATCCAGCTAGTTAATCGTCAATATGATCCAAGGCTATGGAATAGTTGGGGTGTAGTTTATAATGCATATAAACGTAAAAAAGAAAATGTATGGAATAGTAAAGTAAAGTAAAGTAACATTAAGTATAACGTTGACGACATTTATTTTTCATTTTAATTATTTTTCACTGTCTTTGTTTATTCTTCACTTTCATCATTAACAAGCAAAACCGCTGGAAAGAAATTTAAAAAAAAAGAAAAATAGAAAAAACCAAGAAGAAGTTAAACAAATAAAAGTCTAACCAGTAAAGTACACACACAAGAACATGAATTTAATACATTGCATTAATATTGGTTTAGTATCGGTTGCGTATGTGCATGCACGCGTTGTATGTATACAAAGTGCAATCCATCCTTACGAACGCATTCTGCAATAGCTGGCTATAAGCTCATTTGCATATTATTAAGTGCACATTAATTATTTATGCACTACACACACTGCCTCGCTCTCTTTATTTTGCTGTCCTCATCAATTAAAGCTAATATCTTAAATACACATTTAACTTAAACGTCCACATGATGACCGGACAATTAACAAAAGATTTATGACAGTTTTCTATAAGCGGAGATTTACATTTGAAACTCACTCACTTCAGTGCTAGCCTCTCCTCAAAGGTATTTTTTGTCTAATTAATGATTACATAAGTAAAGACATTGGTGAAATATTGATTTTATTTAATATAAACAAAATCAATTAAAATTCAACAGTATGATACATGAGTACTTCATTCATTTCATTACTAAAGGAGAGAAGTGTTAAAAATCTTAATTACACCACAAGTGGTGAAGGGCATATGAAGCATTTAGCGCTACATTCACCTTTCATTATACCCTTCCAATCAGAATCACATTCTGAATCCTTTTAACCACGTCCGTATGTCTGTCCAACTAAATTTCTGCTGAAGCTAAAGGTTGCATTCTTTTGAGATATTTCGTTGACATTTAGTACAAAGATATGTATTGGACCAAAAAGGAATGATAGTGAACCGAATCGCACCATTTTTACAACCTCTCCCCATTTAAAATGCTATTACAATGAAAGTTTTTGGATCCACCTTTTAGAACCCCTTTCCAAATGATGATATTTCGCGAAGTGACTTTTGTTATGACGATGCCTCGCAATTTATTAAACGAATTATTTAATAATTAAATGTTCGGCGTTGACCGACTATAACATTTTCACTTATTTTCTAATAACTTTTTTATTAAATTCATGTTCTAAAGTGTATTATCATTATATTATCATTCTTCGATTACGTCCACTGCCACTCTCATCCTTTTATTTATCTTTTCCACACCAATATTAATAAGTAGTTTATAATAATTGTGTATATTTCATAGATAATTTTATATGTGTGTGTGTTGGAAAAAAATCAACTTTAAAAAGTTTTGCGCGCTAGTCTCTGCTTAATTAATATGTTTTCCTTTTTTTTTGTCCCCAGTTTCGCTTTCATTCCATTTAAGTTTGTTATAATTTATGGCCCATGTACTTTTCCAACTATTTCCAACTACGTTATAATGATCTTTTATGAAAAACAAAAAAAAAACAAAAAAAAAAACTTATTACAATAAAATATTTTTAATATTTTTTTAAATATTCTCTGGCTAGACTTTGGTGTAAGGTATAATTAAAAAATATTTTGCAAAATGTGTGGCAATGCTTAGTAGTTTTTTGTTCGTTTGTTTGTTTGCTGGTTTGTTTTCCTTCCAACATTGCTTTTTATTTGAGTTTTTTCTCAGTTTTAATTATAAAGGAATGTTGTGTAATACGTTATAAAAAACTTATTACACTCACCACCTTAAGGTCGTGGGTAAACGCACTTTGTCCAAATGTTAAACATCTTTCGAGTAACGATGAAATTCTGACTCTGAATTCAAGTCTTGTCTAAACGTTTGTCTGTACGTCTGTCAGAGGTAACAATTGTATCGTTTTCACGTTTGGCTAAAGTATTGGTAGTCTCTGGAATGGAAGTTAAACAGAATGAGACTTATCCATAGGTTTTTTGAAAACTATTAATAAAAACTGAAAAAGAGTAAATTTTGTAGGAGCTTTAAGCAGATCTTAGCTCACAGTTTCTAAGCATTATTTCGCGTGATAAATTTTCTTTTAATGCCGTAAGAAGGTGGGTTCAAGATTTGGCCCTAACCAAATAAGTTTTTATACCCTCCACCTTAATGGTGACAATCAACCAAGTTTGTTAATCCGTTTAGAAAACGCGGAAGGAACCCTATGGTTTATTTAGGGTAAGGCCTGAAAAACTAAGTCAATCTGGACATATTCATCTATAACCGTCCGTCTGTTGATGGGACTTTCAAAGTCATAGATCTTGATCTATTGAGTTGAAATTTTGTTTACACACTTCCACTTTCTTCACCTGCATTGATATTTGAATGTGGCAAAATAGGTTCAGGGCCGCGCCCACAATCGATAAGAATCTATTAATCCTGCACAAAATAGATCTATAACGTTGAAATTTGGTGTGTGTTAAGATGGTTGTATATTAAGGTGCAGAGTATTTAAGCATCGGTTAAAGCCGAACTTGGCTTTTTTTTTGTCTTTTTTACAATGTTTCTCATTTCGGGTGTTTTATATATATAGATGTGTGTGGACGTAATTTATGCTTTGTTTTTATATTATTTTCTGTCCAGAGCAGCTTTTATTCCCCACGAGATTTAGATCTTAATTGTATATTCATGAATTCATGGTTTTTTGTTTTTTTTGTTTGTTCATTGGTTAATATCAGTTTTTTTTGTTTTAAACTCATTTGTAGCTGATATGTGGTTTTGAATTAGTTCCCGTATAATGTGTGCTTTTGATGTGTTTATGCACAACTTATATAAAAAAATGAAAATAAAACTATATGAAAATTAGCAAAACCCAAGAAATCCCAGCAAATATGTTTAATTTTTAACATTTAACAAAATATGCTTCAACGTTTTATCAAGTTTTTTGGTTGTGAGAAAATAATTTCATTATTTTTGTGACTGGTGGGAAATTAGTTTCTTTTTTTTAAAATTATTTTGAAATGTTTCTTAAGAACACGATTCACTAGGTGGTTACAACCAGTGCCCATAGCTTACACAATATTTTTCATCTCCACATGGAACATTTTGACTTCTTTTCTACTTTGAAGTAATCGTTCCATAACATATTTGCCATCCCATCCCACGTATCAGTTTGCAATTATTTATCTTGTTTTTCCCCTCTTTTCAATTAGTTTGAAATTGTCAGTATTCCTCTACAACTGACCATACCTATAGCCATCGGTAAGCTAGGATTTTTGTGGAAAAACAGCTGTTTCCCAAATTGATTGCTGTTCAAGTGAAAGATGTGATAAAATATAATTTTGTAATCATTTAATCAGCTTTCAATAAATTTTTATTTAACACCTACAGTAAAGAAAACAAAAAACAAAGCTTGAAATTTGCAAAATAGAGAACAACAAATAAAACCGAATATTTTGCATATTTTATATACGTACACACCCGATAACAGCAAACAAACAAAAACCATTGCCTGGCATTATATTATTAATATTTTTCACCTCTCAATACGATTACATATGAAATACTACGGAACTCTTTATTTATATTTTTTTGTTTATTTCACATGAATTTTTTTGTTTTTTTGTTTTTTTGTTTTGTTTTTTGTTTTTTGTTAACTGAGCTTTACCACCACTCGCTACACAAATGTAATTTTTTGCAAAACATTTAAAATTCATATTGTTGTGTTCATTGTTGTGTTCTGTTATTTTTGTTGTTGTTGTTGTTAAAGTCTACATAACAACGTTGTGAAAAATATATAAAAAAATAATGTTTTTTTTTGAATATTATTTTATTGAAACAACTTTTATATAAACACTGCATACGATGAATTAACTGAACTGAATCTTTAACAACAACAACATACACATATATATTTCTCTCTGTGTGTTTCATATATAAATGATAAAAACCGAAAAACATTTACGTTCAAATTCAATTCACATCTTACACCATCCGAGTGAAATGTGAAATGAAATGAATTGAAATGAAATGAAATGCTGTAAAATATGAAACTAAATATTAATTAAATTGTATACGAAAAATACAAAAATAATTGTGAAAAACAAATAAAAAATACAAATCGCAATCGATCGATATTTTAGGAAAGGATGCCATCGCTGCCTGGTTATCTATGAAAAGCATAAAAATGTGCTGCAGTATAAAGAAAGTGAGTGCGAAGGTGATAGTATGTATATGCATCAATCGAATCCATCTGCAATGGCGATGCGTAGCGTTTTAAATCAAAAGACAAGTGATCATAGGGGGGGAGCTCATCCCAATTTGAACGGGCATTCAAGATTATCCTCATCGGATCAATACATTATGCGATCCAATGACGATATGAATGATTGTAAGCATCTATTTTTTATTATTATTCTTGTCGTTATTATTATTAATTATTAATTATTTTTATTTTAATTTTATAATTTTTTATTGATATTTAAGTTATTCAATTTTATTATTACTTCTAAGAATATTTTAGATTTTTTTGGGAATTTCTTTTCTTTTTTTTTTGATTATAATTTTTTTCCGTTTCTTTTCTTTTGATTGATTGAGTTGTTCTAACGGAGCTTTAAAAGATTTTTAACCCAGAGGCTATAATTATAAACATACCTGCTTATTCAAAGCGTCCCTGCTGCTGCCCAAGAAACATATTGTAAATATTAGTAACGCGTCCATTACTATTTGCTCATGGATAACAATTATAATTGAAAATAAAAATCATAAAATATATATTCCGCTGCGGTTATATTTTGCTGCAAGATATCCTGCATTTACGGTTGCCGTCATATATTGTATGATTGCTTAAAATATTCCATTCATTGTTATTATGAATTATTAATAAATGTAAGCAGTGTTTAGTGAATGCAAACATGTCCTGGTGTCTGCGCATATCCCATCAAACTACATATTCTAATTTTCAAGCATAAATTTGCAAACCAGTCATGGTTCGGTGATTCTTTTGTTCAAACAAGTAAAAAACAAAAACTAGATTTGCTTTGGGCTAAATCGTAAATACCCTCCACTACCTTCTCCATAGTGGTAGGCATAGCTTATACCTGATTACGTCCTTTAATACCAATACATCAAGTAGAGTATTTTGTAAATTGTGGGCGTGTCGATGGAAAAGCAGAGGTCGTGACGAAACTAAAAGTGCCTGCACAGCTCGAAACCAGTAAGTTTGTTTTGAGGGATTGAGCTGAAAGCTTGTACAGGCACTTTGAGTTTTGGAAATGGCCAAAATCGCTCAAGAGCCACGCCCACAATCATTAAAAATCTATATAACTGCCACAAAACTCTAGATATGATCTTAAAATTTGGTATACATATTTATGGTTATCGATTTGCCAAAAATGGGCATGGTCGGATAACGAATACGCTCACAATTTACAAAAAACCATATCCACCATAAAACTAGACTTGCACGCGGATTCGTAATACATGCACTATTAGAGGGTGCAATATATACATATATTTGCCACGCCCACTGCTGTGGAGAGTATTTAAAATTTGGCCTAAGCTAAATTTAGTTTCTTTACTTGTTTTTTATCAAGACTGGATATATGGCTCAAAGAAGATGTATTTTTTTAACGTACAAGTGAAATATTGTTACAGTGTTTAGGGATCTAAAACGTGCCTATCGACGAATTAAATTGATTGATCTGTGAGCAAAACAAATTCAATAGTTTAGATAAGTCCAATCATTTTTTTTTTTTTAATTTCTCGTTGTACTGAAAAAATCGGCAGATAGTGATAACATTTAGCAGTTTTCTCTTGTTATAATATATTTAATTTCATTTAATTATAGTAAGAGTTTGCGTTAATTAAATTTTATTTTTTCAACAGTCAAGGGTCCCCTTCTACTTGTTTTGGTTTTGTTATTATTTCGTTACAAGAAAAAAAAATTTGGAAAAAATTGATTATCAATACTCAATTGAAACCAAGAAAAAGAAAATCGTATTAGCGGAATAGCAGTTTAACCCGTCCCAACTTTTGTGATATTCATCCGAAAAAATTGATTTTTAACAAAAAAAAAAAATATTTCAAAAATACCACAACTTTTATTAAAAATGAATGTTGCTTAGTCTCTTAACAGTAAAAAAATATATATACATAAAAAATTAAAAATAAACTAAAAGCTTGCATAGAGGGTTTCCTGTACATAAATCTTTTATTCATTTCTCATCATTGCGTTGCGTTACTAACCCGCATTGCTAATTAATTTGATTAGCGTTCGAATTGGGCTTTATATTTATATTTACTGTTATTTTCTTTTTCTTTTTTATTAACTGTAAATAATTATACAACACTTGAAAAACTTATTTAACAGAAAGCCTATAAATAATTTTTCGTTTCATTTGAAGTGATGACCGTTACTACAAACAAATAGTTGTCAAATTATTCTGCATTTGTTTCATTAAGAAGTTTTTCTGTACTTACTTGAAATATTTACCAAATAATAATTGTTCCATTTTTTCAATTGATTCACATTTTTTCTATTTCTCTCCGTTTGGTTTATACTCATTTTCGTATAAATTTATTTTCGGTTCGTTTTTTATATTTGGAACAGAATGAAATTTCAATCAAGTGCTTAATGTACTCCAAACTAAATCTTTAATTTTCCGGTTATTTTCAAATTTACATTTTTTTCAGACGTTCGTTCACTGGTTTAAATACAATATTAAAAAACTTTAAAACTCTTGCTACTTATACAGAAAATGAATTTTTTTAATATATTTTGTTTAAAATTCGATTTGTTTATTGCATCGAACGAATCCACTCGAAAAACTCATTTGTAAATAATCATTCGAATGATGTCATTGAGAAATGCATAAAATAAAACAAAATTAAGAAAATAAATGCAATAAAATCTGAGTAGAACTATTGCAATTACTTACAGTCCTGGAACTTGGTAATCATAAAAGTAAAACTTGCAGAAACTTGACTTATTTAAAGGTATTTTGCAAAGTCATTACATTAGTACACTATTGCACGCAATTAAGTTATGAATTGTGCGAGGAGTCAAATGCAACGTTGGCATTAGCGTTCCTAATTCAGGACGTAAAACTGTGTAAAAATAAACTGTGTACTGTTTTTTTTTTTTTTTTGGTGATTTAAAGTCGAACAGTTCGTCTATATAGCGAACCTTCTAAAAACATCTTAAGTTCCAAGTCCAGCTGTGATTTACCCTATGATCGAACAGTTCCATTCCATAAGTCCATTTTTGTACCATATAAAATAATTTAGAATCATTGCTTGGAAAAGCATTGAAAAAGCTTAAGCCGGACGAACGTTAAAAACCAATCTATTAAAGTCATTTAATGCCGTACAAGGATTCAATTCTTTTATTTTATTCATAATAATATTTTTGAAATCAAAATAAATAAAAAGAAAAATATATTTTTTATAATAAAATAAAAACAAGTAAAAAATTGTAATTGGCCAAATCTGAATACTCATCGTAGGTGCACCAAAGTTTCCCCAGTAGTATTTATGGGTTAATATGTTATTGTTGCTTTTTCAGTTGCTATTGCATTTAGGGCGTGTCGCTTATGCGATTTCTTTGCAATTTCAATACTAAGCTCAATTTGTGCGACCAGAAGTGTGATAACTACAGAACACACACACGGCCGGACGGACAGACATGGCTAAATTAATTCATATAGGCGGTCTCCGACGCCTTTCTTAGGCGTTGCAAAGGTTTTGACAAAGTAACATATACCCCCCATATATATATATATATATATACATATAATGATGGGCATAATAAATTATATTTTTATAATTTTGTAGACACTTAACTAATAAATTTTTCTAAAAATTCTTATTATTACCTTAATTCTAGGAATTTAATCAGCACTTACCTTTAAGCTATTTTTTATCATTTGTATGTATGTATATATGTAGTTATATTCTTAATACATTTTCGAAACGCCGCAATTGATTTAAATGTATACGTTAATATGTATATGCATTCGTCCACATTGTTAATTGTGATTTATATCAAAATTGTTATTGCTTCACGTTCAGTGATGTTATTTCATTTAATATTTTCTTTCAATTCGCATTTTTCTTTAATTGATAATTTGTAAGGTTGTGTAACATATTCATTATATACATTAATTTTCTTTCTCTTCCAATCAAAATGGCCATACATGTACAGGGTGTCCGGAAATTCGGGCGCTTTCCGAAAGAAGCTGCACACACGTATTTATTCGGGTCTCGAAGGACGTCCCGACATATTTCGGCAGATTTTCCGTTCACCCTGTCCATACATATGATAGAATATGTTTATGTACTTGTTATATATTATTTATTTTTCTTACGTTTTATTATTAAATATTGTGTTGATCATGTCGCTAGCGCTGCTATTCTCTCAGTTACTGTTATATCAATGTGTATTGCTGTGTGCGGGCGTCTATATATGAACATATATTAATTATTTTTGATAATTTTTTTTCATTTGGTTTCGATACCTTTCACAATATATATATGTGTGTGTGTGTGTGTGTTTGTGTGCGCTATTTAACCCAGTCTCTCAATCCCCGGCATTTACAGTTAAACTTGCGATAATGGTGTGTACCCACTGTGGCGAAGAAGAAGACAATTACACCACCAAAGAATATTATCATAAATTTTTAATCACAGAAATATCATATGAAGTGATATGGTTGCACATATATGTTTTTACAGTATAAACATACATGCGTGTGTGTGTGTGTGTGTGTGTGTGTGTGTGTGTGGTAAACAGCTCTTCACATTTTGTATTATGTATGCAATGCGTTCATTTATAATAAATATAACACAATGCTGCCTTTGAATGAATTCATAGCATTTATGCATAGCCGTGTGTGTATGTGTATATATGTATAGTTATATATTTATTTATATACATTATTATTCATACACGTACCATGTACTATGGCAAAATTTTGTTTGTGTCCTTTTTGTCATTTTCCCTTTTTTTTGGGTTATTCAGAGTATAGAGTACAATAATATTATTTTATGACAATAATTCTTTTTTCTCTATTTTTCGCTATAAATTAATATGACTCGTATTTTACCACAAAAATCCACCAATAAATAATTCCTCTTATATATTCACAACAACCGCTATTCGAGCGTTTTCTCACTCAATACTCTGTGTCTATAAACACCGAGACTGAGATATTACACAATATACATCAAGTGGAGAAAAGTGATATTGACAGATAAAAAGCATTTCGAATTTATAACAGAGGCCAATTTTTTCTCGCTTCTTTTGTTGAATGCTTTTGCAATTTGCTTATATGTTTATGTGGCATATACCCTCAATTGTCTAGCGTCGTGTGTTCCATATAAAATTGACTATTTTGGTATTGTTTTGCATTGTATGGCAAATATTGAAAATTAATTAAAACGCATTAAATATAAATGCATTTAAAACGTACACTGAAGTATTTCATGAACCGCCCTCCGGCGCATTGTCGCAAATGTACAAGTTGAGTGCAAAGTGTTATTGAACTGTTTCTAAATTGTAGTTTTTTCATATAAATCTAGGTTTGGTTTCATTCCCATCCATCAATTCAATTCAACGTTTTAAGGAAATCTTCTCCTTCAATGAAAAGGTAATTTTTTGTGTTTCAACGTGAAGTGAAAGTTTTGGTCCTGAAGACCCCCCCAAATGAGCTATAATGCTCATACAAAGTCTTAAAAATGAAAAGGCTGCGTGGAAAAGTAGTGCCGGAAGTGTTAAAGTAGCAAAAAATACCCTCCCTTTGGATAATTTTAAGAAAAATAAATAAAACAGATTTTGTGGCATTGTTTTATATCCATGGATAAGACTTGGATGTATCGCCGTGGTCCAAATGACAACGTTTGCAGTGGACTGAAACTGAATATTCAGTTCCAAAGCAAGCGAAGCATGACAAATCGGTTTGGAAGTTGTGTGTTATTGTTCACTTGCTATTTGGAAAGAATTAATTCTGAATATATTTGTTCCCTTTTTGTTGTGCTAGAATTTTGCATAAACACGTCAAGTTTCTTATTTAAATTGTTAAATTTTATATTATTAATATGATACCAAAAAAAATGATATCAAAACTATGCTAAAAATACCGTTGACACAAATTAGTCATCACGGGCAATCATTCACAATCAATCATGTTCATGACAGCAATCATTCTTTTGTAGTTTAAAGAACGGAAAGAAGAAGAAGAATAAGAAGAAGAAGAATAAGAAGAAGAAGAATTTACTTGCAAAGTTTTCTTAAACTCGGTTAAAATATTTTGAAATATTGTTTCTCTTGTATTTCCGTTATCTCTCTTCGTTATTATATTATGAGTTTCTTCTTCTTCTTCTTCTTTTTCTTCAAAAACATACACCTCCACACTTGTCATTATTATTTTATTAGAGCAATTATGAATTGTATAATTCAGTGTGTCTCTATGAAAATGCAACGTAATTATAAAATGATAAGGTATGAGTTAGAATGGGTGGAGAGGGGGTGGGCGAAAAATCTGAACAATAAATTAATATCTACACGTTATACTAGAGTTTTCAACAAGTTTATATTTAAATACAGACAATGTGTGAACAAGCAGAGCACCCACATCTTCACACACACATAAGCATGGAAATGCATAAATTTATGAATATTTTAAATCAAATTTAAGAAGATAGTTTAATTAAAATGCACACACACACCGCCAACAACGACGACGACGACGACAAGTTGAGAAAATTGTTATCTCCTTCAGCTCTCATACCATTTGGTGAACAAATCACGTTCTTTTCTAAAAATGCTTTGTGTGTGTGTGTGTGTGTGTGCGTAAGTTTGTGTTGATATGCATATTTAGCGCACTTGCATTCATCTTCCATTATAGTTAAATGAGAAGCCAGTATGTGTGCTCGAAGTTTATAGCATCCCGTTTATATGAGTTTACCTTATGGCCCTTACCTCCACCATGAATTTCTCGCATTTATGGGGTGTTTGGCGTTTTCATATAGTCGGTATAATAATAAGTATGTTTAGTTGTGCGTTATGTGTTGGAACAATGTGTAAACAAATGCCAACATCCGCAGCCTTTTAGTAGACTGAGGGTAAAAGAGGATTTCCAGCAATAAAAAATTATGTGAACAACATGCCAAAAACTACATAAAACCCGCAATTATTGCAGACGACATATGAAGTTAATTTATTGTGTTTGTGTCTCCATCTCTCTTTCTCCTGCACAACCCTCCACATAAGATGTGGGTATACCAAGTTTGTTATACCGTTAGCAACATTCAAAGAGTCACATCATAGTCATATCTGTCCGCGAAACGTTTGTGGTTTCGCAAAAATTGAGTTTTAAGTCGAAATTTTTTATAATCAGAATCTAGGATCACAATCGACAAAAATCTTTCATAACTTTAACAATTATGTAAAACAAAAAAAATATTTCTATATTTTTACAAAATTCGACCGTTGAAGTAAAATAAAGCAAAAGGGTGTGCATTCGTCAACAAGCCATACCTTTAACTAATCACATATATAAAGGATAGGCAAGGTTTGGCCGAAGCCAAATTTAGCTTTGTTCCGTGCAACAAAAAATGAGCAAATAAAAATTATTTCCATTTAAGATCATTTTTCCACACCGTACCATACCATTCAACAGATGCAGGCCAACGGGCAAGTGTGTGTGCGTGTGTGTGTGTGCGAGTGTTTGAGAAGGGGGAATAAAACAATTTGCGATTTTCAGAGTTTTGTTTTAGTTTACTTAAAAAATTTTTCTTATTTCGAGTTTTTTCCTTCTTTTTGCAGTTCCCGCGTCTGCTTAATTAATGCTAAATAAACTTTGACTTTTTGATGACATTTAGTTGTGTCGCGTTTGTGTATATTTAGTTGGGCATAAGTCAGTCAACAATGGTGCATATACGTGCACCGACGGACGTACAATAAATTAAGTTATAATTATCAAGCATAACAGCCCTGTAAGCGCACGCTTATTTATGGAGCCGCAGTACTGTGGAATTAGAACTATATTTAAATTCCCATTAATGCGATCGTGTTGCCTAAAATATATTTAATATTGAAGTTGAGTGATGCTTTTGAAACAATTTCATTTTATTCCGTCTGTCGGTCTGTACTCAGGTATTCAGGTTCTTGAAGGTTTCTGATAAAATTTAACATAAAAGCAAGCTTTTATTCTTTATAACAATAGAAAAAGAAAAGGGGGTGGCGTTTTATATTTATTTATGAAATTTATTTTGTTGCCTCTGATTTGAACAAATCAAATGAAACAATGTTTTTTTTTTCCTGCAAGAGAAGGGCGCAATCTTTTGAATCACTGGGAAAAACTCCCAAGTGCTTAAGGTATTCATTTTTTGCCCCGCACTGTATAGGCATGACCATGAATACATGCTGTCAGCCTCAGCTTCTTGCATACTGTTCAAGCATGGCCCCATCATCTATATTTGTACACTTGTTTGCTGAAACAATCCGCAGAAAAATTGTCCCCAAGTACTGTGAGGTTGCTCGTCGATGCTTTCCATCATGCAGTGTTTCTTCTTCTTCTTCTACTATATTGTATAATTCCCTCAAGTGGGCAGTGGTTATACCATACAAAGAGGAGTTGACAGACTTAATATGTATTGTACACAACAAGAGCAGTATCTGTGCTGTGCTGTGCTGTGCTGTGCTGTACTGAAAGAGAAATTAAATTAAATTGAATAATTTTGTAGCAATTTTCCTAAATTAGTTTTAAATGCATTTAATCATCATTAATGTTCTCATAGAGAGCATAATAAAATAAAAAGAAAGAAAACTGCTTCACATGGTAATAAAAGCGACAGCATGATGGTACACTTAAGTTGGCTTGGGAGAACAATTATTGTATTAATCACAGTAATCATCGTATGTTACATGAAGTGGATAAAGCGCTTATTGAGTAAGTCGGCTATATATATATATAGATTGCCTACCTGAAAAAATATGCTCTATTGATCTACAATCACTTTGTGGCGCTTTGTTTAACTAACCAATCATCCTTAGTATTATCAGCATCAGCATCAGTCATCAGTCATCATCATTATCATGCACTAGTAGTTTTTAAATTATTCATTTATCTGTACATAGTTCTCTTCGTCATATGTGTGTACATGCAGATGAAAGAGTCTCACAAAAAAAAAAAAAAAAAAAAAACTGATTATTATGTACATACTATGCTTACCATAGATGCCTGCTGATATGCTGCATACAGCAAATTATGCTTAAAAGCCAAAGTATAGTAAAAGTAAAATCAAAAAATTATAGAGCACAAGTTAAGAGCGTTTATAGTTTTCATGTGAAATAGAAAAACTTTCCCCATTAATATTAATAACCCAAAATAAACGAAAAAAAGTTAGAAGCCTTCATTAAAAAAATCAAAGCTATTTATGAAATGAAAAGAAAAACTTATAAACGAGTGCCGAGCTCTCTCCGGCACACAGCCTTAATGCATAGTTATCGGATGGTTCAAATACTGGAGTGTTTGTGGTATTTAACCTGGAAATTATTCATAAAATTTTCAAGTGTTGAGATCTTTTAACATGTATTTGAAATAGACTTTAATTTCATTTAACGCCCCAAGAACTTTCATGTATGACATGTACAGATAACTAACATATGCAGATGGCTGCCTACCTTTCGTATTACATGTACCTAATAAAACTGAGAAATCAATTTAGCGTAATGGTTATTACTTTCCCCATAATCTCGAATATCATTTTGAATAATATCGGAAAAGCGCTCAAGCTGAAAGCAATTTGTTTAACAATTTTGTGTACAATACAAAACAACCTTCAATAAATACCCGTATTATGTGCATACGTTTACGGTGAGCAAATGCCGTTACAGCACATGTTATGCTCTGGGTGACTCCATATAATCCTAGCAACACAATAATGAAGCAAGCATTTGGAATTGATAAATCTCTCAGAACCTTAAAAAAATTTGAAAGCAATATTTATTCTGACATGTTCAACAAGCGGACAACTGCAACGATCATGGGAATGTTTTTTGAAAATTATGAGCGCGGCTGTTACGCGATCTCCGTTACTTTCATCACATAGGTATATAGGTATATATCAATGTATAACTACACATCTGTTTATACCACATTTCAAAAACTTTTGCTTTCATAAGCTTTATAAGCGGTCTTCGTTTATTGTGGACGTAGTTATCGAAATAATTTTTTATAACCAGCATTCCGCGTTTTTAAAGCCCCAAATATATTTTGGACGGAAACTCAACAAAATGTAAATATTCTGAATCAGTAATACATACTGAGTCTACCCATCTGCCTGTATGTCTGACTGTCCTTACGTACGAGGACACCATTCTTCTGCTCCAAAAAATGTTGATAGCGTTGGTTCTAATGCTTGTGATTGGTTGTGTGAATGTTGCATATTGGTTGGTATTGAAGTTGAGCAAAATTATAAATATAATATTTTAGATAGAAATATAGTAGCATTGACCATGAATGCCTGTAAATTGTAGCTCAATATCATAATTTTTACGATTGTAAGTGTTTTAAAGCCCGCTTTAAAACCGCTTAATATTTTTATAACCACCTAAGTGATGAGGGTATACTAAGTTTACTACGCGCCAGAGACTGTACAAAGTATATATGTACTTGATCAGCATCAAAAACTGATCCGATGTGCGTGTGCCTGTCAGTTGGCATTCTCAAGGGCGTTTTGAGATATTGAAGTGAAATTTTGTTCAGACCCTTTTCGTTTTTCACGCAGATCGCTATTTAAAATGGGCAAAATGGGTCAAAAGTCACGCCCACAATCGACAAAAATCTATATATGTGCCACAAAAAATGGCCTATGAACTTGAAATTTGGTGCACATATTTGTGGTTATCCCATCCATCTATGTGCAAAAAATGGTCATGATTGGATAACGGACACGCCCATAATTTACAAAAAACCATATTCACCATAAAACTAGACTTACAAGCTGAGACGTCATACATACACCGGAGTTCGAAATGTGTGAAACCGGATTTACTTGGCGTAATCCTTTACAGTATTAATTTGAAATATATTTTATTCAATCTTTGATGTCCAAGCTAGGCACAATTTAGGACCAAGTACTGTCTTTCGAGAATGAAGGATTTTTTCTTGGATACTCCAACAGTAGAACTCACAGCTTTTAGTCCCCTGTTCTATTCTTTCCAGTAATTCTTAGTACATTTATTTTGATAGTATCGTTTTGGTAAATATGTATTGTTATACATAAAGGTACGAAACTCGTTACAAACTCACTTGAGAAAAATATACGATTTTACTTTTTAGGTTATCCTGCATAGTTGCACTATTTCCTGCAAACACTTATTTTCAATCCCAAGTGAATTATTTGAAATGAAACAAGAAATACCGCAGCATTTATACTTGTATGTACCACATGTATGTTGCATTCCTCTGCGGTGAACATAATAACAATAAAGCAGCCTTTTCGGTTTGCTTCAACTTTTTAACGTTGGATGGAATATAGAATGTACGTACCACACGTATTCACGTATTCATACATTTGATGACATAAAAATAAAAAGCATTTCAAGTACTCGTACTTAGGAGGGGACTTCGACTCCGCTGATTAATCATCTCAAAAAGAGAATGGTTTCTTAAAGTTGTTAGACTAAGCTGTTGTTTAAATACGTTTATAAATATTTGCATAATAAGGGCATATATGAATTGGAAAAAGGGACAAAAGTCCAACTCTTCTCACTCAACGCCTTGAGAAATTGAATTCAATGAACCTGCCGTCATTATCCTACTGCATCTCCACCAAAGAAATAGAGTCAAAAGTAGCGGAAGCATAACATTTTAGAAGCAACATGGGTTACGATGCAAATTATACGATTCAGTAGAGATGAAATGGCCAAGTTTGACCGACCACCACAAAATACCTTTGGTTGCTTCATATTTAGCTTTACTTTTAAACTTTTAATTGAATTTAAATAATCTAAATGTTGAATTGAAACTATGTACCAAAAAAATTTATGAAATATTTTCAAACATTCCTCAAAGCGAAATATTCTCTTCATTTATGGTATGTACGGTATGTACGAATGGTTCGATGAAGAAATGTTTAGTATGATGGATAGAGGTTTACACCTGTATGATGCGAATTAAAATCTTTAAATTATGCCTCTTCAGATAACTTATTTAACTGCATAGAATATAAATATGTTTGTGCATATGTTGGGAATCTATATTCCACATATATGTACAATCAATTGGATATTGTTGTATTGCTGTATTGTTGTATTTCCTTTAATAAAAATAAAACGATGTGCTCATCATACATTTACATTTTAAATCCTCCTAATCGTACTTTGTGCCAAAAGTGGTGTGTGGTGTCCTTCATCCAAAATGTAGTAAAAGAAGGAAGAAGGTAAAATGTGAAGCGCTCTTCATATTCAGGACGGAACCAAATAAAAGCAAATATTATGTCTGTCTGCCACATAATAGTTATGTGATACATTTGAGTTTAATATCGAATACAAGTGTACACAGTTTTCATAGTTGTGCGTTTATTTTTCCCCAAGAGCTTTGTCGTAAGGCGTGTACGTACACATATTGATTTAAAGCAGGTCACAGGGTAGCAACGCTCTACATGTACAACACATTTTATGTCATTAAATGTCTTCCATGTACATTGTATTGTAAATGTTGTACGTACGAGTATTAGACAATGTCTTGGTTTATTCATAAGTACATGTTCTTAACAGAAATTTCACACAATTTTATAAAAAGTATATGACTAATATGTACCACGAGTAGATAGGTGTGCTTGTCACATACAGTACAAGTACAAAGTATGTGGCGCGGCAGATACTCTCTGTTAACTCTTACATCAGCGCGTAACGCTTACAAATAATATTTTTGCAATTAATTTTTTAAACTTAATCCTTGATCCTAGCTTTTGAAATAAACTGAAACTCTTTCAGAATTTCAGAACGCGGGAACCATGATTGGGTTTGAATTTACATTAAGGTGGTAGTTATTTTTGTTAAGGATAAAGAAGTGATAGTAAGCAATAGAAGCAAAAGTGGGGTCAGTGGAGCAATAGGTTACCTAGGTGCAGTGCGGATATATATTTTAAGTTATATGGTTCGCGGTGAAGGAGAACAAAAGCATTAAACATCCCAAACGCAGCCAAGGTTCCTATACTTGTAAACCTTATAGAAACTTCGAAAATGAAGCTGTGCTTCTAGTCGATTTGAACGTGTTCCATGTGAAGTACGTAAAAAGTCTAAATTTGCCTGAGACCAGACCTTCAATACGTGGAGGATGACCTAATAGACCTTTTCCAATAACAATAATCAATCTCGCCTTTTATGGTAATATTCTTAACTGTCGGTGCGATAGGTTACCAACCAATCCAATGCGACACTTGCATTCAAATTGCTGCTGAAAAAACTCTTTTTAATTTTCTTCTCAGCTAGATTTGAATCCGTGTCCTAAAGCGGGCAGAGTTCACTAATTCAAAGCCATAATCGTCCCCTAAGCTACTGAAAGGATATATATACCTTTTCTACTTATTTACAATTTAACTTGACTAAGGTTGATCAAGGTTTATGAAAAGTCCACGTTGGACGGCACTTGAAATAATTTCCCAAGCCTTTCAGGTAGATTTTTAGAAAAGTATTGTGATGTTATAAATAGTCACACGAAGCAATGCTTCTCCTTTTGGTTACAATAATAGTACTAATAATAATAATAAAAATAATAAAAATTTTAGTATGAAATCACTGCCAGTCACAATGATGTGAAGTAGACTTTAAGCTACAAGTCTGGAGGGTTGGCAGACAGGCATCATGTGTTCTTATGAAAGTACCTTTAATAGAAACGGTAGACTTGTTTAAAAAGAGAATTATAGTTGTAAAAAGACCATTAAGGGTACGCCAAATCTACGATACCCACCATTACTTCCCTCTGCCCAATACATCTCCACCACATTACTGCTGCAAATAATAAGACAATAATATCTCAAGTTTATTTGAACAATTATGCCATTTTGGGCGTGGCAATACCAATATATTTTTTCGCAAAATGGACAATTCTTACCCAATAACTTTCAAAAAGTTTCCGTTTTTTACCCCTTAATGAGTAATGGGAAAGTATATAAATTTATACAAAAGCAAATAAGCACCTAAACGTGTACTTAACGTGAGATTAATCCATTAAAATAATGCCATTTCTTGGGATGGTCCAAATTTACCATTTCATTTACCGTTGGAATGAAAAAAAAGGAGATTCGATCAAAATCGAAAGTTGCTTGACTGGAATTGAAATAAATAGATTTAATTAAATAATTAAAACGTGCTGGGACCGATTTTTTGCATTTGTAATGTCAAGGTGTGAACCCTGGAGAAGTTTACCAAATTAAAAGTGGAAGTGCTTCATACTCATGGACGTACGGGCAGAGAGAAGAGCTCAATCAACTCCGTTTTTGATGCTGATCAGGAATATATATATTGTTGGAGGTGTGGCTCACATCCTTCTGGTACTTACACAAACGCCTGAACAAAATCAATGTACCCCCATTATCATTATAATGGTGGGTATACAAATTATAACACGACGTACAACAGTATGCTCGCAATAATTAATTAAAATGACAAGGCGAACAAAATAAAAAAGGAAATTTAATATACATATATACTCACTCCGTTCCATAAGCATGTTGTACCCAAAAAGATAAAAAATAAAAATAAAAAACTATACAATCATCGTAATGAGTAAAGTGACAGCAAAAACAGGAAGAAAGAAGGGAAAAAGCACAAGAAAGGTAATTTATGTACGTGAAGGTTCTTGTGTTTCTTTGTTTTAAGAAGTTTTATTAATTTCGTAAAGTTTTCCTTTAACTTTGCAACTAACAAACTACTACAGGTCTTTGGCAAACCAACAAAAATGAACAACCATTTAATTGACGCTTCACTCAGGCGCCCTTGCCTCCATTATAAGTAATTCTTATGGATGTTTTGATGATTGCATTGGAGATGGGTTAGATGGGTTAAATGTGCTTCCCCAACACAAACACCACCCATTCATATTAAGTAAAAAATATATGAGAGATAATAAGAAATCCCTTTAAAGCCCTCAACACACACACATTGATGGGTATTAAATATATAATTTTTTCTTTATATATGTTTTAAATTTCAAATTTGAATATAAAACATTAAATTTATCACATAATACATGCTTAACCCACATTTCATATTTTTCCATATTTTCTGCTCTACAGTTCGTTCCACAAAAGAACAAACAAAACCAATGAAAAAAGATTATTATTTACCACCAGCCATGTTGCTCCATTGTACGGAGAATAAAACATTGTATATCTTGGCCATTGTATGGAATGGAGTTAATACTTTTTGTTTCGTTTTAAAATAAGACAATTTTAGTTTTCTCGTTCACTCCGGTGCCCTAAATCGTATGCTTTTCTATATGCTCTGTATGCATAAAGTTCATGATAAGCAAGAGGGTCATCTCATGGATTCCTTTTTCCACTTGTTTACTATGGAAACTTAAAATATGTTAAAGTTTTTTTTTGTTTTTACGTCATATTTATGAGATTTGTGACTTTTATTTATTCTTGCATAGCTTAAAAAATATTCTGTTTAAAAATATATAAAATGTTTTTTTTGGATGCTATTGTATCCGTTTAGGTCTGGGGAGATGGTAAAAAAAAATTCCATGGGTCTCCTTCGGCAAATATGGATAAAGTATGAAATATTTAAAAATTCATATTTCATTTTTATTAGATTTCATTAAAGAGAGAATATGAATAAAACCATTTAAAACAAAAAACTTTTAAACTATTTACTTTAAAAGAAACAAATTGATTATAGAAGTTATTCTTTAACTCCCTCTGCATATCTTAACCTATCACAATCAATCAAATCCCGCAGAGGGAGCAAGTATCTTAGACTAGGCGCCTTTAAGGTTATGCATAATTTTTTTGGATAAATAGCGATTTTTATCTTTTTTTGGTGGTAATTGAAGAAACATTTTAATTTGATTATTGGTTCTAGTTACAGAGGATGGAGAAAATAATATGAACACCATGCAATATAACACATTTTATTGCATGTTGGCAACACTGCTTCCGTGTAAATAATAGGGCGCGTGTGTATAGCACAGTTTACGTGCCAAGTCTTGTAAATTATATATCAGTGAATTATATGCTTTGTTCTGCCAAGCGATCGGTGAAATTTGCGATCTTTCAGACTTCGAAAGAAGGCAAATCGTTAGTGCTTGGTTAGAGCGAGTGTCACGAGCTACAGTATTGATGGTAATGGCAGCATTTATAAAACATGCTAAAACATCGGCAAAGAGCAATAGTGGGCCAAACTTAAAGTTAACTGACAGAGTGACCGACTGAACACTAAAAAGAATTGTGGTTAGACAATATAAAACTATCGCGGCAAAAATGACACCAGACTAGAGCAGACACTCTACGAATCTATTCCACGAAGCATTTCAGCAAATGGTGTCTTAACATTCAATTACTAAATAAATATTGAGTATATGTCAGATGTTCATATTATTTTGTCCATCCCTTGTACATAAACTTGATCACTTTTTTTGCTGCACTTTAAACATTTCTAATGAATTTTGAAAAAATTTGGAAAAATCCTTTGGAAATATTTGCCTTATATGTAAAAGGTTTGCCGGCCTCTCATTTTAATGAAACTTATTCTACCGCTAGAGTGGAATTTATGCAGGACGTAAATAGCGCTTTGCTTACTTACTTTAATTTTGTCATATCATTTGCAACATCCAGAAGAGGGCATCGGAAATCATACAAAGTTTAATTGGGTAAAATTTCGGTCAAGAGCCACGCCCACAATCCATAAAAATCTATTTATTTGCCACAAAAATGAACCTATAAAGTTGAAAATCATCCATCGTTGTGCCTAAAAATGGCAATGATTGGATAACGGACGCGCCCACAATTTAAAAAAAGCCTTATTAAGCTCATTCAACTCATCTTGTAAGCTTGATATTCAATTCAAGCCCTATTAAAGGTTGCAACAATGTACCTACTACGCCCACTGTTTGTATGCGGATGTGTAGGGTACTAGAGTTTGCTTCTGTTTCATTTAGGGATCGGTCTGTTCTAAACAAAGCAAAAGAAAGAAAAGAAACATTTGAGGTGCTCCTGTCTCTGCATGCGTGCATTTGTGAAACAGATCAAGTTTACACCAAGAACTCTTCTTCTCTCATGTACAATATATATACAAAGCAGTAAGATGACAATGGTAACTAACTTTAAGCACATAAACTAATAACAATAACAACTTTAAAAAAAAAAAACAACACAACAACAATAATTGTGGTGTTAAACAATAGCATAAACTTTCATTATTTTATTATCGTTGACTGTGTTACAAAATCCGAAGTTGTTTGTTTGTTTCTGTCTATTACGAATAGAAATATAAATAGACACAAACAACTGTACATAAAAATTCCAACATTACTAAAGATACATGTATTGTACGCACACATGTGTCTAAACTATACAACATATGTATGTGTATGTGCATGCAAAAAAAAACTATAAAGAAAGAAAAAACGACCAACATGAAATGCAAAATTCAAATGCTGTAAATTTTGTCTTCTTCTTCTTCTTCTTCTTCTTTTTCGCGTTAAAATGTATCGTGTGCGTGTGTATGACATTTGAGTGTACAAGTTTAAATGTTATGCACTTTACTCTCCGCACTATATATACAACCAACAACAATAGCAAAAAACAAAAACAACTGACTTCATCTAGAAACTATTGTTAGCATATATATATATATATGTGTGTGTGTGTGTATGTATGTATGTATATGATACAATGAGTATGGGTACATTCTTCTTCTTCATTCATTTTTTTTATTATGTTTCTAGTTTGTTTCTTTTATAATATCACTCTTGTTCCATCTCCACCTCAAACCAAAAACATATATTACTTCCACAAGTATACACAAATATTGGGTGCAGAATTATTTCACACGAAACAGAAACCAACAATAATATAAATGTTTGTTTGCATATGTGCAATATCCATATATAATATATTTGTATATATATTATATATATATATGTATGTGTGTGTGTGTGTGTCGAAAAAATGTATTAATTAAAATTTGGGTTAACATCTATTAAACATTTACAAGGATTCGCATTTGAAGAGCCAAAATGAAGAGATGCACAGAGAGACACTCCTGTTCATATGCGAGAGCCCCACACGTATAAGGGAAGTCAGAAATAAGCGAGCATATATAAAATTGAGCCCTTATTACTTGTGTGTATGTGTAGTATGTTGGATTTTTGCAAAATGGGGGCATGTCCCTTACCCAATCGCGCCCATCATCCAGGGATGGAATAAGCAAAATACGTATACCAAGCATTAACGTTAGCGGATGGCATTACGTTCCACTCGTTTATGTGAAGGAGTGTTGTAGGGATGAGGGGGATTAAATTTCATTTTATCTGTAGGGGGCAACATCGACACGGTAGAACTTTTCTTCTTAAAAAAAACTTGGTCGTTGTAGTTTTGCTCTTGTCAGAGATTGTGGGCGAGGCCGTTAGCCGATGTTGAAGATATTATACATATACATCGCTCGCTATTCGTATACAATATAAATGTTTACATACCCTTATGCAAGAGTAAATATATTTCTTGTTTGTATGCTTCCTCATATGTTTGTATGTAGATTTAGTACAATAGTCGAGTTGGTCTTTCCTACTTGTGTGCCATTTCTTTCCATACACCTATAATAATATGTTTGCGGTTTTGACAAAGATTAAAAGCCAGCATTACAACTAAGTGCTGGCCTTTTCTCTGCTTGCAATAATTTCATATTTTGTTGGTGCGCTCCATTTTGCAATTAATTTTTACATTTTCTAAAAAAGAAAAAAGTTGCCATATCGGATGATCATCACTTAAATCTGGGGTCGATCTTGTTGAAATTTCTCAATATCTTCAAATGGGGCATGACAAGCTAAAAGTCTACATAGTTTCTTATCTAAAATAAATATGAAATCGTTTAGGAGGAACTCTCACAGTTGATGTTATAAGAATTTCGATCGATGTACTAAAAAAAGGATAACAACGGCCACGTCCTCAATTTACAGAAAGAATGTTATTTGGTGCAGCATTCTATATCCTTTAAATAAAACTTAAGACATACTGAATCAGTGGTTAAAAGAAGCAGAATGATTTGCCGAATCGATCGGTCGGTCTGTCCATTTGTCTTCCAAGTAGATTTGCGCTGATGCTGTATATCGCAAGAACAAGGTTTGGTGCAAAGAGCAATCGCATCAAAAATGGACCACTTTAAAAACCATTCCCCTTATAAGTTCCAATATGGCGACAATACGCCATTCTTAATTCTTATGATTCTTAATATTTTTTGACCACCCTAAGATAATTGGCTTTGCCAGATTTGGCACCATTGGACCGTATTTGGTACTTCTTTCCATATAACGATATTTCAAGAAGTGATTTACAAGGCAATGCCTCGCCATTGAATCAATTATAACATCGTTTAAGGAACTAGGAAGTTTGGCTGAATATTTTTTTTTTCCTTTTTTATAAATAAAAAATATTTTTAACAAGAAAAGGGCTCGTTACGTCCTCATTCCATCCAGATTTGTGTACTTGCAGAAGTTTCTTTCCAGGCGTCAATTTTTTTTTGCAAAAAAAAAAACAGATTTCTTGGATTTGCGAAATTTTGATCTGTAAAGCAAGAAAATCCATGTGATTTTATGAAAACAGTTTCACAAGTTTCACGAAACCGCGGGGCATTCAAGTTTTAATTTAATCCAAATGGTAGATTCTTCCTGGCTTTATACCGTTCTCCGTTGTTGTTATGCTTTCAACATATTTTACGCACTCTTGGTATATATTTCATTATTGCATATATATACATATATTATATAGTGGAGTATATAGTGTAGTGTTTGTATATTTTACAATATATTTCTCTGCAGGCATTCAAAGTGAGTGTGTGTGTGTGTGTGTGTATGTTTTATGTTTTATGTTCTTTTTTGTTTTACAAATTAAGCTTCCGGGCTAAAAAATTATCTTCTTATTTTGTTTTATGTGTGTGTATGTTTTTAGGCAGCAATCACAGCAGGTTGCTTTATCTTAAGCAATACAATTTTTATATTGTCTACGAAAATGCGATAATTAAGGACTTGGGCGGCAACAATGCATACAAACATTTTAGATTTGGGCTAAAGTGATCCTTTAATTATGCTTCTGAAGAGCATGTATTGAGGAGTGAGTCTAAATTTGTACGCTGACCTCATCAAATCAAAAGGAAGTGAATCCTTATTCATCAACGTTCAGTAGGTCGCAACCGATAAGTTTGCACTTCACGTGGAAACAATTATTATTGCTGCTACTTTTACTTACTTCAATTTCAATTTTAATTTCCATTCATCACATTGTGTAGTTCACTCATTTGGTTTGGTTTGGTCTATGATACGCGCGTTCGTTATTTCACAACAGATTGATAATGCTGTAGTTTCAATAAAATCATTTTAAGAGAATTCAATTCCATCGAATGGTCAAAATCATTTTGTTCATTGTTTACCAACATACCACACAGCAGCACTTTTGTATTGTGAGTTGTGTTCTACACAAAACAATTGCTAAAGTTGGCGAAACGAAAAACAAAAAAAAACAAAAAAACTGAAAATAATAAGGGCATGAACTGAAACGTACCCAGCGTTAGAGGTTCCGTTTCTATTACAGTAAACAGCGGAAGCATGAAGCTATGACAAAAGAGCGCGAGAATGTTTGACAGGCGTCAAATTGAATATTTTTAGTTGCATTGAAAGTTGAAATATTTATCAATTAAAAATAAAATTCTCCCTCCATCCCGCCATTCGATACTTTTTAGGTATTTTTTGTAGATAAAAAAAGACGGAAATGCATTGCTTTGGTTTGTTTGCAGCTAATATTTTAAAATGTATTAGTTTGTTTTTTTTTGTATAAAAAACAAAAGCCAATTGTCACATATCATAGAGGAGGCTGACAAAAGTATGAATAAAATTTGATTCCGACAGTTTCCATAATAAGAGAAAATTCCAATTCCAATTGATTGTTGTGTAATGTTTGTTGTTGGAATGTAAATCTAATGGAATTATGCAAATATTTATGTTATGGAGAACCTATGATCCACGGCTCCTAGGCAGTGGCCCACGCAAGCTTTCTAAATTACCCACGTGTTGATTTTTATATCCTAGCCATAAAATGGAGGGTATTCTAAGTTTGTCATTTCTGGCTTATGTATATACTATATATCGGATATTCAGCATTAAAAACTGAATCGATCTAGACATGTGTGTCCGGATGTCCGTTTATTGTTGGCATTCTCACGGTTAATATTATTTTTAAGACTTACACGCAGATCACTTTTTAAAATGGGCTTAATCGGACAAAGCCACGCCCACAATAGACAAAAATCTATATATCTGCCACAAAAATTGGGCTATGAAGTTACAATTTGGTATATATATTAATCATTATTCTAACCAATAATGTGTCAAAAATGGGCGTGGTTAGTCGAAAAACACGCCCATAATCGACAAAAATCTTTATAACTGCCCCAAAAATATTCCTGTGAACTTGAATGTATATTTGTAATCATTCCATTAATGTGCTAAAAATGGGCGTAGTCAGATAAGAGACGCGCCCATAATTTACAAAAAACCTTTTTAAACCTGAAACTTAACTTGCAAGCTGATGATACTATTAAAGGGCTTTATCATATACCACGCCCACAATTAAAGGGCTTTATCATATACCGCGCCCACCATTTTCATATATATATGGAGGGTGTTTAAGATTTGACTTAAGCCAAATTCAGTTTTCTTACTAAATTTGTGTAGTTTTCCTTTATGTAAAATGTTCATTGAGTTTCCTACCATTTATCGGCTCCCAAAACTATCCAATTACCAACTCCAATCTACCACCCTGAAACAGATAAGGTTGTAAAAATTGCAACTGGAAGGTGTTCTTTGTCGATACTATAATTTCATTCTCGTAATATTACCTTGACTTAATAACCACCCCCCTGCTGATTGTTGTTCATGCTCATTTATTTATTTCAATCAATATCAATTTATGCCAAGGTGAAGTTTCCCTTCCTTGTTGCATCTCCTCGGTGTAATTACATTAAATTTAAAGTAAAGAACGATCCATTATGCAAATTGAGATTCGCAAACATTTTAAATTCCGTAGAGAGAATCATCATCATGTTCTTTTATCGTACTTCCATTTCCCTAATCCGATCTGATACAGCTTAATGCAAAAATAAACTGATAACAACTGCAACTAGTGCAACAACAACAAAAACAAAAAAAGTTTAACGTGTTTTAACTACATATTAACCTAATTTTGAATAACGATGAAATTTTATGTACAACAGAAATAAAAAATAAAAAAAGAAACAAAAGCAACACAACAGCATAAAAATTATATGCTATACCCACCCACCAATTAAATTAATGGTCTATTTATGATGCGATGGTATTAAAAGAGAAAGCAAGAGAGTGAAAGAGGCGGCAAAACAACAACAATAACAACAACCTTAACATAATAATAACTGTTATTTAGATTTTTACTACCGTGCCGGTAAAGAAACAAGTGAGAATGTAATCGGTGGTTACACCCTACCCTACATTCACATGGGTTCTCCAAATTTTGATTTTGCAGTCACTTTGTAAAATATCGTTATATGGAGAAGGTTTCTAGAAAAGATCCAAATTAGCGTCAAATACTAAGCCGTTTAACTCATCTTCTAAGAATTGCGAATTTTCGTCATTATGGATCCTTGTATGGGAGGGCTTCTAAAAATAAACCAATTCGGTGTATTTTCTCTTTGGGCCAATACATGTCCTTGAGCGTAATTTCATCGAAATATCTCAAAAAATGCGACCTGCAGCTTGCGCATAGCGCATTAGTTTACATGGACAGATAGACAGACAGAAGAGTGGAAGTGGCGTCCGTTACACATATCCGCACAAGCTTAATATAGCCTTTGCCACAAGTGGTGCAGGGTCTAAAAACAAAGTGAAACAAAATAATAAAAATAAAATATTTAGAACGATTCGTTTTACGGTTGAATATTTAATGCAGTTACGTTTAAAAATTCATTTATCCAATACAGAGGATCAGAGTATTGGACACACATACGTACACACCATGTATTTGATATGAGCTTTATTAGAATTTGTGTTTTGTGTGTTGGAGGAAATCAAACAACCAACCAAATACAGTTTGATTGCATGTGTTTTATGTTGTACGTTATATTATTTTAATAAAAATAAAATAAAACTGCATTTAAAAAAAAAGAAAACTTTTCCGTTTTTGCCAAAAACACCCGAAAAAGATTACGTACTACAATGACAGAAAGATAACAAGTTGCACACAATACCAACTATAATGCTATAGCAAAATAAATAAATATAAATACTCGTACAAGCACATTGTAGCTGTACAATGCATAACCGAACATAATATTCAATGGAAACAACAACAACAACAACAATAATAATAAAAATAATAATGTCAAAACTTTTCAAAACTAAACAAATCGATAGACGCTAGGGTGTGTGAAAACAAATGGAAAAAATATTGTTCTACGTGCAGTTGTGCGTGTCAGTCTGCTACAGAGGAAATATTCTTATTTTCTTAAACATTTCGTAGTGTCAAGCAAAAAAGCACTGCAAACAAAATTGAATGCATTTCTAATTGTGTCCAAAACAACTTGTAATCGACAACTTACACAAGCACAATAAACTTGAACACTTTGTCAGTTTTACAATTTCGTTTGCTGTTGCATTTAAAGAACAATAGAAAGTACGCCAAAGTAAACCAAGCGCCGGTATTCCCGCATTTCAGAAATGTTTCTCAGCTTTATCAAGCGGTAGAACAGCCCTGACCAAGCTAAACTAATAAATTTGTATAGAAAGTCAGGGGCAGGAAACTGTTTACACGAAATTCCAATTCCTTTCATTTATTTAGGGAATCTGAGTTCCATTCAAACGCGAAGTATTCACATTTCCCGCACTACTGCGCCAGCATATCACTATAGTTGAGAGAGAGTTTGTCCGAATGCTGCGGAGTATAAATATTGACAAGTCACTGTAAGTTTTAGTTGAAAGTCTCAATTTTTGCCACCATAAAAACAGACATAACCTGATCGATTCAGATATTCATGTTATCGCGAATAACAACAAACAAACTTACGTACCATTCACCGTCACTAGGATGGAGTGCAGAAAACATTCCAAAATGTTAAAAGGATTGCATAAAAACGTGGCCCGTTTTATAGGAATATGTATTGTGTTTGTGTGTATGCGTGTGCATGAGTTTGACCTTTGAGGCACGCTAGCGTGCATTTTCATTAAACAAAGGGCAGCACGCTGTACCACCCTAAGGTCGGGATTAATCAACATTTTCATTTTTGTTTTTTGGCATTATATTTATAAATATTTAGGGGTAGTTAATATGTAAAAATATTTCTATGGTACGGTCCACACACATGCTTATAAAGATAATGATTTTTTATGGTTGGAAATGTACTGCAGGGTGGGTTTTGTATATTAATAAAAATTATATATATATGTGTGTGTATCTACCGCACATGCACGTATAAGCCAAACAAAAAATAACACAAAAAAAATAAAAAATGTGAAATATTGAATTTTGAATTTATGTGTATGTGTATGTATGTATGTATGTGTAAACGTACTTATGTTTTTATAATCATTGAAAGTATTTTTAGGGTTTTATAGTTTTGTACTGCAGTTGCTATGGCTATTGTTGTTGTTATTGTTGTTGTTGTTGTTGTTTTTGCTGCGTCATTATTATAATTCTTATAAAAGGTGTTGCTGTTGTTGTTTTACCATCATCTACATAAAGTTGATAGTGCGTGTTGAATTTCTCGAAGTACGTACAAAATATTGTTATTGCTGAGAATTTTGAGTGTTGCGTAAGAAACCTCAAAATGTACAAAATGAAATGAAATCATAATTACTACAAGTGGACCATGTTCTGAATTGAAACATTTTTACAAAAGCAATAAAATTTAATTAACACAACAACCACCACTACTGCTCAAAGCCCAATGCAAACTCACACAAACATATGCAATATATGAAAAGTGGTAGAAAATATGCATATAAGCAAAACAACCATTTACCATATAGTGATATATGATATAATAAAAAAGAAAAAAACATAAGAAGATGTGTAGGGCGAAATGTCGTGGATACCAACAGGCATGCACGACTCATACACAAGACTGGACCTCGTATATGCCTACGTACTAAAACACACACTTCTCAGTGTCTACCGTTCCCCCGTGGGACTACCGTTAGGTATTACGTCATGGGTACGGTTTGAAATCTTCTCTATGTTCCCAGTCTACTAGATTCTTCGCCTCTCTTTAGCTCCGACAACATATTTGCTGTTTATCTTCTGTCACTTTTCTTCATTATATTTAATGAATTCTTTCATTTCTTCAACCTCCGATATGATGAGTTCTTCAGTTCTGAATCGTGGAACGTGAAAAAAACATTGTTCACGTCTTCCACATCATCCACGTCTCCTTCACAAGTTGGACATATTGAGGAGTCATCATGTCCAAACTTATGTTGGTATTTCCTGTATATCCCGTGGCCAGTTAAGAATTGGGTGAAGTAAAAATTTAGCTCCCCAAACTTCTTATTTTTCCAGACTTGTATATCTGAAATGAGTCAATAGATCCACCTTCACTTTGTGGACACACCCTCCCATCAGCTCTGTCACCTTGTTAGAGATATTCGCCTTTCTTCCTTCTTCATCATTTTGTGCATTTGTTCCCCCCTGCAGCACTGCCAGCACAAGGTATTATCATATTATAACATTGCAGATGCTTGTAAATCCTACGCGTCATGTTCCACATACAACTTCACCGATCAATTCAGAATCATAATCTGAATCGATTTAACCGCGTCCATTTGCCCGTCTAACTGTTGCCTGTCCATGTAAATTTGCGTTTAAGCATTTTTTGAGATATTTTGTTGAAATTTGGTCATGTTGGAGGCCCAAGGAAGAACCCTACCGAAAATGCATTGAGGTGGGCCATTTTTAGAGCCTAAAACAACATTAACAAAAATTCTCAATTATGAATATTTTTTGACAATATTTGGTGAAGAATAGATAATTGGACCCGATCAGGCCATATAACCATATTTCACGATACTGTTGCAACCAGGGGTAGGGTATGAAATAGTCGGGTATAACATTTTCCTTTGCTCTTTATACAAACATCCTGTACATAACCCGTTTTATTGCAGAGTCTACCCTTAGATAACGGACTCTATGTGAATTAAAGAATGTTAAGTTTCTCAACGTTTGCTTTATGGGCCTGCAAGTATTGGCTTCTGAAGCCAACTTGTTTAATTATTATTATAAAAATTAATTTTTTTTAATATTTCCATATAAATACCGTTTGTTATAAGTTATGGAATTTACTTTTATGTAAAGGTGCAAAAAAGAGTTAATTAAAATTCCATTTTCGTAAAAAAATTTATAATAAATTTCCGCAATTACTTTCATTATTATTTTTAACCATTATAATGATGACGAATATTGTATGTACGTATGTTTATATATGTATGTATATATATTTATACCCTCCACATAAGATATACATTCTCTATTAGTGAACACGCCCACTGTTTCCGTGAACATGTGGATGGTATTAAGATTTGGCCTAAATCAAATTTAGTTTCTGGACGCCGAGACTTCTATGAAAATTCGGCGAAAAAGCTAAGTTTTCAAGGCCAATATCATTTTTAAATTTGTTACTCGTAGTTATAGTCACTTAGTATATGTTAATGTACCAAAAATGGGCGGGGTGTAATGAAAGACTTAGTAGATGTAAAATATAACCCACTTGTGTTTGGTCCATGCCATGACTTTACACCTTACGTCTACTTCTATATTCTACTTGTTTGATCTTTTTCTGCTTTTCTAAACTCTATTTTTCATTACTTTTCCAAGCACATTCACTTAATTCTTGTTTAAGAATAAAAAATATAAAATTTTACAATAAAATGAATAATCTGCATCAATGGAAAAATCAAATTTAAAAAAATGAATAGAACCAGTGGCCCAGATTGCCCACCATCAGTATAATTTTCTGGCTATCGATGTCGCTATTAACCACTTAACTCATTTAATATTCAAGTTTGTACATAATTCAAATATTAAATGATAAACATTCAGTAAAATAATTAATTTAAAAAAAATGTTACCCAAATTATTTTTTTTTTTATAAACTTTAAACTTTTTTACTTTAGTCGTTTTTTTTTCACAAAGCATAAATAAAAGTTAAAATATAAAATATTAATTATAGCTTAAAGTTTATTTGAACAAATTAATAATCTTGAAAGCTTTTCATAAAACTATTGTACCAACCTTCATATGAATATGGGAGTAAATAAAGCCAAAAAGCGGATGCGAAGATTCCACATATATTATGAATATTTTGCATCAGCATTGAATACTGAATCTATCTAGCCATGTCTATCTGTCCATCTGTCCACTCACCTGATTGCAATGAGATATCGACTCCAAACTCGGCAAAAGTGTAGGTTGGTATACCTGGAAAATAGGTCAAATTCGATTACAACGCATCAAAAACTAAAATAGGAGCAATTTTTTAAACAAATCTTCCATATTACTGATAAAATATAGAAGATGTTTTGATACATGTTGTCCTGGGGAAGCTTTGGATTCACGGTTTAGTCTCAACCACGATTTTATACCTTGCACCACTTGTGCCATGTTTGTGCGGAAGTTTGTAAGGCCTAAACGGCAAATGCCACACCCACCTTCAATTATATCGATCGAACAAAATCTGAATCAATTTAATCATGTATGTCCATATTTCGTAAGCAAGCCACAGGTCGCATTTTTTGAGATATTTGGAAGAAATTTGAAAGAAAGAAAGGACATGCATTGGCCCAAAAGAGAACCCTATTAAAAATGAATAGGATTTTTAGAATCTCTCCCCATATACAATAAACTGTTATAATGGAGATCTTTATACATCAAGTGGTGTAGGGTATTTGTTGGTCGGGCTTGACCGACTATAATATTTTCACTTGTTTTTATTTGTTTTACTTTAAATTTCTTTCGAAAAACTTTTTTTAATAAGTTTAAAAATAATAAATTTTTAAATAAATTTCTTTAAATAAATAATAATTTCATAATTTCTAAAAGTGCTGTAAAGTTTAAAGGAATGCATAATCATAAAATCAAAATTAAAAAAAAAAATTATGAAAAATGCAAATCATTAACCGAAAATAATGTATATGTACGCCCTGCAAACAAAGCCATTGCGTCTAATCATCTCCATTAAAAGGCATTAAACGAATTTAATTATGTTACGATGTGGTGCCAAGAGTGTTTTATTTTATTTTAAAATATCATTATTTTTTTCTTTCTTTCTTTTATGTTATAAAACCCACCTGCTACCAATTTTCCACTACATACATATTATAGCCTTTTGGTTTTTGTCTTCTTCGTTTATGTTAATAACATTCTCAAAAAACAAAAAAACAACAAAAAAATACTTAAATAATAATAATTTTATGTTCTCTCTCTGCGCTCGTATTATAAGTATTTGGAATACGAAATGTTGGGATGGGCTGCCCGGTGACCGCTAGTATTGTATTAAAAAAAAAAACAAAAAAAAAAAAATAAATAGAAAATAATTATGCCTCATTTAATAATTAATAATATATTTAATGATTATTATTATCATGATTACTATTATTTCGGTTATATGTGTTTTTATGCAATATGTATTTTTTCCTTTCTTTTTTGTGTTAATTATAGTTTTATGTTATGTGGTGATTGGTTTGGTTTGGTTTGGTTTGGTTTGGTTTGGTTCGTTATGTAATTGTACATAATCTAGATTAAAATAAAAACTCGACTTGTAATTAATTTATATTTAAAAATTAATTAAATCATTATAACAGAAAAAAAAAAAGAAAAACAGAGAAAAAGTGCAAAAACAGATAACAACAATTTCTCTTTAAATATATGTTGTTATTATTATTATTATTGATATTGTTGTTGTAAATATTATTGTAGTTAATGTTGTTATTTGATTATTAACAGAAACTTTTGTGTGATTTGGCATGCTTATGTGTTATTTATATATATATATAGATATGTGTGTGTGTGTGTAGTATGGTATGTACAGTATAAACTCCCGTTAAGAAAGTTTCTCATTTCATTTTCAACATACTTTTATTTCAATGTTGAAGCTATTAAGGACTCATTAAATGAACACATACACACATGTCCACCATATGCACACACAAACATTTACAATGTAACAAACAATCTTTAACATTTTTATTATACATAAGTTATAACTGTAAATATTGGTCCTCAAACACTCTTACATTAGTGAGTCACTACTTATCTGTATAATGACAAGAGACAGTCTTTTTTGTGTGATGTGGAAGACAAAGTAAAGTTGTCGTCTCTGCAATCCGTTCAACTATTCATTTACTGGCTGATTACAGCCTATTTAGATTCTTGAGCGTGTGTTGTCAGATCGAACACCATTCGGGTTGCAGCATTGCATTATGAATGAGATCAATGTTGGCGGCGTAGTCTTCTTGAAGTTTATAAAGAATACGTACAGACTGAAAGACCCTCTGAAAGTATGGATTGTCGGCCTCAACATGCAGCAAGTACATGCAAGACTCTGTGATACCATACCCTCAGCAATTGTTTTCGCTTTATCTTGGACCTTACTTTAAAAGTCAGGTGTTTTTTTTTATGGTATTGATGTGAATTTTTCCTTTTAGATGTTTTGAATGCAAAATGAGTATAAAGTATACAGTTACCTTTTATTATACGTATTAGAAATTTACGTACTTTAATGGCTATTAATATGAAAGGTATACACACGCACACCCACACACACAACATAAATATTAGATGTCGTCATGTTGTATGCACATACAATGCACTTGAGTGTACGTATGTGTGCACATTAAGACGTCGTTGTTGTTATCGTTATTGTTGTTATTATTATTATTATTGCACAAATATGTTTGTATGTGTTTCTTCGCTTTTTTATACCCTGCATATAAGATGGGGGGAGGGGGGTAAGTTTTCTATTCCGTTTGCAACACACAGAAGAAGATGTCACAGACTTCTTGACCAGCACCAACATCTGACTCAACCTAGACATGCCCGTCCGCGTCACTGTTTATTGTTGGTACTCTCTCGGTCGTAAATTTTGAGATAATGGGGAGAAATTTTGTTTACCTGTGTACACTTCTGGTTTTCGTATGCAGTTTGCCATTTAAAATGGGTAAAATCGGCCACGCCCACAATCGACAAACATCTTTTTATCTGTCACAAAAATGTTCCTTCAAAGTTGCAAAATATACGTCCACTACATATTATATAATTACGCAAAAATGGGCGTGTCCGGATAACAGACACTCTCACAATGTATAAAAATTCTTATTCAACGCAAAGCGCGATTCGAATACATGCTTTATTAGAGGGCGCAATCATGTAAGTGCCACGCCCATTATTTGTATGTAGATGTGTAGGGTGATTAGGATTTAGTTTTCTATACGAGTATATTTTTTTTATATTTCGGTAATATGCTGTTTTGTATTGTTTTTATACCCTCCACAGAAGTTGTAGTATATTGCGTTTGTTATTCTGTTTGTATGGAGGGTTTGCCCTCTGCCAAATATAGACTTTTCCTTCTTTTGTTTATTCATGTATAAATGGTATATATGAGAGTATATATTTCTATGTGCGTGTGTGTGTGTGTGTGAAAAAGTGTGTATGCATACATAATACATTCCATTGTAGGATACACGTACACACATACATATATGGTGGTTATAAATGCATTCTTGTATTGTTATGTTGTTATTGTTGTTGTTGTTGTTGTTAGGTACCTATATATAAATTATTTTGATTGAAATGTAGTTTTCCTTTTGAGATTTGTGAACTCTCTGAATATATATACAAACTACACAAAACTGTACACACAGCAGAATAGAAAATGAGAGAGAGAGAGAGAAAGAATATGCACCCAATTCTATACGCTACGTTATACATACAAATCGTTTCGTATATACAAACATTCATTCATTCACTCGCTCACAACATAGCGTTACAGAAGGATTGTTATTGTGTACTTTTACACACCCAAGGCACACAATGAAGAACCTTTTGCGTTACACACCAACATTCCAGGCATTCATTTATACGCTCGCTTAGTTGTTCGCTTGTTCCCACCCACCCACTTCCTTCCGTCAACTATTATTATGCCTTACAGTGTATCAATCAGTCAGTGAGTCAGTCAGTTAGCCGGTTAGACGGTTATGCTGTCAGTTATTTACAAATGAAGTATCACAACACACATACGCGGCATACACACGCATACATACTCACTGCAATTTGTATTGTACAAATCATTTACTCTTTGCTTTCCATGCCACACATCCATTTACCATTTATATTACATTCATGCCCTCTGTTGCTCCACTTGATGTGCTGCCTCTTTCAAAAGTTTTCAAGTAACTTTCAATCTTTCCACAAAGGATACATTTTCTTTGTTTCTTTCTTTATTCGTACATGCGTAACAAATATTGCAGCAGCAGCAGCAGCAGGTAAATATTTTAGTGTTTCCGTTTTTGCTATAAGCGGTTAAGGAGGCGGTTCCAGTTCTCTAAAATATTGACCAAACCGATTAGTGTTGAATAATAACAAGTAAGAAAACTAAGGTCGGCTTAAACCAAATCTTAAATACCCATACCCTCCACTTTTACACACAAACGGTGGCCATGTCATGTATGTGATGAAGCCCTCTAATGGTGCATATGTTACAAATCAGTTTGCAAGTTGAGTTGTACGCTCTCTATGACCACGCCCATTTTTGGCACATCGATGAATGGTTTACCTGTGCATTCCAAATATCAAGTTCATGCTTTAATTTTTGGTGGCAGTTGTATCGACCTTTAATGATTGTGGGCGTGGCTCTTGACCGATTTTGCGAAAAAACTTAAAAGTTTTTGTACAAAATGTCAGCTTAATATCTCAAAATTTACGCCCCTAGACACACGGGCATTCATGTCTAGATCGAGGGTATAAAAAAAATCCGCATCGTTTCCACTTGTTACCGCCTTGAAAGTTTCCAATATGTCACTGTAATGCAGTAGATTACTTTTACTTTTCTATCAAGGTAGCTCATTAGCTTAATTTTCACCATTTTAAAAAACTGGTCATACAATATCAATGAGTAAAATGCCCTTCTTCCACTTGCTTTGAAACAATTTATTGTACAATAAATTAATAATTCACACACCTTAGAGTAACTTTTATAAAAAATTTACTACTTAGAGTAATAAAGGTGAACTTTAACTTCTTAGAGATGAAAACTTTTATAAATTATTTAAAAAGTTTGAGTACGTTGAGCATCGAACAACGAATGCCTAAGCTCTAGATCAATCTCTGTACTCATTTGTCCAACACTTGAGGTACCATTTCAATGTATATCATTGACCAAATAATACAATTCCAAGTAATCTACAAAAAATCATTGATTTTGAGAAGACAAAGCCGTCGACACTCAACAATATCATCTCATGTGCAAATGCGATAAACTTTCACACTTGAAGAAGAAATTACTGAATCTTTTCTAACGGATGAGAATTCTGGTTAAAATTTAGAACAAAATTCGCCTTAAAATAGGCATCAGCTGTTCCTTTAACGCTTCATTCTTATGCTTAACTTACACGACACAACATAACACACAAGTTCGTTGGGTAGTAACCAACCCTCTTATTTGCTCATTGCTGTTGCTATGGGTTAACAAAAAAAAAAAAGGCCTTCAACTTTTGCAAAAAAATTGCTTTAATTGCATAAAAGGAAAACGTACGTACATGGTCGTCGGTCGTACTTTGTAATGTCAAACTTGAAATGAGGTTTGTTTTAATGAGTAGGTACAATATTTATTTTGTAGATTATTTTTACCTTCCGCAAACACATAACAAAATGCTGCTGCTTTCAAATAATTGTTATGAATATAAATCAAGAGTAGAATCCATATTTGCCGCATCCCTTCCGTTCATATAGAAACACATTTGATAAAATGTGTTCCAAGAAATGTTTTACAACATATTTGATTTGAGAAAGAATACATTTTCTTGTTTCCTCTTCCTTTAAAAGGGCACTCTGGCCAAGAAAAGCTTTTATTGCTATTTAGTTTATATACACCGGCATACGTTTATATATATGTGTGTAGTACCCGTACAAAAGATTCATTGCATCGTGTACCGTAGGTATATGTTGTTGCTGTAGCTGCTGTTGGTATTGATGGCCCTGTTACCGTTTCTGTAGTTTGTATCCTTTTTATTGAAAAATCGAGCAAGGCAATCACATACAAATTTGTAAAATAAAATTGAAATGAAATGAAATACAAAACCCCTCTTCTGCACTATTACCGTTACTTACGTATATATGTAAATAATACAAAATTCAATTTAATAAATGAGCTGCTCTACCACACACCCACCACCTCACCACCTCAACCACCACAGCAGTGCATTTATCTTGAAAAAAACATTCCATGCATACACAAAGAAATAATTATATACATTCGGTCCTTGATTCATAGCAGACTTTTGAAGAGATCTAGCTTTACGTTTGTTTGTCCATGCGTCCGTTAATTTTCAGTTTATTAAAAAAGACTATATTTGGAACTCAGGTTAAATCTTAAATAATTTATACACTCTCTACAGGCCGAGGGCATGGCGGACACATGATTACGCCCTCTAATAGGGAGCGTAGGGTATATATTCGGGCCGCGTTTTATGCTGAATACGGTGTTTTTTACTCAACCACGCCCATTTCAACTTAAGTAGCAGATAAATAGATTTCTATTGATTGTTTAGGGAACCAGAACATTTTAGCTCAATATCTTAAAATATATTTAAATTTTTAGGGCCTCTGATGCCTGCTTCTGATGTCCATCTCATGTGAAAGGTACAAAAATTATGAAAGTGAACATAGTTGATTGATGATGGACTCGTTTATGCTCTTCTTAAGGTTGATTGAAAAGGAATTTGTCAATTGAATTACAAGGCCAGAGTCGTTTGTAATAACAGTATATACTTATAATCAGTAATTGAGTAGCAACATTCAGTACTTTAGTTCTCTTTAATAAAAATTTCTTTTCTCTCTTCACTCCTTTGCAATATTATTGCAAAATGCACTTTTCATCTATACAACAAAAGTATCATAGATGCCGTTACAGTGGTCTGATTGAGCTTTTTTTTGAACGTAAACTAATTCTTTTCATCGTTTGAGAATTTATTTTCTTCAAATTTACTTGAATACAGAATTTTACGTGTGCAATTCAATTTAAGTCGAAATGAGGCGCGCTTCTTAAAAAAACTGTTTCTACAGCCGCTTTTCATGTAAGATTAAAATAATCCCAGAAGCTGTTACAGTTGACTGATCAAGCTCTCACACTTGCATCACTGAATTATTATCGACTTGAGATATAGAGAAAATTGTATTGCTTTGTACTCGATACTATTATTTAGTACTTGACTGCCAGTGCATTAAATTTTCAATAATTATTTTGTGCAAAAGTTTTTGTACCAATAAAATTGTAAATTTTGTACCTTGATGATGACGTTTATTCAGCATTGGCTCTAAACTGAATTTAATGACTTCTTCTTACTCGTTTATTTTGCTCTTGTTGTGCCACTTGGTTCTCATATCTTTTGTAATATTAACGATTGCCTTCTTTTTTACTTTGCTTCGCTTTCTCCCTCCCACCCTCTCTCTCTCTCTCTCTCTCTCTCTCTCTCTCTGTCTATCTGTCAATTACAACGAATTTCTAACAATTTCTTTAAAAATTATTCTCTTTCTATCAACCTCCACGCCACTAAAAAGCTTGTTCATCTTACAATCAAGAATTTATTCTGTAGCCCCTGCTTGGTTGGGTGGTTGTACATATTCTTTTTGTTTGTACTTGTTTAATGTACGAGCAGTTTAAGTCAACATCTAACATTAAAAATTTCACTACCCTTCCTCCGCTAAACTTAATATCCTCATTTAAGTCCTTTCAAATCTGAAACAATACATTTAATCAGAATGTTGAAAAAAACGACAAAAAAGTATAAAATCGAGTCCTTTATTATAAAAGTTAAAGCAAATCAAACAAAAGAAAGAACAAGTAAGAGAAGAAAAGAGGGTTAGTTCAAATCCTACACACCTTTCACATAAGTTTTTGTTGTGGGCGCAGCACCTCTTATGAGGCCTATTATTATATAGTTTACATATTGTCACCTCAATGGTCGAATAACAAACGCTGCACATTTGATAAAAATTGTGGGCGTGTTTGTTTTCCAATTAGAGAATAGATGCGATAAGGGTGGCCGTGAAGGATTAAGGAGACTACTTGCGTGAATTAATAACATTTGCACCGAATTACAGCTGACTGTGTTAAATTTAACAACCTTAGAAAAGCGGCCCTCTTTAATTCTACTTGGAATATTTGGTGCTGATGAAGAAAGATTCATATATATTGTGAGATCCTTGAAGACAGTAGCATGTAGCATATGACAAACTTAGCATACATACGCAAAAATATTGCAAACAGCATTAATTATAAATTTTTATAAGTATTGATTATTTATTTTTTTTGTTGTAATCTATACTGTAATCTGTCTGTTTAAAAAATATTTGCCAATTAATTATTTTCTTATCTAAATTTATGTTATCAGAGAAATAAATATGTTAAAATGTTTTTTGAAGCAGTTTTTAATTAAACACATATTTAGTAACTAATTATAGATGGGATGTGTGGTTCGCACACGTACCATGCACACGCAAAGCACACATTCCGACAATTAATCCCCCAAGATTTGTTTTTAATTTACACATTTCAAACTTATTTTAATTAAACACATCTCATACATATGTTTCTTCTTATCATGCATACAAATTAATTTCGAGTGTTGTTGTTCGCCACTGCTCTGCCGGGAGGTTGTTGTTAAAATTATAGCAAAACTTTCAAATATTTATGTGATTTCATTTCCACCTTAATGTGTAGGGTACACATAAGTTTGTCATTCCATTTGAAGTAGGCGTCAGACGCCCCGCAAAGTATATGCATAGACCATCATCAAAAGCTGACCTATATAAACCAAAGTTAAACCAAGCTTATTTTTTCCTTACACGGGATATGAACTCATTTTCATGAACTATTTTATAAGATTTTATTTTGTTTATTTTATTCCAAACGAAATTTCATTTTAAAAATATGTTCTGCTGTGCGGAGTAGTTAATTAATAAAGTCGGTACTTATCTGTTAGAATCTATATTGCTGGGAATTGACAAGTTTAAGATTAGCAGTTGACTATAGTTTCTCTTGCCGTCTTTTTAAGTCTATTTCAATTCAAAGTATCGGCAGGTTTTAGTTCAGATTCAGTTCATTCAGTACTTCTCACAAATAGAGCCCTACCATCTTCAATCGTAAAGGTTTAAAATTTAGAATTCAGAAATGACTTTTATAATGTGGTGTAAATTTTCCATATTCCCAAAAAATTAAAATAAGGATGGCATTGGATAAGCATCCTTCATGACAGAAGCCATGACGCAAAAACCAAATACCCTTAGAAGTGGCTGATGGAAGTAGTGCAATAGAGTTCACAATATTTATAATATTATGAGATCGAAATACAATTCATCTGTACTACTTGAAATGTATGTTCTGATTCTAAATCTTGGCTTATTTTTTCCATCTTCAATGTATACTAACCCGAAAAGTGATCGAAAATTCGATCATTTTCAAAAGTGTTTCGCCCTAGAATTAATGAAACTCTTATTTCATATTTAAAATCACCACATATACCTAAAATCGGTTCTCAAAACTTTATCATAAAGAAATTTTTTCTATTTTGTAATCCTCCAAAGACCAACACTTACTAAACTTGAGTAATTCACTTGGTTTAGATGATTTTAGTAAGTGGTGCAAGTCCTTTAGGGTATAAAAATTCCTTTATTCTGTTTAAATGAAACTTTCACTATATAATAAAATCTTATAAACGATATAGCCTTGCCAGTGTCTGTGTACCTATTGTAACATGGAATTTATCTCTAAATCATGTTCGGGATCACTTTCGGTTTTAGTTTGCTTTGTAGACTGTTGACATCATTTGAACCAGCAAATGTCTGGGTAGGTTTAGATTTTTTTTGTACCATGAAGCATCGGTTATCTTACGTACAAATTATGACTGCCTTTATGTGCGCAATTCTTCACTATATAGAGTGCATCCATGCCAAGTCAATACATGATTCATATCAGCCAAAAAGTACCAAAGTTTTCATCTCACTTAGATTACCAGATTTTTCATTACCTTAAATATCTCAAAATGGAATTAGGACTTGCATCACTTTCTCTCACATTAGGACTTATCACATTTTTTCGCTCTCCACTTTGCATTCTCTCAACTTCAAAGTAGACACTAAAAAAACAACCAAATTTCGTTATACCGAAATATTTCCCCTAATATTCCCTTGGAAATAATTCCACTTTATGAAAAGTTTGGAAAATAACATGTCTCCTATGGTGTGCACTTTGTTCTATTGATTTTTATCAATTGCTGATTACTAAATAATGAAAAAATATTACAAAAGAAGCCAATGACATTGTCGTGTCATTTAATACCCATTAAGTACATTGCAGTCTGCTTCTGTAATTCTTGTATGCCAGCTTGTACATTATATTGTATATTATGCCACCCCATACCACCATGAACTACGCTGACTTCCAGAATGGTTTTTGCTATTGTTGTAATTGAATGACTGACTGATTGGGTGATTTGTAGCCGCGCATGTACAATGGTATATATTGTTTAATAGCAATAATATTTTGTAATAAGAAGGCGAATGTGCTTACGCGGTAATTTTCAATTTCATATTCTTGAGCTGTTTGTTTGTTCCGTGAACTTTGCTTTATTTTTATACCCTCCACATAAAAAGGCGGCGTACTTAGATTTGTCAATTAATTTGCATCACCCAGAGGCAGTACAAAGTATGTATATTTTTGATAAAAACGTAAAAAACTGAACCGAGACATCTATGTCTGTGTGTCCGTCTATTGTTGGCATTCTCATGGGCATTAATTTTGAGACATTAAGCTGCATTTTTATACAGACGTATTTAATGTGCGCACGTTATTTCGAATGGGGCAAAATTGATCAAGCACCACGCCCACAATCGACACAAATTTATCTATCTGTCACAAAAATTGAGCTAAAAAGTTAACATTTGTTGCCATGTTCACAATTACTCCATCCATTTATGTGACAAAAATGGGCATGGTTCGATAACACCCACAATTTACAAAAAAACCGTATTCACTTTGAAAAGGCGTTTTAGTAAAAAGGGTATAATTGTCCAAAGCCACGTTCACAAGTAACGCATAATTGGGGAGGATGTCCAGATTTGGCCAAAACCGAATAACCTTTCCATTTGTTTAATTCCACTGTTTTATTGTATGTTTCGTTTTGTATTATAATGTAATGCGTGTGCTTGCGTGAAGACTGTCTGTTTGGTCAAGTCTGTAGAGAGTACAATGACAAACATAATGTAATACAATATCATGCAATACTGCGTCCTCTTTCTCCTCAGGGTATACTCTGAATGCGATCGCGCGTGTGTGTGCATATCCCCACAATTATATTGGAAACTATACATACGCACCTCTTGACTACACCTACCTTCCTTTCTGACTGCTGCTGCTGTTCCAATTTCTTGGTGTGTTTACTTAAATGTTTACTACTCTGCCGCAAAAGAAGCAGTATAGTGTAGTATGTAGTGTATGCAATTATAGATATTGAAATTAGTGTAGCGAGTACAGCGGTACACATACACTATCTATCCTGTCGCCTCCCCCCACCCTAAATATAAGTATATAAATATATTCCTCAACAAAAAAACAAAAGAAACGAAACATTTAGATCGTATTTAATAACCCGTCTCTGCTTCCATATTAGTTATTAACCATACGTGTATATTTATTGTGGCTTCCATTTTATTATTAAAACTTCAAAAACAGAAATTGTTGTTGTTTGTTTTCTTTGTATTTGAAATTCCAAAAAGAAAAAACATTCTCTATAATCGTACGTATAACAAATAATTAATTTTTATAATTGATTATAATTATTTATTTACATTAATTTATATAGAAATTAAAGCATTAAAGTGCAGTTTAAAAAATGTAACGATTTGAAGAGTTTTATACGGACCATCCCATGCACAAGCATGTGTATTATATACATGTACACAGTGAATATCAAAAGTGCTCAAGGATGACTCGTTCGAAATTTCAAATTTCGAATAATTACAAATTGATTTGATTGGACATCCAGTACAATACTAGTCGAACATCAGAATCATTTGCAATGATATGAAGTTGCAAAGTGTGTTGTATTAGAAAGTGTATAGTGTAGCACTTTTGACACTCATTGTGCATATGGAATAATGTAGGGGGGGTGGTTGTGTTATCTAATCGCTGGCTTGCTGGGTATGTGTGTGTGCTTTTTACTCATTTGTTCTTTTTTATTTTAATTATCTGTTTATCACAACCACTCAACACATCCACCTGCCGTATGCATGCACATACATAAAATTTCAATAAAACCCTTCGAATCGCTGGTGAAATCCGTGTACGTTAGAATACATGTTTATTTGAAATATTGATTTGCTTTCTAATTAATAATAAATATTTATCCGTTTAATTTATTTAATTTTATATGTTGATATGTACTAGATTCGTTTTGTTTTTTTGTAAATATATTTTTATTTATTTTAATATTTTTTATTTAACTTTATTTGAAAATCATTGTGAAAATGTTGCATTAATAGTTCTCATTAATTTTTTTCACCAACTTCCCGCACTCCTTTCGCGTGTTTATTTGCCATTTGTGCTTAAAACACTTTATGTCCCCCAGACTTTTGTAAGGGTCGCGAAACATTGCAAAATCTATGCGATCAAATACCCGGCGATGCTTTATTGTATTCGCTATTTCGAGAGAGTGCTGAACCGGTTAAATGCCCTTTAAAAGGTAGGACGACACCTATAGACTCTCATAGGTCCTAATAATACGTACATTGTTATGATTGATTGGTTACAGGTCCATTCATCTTTACATATAATCGTGGCAATGGTGAATGCAAAAGTCCTGTATCTAATATAGAAAGCTGCACAGAGGATAGTCGTTTGTTGTTGAGTTTTCAGGCTTGTCCCGATGTGGTGGGCACCGAAAGTACAGGTAATTTATGTCTACCAAAAATATATAATATTTTATGTCAAAGCTGGAAATATTCCTTAAAATAATTTTTCCAAAATATTAGAAAACTCACTAATTTTGAGAAAAATGTGTTCGAAAATCAACAAGTGTTAGATCCAATAGTCATTTAGAGATTATTCGAGGAATATTAAAATTTTGAACCATAAAAATATTCCAAAACTTTATTGATTTATATATATAAACACGCATTTATGCGTAATTTTTATACTCAGCCTCACTTGTGGCAAAGGGTATATTCTGAATCAAAATCTGAAACGATTTAACCATGTCCGTCGGTTCATGTAAATTTGTAAGTAAGCTACAGGTTGCATTTTTTGAGATATTTTGATAAAATTTAGTACAAGGACATGCATTGACCCAAGGAGAAGCCCTACTAAAAGTGAATTGAATCGGACCATTTTTAGAACTCCTCCCCATATAAGGTCTATATTATAGTGGAGGTCTTTATATAGGAAAAAATCGCAATTCTTAATAAATGTTGACAAAATTTGGTGAAGAATATTTAATTAGTATAATAATTGGCTGGGTTTAATTTGGACCCAATCGGACTATTTTTAGAACCCCTTACCATATAATGATATATCTCGAAATGACTTGAAATGCAATGCCTCCTGTTTACTGACACTATCTAAACTAATTGTAGCATAATTTAAGGAGCTAAGTGGTTAGGGTTAAATGGTGGGGCTTTTTTTTTTATGGTAATAATTTGTAACAGTTTTTCAATGCAATTCGAATGAGTTGAATGCGATAAAGTTACATAATAGAATTCGTGTTATTTTTAATCATTTAACCGATATGTGCACAGTTGAGGAGCTCACCTGTTTAGCTACTTGGAAGGATGGCAACTCACGTTATTTGGTGGGTTTGGTATCACATCATCATGCTATTTCCAATGAGGAGCGCTATCGTTGCTTTGTGTACGAGAAAATTTCATCATTAATGGGTAAGCAAACTCAAGCTCTTCACAAATCAATCTCTTTAACAATGTTTTTTATTTTTATTTTTAGATTTGGGCCACTTTGGTGGAGGCGGAGCCAGTCTACCGAATCGGGCAGGTTCAAAAGATGCCGAATATAAATTGGCTCAGTCTGGCGATGCTACATGTAACGGTTTGGATAGTGCAGAAGTAAGATCTCCTACTGCTGTCCGCGGCATAATAAAATGAAATAATTTTATGTATAATAAATATTAGGTGGGTTCACGTATCATGTCCCTACGCAAGCCTCCAGTTACTGAAAGATGCGATTTTCCGGTTTGGTTCAAAGGACCCCGTCACTGGCACGTACTAATGGGCAATGCTGTGTACAACTATCATACCAAGTGGGTTTATTTAATAAGTGCGAAAAGCGATTTTGTGTAAATATTTTTAATTTTCTTAAATCCGTAGTGATGGCTCTATACACATAATAAAACCGAATGGGTATATGGAAACTCGTGCTTTGTGTGAGCAAATTAATAAACAAACCGCCACTGAAATGATGTCGGTGGTGCACTACACTACGGGATGGTAGGATTAATAGAAATTCTAGAAAATATGATTAATTTCTCTATTTTGTGCTTTATTTTTGTTTTGTTTTTAAATATACAGTCAATCAGGATTCATGTGCATGATGTTTTATCGTCGCGATACGCATGTAATTGAAATACAAACTGGTAAACCGGCTTCACGCTTAGAAGACGCCTGTGCTCCCGATCATTTTGATGTACTCAAAACTCCGTACACCACATTATTAGGTAACAATGTTAATATTAAAATAATTTTATTTATGTGACATATATTTAATTAATTGCTCCTTAATAGCCAGTAATCCTGATCCCCAAATATGTCCTTTGGAAGGTTTATATAATTTGCGTGGTGCTATTGGTCCGCCATACCTTACGACACGTCATAAACGTAATCACAATAATAAAGCGCGCGCCTTTCATAATCATCATCACCAGTGGGAAAGTTTGGATAATATGGCGCATACATATGCACATAAAAGGTATTGTGATTATTTGTAAAATGCAAAAGGAACGAAATGAAGCGGAGAAAAACCGCAAACCGCAAGTTTAAAAACACGCACTAACCCGAAACCCTTTGCCTCTCTGGCTTATTTATACTTAGGTAGCTTTATTACAATAGCACTACTTTTCGGTATATATCCTTAAAGAATTTATGCTAGTATTGAACGTTAAATTTTAAATTAAATTTTGTGTCATTGGGTACAAAGAACACAATTTTTCAAAGTTTAATAGGAAAGTGATAGTTCAACAAGGTTCTGAGCAACATTACTCTAGAAGTATTAAAAGCTAACCGGGTGGTGCCCTTTTACAATTTCCTACAGTCTCTTGTCACTCTTGCCACTTGTCACTCTAACCCTTTCAAACTCTGAAAAACTTCCGCTTTGTTCCTCGCCTTACAATTATATAATAATCACAAGAACGTACTTGATAAAGATTTCATAAATTTTAGGCACAGTACATTTAGTTTTCGCAGTACAAATTCAAATGAGAAAGGAACGTGGCATTCAAGTACACGTGGTTTACCAATGCGCTCCAGACGTGAGACGGACGTTCGAGAAAAATCTCCAAGCAATCCACAAAAGCTACAAGAACTATTACTAGTGGGCTCCAATCAAACGGCCAAACTAAACATATTACATAACGGTGTTAATGATTTACGTTTACGAAATCGACGTGATATACCCGAATGCATAACCACTTATAAGGGACAAAGACAATTATGGTTGGGGTGTACAGAACCTAATGTGATTGATGTTAGGCCCGTTTGCAGTGATGAGGGAGATGAAGGTATAATTTCACCATTCACAAATCTTTGAATAATTTGCATAAATTTTCATAAATTTTTCCTATTGATTAGAATATTCATGCCATGGTTCTTGGTCGGAGAATGGTACAGTATTTATAATTGCTCGCCATAAAGGTACAAAACATGGTGTTTGCATTAGTTACCGGCCGACAGAAGGCACTGCAGCCAAACTGGTGATAGGCGATGCCTGCTATAGAGATGCACCGCAAAAACCTCCGGAACACCACTTGGTAGCCAATCTATCCATATTAGGTAAAACATATTTTAATTATAAATTATACATAACACTGGTTAGCAGCCATTTTGTTTTCAAAAACTTGAGAACTGATTTTAGTTTTGTTTTTTTTTTCTTCAAATATAAGTAAAATCAGTTCTCATATCTTTAGCACCAAAACAACTTTAATTTTGTGTATAATGATTTTGTATTAATTAATTAATTATCTTTAAAATGTTTAGGTAAATGTGGCGAAACCGATTCAACACCTTCCACCAAACCATTGATCACTTGGTTACATTTAGTAACTCTTGCATTATTCCTAACATGCATCAGTCAATTGCCCGTGCAGCAACAGCGAAGATGATTGATTGATGGAATCTAAATTGCTTTAATTAATTAATTTGATTAATTGTGGGCAAGCAAACAACAACAACCACATCAAAATTAAACACTAAAGAATTTTTATTCGAATTAAGAGAAAAAAGTGAAAAAATTTATAGAAGATACTAAGAAATCCTTTGAAATGCACCTCAACACAGAATTATGTAAGAATTGAAAAACAAAATGTAAATGAACGTGTTTTACTTATAAATGTTTGTGCTGAAAATTAATATTTCAGCAAAATATAAACGTAATTAAACACTTCCCTAAGCAAACAAAAACAAAGAGATGCAGCATTTAATTGTAATTTATAATTAATGACTTTAATCGCTTAATTTATGTTTTAAAGCGAAGAGTTCTAATTTCTAACAATTTCCAATTGAGAAATGAAAAGAAAATTTGTTGTGTAATGTATGTAAAATAGAAATTAAGCAAACAATTTGTAAATACTTCAAATGCGAAGGCATAAATATTTATATGCATAGAGCCTATAATTGTACTATGTATATATGTATGTGAGATGACTGTATATAAACATAAAAAAAAGCTATATTTGGCTCAGACCAAATCTTGATTACCCACCACCGTTGCACTGAAGCTCTCCAAGGAGTATTGGCGTCAATAAATCTCCTATACTGTACGAGTAGAGCCGAAATTTCTTTCAAAAGGACCTTTTTAAATTTTCAAAGAACTGCAAGCGTGTCGCTAGACCGATTTTACCCAATCTGCTTGCAAAAACTATCAAAGCTTGGGCCAAGTTTGAAAACGAAATGTCAATTTTTTGCAACCAGAGGAACGATTTCAAACTAACTTGACTGGGCATTGCAAACGTTTTGACAAAGTGAAGTCCATCCCCACGTTCATATTTTGTTACTTTTTCTACTTAAAAACGAATGTTAAGTTTTCCGTTTTCCTTCGATTATTTATCTTCCGCACACGTTTCACTAGAGAAACACTTCATCACATAAAAATCTAATAATAGCGAAAACAGTACTTTTGCTTCAAAAAGCGTTCAATGAAAAGGCGCTCCAATACAGGTGCGATTAGATGCATCAACTTTTAAAAGAAAATTTATAAATAGTTAATATAGTGCAGCAGACACAGACAACAAGAGGACGGACAGACAATTGAGTTTAGGGTATGAATGTGTAAATTAATAAAACTTTTATTACAAATGGTGTGTAGGGTATAAAAACTATCTGTCTAATGAATTTCGAAACGACTGCAGCAAAGCAATTAGATTGCCCAATATTTATTATTTAATTGTTTCTTCATTTCCTGATTCCATTTTGTTCATATCACATGTTACTTTTGATGTGTTGCAGGACACTTCGCTTCACTTCGATATTTTAAACGAATCTTAGAGTTTTCATTACAAGCCTACCAATAAGAAATTAAGCAGTTTGTGCAGCTAAGACATCTTGTAATATATAGTGTAATCCTAATGTTGTGAATGTCGAATAGAAATAAAGGTACGGTTTCTCTATAAACGATTAATAATGCTAGTAGCCGTCTTAATTATAAATGTAAATCATAGAAAAACGAAAAAGCATTCAGCGAATAGATGAATGCGACAATTGTATGCAAGTGTAAATTCCTTGGTCACATATAGTTATAGAATTATTAAGAAAAACCACATACATGAATATGTTTATTTAACACTTGACAAATGTTTTAAGGCTTTGCGCAAAAAATGTTACAAAGTACACAATCTGTTTAAAATGCGCCGCGGAAGCTTTAAAAAACATATTATATAATATGTTGTTATATGAAAGTTATGCAGATTTTTTGTTTGTTTAAAATAATAACTAAATTACAACGATAAGCGATGCTACTGCCTCATAAATTATTTTTACAATAAATTTTTTTGTGTCTTTATCAAACCAATGTAGGTAGGGCTGTTATTAAAGGTCACATTCATTTTGTGTATGTACGTATATGCTTATTATACATACAATTATAATCAGATAATTGATTTTTTCTCATCATTACAATTAAAAATCCATTGAAAGTTAAATATTTTATTTTTTTTACTCATTACCACGACTAGATGTCTAGAATAGTAATTTGCGCGTTTTATACAAATACAAATTATCCATAATTTCACCAGTTTGTAAGGTGAACTTTTGAAAATGTTTTATTTATTTATTCATTCAATCATCAATGAAATCTCAAGTCCAACCAGTACATAGAGTACATGCAACGAAGCTTTGGAAATATTTACGGGCCTAAGTAAATCTTAAATGCCTTCCACATTCACGCGTAAACCATGGACGAGGCTTGTGTACACAATTATGCCCCATTTTGGACCTTCCACCCTACCAATGAAGGTATACTAAGTTTATTGAACCGTTTGCAACATGCAGAAGGATGCCTCAGAAACGCTGTAATATATATATATATTCTTGATCGGACATATCCATCCGTATTATGGTGTGCCGTCACTTGTTGGAACGCCGCGCGGTCATACATTTTGAGATATTCGGCTGACATTTTTTTACAAAATGGTAAAATTTCTATTCAATGCTTGCAGGTCGCTCTAAAAATTGGGCAAAATCGATTGTAAGCCACATTCACAATCGACAAAAATCTTTCATAGCCATAAAAATCTATTAATTTATTATCCGATCACGCCCACTTTATTTCATCGCTAAGTGGATTAATTAAAATTTCAACTTTAGAGAATGATTTTTGCCGTTTGTGGGCATGGCACTTGAACGAGTGTATAGGAACTTGGGTACAGACATTATAAATGTTTACTCATGATAATTTTCGAAATCTTATATGAGAGAGCGGACAGACGGATGGATATGCTGACCATAAATATATATATACTTTGTGAAGTCTCTGTGGAGTCTTTTCCTGGGTGTGGTAAATGGAATAACTATCCGAAGAGAGAAGGAACCACAAAGTCTTACGTTGTCACCTTCATTACACAATGAATGTGCACTGGCGATCGCATTCATCGCATGTGAATACAGTGTACGCTCAATATAGAAAGTGTTCAATTAGGAATTAGACCACAAAATACAATTTGTTGTTGTCGTTAATTACATACAATATATTGTTTATAGTGCCAGATAGTATTTTATACAGAGAATTGGCAAACGGCATAAGAAGATTTCATATGGTTCACTATTCAGGGGAACGAGGATTGGTGTCTAAATAAAAATATACTAAAATTTTTAGGTTTATCTTTTTTTATTATAAATTCATAAAAGGCAATGTATGCGTTTTTACACTAAAACAAAAATGTTTTCAAACATTTTACATTTGTGTGATGAAATTTTTTGTATATTTTAAATAAGTTACACTTATAATACAATTGTACAAAAGGACAAGACAACAAAACATTAAAGAATATTTAAACTAAACATCATGGGTTTCATATATAACAACAACAACAAAAACAACATTATACACATATTTAGATATACTATTATACAAAATAATTACAACCCGTGTCAAGTTTATGAGGTCACCTTTCACCTAAAAACCTACGACGGCATATAAACGATTTCAAAATTAATAAAAAAAAAAGAAAGATAATAAGAAGAACATGCATTAGCATTTAATTAAAAAGAGAAAGAAAACAGAAACATCAACTATTTGAGGAGTTGTTGTGCAGGAAGTTTTATCAATTGTGGGAGAATGAGAATGAGACTATAAAATAAAAAATTTAAAAAATCAATTAAAATCAACAATCAATGCATACTTTTTTTAAATAATAATAAAACACAACACAACACAACACAGCAACTACAATAACACTTGTAATGGATTTAATATAAGTTTTAGACAGTTTAAGCTAATTACGATGGTGATATAGGTCTAGATTTCGTTAAAAATGCGTAGTTGATGTATAGTGCACATGCATAGGCTGGGGGCATGGAGCTGCAACCGTGCATATAAACAATAAAACACGCAATACTTATTAACTTTTGCACTCCCCCTATCCACCACCAGCAAACATTTCCTTCCCTCCAACCTCCCCTACAATCACACTCACCTAACTTTATGCAAAAGTTGAAGGGGAAGGAGAGAGAGGAAAGGTATAAACACAAGTGTATAAAAATAAAAATAAAAATGAAAATGGAAATTTCAAACAAGAAAAAGAGGAAAGACGCAACTATTGAAGTAAAAGTCTATGAATATGTTTTTAATCGCTTAATAAATATTCTAAACCAAAACAAAAAATCATCGACTGCCACATATTTATCACTTTCATTCACTTTATTACAAAACAATACAAAAAAACAAAAACGAACGAAAACTAAACAAAACAAACATATTTGCATAATCTATGAACAAATGAAAAATAAAAAAAATTTGTAAATATTCATTATGGACAAAACAACTTTTCACCAAAACTCTTCTACAATGAAGCCATGCATGTAGAGTGTAAGGACACGAGTGCATTATAAATAGTTACACAAACACACACACACCCAAAAAAAGAAAGAAAAAAGACACTTCCTTGTGAAACTTAGCATTTAAAATTTCCCCCTAATCTTATACTGTACACCCCCTTCAGAATATGTAATCAGTGGGGTTGAGCAGAGCAAAGAAAAAAAAAGAAAACCGAAAACAAAAGAAAGACAATTTTACTATGCTGTTTAATTCCTAGTTAGTAAAAACGACAAACAGATGAAACGTGCAATGCAGCACACAAAGTATGTGAATTAAGATAAAATGAAAATTAATTTGTAGTCTACCGTGTAATATATTGATATTAAATGAAAGAATAACAAAGGAAATGAAACGCAATAAAAATAAAAAGCAGTTTATTTTTGAAATCACACTCAATTAAAGAAATATATGCGGAAATTGTTTATGATTTATTGGGTCGCTTGCACTGATAATCAAAGTGATTTTTATATCCATCACAAAGCATGGGGTGGTATACTAAGTTTCTTATTACAATTGCAACACCCGGCAGAGATCCCACAATATATTGATATTCTTAATGAACAACAAAACCTGAGTCAAGGTAGGCATGTATGTCCGTGTGTGGCATTCTCATTTTGAAATATTAAGCTGACATTTTTAATTTTTTTGCCATTTAAAATGAGCAAAATCGGTCAAGAACCACGCCCACAATCGATAAAAATCCATACATCTGTTGAAGTATGAACTTGAATTTTATTTTGGATATCTAGTTAATCCATACCCTAAATGGGCGTGGTCGAATAACGGATACAAAAATCCTTACTCAACGTAAAACTCGACTTGCAAGCTAATTGGTAATGCATACACTATTAGAGGGCGTAATCATATACCCGGCACCCCCACTATTTATATAAAACGTGAATGTGTAGGAAATTTAAGCTTTGGCCCAAGTCAAATTTAGTTTTCTTATATGTTTTTATTAGCATTCTATAAATGAAGTGGTCCCTCTATATTCCTGCCTTTCTCTAAAATCCAAATTTCTAATTAATTACGCAATGTATATTGAATTACGCTGGTGTTCTACTGCCTCTCAAGATTTATTTATTTGACCCAAAAGTACCGTTATTTATTTGTAATTATAAGACTTTAGCTAAATTACAGCCAATTCATTTACCGATGAGTACATATGTAAACATTCTTGCAGAACTTAATTAAAAATAAATTAAATTTACATAAATGAAATTACATAATGGTATCTATGATTAATGGTTAAAACTAAGAAGCAGCGACCTCCATCGACGACAGCAAACAGCAAACAGCAACAACAACAACAACAACGATGTCGAAGCTAAAGCTGTAACAGAGTGATTATAGTAAAGATATACTTACATTTATAAAAAGTTTTAACTTAAGACTAGTTTATTAATAAGGATACAGTAACAGAAATTATAGTAAGCGTGTACAATGTATATGCACCTATGTATATGAATAAGTATATATTAGTGCTAGGGCTATATATAAATGAGTTTATAACTATAATTTTACATTTACAAAGACCAATTAAGTATGTATATAGTAGAAGCCAAGCAACCGTTAATTATTAGCTCTTAAAAAATTGTTCTTAAAAGAGACGACTGATTCGGACAAGGACACGTGAGAATAATAATCATTAAAGTCTTTACAGGCTACGCGAAACGACCAAAACATTTCATAATTGGTCCGACATTGCGGAAGAAAAATTGGCACATAGTGTCTTGAGAAACGGGCGGGTACAACAAAAGATAATTCATTTAACAACAACGAACTATTAATATCTCCATTTATTAATTTATATATAAATGACATACCCAGCATTTTTCTTCTTTTTTCGAGTGAAGGCAGGTCAATTAGTTTAAGGCGGGTTGCGTAAGGTGGCAGGGGTAGAGCAGTGTTCCATTCTAGACCTCGCAAGGCAAACAGTAGGAATTGCTTCTGAACAGATTCTAACGAGTTAATGTGGACAGCATAAGACGGTGACCATACAACGGAGGCATATTCGAGTGTGGGTCTGACCAATGCAGTATATAGTCTTTTCGTTATATAAGGATCTGTAAATTCCTTGGACCATCTCTTAATAAAGCCTAACGTACCTCTTGCTTTATTTATGATTGAATTTATATGAAGATTGAAAGTTAATTTATGGTCGAGTAAAACGCCCAGGTCAACAAAGGACGTAACGCTATCTAGCGGCTGACCGTCTATGCAATAAAGTGAGGAAAATAGTACAGTTCTATAAAATGACATTTTTTTGCATTTAGAGAGGTTTAACGTCATTAGATTTATATTACACCAATCAACAAGGGAAAGTAAATCATGAGAAAGAGCACACACGTCAGTTACACTTTGAATATTATGAAATAATTTAACATCGTCGGCATACATCAGAATATTGCAATTGCTAATAACGTTAGGGAGATCGTTTATGTAGAGGACAAAAAATAACGGACCCAAATGGCTACCCTGTGGAACTCCGGAGGGAACAGAGAATATTCGTGAGTATGTGGATTTGTACAAAACTCTTTGAATGCGGTTACGTAAATAAGATGAAAACCATCTGACCAACGGAGGCGGAAATCCCATTTTTGCAAGTTTAAGTATAAGTAAGTCATGATTTACTTGATCAAATGCTTTACTAAAATCCGTAAAGATAACGTCGGTTTGAGAACCGTTGGCAAATGATTTAATAATGTTACTAGAAAGCTCTAGTAAGTTAGTAACCGTGGATTTACCACCGCAGAAACCGTGTTGGCAAGGAGAGATGACGGATGAAATTGACCGTAACAATCTTTTAGAAACAAGAAGCTCAAACAATTTAGGTATAAAACTAAGTTGGGCAATGCCTCTGTAGTTTTTGATACATTGTATACCGGTATTGTCAAGAGAACATTTATTGTTAAGAATTTCAAGAGATGTGCATATTGTAGGATGATAAATGTCTTCGGGATTAACTAACGGAATAGTTCTTGTAATAGATATTTCAGACGTATTAGAAAAAACCAGATCGAGCATTTTATTATGAACATTTTTAATTGTATTAATTTGAGACAAACCTAGGTTGAAAATACCTGCGAAAAATTCGTCGTAATTGCAGGAAGAGTATGAAGGACTTAACTGACCAGAATTGTCATCATAAATCCACGATACCATAGGAAGATTAAAGTCACCTAAAGCAATTAGGAGATCATTAGTCTTGAGTGAGTTGTTAATATGACATAAAAATGACACATGATGTAAGTAGACAGCTCTATCTGAAGCAGGAGGAATATATGAACATGTCAGGTAAAGGTTCCTATTGTGTAGTTTAATGCGAACTCCAACAATCTCTATATCTCCAGTATTATTAAATGTTATAGCCTCGGAAGGAAAAAGGTTATGAACAGCTATTAAGACCCCACCACCCTTTGTAATAAGCCTATCATGTCTGTATACAGTGTAGTCACAGCAGAATAATTCGGAATTAAGTACGTTCGGTTTTAACCATGTTTCAGAAAATGCAAAAAGATGAAAATCACTGCTAGCACTATCTATGTATAGATCATGTAATTTGGTATTAAGTCCCCTAACGTTTTGATAAATAATGTTAAGCGGACAGTGACTTATATTTAGTTTTTTGAGTCATTAGATGCAGTAGTAGGAAAAACAGCTTGATTAAGATATTTCATCCTCTTACGTGGTGTAAATTCTCTTATGAATGCATCCGTAGGCCAAAAATCTTCGGAAACCAGAGTATCAAAATACTGTTGTGGAATAGATATTTTATAAGAGGCCACATCACGTGGTTGTTGATTTTTAAATTTTAAAACACTTACAGAACTTCTAGGAAGGTTGGATATCTTATCACATATGTAATTTAAAATATCTTCTGCAGGTGTATCTGCAGCGACACGACTTAAGAAAATTTGTTTATGTGGTGGTATAATACGAAGCTGAGTAGGATTTAGACTTCTAGATAACGACCGACTTGACGTGAGCAAGTCATCAAGCTGACCAGTCGGACAAGATGGTGCAGCTGGTGGGGCATCTGACTTAGCCATATGATCCACCAATTTATCCACACACGACCCAATTGACTGTGGTGACTTCAATAATTGATCAACCAGAATAGACGGATTAACAGACGGAACAACTGCAATATTATCTGCCCTCTTGTCCGCCACAGTTGATATCACACCATTTACAGTATTGCAACGAGCGTTAGTTATGTTGTCCTTTGGAGGATGAACTACAACAGAAGGAATGTTCTGTTCAACAACAGCAGACGTGCTGTTGTCATCCAATTTGTCAGCCAACACAACAGATCTAACACAGGGAGAGAACGACGCTTCAGATGCAGAATTTTTCGAGCCATGTATGGAGGGGCATGAAATACTAGCTACCCACTCCTGTACACTACCAACATCCTTTACACCGCAGCCTCGTTCAAGCAATTTACAATTATTAAATGCCTCTTGCATGGCATTAAACTTTTCGGTCAACTTTATCAAATCTTTATTTAAAGTAGAAAATGACGATTGAGTAAGCTTAAAGAGCTTATAGTACTCAATGTCCATCTTCCTACACTTTTTACAGGACCAGCGTAGACCTTTGGTTCTGTTAGTTATGTAGTCAAATTGGCGCCCACTGAAGCCTGCACATTTAGAATGCGCTGCGCCATCACAGATATAGCATAGCAAAAACGGTTCATCCTCAGCTGTTATTTTACAATTAGAATAAGAGCAATTCATTTTTGGTGCCTACGTTTGTATTAGAGAAACAATTTTTCAAGTTCTAATCACCAATGCGCCAGGAACAGTGCCGTACAATGAACACTAAGATATAAAATGTACTGACTGAAACAACAACAAAGTTGAATTGAGTTGTTCGCCAAATAAAACAGATATGTGCCAATTGTTATCCACAAATTAACTCACCAGAGAACTTATTATGATTTCAAATTAAATAAATTAAAATATTTTTTTAACTTTTAATAAAAAATTTGTAATTTTTCATCGAAAATTTAAGCGCTTGTTATTTAAGCATATGATCAGACACGCGAGGTTGCCAGACTTTAGATGTGATGATTAATTAAAGCATAATCGATTCATTTGTATAAAAATGCATTTTTATTTAGGAAAAAATAACTATGATAACAAGTTTGCTTGTTTAATAGGCAGTCATTTAAAAATGAGTGCACACACCCAAGTCCCTTCCGTGTGGTCATCACGGCAGGCTAGCACCCACATCAACTATTTGGACAACCAGAACATTGTATGTAATAATTTTAAACGGCCAGAAGGTCTTGAGATGTATGAGGACGCGAATAAGTAAGTTATGGTTATCGTATATTAATTAGTGTTAGCGCCACCTTATATCGTTCTATATCTGCACTATCTTTATCTATGAATTAGTATTAAAGCCATCTATAGAAATTATTTTAAATATTTATTCTTTATATTTTTATTATCCAGAAGAATACAAAATTTTATTTTTAAGAGAGGGAAAATTATTTTTTTATTTTGATACGTAATCCTAATTTTTTATATTCATAGAAAATTGACATTAAGAATTAATTAAATAACATAACCAAACCGAACATGTAGACACCCTACACTATCTGTAGCACGTTATATCTATGGTCATAATCATGACTAGCCCCTCTTGAATAACGTTTTAAACATTCCTTGAATAGCTATTTTATCTTTTGTGATTCGCCGCCTCAATGCAATATTGCGTTGACTACACCTCATTCGTAACTTTCTTTGTCTATCCTCTCTATGGAATAATTAGATGCAAAGTTCCAATAAGTCAAAGGTTGAACGAGTATTCTTTATTTGAGTTGAATTTTTTGTTTATTGATAAAAAGTTGCAGCAAAATAATATTGAAGTTACAGTTGTTTGCATTGGGTTGGCAACCAAGCGATTGCGGATATTGGAATGTCGTAACATGTTAACGAAGAAACAAAAGAAAATGTAATCTGTCGACAAAATCCGCAATCGCATAGTTGCCAACCCAACACTTATAAAAACCAAAATATATTTTATGAAAAAGGGCTATAAAAAATAGGGCGCTCTCCTTAATTATAAGAATAATAGAAAGCAGCGGGCAGCTAATGCGGTGTTTCATTTATGATTTTCACATCAAACGTTGTTCTTTTGTTCGATCTACCATCAATTTACTAACATCCAATTGTAGAGATCGGTCGCCAGTAACTTGCGTTCGATTTATTGCTATACATGTCTAAGGATTCCAACGTTGATAGTATGATGCTTCGAAATGAGACTGTGAACGATATACAAAAAAAAAACGAAAAATTTGATTTTTCAGTTGTGTGAATATAGTTCAACAAATTCGAAATTTTCTCCAAATTGTCTGATTCTAATATTTATATTATTTTTTATAGTTTTTGGGATTCCTTACTGGTATCAGAAACTAAAAAAAACACTTTTACGTACTTTACCTTAATATCCTGTGGTCGTACTGCCAGAAAGATTTCCATCCCTTCTTATATTTGCTAGATTCATGGCTGGTTGATCAAGCTCCATATTTCCTTTGCCTTCTTTCAGTTGTGTGACAGTAAGTCCAACATCTTCCAGCCACCAGCTAAGGTATCATTTTTTCAAGTTTGAAATATTTTGATTCGATCTCTTTTTTAAATCATTTGGCGGGTGAGGTTTAATTGTGATAAATATCACCAAAGAGCGATGAGCTCTGAAGATTATTTATATTTATTTATATGAAAGGGAAAACCTCACCCTTGAAGTGTGGTTTAATGCATTAAACATTTAAACTTTAAAAATGTATTGATAATGAATTCAAACAAGGGATTGCAGAAATGAAAAGTTCTACTTAAGAGTGTTTTAAAAAGTAAGAAAAAAAATTACATAAATTACATAAAAAATTAAGTAATTAAATGAAATGGATTAAGATTTCTAAAAAAAAAAAAAGAACGCACAGTCATAACCTACAGCAAGAGATCATACCTAATAAACTAAATCCATCCATCCATCAAATATATAATAAAGAGTTTAAAAGTTAATTAGACAAGTAGAATACTGAAGAGAACAATCATTGTTGAGGTGGTAAGCCATAAGGTGTATGTAGAAAATAATTTAGCAAGTGATGGTAGAAAAAGTTATCCTTTTAAAATTAAATAAAGAGGTACATAAACAAGGGCCGTCTAATTTATTAGTTTAGATACATACATGAAGAACATTCTGATCATTTGAGAAACTCCACAAGTTTATATAATTTAGACGAAGCATATTAAAGACAATCAGTGAAGAAAACACTGAATTATAGATAGAAGTTATGAGAGCACACAAGATTACTTATTTTATGCTTGTATAAGTACGCAAAGGCTGCACAAGGTTTTTGGGACAATCTTAAATATGATGATTATATAACAGCCACTTGTTTAAGGCATTTTACTTTTATTTCACTTCGCATAAAATGTATATTTTATTGTACTTCTATTAGTTCGACCTCTTTACCTAAATGCTAAATATGAAAAAAATATGGTAATTATACTGGTGTAATTTATTTAAGATTTTTCCCTGATGAAAGCCAACATAGAATGGCCGATATTGGGATTTACAATGAAGTTAATATGTCAACAACCAAAATGCTGAATTTGAAAACAAAGTCACGTCTGATCTTGAGCTGTATGAAAAGTAGAGTTCGTATAATGTTTATTTTGTATTTTTTGTTCTTTGGAATATCGAATTTTTGTTACTAAAGTACCATAATGGCCTATTTTCTGATATTTCTCTTTAATTTTTTTTAAAGTAATGAAAATCATAAGCATTCAATTATATAGGATGTTTTCTAATGAAAGTCCGCCCCTAGTCCAATTGAACAAATTTACTTAATAGATTGTAGACATGAGGGCCATATATGTATATAAGATTATGTAGTACTCTGAAGACATATTTTGTAAAGTACTTCAACACAGTGACATAACGTATGTATTGTAAATTTCAAAAAAAAAAATTAAGTCAATATAGGGTATTCATGACAACTGTGTTTATTTACTCTTTACATACAACACCAGCAATTTTTATTGTTTATTACAAATTCAAAACATTTGGCTTAAGAAGAATATGGTAAAAATGTCCTAAATATAAATATATTAACCTTTGAAATATCAACCTTTTTTTTAGCAAATTATTTCATAAACAGCCGTGCGCTAAATAAAATTTCATGCTAACCAAAGGCAAGTATCCTCATAATATATGGTTTTCTTTGCAATGACAAGGACGGGTATTTTTTTATCAAAGTTAGATACAATCACTAAACATTGATTATTTATGAACTAATTTAATATAAAACATAAACAACACTTTCAACCTGTTTGTACACGAAATCGATTACAAGAATGCAGATTTTCTATTAGTATCTCTATAATTATATAGTAATTAATGTATTGAGAGGCTTTTATATGCAAATGGAAATTATATTTAAAGGGGAATATATGAACACGTAAGCATTAAAACTATTCTTTGGTTAAACACTACACACATCTTTACAAAATGTATTTAAACCACCACAAGACACTTTATTATGGGCTGATTCTTACGTCTTCCGAATTGGCAAACCTCTCCAAATTTCACCCCACTTACATAACACAAGCTTTTCACAAAGCTGAAATACACACATATTTATCTAAGTATTCTCACGCACCAAATCTTACAAACCACACAACCGTAATATTTTACCAAATCAGGCACAAAAATTTAATTGTCTTTATATAGAAATTACAGGAATTTGGAAACATTACAGCCCTTACCACAAACACCTGTTTGTTGAACTTTACTTTACACACATACTGAGTAGATTTTCATCCTCTTTTTAAAGCATAAGCTTGCATTCAATCTTTGTTTTCAAGGTAAACCCTTTAACTTTTTGCCAAATTATTTTTGTAGACATTCAATTCGAATATATTATTTACAAAAACCCCTTTTGAGAATACACCGCTTCTTTTACCAAATGCTTTTAAGCCTCTTGCACTCAATGACACGCATTCATTTTTATACATTGAATTAATAGGAAAAGTAAAGAAACAGATTATTTAGTAGAATAAATTAGGAATAACTTAGAAAACTGCTAGTAGAACACGTCAAAATAAGTAAACAAAATCTAATTAAGACATTAAATTAGTAGAAACACATTTACAACGATCTGTTGTGAGTTTACATCAATAATCAATCCACTCTGGTGATACACTTTTAAAATCAAGTTTAAATATTAGTCATCACTTTAAATTATATAAAAAATATGTATAAATTCAACTATTCAAGGTGTTCCTTCTTAGAATCTAACACAGGCAATCGCTTTAAGGCACAAATTTTTTCTATATAATAATTTTAAAAATCTATAATTAAGTAATTAAGTATATTATAACTATTTAAAGTAAATTAATTACTATGCAATTTATTATGTGCCATATATATGTTAAGCTAGCGCAATCGATTCTAGAGGGCCGTGAAAGAAATTCTTTGTGATTTTTGAATAAACGAATAATAGCACAATTGATATAATTTAGGAAATAAGCTACCAAATAAACTGTATTTAAAGTATATTCAAAATTCATTTAATTTATATTTACCTTAAAGAGGAAGTACATTAAAAAAACGACTTCCTTAAGGAAACAAAATGGCACCATATGGAAATGAAATTATGAAAATTCTTACTAAAGCAAAATGAAAGTACTTGGAAATTTATTTAAATACAATTTCTTTTTGCAGAAAAGCCGAGGGATTATTGTTGCAAATATAAGCATAAAATAGACGATTTTGCAATGAACTCTAATTACAGAAATTACTTTTCCAACCAATAAAATGCAAAAAATTAATTTCAATTATTGACTTCGACTGTCACGTTGAACAAAACAATTCTCATTAGTACGTAAAATATTATTATTGTTGTAATATTTAGTTTTATATTTATAGCCATTTGTGGCATTTACAGACGAGAACCTCTTCTTTTTATTTTTGTTGATGATCGGTCTGCTGTGTTATTTATTTATTAGCTTTTCTGCTATTATTTCTTTCATCTCTTTATTAATGGTCATATAAAACTTCCGATAAAATGATTCAGCATTTTGTTTAGTGATATAATTCCTTTGAAGCCTGTAAATATTGTGTATTTTGTATTTTGGTATGCAACCCTGGTTTTTTTTAAATATTTACACCAAAAACCAATTACTTATAAAGGCAAACAAATCTGCAACGCCGTAGACATATTGATTAATAGGACAAACGTCAACTTTTGATGAACTATTGGATAAATATTAGTTTTATATAAAATACTTGTTAAGTTTTGAACATTTTTTTTCATCCTTTATTTCGCAAATTTAAATCAATATTAATTACTTTACTCAACATTCGTTCATCTTTCTTTTTTACATTATCCAACGTATGCCTGTACGTATATATCATATATTATAAAAAATTTCAACCAAACATTCTATATATTTTTTAAATCTACATTTACTGCAGAGGAAATGGTTAAGTCTGGCGAGTACTTGGCAAAATATCATCAAGCAACATTATATGTCTTCATCCTTTCAATGTTGACATTCTTTATACTAAATTAATATTAATTAAATCATTACTCTTTAGTGCATCAAAAGTATTATAGTTGGTTATTATATCAAGGTGGGTTAGCACCAAACTCTATTGCCCCTTTTCTCCATACCTACACTTTAAACTTTCATCATTTTAGTGGCTCTGTCGTTCATATTCCCTTTTTGTATATTCATATATTATATATGGGCTCATCATTTTTATCAACCATATTAATGCGTTTCCATACGTTACGTAAAGATGTACTTTTACTTTTCCAAATACTTTAATTTCAATTTGACACCCATTACATTAATTTACATCTACTTTAACGATATGTTTACAACTTTAAAAAAAGCAATAGCTCACACACGAAGTGATTGGGTTTACAACAGAATAAAACATTTACCATGTAAAAAGTGAAAATCATTACATTTGAAATACTTCGTTCCTTTTAAGTAATAATTCTCCCTCAAGTCCAATACCATAAGTAAGAAATTGCTGTATTTATTGTACTAATTTTCTTGGCAAGCATTCGTGGTACATTTCATTGTTTTACAGTTAAATTTACCTTAGTTTTACACATTGATATGTTATACATGGTATTTTCATATTTACAGCAAGCAAAATAGAGAAAATGTTACCGTTACAAATAAATTCGACGCATGCTTTTGGTTCGTGCTTGCACTATATTGAGGCATAATTATAAAGCATAAACATTGCATAACATTCACCCATTACCCATCATAACGGATTTATAATTTATAAAATTATAATTATTATTATTAATTATTTCATTATACATACAAATTATTTCATATTTATTTATAAATTTATATCAAACTCTTACAGACGGTTTTATAAATACGGCGCATTTCAAGCGAGTTACGCTTCCATACCCTTTATGATGATAGAATGTTAAAGAATGTTTATAAAAAAAAGATACAAATCTTTTGATATGGTTACATAAATTAAGAATGACATTTTTTTAATTCAGAGTAATTCCAATCAGTTTTTATAGCACCTCTATAATACATAAGAAATACAGGTATGTTCGACTTAAATTAAGAATTTTTCATTATTTTGACAATTGATTATTTATGGAATGAACATGCTACCGCCAGTGAAGAAGAATAAGTTATTTACTATGACTATTATTTGTAAATAAATTTGCCGAACTTTACATGAACCGAGTATCTGCGAACGTTAATAATTTTAAATACTAGCATGCCAGCACTTTTAACGATATGAAAAAATGTATTTGACATAGCCAGGTGGTGTACAATTATATATGAGTTTTCGGTGTATCAATTATTCTAACAATACTAGAAAATTATTTACCGTTCCATCTAACGTTAAAAATTGTGTATACAACCCAAACTTCAACTTCAAGAAGAATATGCTAGTAGTAAGTAATGAATTTAATTTAATTGAATTTAGAAGGAAGCATGGAAGTTTTTAAAGGTAACAATGGAAGAAAGGAATTGAAGAAGCTTTAATAGTAGAGAATTATCTGTAATAAAATGAAAGTACAAATAATAAACTAACCTTTGTATTATCAGAGTTATCTTAAAATATAACTAAGAAAAGATATTGAACTGAAAATCACCCAAAATAGTGGATGTCAATGTTTACCAAGCAACACTAAAAAAAATACACCCCGACTTTATTTTAATACTAGGTTCAAGTAATCTTCAATTACAAATCCTTAATAAATTAATGAATGCTTTATACACAAAAGTGTTGTTAATCGCTATTCTTGTACCATATATGGCTTGAAAGTTTTCAATTATTATTAAATTAATGAAAATTGTTATGAAGCTTTTTACAACAATTCTTTTCATAATTATACAGTGCGTACTTCACTAAACAAGAGAAAGCGGTAAATGGAGCGTTAAATGCTAAGGTGGCAACACTTTTTCTATAAATACAGTGCATGCAATATGTATAAGGAATTAATTGAAAAGTATTTATATGGTCTGACGAGGTAGGCTGCTCTTTCCACTCTACTTTAATGGCGGTCAAACTTTCTTATTTTTAAGATCTTTAACATGCGCTGACTGAGCAAAGCAAATAATATATTACTATCCGACAGACAAATGCATTTTTGCACAAACGTTGAAAACGACTTATTGATATTTATTAAATTAAGTAATTTTAAGACAGTACAAAAAAATTGTGGTATAAAAAACAATATCCTTCTAAAATGAGGCGGCATTTAGGCATTTCTGTTTTTAAAATATTTGTTAAAATATACTTTTCATTGAGGGCAAGTTGTTTATTTTTTAAATCGGATTTTTATAGTTTTGAACTTTGGAAGGGATTTAAAATTTTGATTATAAACGAAATTTTTTGAAAAGCTCACATCACTAATTTTATACAAAACTATTTTTAAAATTCTTGTATTCTCAATTTACGAATAATTATCATCTTGTTCATTTCAAACAATTGAAATTTTATTCTCCTTCAAGTATCAAAAGAATTTTTTGTGGTTTTACTTTTAATAAATTAATAAAAATTAAAGGAATATATAAAAGTTATGTTAAATATTCAATAATTGTTAATGTTTATTAAAACTGGGAAAATTTAAGTGAATAAAATACTTGGAGCAACCTTTGCAAGTTTTTAATTTTTTGATAATGCGACGAATTATTTATAAATTAATAATTTCAAAAACTGTGTTCTTTGTGTCTTCGTTTAAATATAACAAGATAATCATTTTATAATTGATCGTAATATAAATAAATGAAAATGCTAATAGTAAACGATTTGTAACAGTTATTGATTCAATTAACTCAAATTTTAGTATTCTATTAACGTGTTATTATATGAAACTTAACTTTGCAAGGAATTTTTTTTATATCTTTTATAACGATTTCTTAATTTATGTAGTTTTATATAGTATTGCCGCTCCCTTGGGCTACTAACTATTATTTTATATAATAATATGATGCATTAAGTTTTAATGTCCAGATAATAGATTTGTCATTAATTGGTGGTAGGCGTGTAGCCAAAAGATAGCACTTCAAGATGTCTTCCGCGTGGACAGTTTTATAAAAAACGGTTGAAGACAGACATTTAGTACATAATTTTTTTAAACAAAAAACTATTGAGCTTGCCCGTCGTCCTTACTTATTAATAGATAAAAAGGTCGTTTGGGCATTTCCTACAATAATTTTTGGTCAAAAATTTATTGAACTTGTCGCCTGTCAGCCTTTCATTCTTCACTTAAAGCTTTGTAATAGTTTTTGTTGATATAGAAACCAAAATTTTTTTTTCGTCTAGGTAATTTAGGTACATTAAGAACCCCTTGAAAAAACCATCGGCACTTTTATCCTCAGCTTTACTTAAAGCTCGTTTTTGTTGATATATAAACAAAATGTCTAATACATGTGGTTGAGGCGAAGGGTCGACTAGGTATTTTAGGTACATTATGAACCCCTTGAAAAAACCATCGGCACTTTTATCCTCAGCTTTACTTAAAGCTCGTTTTTGTTGATATATAAACAAAATGTCTAATACATGTGGTTGAGGCGAAGGGTCGTCTAGGTATTTTAGGTACATTATGAACCCTTTGACAAAAAACCATCGGCCCTTTTATCTTCAGCTTTACTCAAAGCTTGTCTTTGTTGATATAGAAACAAAATCTTTAACACATGTGGTTGAGGAGAAGGGTCGTCTAGGTATTTTAAACGTTTTCGGTACATTAAGAACCCTTTGACAAAAAACCGTCGGCCCTTTTATCCTCAGCTTTACTTAAAGCATTATAATAGTTTTACCGCTCCCTTGGGTTTTCAACTATTCATTTGTTATAAAATAATGTTACGTAATTTTATTTTAATGTAAGCGTGGTGGTGGTACAGGTCTCCACTTAACGGACCTTAGGTTTAAACCAATTAAATATTTTCCAACTTCTCTAGAACTACAATTTAATTTAAAATTTCTAATTTGTAATTGTGTAAATTTAATCATTTTACCTTTGTTATGCCTCTAGTAGTATTTTATTATCTTTCACTTTCTTATTTTTACATGTGGTTTAAAGAAGTTATTGGTGGCGAAACTTTTGATGGACTACGTAGTTGCGATGAAAAAATTGTGAATTATTTAAAGTATTTCTTCTTCTTCTTAAAATAATGCTTAGCGAACTAACAACAGATAAACAAACCAAACAGATAAAAGCATACGCTCCAAATCCTTTGATTACGATTAAACGAATAATTATGCTAATGTGTCAGAAAGCAACAAATAAACGCGCATATAACTTTTATGTCATCTTTATTTTTCTTTGTTTTTTCTCTCTTTATTCCTTCCTCTTATATATTTCAATGGATGAGCGCTTTGTGATTGGCTAAGTTTATAACTGTCTAAAGTCTTTACCGCTTGATTGACCTTGTAACGGTTTTTACAAAAACAAAACTATCATTAGCGAAGTAATGCATATTTTTCACGGGATACAACAATGTTGAATAGTTTATTTATGTAGAGTCGAGTAGGTAGTTCAAATTCATATTTGTAAAGTTGTGTAGTTTATATGTGTAGAGTCGAGTATTTGTTGAATAACTTGGATAAAGCTGAGTAAGTTCATTTGTATAGTTCAGTGGAAAAAATGTTGAGTAGAGTAGTTCAAATTCATATTTGTAGTTTAGTTGAATAACTTGGATAAAGTGGAGTAAGTTCATTTGTATAGTTCAGTTGAATAACTTGGATAAAGTGGAGTAAGTTCATTTGTTTAGTTCAGTGGAAAAAATGTTGAGTAGTAGTTCAAGTGCGTAAAATTGATTAAATCATATGTGAAAAGTTGCGCTCATGAGTGAAATTTTATTGTTGAATTGTGTAAAGTTGAGTATTTCAGTTAAATTACGTAAATGGATAAAGTTGAGTAAGCTGTTTTATAGTTGGGAAAATAAAATAGAGTAGTTCAAATTCTGAAGTGTAAAGTTGAGTAGTTTTTTTGCGTAGAGTCGAGTAGTTCAAATTCATATGTGTAAAGTTGAGCTCATTATATATATTTTATTGTTGAATTGTGTAAAGTTGAGTATTTCAGTTGAATAGTTCAGTGGAAAAAAAATGAGTAGTTTATATGTGTAGAGACGAGTAGTTCAAATTCATAAGTGTAAAGTTGAGTACTTTATTTTCGTAGAGTCGAGTAAATTCACATGTGTAAAGTTGAGCTCATTATATGTATTTTATTGTTGAATTGTGTGAAGTTGAGCACTTCAGTTGAATAGTTCAGTGGAAAAAAATTTGTGTAGAGTCGTCGAGTAGTTCGAATTCATATGTGCAAAGTTGTGTAGTTCAGTTGAGCTTATTATTTGTACTTTATTGTTAAATTGCGTAAAGTTGAGTATTTCAGTTGAATAACTTAAATGCATAAAGTTGAGTAAGTTCAGTTGCGTAGTTCAGTGAAAAAAATTTAAGAAGTATATTAAAAGTTTACATGTGCAAAGCACTAAGTAGTTCAGGAACGTAATTAAGATATGTATAATCGACTAGTTCAGCTCAACAATTTAGATGTGGAAAGTGAATTTTTTTTCAATATAAGTTGAGTAGGTTAGACGTGTAAAGTAAAGAGTTCAGTTGTGCAGAATGGAATAGTTAATTTTAGTTCAGTACATGGTGAGAAAAGTTGAATTATAGTCAAATAAATGAGAAGAATAGATATTAAATATGAGATAGTTTAATAGCATTATTCATAATTGTTGCTAAATTCTCGCATAAGAAATTCCTAATACTAGCGACGTTTAAGTTTTTTGTTTTTTTAATAGAGTTGGCAAAATATTTCATTGTTGAGATGTTTAATAATAGGATTGAAAAATGATCTTTATACATCGCAGTAACTGCAATAAATCTTATATTATATTATATTATTTTTGGAGACTTATTGACAATTAGTTGATTTTTATTTTCAATTTATTAATTGGGCTTAAATTAAGAATTAAACTTCTTAGTACCGATTCATATCCGTAACTTTAATTTTAATAATTTTATCGTACGTTTAATTCGTAACTATGTAGCTTTTTTTTTTTTTTTAATAAAGTTGGGTTAATTTTTGTTTCTTAGAACTCAAATTGGAATCCTTTGATTATTTGATATAAAAATGAATTAAAAAGTAAAAAATTTGATTTCCTGTGTGTGTCATTAATTCCAAATAATAAATATTATGCGAAGGAGTTTTAGAAAAAATTTTTTCTCGTTTAACCCCTTGAGTGGAAATGACGGGCCTCGCCCGTCAAGATTTTCTGTACTAAATTCGAATTTGACGGGCGTCGTCCGCAGTATATTTTAATGTTTAAAATCATATGAATTTCTTTAAACTTGTAAAAATTAAAATATTATTATTGTTCCACATGGTCTTTTTTATATTCTAGCTAAATTGACCTTAATATAGATAACGGTTTTAAGAATTTTTTTTTAATAAACCGTTAGTTTGTCTAATTGAAATATTTTACGAATTTACTTCAGCTCTTTAGCTATAGCGCAATTGTTCGCAGTTGAAATGAAGTTTTCGAGAGATTTAATCGTAAGGCAAGGGGTTAAAAAAACATTATCTTTGATTTTTATATAAATGCCTAACGTAAAGGAAATTATGATTAAAAAACTTTTTCATTTCAATTATTTTAAATAATAAACAAGCGCTCGTTCGATGTTTTTTTTATATAAATAAATTAAATCCATATTGTTAGTAAGTATTGAAAATTCGTAGCATTAACCTGAAGATTCAAAAATAACCCATATTGGTGTTTAGAAATGTGGTTTTATAACGAAAAGCAATGTCTATGTTTTAAGGAATATAAATTTTTATTTTTCATTTATATACTTTTTTACATTTAAGTATTTGTGATAGTAATGTCATGGGAATTTAAGTACATTTATATTATTTTTCCATTTTTTATGCTCTACACCTAGGGTCGGTAATGTGATGCCCGTGTTCAAATGCCTACATTTTAAAAACTAAGGTTAAAACTGTTAAAATAAAAATTTCTTGGTCTAGTGTCAATGTCGAACTTGGAATTCATTTTATGTGGATTAATATTTCGTATGCAACAAGTTGTGTTAATATATAAATTATTATTTTTACATATAAAAATCATTTTTAAAGGGGAATCGGCGATCTCTACCGAACTTTTATATATCAGCTATATTCCGGACTACTAGGTTAGGTTGGGCGGGTATGCACTTAAAAAAGCGCTTCACCTAGGCCGACAAGTAGGCCCATTGTGTTACCCGACGAAAGTTAACACAGAGTTCAGTGTAGCCACCCGGAGGCGACTATAAATCGTTTAAGGTCGAAAATGTTAGCATCCGCTAGTGACCCTAGACCCTCTGGGAATATGACTCCAAGTGTTTTGTGTCGTTTTCCCTGTAGGGCCGGGCATTCACATAACAGGTGCTCCAGTTTTCACATCTTCCTCGTCCTTGCAGCTTCTACAGAAATCGTTATACGTGTTTACTGGCCATATGGCCTATGAGACAGTGCTCCATTAGGACTCCTACGACCGCAGAGATCGATTTCCTATTTAGACTTAGTAGGTCTTTAGTTTGTTTATAATTTTGCCGAGGACAGAGAGTGCGAGATAGGATACTCCATCTGCTGTTTGTACATCTCACCGCCTCCTTATCCAATCGGCCGTTCAATTTCGAGAGGGGGTTCGCACCACCACTCTCCCGCTAATGTCTTGCCTACTCGCCCCGATTCCGGACTACTAAAAAAGGTTGCCAACTCTTGCGCTACAACACCGAGTGTTTTAAGTTCCTGTGGATGTTTGTAACTGCTAAACAGCTGAAAATAAATCCACCATAGACGCAGAATGGAACTTTCTGAATTGATTTAACCATGTCCGTATAAATTTGTGTTCAAAGTACAAGATCGCAATTTTTGAGATATTTTGTTAAAATTTGGTACAAGGGCATATTATGGCCTACAAAGGAACCCTATTAGATATGAGTCGCATGGGAATGTTGTCAGAGAGCCTCTCCCCGTATTATACCCTTTTTAGAAAAACTACTTAACTAAATAAAAAATAGTTGGCTATCATCACTGTAATAGCCTAGCATCGCCCCAGATGATGTAGAGTATTGTTATGGCGGGCCTGATCGAATTTTTCACTCGTTTTTATGTAAATAATTTTTTTATGTTAGTACTGAAAACAAATGAAAAAATTAAATTTCAGAATATTGTCGCACTTTTTTAAAAATTCCATGGGGGCACAGATAAAGGAATTATTTTTATAAAAACAGTTTATTGAAATTCGTACAAGAGATATGCGAAACACTTTACGTAATACTTAATTCAAACAAATGGAAGAAGTTTAATATTAACTTTATCACAAAAAATGGAATTAAAAACGAACTTGCTGCAATAATATTGTGATACCATTGTTTTATGTTGAATTTTTACATTAATATTTTTTATCTAATTATTAATTAAGTATCTAAAGCAAAATATAATAAACAGAAATGAAATACAATTTACAAGTCTTTTGATCTTTTAGTCAAGTGTAACAGACAAAAATCTTCCTAATTTAAAATAAATTCTCCTTGCTTGATTCGAAAGAAATGTAATAAATATAATTTCATCAATCTACCGAAAGAAAAACGAGAAACTTGGAAAGAATCAATTTAAGTATTGGGCGCATGTATTGATAGAAAAAAAAATTATGGAAAAGCTAGAAAATCGATAATAATACACACCACAAGTAAGTACACAGTGAAACAATATTGAAGAAATTAGTGGAAATTAAATTTATTTTTAGTTTACACGAGACCACAATGTGTAGAAAGACACAACTTAAATTCTCTTTTTATAAAATGTCGAGTGCGGAACAACAAGATGTAAAAATTCACCAATAGTTACAATCACATGAAATTTGCAAAAAAATTACCACATTACCAACATGCGTATCTAAAATTTTAGAGACAATGGTAGTTGATGAGATTTTTTTTTCATGTTAATTAAACACTAACAATGAAAATGAAGTATATAGCTTAGATTAATATTACAATTTCAGCCACAGTGACACATATTACGTTATATTATTTACAATATTCAGTGGGGTTAATTTAGTGTTACTATAAAGGCAGTCTTGGGGCACGGTAAAATGTTATAACAAAATATGTAGGACAGACAAGCAAATTCCAAATAGTTTGAAGGTATTTGTCAAAATTTATTGCATTCAACATCAAATGAGTGAATCACAATATTTTCTTAAGAGAAATTCTTATTGATTTTATATTTTTTATTGATGTAATTCAAAAAAGAAAAACTACGAGTTAAAATATAATAAATCAATATTACGTTTGGTATATTTATTTAATTATATAATTCTTTTGTGTCAATCATTTTGATATTTTGGCATGTTTCACAATTTGTTTATTTTTTAAAGGTAATAAAAACAAATGGTTAAAAAAGTAATAAAAATAAATTCTTGAAATGATTAATTATTGATTTTGATGTAATCATTTAATTTTTATAAAAAAATTTTAGGTTTGTCATATCTCTTCAAATTATATAATTCTCAATTTGTTTTGTATTAATTATTTTGATATTTTGGCATGTTTCATAATTTATTCATTTTTTAAAGGTAATAAAAACAAATGGTTAAAAAAAGTAATAAAAATAAATTCTTGAAATGATTAATTATTGCATTTTGATGCAATCATTTAATTTTTGTAAAAAATACATTTAGGTTTCATATATATGTATTTGAAAACATTTTAAATAAATTATTTTATGTTCGGAATGTAAATTTGAGCTTATAAAGTCATTTATTAAAGTTTTTTTTTTTTAGTAATTTTTACGTTTTATTTTCTTCTTTATTGGTTTCACGTTTCATGTTATTCATTTATTTATTTATTAGTAAACATTCTGAATCATTATTTAAAAAATAATAACGTTGCTTCAATAAATATTTTAAAAGTTAAACTTAAAAACCAAGACTCAGAGAGCAGAATACTTAAAATAGTTTGTTGAAATTTAAATTTATGTAAAACCCATCATAGCCACAAAAAAAATGGCAAGATAAGTTGACAACCTTTGGTACGTATAAGACCTTTCTTTTTCAGATTACTTCTTACTCTTCTTTTAATAACCAGGGGCGCGCAAAAGTTTAAAAATACGTCATAAAAGAGAAATGTTTTTACAATGTTGTGCGATGTAATCTTTTTGATTGATTTAAAATTATTTTCAACATCTGTGTTGTTACCTTTAATAACCTTCAATTACGTTTTTGCACGTAAAGTACTTATTTTCAATTAGTTTCATTTAATGCTAAAAACTTTTTACAGCACCTTTTTTAGTACAACGCTTTTTTATATTACAAATCTTTTGTAATAAATTTCAATTTCACGCTCCGTGCCTATTTTCAACATTTGGCGTGAATTTACATACTAATTTTTTATATTTCATACCATATTTATACAACCTTGTTATTCTCCCTTTAAATATTATTTCACATGAGAACGCTCTTTAACAACTTTTTATACCATAAAACGCTCATTTTAAACATTATTTAAATATACGCTTTTGTTCTTAAAAGAACCATTTAATATTTAGTTTAATACTCAATCGTTGTATATCACAAAAAACCTTTTGGAACCAACTTTCTTTAATAGTTTTTAGACCACTTTTTCAATTTGTTTTATACCAAAAAAACACTTGTAAGCCCACTGCCAACATTTGACGTTAAAAACCCTTTTGAAACAAATTTTCTCCAATTGCGATAGTTTTTAAACCATTTTTGAATTTCAATTTCTTTTATACCAAAAAACATTTGCAAACCCACTGTGAACATGTGATGTTACTCATACTTTTAATTTAGGTATTTCTTTAATACGAATAACATTTATTTTGTCGATGATATGACAACACTTTGTACCAAACTTTCAAAATGTGTTGGTACATATACGTGCAACGCTTCTATACATTCAACCCATATATTCAATTTTTATAATTGCAATCAATTCATTTTTTCTTTTATATATTTTTTGGAGTAACATTATAATACCTAGTAAGAGCCAACAACTTATGCGCTTGTTTTACATTATGACCAAAGTTACGTGTTTTTGCAATAATTAAAATTTTGGACCATTTTATATTTAAAAACGCTTCTCAAAGCAACCGATTCAGAGAGCAAGGCCTGTTTTGTTTTGTATATGTGATAAAACGCTATTTAAAACCATTTGCAACGTTTTTCTTGTATAGCTTATTGTGACTGAAAAACCCTCAAGTGGATATTATGTATAAGAATCTTTAATGGACGAGTTTTTTTTTAACAATTTTCTTTACCATAAAATACACCTTTTATACGTTCTCATACACATTCAAAATGGCTTTTTAAGCATAGGCACAAATGCATTAGTCATTATACCCCAAAACATATGCAGCCGTTCAATGTATTAAAAATATTTAACCATAAACCAAGTAGAAAGTATGCTTGCAACCAAGTTGAAGACAGATTTAAATATAAATTGCTTTAAAATTAAATTACGTAAACCGTTGTCGATGGATTCATAATTTGTATTACCCATTATTACATTAAAATACTTTATGTTCACCAACTAAATGACTTTGCCTTCATAGGAAACTTTAAAATCGTTGAAATTTTGGTAAAAACTTAAACCTTTCCTGGTACTTTTATTAAATTATCAATCATTATAATTACTCTTAGTCATAATAGTGATTCACCTGGTGAAACGATAATTTATACTATGGTAGTACTTTTTCTAGATTTGTTATTGTAGTAATTAATTTTCCTTTATTAATAATAATATTTTACTTTGTAATTTATAATTTAATTATGCATTTGAGATAGTGCATTTTTTAATGTAACCGCTTTATGCAGTATTACCAGATTATTCGACAATTTTTCTCGTTTTTTTTGAGTGTGTTAAGAATTTACTTTATAGGAAGCTTTTGTGTCGATGCTAATTCGAATCAATATATTTTATATTTTATATATATAAATCTTAATAAAAAGTAGTAATTTCTTAAAAGACCCATTTTTAGAATTTTGGATTATTTTAATATAATACGAGTTTTAATAATAATAATATATATATATATATACCTTGCAATCTAAGAGTTTATACTTAATTCTGCATTAAAATTAATCTATTTTTTATGAAACCACTTTATGTAAGTATTATCCGATTATTTTCCATTACATTTAATCAACCCTTTGAAACCAGAATTATAATTATTGATATTGAATACGCAATTGTATGAGCATTGTTTAAAGTGTTGTCTATTTAATTTTGTATTTAATAATTCTATTACTTTTTGTATTATTTATATTGGTATAAACCAAGTAAACATTTAGATTGATATTTCCTTTTTAAACGTTTATATAAAAATAATTCATTTGTTTTCCAGAGTTTCCCCATTTTCAATTATGTATCATGACCCAGGCTATAATCATTATATTGACCATTTTATAAACTATATTTGTGGATAATTGTATACTTAAACATAATGAAAATTAGTGACGAAATTTTAGACGGTTTAATATAAATTAACTGCATGCTCGAACAATAAAAAAAAGTTTAGTCCTTTGCAAGAACTTTTAGCTAAAACAGGGGTTGACGTTAAGTTTTAATAATTCATAAACAGTAAGTATCAATATTATGGCTTATTTTTCAATTACGTTGTGTCGTTGCCTTTCACTAGAACCTCCGCTACCAAGTTCTTCATATTTCATACAATATATTAAATAATGGGGTTGGATACGTTACTTTATTTGTGTTATCTATTGTTTTTTCAGTTTTCCCCGATTTTCTTACTTAAATGCGATTTGTTTTTACTTTCTTTAATTTAAAACTATAGTACTCACTTCTTATAATGGTGATGATAATTAGAAAATATAATTTTCATTTTATATTCTGCTGTTAGAATTTTCTTTTTTTGTTAAATTAAAGACACTTTAAAAAGATGGTAATAGAAAATATAGTTTTTATTTACGTAATTTTGTTTTGACGGTTTTTCAATTTAATTTTCTTTCGTTTAGTTTTTTGAAAGCCCCATACGCCATCGAAATTTTGAACGAAAATAAAATGAATCTTCCAAATCAAGAAGTGAACATGTACATAAAATTAAAGGAAAAAAGGCAGCTTTTAACTTCAGCGTAGTAGTGCGAGTTTTACATAATGGGATAAAAGTTAATTAAGTTTGTCAGAATGGTTACACTCCAGGTCTTATCTCAATACTCAAACAAAAACGAAATTTTCTCTTTTTTTGGCTGCTGTTTACTACATATTATATTCAGAAGTAGAGCGAGGGGGAGGTACGTACGCGTTTCATTTACATTTTGTCTCCGTAAGCTTTTATTATTAGATGGTTTTTATCACATTTTCTTTGGGCCTTGCCTGACCTAGTTAGACTGACTGCGTAATAATACTTAAAAAACCACCTTTTTCGCATTCGGATCGCATTCGTTTTGCCCTTACGTATGCCTTAATTCATATATATGTATTGTATATCAGAGTGTTGTACATCGCAGCTGTCGTTAATTATTATATTATAATCTCAATGTTTTTGTATAATAACTAGAATCACGCTGTTTCGCATACATTAGATATATAGTTATATAGGTAGTAAATCGCATGTAATTGTTATCGAAAATGTAAATCAATACGTTGACGAAATAAATGCTGTATATTGAAAAAAAGAAATTTATGCTTTCGTTAAGAAAATATTATAAAAGTTGACGTAAAAAATCTTAATTAATTATATATAAAATCTTATTTATCTAAATGACGTTAGAGGTGTCGGTGCACCCTGTAAAAGTCCTTATAAAAATAATTAAAATTTAATAACACGTGACCTTTACTTTTTATTTTAAACATTTTGAAGTCTAGAATTGCTTATTTTTCTCACAAAAATTTTAACCAAGAAGAATTTCTTCGACAGCATTATATTTTAAGCGTACAGCCCTTCTCTAGCATACATAAACTTGTAAAACATCATTTTACTTATCTGGCAACTCTACATTATAGTAAAAGTTCTCAAAATGTCGCTTTTTATAGCATCCCATCTCAGATATATAGCTTATTGCTTCTAACAGAAACAAAAAATTACGATTCTCTGAATAAGTGCAAATGTGGCAAATCCATCCCGTTACTTTTACAAAGTCTTTTTTGTGAAACGAAATTACAACATCTAGGCATAAAAAAATATTTGCGGTGCGTTGAGTGAACTAAGGCCACAGGAAAGAAATGTTTTTACGAAAATCAATAGTATACATTTCAATAAAAAATCATTGTAACTATTCAACTAACACTAGCAACATTTAGAAATATAGGCATTTACAATATAATATTTGATTTGATTATTTTGAGTTACTTTCAACAGAGTAAAAAAAAATTTAATATTTTTTGTACTTCGTAGAGCGTTACTAATTTTAAGATGGAATACATCTTACGTTAAATATATGACGCCATTTTATGAATTCGGGTTTTTGTGAAATTTTTAGAGCAATAATGCCTACAAGAAAAGTTTTTTTTCGACAAAAATGGACCACCTCGTGGAATAGGAATATGTGTATACACAAAAAATTACGATTGCTTGAATTAATCGATATTGATAAAATATATTTCACACCTAATAAAATTACTGTACTTATATTTGTATACTATGAAATGGATGCGCAAATACGTATAATTTAATTTAATTGAATTATATAAATGAGTAAAGAAGAGAGTAATAATATTCCTAACCGTTAATATAAAAACTTTCTCCATAAACTTATACAAATACGCAAAAAATACACTACAAACTAATTTACCTATTACACCCACTATCCACAGTTAATCTTCTGCTTCGTTTTGTAATAATCTCCTATCTTTTGATTTCCAACAATCTGATGAAATTAGTTACCCTTGTACATTCAGGATATAATTTTTCCCAAAGGCCTTTGTCTGCTTAAACCATGACATTTTATTTTCTTTCTTTCATAAAGCGGTACCGCATAACGTCGTACACAATGAAATAAATTTCCCAATGCAGACATTATTTAACAACCACACTATTTCGGCCTACTTGCTAGGCAATAATACTCATTCTGCAGCAATTTACTCAACCACACCATTTCTTTTAAAAACAGAAAACAATATATTACACTTCAAATAAACTTCACTTTACAATTTAATCACTTTTTCTTATTTAGCAGAGATCCACTTATTACGACTTCCACAACACAATTGATGTCCGTTCAGCTTGTGCTGCTCTATTTATACTCTGAGCTGCTTCGTGTGTCATAGAATATTCAAGAAATTTCCATTCTCCCTCTTCTCGCATTATTGATTTTAAATATGCTTGCCTTGCCAAACCATGCTCTACAGTTGTCTTTTTCTAGCACATGTGTATCATATTTATATATATTTACAGCTATGCGAAGAGAAAATATCTTCATCCGTATGTACTTCTTGTGAAATATATGAAAATAAATGTATATATATACTGTATGTTTACATATAACAGGAGCAAAAAAGGAATTTTTAAGTGATTCAAGTTTGAGATAATGTTCTGATTCCTAACATTTGGCCGATGGAAGCTGGTATATATGCCATTTATATTCCTGTGTTCATTTAAAAAAAACTCAAAACTTCTCTTATGAAATAAAACTAATTACGACAATGCAGATACACATAAAACATAATTGTGCATTGTGCATTATAGCAATGATTAAGGTGCTATAAATATTCATTTAATGAAGCATTACATATGAAAGTAATTGTAACAAAATGTTATGTTGTATATACACTGAATATTCTAGATAAACGCCCAAAGAGCTTTATCTACGTAAATATGTAAAATGTTCAATGTTCCCCTTTTCCGATTAGTCAAGAAAGAGATAACAACAGTATATATACTTAAAATAAATATGTATACATGTTAGGTGTCCTTTACGTAAATATACAGTGGCTCACAGCTTATTTGGTACACTATCATTTATAGAAATAAAACCACTGTAGCTTCTAAAATATTAAAGCTATCAACGAAATTTGAATACCAAGTTGTTGTTGTATGTTTAAAGAACATTGAAAACAAAAAAAATTACAAAAGAATATTTCTAACTGTTTAATAATAAGAACTTTGTTGTAACACATCAAAAATACATGTCACAGCTTATTTGGTACAGTTATTTCTATGCCCTTAAGCATAGACTAGTATTAACATTTTTAAATATTTTTTCTCTTCTCTGCCTACTTGGTAATATTTTCAATCACTCCAAGTACTAATTTTGGTAATTTAAAATAACTGTCAATCAAAACACGTAATTTAAAAATGGGTCGTCGTACAACTATTGAACAGGGTGAACTGGTCCTAAATCATTATGAAAATGGGCACTCGGTACGGAAAATTGCTGACTTTGTGAACTTCAGCAAATCTACCGTTCAGAATATTATCCACCGTTTTCGTAATGAAAACCGCGTAAAGCGTAAAGGCAGAAATGCACCTAATAAAATCTTCAATGAATCTGATGAGAAATTCATTGTAAGAAAAATAAGGGCAAATCCGAGGCTATCTGCACCAAAAGTGGCTTGTGAAATTGAGAATGGATTAGGCAAGTCATGTAGTGCCGAAAAAATTCGTCGAGTACTCCGTAAGTCTGGTTTTAATGGTCGAGTAGCTCGTAAGAAGCCATTCATAAGTAAAAAAATAAACAAAGCAGGCTTTCATTTGCCAAAGAACATGTCGAGAAGAATTCTGAGTTCTGGAACTCAGTTATTTTTGCAGATGAGTCAACATTTAACATCGGGGGTTCCGACGGCATGTCCTACATTTGGCGAAAACCGAATACTGAGCTGAATAAAGAAAACTTTAAAACTACGGTTAAGCATGGCGGAGGAAGGGTAACAGTTTGGGCCTGTATGTCCACAGCTGCAGTAGGTAGTTTAGTGTTTGTTGAAGGAATAATGGGCAAAAATATGTACCTCAACATACTAAAAGACAACTTGCTCCAAAATGCAACGAAGCTTGGTATACGCGATAATTTCCGCTTCTATCAAGATAACGACCCAAAACATAAGTCAACAATTGTGGAGACTTATCTAATATGAAATTGCCCCCACTTAATGTCGCCATCGGCTCAGTCACCAGACTTTAATGTTATTGAAAATTTGTGGTTTTTATTGGATAATAACATTAGGAAACACAACATAACAAACAAAAATGAACTGAAGAAGGCGTTGTTGAAAGAGTGGGGTAAAATTAGCCCAGATGTTACCTAAAAGCTGGTAGATTCAATGCCAAAGAGGCTACAGAGTACTATAAAAGCAAAAGGGTACCCATACAAAATATTAAATATACTAATATTTATTATTTTTAAATAAAAAGACAACTGTACCAAATAAGCTGTGACATGTATTTTTGATGTGTTACAACAAAGTTCTTATTATTAAACAGTTAGAAATATTCTTTTGAAATTTTTTTTGTTTTCAATGTTCATTAAACATACAACAACAACTTGGTATTCAAATTTCGTTGATAGCTTTAATATTTTAGAAGCTACAGTGGTTTTATTTCTATAAATGGTAGTGTACCAAATAAGCTGTGAGCCACTGTATATAAAATTAACTATATAGTATATGCGTATTTATACTTTTAAAGAATATATGTTATTGCGGAGTTTAACGTTTTTTAGGGTTGACTAACATGTATCACCTTGTTAAGGGTTTATGAGTATAAAACTAGATTTTATATATGTCACGTTATATGGCATCCGCCCTATGAGAAATAAATGTTAATGGATTTTTACCACGTTATATGGAATATCTGAAATAAATAAAATGTGTCCATATTTTTCATTTGAACCCAATGGTTGAATAACTCTGAGATACTCCGAAAGACCGGTCCAGCTCATTCCCTAACCTACCAGTCACCAAATACCTATTTGAACTATAATTTCCGCCAAATTTTTTTCCATAAACTATTTAGAGCGCTTTTGAACCAGACCCCTATATATAAGCGCTTTTCCAAATTTCAATCTACTTAATATGAGGTTCATAGAAACCCGTGTTATATGAGACTTGACGGCACACTAATTGCTTTTTTTTCTTGAATTTGATGTGAATTTTTGGACCAGCGACCAGTATATTCAAAAACAATATTCAAGTGGTTTAATAAGATGAATTTATCTATAAACGAGATCAAAATTTCTCGTCACGTGTTACTAAAGCGATTTTCATTCCTTTAGCTTAAAATAAACGAGTGCGCGCAGTCCTGTTATACGTTTGTCGACCCCAAAGGTCATCGCGCACTAATACTAATTCTTTAAAGAATATAGTAAAAGTGTGAAAGCATAATCTATGTAAATACAATTATCTACTTTCTTATAAGATTTTTGACAATCAAAATAAGTTAATATGTAAAACATGTATGTATGTATAAAGTGTTCTTCCGTAGCGTATTTGAGATCACTTTGATGCGTATATGTGTTCCTTAATAGTGAAACGATAACCGTTTACGTTATTGGAATGAAAACGTTTCTTCTTTTATGATTGCTACCCATAAGTGAGTACATCTAGTAATTATGTAAAAAACATCTTAAAAAATGTCATCTCGTATGACAAAGCACTATCCATATGCAAGCACTCTGTTGCAGTCATTACTTTTTACTTTAAGAGCCGTGCACATGCATGATGCAATCAAAACAGATATAAAAAAATTCATCATTTATTTTTGTCGCACCCATATCTGCATTGACAAGTTAAACATCTCATGTTTACAATTTCCATGAAATCAATTATTACAAAGGTTGCGAGGTTGGAATATAGCAAATATTACTCTCTGAACTGTAATTTTCTCAAGAGTTTTTCAAATATCTTCTTCTTTATCTCTACTGCATCTCTAAACAAGCTTAGTGCAACTCTGAATATGAAATTCAGGCGGCATTTGATTAAGACTGCTGAAAAAAGGATATCAAGAGTACCAGGTGTCCTTTTTGTACATGTTAGATTTAAGGAAGTATCTTGCGCTATAATTCCATTAAATATGGGTAAAAAAAACGTGTATTGGATATAAAAAAGAATTAAACACTTTATTAATAATAACAAATTTCTCCAAGGTAGATTGACTGTTATAAAAATTGACAGCTGAAACAAACACTACTCAAATTGTAGAATATACTACCTTTAATTAAGGGGGAATATAAAAGCAAGAAGCTAAAGAAAGAGACATTTGTAAATGAAATTTTAAGACAATTTTAAAATTTCTATACTGCCTGAAAAATTTCGTCGATAAACTATCTATCTAATGGCTCCCACAAAGAATGCTCGTGCCAATGCAAAACAAAATGCTGCTGCTGCTGCTGCCGCTACTACAGGTAATAACTCTTTACCGTTAGCCTGCAAAGGCTTCACTCGCAAATCTTCGCAAAATTATTCAAATGAGAATCCAGATGTTATGGCGCCCCCAACTCGCGCCAAACGTAAAGCTGAGCATAGTCCGGTAAAAAATGACAAAATTAAACGTTCTGCTTTGGGTAATGTTACCAACAATGCCAACAAACAAACTATGACCACACATCCCGATGAGGATGTTAAACAAGGAATTTTAAAGAAAGTGGACAGTATCCAAGCTAATAACCAGAATGGAACGTCAAAACAAAAAGCTGCGGGCACTATGCAAAAACATACCAACACGCGGATCATAACCAGAGCAAGCAGTCGTTTGCAAAATAATAGCTTAACCAAAATATTAGAGGATCCAGTTTTAAGCAAATCTCAAGAAGCCGGTGCCACAGGTATTGTGACCAGATCCAGTAGCCGTTTACAACAAAGTATTAAATCCAATATAATTGTGAAAGAGGAACAAGATCCAGAAGTGAAACCATTTGAATTCACAATTACTGATGTGCTGGCTACAGCCGCCACTAATGATAAACAAAAAAGTAAAAGTGCCGACAATGCGCCATTAGCACCAACTTTTCAATCACAACAACAAAAGTTAAGCGTTAATAAACCCGGACGTCGTATATCCAATGAATTTAGTGAAGAAAGCGTTTACATGTCTGCTATTGAGGATATGTCCAGCGATGCTTCCCGTTTATCCGGAAACTTTGAGGCATTGCGACGCCGTTCCAGCATGTTGCATAAAATTAATGAACATGATATAGAATCAGTTGACGCAATGAATGCTTCGGCAGAACGTGAAAAGAAATTGAAAGAGGAACTAAAACAACAACCGCCCCCTGGTGTTGAGGATTTCGATCAAGCCAATTGGGATGACCAATTTCAAGTGTCACACTATGCTAGAGATATCTTCAATTATCTAAAAGAAAGAGAGGCATCATATCCGATTGCGAATTATATGCCGCAGCAAATACATTTATCCAAATGGATGCGTGCCCTCTTGGTAGATTGGATGGTGGAGGTGCAAGAAACATTTGAACTCAATCACGAAACCTTATATTTGGCCGTGAAAGTGGTCGATTTATATCTATGTAAGGCCATTATACACAAAGAGAAATTACAGTTGTTGGGTGCGGCTGCTCTGTTTATCGCCTGCAAATATGATGAGCGAACGCCACCATTAATAGAAGATTTCCTATACATTTGCGATGGAGCCTACAATCATAAGGAATTGGTACACATGGAAATGCACACCTTGCGTACCATTGGCTATGATTTGGGTATGCCGCTGTCTTATCGTTTTTTGCGTCGTTATGCTCGCTGTGGTAAAATTCCCATGGTCACTCTGACACTAGCCCGTTACATATTAGAATTATCGTTAATGGATTACGAAACGATTAGTTTGAGTGATTCCAAAAGAGCAGCGGCCGCTTTATTTATGGCATTGCGTTTACATGGTGATGAGTGCGGTTGGAATGTAACACTGACATATCATTCCGGTTATCAATTGGCCGACTTTATTGATGTGGTGCCCATATTGAATGCTGGAATGCATCGCAAACCAAAAAGTACCATAAAAACGATCAAAAGCAAATATTCGCATAAAATATTTCACGAGGTGGCGAAAATTACACCCATGACCAATAATGAATTGTTTAACATTAAAACGGATGAGAGTCTGTCAGATGAGAGTCAGTATTCGCCATGTACCTCGGCTACTGGCACATTGATAGACGAGCACGTAACTGTAAAAACTGAGAAAAACTCATAGAAACAATTAAAACATTGAAAAAAAAAAGACAAAGAAGAAGATGCATCAACTTAGTTCAAATTTTAAGAGACCAAAAACACCAAAATACACCATGTAGCGGACATGGCCACGTGCCTGTGCACAGGTTGGGGAAGATCGGGAGAGAGATAGGGGTCAGTGTTGGAGAGTTACAATCAAATATATTTTTCTAGTGCTGCTGTCACGTCATAACTAACCGAGTTCGCATGTTGTATTCAGGCATTAAATGTTAGACTGGAAAAGTGAGGCAGAGGGTGGGAGAGATTCATTTTGTGCGTTGTGTTTTTTTTTATTCTTTTTGTTTTTGCAAATGTTTATTATCTTTTGTTATCCTTTATCAACTACCATAGAATACCCTGTTTTATATGGACGTTTTTTTACTTCAATGTTACGTTTATCTATTTTATTTTATTTTTTTTTTACTATCTAGCATTTCCGCTAATTATCTACAACTTTACTCGGACGCTATTTTTTTTAATAAACTTTGCGAAAAGCTATAATATGATGATGCTAGAACACTAACAACAACAATATCAACAATAACAAAAACAACAAATAACATTTTCTATTTCTATTTTATGTAATGCAGTTTTTATATCTAGATGTTCGTTTTAGCTCATTTGTAATGTTATTTAATCATTTGCTATAAACCCGCAGTAAACGTATATTTCTAATTCATGTTAAGAGAGTGGCATTACGAAGTGCGAAATATTTGATTTAACAGAAAAAAAAAAAAAATTAGAAAAATACTCCAAGATTAATAAAATAATATGTAATTCATCAATGCAACAATTTTAGCTTCATCAATACTAAAATGCTATCTTAGGGTTTTGTTTTGTTTTCAAAGCTGTATGTTTAGCTCAGCAGCTCAACATTTTAATGAAAATGAAAGCCTTTACCGTGCCATACTTGAAAAGCACTTTTCATTCAATAATACCCGCAAAAGAAGAAAAATCTGTTGAGCCCCAAATACACCTAATTCTCTTGTTAAACGATACATACGTTCCCAAAAAATTGGTGTAAAAAAGGTATTGGCTAAATGGAAGAATAGTAGATTGGTTCCAGACCAGTTCCAAAAAAAAAAAAAAAATTTTAAATCGTGTTAAAACAAAACAATTCGTGCAAAAAGAGAATTAGATGTATACCCTAAAAGCCTTAAATGGCCATATACGAACTTTAAGGTTAGTAACAGTGGGCGTTTAGGATTTGAACGTCTAGCAAAGAGGAGAGACCATAGACAAATGACACGTCCCAGAACTTTCTGCGGTGTATGCAAAAGTCACACAAATGGATATAGAGAGAGGTTAACAAATGATATAAAAATACAATGGACAACCATGTCAATCAGACTCGTAAACTACTGAAACCTAATTAAAACGATTAACTAAATCTGGGATTCATTGGATAAGAGTATCTAAAGATTCTGCGGCGAAGCGACTGAGATACCCGAACACAACCAGTACCAAAGTCATGGACTTTTGAATTGCAACTCCCAGCACAATATCAAATCTGTTTCCAGAAGTGTTGTTACCCTCATTAAAAACTTCAAAACTTTAAGAGTTGAGAGTGTAACTTTTTAGGGTTAACAGTGAAGATTGCCCAAATAATAATAAATGGCCCCAATGGTTTTCTTTATATAAAATCCAGCTATACATTTGTCCGTCTGCCTTGAATGCTGATGAAAAACCAAAATGTATACTCTCATCATAGCGGAGAACATAGTCAAATGCCTGGACCAAAAGAATCTTGATAGAAAACTTGTTGCAACATAAGATGGATATTTTTCATCAGGTAAGATGGATAACCAATTCATTAGTAAGTAATAATTAATTAAATCGAAAATTGACTCGATTGACAAATAAGTTGAGTTCACTTGCGAGAAATTTTATTAAAAAATAATTACAAACTAAATAATTATCGTCGAGTCCTTGTACATACTGATGTATTGCAATTAACCGTGAGGCCAAAAGGGTTGCCCTGGATACGAACGACTACCCGGGAAAGCATATTGATTGGGATTTATAACTTTGGCTATGTCCGTGTATGTGCGACCACCTCGATTCCCATCAACGCCATGGTAAATGTTGGGTGTTAGACCAGTTTCAGGATAATAGTGTGAGTAAGTTTTCCCACGTTGACGACTACGACCATGGCGGAATAAACTGTCTGCCTTCACAACTAGTTGGGTCCATAATACCGCAATTATTACAAAAGTCTTAAAAAAAATTTTCATTCTTCTCTTCAAGCAGGAGTTTATTTATTACCGCGTGAATAGGAATTAATCAACTAATCTTCATGTTTCTTATTTGTATATAAAAAAAATATAATTCAAGAACTTATTTTTTTTAATGTTACATATACACATATGTGTGTGTGTGTTTTTTTTTTAAATTAATTCTATAGACAATATTATGCATTCATTGGCTTATCTCTCAAGTTCAGTGAAGATTGAGATGTCGGTAGTTTATTGCTTTTCTTAAACGCGCGAACCTCTCATGTATCACACTTTTTCTTTATTATTGTTTATTTATTCATTAAATATTCCGCTCATGTGTTAACACATTGACACTGTGGTACTAAGTGATGCAGTTGGACACAGCAGCAACAAAACTTTTACCTCAATTGAAACTTCACCAACGAAACAGTTAAACTTGAGGTTCAATCAACCAAATAACCAATAATTGTGGATTGGCCCAGATAACAATATGAAGAAAGACGCCTATGTAATCGGCTTGAGGTTTTTTCGGAGTCATTTACAAGCCATTGATTGTGCTGTACGGTGGCCACTTATACGTAATTGACGTAAAACAAGTAAACATGTTTTATTGTGGCTTTGGCCAAACCTTGAATACCCAACAATAAATGCTATGATTGGCAGTAAGGCTTATGCATTGTGGGCGGTGTCTTATTGTAACTATTGAGTGAAAAAGCTGCTTCACCAAATTGCTGTGTGCCAGTGGAATCTCAATTTTTCCGACCGGGTATGTTACATAGAGCGCAGACAGACACAGAGTCTTGGCTAAATGCAAAAGATTCAGAATGTCAAGAGTACATATGTGTTGTTGGGTTTCTGGGATTTACAATCGCTTAACCAAGTGTGTATATACCCGTCTTCAAGGTGAGGGGTTCAAAAACCTTCATATAGTAGAATAAAACGTGTAAATATTTTGAAGAGTGTGTATAAATAAATCCCACAACATAGTGATGCAGAGTAAAAACCGTATGATTGATTCTAGCTGAATATAATTCATTCTGCGAGGCCATTCTCCAATGAATGGCCATTCTTAAGTATGACAATGAAGTGAAAATTATCGAAAAAAAATTTGTTAAAATTGTAATAAAAAGCGATGGTTTAATAATAATAATAATGTATGGCGTTTTACAAGCTCAATAAATTGCTCCTTCGCCTCTCGAATCAACCCCGACTTTTACAGTAATATTCTTAACTGTTTGGGGGGGTGTGGGTCATCAACCAATCCAATGCAACACTTGAGTTAAAACTGCAGCTGATTTTTCACTTTTTTTCTCGGCTAGATTTGAACCCGTCTTCTACAGCGGGCAGAGTTTACTAAGACAAAGCCAAAGCGATCGTTTACTCACATAAAAAATGGTTTATTTCGACATTATACGACAATGAAACTCCTAAACTTTTAATGAGTGTCTATCTCTGATCTATTCTAAGATCTATCCAGTAAGATGATGACGCTTAAACACTGAGCGGTGAGGATGTGTAAAAGAAATAAAAGTATGCACCAATGTCTAACAATAAGTTATAGACGGTCAAACCCGAACATTTAATACCCTACACCACTTAGCTTTTCAAATTATTTATACAATTAATTTAATTGTGCCTCTATCCGTAAGGCAATGTCATATAAGTCTCTTCGTCACATATCATTATATGGGAAGGGGTTCTAAAAATGGTCCAATTCGGTCCATGTTCAATTACTATAGGGTAACCCCCTTGGTTCAATTCATGTCCGTGTACCAAATTTCATTGAAATATCTCAAAAAATGCGACTAGAAGCTTGTACACACATTTACACGGACACACGGATTTTGATTTTAACTCGATGGGTATAATTGTGTAATGGGTTGGAGCATTTGCCGTTTAAGAGTTTCAAACATCCGCACAAACTTAATATACCTTCTTACCACAAGGGGTGCAAGGTATAAAAATGAAATTATCTAATGCACATATACCACACAGGTAGTTTGTAAAGGTTACATATTGTTAGGTTTGCGCCATACACACACACACACACACAATGAATAAACTCTTAGCACATATTCTACACAAACTGTACAAAAAAAATTCTTTACTTTAATTGTATGTACGTGAGATGCTTCCGCAATTCAAATGATATAATGTTGTGAAGAAAGCTGCTATTACTCGTTTTGGTAAAGAACACAATTCAACGGGAGATTTCATATAAATACAATGTCAATGTTATTTATTTGTTTAGTACTTGGTACAAGTAGAGAAAGCTGGGCTGTTAAGAAATTTAACAAAAAAAGAAAAAACTCATAAATATGGAAATTATGACGATTTTCAATCTATTGAGTATTTTAATTACATGTTGTGTAAGCACTTTAAGTGGCATTAGACTCTATGGCGGCGGTCACATTTCCGGCCGGAGCTATAATGATATAGCCAAAGTGATAAATCCGAATCAGTACGCATTTCCACAGCAGAGACCATATCCAGCTCAACCGTATTGGCCTAGTGGTTAAGCCGCAGAGATGACTTTCTACTTAACAGTTTCATGTGTTGCATTTTATGTCGCCGAAATCATAACGAACTGAAGGTGTTACCATATGTTTAAGATTTTGCATAATTTTTATACTCATCATTATAGTGTATGGGGGTATGTATTATTTGGTTAAAACGTTTGTAATACTCAGACGATCTAACAATGTCTGTACGTCCGTCATTGTATATGTGTTTGGAAATCATTATCCTGCCTGCAAAAATGAACATAACCATTCCAACCTTTGTAGAAGTATTGATAGTCTTTGCGTTCTGATTGCTATGGTTGGATTGGGGTAATTTTGGTCAAAGGGCAAATTGAAAAGGTGTCATTTTTAAGAAATTTTCCTGCATTATTGATAAAGTATAAAAGATTTATTGACACATGTACTCCTTACACGGGGGTGGGTATTCAATATTTGGCCAAAGTCAAATATAACTTTTTCACATACTTATTATACATATTTCTTTTTTTTTCATTATATTTGTATAAGATTTTTAAAAAGCCTTAAGGAATAAACTATTCTAATTATTTTAGTTATTTGCGTTTAACAAAGACCGCTTAAGAAAAAATCCAATTGCCAAATTTCAGGCAGTGTGGTAAGAAACGCATTGCCACGATAAAGTACATTTATTAAACGGCAAATTAAATGTGGTACATCTTTTAACTGTGGCACTGGATTATCATGTAAAATGCCCACAACTTGAACTATGAGAGGTTTGACTTCGGAAAATTTTTTATTCGCCAATAACATCGATAATTCACGCATGGCCGAATAATATTCATCATTTGGTGTTTTCTTCCTGAAAATATTACATCATGAGAGACATTCTTTTGCTTTACAAGTTTTACTTTATTACCTATTAATGGGAAACATGGCAAAAATCACGATTGCTAAACAGCGCGTTAACACTTTACGGCTATATCACATACACATAAAGAGACAATAAATCAATTAACATATGCTTATAAAAATTAATGAAATACATAGTTTTACAAATCCAAAGGCACAGAGGCAACAGCGGACAGACAGTATCAGTATTAGATACTGATTCAAAATCTATATACTTTGCTGCATGTCTGCAGCTATCTTCTAGACATTTCAAACGTGGCATGCTTAGGACGCAATGGAGTGTCCAAACATTAACAAATAATTAAAACATTTATAATACATTTTACTTTAACAACAAAATTCTACAAAAAATATTTTTTTTCTTTTTTCAATTTTTTTCAATTTCAAATATCTGCTACGTTTCGACAACGTACGTACAGACTCACAGATGGGTTTTGGTGCTGACCAGAGATCTCTCATGTAGAGGAGTGTCATGCTCTTAAATTTTTTGGGCTTTTTTTGGGTCTTTAACATGGATTTTGGCTAAAATACCGCTAATATAAACATAAATATGTAAATTTCTTGTAAAATTATGGAATCTTTAAAGTGTCAATAGAGAAGCACTTGTTGTTGTTATCATTTTCAACTAATTCAATCATTAATTGAAATATTAATATAATGTGTAAATACAAAGGAAAAACATTTGACAACACTTACAGACTAGTTACAATGTCCTTCTTGAAACCAATAGCCCCCAATAAACCGTCGCTCCAACCTTCTGGCTGATTTGATATTGCCTGAAGATGGCGAGCCAACATATATAACGGTTTCTTAACGTTAACAGGCTCATTCAAGTGTATTTTACAGCTCCAAGCAATCATACAACCCCAAACAACAGCTAATTCAGGCTCGGTTTGAGGTCTACAGGTTTTTTTTTTTACATAAATATTAGAAATAAAATACACGTTTGATGTTACGTTTTGTCACTTACTCCGTTTTTAAACTCGTAACCAATTGACTCAAGTCTTGAAGAAAGGTAATGCGATCACCATTGGTAGCTAACTTTTCCATTTTGTATAAAATAAAAACATTTAATGTTAAAAAGCAGTTAAAACTCATTATGGGCATTAACTCCAATTTATCCAAAGACCCTTTTAAGAGTTGTAACAATTTCGTCCAAGTAGGCGTATGCCAATCGAGGCTGGATTCAGATGAACGGAAATAAAAGTAAATAGTTGCCTCAAGTAAATGATATGTGCCACGTATTAAGGCCTTCATTGGACCAAAAGCACTTAAAATGCTACACACAAAAATATTTCCTGGTAAAGCAACGTTGCACACATAGTTTTTTAAGCACTCCAAATGAACACTGTAATCAAATGATTTAATAGGCCATATAGGAAAAGGTATAAAATGAAAAGAATTATATTTGGCTTGGGCCAAATCTTGAATACCCACCACCATTGGGCATTGGGTTTGATCTTAACGTATTTTTTATGTGAAATCTTACACCCTTTTTTATCAAAATCGAAAAAAATATTTGTTATACATTTCCTAGTGAGCATTACATGGCCACAGAAATGTGCTTCATGTGTTCCAATTTTTGGCTTTTTGTTTAAAAAAACAACTGACTTTTCTGCAGTTTTTATTTACTGTGGTCGTATTCTCCAACCGCTTTTGACCATTTTCGGAACGTACAAAAACTTTCAATAATCCTACCAAGTTTGAAATGGATATCTCCATTTTTGCGATCGTCTTTTTATCACAGGCAGACGGACTTAATCGACTAAGAATTCGATGCTGAGCAAGAATATACCCGGTGGTTTCACTAACGCCCCCTTCTGAATATTACATATGTTTTGCCAAACGGAGGATATCCCAACCTCCAGGTAGTGGGTGTGAAAATACATACTTGGAAGTTTCTTCATTCTGTGTTTGCATGGGTAGCAATATTTCCAACATTATGTTATGAGCTTCAATTCTCTGCTCCTCACGGCTTTTTATAGCAGTTAGTGATTCGTTTAAAGATATTATTAAATCACCAAAGGCTTTCGCAACAACAGAACGACCCACTTTAGTGGTCAACAATTTCGGATTTTTAATAATGCAGGTTCGTTGCAGATGCACCATCCACTTTGTATAGAGAAGCCGCTTTTGGGAAAGTTGTGCTACGTCATTCAATTGATTAGGCTTCATGCCACAACACAGTGCTATCAAACTATTAAATATTTTCCATTAATATCATGTTAAGCATTTTATGATTTGTTCGAAACTTACTCCAAAACAGCTCTATCAACGTAATTAGTTTCTTCGGGAATTTTTAGAACAACACTCGGTTCAATTGTATTCGAAAACCATTTTAAAAGATTTTCAATTTCTGTATATTCTACCAAATTCCATGGATATTTATTGGCTTCTTCTAAAATTTTACTGGTATTTATGTGTATGTGAATATTGGGTTCAAAAGCGATTTTCACAAATATTGTAAATAAATGCGACATGGTTGAGGAGTGTGACGCTTTTGGTATGGCTACGAACATTTCTGTAAACCACTGCTTCCAATCGATGCGTATGAATATGTGCCCCAACATTGCATGGGATTCAGGAATAAACTAAAATAAAACAAAAAAAAAATGAGAAACAGGTGAAAATGTTATAGTCGGTTAGGCCCGATTATGTACCCTACAGCACTTACAATTATTTTAGTTGTATCAGGGTACGCGAGGCATGGCCATATAAGTTACTTCGAGTATGAAATGGAAGTGGATACTAAAAATGGGCCATTGTTAAGCCAATTAACTGTTTTTTACCAATTTTTGTCAAAAAATATTAAGAAATGCTTCTTTTTGCCGTATAAACCCTTCCATTATAAAAAAATCTTATATGGGAAAGGATTCTAATTTTGGTCCAATCTGGTATATTTTCAATACAGATTCTTTTTGGACCAATACATATGCTTGTACCAAATTTCATCAAAATATCGCAAAAAAATGCAACCTTGGGCATAACATTTACAAGGACAGGCAAACGGACATGGTTAAATCGATTATGATGTTATTTTGGGGGTTTCCAACCTTAAGGTGGCGGGTATAGAATTGTGCTTACCTTAAACAAACTGTCGTAGAACAATTGGATATGATCAACATTGGGTTTAAACGACTCCCATGGCAAATTAGCAATATTTTCATGCAGTGGTTTATATATGTACGACTCCACATGAAGTACTGCAAAGTGATGTATATACCAAGCAAATGTATGACCCAAAACCTTTTGAGAAACTGTAAATGAAATAACTAAGTAAGGGAATGCATTATAAAAATCTGCTCAATACTTGGCAAGTTTCCCAAAGTGTACTTTAAAGTGCTTGTAAATGATTTTAGCATAAATTGACAGCTTGGGATATATTGTTTACTCCAGGGTAATAACATTTTCTTGGTACCGCTATCGGCTAACTCACGCAACCAATTAGAGGTACGTTCTCGTATAGTTTGCTCCGTATAAATTATAAGCCAGGGCGCGTACATATCAATAATGGAACCGAACACTATGTCAGAAACTGTACAAAAATATTATGAAGAGAATAAAAACGTATGTTTCAAAAAATATTTATGTGTACTTTGGTCCGCCAGCAAGTCCTGATAGGTGCAAATGGCTTTTACCACAATGCAATGGCCAAAGCAGTAAAACCACATAGACAACACTTGACAATATTTTTGATGTCTGGGATAGAGACCGTGTAAGCCATAACGTAAACGTTCCCTTTGAAAATGTTGACCAAACATTAAGGCTGTATCGGTGGCTGCTTTCAAAGTAAACAGGTTTTGACGTGTGGAAAATGTGATCGCAATATCATTAATCTTTAAATGACTGGCATCGTCTGGCATTTGTTCGCAACCACAGCTAATTAGTAGAGAATTTAAAAGGTCCAGCAACACTACTGGCATAAGTTTTTGATCTGATGAACGCTGTAAAATCAGTTCCATTACTTCGCCGTAATGCTCCGGAAAATCATATTCAAAAATGTGAACTAAATGCCGTCTAAATAGATCTTGTAAAAGATCAGCTTTACTTCCGGAAGGTGGATGTGACCAATATTCTAAGCCTTGCAATATTAGCAGCAACAAATCGTTGATATCGAATAATTTTGGGCGATATTTCTGTAGCCACGTAACTAAATCAAACTAATTAAAAAACACATATTATTTATATATAAATTAGTAAAAAGGTCCTTCTGAAGTATTTACCTTTGAGAATAAAACAAATAACGTGTTGATGTCGTACTGTTTTAAATACGAATCAATGAGAAACTTGTAGTTTTCAATGAAGAATTGCGGCCTTGTGTGACTAGGCGTAAACGCGGCGGACAATTGCTCCAGTAAATCGGGCCGTTTCAATGTCACCTTTAATATATTTAAACCTTGGTTTTCCTGATCTTGTTTTATAAACTCCTAATTAAAATATATACGAGACTCTATTGAAGCTGGCCGTTCATGTTCGTGCTTAGCGTTTTTTATTATATTATAACTCACCCCCAAATCATTTAATAAATCTGAAAAGACCCTATTCGAGGCCTTAAATTTCTTGACTGTATCATCCATATTCTCAACAATGTGGTAGAAAAACTCTACACCAATGTCATTGTAAAGTTTTTCGGTACCTGCCAGATTTAAAAGCATTCTAAGGGATTTATAGGAAATTAATGAAAATAATAATCATTTATTTCCATTTGCCCTCTCAGTCCCAAAAGTTACCTCGTAATTGTTTGTATTTCCTGTACACTAAGAGCAAAACCATCAACATGTGCATTCAACATGCCGTTAATAATTGCATCGTGTCGTTCTTGATAGTTATTCAGTTTCTGTTCCACGTAAACATCTTTATGTACCTTTTCCATTTTTTTAATAATACTTGCTGGACAGTTGCATTGACTATACCTTGCGGAGCAGCCTTTATAACACATCTCTTCATAGGGCTGCATTTGATATAGTTTTACTATGTGATCGCTATAATTACCATGGAGAGAATTCAGTTCGGCAATTTTGTGATCAAAGTTCCTGCAAATAAAAAAAATATGTTTAAGATTAAGTTAACAAGTAAAACAATTAAAAAATTTATCTATCATTACGCAGTTGAGCACCACTATGCACTGCTCCCAACAAGTGAAAGAAGATAAACAAGCAAAAAAGCTATATTTGGCTGTAGCCAAATTGATATCTCAGTTCTTGGGTCCAGCAAAAGTGCACAACAAGTACGCACAGTCAGACATGCCCAGATGTACTCAATATTCTACTAATGCATAATATATATACATTTTGACAAAGTAATTTATATACCCCCATAAAGGGGTTTAAAAATGTCTCAAATTCATTTAAATAGTCATTTCTAGAATATGAACATTTTTGGGGAGTGGCAATATTTAATATTTTTGCCTAAATAGAGAACACAACCACTGGTTGATCACATGAGTGATGTACGAGGAATGCTGCTTTTCATTCAATTCCACTAGTTTAAGGATGCTCTGTGTATAAGAAAATAATGCCTGACTATTGATTTCTGTTGATGAGTTAAGTTCCTTTCCGGTGTCTTTCTAAGAACACATTCTCAATTACAACATTAGTAGAAATTGTTTGGTAGGTTATGAGGAATGCTACAACGACTCTAGTTACGTGTAATAATTTTCATTTTAGCATTTTGTGGTTCCAAATAGTGTAATGTTTATAACGATGACTGATCATGCCCATTGACTTAATATAGAACATAAAGTACTTACGAAGCTGTATTTTTTAGTACAGTTAATTTCTCCTCCAAATCCTTTATAGTATGCTTCGTTATGGTTAATTGTACACATTTAGCTGGCTTCATATATTCAGGTGGAGATAAACGTTTATCATATGATCTTAATAGCAATTTAATACATTCAATGGGGGATGTTTTCATACGAGATACTATTGGGATATGTAATGGTTTCGAATATTTTAAACGATAACATTTACGCTTCCATTGTTCAGCCTGATACCGTTGTTCTTTACGTATGGCTGGCAAATAAATATATTCCATCCAGTATTGCTATAAAAATGAAAACAGAAAAATGTCGAGAATACGAACAACTATTCCTTTCATTATTAACGTACTGTGCAGCCGTTAAATATTTGTTTCAATTTGTCACCGTTATATTGTGGGTGGAAATTCTCTACATCATTATTGAATTTATTAATGGATGTGTCCTCTAACCATACCAAATACGATTGCATTAATCTGAAAATGGAAAGAAAATGAAGAAATTATTAATAATTTTTTTCCCAAATAATAAAATCAAATGAAGCATACTTGGTGCAATTGCGATAATGAAAAGCTAGAGCATCATCATTAGCATTTTTGGACGCTTCATTTTTATACAAAATCTCTGCCGCTTTTAAATTATTCTTAATTAATTTCATTAACGGTATATTATAATCATAAAATTTATCAGCCACTCCGAAATCCTGTTGAAAACTGTATAATATGAAGAATTTATTAAAATTTTTACTGATTCTTTATATAGCACTTATTACCTGTTGTCGCCATGATGTGCGGGCACTCTAGCTAGATACAATTCGAAAAACTTTTGTCCTATTATGGGGTATAAAGGACGATTTATATCCATACTAGCCAATAGAGTGGCATATTTATACAGACACAACTTATCAGCAGGGTACGCTGGTAATTTAGTGATTTGAAAAGTTTTCTAAACAAGTCTTTTATTATTAAAATAAACCAAAAAAAAAAAAAACCAAGCAAAAAAAAACCATATTTGGCTGAGGCCAAATCTTGAATACGCACCATTGATGCCCCAAAGTTTTCTGAGGAGTACATATGTCCATAAAGTCATTCGAAAAATTTACTTTAAAAAGGTTTTGTTTTTCTTTCAGTTTTTGTTGCATTTGTTGGATGTGGCCCAATTTTAAAACCCACCACTTGAAAATTACTAACACTTCTGCCAAGTTTGAAATCGATATCTCAATTTTCCCGACGCATGGACAGGCGGAGAGACAGACATGGTTAGATCGACTCAGTGTCTCCACATATATACATATTATGGTGGATATATAAACCAAAAACAAGACGATTGAAAGAAATATTCTATAATTACTTTTAAAGCTGACTCCAAATTAGTTTTACTGCAAGCGGCTCTTAGTTGTCGCAAAAATTCCATCCATATTAAAGAATCTTGACAACGAAATTCAATTTCTAACAATGCCAACGCTAACCAAGGATGTTGACCGGATACAACGGGTATTTTAAGGTTGTAATTTGAAAATAATCCTTTTAAGCCCCTATTGGAAATCTTCCAATCGTTACATTCTTTATAATAATTGGTGAAAAATTCGATTGTTTGATGATAAGCGTCAGGAAACTGAAAAGCTATTTGTAATATTTTATCCAAAATGTAGACCACGTACGTGTTTTGCCAATTGGGCAAGGCGGTTAAACAGTTCAGCCATACATTGATTAGATTTAAAGGGGATGTAAGACCATAACTAAATGATGTTTTATTGAAATTATTCATTGAACTTTTGTTAACGTGTCCTTAGTCTTACCTTGGATAACAAGTTATTTGATGATGTATCATATTTTCTAGTAACTCCAAAACTGGGCCTACACGATTCGGATAAATCACATCTTTAGCCATTTTCAAATAAGTTTTATCCGCATTTAGCAAAGTCAGTAATATGTTATGAAACCTTAATTAATTAAAAGAGATCAAATGGACAAATTTAAGTTTAGAAACGAACGATTATAAATTTTTATTCACATCATATAATATTAGTTTTATATCCTTCACATAAAATGGGGGTGGTACTGTCATTCCATTGACAACACTGAAAAGGACGCGTCAGAGACCTTACAAAGTATATATATTCTTAATCAGCATCAAAAACTGAGTTGATCTAGATATGAATGTACCTGTGCCCGTCTGTCTGTTGTTGGCATTCTCACGGTCGTAAATTTTAAGATATTATGCTGAAATTTTGTACAGATTCTCTTAATTGTCAATTGTCAGTAATTCATAGTGTAAGAATTCACGTAGACTCATGGATGGACAAAAGTGCTACGCCTAGGCTATTGGTACAGATCAAGAGCTTATATATGTTTTTGTAGGTGTAACTCGCCTCCTTCTGGTAAATGTTTGAACAAAACCAATACACCCCCCATATGATTATGATGGTGAGTATCACATCAAATTTCTTCTTTCTTGTTGTAAACGTTTCGGTGCTACATATATTGGGTTGAATAACTAACTTACGCATTAGTATTTGCCAAAGTATCGGGAATTTCCAAAAATAATGGTACAATCAATTCCAAGCAGCGAACAACAGCAGCATGTCTGTGATCATGTAACAATCTCTGCATTAGCTCAAGACCTTTTTGACATATCAACGGTATAGAGTGGCCGTGCAATGATACTAAAATACCCACATAAACTGCCAATGGGCGATTGTCCGTAACACCTTGATAAATCAAGTCCACTCTCTCCAGTTCTGGGGTAAACATTAGCCCTTCGCCGGGATTTTGTAACACTTTCTTAACCGTTTCAACATTTTGATCCATTAAATGTAAACGTAACAATGACACAATGCTCCAACACCATGAACTAAACTGTTCTCTGGTTACTGGAGAGAAATCTATAAAATTTGTAACTTGTCGAACACTCTCCGATATACCGGAAACGCCAATAACTTCGGGTGCATGTTTAGTTAAGGCTTCACTTATTAGACAAGCCATCCGTATATGAATGTTGTGGGGTAAAAATAAACGTTGATCAACATCGAAACCCCAATTCAAATGGCTGATAATCAGACGAGCTAATAAGTTCTCCGAAGATTTGAAATCAAAGTGCAGCAACCAATTTGATAGGATTTCGAAACTGGTCATGTCGGGTTTCCAATTTTCCAAAGGCAGTGCTTTGTATAAATAGTCGATATTTTCAGTGCTGGAAAAGCATATTTTCAAATGTGTTAACAGACAAGACATTAAGTCACCATAACAGAGAGCTAAATTAACCAACATATCGCGAGCGGCCTTATAGCATATATCACGAGTATTATGATTAATATAACCAATCTGAAATATAATTTTAATAATATATATGTAGTAGTGTTGAAAGTACAATTTATCAACCTGAAATATATGTAGAAATACGGTTTTAATAAGATCCCAATCCTTAACACTATCACGATCATTGGCCATTTCAAAGAAGGCCTGCAACAAATAATACAGATCCTCGGCTGAAGAGTCGGCATTTGCCACATTAAATTTTGACCATATATCCGGTTTGGTAACGAGTTCTATAAAATCTATCGACATAAAAAATTGGTTTAAAATTTTTTTTATTAACGGATGATTAGATTAAGAAAATACCTTCGCGCGGCTTGGTGAATTCTGTTGGAAATCCCACATTTAAATAATAAAATATTTCCCAAATAGTATCCGTATCCATATCGTGGTATGGCAGTTGGGAGAAGTATTGCCAAGTGGCCAAATTTCGTGTACGATATATGTACGAACAACCTTTCATTAGGAAGACATTATACTCCAGTGCCAAACGTTCTAGTAATTCTTTATCTTTGCCAATATTGTTGTTCCTAAAATAAATAATGCATTGTACTAAAAATAACAACAAATATAAACGCAAAGTTCACTTGAATAGTTCCAAATAAGCTGAGAAATATTGTAAAGCATGCCTCATAAGACGTCCCAGACGTTTGGCCAAATGTTTATAGCGTTCTGTATTATACGTCAACATACCCTGACCGAACAAGTCGACTAGTTGCTGGAAAAATGATAGAACTTGAAGTATTTGTTGAGCCGTTATTAAATCCGCTTCAAGAATGTAATCACTTAGAAATTGCTCGATAGCTAAAGCCGATCTAAAAAATTCAATGAAACGAAAATTAAAAAATACTAAGTAATTATCATTATGAATCGATCGAGCAACAAACTTAGTATACGCACGTCTTATTTGGAGGGTATAAAAAATCTGAATCTGTTATATCGAAATAAAATACTCTGATTATTCATGTACAGAGAATTACTTATTAACTCATAAGTCGGATTCTATACTAAATAGGATTTTTTATATTGTGTGGGCGTGTCTCTTACATGATCGTACCCATTCGATGATTACACCGCGTTTCGAAGTCTGATTTTTTTCAGTAAATTTAAAAACCACCACTTCTAAGTGAATTCAAATCCGGGCTTCGTTTTTTTCTATCACACGCAACCGCTATGAATGCTTGAATAGAGAAGTGTCTCACAAACTATACAAGATAGTTTTTTTGTTCTCTACATAACGGTTTTTTATTTACCAGTGTTGTGAAAAAAGTACTTGAACCAAAAAAAAAATTACAATTTAGTTTAATGTATGGACTGACAGACATAATACAAATTTTTCACACTCTCTCCCAAATTGATTGTCTTTTTATGTGTAAATATTCTCGAAAATAATGACGATAAGAAAAAGATTAACTTTACCTAAACAAGTCTTCGAAAGGTATTTGATTGAGCAGCGCAATTAAATCATTTTCCTTTAAGCCCACACAGTCACCGGTGGGTGTGTGCTCATCTTCACCTTCCGAATCGATTAGAGTCCAACGCTCCTCCTTTACCGGATCCGTGATTTCCTTATGAGACTTTTATTTATCACTTCACATCATTTTTATAATCAATATAAATTAAAAAAAATGTACAAACCTGTAAAAAGTCTCCCAAATAGTCATTACGTTTAGCAATGGGCATTAATAGAACTTTCAACACGGACATGCACAATTTAATCTCAGGCGAATGTAGGGGCAGTGGTATATTGTTGGTGTGTGCTACTGATTTGTTGTTATTTTTGTTAATGGTTGAGCAAGGTAGTTGTATAAATTCACTGGCCCAATTACCGACACCGCTTGGGCAACGCAATATATTCAAAATTAAAAACCAATGATCTTCTTTGGTGGCCATAAGCAGATAGAAGGATATAACTCTTTGCAGCCACACTTTCAAATCGTCAGCGAAATTCTATTATTCGAAAACAATCTTCATCTGTATGTTTGTATACAATTTTACATTCTTTTATACCCACTATCATATGCATAGGGGGTACAAATCAACTTGTTTATAACGCCCAAAAGAAGACATCCCAGATCCCACACAGTATACGTAATCTGAATTAACAAGTCAGCCATGTCTGATTGTCTGTGGTAATCACTCTCTGGGTCGCAAAAATTCAGATCGGTTTTATGCTACGCATCTTGGTATTAAAATTTGGCAAAATCAGTTAAACGACACGCCCTCAACCTAACCAAAACTAAAAAGGGAGTAATTTTTTAGGTAAATTTTACGCATTACTTATAAAGTAGAGAAGATATAGTGGCATATATATACTCCTCAGGAAGCTTTGAGGCATTGATGATGCGAATTCGAGATTTGGCCTAAAACCAAATATAGTTCTTTGTTGCCCTTATTACCTTATTGGGTGATAGTTTTCGAGCAAAATGAAATAATATTTTAAGGGCTGTTCGTATATGTGCCGCACACTGTAATTCATTTTCATTCAAGGACTGTTGCAGTCTACGCTCTCCTTGGCAGTTAGTGTTATTGTTGCCTAATGGGAAATTGGTAAGTTCATCGATAATATGTTCAATCTGAAATAAGGTTAAAAAAGACAGTACAAAAAACATTAGATAGAGTATAAAAAGTTGTGGCAAAAGAAAGTGTATACATGACATAGAAACAGCCGGTCCAATGATTATAATAAATGTATTTTCGTACCCATATTGATTCGGATTTTTTACCTTTACTTTTTCAATTTTTGCATTGATTAAATTTGTAATATAAGTTTCCGTTATGATTCCAAATAAATCCCCTAGGGCCGATATAAAGTCCAATCGTTTAGCTTCATCCACCTTCATAATTCTAAAATCAGGTAGAATAAATATATTATTTAAACTTGCTCTCTTATTACAAACCACTTACGTATAAGTTACTGTCTCTTTCACTTCGGTGCCACAACCACAGCGTCCACTACATGTTTTTGTAATTGTTTCCGGTGTCCATATTGGCTCTTTTAGGGTTTCAGCTTTCTGTCGAAATTTTGTTATGTCGTGCTTATTTATCGTTAATTTACTTTGTAAATTATAATATTGTTGCAGAGCATTATACAATGGATCAGAATCATGTGGTTCCAATAGAGAATTCATTAAAAACTCCAATTCAAATTGTTCCACTTGTTGCAATTCGGCACAATGGTAAAATCGTTTTAATTCTTCCTCATTGAATGGTTCGAGTTCAGTGCTAGCTAAACGGAAACCTAGCGTACGAATGCGCGGTGATGTAAAAACAACTTTGGATGGGGATTCCTCTTGTTCTTTTTGTAAGGACACCAGGTTGGGATATTGTAACAAAATATTTTTAGTTATAGGCGGTGACGTTACTATGTCCAAACTAGCTGGAGGAGCTGTTGGTTCGGTATCCTCTAATACATCCGATGCAGGTTTTATCAATTCGTCTTCCTCTTGGAGTTTTTCTCCATCATTTTCTTTCAATTCATTTTTTTTATAGTCTGATGCTACAAAGCACTCATTACTAATTATAGTTTCCTTATCAGCAGGTCTGCTATTTAAAAAAGTTTGCAACTTTTCCGATTTTTCTTCTTTAGTAACAGTAACAGCGTCATTTTTTGTTACAACGTCATCATTATCCTCTTTAATTACGGGCTTTGTTGATTTCCTTGTTTTCTATTTTAACAAAAACAAAATATTAATACTTTGCATATTATTCCAAGACTTCAAAATTTTATATTTTACTTTTCCTTTCGGCTTTTCTAAAGTCGCCATAATTGTGCTGTTGCTTTATATATTTTGCAGTATATTTTTCTTTATGTTAATAAAAGTGCAATTGCCGCATAACTTTGTTGAGTGACTAAGGTCGTTTGGATATAAATATGTTTTTATTTCTTTACGTATACTTTTGCTCTTGTTTACATTCTGCAGCCAATTATTTATTGTTTATGTAAAAATCCCCTTTTTCATGTTGACTAGAGATGGGGTAATCTACGCATTAATCTAATCACCACATACTTGAAAGCATGATAAGAATAACATTTCATATCAAGTGTACATAACTTAAAGATATGTAACGTTAAACGATAGTTAGCAACGATATTTTTTTTTTTTTGAGGTAACAATATTAGCCATACATGTGTTTGAGCTCTTATACATGAAAATTTGAGATGTTATACGCAATTGCAGGAGAAATTTTATAACATAGTGCTACATGCTATGATCGATTTTTTTTAACCAAATTTTATTAAAGATTCTCATAAAAATTTCGATGAAATCGACTTTCAAAATTAATTAACTGCACATAAAAAATAAATTTCCCTTTTGTAATTCTCTCTCTTTTTTTACTCTTTCACAGTGTTGCCACTCCGACAAAACAAATACCTTTGCTAACCATTGTTGTTAAGTTGGCGCTCGCATAAATAAAATGCTTCGCAGTAGTAAAAGCAAAATAAACTGAGTTCATAGTTCGTGATAAAGTCTAAAAAATTGTGATTTTATGACATTTCTTCTATCTATTCAAATAGTACAATAGCAAATAATTATTTAACCTAATCTAACATTCTATTACATTTAATTATTAATTTATTCAATATCAAAGTTTTCATTTAAAACGTAAGTAAAATAAAGCCAATGAGTAGCTACATTAGAGTTAACTTCAGGTTTGGACATCCTCCACTTCAAGAGTAATTAATAGTGTGGAAATGCACGAAAATTTACATGAATTCTATAATTTTTTGCTCATACTGACCACATATTTAATTTATTGTTCAAATTTATATTCAAATTGTGGCGCTAGGCTAGAACATACATACTATATATCCACTTGCAAACAATATAAAAAACTTAATATGCTTTAATGAATTAAAGTGGAGGGTGTAATAATCGCCTGATTATGTATTGTATAATGAAATGCATTAATTTGTATTAGATAATTAGTTGCTTAATTGATAATACTTGCAATTGCAGTTGTTCACCATGCCTACTACTCTGTTACCTGGAAATATTGTTTATGGAGGCCCACTTAAGAATTTCGAATCGAAATCTTTTAAATCATTGGGACACTATATACTTGAGAAATATAAGGAGTTTGGAGATAAAATTGTCCTAGTATTTATTTAGTAATGAATGCAAAGAAAAGTGAATAACCGTTTTTTAAAAATGTTTTCTTAGATAAATGCTGCTAATGGTGCTGAATATTCGGCGTCTTTTATGTATAAAACTATTATAAGAATGGCACACGTTTTGAAGCATTTAGGCATTGGGGCCAATGATGTGGTGGGCTTGATCGGTGAAAACAGCTTTGAGTTTGCCATCACAATGTTTGCAGCATTCGCTAATAATGCTACTGTAGCCCCCATGAATGTCACCTACTCAGATCGTAAGCATTTTAGTTAAACGTAAAACAAAAGAATTGTTATCGGTCACGAGACTTTCTTTCATTTTATTCAAACAGGTGAAATTCATCACGCCGTTAATTTATCTAAACCGAAAGTGATTTTCGCCTCACAGGGGTCCATTGATATTGTTACAAAAGTAGCTCAACAAAATCCATTTATTAAAAATATTATATTGTTGGATAAACAAGATGGGCCAAAAAAGGTTTTATCCTTTCACAATTTGTTGGAGAATAAGCAAATTCCATCAACAGAAACTTGGGAATGGCTACAAGCCAATAAAAATGAAGATGTAGCCTTAATTGTCTGCTCATCTGGCACAACTGGTTTACCAAAGGGTGTACAAATAACACAAAGTAATGTCTTGTATTCACTGGATTCTCAAGAGTAATTTGACCACTTTGTTGATACAGTTTAAGAATTCGATTTATTTTATGCAACTTCTTTACATTTCCAGTGATCCAACGGGAATTCCGTTAAGTGAAGTTAGCATTCTAACTGTTATACCGTGGTTTCATTCCTTTGGGTGCGTCAGCTTAATTTTTTGCTCTTGCTTGGGTACATGTTTGGTATTTTTACCAAAATTTGAAGATCATTTATTTTTAAGTGCCATCGAAAAATATCGTGTAATGAGTGCTATAATGGTTCCGCCATTAATGGTATTCTTGGCTAAACATCCCATGGTCAGTAAATATGATTTATCCTCGTTGATGATGCTGTTGTGTGGAGCTGCTCCTTTGAGTAAAGAAACTGAGGATCAAATTAAAGAACGGTGAGAATATTTTGTAGTCCTTCAGCTCTTCACTCTCTACTTCTTTTTATAATGAATTAATTTTTTATACCCTACACTTCGTGAGATAATTAAGATTTGAGTGTGTGTGAAACTTCAGAATCAAAACCTGAATCGATTTTGGTACAAGGACATGTATTAGCCCAAAGAGGAACTCTATTGAAAATGTATCGAATCGAACCACGTTTAGGATCCGTCCCCATATAAGGTCCTATTATTGTATAATGAAAGTCTTTATACGGCAAAAAATCGCAATCCATAATATTTTTAGACAAAAATTGGTAAAAAAAATAATTAATTGGCTTAATAATTGACTGTGCCAAATTTGGATCCAGTAGGACTATTTTAAGAACCCCTTCCCATATAATGATATTTCACAAAGAGTCTTATATGGCAATAGTGACCCAGCATAATTTGTGAAACTAACTATAATACCCCGCATAAATGGTCGGGCTTGACTGACTATAATATTTTCATATGTTTTCTAATTTTTTAGCATTGGTGTACCTATTATACGTCAGGGCTATGGCTTAAGTGAAACAACGCTAAGTTTAATGGTTCAAACTGACACGGCATGTAAACCGGGCAGTGTTGGAGCGTTAAAAGTAGGTCTTTATGCCAAGGTTACGGATCCTGAAACAGGCAAAGCTTTGGGCCCCAATCAACGTGGAGAACTCTGCTTCAAAGGTGATTGCATTATGAAAGGTTACATTGGCGATATAAAATCAACGCAAAGTGCCGTTATTGATGGATGGCTGCACACTGGCGACATTGGTTATTTTGATGATGACTTTGAATTTTTTATTGTGGATCGTTTGAAGGAATTAATTAAATATAAAGGTTATCAAGTGCCACCGGCCGAAATCGAGGGTCTATTATTGGTGCATCCAAAAATTAAAGATGCTGCCGTAATAGGGAAGCCGGACGAGGAGGCTGGTGAGTTGCCAATGGCGTTTGTTGTTGTACAGCCCAACGTACAATTAACGGAACAAGAAGTTATTGATTTTGTGACGGAACATGCCTCGCCAGCTAAACGCTTAAGAGGCGGTGTGCAGTTTATAGATGAAATACCAAAGAATGCAAGCGGTAAAATACTAAGACGTTTGTTGCGCGACATGTTAAAGCAACCGAAGGCTAAATTATAAAGAATTATTTCAATAATTTTTTTAATTTAAATAATTTTTATACCCACCATCATATATATCACCCCACAAAATATAATATATTCTAAATAGGCATTGAACACTGAATAGATCTAGTCATGTCTGTCCGTATGTCCGTGTGTGTACCATGATCTGGTCTCAAAAATTGAGTTTTCATACACCTGATGAAAAATTGTTGAATTTGGAAAATCGCCCAAAGAGACACGCCCACAATGCAACAAAAACTAAAAATGACAATCTTTTTAAGTAAATTTCCCGCATTACTTATAAAGTACAGCAGAAGGTGTATAGTCGTCGGGAAGCTTGGTGCATCGACGGTGGGTATTCCAGATTTGGCCCCCAGCCAAATATAGTTTTTTTAATTATTTGTGTATAACAATGTTTTATTCAATGTTTTCATTCCTGTGGGCTTTTTGGTAGCATTTATTTTTAATCCAATAAACTGTAATGAAATCAATTTTGTATTTCCAAAGAAGAAGAGAGATGCTTGTTTCCTTTAAAATCATGAATTAGAATCATTGCAGTAACATGGCTTACATAGTCAGATAATACAAATCAATTGGAAAGAAGCGTTACCTTGCAAACAACTGTTCCTCACCCATTGTTGTTAAAAAATATTAACGAATGCGAATTTTCGCCACATAAGAATCTCCTTCAGAATAACACGTTACATGGGGACATAGGTCCGGATAGATCCATTTTCAATTTAGCTATCGGTTTTATGGCAAGTTTTCATCGAGATATTCAAATAATGCGCCACATACCTTGCATGAATCAGTTTAGGATCCTTTTTAGCTGTTCAGGTGCAACAAGCGCGACCGCACAAATTTAATCTACCTTTTTTTACGACTGGTGTAGGATATGAAGTCTAAGACAATCACATTAATAATATGTATTTTTTTTATTGTTCATAATCTCACTACTTGTTTTATTAAATGTTTCCAACTGTAATTTGTTTTGTAGGTAAGTTTTTTTCGGGTGTATATAAGGTTCCTTTTTTGGTAGATCAAGTGGAAAATAATTTTAATAATTAATGATATATAAATGTATATATGTTTTGTATGTATGTATATAGAGTGACTTGATAAATCTATTAAATTTTATAGGATAGAATTTTAAAAAAATGTGTAACGGTTATAATGCAATACTAGTCTATATATTGTTCATGACACCGCATTGTGACTATCAAATGTTTTATCCAAAAAGTATGTTAAACAAATATTCAGCTACTATAACGATGCAACAATTTTTTATTATCTTTTATTTTTGTTTATAAATTTCACTAATTCAAAAAATGAACATACCTACGAATGTCTAGTATATGTATCTATATGACACCTTTTTTACTATTTTTTTTTTTAATAAACTCTTGAAAACTCGAATTATTCTAATCACGTTGGCCTTATCTATTATTATCTAAAGATGTGTTTTTTGAATCTTTTATCACATAAGGAAGAGATTATAAATGTGAAGGTTGTTTCGTATTGTATATGTAAAGAGCTTTTTGATAATATGATTTTGTTTAAGGTAATTTTTGTATGTTTGGTTCCGATTTTAATTATTTTTAATGACATACTCGTATATGTATATATGTATGTAAAGGTGTCTTCAGAAATGATAACCTCTCTTAAAAATTGAATTCTCTGTCAAATTTATAAAAGATAGCCTGCCCTCGCATTGACAAGCTTAAACTGTTTTATAGTCTCCATGAATCTTGAACTTTGCAGGATTCCTGAAGCCTCCTGTCGGTGTTTATAATATGCTATGAATATATTATACAAGTGCTGGATTTAAGCACAATTAATAAATAATTAAAAAACATGCACGCTATCTCTTTAACCATCCATACATTTCAAATAAAGATCTTAAAGTAAAAAATAAAAAAACAAAAAAAAAAAACCAAATACCTTTAATATCTACAAAGAAACTGTGGGCGTGGCAGGTGCCAGATAATGCCTCTAACATTACATGTATCCACTAGCAAGTCCAGCTTTGCGCTTAAACAGATATTATGGGTTTGTTACGCCCATTTTTGGCATATCAATAGATAGGATACATGTATAACGCATTTCAACTCTATATAGATAAATTTTTGTCGAAAAGAAATTTACTTATCTGGCCAAGAAAAAAAGACTATAAAGTTGAAACTTGAATTATGTACATACATATTTTTAGTTTCCCCATCCGTCACTGAGGGTGGTCGGATGGCGGATACACCCACAATTTACAAAAAAGGGTACTAAGCGTTCAACTTGCAAACTCATACATAATATATACACTATTAGAGGGCGTAATCATGTACCTGCCACACCCACCATTTGAATGAAGGTGTGAAGGGTATTTAAAATTAGACCTAAGCCAAATTTAGTTTTTTTTTTACTAATTTTTATGACACTTCGATGATAACTGAATAAAGAGGTGGTTTCAGGGGTAGTTATTATATAACCATGATGCATGCATGCTTTATGCTTAAGCGTGTATGAAATATTGATGATATGCGAAAATTACACATAACTACAATCCTGAAACAATATGTTCCAAACAATATTTCTACGCGGTATGTATATATTTACACTTAAACTGAATCAGTATGATTGTCATTCTGGTAAAACGAGGAAGGTAGGTGGTTTAATGAAGATTAATATTAATCTGCTACAGCATCCAACTCGTAGGCATTTAAGAAGAACGTGGATGACCAACGATAAGTTTTTGTTGCGGATCATACAATGATTTCCATACGATTAGCTTTTCTCGTAATTTTGGGTACTTCCTGCGCTAATTCGTTCATGCCGCCATATTTGAAATTAAATATTACCGTCTGTTGGCCAAAATTCGCTTCAAACCTGTAACAGGAAAAGCGCGATAGCGCGATAGCAGAGGTATGCAAAGAACGGAATATCATTAATTATACTCACTCAGTGCTTATGTGGATTTCTGGTGGTTTTCCGGTGGCATTTTGTATTACTAAAAACATTTTCGTAACAATTTCAATGACATGACTAGTTTCGAATATGAAATCACCCTTTTTACGTCCAAAATCCGACTAAAAAAACGTTTAGATACAACAAACATCGACACAGTTTCTTTATAAATCACGTACCGCTCTAACGTGGAGAACTGCAATATTGTCTAGATAGGGACTTAAAGACATCCGATAAATTTCGGTTGCTGGTACCCGATACTTGAGTTGCAACGTTCTATGATCCAGCAGTAGCAAAGAGGATGTTGATATAACTAAAAGAATGGGCACAATCTGGAGAAGCTAATGCGTTAATTATAATGATTTTTTTTGGTTACATCATGTCACTTAATCACCTTTCCACTCGATCTGGTGATTTTGTTAATGATGTCAGCAAACACGACAAACTGGTCGTTGGTTTCTTCCACCAATTTCCGCCAAAGTTGATTATGACGCAAGCGGACATAATCACCGATAAACGGGTGCGCTACACTGTAGCACACAAAGACACATAATAAGTTCGAATGAACGATTTGGCTGAGGTCCAGCTTTACTACACTCACCTAAACGGATATATAGCCTTGCGATCTTTAAATATAATGCTTGCTGTTACCTTTTCGCGCATACGATTTCTTGCGGTTTGATCGAACGAATTGCGATATATGTAACACTTCCAGCGATGATAAATGGTGCGTAATAAGCGGGATGTTTCTGCGAGAAATGTTGGTGCTATTGGCCAATCCAGGGACAAAGGACTTAATGTATTTGGTGGCAAACGCAACGGTATAGTTAATAGATATTGTCGCATTTTCCAATAACGATAGCAACGCACTATCACCTCTACCGCCCAATTCACCTGCTGTTGGTACTTCACAGCACGATATTCTTCTCGAGCCTAAAGATCAATGCATACATTAGCCGATAATGCAAAAATAAAATTTTCTTTACACGTATTTTATATGAAACATGCTTACAACACGATAAAGACTCCACAGGTGTCTGCGTCCAGTCGTTGAAATGCCAAAGCGACATTCCTTTTGGACGAACAAACGAGAATAATAAATGAAACATGCATTCAAAAAATAAATGAAACAAACAGAATATCTAGACATGACAGAGATCGATTTGAATTTTTTTTGCAGGCAAAAACATTTTTTTTAAAGATTAAAATAAGTGAAAATGTTATGATCGGTCAAGCTCAATAATTTAATACCGTACACCACTTGGTTTACTTGGATCACAGTAAACGTGAGGCAATGCCATCTAACTCACTCCGTAAAATATCATTATATGGGAAGGGGTTCTAAAAATGGTACGATCGAGTCCACATTTGTTACAGCCAATTCTTAAGCTAATTAACTATTCTTCACTAAATTTTGTCAAAAAATATAATGGGACCTTATGTAAAGAAAGGTTTTAAAAATGATTCGATTAGGTCCATTTTAAAGATGGTTTCTATTAAAGCCAATATATGTCCTGGTATGAAATTTTATGGAAATATCTCAAAACATGCGACCTCCGGCCTGTAACTTGCACACAAACTTACATTAACAGACGGACGGGCATGGTTAAATCGATTTAACTTTTGATTCTGGATCGTTCAATATAATTTAAGGTATAACTTAAAAAATACTCTTCGCGCCAAGTGGTGCAGAGTATAAAAAACTAGCTCTTGTACGCATTTTCTAAGAAATTTGTAAAAAATATAATTTAGTGCTGGCTATACCGAATACTTAAATCTAATAAAAATCAAAAAATCTAGACTTTTCGATCCTAGGAACGATCTCATGCAGTTGTTCAAAAAAATTGTAAAAAGAACAGTCTTACCCTCCATGTCCGCCAAGCATTCGCTATCACATTTTGACTGTGGCGCTTGAGCAAAAATAACTTTCTAGCTCGATACATGCGATAGACTTTTTGGATTAGTTTCGCCAAATCAGCAATACGCGCTTTGCGAAATTGCTCCAATTCATAAACGGTTCGGGGACTTCGTATAAATACGTTTTTGATGCCGATAGTAAACTCGGCCGAAGGTAACGGTAGGTTGCGTATGATAATGGCAATACCTTCTACAATATTGCCGCCAATATAATGTGGCCACGTGATGCTGTTCAACAGTTTATAGCGTAATAAGAATTTGGCGTGTGGCACGTGAAAGCAGTGCCCTGCTCTGCACAAGTGAATCAACGGCATTAGCGACATGTAGCGCACCTGATGCTGCACCAAAGCCATATCAAATGTACGCGACTGTTTACATTCGTTGGGCTTTATGCAAAATACATAATGTGCACGTCTGGGCTTAACAATGGCAAGGAGTGCTTGCAGCTGGCTGCGAATATTCGAACTAAGAGTATTGGGTTTCTTGGTGGTCTGGCGACGTGGATTTCCCTCCGGAAATAAATTTTGCAATAAAGCTAAATTGCTTTGAAAGAACGCTGAACTGGCATATTTTGGCAGAGTGTCGGTGTTTTTTTCCAAAAAACCGCAAATCGAATAATTGACCACATTTGCAAAGTGACGAATGCGAAATGCCATTGTGTTGGGCCCACAGATCATAAAGTTTGGATGGCCAGCGCAACACTGCTGGATACGTTGCAGTAACGCCTCATTGGTAGTGAGATGCAGCTCATTGATTATACTTAAAATGCCATAACTGGGTTTATCGATTAGCTCACATATGGACTCGTTATCAAAATAGTCAAGACGCGTCCATTCTAAGCCTTCACGGGCATACAGCTCTTGTTCTAACCTGAGCACATTATTTATAAAATATTGATGAATCTTCTCCGCGCTGTAGTTGATGGTGAACTGTTCAAAAGAATTGTTGGCTAGCAGTTCGAAACCAAAGAAATCTAATAAGGCCAAATTTTTTTCCCGTTGTGTGGACTTGAGCACCTCGTTAATTTTATTCACCAACCATGTAAACAGTCTTGCATACAATGTGCGACATATGGTGTTACGAACAGCGGATGCCTGACGTGCATCCATTTCATATCCTGCCAACGTATTAATAGATAATGAGATGAATTAATCAAATATTGAATTCTACACTGACCCACATCCTCTTCAGCATTATTTGAGCTACAAGCTCTGGTAAGGCAATTAATTAAAATGTCATCTTCCAAGTTCAGCAAATCAGCTGTTTCTTGTACTTCTAAAAATGCATACAACAAATGCAGCAACATGTTTATATACATTTTTTTTTTGCCAAGTGTGAAAAAACACTGAACCAGTCTTACCGTAGTTATTAGATATTTGGCAGCCTTCCGTACCATCAATGTTTGTGATGGGTACAAATATAAAATTCCCTAATTTTAGCACTACGGCTATAACACGAAATACGCCGCTTATTTCATCGCACGATAAACCCAACACCTCCAATGACTTCTACAAAGAACAAACATATTACACTCAAAAACAATTCATAATTTAATAACTTTTGTACTTTGGTGTAATGGAAATTGGTGCGATCCTCCTCTCTGGCAGTGGTATTTTTTAATATTGCATATTTCTCCACATTGCGGTACAGTTTTAAGGACTCTTAATTTGTACAAAAATATATAAAAAGAAAAAAAATTTAATAAACATTGACAGGATCTTTATACACAAAAAATATATACGACTGACTCACTTAGAAGCTGCAAATCCCCGCCCAACAACAATTGATAAAATATATGAAAGTTCCTTTCACCACTTGCCGTGTCTGTGATACGAGTCTAATTAAAAAATGAAATTAATTAAGATCTAAATTTTTTTACGTCTTATCAAACCGAACTTGGACACACCTTTTCCAGCATGTCTTTTCAAGGAATGGAACAGACATGAAATCGGATGCATATTTTACAAACGCATATTATTAGAACAAAAGCGTTAACTTACAGTGCGTAATATGTACACCCATGGGATCGCCTTTAAAGTCAATTTCAACATCGAACAGTTTACCCTTTAAATAAAGTGGCAAGAATTTTATCATAAATAAAGTTTTGTATTAGCAGGGAGTGCGGTACAAGTATTTGATAAAAAAAGTATAACATTACATAACGGCTCGCATTGTTATTCTTCAGAGTGGATGCATTGCCCATTGCCTCCAAAAATACATCAGCATAGGAGACGCATTCTCTTAAATGTTTCAAGGGATCTCGATATTTTCGGTTAGTTATCAAGGGATGGGATGATTGCCTTGTTCGGTGTTTAATTAATGTTTGATTCAGTTTGTGAGCATCATATAAGGAAATGCGTGGAGTTGTAACAGTTACAGAACCTTGTTCATCTTGGTTACCATAACTTTCAGTAGAATATTGACGCGACAAATTCGAGCAACTGCCGCGTTGTAAATGGGCAGAAGCTTTTAAAAACTGAGACCCATGATCGTCCTTTTCTACGCTAAGCGCCCTCCTCGTACATTTACTGTGGCCACACTGGCGACATCCAGATGTTCCCAATTTCGGGGATGCATGAACATTTAATTGATCAGTTGAAAATGTCGATTTTGTGGAAGTGGCAGTGACACAATGAGATGCTTTATGGTGTCGGAAACATGATTTGGTTGGATGTATATCAATAGTCGGGGATGCCGGCACCTTACTATGATGTATGGCAGTTGACGTATGCACGGTACTGTTGTATGTTGACAAATTGTCAATACTTTTATGACGGGAAAAATCAAAATCAACAGTTTTGTCCCGCACTTTGCGTCTTCCGCAGCAATCTGAACTTTCAGCACGTAAACGTTGGGACACAATCATATCATAGCGTCTTGCCGTAGAAGCTGGCGATGGTGATTGCCTTCTTTGACTAGTTGTTGTTGGGGCGCATTCACTGTCAACTGAGGGAGTGTTTTTATAGAGTACAGCATTTGAAGCATATCTCATTGAACAACTACTCGAACTACGGCGGTGTCGAAGGTAGGGTAAGTCAGTATGGGATCTATTTCCAGCTATCGAGCTGTTATTTGCAGAGGCTGTCTTTCCCGGAAAGTCTGCGGCACTCTTTTCTTGTATTTGCGTGAGGAAATTCACAATCATTTTAAAAGACTCCGTTTTACCTGAACCGCTTTCTCCTAAAATTTATATTTAATAATTTCCCAGAGTAAATATAAGTAATGTATGTGTACATGTTAAAAGTTCATACCCGTTAAAAATATACACTGATTCTCTTTTTGATCAATTAAGGATTCAAATGCTAAATTTGTCAGACCGTAACTGAAATAAGACGAATTGTTAATTACACATAAAAATAATTTGTTTATGTTTAATATTCAATACATGTGTGGTGGAAGTTGAAATATTCCTTTGCTGCCATAGTTGCATATTGTGTCTAAAGAGTGCTCGGATATGTGATGATAAGGATTAACTGCTACCACTGATGTTCCAATATAAGTCTAAAATAAATATCTATATAAATAATTCTACTCACAAACCAACTTATTTACGCATTTCCAAAATTATATAATCCCTTGTATATTCATAAACTTACATATATATGACTTCGTTTGTAACGTTGATGTATATTGCTTATAAAACTATCCTCAGATAGGTTTTCCAATAATACGGAGTCCCAAGTGCCGACTTCTTCTTCCATTATGTCATCAAATAACTGAACACAACAGGTTTATAAATTGACTTGAAAAAAAGACATAATAATTTCTATTTATTCTTTTATATTATGAATTGGATTCAAACAAACTTACTAATTGTATACAATATTCGCAAAGGCAAAAACACTAAAGCGTTTACGAATCGAGCATTATGTGATAGTTTCTATTCATTCCGAAATTATCGATTTTGTGCTTAAATAAAAAATTAAATCATCACGTTGGGTACATTTACTTTATTTTACAAAACAATAAGTTATAATTGATATCGTTAATGAAAAGAAAAACAAACATATCATTTGTTAATTAACTTATTAATATTATTTCACTTTTTGGTATTTTAAATAAGTCATAAGCACATTACATTGTGTAATCGAAAGGTGGTATCCGAGTTATTTACTTATAATACCTGTTGAAATTTTATTTTCAATAGTATAATTACGTTTTTATTTGCATATTGTTATAAAAGCATTGTTCAAGACTTTACACTATTTCAAGAAATTGAATTATTAATTTAAAAAACTAATGCAAAACAAAAGACTGAACAAATAACATAAAATTCAGCACAATTATGTATTTGGGCTGTGAAGTTAACAAGCGCTATACCACTCGTTGCTGTTAATACAGAGATGCTATTTATTTATGGTTAATACAAAATTTCTAGTCCTTCCGTTGTTTTTTTATTTTAACGTTTATTGGAAGTGCACATTCTAATTTTATATATATACGATATTAAAAATAATAAAACACATCTTTAGAGACTTTTTATTTTGTTTATGATTACATTAATAATTAAACATAAATTATTAATTATTGCCAATATTTCCATCATATATAAAATATTTACATATTTAATAGGTTTTGCTTTTTGGCGATTATAATTATTAATTATAGTTATTAATGGGCAATTATTTCATTGTGTTGTTTATTATTCTGCCAATTTTTGATAGCTTTATTAATAATGACGGCGTCTTGGTCTTTTATCTAAAATTAATAAAAGAAGCAATGATTTATTATCACGCGGATATAAAAATGAAATCTTACCTGTTCTATCAAGGTTTTAAATTCTTGCCACGTGTTGCACTTTAATACATTCTCTTTTAAAGCTTTAGATAACTCCAGGAAAACAAAAACTACAATTTTTTTAGAGCCGCCACAAATTTTATCCCACATTCGTACTATAGTGCACTCGCTAATTACACCAGCGAAACATGTTATGTACCACTTGTCGAGCGTGTCCTTATAGTTAAATACCTTCAAATTCTCCAAATGACTGAAATATATTTAATTTTACAAGTGCGTTACTTTAAATAATTTTTATATACTTGTATAAAGCGGGATCTTCTTTTTTTAATAGCGTTTGCGATAACTCTTTTAATTTGTCGCATTCTTGTTCAATTGTTCTTGTACGGTTATAAAATTCCTTCGCCAACCAATACGTTTCAACGTCATTTTCAAAAGTTTGCAATAGAACCTTTACTATCTCTACGAAATTGTTGTCAAATTCACTTTTACTACTGTTTGGATAAAGCAATCGATTTTCCTCCAATTGCCACATATTTAATAATATTTTACTCTTTGTTGTATTCGAATTTACAAACTGCATAATAGTTACGGCACTCAACAGATCGTTATAAACTGCTTTACGTTGTTCCATTATATAGTCTGTGGAATTTTTGTGTAGAGGCATTACTCCCAAAAGGATGTTCCACAATAAACTGCGATGTGTAGCGGGGACTGTGTAACTCAAGCAGAACTGCTTCAGCTTGGAATAATTACGTACATTGTCTTGCAGTAATTTATTTAATGATTTCTTTTCCTCCACACTGTGGCAGCCAACCTTCTCATAATAACTCGACCGAAAATTCCGTTCATCCGATGACATTGCAAGAGGTTGTGTTTATATCAAGTTCTTGAAAAAAACTTTATAAATATAAAAAATCGAAAAAAAAACTCTACGCTTATTTTACTAATTTAAAATTATTACAGAATCGATATAACAACTGCTGGGAATATATTTGTTTTATAATGTACGTTCAGAAAAATTCATAGAGACCAAGACACATAAAAATGCAAGCGCTATATTTCTCATACAGTAACAATTTTTCTTCTCTTTTTCAATATATCTTAAAAGTATAAATATTTCATAAAAATCGTACAGTTATCTCTTTTTCTCTCAAGGGAGCGAGTTTAATGCGTTTCTTTATGTAAAAATTACGTGATTCAGGTGACACATGTAATATACGTGCATTTTTTTTAATCTGTTCTGCCCCTTAAGGCCATTGAATTGACCATGTGTTAGCTAAATATGGATTCAAAACAAATAGAACAAATTAAACAAGAATAGGAAAAATCAAAACAAAACTAGAAACAAATCTTAAGAGCATAAAAATGTTTACTTTTACAGGCTTATGTTAAAGTTAACCCTAAAACTGTTATTTAGACATGCAAATTTTACGGATATCTTTTTTTAATGAAAATACTTTTCATATACTAAACTTACATCCTATCACGCTACCTTCTTCCCCTAAGAATAGAATTTAATGCAGGGAAATGGAATTACAAATCTCTACTGTCTGTTTTTTGAGCATCTGTTTCTTCGTTTTTACATAATAATGTAAGAAAAATTATACACAAATAGTTACATAGTACGGTGATTAAGATTTTTTATTTCCAATAAAAATGATGTTTAATGATACATGTTGTTTTGATGGAGTAACTGATTTCTGTGTTTATGAAAGTGTTTACCTTGAAATGTTTAAATTAAATTCTATATGTTAAATAATCCTCTCATTAATACATATATATCTTTAGATGAAAATAGAAACAAAAAATATTATTATTTTTATACGTAAGTCTACTTTTACTTTCTAAATTGAAGGAAACAATGTTTACGTCTATTCATATAAGTATTGTTTTCGACTTTTTCGTAACTATGACTTGAAAATTTCTGTTCAGAAGCTTTTCTCTGCATGTTCATGTCAAGTTGGTTTTATTTTTACCGAAGTTTACTTATTTTCCATGTAATTAATTAATTAACCTGCCTGCCTGATTTAGTTTTTTACTTTCTAGATGTTACCGCAACTGGCCTTTTTGTCCCAACTACCTTTGTACTGCTCGATGAAGCAGACATTTTTCCATTGACATTTTTAGTTATGACTTTGGATTGTACCTGCAGGGCTTTATTGTTATCAAAGGTACTGCTACGCCGTAAATGTGACCCATTAGTAGTATTATTGCTTTTCACTGCATTTTTTGTGCTTTTATTTGCAACAGTTTTCCGATTTGAATTTTCATTCGTTTTGTGCCATATATTAGCCACACGGCTCTGAGCTTGACTGATTTTTGCGGCAGCATTTTGAGCAGCCATAGCAGCTGTTGCACTGCTCATGGATGAATTGCTGCGTGTGGGTGGGGTGGTAGTAGATATACGTGTTGCCAATACGGCACTGCGGGTTGCATTGGCCATGGGTCGTATAGTAACATTACTATTGGCTCTTTGTGGCCCATTGTTTATTCCTCCTTCTCCTCCTGGTAAACGTCTATTTGCAGCTGCTATAAAAAATTTACGAGTGGCGTTGGTTGGTGGTGCTTTATTAAATAAATTGGAAAGTGATGATGTTTGTCGCTTTGTTGGTAATTTGGAAGGACTCAATGCATTGGGAGGAGTAGTCTCAACTATCGGTATTGCTGTTGGGTCCATTGTTTCTGGTTTATCTTTAACAAATGTACTTTGACGTCTGAGAGGGGTTTGCTCTTTAATGCCGACTGAACTTTTATTATTTTTTAAACTCATTTTATTTTTGTGCGGAATAGATGTGGCAGTCATGACATTTTCTTTAACTGCCTTTACGGCAGCAGTTGCGTTGTATAGTTTCGATTTGGCACTAAAATTATTATTGCTTCCTTTAAAGTTGGCGGTGTGTTGTGGGCGGTTGGTGCCGGTGTTGCTTTGCTGAACGCTCTTTTGATATTGTTTACTGTAGGGGGATATATATTGAGATTTTTTGAAACCTCTTGTAGTTTTTTCCACCATTTCATTTCTTCCCTTTTCCAAATATTTGTCCTCAGTCCTATGTATGCGTCCTTTGGCTGTTGCAACAAGTTGTACGCTTTGCTGTTTATTTTTCAAATCATCGTCTGTTTGATAGCCACCAACATTTAGATCATGCGATGATTCTGTTTCTGAATTTTGATCACACTCCAAACTATTCAAATTGCTCTCCATATTCTCTCTATCAACATCAGAAATTATTTCATTTTTCATTCCATCTGAGGTGTTTTTTAAAATGTCATCACTATTAGCAGAGTTTTGTCTAATGATTGAAGGAAATACTATCGTTTGAGTCTTGTAGCGATCTTGACTAGATCTACGTCTCCACTTGGGTTTATTTTGTTGACTGATCTGTAACTCAGTAACATTTCCCTCTAAATCTGGCATATTTTTTATTTCTATTGATAAAGATTCATCTGGAAGTGTTTGATCTTCCAAACTCGAATTCACATTAATGCTTAACAACTCATCATCAACAATGGTGTACGTTTTAAAACGCTCTTTAGTCAGTTTCCTTTTTTGTTTGGGCGTTAGACTATTGTTGGCTTTAATGTTTGATGATGTTTGCGGTGTACTGTCTGCTGAACTGTAATCACATTCTGATGGCAAAGGAGTGGTGTTGGCACTGTTCTCATTTAACGTGTTGTCATTATCACAACAATTTTGCAGTAAATGAATGGAATTGTAATCATTTCCATTTGCTGTCTCATAATTAGATACCGTCACAGTGGTGGCCATGCTAGCACAATCTTCAGCTATTTCGGATTCGATGCTAGCCACACTAACCATAGAATCCAACAGTTCGTCCATTAGTGAAGGTGGCTTAATGTTGTCCAACATAATATTGCAACTGGAAACAATACTTTCTGTACTGCCCGCCACAAATGAAGGGAAATGGCCCAGAGCTCTGCGAGCTACCAAACCAATGGGTATGGGTTTCTTTGGAAAATGTGGTGATTTTGTATTTAATTGTTGATGATTAGATGGTTTTTGTTGAGAATTTAATTCGTTGATGTCGTTAGGAGCACTTATGTTCATGGTTAACTCCTGATAGCAACCGGAAATGTTTAATGAGTTCATACCCGATGGTGGTCGCACATTATCTAAATCTATGCTATTCATACTAACGGTTATTTCATCATCATTATTGTTATGAGTTTGAAAGTTTTCCGCCAATTTGCGCGCCTCTTGGCCCAGGAATATAGAATTACACATGGCGGTACTATGGAAGTGTAAAGAAGATGAAGTGGTAGCCGCTGTTTGTACCTTCCCACCCACTTCAAAATTGATGCCATGACTCAAATCTTCTTCTACATCTTTCTCACCATCAATAATTAAAGTATTTTCCGATTTTGTAGCAGTGTCCAATGAATTGGGCTGCGTTGTATTATTCAAGCAAAAATCATATTCCTCTTGATTGTAGTGGAAAAAGTCTTGTGGAGATAGTTCAGCTAACGGCAGTGGTTGAACATTTTCGTAATCATTCAGTTCCTTACAATCAGCCGTGGTGGCCTGGTCGTCTTCATTTTCGTCATCGTCATAGTTCAAAGACGCCACCTTCGGTGCAGTCACGCTAACATTGGGGAAACTTACATTGTTGGGACATGTTTCATCATTCCAAGTGTTTGTGGAGTTTGTGGCTGTAGTACTTTCCACATCTTTTTTCAAACAATTTTTCACAACGGCAGCAGCATTCTCCTCTGATTCACCGCCACAATGGTCAATATTGAATCTGGACTGCTCTGCTGAAGATACAAACTCCATGGTTAACCTTTCAACGGATTTCAACATTAAATCGGGATTTTTTTGTTTATCGGCTGCCATTTTATAACCGTTGCTACTGTTGCTATCCGTGCATCTGCCATCTATTGATACTGATTCCATAACAAGTGACTGTTGGGATTCTGCGGTACTAGATACAGTATGCAACTCTGTATGCCATCTAGTAGCGGTCGTTGTTTCGTGAAAATTCTCGTGATTTTGAGGACTTATGTCGCGTTCGGGATGCATTTGTGGATTCTGCAAACGGGAACATGATTTTTGATCGTCTGCGACGTCTACGTAATTGTTGATGTTGTTGATTTTCAGTTGTTGTTGTTGTTGTTGTTGTTTGTATTGATTGTTGTTGATCATCTCGTGCTGAATGTTTGCGATGTCGTCGCTGTTCTTCTCTACGTCTGGAGCTGCTATGGTGGTGGTGGTGGTGGTGGTGTCGGACATTAGGGCAGTGGACATAGCACTGGCGTCCGTTTGTATTGTGTGGTGAGATGCTTCGTTCATTTGCACAGCTGCAGACGTAGCCTGCCCGTTTTTTGACTGACCATTAAATGGTGTCAAAACGGTGTCACGTATCAGCACGGATGCCTGATGCTGTCTGCGCGACTCTTCAATCTTCTTCATAATCCCCGTATTTATACATTCCATAAGTAATTTTTCATCCCGTTTCTCTTGTTCCAACAAATGACGATTCGGCGTCATGAATTTCTCCTCTATCCGCAACGCATCATATTGTTTCAAATCGGGATTTGATCGTGTTGTATTCCGTTCATTGTTGCACCTGGTGCTGGCACCAACTAATTTATTTTTGTGACGTGATGTTATTCCCCGTGTGCGTTGCTGTGCTGTGTCACTGTTGTGGTAAAATCTGCTTCCCTCTTGGGTTTTGTGCATGCCCGTTAAAATGCACAATTCAAAAAGTGATTTCGATTGATTGTCATTTGAGTCACTGGATGTTGTTGAACTATCCGACTCGTTATCGTGCTTGGACGTACAATCGTACTGCTTTGAATGCTGTTGCCATTGTTTCAGCGCTGGTGGATTTGAGCTAAACATAATTGGTACTGGCCGGGGCACAGCTGGAGCTGTGGTTCGGTGCCTACCGCTTGATGTTATGGTAGTAGTGAAGCCCAGATTTGATTTCGGTCGATTGCAGCCAGCAGCTATAGCCTTCAAAACAAAGTAATTCGATATTTAATAAATTTCGTTGCAAATGATTCAAATTTTCTTACTTGACTCAATAGGTTGCTGTCATCTTCCGATTCAATTGATAACGAACTAAGTGAGTCATCTTGCCAATAGTGTGTCGCTTCTTTTCCAACAATGTCCACATTTAACGGGATTTTATTATCATCCTCTAAGGCTTTGCTGTCACCTTTCTCCCCATTATTGTTACTAAAATAGATTTTTTAGTTGATGTCAGTTCAGTAAAACGCTGTTTATCTCATTACTGTACTTACTTTAATTGCACGGCTGGACCAACCAAACTGGAACCTACTGTAAGATTCGATAGTCCCGAAGCTACCGAGAAATTACACGGACTATCCTCTGTATAGTATTTGTTAATTTCATCATTTGTTTGTAGATATGGTGGCAGTCCGCCTTTTCGCATTTTCGCTATTGGATCCATACACGCTGGCTGGGATTTTGCTACATTGTGGCGGTTCGCATCCTTCTGTATAGATTTTTGCATGCCATCTCGTATGCATTGCTGTAAGATGTCGAAATTGTGGCAGGCTGCTCCAGTTTCCGAAGCATTGGATGACATATCGTCGGAGAGGTTAAGGGAGTGCCTTGCCGACGAAACACGAAGTCTCCTTTCAGCTGTGGTCCTAGACTCTTCTTCACCCATCATTTTATAACCCACGCTGTCCCTGTCCTCGTTATTATTGGAGTAAATCGATACAGTTGATAAATTTGTGTTGCTGCAAACTTTGGAGAGGGCAGCCGGTGTATCTTCGGTGCAATATCGTTTGGGTATGTCTTGAGCTGTTTCTTGATTTATGGATGAGTCTTTTGTGTCTTGATGTGCGGCGGCATGTACTACGGTCCGTTTCATGCCCATGTTAATGCAGGTGGCCAGTATTAAATCATCGCTTTTAGCGTGACCATCATCATCCTCCTCTTCTTCTTCTTCATTCTCTGATATAACACCATTGACTTGTGGCTGTTGTTGTTGTTGTTTATGACAGTTGCCACCATTTGGAAGTTGTGATGGGGACGATTCCTCATCCAAGATGCTTAAATTGCTTAAGCTGGTGGCGGTAGAAAATTGGACTGGAGTGTTTTCCACATGAAACGTATTAAGATCATCCTCAAAAACGCTACGTAAGCAACGTTTGGATTGAATGGTTTGAGATTGTTGCATCGTTGGTGATGTTCTGGCCGTGAAATGGTAAACATTAGCGGTCACGCCACCGGAATCATTGTTGCGTCGCGGTGAATGCGGCATACTCTGGGTTGGTGAGTCTGGAAGTTCAGATGGCGATATAACACCACTAGCCAAGCGACTGAATTCACTAACAACCGAACTTTTATCATCTATGGGTTCAACATCCTCTCCAGCCAATGAATCCATGGAACTGTGCCGTGAATACATTAATGGCGTTTCCAAAGCTGAATTTATTTGATTTGGTTGAGCCACCTGCAGCTGTACTTCTACCTGAGATTTTTCTTCATCAGTTCCGCTATTCGGAAAAACTAAAATGTTTTTTTCTTCCTCTCTTGCGGGACTTACTACATCTTTCTTCAGATTATGACCGGCTTCATCCAAACTACTGAGGGATTCATAACGACTAAAGTATCCGGGAGTACCTTCTTCACAATAGTTAACGGGCTTTTCAGGCGTATATGATCCAGCCGAACCGTACGAGGTCGCCTGTGGATAATGCTTTGAGCATTTTTTAACATTTTGATTTATGCCCTGTGCGTCGGAAGGAACAACTGTTTTTCTATTCATTATGGATGAGATGTGATGGTCGTCTGGTATCTTTTTGGCACATTCCGCAGAACGCAGATCAGTTATGGAAGGGGCATTTGATATAACGTAGGGAGTGTCCTCGGTTTGATAACACTTTACGCTGTCGTCTAGAATTAAAATAATTTCATTTTCCGATGTTGTCGCGGTACTCGGTTTGGATGACGGTTCGTTCAGTGCCACAGATTTGACGTGTTCTCCTTGAGTGACTGCTGCTATCGCCAAGTCCATATCATTTTCCACTTGATTTTCGGCATATCGTAAACTGAAATCTGTCGGTTGATCTAAGTCCGTTTCTTGATAGGAGGATTCAGTTATAGATGGAGGTTTTATTTTCGGTTCTTCTTGCTTGCTGCCACTTTCCTTATATTTGGCCGCATAATCAATTAACTGATCGTCGGCCGCCTCTATGTCGCTTTTTAAAGTAAAATCTGCAACCGTGGGCTCGGTAATATGTTGAAGTTTCCGATTAGTGTCCGTGGCAGAATGAGATCGCATCAAATGATCGTAAGCGGCGCTATCAGATTTAACTGAAAATATTGAATCGCGACTTTCACTTTTAATCAGCATGGCTGAACGCGTTAAGCGCCCGCCTATGACTGGAATAACGCCCAAAGTTCCAGGTAAAGGATAACGGGGGCGTTGTTTTGTTGAGCTCACAGCAGCTGTAGCATTATATGTGGGTCGTTCCTTCGTCATACCCGTATCCAAATTATCGCACGTCTCCGTATGTGATTTCACCGTTACACCCAATTCTTGTTCCAGGGCTTTTTGCTTTCTAACATTTAATGTTGGCAGCTTCTTTAAATTTAAGGATCTAGCTATCGGATCCATTTGATGCACATTCTGAGCTGAGGGACGAAAATTTAAAAGATTTTTCAGAGCACAAGCACTGCCCTCCGCTATCATGGCGTGTTTGGAGTGAATCAGCGAGCGTAGCATTGGCACAGCACCGTTATCCCATAAGAAGCGCTGGTCTTGAGGACATCTTGCCGACAGATTCCACAACGTACCGCACGAGTTGCTGACCACGGTAAGACTTTCGGATTTTAGCTGTTGCAGCAAAATGGTTAAACAGTTGTGATCTCTCAAAATCTGGCGGTAATCTTCACGTACCGCTATATGACTGGAGACGTTACGCAGGATGCCTCCAGCATTTTCCACAATTTTAAGAGCTTCATAGCTCAGCATTTTCACTATAAACGATAGAGCCCCATCCACTGCACAAAACTCCGCCTTGTTCATACTACAATGAGCAGATAGATTCCATAAAGCAGACAGAATAGCTTTCAAAGTATTCTCACATTTGTTCTTCATGGCGGCATTCGCAAGCGCGGTGACTGTGCCGATTTCATTTAGAACAGCCTTCATCTGGGTGTCAGCACGCCAAGAAAGATTGCGCAAAACACTGGCAGTTACCTGTAGAAGGTCGTCGGGCGTTGAGTCCAACTGAGTCACCAGAGCTTCCATAAAAGTTTTCTGACTGCAAAGCAGTGCTTTGTTATTTTCATCGCCAAATGTTAAATTCGTGAGAGCCATTAAGGCAAAACGTCGCAAAGAGTTACAACATTGCGTTTCTGGTTTGGGGCCGTGTGCCGCATGATCCAAATACACTAAATTCGGAATGGCATGCAGTGCGCCCAGTTCGCACATGGCGTGCCGGTGTTCCTCGTCAAAGCTCACCTTCATTAGTGAGGACATTGCAGCCAAGGGATGACGATCAGCATCATCCGCTATAGTTTCTCCGCCACTTTGCAACAAAGTACGCAAAAAATTACAATAGTCCATAATCTGATCGAGCAAGCGCAGAACTTTCGCCTCGCGGCGCCCGGCCTTTTCATCTGCATGGGAATGCACCACATTATGTAAAGCCATGCCAGCCCATTTGCGTACATCGTCCGAGCAGCCTTCCGCATAAATCATTTGTATTAATAAGGATATGCAGCCGGATCGTCGTAACGTATTACAAGTCTCAGTGCTGCGAGATAACTCATGAAACTTTTTCGCCATTTCTAGTGGATCATTGGAGCCTAACATTGACAGCAGTGAATAAACGCATTCCACTTTCGGGCCCAACATGTCTAATTTATCCGTCTCTAAACCATTCGAGTAGCAAGTTTCGAAGGTGTGAGTACCCGGAGATAAACCTTTTGGCAAATGCATTAAGGGAGTAGCATCATTATACCGTTCACTAGGCAAACGTAAACGGCCAACAATTGACAGTTGTTCAGTGTGACGCTTCTCGTGCAATTTATCTTCAGCTACCATACCGTCTGGAGGTACCGGATTCTCATCCAAGAAATGTTTGCATGACTTTTTAGTGACCGCATCAAGTTCCAGGGTATTATCATCCTGAGTGAATTCTTTCTTTGTATATCCACCGGCAGCCAATTCATAATCGCTTATTTCTCCATCGCGTTCATACTTTTTATCAACTCTCACTCTCTCGCCATTACTATGTAAAGCATTATTCGTTACCGCATGATTGCTCAACTTTAGTGCCCCAAAACGATCAATAATATCGGGTGGGGGTGGTGCAGCATCATAATCCAAAAAGTGCGGTTTTTTTGTTGGCACTAAATCCACATCAACTTCAACAATATCAACATCTACATCTACATCCACATCCACATCCACATCGACATCGACCTCTGTGTCTTCTATCAAACTGATTGACGTATCGTCCAAATCTGGTGTTAAATGGTGACGTATAGCATTTGTTCCTTGCGTGGATGATTGCAATGTGGGCGGCTTATACATTTCTTTTAATAATACAAACAAGTTTTGAAGCTTGATGTTCAATGTTCGCGATTCAATAACGTTGATGCATCCGTAGATTTGTTAACAAATTAATTTACAGTTCCGTCCTCCATTGGCTGCAATGAAATGATATTAAAAAATTGCATTTGAATTTCAACGTATTACGGCATTAAAAAAGTATTGGGTATGGAAAGAAATTCGTGCGGTTTTTAGTAAAAATTGAGCTGGTTTCCTTAATCAATCAATTAATAAATAATGATGAGCTGTAAAGTTATTGGTGAAGAATTTCCTTGATTGTTGGAAGATCTTATCATGTCTAACGAATTATCCAACTTTTCGGTAAAGAGTTTTTCAGAGTTCGGAACAGATGATTGTCAGGGGGGCGATCTACTGATACATTTTTTTTTACTTTGAATTTTTTTCCTGACCCAATATTCACCAGATAGTTTATTTTAATAAACGAGAGGAAACCAGAAAACAAGTAGAGTTTCAGCTATTTTTAGCTTAAATGCTTTTTATTTATTTTTTATTATGCTACAAAAAAAGTGCGTGTGTGTGCCTGGGCAACTAAATACATTGAGAGGCAGCGACGACGATGCGTATACAATGAGTGGTGCGTATAGTGCAAAGAACGTAATTTGTTCATTTCTTAATTATTGCGTTACTTTGACCAATTTTATAACATAATAAGTGAAAATGTTATTGTCGGTCAATCCCGATACCCCACACCACTACAATTGGTTTAGTTGTGTCCGTATCATGACATATCGTATATGGGGAGGGGTTCCAAAAATGATCCAATTTAGTCCATTTTCAATAGGGTTTCCGTTTGGACCAATCCATGTCCAAATTGCATTGAAATATCTCAAAAAATGCAACCAGTAGCTTGCACACAAATTTACATAGACAGATAAACGGACACGCGGACATCATTAGTTTTAGATTTTGATTCTGACTCGATGGGTATAATTGACGATAATTTGCCGCTTACAAGTTACAAACATCCGCACACACTTATTATATGCTTTGCCACAAGTGGTGCAGAGCATAATCATACACACACTGTTTGCACTTAATTAATTTTTTTTTTTGGCAAACGTTACCCAAAAACCACTTGAAACCCATATATCCTAGATTACATTACTAAGTGTTAAGTTATTCCGCGAAATATTATTGTTTTGATAAATTTGTTTCAATGCTTGAAGAGTTTACTTTTAATACTTTTTGATTATCATTAAAGCCGTTATTATTGTACGCAAAAAATCATCTCTTCATCCATTAGAAAGTAAAATTCTGTTTTTTTTTCTTTAGTGTTAGTAAGTTTTTAGTGCATGACTATGTTTAACATCAAAATCATTTTTTTACCCTACATATCTGACAATACATACTAAGTTGGTTAATTTGTCTGTTTGTGAAACAGATGGACACATTGACTGATAGGTAAAGCGATTCCGTGTAGGTCTCACTCTGTTACGAACATCTTTACAAACTTAATACATGTACGCTTTACCACAAGTGGTGGATTATGCAAACATTACCCTTTTACCGGAAAATCATACAACTACATACTTGTATGAATTAAAAATTTTCACATGGAAGCATTTCTATACATACTGCTATTTAATTTATATTTATTATTATTATTTATAAATTTGCTAAAAGCACATTTTATCATAGACATACTATATGTCACAGCACGAAAAGCAGATAGACAGACAGACAAACTTATGTATTAATATTAAAACTATCAATACCAAACGAACAATGGAAATGAATAAACCAAATTATTTATGAGATGCAAAGGAAATATTAACACAACATGTGCATGTATGCACATTAAACACTGTGTCCATATGTTTGCTAATCCACCAACATTACATTACAACATTACATTAAAATATTTTAACACTTTTGAGAGAGACTGAGTATCCATTTGCATCCTCCACAATTCAGGCATAAGTGCGTGTATGCAGAAATAATGTCACAAAAAAGAAAAAAGAAATGTAACAATATTTGATGCTCTCTCTTCATTCTTGCCATTTAAATGAATGATTCACTTGCACTCTGATTCTTAGCTTATTCTCATTATCTTGAAATTTTTTATAAAGTTTACTGTTTGTACCGATTTTTTTGATTTTACAAAAAATTATTAGCTGTGAAGTAGGACATGCGTAAAATGTGGCACGGATATTATTTCCACTACAACGCACACTTTTGCTGTCCTAATAGAATTTGTATAACAAAATGTGGATTTGTAGACACAACTGCTTTTGTGGAAATTTTTTTGTATTGCATTACTTTCTGTGCGTAATGGTGGGTGGTGATGGCGGTGGTGGATTCAAGAGAGCGGCTGGCAGTATACAAAAAAGTTATATGTATTGATTTTTCAATCAATATGGCTGATACGATGTAAGGAATTATTTTAGACATTTTTTAAGAAATTTTTCCCATGAAAACATGAACATGATTTTTTGTGAAATATTAGTGTGTGCTATGCTAAGCATCCGCCTTTATTAATATGTAAATGTGTAACTCCATATATATACTTTACACACCTTTTTGTTCTCTGGCTGTGTAGGCTGATTAAAACACTTTTTTCGGTATTCGTTAGAACACGCATTATAATTATTTGTAACTTTTCATACTTATTATGGTATATTTAATGTAGGACTTTATATTTTACCGACAACATATTCAATTAATTCATTGTATACATTTCAAATAATGAAGTAGATTTTTTCAGTATCTACTAATTATTGCACTTTTGTAAAACACGCACTCTTTTCAAAAATACACCTTCTCTCACGATGTTTGACAGAAAACTGATGTTGTTTTTTACACAGCAGGTATGGTTCAAAGTACTAGTAGTTTTAGTACATATTCTATACATTCTTACAATAGTCTGATTTCTTAATAATATTTTATTTTAATGTTAAATTAGATGAGTAGATAATTTTTTTTTTTCTCTTATCACATAATAAAAATTGATTAATCATAAAAAAAAAATTCAACATTTCATTTTCTCTAATGTAACGTTATTATCGAAAACGCTCAGCATGCAAAGGTTAGTGCTTGCGTTTTTTTTATAAACGCTCTCATGTAACAGATTATTGTCAGCTGATCATGCATGCACTCTATGTGTTTTATCTTTACAATAATTGATTTCTTCTTACACATGTTTGCCAAAACAATAGATCATCTGGAAACCCGCGTTCGTAAATAAAAAACTTACAAACAAATTATTACAAATAATGAAACGGAAAACATTGCATTTAATTGATAAGTTGATAGTGTCTGTTGGCGATTTAAGCAAAACGGCCATTGCTTTAATATATTTAAGTGGTTTATGTATATTATGTTACAGTCATGCCTTAAATGGAACATTTGTTTTTGATGACCGTGTGGCTATAGTGGAAAATGATGCTGTAATTAATTATTCCACAAATTTTAGTGCAATTTTTTACAATGATTTCTGGGGTCATCCATTGAGCAGCAAAACTTCACACAAATCATATCGTCCATTAATAACATTATTATTTCATTATGAATACATATACGGTTGCACGGCATATCACATGAAATGCATAAATTTATTTTATCACATTTTAAATACAGTGTTAGTTTGGTATGTTTTAAAAGAAATTAAAATTTATGAAGGCTCAAGTACCCACAATCTTAATGCAGCCTTTCTGGCTGCTTCAATGTTCGCAGTTCATCCCGTTCACACAGAAGCTGTATCAGGCATTGTTTCACGTGCCGATCTTATGTGCGGCTTAACATATCTGTTGGCTTTGCTTGTTACTGCTAAATATTACCGTTATGATCAAATTTCTATTGTAGTTTTAATCCTTACAGTAATTGGAATTTTGATGAAGGAGACAGCTATCACTATACCGTTAATATGCCTGTTTATGGAGTATGCGCAACGTCATTACTTCAAATTGCCGTTTCATCAGCAATGTAAACAAGTTCTAAATAGACGCTGTATTTTATATATCAATTTCACAATAGTTTTACTGGTGCTACGTTTATGGTGGAGTAACTTTGATATACCCAGTTTTGAATCAGTTGATAATCCGGGTGCTCATGCTGCTCATCTCAAAACCCGGCTGCTCACGCAACATTACATATACGCCAAAAATGTTCACCTCCTCTTACTACCAATTACTTTATGTTTCGATTGGGCTTTCGACTGCATACGATTGGTTGAACACTTTGCAGATTATCGTTTGCTTTCCGTGATTATAATGTATGCTATTTGCTTATGGGCCGCAATACATTTGCGTCAACATTTCGAGGCATTTTTTGGTATTGGTTTGTGCGTGATACCTTTCTTACCAGCCTCTGGCATAATTGCTGTAGGATTTGTTATAGCCGAACGTGTTCTATATGTACCATCCATCGGCTTTTGTTACTTGGTGGCCTGTGGCCATGTAAAACTTATGAATAGCATAAAATGGTTGCCTTTGAAATACTTTGTTCAAATTATTTTCGCTGTTACCATGATTTTTCTTATTATGCGCTGTAGACAAAGAGCCGCAGAATGGCTGACGGAGGATTCACTGTTTACCTCAGCCTTGGATGTGTGTCCAAATAATGCCAAGGTACATCAAATCATATCATAAAATAACCCAATTTTGGGCAGTTTTTTTAATTTATAAATTATAGGTTCACTACAATATAGCCCGTTTGGCAGTGGATCATGGTAATCACACTAAGGCATTTTATCATTATCATAAAGCAACTGATCTGTATCCTAAATATGATGCAGCTCTCATGAATCTGGGCAATTTGTACAGAGAAGTGGGTGATTTGAAATCGGCCCAGAATTATTTAGAAGAAGCGGTCAAAGTTAAACCAGAATTTTCAACTGCTTGGATGAATTTGGGTGTGGTTTATGCTACGGCACGTCAATACCAAAAGGCTTTTCTTAGTTACCAAAAAGCTCTCAGTCTGCGTCCGAATTATGCCTTTTGTCACTACAACATGGGCAATATGTTTATGGAACAACAAGAAAATGAGAAAGCTTTGTATCACTGGAAGCTTGCTGTTGCCTTGAAGCCGCATTTCGCCAAAGCCTGGACCAACATAATAACAATGCTGGACTCTTTGTCTTTATTTGAGGAGGCTTTGCAATTGTCCAATCAAGCCTTGGAATTGCATAAAAATGATTCCGGCATCATGCTTATACGAGCAAACGTTTTGGGTAAATTGCAGGTTTATGACGAAGCGGAGGCATTGTATTTGCGTATTATTGCCAGGGAACCACATAATTATTTGTACCACACCAACTTGGGTGTATTGTATCATCGTTGGAATAATCATGCAAAAGCGATTCAACACTACAGTTTGGCCGTTCAAGCTAATGAAAACAAAGCCATTACCGCCAAAGAAAATCTTAATAAACTGAAGAAGGAGAATATTCTATAAAAAAAGCATGTGAGAGAGCTGGAAAGATTCCATTTTTGTTGAATCTATTAATTTCAAAAGTACTTCTTGTTAAAGATTTAATAAGGGGTGCAATCAGGTCCACTTTTTTTTAAATATCGCTTAGTACAATTTATTTAAGTATTCAAGATGGGCGTGTTAACAATTTATTTTGAGAATATTAAAAAAATATTGTTATATAAATAGAATGCCGCTTGAAAAGACATTTTTATCATTATCATCAATAAAGTTTTCTAGAAAAGGAATCATTTGTGATTCATAATAAATTAAATAATTAAATAAACTACAATACTGCACTAGTATCTTAGAATATTGATTATTGAATATATGTTGTTTTGTATGGTTGTTGTTTTAATTAACTTACATTCGTTTTCAAAGCGGGAAAGAGAGCTAATGAGTGACAGATACATGTGTAAACTTGGAGATCTTACAGCATTACGAATTTCTCAGTATCGCTATCTAGTTCGGTATTTTCCTCGAACTCTTTACTGTCTCGTTGGTTCAATTGTTTTAAATGTTTGTTATTGCAAAACGAATCATTCATAATATCCGCTTCCAGTTGTATATAGCGTTCTGATGAGAAACTAAATAAGGGATAATTCCGTTCGGCATATTGTTGCGATTTTGCTTCACTATAACTAGGATTAGCGTCTGAAAGCATTTGTTGAGCTGTCTCTACTTTATTGGTGCTAGTGCCTGATGCATTTCTTATGGGGCGTAAATACTAAGGGGGAGAAAAAACGAAAATAAAAAAGGGATTAAAAAAATAGAATAACAGAAAAATGCAAGTACAAGTACTTATTACAGATTTGAGTGAACGAAAATAACGGTAGAGTGTAATTAGAGGGGATAATATACCGATTAATGATTTAATCGTTATTTTCAATTTCTGCAACAATATTTGAACCGCTCAGTGCACACATTGATTAACTCCTTTTTGAAAAATTTCAAATTTAGTTATCAAAGCATAACTTATTATTTCATCGCATTTCTCAATTTTTTTTTATATGGAGTTAATCGATGTATGACTGAAAGGTTCATTTCTCATTAGTATTCATTCATCTTACCATCTGTACACTATCCACGAAATTATCCAGATCTGCCTTAGTACGACAATAAAAACCAATACAACAGCTTGGATCCATTTTACCAACTTTTAGTTTACGTGGCGATTTACAATGAAAGGAATTCAATGGAAAATCTTGTTGGCTGATATCGACCATCTCTTGACAATAGTGAGGATCCAAGTAAATTAATTTATCCTCTAAAAACAAAATGTTTATCAATATTATCAAACGAAATATTATATTCTCTCTAAGATAAAAAACTGTTGGATACCTTGAAAGCCGATAAAATATAATGAATGCTTTGGTCGACCACCAATGACACCAATACAAAATTCCGTGCTCAAAAGTAATTTTAAACAGTGCGAATACATGGGATTGAGTTTATCAGAGCCCAAACGCAATGGTATTAAAAGTATTAATGATTTCCATTGCTGGCATGATTCCTTCATAACTTTAAGAGCTTCTAATTTGCACCACGGCACTTGCATTTTGTTGGTGCATTCGGGTATTTTACATTCTGCCTCCACATCACCCATATAAACTGAGAAAATATATAAAAATCACATGATTGTTCTGCTTTCATTATATATATGAATGAATTTGTATACTTGTGCAATCTTTAGCCACATACAGTACAAGATTATCAAAGTCGGCATTCTCCAGGGAGGCGTTCTTAAGGGCTTGCCTCAATAAGAATGAAACTGAAGCCGGGCCATACCAATCACCCGGTTTCTTTCCCATTTTTTGGCCCAATTGCACCAGTGTGTGTATAGAGAATGGGTTGCTTTTTGAAGAACTGTCACCAAACCATCTAATAATTTTTCTATGCACATTGTCTTCATAAGTGCTGTTCTGTAAATTTTCTGGATTATAGCGCCAAGCTAGTAAATTTAGAGAAAGAGAAATTATTACGAGAAAGGTTTTATAAAAATAAATTCTCTTCATCTTTAATAAGATTAAATTTTATCATCTTTCTTACAAAAATACTACTTACTGCGTCCCAAAAAATGGCAAATTAACGCTTGAGCCAATAGCATTTGACCACTTCGTAACATACAACCCCATCCACAGTCCGATGTATAATTTGATCCGTTTAATATGGGAAATTCACGACGATACGTCATCCATATGCGAGTGTAAAAGTCACGTTTGAAGCCCTCTATGCCTTCCTCCCAAGGATTATCATTTACTTCACTTTCGGCAGCATCTTCGGCCAATTCTTGAGGAGCTGTTGGTTCATCTTCGGGCATAGGATAATTAGCAGGATATATGGAGCCTGGTATGATATTTGGGTTTGTTGAATCGCTTAATATATTCGAGGAGAGTAATTGTGGTATAGATTCGACAGATGGGGACGGGGAAAATTTACGGTGGTAACATTTACCCAGAAGCCATACGGGTTGTTCTTTAGAAAAATTTGATTTCAGTTTACCACTCCAACCATATTTAACATTATGCCACATGGAAAGTAATTTTGATTCCACACCCTTAGTAGGTAGGCGACCCGCCCCATATATAGACCCAGTTGTTGTATTTGTGTCATTTTCATCCGCTTCACCGCTACTTATTCCATATGAGCTATTCGCAGTTGATGACGAGGTTGGGTACAAAACATCTGTCTTAAGTTTAAAATGTGACGAGGGCGATATTTTACGTAATGGGGTGGAACCTTCCGATTTTGACATTTGCGAAGTACATGTTTTTGGTGGTTTACATACTGTTTGTATAGCAGCTGCTTTCTCCTCTTCAATGGCTTCTTCTTCGACAGGTATATCAGGTATAATATGAGACACAGAACTGGAAGATGAATTACCTTCTATTACAAGTAATTTTTTATCCATTAATTCAGTCCCGACCGCATCGTAATACATCTGTACGGGTGTATGAATCCTAAAGTTCGTCTAACACTATTACTTTGAATTGCAAATGACTTTATATTTGAAAATATATGATTAATTTAATCACACAGGGTAACGCCTACATAATGTCTATTTTTATACAATACAGAAAACTTAAGCTTTATTACTTAATTGCAATATAAAAATGTGATTAATTTCAGTGAAAATGTCTTCTATCAAAAAATAACATCTCTGTTGTTGTGTGCGATACTAATTCAGTGTTATTACAGCATATTTACTTTTATTGAACTAGTAAATATACCATCTTCCCATCTCTAATAAATTGTGACGAGAAATGCTTTCTTTAACAGTAAATATAAAATTCATTGCATAAATACCAATAAAAATATTGTATTTTTTTTAATAGATAATCAATTTACTTAAAACTGAGATTACAGATAAATTGAAATATGCGGCATATTTGCATACGACCGCAACTACCTGCAAAGTGCAAGCTGGGCGTTACCGTATAACACCTAGACGTGATTTCCCCCTTACCTATGAAATGGCTAATCCACCACATTACATAGCTCATCGAAAATCTTGGAATTCGTGGAATACTTGTAAGTTTTTGCCATAATGTTTTATGTTAAGAAATTTCTGAAAAGAACCTTTTGCAGCTACAATATTGGGTGGCCTGAGACCCTCTCAAACTGCCATTGAGGATGTTTTTATACGTAAATTCTTAACTGGTACTTGGCATGGTTTAATATGTTCAGAGATTATAGTTAAACGACAACACAACATGATCCGTATAGCAGCTATTGTGCGACGAGCGATTAATGCCCGCAAAATGTACTTTCTAATTGGCTACACTGAAGAATTGCTCTCCTATTGGTTACAATGCCCGGTAACACTAGAGCTGCAAACCGTAGGTGATAAAAAAGATGTTATTTTCAAGTATATTTAAAGGAATAAAATACATACAAAAGAAATTTGTTTAGGATAACTATCGCGTTATAAACTTTTCATCTATTTTTTTTTTTTTTTAATTCTCTAGATTAAATCTATCTAAGGTAGTGTATAGTTTCCGCCATATCCCTGAATTTGACTTCGTCTTCGCGGTCGGAAGTGCAGTTTAATTATTTTCCTTTATCCTTAATTGTATATTTCTGGTACGATTTCGTAGGATCATATGGCTCCCATCTACTTGCTGGAAATATATGTTTGTTTCTCTCATACCATGATCTTAACAACACTTTGCCCGCATGCGACTCTTCCTTTTCCACTGATGCATCACTAATTATGCGAACATCGTCATGTACATCAAACTGAAATAAGGGACCCGATTTACCTCTAGCTTTGGTCACTATAAAGTCATAGAAGGTGTAATGATGTGGTAATATTAAGTCCTCTTTAACGTACATCAGTTGATCGGCCATAACAGTTTTCAATTCATTGAATTCTTTGCGCAACAATTCTAGGCAGCGTTGTAGGAATTGATAAATTGAATTGCCCTTTTTCATAATCACACTACGCCTATGGCCGGACCCATCCCAATAGCTGAAAGTTATGGGAATTTCTTGATCTTTAAGCGTGGCCTGTTGCATGACCCACTCTTGACGGAGTTGTTCGCGTAAGCGGTTTTCTTGCTCCTCCCGTTCACGGTCTGGCAAAAAGCTAGTGTCAACGTCAGGATTTTTAAAAATTTTCTTCTTGGTTACTGGCGGTATTTCATCTAAATTCAGTTCTGCCCATTTCTTTTTCTCCGGCTTGGACGCATCCGATTTTTCTTTGTCATTTTCTTCAGATGACTTTTGTTCATTGACTGCGCCTTCATTTTTATCTTCAACATCATCATTATCATCATCACCATCATCATCATTAAAACTAAATGACAAAGCTTGAATTTGTTTCTTTTGTTTATTCTTTTCCGCTTGGATAGCTTCCAAAACTCTTTGTTTTTCTCGTTCTTTTTCATCTTTTTTTTGGGCCAATTTCTTTTCTCGTTCCCTAACGATATCCTCTTGTTTGGCCTTCATCTCATCCAGAGTGACCAAGCCAATGGTCGACGATTTGAGTTGCTGCTCCACAGCATCATAATGTGTAGCAAATTTATTTTCAATTTTATCCAATTTTAACTCTTCCTCGATTTTTTTCTTTCGAAATTTGATCTCTTCTTGAGCCAATTCACGTTTTTTCATAAGTTGTGCGGCGCGACCAGCCTCACTAGCTGCTCCCTTATAATGGGCCATGATTACTCTAAAGATATAGAGAGCACCTTTTTCTTTTAAAAAATAATATAATATTTATTGTTTGTTTGCTATTGAAGGCGGAAAATTGTTGAATAAAAATTTTGTAAACTGTAATGAACTCGTGATTATTGTTTACTAAAGACTGTTGCTGATGTTGATTTGATGTTAGAGAAACTTCATTTAAAATCGCACTAGTAGAAATGAACTTATCAATCAAGCGATTGAAGAGTTTTCAGTTTCATTGCATTATTACCAGGTGTTTGGAAACTTTACGCAACCGCTTCGTTAATTCAAATAAAATGTTATTTTAACAGAGGTTGTTTATATTTAAAATTCGTCAACATTTAACATACATACTGTTACCAATGCCTTATCAAGAGTCCTTTGTTATGTTGTTGAAAAACTTTCCGAAAGGATTTTAGTATGTAGACGACGAAGATTAGAATTCAGTGGTGACGAGACTTTCAACGATAACAGTTCTTACATATAAACAAAAGAATCAAATCATATAAAAAGATAAATATATTATAATTATAATATATAAGAAAATAAAAATAAATAATTTTATTGGGCACATCCCCCAATAAAGTGTTTTATTAATCGCAAAGTAACTTTTAAAAATTTAAATGACATATGGTTACTTTTCAAATTATCCATAATGAAATAATATTATATTGTGCGTATATAAAAAGACAATTTCCCGTTTACCACATGGGCAGCATAGCAAGAAGATTGTATATTGTGTAGAGCTTGATATAAGTGAATGCATCGCTTCCGTTCGCGTGACAACACGTATGTACGTATGTACGTAATATAAGGCCCCACCATAAATTCAGTGCAAGTGTCAAGTTTGTATGTTTTTTCTTTTAACAATACCACGAACCACTGCAACACACAACTTTATACTACATATGTAAAGCAATTGTAAACATAAATAAGACTTCCAGTGAAACATCTGAGATTGCATGCGTAATTATTTCAATGCAGCATTCCTATACCCTTCTCGTCAGACGGGGGTGTGTCATGTTTACGTTTGAATTTAATTTATTTGCATAACATTTATATTTTTAAACTTACATTTTTGTGTTCAATATCATGAATAATCGGAAACGATTTAATTATTTTTGTTCCTTGAGATGGATGCTGAAAGTTGTTCAACTTTTAGAGGAAAATAACAGTCGAATGCCCCGCCCAAAAATCGAAAAAATCTCTTACAAGCTTCAAAATGATTGTAATTGTGCAATGTTCCAAAAATGGGTGGGGTCGTATAACAGATGCGCCTACAATTGAAAAAAAATCTTATTTGAAGACGAATGATTTTTTCATTTCAAACGCACTATGTGTTCACATATCTGCCACGCCCAAACTTTGCTTATACATTTCAGTTAAGCGAAATTAATTTGTTTTTTAATCCTTTCCTTGTTTTAATGTCATCAGCACGTACGCGTTAATGTTGATTTGACAGAAGAAACCCGAGAGGAAGTGTCAAATTGAAATGGTAAAGTTTTTAAAAAAATGGTGTCCAGATGATCATACATAATGTAAAGCGTTAGCAATTGTTTACACACACACGCACACACACTATATTCTTACATATTTGTACATTGAGCAGCATAATCAATTGTCCGATTAATTTATTGAACATTTGCTTATACGTTGAATACACACGCGTTGTTGTTGTTTGTATGTGATGTGACGCGTGGCTTCAAAGTCAATATTCATTAATTTACATCAAATATGACATAAAATGTCCGAAGACTCACTATAAGTGCGCTGGCAAAGAAAGTATCATGTTGTACATTGAACAGCATGCAGATGAAATGTTCGTACAAACATACGCACGCACCAAATTTATGTTTTGGTTTAAGCGAGCCACAGAGAAAGTATGTTTCATTTGTATGCTTGTGTGTATATATGTTTGTATATGTATATACATTAGTATATATAAGTCGTAATTAATCTTTATTCAATCGCTTTTAATAGTAAACGCAGCGGGTGGTAACAACAACAAAAACAACAACAACAACTGTACATACAATCATAATTGCCAAACATTGATATAAACAAGTAAAAACATGCAAGAAAACTACAATAAATTTAGCTTAGGTCAAATCTTAAATACCCTCCACATCTACACACAAATGGTGGGCGCAGCAGATTTATAATTACGCCCTCTAATAGTGTATATAACAGTTGCAAATCGAATTTTGAGCTGAGTATGGTTTTTAGTAAATTGTCAATGTGCATCCCAACCCGTTACCCGACCACGCCTATTTTTGGTATATCGATAGATGAGATTATTATAAAAATTTAAAATTTTCAGTTCACAGATCAATTTTTGTGGCAAATATATATATTTTTGTTGAATGTGGGCGTGTTTTTAATCCGGCCACGCCTATTTTTAAACATCAATATAATATGTTAATCCCTCTCAATGTAATTTGAACTTTATAATTCGATTTTTTGCTTAATAGATCATAAGTTTAGATCGATTCAAGTTTTCGTACTGATCAAAAGTATATATGAACACCTTGAGGGGTATGTGGCGCTTCTCCCTGGTTGTAAACAATTCCTTCAACTTGCAAAACAAATATCTTTAGTGTAGAATTTCATCTTGGAGTTGACTTAAAATTCCTTAAATTATATATATGACACGCCCCCAGTTTGAGTATATTCGTAGAGAGTGTATATTCAAGAGTTGGTCTTAGTTAAATATAGTTAGTACAAATCGATCTAGATCGGACCAAAATTGGTCAAGTACCACGACCATAATCGATACATATCTCTCACAGCCACAAAAATCTAATGTAATTAAGGTCGCAATTTAGTACTAATCGATGTACCCTAAATGGAAGCGGTCGGATAACGAACACGCCAAACAACTTTATTCGACTTGCTGGCGGATACTTATTACCATGGTATACTATAGAGGGAACAGAGTTTGTATAAAGAGAAGGGTGTTTAATATTTGTTTCAAGTCAAAGTTAGTTTTTTCACTTGTTTTATGGTTTCTCTGTTAGGCTGAGCACTCCTGGGGCCAACTCCCAACCAAGTAAAAACTTGAATAAGTTTTTATGTACATACACACTAAAAAATGTAGAAATTCTTTACAATAATTAATCTGGATTAAACGTAAACTGTAGTGAAATTCTTTGTTGAATAATTAAATTATAAATGAATGCTTAGTCGTTATAGTGAACAATGGCAGATGATTACACAAATATCTCTTACAAAAAAGATCTCCGGTTACAAGTGCAGTAAGTTGAGTAGTAAGACTTTTGTATATATTTTATATATGTATGTGTGCACAGCAGGGTGTCTAGTTGTTTGTATACATGGTTACATAAATTTAATTATCACATATATCATAGAATTATAAAAGAATGTTATGAGAAACTAACTACACACACACGCAGCATAATTTGATTACGGTTAAAATCCAAAAGTTCAATTCAACTTTCAAGGTTTTCAATTTAAGGAGAACGAACACACAACTAAAGCTGTTAAGCGAATGGAAATAAATTAACTCACAATTCAAAGCAAACGTACATTACGTGCATTACTGCCGCCACTCTATTACGTGCATACGAGTGTGTGTGCGTGTGTGTGAGTGTCGGTGTTTGTTTTAAAACGCGACATTTATATAAATTATTAACGTTTACACTTTGCGTGGACATGTTAAATGTGTAGAAAAAGCAACCATAATTGCCTTTGAAAGGAATATGCGGGAAATTAATTGAATTATTTTTAGTTTAATTCGATGTGCACGATACTCGACATAAGTGGTAGAAATTAAATTAATGATAAAAACTAAAACAAGTGAAAACCCTAAATTTGGCTTAGGCCAAGTCTTAGATATGCTCTATGTGGACATGAAGAAACTGTGGGCGTGGCATGTCCTCTAATTACGTATGCATTACGTATCAGCTTGCAAGTCAAGTTTTACGCAGAATATGGTTTTTTGTAAATTGTGGGTACGTCTTCCATCCGACTACACCAATTTTTGGTGCGTCGATGGATGGCATAACTATATATATATAAGCATCAAATTTTGAGTTCATAGGTTAACTTTTGTAGCAGATATATAGATTTTTGCCAATTGTAGGCGTGTATAAAATTCGACCACACCCATTTTAGGCACCTTGACGGAGGGGATTACTATAAATAAGTGTCCCAAATTTCACGTTCTTGTATTAATTTTTGTGGCAGATATAAAGATTTTTATTGATTGTAGGCGTGACTCTTATTCAGCCATGCCCATCATCGATGAATGGTATATTTATAAACATACAAAGCAAATTTCAAGTTCATAGGTCAATTTTTGTGGCAGATAAATATATTTTTGTCGATTATGGGCGTGGCTCTTGGCCAATTTTGCCAATTTTAAATAGAAAAAAATGGAAAAAGTCTGTACGAAATTTCAGCTCAATATGTCAAATATGTTGTGCCCGGCAGATAAACTGACATACGGACGTACATGTTTAAATCGATTCAGTTTTTGATGCTGATCAAGAATATATATACTTGGTTGGGTCTCTGGCACCTCCTTCTAGATGTTACAGACGGAAAAACAAACTTAGTATATCCCCCATTTAGTATACCACCCTCTAATGTGGAGGGTATAAAAAAGATCCGTTTTAATCTCTTGTGAATAAAATTAGTCTGACAGGTTCTAGCTTGTATGGTATATACATAAGTTTAGTGGTCAGATAGATGGATATATTTAAACGAATTAAGAAAATGGTTATAAAAAAAATCAAATTTTGCTTAGATTAAATGGGAGCTACCCTCCATTTTTATAGCGAAAATTGGCGAAAAATTACGATCGCGAAATGAATTTCAATTTTGTAGCTTCATTGTTATAACTGTAAGATATCTTTGTTAATTATGGGCATGGCATTTGATTTGATTTAGAATTTCTCATAATTTTAATGGAAATTTAGACACAGGACCTAGAAAAACATATGGTAAACATAACAATAATTTTTAATTAATATTTGGGTCAAGATCTGGACTGAATTTGTTCAGATGTCGATGCTGATAATAAAGATGCACAGTAGACATGTTATGTATTTATAATTACTTATTATTATTATTTATAATGTGGGAGTGTATCGATATTCTTTTATTAAAATATTAAAGGCTCAGCAGAAAGCTTCTGTATGCACATGCACCACGTTGATCTTACCCCCTTGGATAGAATTTTTATTGCAAAAATCCATTTCTCTATAATATTATATATGGGTGTCAGTTAAAAAAAACAAATTTTGATTGCTGCTTCTAACCGTGCTTTGTGTACGGTTATATGCACACCTTCCTGTTTTTGGCTTATTAATGTTTATATCTTTCGGTGTGCTTCTGCTGAATATTTTCATTTTTCACTTCACAGAATTTATAATGACTACTATTCAAGGCAAATACACAAACAAAATTTGCAATTTTTATATAAATGCAAACAACTGCAACACAGAGAGTAGATTTACTGTAAAACGAAAAACGACAGAAAATGGAACGTACACACTACACAGAGGCATAGATTAGAAGGTATAAATGTATGGGTATGTGGGGTGGTGTGTATGAGTTCGAGGAAGTAATTAAGAGTGTGTGTGCGTGTTTATGCTTTCACCAGGAATCGATTGGCCTTTGATTAGTCACTTCCACATACCATTGTCTAACACATTTCAATTATTCATATTTATGTCCTACTCATACAATTACACTAGTAAGCCCTAATGGATTATGCACAGTTAACAATATATTGTAAAACGCATAAAAGCAATAATTCTTCACAGGTGGTAATAGACACAAGTATCCTATCTGGGATATACTGCAACTTTCTTTCTGAAATTTATATGCGTAAAATATTGAAAGATGTGTTTTTAATTCCTAGATGTGCTTTATTTCTTTCTGATAGGCCGCATTGTATGTCAATACATCCAATTTCATTTTTTCAACTCATCATAATATTGGAAATAAAAAATTTAGTGAAAAAGTAAAAATATTATAGTCGGCCAAGCCCGACCATTTCATACCGCACACCTAATAACTCCTTAAATTATGTTACAATTAATTTAGTTGTGTCTGTATCCCGCAAGGCATTGTTATGAAATATAATTATATGGCGAGGGATTCTAAAAATGGTTCAATCGGACCTAGCTTCAATTATGAAGCTAATTAACCAAATTTTGTCAAAAAATATTAAGAAATGGGATTTTTGCCATATAAAGACTTCCATTATAATAGGAGCCTGTATAAGGAGGGGTTTTAAAAATGGTCCATTTTCCTTAGCCTTTCTATTTCGGCCAATTTTTGTCATTATGTTAAACCCATGACTAGTAGCATGCGCACAAATCCACATGGATGGACAGACGGACGTGGTTAAATCAACTGAAATGATTAATATAATTGAAGGTGGGTGTGGCATTTGCTGTTTAAATTTAACAAACATCAGCACAAACTTAATATACACTTTGCCACAAAAAGGAAAACAATTTGGCAAGGCGAGCTCACTTATAAAGCAGTAGCACAAATGAACTTAAATGTGCAAAGTTTTTTAAATGGATTATTCACGGACATGTTTGCTAAATTTTACGTTTACGCACCCTGTAGAGTGTTTACGTGGCTTTGGCATAAAACTTTGGCTACATTGTAATGCATAACTCTGCCTCATAGAGAAACATTGAGATTCGACCCGATAGGAGAACCAAAAAACTATTTAAGAGCATATTATTATTTCAGTATTTCTTTGAAGTTCAGAATTTGTTGCACAGTTTAATTAATGTTGTTTAAATAATTAATAATTTATTTTTTATAATTATTTACCTCGTTTATTATGCTTAAGTTTTTCTATTCTAGGCTTTATATATGGACATGTTCTCAAGAGATGAGATAGTTTTGTCAGCAGATAACTCGATGGGTTAATTGAAAATATCATATATTTGATATAATCGAAGGGTGGGGCTTCGAAATTGCGTATTCCGATACGAATTACCCAAAAATTAAAAAATTTTTTTCTTAAATATTAAAAAAAGTTCTTTTTTTTGATGAATTAGTTCATTTGGTCCTTCATCAGTAGAATATTTTTGCTGCGCCCTTTAAAAGTATGGCATGGTGGATGTTAAAAAGTTCAGCACCAGTTGCTTGGACACGCATGGGTTTACAAAATAGCATATTTTCTTCAATTGATTCACAGCATTCAACCTCACTTTTTCAATTACTTGATTATGACCATTTCATTGATTCGTATTGATATTGTGTCGTTGCACAGTGGTATAGATTTCAGTTGTTTTTTTTTGCTTTCTTTAGAATAACGGACAAAATGATGAATTTTCCGCAATTGTGTGAGGCTTTGGTTACTTTTAAAGTTACCACATATAATGCTTTAAGTGCTGAGTGCAGTTAGTGACGCTAAAAGAACTCCAACAGTTTGCGTTGTTGCCAGATGACGGACTAAATTTGATGGTTTCACGGTTTCATTAGCAAGAACCTGGTAACGAATTACGCATCACGGATTAACATTCAAAGCAAAAAATCCATAATTTAAATAAGTGTCGATATACTGTTCGCTGTTTTATCATGAATGGATGAATTCTTATCCACAGATGACGCATTTCGTTTAATTATGTATTTGTGCACTTTTTTAAGTTCGTTTAATATTAACTTTTTAAATTCATTTCATATAAAATATGGCCACACGTTATATGTGGTAATTAATAAATCATGACAGTTGTGAAAATTTGTTCACTTTAATATTTTTTAATAAATAATAAGCATTTATTTTTAAATGATGAAAAAGTACAATACTTTTGCCAAAAGTAAAGAGGGATAGCCACATTTTTTTAATGGTTTAAGGTGTTTAGTGGTTCGCCACTCTTGAAGGCTTTAGAAACTAAGATCTAGACCGCCTATATTTGTGTCTTTAGTTGGGACTCTCACAGTCGAAATTGAAATTTTGTGCAGACACTTGTTTAATTTGAACAAAATCGTTTAATAGCCACACCCACAATGAGTAAAAATATATTTATCTGCGACAAAAAGCTGTAAAGTTTAAATTTATATTTTTGTCATGCATAGTCGTTCTCAGAATGGCTGTGGTCGGATAACAGACACACCCACAATTTATAAAAAACTCGATTTGAAACTATTATAGGTCATAATCATGTACTTGCCACGCCCACTTTTTGTATGTAAAGTAGGTGGAAGGTATTTAAGATTAGGTCCGAGGCAAATTTAGTTTTTTTTTAACTTGGTCCTTTTTCTGATTTTGATATATATTGTTAATTGTGGGCGTGACTCTTAAACATTGCGTACAAGTTTAATAAAAACGTGCTTACAGACATCAGTAATAACTCTAAAAGTTTCAAGCAATCTCGCAAACGAATGTGAACGTTGGCCTATGAACGGATCCGTTAAGATCAACATATATTTTGATTAATAACTATGTTTTATACCCTCAACATAAGATGGGGAGTAAACTGAGTTTGTCATTCTTTTTACAACATCCAGATGAAGGCGTCAAAAAATCCTACAAAGTATATGTTTGTATACTAAGTCTGCATCAAAAACTGAGACGATCTAGACATGTATGTCCCGGACACACGGACATATCTGTCTAGTATTGGCATTCTAATGGTTCTAAATTTTGAGATATTAAGCTGAAATTTTTCACAGAGACTTTTAGTTTCTGCACGCAGATCGCTATTTAAAATGGGAAAAATCGGCCAAGAGCCTCGCCCACAATCAACAAAAATATATATATATGCTACAAAAGTTGACCTATGAACTTGAAATTTGGTTGCACATATTTAAGATTATCCCATCCATCTATATGCCAGAAATGGTCGTGGTCGAATAACACACAATATACAAAAAATCATACTCCACATAAATTCCAATTGCAAGCTGATACGTACATAGAGTATTAGAGGACGTAATCATATACCAGCCACGCCCACTATTGTACGTGTGGAGAGTATTTAAGATTTGCTCTAATCCAAATTTAGTATTCTTACTTGTTTTATTGAATATTTTTGATTTCTGCTCATATATTTCATAAATGTGTTGAAAAGTTTTAAAATCAATGGATTGTGTGCGTACGTGGTTTATAACTTTCCCAGTATATATGTATATGCAAAGAAAAACACAAACGGATGTTTGTAGTTGTAATAAATTGAAAAAATTCAAATAAACACAAACATAAACAAATTAAACTTTTACAAGCACACTGATGTAATCTGGCTGCCACTGGTGTGCTCTCAAATTCATTTTAATAATTTTCTATGACTATTGTTGTGAAAAAAAAATTATAACATAACAATGCCTTCACATCTACACCGGGCGTATGATCATGAAAAATATAAATATTATGCATTTGCACACGAGTAGGCACACGCAATATAAGCTCTAGTGTCAATAGTTTATAAGCCTTGTGGGATAGTTTATATGTTACGTACCTAATTAACACGGGCGTGGAAAGTATCAATTTCAACGCATTTTACTTTATTTCACAAACATTAAAATTATAATTTTTCTTTGTTAATAATATTTATTATCCAGTCGCACTTCCATGGTAATGTGTGCGTATATATGTACGTATGCGTGCACTTGTGTACACCAAGTACACTTTACACATCCCTTAGTGTAGGGGGACACAATCAGAAAGATATATTGTTACAAAGTACAATATATTAACAGCGTCGCTAGATGCACTGATTATGCATAATAATAATGAATAATTAAAAAAAATGTGTAATAGACACTCTGCTTCTGCTTACTCGGGACAAAACTTGTCTATATCCATTATCCAATGTTTTTATGTCCTTCATCTTGATGTATGAGGATACATATACTAACGGAGCAACGTTTGTTGTTGAATATGTTGGACGCCCTAAAATCATCAAAATCTGAGGCGATCTAGATATATCCGTGCCTGTGTCCATGTGTTGCTAGGACACTACTGATAGATTATTAAACCGAATAACTATTTCTTCCCAAATTTTGTGAAAAAATTTTAAGATTTAATAAGGGCGTCACATGGAGAGGTATTCTAAAAATGCTCTAATTCGATTCATTTGCGAGAGAGTTCTTTTTTGGGTCAATAAATAATTTTGGACCAAAAAGGCGACCTGTAGTTTGTGGGAATGGTTAAATGGATTCAGAAAGTTATTCTGAATCGATCGAGTTAATTAAAGATGATTGTGGCATGCATTATTTAAGAGTTGCAAACATTCTTTGGCACAAGTGGTGCAGGGTATAACTAATAAAGTACAAGCCACGCTTACTGTTTATATATGGAGGATGTAAAATTTGGTCTAAATTAAATTTAGTTTGTTTACTTGTTTAATAATAAAATTAGTATCCTTTTTAGTTAAAAAAAAACAAACAAAAAAACTGTGCCATCATACCCTACACATCTTTATATCCATTATATATTTAATTGATACACATATATTGACACTATTCTTGTGAGTTCATTAATTGGTTCATGTTTATAACCACTAACTAAATAACTTTCCATTTGGAAGAGCAACTTTTACAAATGTTGTATTGCAATGTACAGAACAGAACAGTGCTTGGTTACTTTCCAAATTAAGTACATATGTATGTGCTTTTCCTTTTGTTCATTTCTAAAATTGAAATGTAAGCAAACTAGTTTATATCTTGATCTTAAAAAGGTTAAATGTCGAACCGTATTGATTATGCGGCTGCATACTGCAATATTGCCAAGTTCTTCCATCTATCTATTTTATTTTGGTTCGTTTAATTACTTCCGTTGCTATTTGCAACACTTTAAAATGGTTTGCGTGTGGCTTGCCTTAATTTATGTTACACAAGTCTGCACAAGTTCGTGAAGGCTTTAAATATTTAGTATATAAGGTGGAACAAAAAATAAAAAAAATAAATATTTTCGGTATTTCAAGGTCATTTTCAATTCAATCTACTTTATGCAATACACAACCCTGAGCTTATAAGTTTATCATAAACATGAAGAACCTTTTCAAACAAAAAACAAAAAAAAAAAGCCTTATAGATCAATAAAATTGTGTTGATGGATTTTTTCAATAATTATGATTCTGATTAAAGAATGGAAAACTTGAGTATAATAATAATAAAATCAATCAAAGGAAAATAAGTGAAGACATAAAAAGTCCTTAATGCAAGAATACTAAGTTTCACAAATTCACGCTATTTACCCTTCATGTTAATAGCCTTCCCCTTACCTCTTAAACAAGAGTAAATATTCGCTGTTACACAATGTTCGATATTTTTATGAGAATTTTGTGCATATCAATTCCTCAACATTTTCTTAAAAGTTTCTTTTCCTGTTCGTTCGTTACACTCCCCGTGAGTTGGTTGCGGCAGCAACAAAGAAATCCCACGAGATTTCAATAAAAACGGCAACTTTGTTTTTACATATATTGCACCATTATCAACTCGAAACTCTTTGCTTTATCTTGTATAAGCTCATCATCATTCCATTGCAATATCCTGGCTAAAATAAAAATCGTATTATACACACATACTGTACAATATAACTGCAAGGCATACCTTGGTGCGTAAGTAGTGTTCAGGCTATATATATATTTAAGTACGTATATGCAAGAGTTTATTGCAAATTTATAAAAATCGTTTTCATGCAAAGGTCACAATTCCATATTACATGTGTGGCCACAATAATATTTTTGATAATTCGCTTATAAAATATATTTTATATACTTTCACAAACCTTTGTCCTCTGACTTAATTGCTTTAAGTACTTCATCTTATATCGATAAATTTTGTCAATAACATGAAAATTGGCTAAATTGGTTGGAAATTGTTTAAGTATCCATTGTTGGTGCAGAAAATCACTTTTATTATAACCGTTTTATGTGTGTACTCCTAGTACATTTACTTAGGGTAAACATTTGAAATGCGTAGAATGAGACGGCAGAAAGAGATCCTACATCCTACATATATGCATTTTTGTTCAGTACTAAAATTCTGAATTGATTTAATCGTGACTGTTTGTCCGAGTGGGGAAAACTCTGCCCCAATTGATATATTAAGGCATAGATTCTAATGTTAATAGTGTTGGGCAAAATAGATCAAATCGGCAGAGCCCAACACGCCCACAGGATGCTAAAAACTAAATATAGAATCATGAAACTTTAACATTTTTCATCAGCTGCTTAAATTTGTACATTCAAACAATTTTATCTTTTAACTCCAATCTTTATCTTCACTCTCATATTCATTTATGGCCATTTAATTAATTTCGAGTCAAGTAATTCTTTCAATCTGTTGAAAGTTATTCAAAAAATTGCATTAAATCAAAGTTCAATTTGCTCGCCCCGTTATAGGGAGATTCTTGGCAACTGATTATCTATCCAATAGGGGAAATCCTTATCATATGATTACCCTGTTACGTGGGAAAAGCATTAATCATTGAAATCAGCCAAAGTAAGGTGATCAGCCACTAGCAGGATTATTAAGGCCGAAGACGAAACAATAGACCGCCACAACTCCTCGGGTTGTTGGAGTTAAAAGATTGTTGATCAGAGTACATGGCGTATTCAGGTATTATTTTAAAAATATTGGTACTTGGGACACAAAAGTTTCTAGGTTATGTATTGCCATGGCATCGAGACACCGGAACGCCAAAAACGCATATGACTATTTACAATCTTCAAGCTCATCACAACAACTTTTACTTTCATGATAGACTTTTTAACTGTCGGTGGGTTAGCATTCCAAAGCGAAGAGCGGCCTCAAATTACAGTTAATAACCCTTGTTTTTCAGCTCTTGAACCTATGCCGCAGGCAGAGTTTACTAAGATCAAGTGTACCGAAGGGATCTGAAGATATTCTCTGTAAATATTCTACTACTGGCGCACTTAAGAAACAGTCCAAAAAATCTCTTTAACTGTATTACAATCGCAAAACTTCTACAATAAGAAACTCGAACAATAGACTCAACAAAGTTCAAAGTCCATGAGACTCATATTACAAGCTGTATATCCAGTGAATGGAATCGATTAAAAAGCGAGTAAGATTTAGTTATAACTTAACTAGTTTCCTTTTAAAATATTGTCTATGACTGCGGGTATGTGTTAAGTGTTTGTCCTTTTCTCGTTTAGTAAAATGTGAAAGTATCAAATTTAAGTACGAAAATAAACTAAAAAGTGTAAAAAAGAAGTGCTCCTGTGTAGATGTGCGTGTTGTGTTTTTCCACATAGTTGAAATTCAAAAATTTTTAACACTCCTCTATATCACAATGTGTTCTAAAATTGTGACAATAGAGCGTTGTTGTACTTGGATATAGTATACGCGTACACTAAAAATAGTAGTTGTACCTTTTTGTTTATATGCCCCGTGACCTTTGTTGCACTGTTATCATTTTTGTTTTACGTAAAACCATAAACGTTTCGCTACATACAGTAAATATAGTTTATGAGTTTAATTGAGTTTCCCTTCCTGACATATGAGACAACGCCATGAACAATTTTCAAATAATTTGTATCGAGTGTTTTTGACTTCTTCATGGAAGCATGCGTTCTTTTTTATACTTTGGCTTGGCATACTAATAGTCTATTATTCAGAATTCATTCAAATATTTTAACTATGACTCATGCTTACATGAAATGGTCAACAGTGTCAACTTTGTAAAGTTCAATTGTTTATTCAATGCTAAGGGCGGGTTCAAATTTCCGGTTAATTTTAAAAAATCTTTCATCTCTCAACTTACACAATCCAAATGAGAATTCTATATCCCTACTATGGAACACTAAAGCAAAAATTTTAGCATTTTATATGGCATCACATTTTTCATAGCGAAAGTACCGTAATAGCAATTTCACAAGAAGGTGACCATAGTTTCCATTGCTATCGAAAACATGGTGTCATTTATTTAAGATTCATAGTACGGATAACTTTTGTCGATTTGTGAAAAAAAACAATTAAAAAAACTTTCGAGTTTGTAAAAGGAAAAGAAAGTTTTGTTTCATTAAGACAATGCACCAGTTCCTCCAACCCGGCAGTAGCCAAAATAAAAGAGTTTAAATTCTAAATATTTTCTTTATGCACCATTTTAGCCAAATATATGTTAGTTCCCTCGCTTGAGTTTCTTTTAACTTAAACTTATATTTAATAATAATGCTGATTTTCGTCGACTATGAAGTTGAGTATATTCGACGAAAACCAGGAGATTTTTAACAATCAAGTCAAACCGATTGTTTGACCACAACAGGAACATTGCGGTGTAGTAGTGTAATGATTCAATGACCAAAAGATGTAAGAAGAATAGGAAAATATAAAGAAAGATGTTCATTTCGAACTAAGTAAATGAGTTTATGTCAAGAATAATGTTGGGGCGTTTTTTTATTTTCAAAAACAAAAAAATGGTCAAAAGCCACGCCCATAATCGACAAAAATCTATTTATCTGCCACAACAATTGAGCCATAACATTAACATTTGGTGCAATTATTTATAATGATCCCATCCATTGATGTACCAAAAATGAACATGGCTGGATAACAAATCTGCCCATAATCGACAAAAATCTACAAAAATTTATCTTTCGTGTTAAAATTGAAACAAAAGAAAAGAAAAACAAAAAACCATACGCAGAGTAGAACTTGACTTACAAGCTGATACGTAATACATGCACTGTTAGAGGGCGTAATCAAACATCTGCCACGCCCACCCTTTGTAAGTAAATGTGAAGGATATTAAAGAGTTGATATAAGCCAAATTTAATTTTCTAACTTGCTTAAACCAAGTTAATCCCTTTGGGCTACGGACGGCTCATGTGTTTGATTCAAAAAGCACGGAATGTATATATCGCGTTATAGGAGGTTCTACATTGCATTGCTTAGATAACATTTCTATATTTTCACAAAGTAAATATTTTATTTTGTTACATTCGTTTATTAGAGAGGATACGCGCAACGAGGTAAGTAGCTCATTAGAAGTGCTTCAAATACACGACAGCGAATGCTTAATGGGGATGTTTTAGAATTATTAAATTATATATAATAGAAGTAAACAATTTACCGATATTCATATGAAGCAAAGCGATGCATTGAAGGAGATAAAATTGTATAAATGGTGTTAACAATTCAAGGTTAACATGGTTTCCTTTCCTACCTATTTTTAGACACACACCACAGCCACAACCACAGCATCTGTGAATGAGACTGCAATACCAAGTATGAGTTATCTGGGATGATGACGAAGAAGAAGAATTGAGGAAGCTTCTTTAGCCTCGAGAGAGCAAATTGATGAGTTTGCCATTTAAAGAAAATAAACAAATGTTATAAAACATAGTGAGAGGGAGAAAGAGGAAAAGAAAAGACGAAAACCAAATGTACACTACAGAGCACAGAGCAGAGTGCATTTTAACAAGAGATTGTTCTTATGCTTCGAACACCATTGGCAAGTTTCTTGATAAGCTTAGAAAGGGTCAATAAGTCGCAGCGTTGGTAAAGTAATCGGACTGGTTGGTATGGTATGGTTACTGACACGGCATTGACTTAACCGATTGTTTATAATAGAGCTGCTGGTGTGAACAATTTTTAAAATCTCTAAACCTCTAAACATTTCTTGCTTACAACTGTTAATTATGAAATAAAAGTAACGTGAGTCTGTAGCATAAAGTCTTGTCAACAGCAAGGAATTGTTTAAAAAACGATTTAATCAGCAAATTAAATTTTATTCAAAGAGATATAAAAAAGCAGTTTCCAAGGAATATGGAAGATGTTGTCTGCAATAGTGCTGCACCACCCAAGAAGAGTTCAACAACACTTTCAATGGACAGGGCGGCATTTCTCTTATTGCGCGTTAAAAAGGCATTCAAAAGAAAGCGTCAACAACGCAAAGACAAACAGTAAGTTTATATGTATGTGTGCACTTATGACTCTTTATGAGATTTTACAAATGTTCAGTCGTGATTTGTAACGTAATGCAAGGGAGGGTAACTCTTATATGACTTCAACTCATTCGACTTTTCATTTTTCATTTTTATATATCATAAAAAACAATACTCAAGCAGCTCCTTAAAGGCTGCAGTGAATTAAATTTTTTTATGGATACAAAGCAATGAGTGCGCGAATTAGTTACTGTGGAATACACTCAAGGATAAATTAAATGAATGGCAATCTCTGCTTTCATTTGCGTCACATGCGTCAGAAGAGGATGTATATGTTTATACTTTAATTTATTTAAATTGAATATGTGTGAAATTGATTTCTGTTGAGGATTTAATCTCATTTGCATCTGTCATGTCATATGCAGCAAAATCTCGCATAATATTAAAGGATAATATATTCAAGTGGTAGTTGTTTGTTTACACGTGCATGTACATTATAATTTCATTGTTAAATTGCCGCTTATTCAAGTAAATATTTCCGTTTGGATTTTATATTTAAGTTGGCTGTTATGTTGAAAGAGAGACTTTGCCTGTGAGTTGAATTTATTTTTTTTTAAATCCTGCACATTACTTGGCATTCCAACAGTCAGAAGGGATTATTAGTGACCCAAAAATAATATATACCTCTTCATTTTAATTAAACTGAGTCCATCTAAGCTTGTCTACTCACATGTCTGTACGTCCCTCTTTTGTTGCAACATTTATGTATGCAACAAAATAAGGTAATTGGCTAAAATTCTTGCATTCTCTCTTTATGTAAGTAGTTTCCTACATAAAATAACTAAATAGCATAAAAAAAACTTTCTTTTGTCTGTACGTCCGCCTTGTGTTACAACGCTTATGTATGCAACAAAATAAGGTAATTGGCTAAAATTCTTGAATTCTCCATTTACGAAAGTACTTTTCTATACAAAATAAGTAAATAGCATTATCATAATCTAAAGAAAAACTTTTTTGTCTGTATGTCCCTCTTTGATTACAATAATAACGATCGCAAAAATCAAGATATTGAACTTAAATTTGATCTTCTCACTTTACTGACATGCAAGCCTATTTAAAATACTTCCTAACCACGCTTTCTTTGGCTGAAAAATTTCACACGATCTCAAAAATAATCCAATGGAAATAAAATTTTGCTTAAAATTATTTGCATATTTACTTACAATGACATATAGAATTAGCGGGGATGGCTATGTCTTTAATAAAAGAAAAAAATTCTTTAAAAGTTGAGCCATAACTCATAATGAAAAGTACTTGTTATTTAATAAAATTGTCCTTCTGTCCGTTAAGGTTTAATAGGGATTAAATTCTTCATAAAAAAACTTCTCTTTTTAACAAAATCATTTCTTACATCCTTTTTAAAACTAACTTCCGGATGCATAGTTATTTGCGAAATTTCATCTTCTTAAAAAAAATTTAGAGAAATAAGTGAATGTTGTACAAATATTACGTGGTTAGGCAATATTTTTATTTAAGGAGGTAGACAGAGGGTTGACTTTGCAACTCCTTCCCATTCAAATTACGTCCAACTTTCTCTGCAAACTTGGTATAAATTTAAACTTGGTATACTCCTAAACTTATGTGGAGGATATAAAAATAAATAATTTTACAACTATTTTTTAGAATATTTTTCAACAACAATTCTATGAAGTTATCTGTGAGAATGCCTTTGGTTATTGTTTACTCACAATTTAAACAAATTTTTACTGTTTCACAATAGATTCTGCACGAAAGTTATAAACGTTGTGGAATATAGTAAGAATACACCTTCAGGTGAAGAATTTTTTTCACTTTTTCTCTATAAATATATGCAATAAGAGCAGAACTAGTATACTAGTTATAATAATGAAATTTTCTAAGGAATTATGCTTTAGTTTATGTGGTTTTGGTGGAAATCTTCACATAAACTTAACACTGAAATATTATCACGCCACTCACATGTAATTCCTATTTATGCTATTGTGCTATGATTTTCGACAGTTAACAATTTTCGCCTTGATATTTCATATGTATTGCAAATGAACTTCATTTCTTAAATGTTAACAGTTAAGGCGTCTTTATCACGTTTGAATGTTCAAGTGTTTAAGCTTTTCCAGGAAAACATTCCGCTTGTGAACTTCTCTATGCAGTAAACGTTGTGGTACATGTTTGCTTAATTAACCTCTTCTCAACACATTTATGACATTTCCAAAGAAAAACACTTATTAACAAAAATTTAAGTAAGTATGTACATACTTGCAGATGTACGACTTTAGCATATTTGATTATAAACATACGCGCGCTATTTAAACAGTTGTAGTTATATATAACATGCTTTTTTTCACCACAAAACTATTCTTAATGGTTTTGGAAAAAGTAATTTTTATGTGTCTCCGTATAAGACAGAAAATCACACGCATAAGGGGCTTCTTTTAATTATATTTTATAACTTTCTGGATACAGTATAAACGACATTTCTCCAACGGTAAACAACACGATTAATGGAAAAACCATATCTTTGGTATATTTAGCTTGATGGTAATTTTAGGTAACCATCTCTTTAGAATTCTGGTTACCGCATATGAATAAATTTTTATGTGAAACAATAATTCGTGTTTCTTTTCTACTTTAACAAGAACTAAAAATTGTAAAACTTGAATTCAAAATTTGAACTATTTTATGCTTTCTTATTCTACTTCAATTAAAAATTATAATCCTACTTCTATTACTTCTAAAGGGTGTTTTTTTAAGAGGTTGCTATTCTAAAATTTAAATAAAACACATGAATGAAGTAGCCAATTTTAGTAATCAAGTGGCGTCAAATCGCATGAACGCGGAGGCCAATTCACCGGTCCATTTCTTAAAATAATGTTGTCAATCAAATGTCTCTTAAATAAATCGATTGTTTCGGTGGCAGTATGGCAAGTGGCAGCGTCCTCTTCAAACCATTTTTCGTCCACATCCATATCTTGAAGATTTGGCAACAAAAATTCATTAATCATTGTCCTGTATCGATTTTCATTGACGGTAACGCATTGTAATTCCACCAGCCCATAAACCGCACCAAACAGTACATTTATCGGGATGCATGGATTATCTTTACTCAAAATAATTGTTGACGTATCCATTCAGCCAAAAATGCACTTCATCACTGAAGAGATTATGTGCAACATAAAATTCACGAAGTGCTCTATAAAAACTTTTAATTGAACACTGATTTTGAAATAAATTTCCATGACTTGAAAGCGTTGTTCTGAAGTTAACCCATTCGTGATGATTGGCCTAACAATGCTGAGTAGAAACGTCACTTGGAAGTGTCAAAACAACTGTCAGAGAACAGAGTAATTCCTATTTAAAAAACGTCCTATACTTGACTATGGTCTAAACGCTCTTTTCCAACAACATCTGAATTTAAAAACTTATGAAGAAATATGTGAATTAAAATAGTTAAATTGTTTGTTTTTTTAATGGATACAAATACGCTATTTATATACTTTATAAAAAATTTCTAAGGCTTCCGGAAGCCACATTACCAACCTCAAGGTGGTGTAATCAATGTAATGAATAACAAAACTGTTATTATGTAAATATTTTATAAAGTGATTGCTTTCCTTATTCAATCTTTAATTTTTATGAAGATAAACAAGTATTTATAACAATTTTCGGCAACTGCTTGAGTATTGTATTATAGTATACTCGTATATAAATATAAATGTTTGTAACTGTACATTCAAGTTTATTTTATAAGTTTTATTTATTATTTATTATTCCTTCCACGTCAATTATTTTTAATGCAATTTATCGTTTTATAAATATTGACCACAATATATTTTTTACTTTTCCCTCCGGAAGTAATTTTGTATCATTTGGGGCATTTTCTAACAAATAATGGTTTTGCTAAAACATTTTGTATAAATTTCTTCGTTTTTTATTTTTATTTTTTATTGGCACTCTCACAGATGCTACAATTGAGATATTAAGCTAACCTTTGATTTTGACTACAGTTTGGTATTGAAAGTGAATATGGTTACTTCCACAATGACGATATAAACGGCGAACTCTGGACTTGTGACCCTCTCACGGTCGCATAAATGGAGCTGAAATTTGATATACGTACGAATTTATCTCACATTGAAAATAGGCGAAATCGTCCCCACGGATATGCTCACAATTCGTTGGCTATTGTAGGGTCTCTGACGTCTCCATCTGGGTCTTGGTATATATCATATGTGGAGGGTATAAAAAAAAAAAATCGAAATTAGTTCCTTTTTTTGAACAATCTAACGATTTATAAAAAATGGAAATAGAACAAATCTTTGGGGGATATATTAAAAAGAAGATGTGCGCCTTTTTTAAAGAATAATTTCGATACGATAGCAATGCACTCCATCCGTGTTAATTAATAGCACAGCACAGCATAACATAACTTAAATAGTGAAAGGAAAAAAGTCTCCTAGATGTGACGAACGCCTATAAGCTTTGAACTTATTTTTTAATGACATAAAACTTACATAAAATATTTATAAATAAAGTTTATTTGTACATATGTATATATACTTAAGCAAAATGGGAAAGTTTATAAAGAAAACTTTTAATTAAAAAGATCGAAGAGTAAAATCTTTTTAGTAACATTTTAAGGAAAATATTGTTGCAAACATCACCTTGAAGAAAAGACCTTCTTTTAAAAATGTTTGCAATCTCTAAAATGAACCTTAAACGATGCTATAAAGATCAATTCATGTATAAAGAAGTTTGCGTTATTACAGAGAGCGATTTAGTAACATTTTCTAAATCAATCGATGTCGGTATTTTTATTGTATATTAAAACATTTCCACTTATTGTGTCTTTCAGAGCGCAGGCTATAATTGCGGCAGCGCATGCACACCAAACACGAGCAGCTCGGAAAGTACCACCACCCTTATTGCGTTCACGTACTTTACCTGCAATTATAGTTCCTGGTTTGCCGGTAGTATCATTTCACATCGATAAAACACAACTCCATTTCGGTAATTTGTTGCTATTTGTATTAGAAAGAATTTACGTACAATCAAATGTAAAATTTGAAAGAGAAGAAGTGTAGAAGAGATAGCATTTATTTGCATAATAGTTAGACATGGTTACCTTAAAAGAAATTACTCCAAGGCAGGGTGCAAAGCTTATGAAAAGTTCATGGATGTATGTGTTGAACATCTTAGTAATAATAAGTGGTATAAAAGCGTCCACTTAACAATTTCCATTTAATCCTCTTAACCGTCATTTTTACGCATACTATTATTAATACCCGTTACCCTATACGCGGTATATTCGAATTACAATTAGGTTAGACTTTAGAGCACTCTTAAGTATATAAGAACGGTTATACTTAGGAGGATCATCAACTAAATCTGAATCGTTATTGTCTATATCTGGTCGTCTGTCTTTTGTTGACCCTTAAATAAAATGCTAAGACGAAATTTTGCACAATAATTTTCAATTTCATGCAGATTCCTATTAAAACTAAGACATATTCACCAAGTGCCACGCCCTTTATCAAGTAAAGTCTCTTACAACCACATCAATAAAGTTAAAGTTTAGCATAAATACTTGTATTTAGGTGGATTATTTATGTGATGAAAATGGGTGGAGCGTTAAAAAATATAAAAATCCTTCATGTATTTAAAAGTCTTTGTTAAAAAATAAATAAAAATTCTTAAAAAATTTAAAAATTTTTCTTAAAAAAAATAAAAGTCCTTGTGCAAAAAAAAACTCTCAAGAATTTAAAAATCCTTTAAAAAAATAATATAAATCTTTTAAAAAAATAATAAAAATCCTTCAAGCACTTAAAAGTCCTAGTTCAAAAAAATAAAAATCCTTCAAGAATTTAAAAATCCTTATTTGAAAAAAAAATACTCTTTAAGCATTTTAAAGTCTGTTCAAAAAAGTAATAAAAATCCTTATTCAACGCTGAATGTTTTTTTTAGTGCAGTGTGTAAAAATGATTTATTATGTAAAAAATACATTTTTATACATTTGACTTGAGCTTGATTAAAATTTTTACTTGTTTTATATAAAAAAATCACTTGAACAATAAACAACTGAACAAAAATGAAGATGAAAACATTGCTGCTACGAAATCAACAAATCGCGTTGAACCGCGTTGGTCATTATTAACACGTAACCCTGCAACGGCAGCAATATGTTGCAGTAATAATAACAATAACAATAACAACAACACCAACTATACAAACTTCAACAACAATACATTGAGTGTGAAATCACTCAACTTGCCCAAGGATGATGTTACGCTGGCTTATCGTCGCAAGTCCTCAGGTAGCACACCACATTCGGTTGGCATAACACCGACGGCTAACCATTACCCTGACGGAGGTCGGACACCAGATACTGCTGTTGCTGCATCGTCACATAACGCCACCATCACCACCACCACCCTAGTGCGTACGCCTTCGACCTTAGATGAATTGGCGTGTTATGGAGCTGATGGCTCCGTATTGTTGAGGTGAGTGTGTAAACAATGCTGAGATTTAAATTCCAATTTAATACAAACACACATGTTGTTACATGTCATTTAAAAACAATATAAATACAATAGAATACCGGTGCCCGAGGTGGTGGCAGCACATGCTTATCAGATGACAACCAAATCATCGCGCCCTGGCGGCAGTGATAGTTTTAGCAATAATTACGTTGACAGCAATGTTGTGAGCACTACACCCACCTTTGAGGCCAGCCACCATTTAACTACCTGGACCGATTTCAATGCCTCCAAGTTTGACTTATTGTACGAGAACAAAATAAATTCTAGCAGCACGAGCGCTTCAAGCTCAACGGCAACAATTTCTAATAGCAATTCATCAAATTTAGCTCTTACGAGGCGGTTTGCTAAATTACTGCATCAGTCGAGCGGCAGTATGGGATTAAAATCACAACAACAGCAACAAACAGAAAACATACAACCCCCGCGAACAGTTAAACTTGACAACACAGACAACAACTTTTTAACACTTTTGACAGCATCCACTTGTTATAATGATGAAGCACCGCGGCGTCTCTCTTGGGAGAGGTAAGTAATAGTTAAAATCCGTTCCACAAACGGGTTCATAGACAACCAACAAAAAAAGAAAAAAAAAAGAAAAAAAGAAAAAGAAAAATATGCTAAAGAGAGGAAGAGATAAATTTATTGGTTGTTGTGCTCTTAATAAAATGATAAACATTGGCAACATATTTGAGCTGTTCATTGCATAGCGTTAGATATCCTTTTTAGCATTAGCATATAAATGCCACAATCCTGTTCCTATAAAAGGAAGAGTATAAAATACATTTAATACGTACTTCCCCGAATGGTTAGAATTTTGAATTCATTTATACGCTAAAACGTCCATATGTTGCTGAAAAACTGAAAAACAAACTAGTTGGCATCTTATTTATGGATATTAAGCACATACGGATGCATTTTTATTATTCTGCAGAAGTAAAATATTAAAATATGTTAATAGAGCAAAAGAATCGTTATAACGTACCCTCACACATACACACCATGCTTTAAACTGTACAATAATGTAAAGTAATATAAACACACACACACACACACACACACACACACACACATTCACATACACATTTAAGAAGATTGTAACTTTGACAACGTTCACAGTTAAGTGTAAAAACAAAATATGGAAAAAAATTTATCTTGACAAGAAGCGAAACTGACAACGAGTTATGAATGTTAAATTTTCTCTATCATCATAAACATCAAAATCGTACCGTTGTATGTAAAACTGCACACAATGTAAGTGCATTACCACACACATGCACATGCATACATATGTGCTATAAACATCCCATTGCAGTTATTTACAAATACTTACGCACCCGGAGGTTATTCTAGTGTATTGAATAAAAACAAAAGCAGAAAACTTACATTTGGCTTAAGGGAAATTTTAAACACCCTGTATGTTTGTACACATATTGTGGGCATGGCAGGTAACTAATTATGGTGCCTTAGGTGAGATTGAAAACTTAAAAGGCTTTGTTTTTAATTTGTAGGCGTGTATGTTGTTTAACCACGCCTATTTATACTTTGTATCGCTTATGGCAAAATATATATTAAGTTTGTGCGGATGTTTGTAACTCTTAAAAGGCAAATGTTCAATTATATCGATTGATTGAGAATCAAACAAGTTAAAATATTATAGTCGGTCAAGCCTGACCATCAAATACCCTACCCCACTTGATATATTATTTCTTTGAAAAATGAAAAGTTTTATTTTCAAAAATTTCAATATCATACAAATGAAATGGACCGAATTGGACCATTTTTAGAATCTCTCCCCATATGAGGTCCTATTATTTTTTGAGATATTTCGATAAAATTTAGTACAAGAACATGTATTGGCCCAAAGAGGAACCCTATTGAAAATGGACCGGATCGGATCATTTTTAGAATCTCTCCCCATATAACGTCCTTTTATATGTAATGGAAGTCCTTATATGACAAAAAATCTGAACTCTTGATATTTTTAGACAAAATTTTGTAAAGAATAGTCAAACGGTCTAATATTTGGCTGTGCCAAATTTGGATACGATCGGACCATTGCTAGAACTCCTTTCCATATAATTATATTTTACGAAGAGATACTTACATAGCAGTACCTCGCGTATACGGACACACAACAGCTGATAGGTAGATTTGCGACGTTTATGGGTGTGGCTTTTAAAAAAAATTTGATTCAATGTGATAAATCTGGACGCGCGGACGGTGTTCAAAAATACACTTTTACCGAATGTTGCAAAGGGAATGACAAACTTAGTACACCCTTCATTTTATGCAGAGGTTATAACAAAGACAAAAATGCTATAAAACACAAACCTTTTGGTAAGCTTCTGTTCGATGATGCAAACAGTCACACATACGTACACTTAAGAAAGTTTATTATTTAACATGTAAAAAAAAAAAAGAAAAGTAAAATACTCGAAGCGTATGGTGTGCATACATAAGCATTTGTAAGGACCAGATCCTTGTAACATATTGAACATGTTGGAACTTGCCTCAATCATTTAACTTGAACACACAACATCTATGCAAATAGCACATATGCCGAGTGGCTTAGAATACATATAGAGGAAAAGGAACATGGAAGAAGATAGTTTCATATAATCTTCTTTGGCTAGTAATAAAGTTGTAGTAGCATACAATCTGCTACAAATATTTTAATTGAATTGTTAGTAAGGTTGTGGACAAATTGAGCCAAGATTTTATCCCATAAGCTTTGAATAATATTTCCGTTCGTAAATAAAGCCTTCTCCGTATCAACACTCATTATTTCTGATCCTCTCTGGTGTTTTTAGAAATGTTCGTGAATAAAGCTCTTGGCAAAGTCCTAAAGCATAAACGCGTTCACGTTAAATTCCCAATTAGTTTGAATTAAGAGCTGTTTATGCTCTAACTTGACTCTAACTTCAGAGGCTAGGTCGAAAGTATGACAATATTTTAGCTAAGATAGCAGCTGGGTTGATATAGTACAAAAAAAGAGTCGAAAGTCCCATGGGGGAACCGAGCATTCCATGTACTGTATAAAATTGGTGTATAAAACTGATGCTTTCTTTCGTAAATGGTTAAATATCAGGACAAGGCTGTAACTGGTCAATAATATTATTGCTATATATCATCATATGTAGGGGATATATATAACTTTCTCAAAACCAAAAGGAGGCTTCGGAGATTCTACAAAGTGTATATATTCTGAATTAACATTGAATACTGAGTCGATCCAGCCATATCTGTCTTTCCGTCCGATTGTGATTATGATTAATCACTGTTCTGGTCGATTCAATTCTGATATCGTTTCCAAACTTGGCAGAAGTGCTGGTAGTAATCATACGGTATTGAAATTAGGTACAACTGGTCAAGCAACACGCCAACAATGCAACCAAAACTAAAGAGGTCTTCCCAAGACACTTCGTGAAATATCATTATATACAGAATGGTTCTAAAAATGGTTCGATCGGGTCCAAATTTGACCAATTATTAAACCAATTAACTATTATTCAGAAAATTTGTCAAAAAAAATTTAAAATCCCGATTTTTTGTTAAATAAAATCTTCCATTATAATGAGATTCTTTCTGTAAGTCCAGGCCAGTAAGCGGTTCAAGGTATAAAAAGCTAATTATAAATACATTCCAAATAAGAAGAGTGCTACATTACCTTGGTTAGCTCTTAACTCTACCTGATTTACGCAATAACCACAGAAGAGAAAAACTATGTACAATTCATGCTTCCAATTTAAGTCAATAAGGACCCGAAGCAATATTTTTACATTACATTACTGGCACCGTGACATTTACGATTTTAATTTTGTTAGTTAAGTATGTTTTCTCTCTTCATGTCTCAACATCGACGTGATACTACCTGTAAGGTTGGTATAAAGCGGGATTGCATAGCAATCAAACGATGACAGTTGAAAATTTTACATGCTATAGAAAGGGATAAAAAGAGTAAATGAAGAAGCATAGGACACAGTTATGCGATAACTTGTTCATGCGGTATGCCTTCGATAGTTCATAATTTCATTTCATTTCATTTTTATACCCTACACATAAGATGGGAGTATACTAAGTATGTCATTGAATTTGCACACCCAGAAGGAGATGTTAAAGACTTGGAAAAATCAGTCAAGAGCCACGCCCACAATCAACAGAAATTTATTTATTTGCCAGTTGAATTTTGGCATCTATATTTATCCCATCTGCAAAAAATGGGCGTGGTCGGATAACAGATGCTCTTACAATTTACAAAAAAAAAAACTTTAAAGCATACAACTCGACTGGTAAGTTGATACACACTTGGTCTGCCACGCCCACCATTTGTTTGTACATGTGGAGGGTATTTAAGATGTGCCTTACGCCAAATATGTTGTTTTAAATTGTTTTGTTATGTTTCTGCTTTAGACGTAAAGATAGCAGCGCTTTACAACGTTCCGCCAGCATTGATTCGTTTGCGGAAGTAGTTTGGAGTGATTCACCCCAGCCAGCATTGGAAATACCAAAATCACTGGTGGCTCCCTTTAGCAAGCGACCCTCAGCTAGCAGTTTGTACAGCTCATGCAGTTCAACAGCTCAAAGCATTCAAGTGAATGTTAATTATATTTCTGGTGCAGGTTTGGATTTGAGTGGTGGCAACAGTGGCAATGGCACTAGTATCGCAAGTAGCAGTGGCAACAATCGACGTGAAAGCTTATTAAGTCCATCAGCAACCAGGCGTAATAAACTGACAAGAGTTGTTAATGGTAAGTTTTTAAGAGAATTCGTTTGTTTTACTTTACAAAGCGTACAATATTTAGGTAGGTTACACGAAGGAAATTACTACGTGCATTATATTATTTTAGCGGATATTAAAATTCTTGAGTAATAGAGAGTGCATGCCGTTAAATAGATAACAAGCCAGTAAATCATTGTGAAAGTTGCCAAAAAGTGTTTTTTTTAAACAAACAGCAGAACTTTTTAAATATATTTTGTTATACACTTGGGCTATATTTGTCATTTAATTTAGTTGATGTGTTTGTTAGTTTTCTAAAATTATAAAACTATTTTCATTTAATTCAATTGTTATGATGAAATAATTAAATCGAATCCCATTATTTGTTTGTTTTTTAAATGCATTGTTTGTTAAATCGATTATATGTACTATGTATGTGCCCCAAAACGAAACTGATAGATTTAAAAAAATCGTACTTAATTAAGTATAATTTAGGGAGGCTTAAGAAAGACTCAATTCCATCAACACATCGGTTTAGTGTCTTTAAGGGATATTATTTTATATATATATATATATGTTTTTTGGGGAAAATGAAAAATATTAAATTTTTTTCAATTATATATTTATTATGTAACATTATTATTTATAAATATATTGTTTAATTTTCTGTATAAAAATTCTTTTTTAAATCAATTTTTGTTTAAAAGTATTACTATCAAGTATTAGTATTAATTAAATATTTTTTTATGTGATGTATAAGAGAAGATTTAATAAAATGTAAAAAAAAAGAAAACAATTTTAAAAAAGTTTTAATTTTATAGTCGGATACACCAGCATATTATTTTTTTTAACTAAAACTTTTCTAATTCGTCTAAGCTAAATATAACATTTTTGCTTGTTACAACTAAGGCGTAGACGCTACTTATATCACCTTAGGCATGAAAATGGAAAAAATTTAAACTAAGTAACGATCATTTTTAATGATTAAATGTGTTAATAATACCGTGTCTCATGTATATTGGAAAAGAACTGGGCAAAGTGCGTATGTGTGTATATATACACATACCCACATAATTTAATTTATGGAGAACTATACGAACGCACACACACACACACACAAACACAGTATACATTATTCAAAACTAACGCGCTCTTATTAGGCGCGAACACTGGCTGAGTCGTAGTCAGTCAGCCATACATACAAAGCCCACCAGTTAACCTGTAACTCTGAGCAAAGTTTATGAGCAGTCAGTCAGCTCTTGCTTTAGTCAGTTAGTTAGTAAGTGAACGACGTTAGCTGTTGCGGCAACAAGTACGCGTAAATAGAAAAAATAAATGTAAAAATAAAAAAAAAATTAGAAAAATACACTAAATGTACGTTAAAGAGTGAGAAAATTTGATGAAAATCTTAAATCAATTAATGAAAAATACAAACAGAGTGGAAAAATTAATTTCAATAATCTAAAACAAAGAATTAAACACAGTGTTAGTATATGCGGGTATTGTGGACCTTTTGAAAATGCCTCAAACGAGTCTGTTTTAGTGAGCTAGCTGTTGCTTTATTTTACTTTTTACGTGTTTGTGTAACCAGAAGTAGAACGAACAGTAAGCCATAAAAGACGATCGGTTCGAAATGTGGTTTTACCTGTTCGCTAAGAGATAGAGAGAGCGAAAGTGAGCACTAGGAAAAGTGACTACATTTTCGGGCATTTTATTATAATGAGAAGCACCAGGAAAATGTTAAGTTAAGAGAGACATTTAGTTTTATGTTGCAATACATTAAAGTAGAGTTACAGAGCTGTTCTTTACATAGATTGTGTTTACACAACAATTCCCCAAAAACCTTTAACAGTTGACTGAATGTGAGTTAAACTAAAAGTTGAAATTTTATTCTTTTTTTTTCTTTGAAGTTTACTAATTACATACACGCACACACACACAAACGAGTATGTTAAGAAATATGAATAAATCTTGAGAAAATGTAGTTAGTTAAACAAACAAATAACAAGTAAACAAGTGCAAATGGTATTATAGGCTATTCCCCAACATTTAATACCCTACACTTAGTTCCACAAATTATCTTACAACTGGTTTAGTTCAAATAAGTAGCGAGGCATTGTATAAAATAGATTACTTCCTGAAATACTGTTATGTGAAAAGAGGTTCCAAAAGTGGTTCGATCCAGTCCAAATTGGACATAGCTAATTTTTAAGCCAATTAACTAATCTGCACGAAATTTTGTAAGAAAATATTTAGAATTCCGAAGACTTCCTTTCAAATAAGGCCTTGGTCCAAAACATGTCCCTGTATTAAATCTTATTTTAAATCTTATCTTAAATAATGTGATCTGTAGCTTGAAAATTTATAATTTTTACATGGACACACCGACGACAACTTTCACACTAAAGTTTTAAAGCTTATAAATAGGTTTTTGTCGATTGGGGGCATGGCTCTTATACGCTTTCGTTTAATTTGGACATTAACATAAATATAGAAGCAAATGCTGGTAAGAAATATCAAAATTAAATTATGAATCAAAATTTACACCTGCCAATGGACATGTAAACATGGCTAGATCGATGTTGCATTTGAATATTGATCATGAATATATATATGTGGTTATCTATCCAAAGCATTTCTTCAATGTTACAAATCGAATGACTCGCATCATCATACATGTAGAATGTAAAAATGTTTAATTGCTTCGTTATGGTTACAATAAAGTCTTCGAAGTTGTTTTCGTAATATTTTCACATAATTTAATAAAACATTCATGCTATCACATGTTATGTATGGAGATTGCGTTGATATTATGTGGGTGAAAACAACATAAATTTTCATTTACATACTCACCTACACGAACCCAACTCATGAACAATGGCCGCACATTAAAGGTTAATGTGTACTTTTCCTTTAGTCAAGTTTAATTAAACACAGAGTGAGAAAGAGAGGGAGAGGGAGAGAGAGAGAGAAAGAAAAGAAAATAATTATCGTAATAGGAGTAAAAACATATAAAACTTTACGATACTATTAAAATTTTAAGAGAAATAAGTATTTGGGGAGAAAGTTTTCAATTAATTATAATTGAAGTGACAATTGTTTTTTAGTTTCTGAGGAAAACACGGCAACAACAATGCTTATAAAACGAAAAATAACCAAAACGGCTTAATGCTGAGACACTCAGTAATTCAAATAAAATTCTTGAAATAATGATCTTTGGTAATATATTGTAGATGGTTATAGATTGTGAAAGCGTTGCTTGTGCAAATTATTTCCCTATTACTTTAAGCTTAACAAATGAATATCAGAGAGGAGGGCGTGGTTAATATAGACCATTTCAGAATAAACGCAGACTAATTATAAATTTGGTTAAATCGATTCAGAAGCTGACTTAAGACACTCCTCTCCAATAAACTGCTTAACAAAATGACTTTAAACAATGACGCGATTATTCCAAACAACACCTATCTTTAATTGCTTGTAGTTGCTATGAAATAAACTTTTGATTTCATTTGTCCAACCATTAGCAACTACTACGTTTCAACTTTCTCATCTTACAATGTGATTGTTTTCTAAAGAATCACTCTCACTACGAAATACAATCGTCATCGTATTATGACATGAAAATGTACACATAAACGATCGATTCGATTCGATAACCGTAAAGTGAATAAACTAATAGTAACAGCAACAGCAGCAGCAGCAGCAGCAACTATAATTGCTCTATTAATTCTCTTAATCAACTTAACTATGTAGCGCAAATACCATAAAAGCACCGTTCTCCCTCTCACTCTCTCTAATCAAACGAACGTCAGGTTGGCTTGATTAAAGTAAATATGAAAAGCCGGTTGTAACATGGGTGTGTGTACACACACAGCCACACAAACATGCCAAATACTGTTTTCATCGATGTATGTACATCTAAACGTAAACATGGTAAATAGATATGTCTGTATTGTATGTGCGTGAATACTCATCATTTGTAGTACATGAGGTTCACATTTTTATAGAAAAGTTTTTCATTTCTTGTTGGTTTGCTTCTGTTAGTAACACAACTGATAGATAGATTCATACAAACAAACTTGATACCGAATACAATATACAAGTGAAAAACACTTTGTTTATTTTTACAACAAACAACAAACGTACATGTGTATAAGTGCAAGGAAAAAATGGTTAAAGTTAAAGTGAAAATTTAATGGTGAATGCTGAGCACAAAGCCAAATGCAAAGAAAACATAAATTGAAGTAAAATATAAAACAAAGCATAAACACCGAGAAAATGAGCAGGTAAGCATATTTATAATTGCACTCTCGTACTGTTTACACCGACAAGTATTTAACTACACGTAATTGAGACATTTGGTTTTTTTCTTTTTTACATTTTTCTTAGATTTAAACAAGTAAGGAAAGTAAATTTGGCTGAAGCCAAATCTTAAATATTATCCACCTGCATATGAAATTAGTGGGCGTGGCATAGCTTTTTATTGTTTATATATTATATACTTATTAATAAGTGTAATAAAATTTTACCTTTTGTAGGCTCATATATGAATTTTTGTCAATTGTGGGCGTGGCTTTTAACTGATTTTGCTTAATTTGTAATTGTTTGTACAAAATTTTAGTTTAATATCTCAATAATTTGTGACTGTGAGAATGCCTACAATAGAAAGACGCACGGACGTATGGACGGACGTGCGGAAATCTACTTTTTAGGGTCTCTGACACATTCTATATGCTGCAAGCGGAATGACAAATTTAGTATGTCCTAGAGAGTGTAAAAATTTGCTGTTTGTCTACTTATTATATTATTTCAGTGCGTTAACTTTGATGCAGAATTCGGGGATTTGGGTCACAAGTAGCTTATTATTCAATGGCAATTAAAATAACCTTAGCTAAATATAGACCTTTTACATTATTTGAAAAAGGTGAAATTGTTGATTATAACCCATCATTTAGTGGCCTACACCACTTGATAGTTTTCTTACACCCTTACAAGTGGGTTATTGGACTATATTGCGACACTTCGTGAAATAGCGTGATGTAGAAAGAGGTGTTAAAAATGGTTCGATCGGGTCCCAATTTTGCCTAGACAATTTTTAAGCCAATTAACTATCCTTGACCAAGTTTTGTTAAAAAATTTTAAAAATTGAGAAAAATCGTTCTATAAAAACCTATTATAAATAATAGTCTTACACAGGGAAGAGTATTAAAAATGTGCCAATTTAAACGATTTTCAATAGTTAAAGTCTTTGGGACAAGGTCTGCCCTAATGTCAAATTTCAGTGAAATATTACAAAAAGTGTAGCGAAAAATATACATAGTAATGCAATGGACGGACGCACAGACATGAATAAATCATTTCATCAATGTATGTTTCGCAATAATTTTATGCAACTTAATTTGAAATCTTTTTTTTGTACAATTCTAACAAATAGACAGACAACAGACAGTAAATTGTTAAATTGCTTCAGCACAGGGTGCTAATGAGAAATTTGATGAGTATAAAATAGTTTTAATGATAAAATTGGGCAGCAATAACGCCTCAAATTATGTACATGTTGTAGGTAGTTGTAGTAAAAGATGTAAAATGAAATTGCACGCTATACATCATTTTTATGCAGATTATCAACAAACATGTATTATCTCACCACTTGAATCGTACGTTGACTTGAGCTTGAGCTTGAGTTTATTGTTTTCTTTTTTGTTTATTTATTATTATTTTTTCTCAAGTACGACAGTTATATGGTATATATGTGTGAATGTTAGATGGGTGTGTGTGCGGGTGTGTTTATGTGCCTCGAGGAAATTGCAATTAAGTGAAATGTACTTGTCCGTATATCTGTCTGTCTTCTTGTAAAGGAAACATTAATTTATTTTTCTATTAAGCGCAGTTTTTCTTAAGACGTGCATTCGGCGAAATATTAATTGAACATCAAATGGACAATACAATGAAGGAAAAGCTGTCGTGGGAAAGAACAAAAAGCAATTAGTCTTAAAGTACGAATACGAACAAATGATGAATTATTATATTTCAGCGAAAGATTCATGAACAAAAAAAAAAAAAAATATTTATTCCAAGGAATTTGTACAAAGAAAAATGATCAAAAGTCTTTCTCGTTGTACAGATTTAAAAATAAGTTGCAAGTTGCAATTTAAAAAAAGTGGAGGACTTTTCACATGTAGAACAAAGGACAGAGGTAGGGACTAACGAATGGCTTCGTATATTATTCCATAAAAGAAGACACCTATTATAATTGTAGTCATAAACATCTGCGCTTATACTATACAAAGCTCTACTGAGTTATGTGTACATATAGGAAAAGGTTCCTTTGGAAAGTGGCATGACATTTAATGGCATTGGCCTTACGCCAAATTTCAATATGAGCCTCTCGTAAATATATGGTATGTACGTCATATATGTTGGCGTATACCGCACTTTTGTTCAATATGTAACTTTTTGCGCCCAAAAGCTTTTCATTAACAAGGACGTAAGGACAATGTAAAATTAATTCAAAATTTAACACTTAAATAGAACTATGAGGCTCGTTTCTAGGCGTTACAGACTTTGACAAATTCAAGTCCATTCTATATTTATATGTAAACATAGACGTGGCATATATTATATAATTATGCGGGCTTACCTAATATTCTGTTTCAAATAAAGTGTTTTTATGTGAATCGTAGGCTAACTGTTATCGGATGCAGCCCTTTTTAACTCCATCAATAGATAAAGTTAGTGTGCAAGAAATTTTAAATTTTTTTGGCTTTATGAAGAGATTTTTTTTTAAATTCTTTATTTAATAAAGGGCGAGCCTCGTAACCAGGTATGAAGCGATCACATGTTTTGTCACAAGTTCATAGAACATCTTGAAAATGTCACTCACGGTTAGGTTCCTGATCCTTAGTTTAGGAATTTCCTAAAAGTTTTAGCTCATTAGCTCAAATGTTTGTGATTTTGTGATGATTAGTTCCAATAACAAACAGACACATGGATAACACCTTCCCTGGCGTTGCACAAAAAAAAAAGGGAGAGTATTTGTAACTGAAACATTTTTTCTTATAGTTTTCTTTAGCTCGTGTGACTCCACATATGTCTCACATAAATATTAGATGTTAAAAAGTATGGCTCAACGTATATGCCACGGGGACGGAACGGTGTTTATTTAACGTCATTTTCGATTGCTACTTTACAGCAGCCCTCTATCGATTTTTTTATTGTTAAATTTTTAACATTATACAACCACTGGATTCTTATTGGCGAAACCAGACAAAATGAATTCGAATAACTTTTGCGAACATTTCAATTAAGCAATAGCAACTATTCAATGAGGCTTAAGCGTACAGGGCAGCACATCGTCTTATATTGCAAATTACTGCATGTTTAAAACACAATCATCCTTCAATTTAAGTAATGTTTCTTGCGTCTATTTTATGGTATTAACGTCTATTAATATATATTAATGTTTGTGTAATATTAAAAGCCTTCATGTTCTTGGATCGTAAACATTAAGACTTTGACGACTAGTAATTAATTTGCCTCTTGAGTGCATTCTTGTGTTATGTCCATATAAATATATTGCAGTGGTAAGGTCCTACTTGAAATATAAGAAAAAAACGTTCATGCTCTATCAACAATACACTTGGTGATAAATTTGTCTTAATTTTTAATGGATTTCCTAGTAAAGTGAAGGCTGAAGTTCTACACTAAACTTTCTCTTTGCATATCTTCATTTAACATGACGCCAAGTCTGCAGGGTATAGTGAGAAACGAGAAGATCAATCTTATAGAATATCCATATAATGCTCTGTTACTTTTCTCTCTCTGCACTAAACTCTCTATGAATAAATTAACCAACCCTTGTTAGTCTGTAATAATTACTAAGAGGAGATATATTTTCAAGAAGTAAAAATAAGCGATTTATTAGTTTAGGTCAAATTTTAAGTACCCTTTAGGGATTATGACTAGCAATAATGTGGGCGTGGTTTTAATAAGAAACTTTCAAAATAAATTTTTTGAAAAATATTTCTTTAAAAATAGCGAAAAAATTACCCAAAAATAACATTTAATTATATAGATGTTAAGGTGGGCATGGTCATTCCTCGGTAATGTTTATGCAGCTATAATTACTTCTCCAAAGAACCTTACGTGTAATTTTTTATCATTTATAATAATTTCGGACAAAATATTAGAATATTTGTTTAATTGAAGGCGTGTTCTTTAATCAATTAAGTTTATATTCAATAGCAACCTACTTACCGAGATTACTAATACGGCCACCATAATTGTAGTTGATATTTTTGCAATTGGAAACGGTATGGGGCGGGGTATAGACAGACAGCCGGACATAGATCCTCTTCAATATGACAAAATTGCACAAATACATTTTCTTTGGTCCCTAAAACTTCTTCTTCACTGTTACACTCGCTTTGGAAAACAGTATATACCCAAATGGAAGTTACTTTATAAAAACATATACAACCACGCAGACAAAGTCTCTCCGCATTGCTCTTTGAACACGTACAAATGTAGTCAATCATGAAGGGATGTTATAAAGCAGTTGTCTTTCCATCCATTAAATCAGTTGTATCTCGTTAAAGTTGAGCGTCACATTGCTGTTTTAATCATTAGTAAAAAATTTAACTAAAAAAAAAACAAAAAAATTAAAAAAAACATTATATTATTTAATAGAAAGAGTGATTTAAATAAAATTAGCATCCAAATAAGAAAAGAGGTACAAAATGGAACGTTGCAAAACATTACACAAATACGTCAAACTAAACGATAAAGAAAAACATTCAATTAATAAAACATCATCAAATGTGTTGAAACGGTCACGGTTGCGTTCTTCACTGCGACGTCTTAAATGTCAAATTAAAAAAAATTCATCGCTTATAACGCCACTAACCCTGCAGCAATTAACTACCAATAAAGATTCCATAAAATATCAACAAATGCCTCTAACGTCCAATAATTCAGATAGACAGTTATCAACTAACAATCGAGTTATCAACACAAATGTTTCATGTGATGATATTAATGTTCATGAACAGTGTACCATTGAAGAAATTATGTTAAAGTTGCCCGTGCCTCACAAGGCCTGTAAATTGTTAAATATACCTGAAGCGGAGTATAAAGAATATTCCAATGACCAACAATCGCCAGCAATGTTCTACACAAAGAATGTTTGTGATAGTAAATCTACTATAAATCTATTACAAAGTGGAGGACACTTAGTGAGGAGTGCTCAACTTCATAAGAATTATGCTTCAACACGTTTAAAGACAGCGACCATACGGAAACCAATGCCATACCTGAATAGCAGTACGTGATGTTTGTATTTTTATTCTCTTTTCTGTTATATTCTATGAGACCACAAACAAGTATAAATGTGTACTTGTACTGCGTTTATGAAAAGTTTAAAAGTATTGTATAAAGATAAATATCGTATTATATGATTAAATTTTATTCATTGTGATTGGTTTTATAAGACCAGACATTTATGTATAATTTGCGCTTGCAGCTGGAATGTCTGTTTCTATATGGTTTGGCTCAGAACGATGTTAATTAAAATTATAGTTCTCGAAGGGTTTATTATACCTTCCACATAAGATGGGAGGCATACTATGTTTGTCATTTTGTTTGCAACACTTAGAAGGGGGCGTCAGATACTGTACAAAGTCTATATATTCTTAATCTTTATCAAAAACTGAGTCGATAAAGACATGTATGTCCGTCTGTCCGTATGTCTGTCTGTTGTTTGTTTTGACATTTACAGGCACTTCCAGTTCTTTCCTGCAGATCTCTATTTAAAATGGGCACAATCAGTCAAGACCCATGCCTACAATTCATAAAAATATATATGTGCCACAAAAAGTGACCTATGAACTTGAAATTTGGTTGCCCATATTTACGGTTATCCCAATCATCCAGGTGCCAAAAATGACCGTAGCCGAATAACGGATATGCCCACAATTACACAAGAAATCATATTCTGCGTAAAACTTGATTTACAAGCAGACATTCACTATTAGAGTGCACAATCATAAACCTGCCACGCCCACCGTTGTAGATGTGGAGGATATTTAAGATTTGGCCCAAATCAAATTTAGTTTTCTTATTTGTTTTATATATATAGTGGGTGTGGCATGTCCTTGATTACGCTGCATGTATTTCATGTCAACCAAATGTCGAATTCTGAGTCAAATAAGTTAAATTTGTAAATTCTGGGCGTGTCTCTTATTGCACTACGCTCATTTTGCCAAATTTCAACTTCTTAGGTACATTTTAGTGACTGTAAAATATTTTTGTGGGCCGATTAAATAAAATTTAAATAGAAAATGTTGAAGTATTTATAGAAAACATCAGCTTGAGATATTGAGCGTTCCAACAACAGATACATGGACGCACGAACAGATTCAGATTTTTATGCTGATCAAGAATTTATATACTTTGTAGCATATCCGAAGCTTCTTTCTCCATGTTGCAAATGGAATAACAAACTTAGTAAGCCCTCAGCAATTAGGTGGAATTTATAAAACGATAGAAAAATATGCGCTTTAAAAGTAAGCCAATGAATCCTATTTACCACCAAGGATGCCAAACAATGCCAACAAATACGATTTCTAGTTTTTCTTTCAGCAATTAACCTATTCAAGGAAAAAAGTAAATAAAGAACAAGTGACAAAATGTTAAATTCTATCAGACCCCATCATATGTAACCATCAGTGTCTCATTTGTGTATTATGAATATCCGCACAAGCCTAATGGCTTGTGCAGGCTGACACACAAGTGTAAGGAAGAAGATTGAGAATTGTTCAATGGAACAAAAGTTGACACGAGTACTACTCTATACCTTAAATGAGTTGATAATTTCTGGTACATGAATTCGACACTTCTGCACTTGCTCTGTTAACCAACACAATGCTACTTCTCATCCTCCATTTACTTTCCATATTCAAGGACTGACAAGAATACAACAATAACAAATTTACAACACACACAAACAAGTTGAAAAATCTCAAATAATGGAAATTGTCCTCCGACATTCATTTGCAGGTGTTATAGCATCAATAACAGTGACAGTAACAATAACAAAAGCAAAACCAACACCCAAAACATTGAGATAAAATCATCTAAAAATCTACCAATAAGCAGTTGCTTACGCTCACCAGGTGTGTTATTACGGCAAAAATCATTCCATACGCTCCATGAATTGAAAAAATTTTGCCAAACGAAAGGTTTCGTTCATAAACTTCATTTCGTGCACGATGGTAAGAACATGACTACAACAAACTACCACATTTTATAAGTTTGGGTATTGAGTATGGTGTACCTGTACTCTTGAGAGGCCTCTCCTAAAACTTGCACAAAAATCAACACATATTTTTGTTTTACTAATTTAAAATAATTGTTTGAAAGTTTGGGTTGAAAAGGTTACAATTTGATAGCTTTCAATACATTTCCTTCATATCCAGCAAACTAAAATTATGTGAAACTTTTATTTGACTATAAAATAAAGAGAAAATCTCCTTCATGGCTAAAGTCGACCATTTAATACCCTAAACTTGAAACCTCATCTCTTATGTCATTTTTAGCTCATATGTAGAAATTGATTTCTTGTGGGTGTTGCTAAGGAAATGACATACTTAGTATACCCCTCATCTAGGACATGGATCGGTTTTGAAGTCCCGCCTTTAACATTTGCCATTTCTAATTCAACTATCACGTCCCCTATAAAGTCCAACAGAAGTCAATTTTCCATAAAAGCAAACCTTGGTCTCTGTCACGTAAAAGTCAACTATTAAAATATCGTTATAGGAAGCGTAGTTTTTAAAAATACTATTTCGCGTTTATCCAAAATGTTATGAATTTTGAAATTAATTTTTAAAATTCATATTTTTCGTTGTATAAATCATTTTCATTAATTTATGTTAATAAGTATTGAGAATAATTTAATTCGGTCATAAAGAATCTACTTTTGAAGAAAATCTTGGGCGCGATGGGGTTGCAAATATGATCCGATTTGGTATAAATTTATTGTATACAATTATTAAACTAAAATCTTAAGCTAATCTCGACCAAGTGTTAGTGAAAAATTTTAACATTTGAGAATTTTTTCATGTGCAGACTTCAAAATAAGATATTACCGAGGACGGTACTCTAAACGTAATTCCTTTTCTTATCCATTTTCAATAAAGTTGACCCAACTTATCATTCTATAAAATTTCATCAAAACAATTCTTAAACAATGGCCTGTAATTAGAATACAAATTTACATGGACATGTTTAAATCGATTCAGAAAATGATTCAAAAAAATTTCAGTGGGAACACTTTTACTCAATATATAAATAATTAATAAATATATAAAAACATTCACACAAGCTGTAGTGGTGTGGGGTATAATTCAATTATTTAACGGGTTATCTAATGTTTAGATATAAAAAAAACATTAATTAAATAAACAGATCATTCGATTTCATTGGAATATAATTGTTATTATAACTAAAACTCTTATTTTCCGCCTATTTGTTTTGTATTGGAAAATACTGGCTTATCTACCATTCATACTCGGTATTAATAAAACATTTTCCACGAATCTTTCTTCCATACCCACAGTAACTAAAAGCGTTTAAAAATATGTAATATTTAATGCTTATTGTTTATCAGATAATTCAATAATTTAAAATTGTTTGATACATTTTCACACGATTCAATTTTACAATCGGTGAATAAATATTTAGGTGAAGGTTGTAAGCAAATTGTAATTATTTCATACATTATGTGTAATAAATTATTGTAATTATTCATCATTATCATTTCATAGCATTGGTTATAATCTTTCATTATTTACTAAATTATAATATTTGGATTACCCACAACTTGATCGAATAATATTAAAACGTCTTAACTTATGGCAGCTGGTAAACGAATTTTTATGTATGATACACAAGTTATGTTTTGAAGAAATTTAATAATTGGATCAATTTAAAACAATTTAAACTTTAATTTCACTTCAAAGAATAACAAATGAAAGGAGAAATTTTTGAAAATTAGTCCGATTCGTTTAAAAATTTGGCTTAGGCCAAAGCTTAAATATTCTGCACACCTACAATGTTGGGCGTGGCAAATATATGTATATCGCGCTCTCTAATAGTGTATGTATTACGTATTATCTGCCAAGTCGAGTTTTATGGTGAGTGTAGTTTTTTGTAAACCGTGGGCGTGTCTGTTATTTGACGATGCCCATTTTTGGCACTTCGATGGACGGGATAACTTTATATATGCATACAGAATTTCAAGTTCATAGGTCTATTTTTGTAACAGATATAAAGGTTTTTGTTGATTGTGGGCGTGTCTATTATGCTATCGCGCCCATTTTCGCTCCATTGATGAATAAAGTAATAATACATACCTTAACCAAATTTCAGCTTAATAGCTCAATTATTGTGGTATATAAATAGATTTTTGTCGATTATGGGTGCGGTTTTTAAACGTTTTGGCCAATTTTAAATAACGATCTGCATGCAAAAACTAAAATTGTCTGTACAAAATGTCAACGCCCGTGAGAATGCCAATAACAGATGGACACACGGACACACTTGTCTAGGTCGACTCAGTTTTTGTTGCTGATCAAGAATGTATGACGCTTTCTTCTCGGTATTGCAAACGGAATGACTAACTTATTATCATCTTTTGTGAAGGGTATAAAAATTAATTTAAAAAAATTAAACAATTAAATTTCTTTATTATTATAATAAGTTGAGACGTTTTATTTGCCAAGTAGAGGTATATTTTTATGTAAAATATATTCCTTTATTAATATTTTAAGTAGCTAATAAATTGTTTGTTTGTTAATGTTATTGGTTTTCTGTTTTGTTACAATTCATTTAATTTTCATTTCAAGATAATGTTCAACAATTAAAGCCAAGCCCCCGAACAAGTGCACCGCTACAGGGAGACAGTTTTTTTAAAATTAACAATAATAGCAACAACAATAATAATAGCACTCATTCCAATGACACTGACAATAATTATGAGATTGTAAGTTTACGTAAAACTCATCACACATGTAACCCATCAACAGCATCAGTACCATCACATGCAAGCATTGAATATACGCCACCAATCTTACAACCACAACAAAACCAGCCAACAAATTATCACCATCATATTCCACATCAAAATACTGCACCGTCAGCTTGCAACGATTATATGATTATTCACAGATTTAATGACACAGACCAACATGCAAACAACAGAGATAATCCCACCTATTATGTGGAATCAGGTGTTAATAGTATTAACTGTCATATAAGCTCCCCAGTTCAGGACAATTCCCATAAGAATGGAGAGACATTCAATTTATCGGAACAATTAAAGCAAGAGAATGTAATAGCGGTGGCAAAGTTACGTAACGCCATCTCCTGTCACAGCCAGTACGCTAAAGAGATGGAATATCTATTGCCACCACAAAACCAACAAAAACAACAACACAGTCATAGTCACAATCATAATCACAATCACAAACACAATCACTATCATTATCATCATTGTCAACGCTATACACGGCATCAGCAATTGCACCAAGAACAAACGCAAACGCAACAAAAAGAACAGCACCAACATTCACGTCACAGCATAGATTCGGAGAAATTATTTGATGATAATATAAGCAAAACAAATATGTTGGCAACAACATCATCAACATCAACAACAACAGCAACGACACAGAATAATAATAATAATAAAATTTTAAGCAGCAGCACTAGCAGCACCAGACATACCACAAAATTTAATCAATTCTACCAGACAGCTGCCAAATTGGAATTGAATGGTTCAGGTGCCGGCGCGGGTGCAGGTATGGGTGACGAAGAAAATACAGATTCGTCCAATATATCAAGCTTAGCCATTTATCGGCAACCAGCGAATGTGCGACATAAAGGTGGCAATACGCCATACCGTTCGAAAATGTCAAAAAAACAATTGAAACTGGCTCAAGCCCAATTGGACAAGTTAACACAATGTAATCTACATTTACACGGTAATGCAATTATTAATGTCACAATGTAATATATATGAAACAACAACAATTACTACATATAACCTCTGTCGGTATAATAAAATGAATTTCTCATAATTCTTGTGCGTGAAAGATAGTTTTTTGGCAACTTTCCTACAAATTTCAACACCACATAAAATCTCTTCTATACTATGTTCTTTTTTTGTTATGAGTTTGCAATTATGTTCATTTTTTTGTCTTCTTCTGTAGCTCTGTTTTCGGCAGTGGAGCATGGCCACTTAGATAAAGCATGTACTATTTTAGAGTCCACAGATGTGAATGTAAACAGGTGAGCAATTTATTGCATCAATTTATTATAAATGATGGATTAACTGTTATTGTTGTTGTTGTTTTTTGTATCTTTTAATTACTGCAGCATTAATACAGATGGTTTATCGGCTTTGGACATTGCTGTACTAAGTAATAATCGTTCAATGACTAAAATGTTACTCCAGCATGGTGCTTTAGAGGGTTCACAGTGTAAGTTGAAACTGTTTTTTTTTTACTTCATAATTAAAATATTCTTAAAGAGAGGATAAATTAAGTTTGTGTGGATGTTTGTAACTCTAAATCTAAACGGCAAATGCCACACCCCCTTCAAGCATACAGAATCAATACCATCAATACCAGAATTAAAATCTGAATCGATTTAATTAACTCCGTCTGTCCGTCTGTCTATCCTTTTAAATTTATGCGCAAGCTACAGGTCGCATTTTTTAAATAATTCAATGAAATTTGGCACAAAAACATGTATTGACCCAAAGAAAAAAATCGCAAATCTTAATATTCTTTGACAAAATTTGGTAAAGAATAGTTCATTAGCTTCATATTTGGTTGCAGAAAATTTGGACTCGATCGCACCATTTTTAGAACTCCTTTCCTATATAATTATATTTCACGGAGTGACTTTTTAGGCAATGCCTCACGTTTACTAACACAACTCAAATAATTGTAGCATAATTTAAGGAGCTAAGTGGTGTGGGTTATTAAATAGTCGGGCTTGACCGATTGTAACATTTTCATTTGTTTTAAAATGATTCTATTGCTTGGCTTAGTTTCAGTGGATAGTTTGGGTACTAAATTAAACAGTTTGTTGAAGGAGGCCGAGTCGCATATACAAGATTTGAATGGTTTTGAAGGAACATGCCAATCGACCTATACAACAAGATCATCAATATCAAGTATAATAATTGGTAACTCCACAACTTACGTACAATTTTATCTTACAATGCATGAATGTTCTGTTTTTCATTGTTTAGGTAATACGAGTTCATCAGTTACGGGTTGTACCGGTAATGAAATTGATAAACAAATTGGCGTTTGGGAGAGACGCATAAAAGGTTTGCGTCGTTTAATTTTGGGCTGGGACCAAGCACGTCCTCCCGATGCACCCGCTTCAGTTATAGTCGATGTAATGGGCGATAATACGGTACAAGTGCAAATTTTGGAACCATTCGATGGTGCCATAGGTACAAAATTCAGAGGTGAGAATATACATAAATTGAATAAATTAAAGAATTTAGAAAATCTGTGACCAGTTCAATGTCAGACGACGGTACAGACACTATAGGCCACAAAAACTACAGTGCAGAACTGCGGCTTGTCTAAAAACCGATGTTATAAAAAGAATGGGAGTTAAAGAAGAAGAGTGAGCAAGATTTGTTTTTAACTATTTTCAGTGCAATGGTCGACACGGGCAGATTTCAGTAATGTGGTGGGTGAGCGAGAACTAATGGATTGGCGCAATTTTCATGGCACTATGGGAACTCAGTATCAAATAAATAGTCTAACCCAAGGGCGCCGCTACTTTATACGTGCTTCTTGTGGCAATGTCAAAGGTTGGGGTGCTTATAAAAACTCTGTACCCGCCAGCATAATACCCTCAAGTATACTACACACTTAATTAACTAAATGACAAGAAAGTACAATGTTATGTTCTTCATTACAGGTTGGCGTGATTTGAATAATCGAGAAGATCGTTTTCTGGGAAGACAGCAACTTTTAGATAATTTATTTACAGCTGTACGCTTAGCTCGCCCCGCTGATGTCTCAGAGTTGACTTTGGAATCGCAAGGCGGCAATCAGAAAAGGATGCCCAAAAAGAAAACTACCATCAAACAATTATTTTCAGTTGCTTCCAAGTTTCAGAAGCATTTAAGAAGGTACGTTGGCTGGTGTGGTAGGTAGAGGTAAATTTTTTTTATTACGGATCTTTTCTTTTCCTAGGGGGATACACTTGGCTAGCATAGTATATTGTGATGATAAAGTTTTGGTAACCAGTGAAGACTTTTTGCCTGTCATTGAAATCGATGAATCGTATCCGAGTTCTCTATACAATGACTACCACTGGTTAATGAAAGTAAGTTGAGTGTTGGGTTTTTGTAATATTTTAACTCTTAAAACAAGTTTGTTGTTATTCTTATCAGGTGGCTTGTTCTTGGGAGGATGTTAAATCGTTGCGTTCCGATATGGAACGCAACCTCACCTCTGCCAATCATTTTCGCATCAAACTGTTATCAGCCGTTTGTCAAATGCAGTCTGCTTTGGGCTTCATCGATTTAGGTCAATTATATTATAAACCGTTAAAAGACTCTCACGGCACGATAGCTATTGCCTGTATTCATAATGTTAAGAATCAAAAATCAGTGTCCATTCTGAATTCACGTTGGCTTCCCGTTAATAAATTGCAAAAGAAGGTGGTGGGTTTGCTCGAAGAATACACCATTAGTGAGATTTTGGTATCGTCGTTGAGCGATCAAATAAAATATCATCAGGCAGCTTTAAAAACTCTCGGTCCGGGTTTGTATTTGGGTTACCTGAAAATGCAATGTTCTATGGATCAAATACAGGTTGTAGTGCCTCTGAAAACGCCAAACGTTTTGCCGCATTATAAAGTGCGTGACAATAATCACATAAATGCTGAAGAATGGTTGATATTGAAGCGTTACAGTAACAGTCGTGATGGGCCTCTTGTTATGGATCATTGTAATTATAGTCCTTTGGGTATATCCCTGGATCTTAACACTGACGCAGACTCTAATGAAACCACCGAAGCGCAAAGATTGTTTTTATATGATTTATCGAACGCTACACAAAAGTTACTTCATTACATGGATGTCACACCAGAGGAGGCTGGTAGTCACCGATTGTATGACTTGGAGGTGATAGAACATAGCAAAGATATAAGCTTTCTGATTATATGCCCAGCAGTACAGTTATCTTGTGCTGTACCAGGTCAGCCGGAGATGCTGTTACAACGTGACGACTTGGTCCCCTTGAGTGTGCAAGCTTTCGAAATGATTCACTTACTTACCTACCAGCCTTTAATTATGCAGAAATATGCCCGTTTGTCATGTATTTTGGAATTAGACACAGCGCTGGCTAATCAGTCACAGCGTGAGGCCTTTGCCAGCAGCGAACTGCAAACGGCTAAGGAGAGATTAGCTAAACTGCAGGACTTAACAAATAGTTTAAATTCTGTTTGGAAGACGGTGAGGTGGCTGATGGACGCAATAGTGTTTGCGCGCGACAAAAATGCTCCCACCTCTTCGTCCATCAAGCAGATCCTGGAATTTTCTCAGAATTGTACAGAAACACCGGAGCGCAGTTCACAATTTTTGCAACCGCCAATGAGAGATGTGAAATTCCATAAATCGGGAACGGGTAGGGGCAGCTGGCCAGGTCCCGCATCTAATGCAACGAATGAAACAACGAGTAAACACCTTAGACCTGAACATTCCAAATCTGAACAAAATTTAGGTTTAGGACCAAATCCCACGCTAGCCACTTCATCCCATATAAAATCCCCTGCACAAAATACACAAAGCACTCTAACAACTGGAATTACGTCAAGTTTTCTGCACATAAGCAATGACTGCACACCAATGGATGTTGTGCTGCGCAAGAGTAGCGTTGACTCCGTTTCTTCTTCTCAATATAACAAACAGCAATTTTATTCTGCTATCGATTCATCACAAGAAATCAACAGTACCACGAATAAGGTTTTTAATGTACCTTTGTCCCGTTCCGATGATACTATATCGGAGGCGGTTAAGCGTAACTCGGGAATGCAAAGAAAATGCCCTTCTGGCTCTACGCCAGCCAGTTCCATGAAAACAGTACCCGGTTCAAAATCAGTACCTCACTTGGGAATGGATTCTTCAGCGAAACAAGGTTCCAGTCATTCACTGACAAATGAGTTTGGCATGGAATTTAATGAAAACAAAAAACTTGTCAGCTCTTCTAATGAAAAGATAAAATCAGCTTCTAGTGTTAGTTTACGGGAGGGGGGAGTCTCTCTAAAAACGACTCTATCATCTTTACCAACGGAAATGAGAACCGCAATACCCATAACAATAGGCGAGAGAGGCCCTTCGACTTTAAGAAGAAACTTAGAACGTGAGTCCAGCAATGTGGAATTTACCGCAATCAGTTGTCCATCCTTGAGTTCTGAACAATCGGCCACCACCGCTTCGGGCATTATACAGGTGTATACAGCATACAATACGGGTCTGGCAAGCGGTACCAGCTTAAAATTACACGTTACAGCTAAAACGAGTGCTCGTGAAATAATCAATCTAGTTGTTAAACAATTGAATATGGCGACGGCTCTTAAGGGTAGCAAAGGTCCTATTTATTCAGCCGAAATGATGAATAATTTCTGCTTGGTAGCGGTAATCGGGGCCAGAGAACGTTGCCTCAGAGATGACTTCAAGCCGCTACTATTGCAGAATCCTTGGCGAAAAGGTCGCTTGTACGTACGACAGAAGCATGAACTTTTAGCTGCTATCGAGCACTCGAGTCGTAAAACTCAATTGACTTAAATTATATGCACATTAAGGAATGAACGACGAAGGTATTCTTTTCTTCAATGCTATCATGTGGTTATAACTTTATCATCGTGGACTGCAATATTCGAAAAGCTTTAATTAAAATGTTAAATTACATTTTCTCAATTAAATTGAACATTTACTCCTACACTCTATGCGGGTAATTTAAAAACACCAGAGGCATCATTTATGTGCATAATGTATGACTGTAAAGATATTTTTTGACCAATTTAAATATATGGGCATGAAACGTTGTTGTTCGGAAGAAAACACAAACAAGAATTTATAAATCAACGAAAATTTAGAAGAAAAAAAACAGACAGAAATCTTAAATATTTTTATGAATGTATATAATAATGAATTTACCTTATATACATGTATCATATATAGAGAGTATATGTGTCAACTAAACCGCCCTTATCGTTACATTAGTGTTCTAAATGTACAAGCGTTAGTGCGTACGTAGGTGTATGTTAAGTTTTTAGAGTATTTAAGCACATAAACTGTCCTTCCTCTCACCTTAGATAGATGTTTAATGTATTTTCTTTTTTATACCCACCGTTAACATTTTATCAAAACGCTTGCAAATTAGATTAAGTAAAAGATATGCAAATACATGTAATTGCTTCTGTATCAAATTTTGACAGTTTGATACAAATTTTGATTGGTAATCTGCTCCGACTACATATATTGTGTTCTAATAATATAATTTAGTTGTATAAAATTTCTTCCCAGAGTGTAAGTTAACATGAAAAAATATCTTTCCTTTAAGTTATTTGTTAACAAACGTAATAGAAATGGTGGGTATATAAAGAACAATTATTTCCAAATATCAGGAAATTCCCATCTTATGCAACATTATCTAGTATTTTTCAATATTTAATATAAATATGAATATAAGAACAAAAACAAATTACCTTAATTAGTTGCATCATATGCTGCATAAGTTGTTATATGTCTTTTATTGAGAAGACATTTTTTTCCCTTTATTTGGATAAAGGTGGTCCGTAGTAGTAAACTTTTGAAATATTAGATGTTTACCCTATTAGATAATTGTCTTTTTAAGCCTTTTATTTTTATTGTAAAAGAAATTAACATAGAAGTCCGTCCCATACAAAATTATAATACTGACAGAGTTATTTCCAAAATGGAACCTTTCTACACGAAATTAATATATACACCAAACCGTTTTATTTTTAAAATTGGACACGCATTAAAAAATAATAAGAATGCTTACATGCAAAATAACATTGACAAGGCATTAATCTTATAAGAGGAATTATAATTTAAGCATTTATGGAACACACAGTGCAAAATTTATATATGTTTATTAGTTGATTCACATCACATATTATGTAAAAAAAATTAAGATCAATCAAATAAATACTTAGGTTAGTATAAAGTTGTCAATTTGAATTGAATGTTTTATTTAAAAGTCACAATATTTGCACTCTTTTAAACCCCACCGTTGAAGAATTACACATTTAGAGAATAAACGGTTTTTCGTCTCACGCCAGGGTTACCGCACTTAAAATATAATTTCAATCGAGGCTTCTTTTTTCCCAAGTTTCGCTGACAAATAGATAGTTTTCCACACATTACGATTTATAGCGCCCAATATTAATTTATTAATATGAATAACTTACCTTGTAGTGAAAAGTTTCAGTTAAAAAAAACTGTTTTAATAAAAAAATGTGACAGCCGCTCTTAATGTTTAATATAGTAATTCTTCTTCTTACGACTTTTTTTACATTCCATTGCACAAAGGCAAAAACAAAATGCGTACATAAGTGTTGTGCATTAGTGGAATATTCGCACTTATTACATTGTTTTGCTGCAGTATCATTACATGATCAATTGGAAAATGTAAATAATATAAAACATGTGTTTGATTAGGTGTGTTTTAAAATCATGTTCAGGCTTACAACGAAAATAAGTAAAATTTGCTGTAAAAATATACGCAAGAAGTGCTTTCTAATAAGAAGATATAATAAATTAAGATAAAGCAGCACATGCTGGCATTAAAACACATTCATTTATAGTATTTTTTTAATTCTTAGTATTGAGGTGGTCCATCCATTATAGAAAAAGTTAAAAAGTTTATATATCGATGTGATAATTGTTATGCATATGCAAGTTTCCTGTTTGGGTTTTAACTGAAGAGATAATTTGAACATTATTTGGGCTTGGCGACTCTATTTGCTTCAATGGAAAAACACATTTTCACCTAATTGACTAACATTGAGTTTTTGTTGCTGTTCTTAATGTGTTCTTAATGGTATTTTGTTATTGTAGATGAATGTGTGAACAAGTGATTTGTGGTGGGCACATATATTTTATATTAGATCTTTAAATCAATTAATAAAAAATTACATTTATAAATATACAAGTGTATATAAATATATTTATATATATAAATATATAATAATAATAAATTTACGCCAAAAGATGTTAACGGATATCGCAAAAAATCCAAAATATCAGAAAGTGTTGATTAGTACGGGTAATATTCTTAACATGTTGGACAATGCTACCGCTTTACGAAACTCTAACGAAGAACTACTGGATAGTTTAAAAATGTGTACAGAGTGTGCCAATAAAACTGACCAGAATGCTGATTACATGGAATTCCGTGAAAATGAAGGCCAAGTGTTACGTGCTAATAGAGAATTAAGGGAAAAAATAACGGAAAGCGCAAGAAATGAAATAAGCATTGGAGCTAAATTATTTCTTAAAAGATATTCAAGTGATGATATAAAGGAGGCGGTGAATGCTTTAATGGAAATATTGGGCGTAGACTACATAGACAATGTTGTGTTGGCCTATGAAACGGAGTCAACTTCCATGTCGGACATAAAGAGCAGTATTAAAAAAGATGAGTTGAAATATTTAAAGGAACTGTGGCACAGTTTTGAGGAATTTGCTTTAGCAAAACAAATCAATCAGTTGGGAATATCCGATTTGGATACGGAAGCTTTAGATTCGCTATGTCAGACGGCACGTGTTCCACCAACAATAGCTCAAATTGCTTTGGCTTCGTGTTGTGTGGTGCCTGCGGGTCTCAAAGACTTTTGCACCCAACACGACATACAACTGCTAACGCACTGTGATCCGGAGGTTTTGTTGGCCGATCAAGATTTCATTATACCCAGTTACGCGGTCAACTGGTCACTGCGATACCAAGTGCATGTGCGTTGTCGCGGTGTATTAACCGCTAAAGGTTACATCCTAACAGCCAGCAAGTGTTCAGCACCGACATCTGTGTAGAAGTGTGCAAAAGTTACAAAGTAATAACGAATGAACCTTTGAACGATTTATTTTTTTTTAACTTTATTAAGACATAGTAAAGCACCCACAATAACATTTTATGCGTATGCTTACAGTGCATTTTTTTTATATATAAATTATTACTGTTTGATGATGCGTTGATGTAACGACAACTGTTGTTTATATTTCATCATCATTACATAGAATCCAAGTCGTTATAAAATGGAAATATTTACGCAGAATTTTTTTAATTAAGCCGAAATATAACGTAAAGTAAAATTACTCATAGTAAAAGCATCTAATAAATGTACATGTTGCACCCTAAGCATTTTTTTTGCAATTTTGTGATTAATAGATGTTATAATGGTGTAAACGTAAATTGTAGTATAATTACTTAATTGCTTATAATCAATTATTGCATGAGTTGTTAAATCGCTCCTTCTCTCTCTCACCGCCCGAACAAGTGGTATGACAAAGCAGTACATGTCAGTGTATTCACTATGTTTACACGTTTCTAATCTTGTAGTTTAGATAAACTCCCCGTGTGTGTGTGTGTGTGTGTGTATATAGTGACTTGTGATATTAATTAACCCTTATACCACTCTCTACCACACATAGCAAACCCTTGTACCATTGCTTAGTCAGTTCACAGTTATATTTTATTCAATTCATTCGTTTATTATTATACTTCGAGATTTGTTTAATTAGTAAGATTGTTGTGCACATATGATGTATATATGTATGTAAGTGTGTGAGGTTCGCCAAAACATCTAAAATCTACTTGAATGTTATTAAGGGATTAAACAATACGTTAAGTAGGTACGTAATGCCGCGCATTAGATCGCGCATGCGTGCATCTACGGGACTTTTAATAAACGCATCTAAAATGACGGGCCCACGAATATCAACATCTTGACACAGAACACACTCAATGGCCGTCACACGTACTTGAGCCAATGCATCACTTACGATGAATTCCTCTACATCCGGACGCATACGCTGATTGATGAGAGTACCATAAAAATGTATACGATCTCCGGCCGCCAAATGTTTAGTAAAATTCCCAAATTTATCGGTAGCCTGTAATATGACTTCAGGACCTTTGCTAAGCAAACCTGAAGACATTTTTACACGTATTTCGTATTCGTAGTGATTCCATTTCTGTAACGAACATTTGCCGCGCAAACGTGTATATTTGAGTATATTTTGAAAATCCAAACAGAGAGTGTCATGCTCGGATAAACATTTTTCTTTATTGTGATCAATATGTTCACCCCAGTAGCATGTTATTAGGTGGTCCAACCATTGGGGCAAAAACTTTTGTAGGTACCAGGCGAAGGTATTCTTCACGCCACCAATTTGCACTTGAGTTACTTCACCTTCCCAGGCCACATCCAGCCCTTCTAATTGAGAGCATTTCAATTGTACGGTGACTTTATTGTTGTTGTTGTGCTTCCAAGCGGGTGCACCGCAATGCATGTAGAATTTTTGCCAACTTAAGTGTTCGGTGGGGGGCGGCGGCATGCGTTCCACCATTTCGGCGCCATCACTTATAATCGACTCCATCCTTAAATTCGACATCAAGGTGTGGAAACGCTTTGAATCTTTAAAATTAGACGTCATGTAGGGGAATGTCAGTATACAGGCGGTTGCTATACAAATCACAACCTATAATAAATAACAAGAATTAACGGAACTATGTATGTAAACGTAGCGTACGCAACGTACCTGAACAATGGTGATGTACTTTTTCGTGGTTCGGTTTATGGCCAGAAAGCAGGAGAGCAGTAATGCCAGAATGGAAGCAACGACCGTGCTACCCAAACGTACATTGGGATTGGTAAAGCCCAGCCATTCAATGGTTACGAACACGGGCACCAACAATGACACCAAACCGAACAGAGGCAAAAAGAGTAAAACGCCCGCCAATCCCAAGGCGGCTCTCACCATGCCAAACGTGGTAGCACTTTGGGCACTATTGATGCACAATTGCAGCCAACTCAAGGACACACAGTGCGGTATCAAATGCTTATAGGTGCCGTGCCAATTAGCGCGTTTGGCCAAATGTATCAGAAATACTGGGATTAGCAGATAGAGAGCTGTCCGACAATTCAAGCAAAACTCGATGCCATTGCCAATGACAAACGAACAGAACGTGGGCACTTTGAGATCTAAAAAGCGCCATCCCGTGGTAACCACTTCGTCCATTTCGTACGGATACTTGGCCAACACATTAACGCCGAACGATATTAAAACAATCCAATCGGGAAATGGCTGCGATTGTGTGTACATGAAAGCAATCATTGACACGAATGCAAATATGCCGGCAATTATGGTCAGTTCCGAGTGCGGCAACCAATCGGCCCTTAATACAGGGTACACCAACAAATTGCCCATAAAGGCGGCGAAAAAGTACACATACGGCTGCAGATTATTCTTCAAAAAACGATTCTCTGACATGTCCGCCTCAATATTGTGATCGCCATAGCTTAGGAACAGTCCCGACCATATACGAAAATCGATAAATTCGTGTTTTGTTTTCAACATTCGACAGCTGGACCAAACCATAACAATCCAACTGATTGTGTAAAATATCACCGACACCATTACCATTAAATTATCGGTGGTGAGCAACCAGTATAATAGGAACAGTATGGTCCAACGAATACTTGGTGGCACTGCATGAGGGAAACCGCTTATCACGTTGATGAAGCGATGGTAGAGTAGAGTGAGAAACACTGTCGGATGAAAGAGCAGACGATGGAAGCATGGCACATGGTCTAATGAAGCGGGATGCGGCACGGAGAGTGTCATTGCATTATTAACAGAGGGCATAAGTCCAGCTGCATAGTTTACTGCCGCCGAAACTAAATTTTCTTCGGTTATATGCTCGTGTTGACGCGGTTGTTGGTGCTGTTGCAAATTTAAATCATTTTTCCGATTGCGTCGCTTTCGTTGAGGATGTCGTGGCAAGGTGCTCAAATTCACGGAACCGTTTGTTATTGGATTGAAGCTACCTTGCAGGAATGATTGTTCGGCGGAATTGTCTTTCTTTTTATCTTCCAATTCTCCGGTATCAATGTCATCCTCGGATGTTGAAGAGCCGCTACCGCCATAACGACGCCTCTGCATTTTATATATTTCGCGCATCTTCTTTTCCAACTGTTTCGGTGTTATATGTTTGCCGCCATTTGAAAGGCAGGCGAACAGTTCTCGGGCCGCTTTACGTGCAGCCCGTTCTCCTGATGTCATGGACAAACACGAGTGCACTTCATATTCATTTTCACTGGTAATACCACAGCCGTCATCATAGCATTTTTGCAGCAAATTTATCGCCTCCTCATGACCTTGTTGAGCAGCACATGTCAACCAGTGTACAGCTTGTTGATTTGATGTTTCCTCGTTTTGTTCTAAATAATTTCATTAATTAAGTTACCCAATATATTTACACTAATGTGTTCTTATTACCTATGCTTCGATCTAGCAGCTGTTTGGCCAAATCATACTGTACTTCGGAGCAACCCTCTGCTGCTATATGATATTTCAAGTTATTCAAGGAAGCGCGATCTAATGAATCAAATATGAATTTTAGGTGAAAATTTTGCCAGCATTATTATTTACCTTCCAAATTCCATTTTCTTCTGGTTGCACTACCGCTAGGTACGTTTTTCGTCCACGTAGCCATAGGGTCCAATTGTATCCGATTTTCTTCTTTTTTTTTATCAATATTTTTTAATTTAAACTGTTAGTAGGTATTACACAAACGCCAATTGATTCACAAGAATTTTAGATTTCTTTAAATTTTACAATATAATGGAATGTCAACAGCTCGAAAAAAAGTTTTTTCACATTTTCGTGTATTAGGCATAATTAGAATAACAAACAGTTAGAACAAGAACAAGAACATCAGTGACATCAAATATTTTACGATATAAAGCGATGCACAGTTTATAAGAGTTCAAACATATTCTCTGCAGGACCATGTTTGCGGCAATGCTAACCGTTATATATACTTCGAGCAAATATATCGCTGCAGAGTGTATATTTAGCTTCTAAATAAGTTCCCAGATTTAGAAATCAAGTACGTACCCGTTTTAAGTAAAATAAATCGGGTATGTATTTACGATATTTCGATATTTTAGTTACGCAGAAGAACCGGCACATTACTTGTTGTGTTTGTTTTGTAAATTATAAATTTGTGTTAAATCATTAAATAAAGTGGAAAATGGATAAATCTTTACAACAACAACTTTATTCAACAGGAGCATCTCGACAATCCTTGGGGGGAAATTCAGCCAATGATCTACGCACAAGGCAAATTTCAAACAATTCAATTGCCGGTGGTTTTTACAGTGGTCGAAAACCCTTTAAAAAAGATGTCGGCTCAATGGCTTCGAGGTATATTATGAAAATTGCAAAAAAATTGAGCGACATGTAATTTTATTACATTCTCGAACAGTCGTTTCAGTATATCTGGGCGTTCCAATCAATCGTTCTTAGGTATACGTTCCGATTTTAACTTGGTTGAGAGTTATGGCTTTCAATTGCCAGTACTGGTTAATGAGGCTTTAACTTTTGGTGAAAAACCTCAGTATGTTTCCGTATATTGTGCCGAAAATGGTTGGGCTTGGGTTGTACATTCGCGCCGTTTACTGGTATGGCAGTACAAAGATGTTCGCAGTGAAATTGCATCATGTTCTCCATTTTCAACAACGAAAGAAATGTTGGCACGCTCTGCACAAAGGCGGGCAGGCACAATGGCCCAATGCCGAGAATTAACATTACCGCATTGCGACATTGGACACAAGGCATCATTGGTTAGCGTTTTCATAAGTGAACAACAACAGCAAATGGCATCTTGTATAGCTGTATCACCGACCGGCGATGTGCGCTATTGGCCGTCCATAGCTCATGATGGCAGTTCGATAGATTTGACAAACATTTTAGATGGTCAGGAGTTTGACCGCTTGTTACCCTTACCACAAATCCCTTATAGCTATTTGCTGGTAACCACCACTTGTAGTCTCATACTATTACAATTGCAAATGCAAAACGGTCGCCATGTATTACACCATAAAACTATACGACAACCATCAGGGTTCTTGGGTGGCATTGGAAAAAAATTCGCCTCTATTATAATAGGCATGAATAATGCCAATGAGAAGGAAAATGTAAGCTTTTGTTAAAAGAAAATGAATTTAGTTTTTTTATTAAAGTTATCTGCCTTTTATAGAAATTCGTAGCTGTTGCTTGCGAACCCTCTACTGCACGGGAACATGAGGCCGTTGTTTTGATTCTAGCTGATCGTTGGATACAGCGTTGGCATTTGAATCAAAGCGGCCACAATGAGCACTTATTTGAAGATACTGAAATTATACGTAAAATCCGAGATGAATTTCAGCAAACTTTTTGGAACATCAGAGGTAAGGTTTAATGTACACCTTGTTAAAAATCTATCAAACTATTTATTTGTAGAGAGCATGGATATTTGTTTGCAGTTACTGGATATGCACCTTCAGAAAAATAAAGTTTACATATTGGCAGGGGCCGTCAATCTGGCGCATTCACCCAAAATGCATTATGCCATTGGTAAAGGAGTTCATTTCAGTTCAGTTTATAGATTACAAATATTGTTAAATAATTTTTTTTTTTAGCTATTCTCAGTACCACCAACGAGGCAATGCGGCTGGACACTTTGGTGCCGTTAAAATTCTCTCAGTTCTACAGTGTAGGGACAGAAAACGATTGCTTGTCACCGCGCTTTATTATTTGCAGTACTTACATTTATATTTATAATGAGAGGACGGTGTATCCGTTGTCCTTGTCCAACATACCAATGGGAGAAATCGATGCGGAAAAGATTGAATTTCATTTACCAGACGACCGTATATTAAGTGCTGCTGTCTGTGCTCAAATTCCTTTGTTCTTTAGTCGAACGCATGGTCTGGTTTCGATAACACCGGGAGATTTTGATAGCAACGATTTCTTGAACACCACCACGCTTAACAACGAAACAAACTTGAAAGAACAAACTTTGGCAACAACAATGACATCAAATATCGATGAGCAAAATTTATACATGTACGAACTGGATCCAGATTCCATGTATTCGGAATTTAAGGATGATGTGACGCAACTGAAGGCAGCCTTCGTTTATCGTTTGAAAAAAAACATTACCATGTGTAATAGGATTTTGAATGATTTGTTGAAGCGTATTGCCGAGCCACGTACGGATGGAGCGTTAAGCGATGCCAATCAATTGGACAAGTAAGCACAGTCTAGCCTAGTAGGATGCAATTATTACCTTTTCATACAATTTTGTTTGTTACAGAATTGTTATTACCATAGCAGAGGATCTGGCTGAGGACATACCAGCTGCAGATCCCCGCTGGGAGCACACCTGGGAAGATCCCAACAATCATCGTCATGCTTTGGGCAGTTCATCCTCCCTGCAGATTCTAACACAACTGAAAGAGAAGAATTTAGCTCTGCGACATTTTGTAGAATTTTTACATGCCACAGCTTTGTGGGATAAGGTATGAAAAGTTTATTAAATCATAATAATATAAAAAAAAATGTTTTTACTTTACTGCAGTTGACTGCTGTTAATGTTTCCGGTGAGAATATGATGAAACCCACATGTTTTGTTATTTCGGATATTAATGAGAAAATAATTGCTGCCAGTGCTTTACGCAGCATACAAAATAGGTTTGTGTTGTTTACCTGCCCACATATGGAAATAACAAGGAATGCTTTTTATATACATTTACCAACCATTTCAATAGGTTTGGCAAACTTATAGACGAAGCTATCAATTTGGTAACGCAGAGGTGGCGTGAACGACCCCAAGGCAACTTAACAGCACAGGATCTGTTTTATGTGCGCTTGTGTAAATTTCAAGATATTTTTCATAGCTTTTGCGATCTGGCCGATGAGCGTATTGACTCGTCTGAAACATCGACTCTGGTCAGTTTCATCCATGAGATTAATTCTATAGTTTTGTACATTATTGCCGACATTATGGAATTTCGTGAACAAAACTCGACGATTTATTCACTGCCAGCAAGTAAAAAACAATCGTATGAATATTTACCATGGACAGCCATGTCCGGCAATATTGGTTTACGGGATGCTCTTACTCACCTAATAGATATTTCATTAAAGTACGGAGCCCGAGGTAGTAGTGATGCGGATTTGGGGCAAAAAATTTATCAACAAATTTTAGAGCTGATTGATGTGGTTTTGGATGGTCGTAAACGCTATTTGGATTGTGTACGTGATTCAGAAAAATATAATGTTTTGTTGCAGCAATTTGAATCGCAGCGAAGGGATTTAATATCTATAATGAGTAAGGATTAGTTCAGTTGTACAAAATATATCTAAAAGCAGGTGTTGGAGTCCGGTTGAGACTGACTATTTACTACTTTATATAGCTCCATAAATTAGTGCTACAATTAGCTTAAACGTCAGTCATTATCATGTGAAAAGCATGTATGGGAAGAGGTTCTAAACATGGCCCGTACGGGTCCAAATTTGGCATCGCAAATATTAAGCTCATTAACTACACTTCACCAATATTCTACAAAAAATATTAACAATTGCGAATTTTCGTCATATAAAAAGAGACAGACAGATAGACAGACATGATTAAAGCGATTCAGAAAGTGATTACGGTATAATAGAATTTGGGGTCTATCTGTAGCTGGAGCTATTTGCACAAACTTAATATACTTTTTATCAGAAGTGCTGCAGGGTATAAAAAGTAGAACGTTGTGAAAATGCTTTAAATTAAAAGAGGTTCTAACAAGAATCCCCTTTAAAAGGCGGTGTAGGGTATCTTTTCGCAACCATTTAATGTACATTCTTCTAGTTGAAGATGCTCAATATGAATTTGCTGCAAAATTGGCTGAAAAATATTTGGATTTTCAAAGTTTGGTGGTCATCTGTGATGTAACCGAAAATCAAGAACGTTTAGATGCCTACATTAAGAAATATGAAGATTATGATTTCTCACAATTCGCCATCAACTGGCACCTGCGGCAGAACCGTCAAGGTGAAGTGTTTGAACGTTTCAAAGGCAATCAGGCAGCATTGTCACAATTTATGCGCGATCACCCCACACTCGGTTGGATACAGTTGGTGTTCAATGGTGATTTTGAGAGAGCTTCAAAAATTCTACTTCAATTGGCACAAAGTGAAACGGAATTTGTGCAAAGAAAGAAAGTGAGAAAAAGAAGATATTACGCTCCCTTCCAATGCCTTTCTATTAAAGCGTTTCTTTTTGTTTCATGTTAGACAATGTTGTCATTGGCAAAATTGGCATCATTTGCTGTTGCTGACTCTTCGGAAGTGACGTTGCAGTTGGAAACTATTAATGCTGAGTTGAGCATCATCGATTACCAAGAGCAGTTGAGTTCACAGTTGTTGCAAAACTTCGGTTATGATGTGGAGCAGCAAAAAGTTTTGCGTGTCGAAGAGCTCATTAATGTGAGTCAATCGATGTTAATGAATTTTAATTTTCTTTAAAGGAAAAACAATTAATTGTGTTTTTATTTATTTAACAGCTTTTTATAGCCGAAGAAAATGAAGCAGCCAGTGAGTTTGAGTTTCGTAAAGCCTTGGAATTACTCAGTTTTATGGATGATCCATTTGAGGCTCGTCATAAGGTGTGGTGTGCCGCCATTTTACGCGACAACTGGTGCGATTATGATACAAATAAAGCCATCGACTATTTACAAAATCTGTTATTTGTTCGCTTGATTGAATTGTGCCATTTAATGGGTAATTTATACAGATTCCTGATTTTTGATTTTGTTTTCTCACTTGATTTTCAAAATCTCTTTTTAAAGACACAGATTTTGATAATTTTCTGCCTGCAATGGATGAATTCCTCAACAGTTCCGATTTGGGTGATTTGGTCAGCAATAAATCATTTCAGTACTTATTAAAACTTACCTACGAGTATATAAATGGTTCCTATAAACAAATTGAAAAAACTACAAAAGCTAACCAGGAGAATGGGGAGGTAATGGAGGTTATTTAAAAGTTTATCATAATTGTTTATATGTATAAATGTCTCTCTAAAGCATTCTTGTAATAAATGTTTTCATATGAAAAGAAAAGAAAAAAATTATAACAATAGCCTTCATTTATTTATTCATTTATCTGTTTTTCTGATTAGTCGTGTAACATAATTTTCTAACAACAATATTCAGTGTCTGACTTATGTATTAGGCGGAAACCTTAAAAGTGTTGAAGCTCGCAGTTTAAAGTGTTTGGTGGGTTTCTATTGCTTGCTCGCTCCAGCTCTTTTCTTACTTCTAGAGTTCAGTCATAGTTTAAGCATCGATTGTTTAAGAAGTTATTTTGTGTAATAAAAAATCCATAATGTTTAAACAACCAGCAGATGAAACGACACCATTAACGTCAAAAGGTGTGTCATCTGCACCTGCTACTCATCGCGGTCCACTGTATGTGTTTCCAGGTGTATCTTCTCGCGCGCACCGTCGAAATATGACACATTTTCAATGGTGTTTGGGAATAACATTCTTGTAGGTTAATTTCGTTAATGAAGTTCATAAGATATGCTTGTTATACTATGACAAATTGAAGAGTATTGAAAATCTTTAATTTTAATTTCTATTATTAAAGATTATTGTGGTTAACAACAGTTTCCGATGAGGCCAATGTTAAATAATTTGAAATTTATCATCATATGAAACAGACTAAACAGAATATGTAAAACACTAGGTAGTTTTACTTACCAAGTGCAATAAACTCATGTGAAGTGATGCTTTGAAAATAACGAACGTATCGAATTACCAAAAATATACACAGACGCATACTATCTGTGACTTAACAATAAATTATAAACACATCACAATGTGTACAAGTGAAAATGTACTGTCAATAGGTCAAGCTCGACCATTTGAATTTCTACAACATATTCTGGTTTTACACGTGATCGGTATTTTCATCCGTTTATAAACAACAGCAAACATCAGACATTTGATAATCTTGACACAATTTCGATTCTTGGTTCAGAAGCAGGTGTTAGAGATCCTACAACGTATATATATTCTTGATCAGCATCAAAAAATGAGTCGATTTAGACATGTGTGTCCGGGTGTCCGTGTGTCGTCGGTTGTTGGCATTCTCGCGGGCGTACATTTGGAGATATTGAGCTGAAATTTTGTACACAAGCATTTTTACTTTTTGTACGCAGATCGATATTTAAAATGGGCAAAATCGGTTAAGAGCCACGCCCACAATCAACGAAAATCTATATATATATATACCACAAAAGTTAACCTATGAACTTGAAATTTGGTGCATATATTTATGGTTATCCCATCCATTGAGATGCTATAAAATAGGCATGGTTGGATAACAGACACGCCCACAATTTACAAAAAACCATATTCAACGTAAAAGTAGACTTGAAAGCTGATACATAATATATATACTATTAAAGGGCGCATTATATATATATATATTTGCCACGCCTACTGTTAGAAATGTGGAGGGTATTTAAGATTTGACCTAAGCCAAATTAAGTTTTCTGACTTGTTTTAAATCGCTTTAAGGAAAAAACTTCTGCAAGTGCCCACCTAATGCCTTTACATAGAATTTAATTTAAATTAAACGTTTCTCGGCAGTATGCAATTCGCAAACTTACTGAAATATTCCACTTTTATCATTTAGACTAATTGTTCTAAGCGCCTTGTTGATTGCATTGTCGCTAACAAGTACGCACAGTCCGACAACCAATTTGTTGGCGCTAACAAATTCAACAACTGATTCATCAGCCAATCTATTAAATGATACAGTAATACTGGAACGTTGGGCGTCTATGAAAAAGCCGTTGGCGGATGAACCCTCCGATGATTGGGCCTTAAAACGTTGGCATTTGAATACAACGCAAGGAGATCAAGCGGTGAACGCTGGTATTAAAGCTTTGGGAGACCGTGAAATGTTGGAGGAAGGTTTGCAGTCTGAACCTATTCATAGTCCGGCTTTTCGTCATTATCGATCGTTGAATTCTAATCCGGAAGCGCGTAAATTGGCCCGCCGTGGTTATGTAGAGAATCATGCAACTATGCGTATAGCGGAAATGTTTAATTACACACGTGCACCAAAACGTAGTAATATTGGTCGGGGTCCCAGAATTGTAATACCCGACCGAATAGAAGATGCAGTTTGCAATTTCAATAATAAGTACCGTTACGCGAATGGTCTCTGCAATAATAAAAATCATCCACGTTCTTATGGAGCCGCTTTGATACCCTATCGGCGTATGGTGAATCCAGACTATGCTGATGGCATATCGGCGCCACGTGGTTATTACAGAAACGATTCGGCTTTACCACCGGCTCGTGATGTTTCTTTGAAAATTCATCGTTCTGTTTATGAGACAGATTCGAATTTTACTGTAATGTTGGCGGTGTTTGGTCAATTCTTAGACCATGACATCACTGCCACTTCAATAACCACTGCACAAGAAGGCGAATCGATTAATTGCTGCTTAAAGCCCAATAAGAATCATCCCGAATGTTTTCCAGTTATTATTTTACCAGATGATCCATATTATTCCAAATTCAATGTAACTTGTATGAATTTCGTTCGATCAGCCCCAGCTGCGACAGGTCATTTTGGACCAAGACAACAACTCAATCAGGCCACCTCATTTATAGATGGGTCTATGGTGTATGGTAATTCAGCATCTAGGCAAGAACGTCTGCGCACAATGATAAATGGCACGTTACGCATGTTCAAGACGGACGATGAACGTGAATTACTGCCGTTGTCTACTGATTTGGATGATGGCTGTAATCGTGTTGAAATGACTACAGAGGGGAGATATTGCTTTGAATCAGGTGATGATAGAGCTAATGAGAATTTACTGTTGACGTCCATGCATTTGCTGTGGGCCAGACACCACAACTATTTGGCTAAAGGTTTACAAATGGAAAATCCCGATTGGAGTGATGAGATTATTTTTCAGGAGGCTCGCAAAATTTTGGCAGCTCAATTGGCTCATATAACTTACAATGAGTTTTTACCTATACTGCTGGGCAGAGATTTGGCTGCTAAAAAGAATCTATTACCCCAATTGGAAAATTTAACAAGCTCAGATACCTATGACCACAATGTTAATCCAACATTAGCGAATGACTTTGCGGCGGCAGCTTTTCGATTTGCTCATACTTTACTACCAGTGAGTTTCAAGAAGATTCAATAATATTTGAAAAATCAATTTTTATTTTCAGGGCCTTTTCAATATGACCCGTGACAATAGTACCCCAGAAGCAATAGAATTGCATAAAATGCTTTTCAATCCATTTTCTTTGTGGCATCATCGCGGCATCGATAATGCTTTATTGGGCGCTTGTAATACTCCAGTACAACGAGTTGATAGGTTTTTTTCCATTGAGATCACACAAAAATTATTCGAAGGTTTTCCCGAAGATCGGCAACCAATTTGCGGCCTAGACTTGGTTTCTTTAAATATACAACGCGGCCGTGATCATGGTTTACCGGCTTATCCAGTGTATCGCCGACATTGTAAATTGCCACCCATTGACACTTGGGAGGAAATGGCCAAAGTAGTGGATAACAGTACTTTAACTTCCATTAAAGAGATATACAGGTGAGTTTCCAATAAATGGATTCAAATAAATTTTCATTGAAATCATGTGGTTTTTGCTGTTGTTGTATAGTTCTCCTCATGATGTGGATGTTTATACCGGTGCTCTAAGTGAAATGCCTCTTCCTGGTGCTTTATTTGGTCCCCTCTTGGCATGCATGATTTCAGATCAATTTTTACGTTTGAAAATCGGCGACTCTCACTGGTATGAACGCAAATTCGGACCGCAAAAATTTTCGAAAGGTATTTTATATGCTGTGACTTCAAGCCCAGACAAAACTCTTAACATTTTTACATTTTCATTGTAGGACAACTCGGTGAAATTTATAAAACAACACTAGCGCACATTATTTGCCGCAATTCGGATAATATTCAAACCATCAATAAGTATGTTATGGAGAATCGTAAAAATGAACGCAATGTGATTCTTAATTGTTCAGAGGTGCAGACATTCAACTTTACGCCCTGGAATCGAAATGAACAGCCTGCAGAAATATTTAAAACTCAACTGAGTGTGAAACAGACAAATGTACGAGTTTTTAAAAATGCAAACGCATCTAATCATAGCATTAAAGTAGAAATTTAAATCGATTATTTTTATGCAGAATGTTCAGTACATGTTAGCTTTTATATTCATACTCTCCATATAAGATGGGGCGTACACTAAGTTGGTCTTTCCGTTTGCAATATCCAGCATCAAAAACTGAGTTGATCTAGACATGTATGTCCGTATGTCCATGTGTCTGTATCACATGTGTATGATATTGGAAAGCATTAAAAGTCCGCCATTTTGTGTCAGCCACTATATTGTATTTTTAAGAATGATACTTATTTTATTGTATGTGAAAAAAAGAATTGCGCTACATTGTAGAGACAGCCATTTCACCAAGTTAATGTTTGTAACTGGTTCCACCAAGTGCGGTTTTTTATTTATTTTTAAACTTCCAGACATGATATCATTGTAGAGTTGCAATATAAAAGAAGGCACCGATTACGCCTTCTTTCGAATATAATTGAAGAGATAAGAGATGCTTTATAACAATAATAATAATAAAAAGACATAAAAAAAACAGAAGCATATTTTACATGTTATGATTTAATCTCAAAAGCACTATTCAGTAATCGTTTAGCCGTTACGGCGGAAATTTATGAAAGGAATTTTTATTAAGAGAAAAAAATATAATAAAAATAAGTGGATCACAAGAAAACATGGAGCCGAATGAAACCACCGCTTTATTAAATAGCTATAATAGTCATAATACGGAGCACTATTCCTTGCACGATTGTAACAAGTCCTACATAATTCCGATGCATAAAGATGTCTCCAATGATGATTCAATCTATTGGGAAAACGAGTAAATGAAACGTTTCAATACATTTTCTGTACAATTTTTAAAGCTTAACGTTTTAGTTCATCGCTTACTTTAGAGGAGCTATTGGCCTATGTAGAGGATCCTTGGTGGCAGAAAATGCGTTTTATATTATTTTACACTTTTTGGTTAAGTTTATTAATGATATTCCTGCTGGCATGCTTAATAACTTATTCCCAAATTCGAAATGATTATTGTAAAGCTATACCATCCTTGTATATTGGTATCACATCTACGCAAAGTCCTTCTTTGCTTGTTACAACACTAACTCGGAATTTTTTGAATCAAAATATAAACTGAAATAAACTCTGAAAAAATTGTTTTGACCGACTCTATAACATTTTCACTTGTATTCACACGAATTAATGGGCTGCTTGGAAATATTGTCATTTCATTCCAATTTTATGGTTAAATTTTTGTACCTTTGGGGGATTTTTATGAACTATTGATGTGGCATTTTTTAGCTTACTGTATATATAGGAAGTTGTCCATAAAATATCTTAATTTTTGCGCTCATACAGAAGCAGAAGGAAGGCTCTATCAGATACTGATACCCATGAGGACATTTCTTGCTATTTCTGACGCCTTCTGATGCCTAACAAACCACCTTTTGTATACATAGCCCTTCTGTTGCAGAATTTTACTTACTCTTAATACTATACCTATATATGTATTTGTAATCAGGTCAATGCTAAGAATTTCGATTTCGATTTTTATGTCATGATTGATAAACAATACTTTTCTTTTTGTTTATTTTTATTTATTGATGCTCACAATTATTCATTAGTCTTATCAATGGGGTTGCATGTCCGTTTGTGTGCCTTCTTTTCAATTTTGATAAAACTGTTGGAGAGAGAGAGAAAGAGATGAAGAGCGTACTAAAAGCTTATTACACTTATTCGGTTAAGGCGGTTAATCGTCTTCTTATTACACCAGCCGCAGAAGAATGTTTCTTATTTTTTAATTATGTGTATATGAAAATATTTCAACTAGCAGAAGCTATTGATTGAAATTGAAATATTTTATTAATTATTTTATCAAACCTGTTGCTCTTCAGCAATATTAAGAAATCGCTGAAACATGAAAGTATTGAAAATTTTTTAGGCATTTTTTTTTTGAATAGAAGCAAAAAAATGGTTTTTTAATTTTTATTATTATTTTTTTTATTTATAGAATTTGATTATAACAAAAAATGTCTTACAATTAACAAATAAAAAATAAAATGTTCGTTTTTTTAAATAAACATAATTTTAACAATTGGAGGGAAATATTGGCAATTTCGTTGATTTGTTGTTGTTGTTTTTGTTTTTGTTTTCTTGTTTTTCATTATATTTATGTTTTCTCTCTTCTATACAGCATACAACAAAAATTAAAAAAAAAACAAAAACAAACTAAACATCTACAAAGTACAATTAAAAGAAGAAATATAAACGCATAACGGCAGATAAACTATATATGTACATACAACATTCTCATCTCTGTAAATATAACTTAAATAATACAATAAAGAGATTTTTCTAACTATTTGCATTAGAGTGTTTTTAAAGGTGTGTGTGTGTGTTTTTAATTATATTTGTTTTTTGGTGAAGTAATGGTATTTTATTTGTTTTTGTTTGTTTGTAAAATAAAAGTTAATTTAAATTTAATAATACACCATATTTTGGTTTTTCTAAGAGGGAGATTTTTTTGTTTTTTGTTTTTTGTTTTTTACGCTAGAAGAGAATATACCACCTATGAGTACAATTTATGAGAAGAACGTGTTTTGTCTGTTTATAATGTGTTGTTGTTATTGTTGTTGTTATAACAACTACAATTGATTTTTGAAAGGAGAATGACACATGTAAACGTTTTTTTGGTTTTTTTGGTTTTTTTGTTTTTTTTGGTTTTAAGTATTTGTTATTGTAGTTGCCTTCTGATTAACTTTCCTATTTAGCATGTAATTAAATTTTTGTATCCACCACCATTTGTACCATTTCCATTCGTTACACACACAAATAACGTTATCTCTCATTTGCCTTTACATCCTTTATTAAATATTCGACCATAGTATTGTATGGGGAATTTTTCTTTCCAGGTCCTGCTAAATTTTTCATCTATTTTTTTTCAGATTTTCGAAATCGTTGTATGTTTGATATGAAACCGCTATGGCTATAGCTAAAAATTGAATTAGAACCGTTTAGAGCTTTGAAGCCACATGCCGTTAATTTGTGTCCTACACTATATTTATATTTATTTTATTTTATTTTATTCTATTCTTTTAAATTCCAAATTAGGCCTTATGTGGGAAGACGTTCTAAATTGCTTCGATTCGATCATTTTCAATAGGATTCTCTCTTAGACCAAAATATATCCTTGTGCCACATTCCATTAAAATATCTCAAAAAAGATGACTAGTAGTTTCTATAAAAATTAGCTTGGACGTCAGACGGACACGGTTGAATGGATTCAAAAAGTGATTTTAAATCGATTGGTATAAGAAAAGGTGTATCTATATTTAGCCATAATCGGAATTATCTGCAAATATCCGCACAAACTTAATATACCACAACTGCTGTAGGGTATCAACATTTGAAAATTGTGTGCGGATCTACTGTAAAGGAAACATTTATAACTCTATTATCCAATCTATTGCGAAACGATCTAAATTGCTCCAACTAATGATGTTCTCAGTAAATAAAAGTTGAATTAAAGGTTATTTCGAAGAAAACTAAATTCTTTTTGCCAAAAATATTTTCTAAAATTGTTAAAAAAGATCTGATTTATGTAGACTATTTATGAAAGCGTTGCTTTTGCCTTAAAAAAGCAGTCATTCACAATAGTTTTTCAATACAAATGGCATAGAATTGTATTTTCATGAATAGTGGTACGGCGGTAAGAAAGGGTGTGGATGGTGCATTAGGTGGTTTAAGGCTCATGTAACGTAGAGTATCTCAATAACTAGGACCTGTAGTTTGAACACAATTAAACGTAGACAGCCGTACAGATGGACAACAAATGATTCTAAATTACTTATTATAATAAATTATGAATCTTGCTTTTGTCCTTTATGCATAACACAGGGAACTGCCCAAACTTAGTATTTTACCATGCTTAAATAGTGTGCAATAAAAGTTGTTTATGCTTGTTATGTTGTATGTTGTTTCATAGTTTTGTTATACAATTTTTATGGAATATTAAAGAGAAAAAAAAAGATGCAAAGATGTTGTTGTTGTTGTTGTTGTTGTTGTTGTTGCATAAACTATATTTCAAAATGGTTAAAAAGTGGTGGTGATGCACACAATTGTAGAATTCGGCTTGAACCGAACATAATTATCTCCTCACACACACTTATCTATTATATCGTATACGATATAACTAACATTTATAGAAAAGTACTTAGAATTATTATTATTTTTATATATCATTGGCTACTTTTGACTGACTGAATGAGTGACTGAATGGTGGCTGACTGGTTGAATGGTTGACTGGCTAGTTGTTTTTTCTTTGTTTGTTTTTGTTTTATTCGCCCTTTAATACTTGTTTTTATTTTTCATCCTTATCCCAGGAACCTTATGACGCTCATCAATTATCATTATCGTCTTTCTCTTCTTCTTCATTATATTTTATATATATGTTTGTATAAATTTCTCTAATAGTAATTCCTAAGTTGTTGTTGTTGTTTTTTGTTTGTTTGTTTGTTTGTTTGTTTTGTGTTGGATTTCATATCAGTACGGTTCTTGCTGTTTTATGCAATTTTTTTTCTTTTTTTTTTTTTTTTTGGTAATGTTGATAAACACATGCAAGCATAAGCACACATGCGGGCGCGCCTTTTCATTTAGAATCCCTTAATAACGCCGTACGCCTCCAAACTGCTCACAATCAAATAAATTAACCAAAGGCTAAACAGTACAGCACCACTTATATATTTGATGGTAGGTGGTCCGCCAAGTTCACCGCCCACTCTTTTATTACGCCTCAGCATTAATACCAAAATTGCCACCAACGCCTCCGAACAGAACAACGTGACAGAAAATGCCAAACTGTACCCCGCAAAATATGCAATTAATTAAAAAATTATATAAATTTAGTTGAATTTGTTTAAACGGACAATACATTGGCTTTGTTTGGCAATACATACGTGCCGGGCTGTACAGAGAACACATTACCCTTGGCTTCATGATAAATGGCAGCCAAAGTCCACGCAACACCAATACCAAGGAAGACATTTACAGCATTACTACCCGTTACATTACCAACGCTAGCATCCGCATATTTATCTTGGATGGCAGCAACTTTACTAGCGAAAGTATCTGCAGATGAGAGATTTGAAAAATTAAACATAAATCATTATAAAAAGATTCGATACATAATTGGGCACACAGGTGTCAAGGAAGAAAATTATTTAAATATGTGTAAGGCTTAATTTGCAAGTCGCATACTCGGTACGTGCTTGTACTTAATTTGTGATAATTTATGTAATACCACTTGACACATTTTTAACCGATGGTAGCATTGTTAAGTTGGACAGAAGAAGTGAGAAGTTTAATGCTTACAGTAAAATCATATCTAGACATAAATGCAATACAATTATGCTACAATTAGTTTAGTTAGGGAGGCTTTTCCGAATAAATCACTTCCAAACTTAAATTATGGAAAGCGGTTCTAAAAGTGGTCCGATCGGGTCCAAATTTGACACTGATAAAGCTAATTAATTATTCTGCACCAAATTTTGTCAAAATATACAATAAACGCCTTTGTACCAAATTTAATCAAGTGCTATATTGCGCATGAATTTTTACGGACGGATAGACAGACATGGTTAAAACGATTCAGCTTTTGATTCTTAATCAATTAATATGAATATGGCTTTTGCTACAAGTGGTGCAGGATGTAATAAAATATAATTTTGAGCACCTTAGTTACTACCATCCATCGTTTAATAGGCACTCTTCACAGTTTTATAAAAAAGACCTAACTGACGTAGAATTTATCATCATATGAAGTAAATCCTTTATTAAAATGTCTAATTGTACATTTCCACTTGTATAGTTAGAGTATAAACCTGAAGAAATCGAAAAAATGCCAAAGAAAGCGCAGTTTCTTCAGCAAATAAGGTTAAGAACCCTGGATTCTGTTTAAGTATTTCTAAGGAAATCTTATACAATTAAACGAAAAATGGGTAGAAATTGATTTTGATGCCTAGTAAAAAATTAAGTGAGGTTGTGGCAAATGAATTTTAAGGTATAATGATACTTTTACAAGTTATCTCCGAAAAGAGAAAACAATCACAGGAAAGTATTACGTGTCGATATTAAACTAACTTAAAGGTGCAAAAATTAAAGAATTCATTCATGTTGGCTATCTTACTATCCAGCCGGCCTCCCTTCAAATTAATTGCTCTAAATGATTTTTCACAACTCTCACTACCCATTTAATTGTTATCATTGCAGTACGGTTTCCACATCGTAGGCAATAAATCTTGTGTGGTAGGCGCTAGGTAAAGCATAAGTGTCTCTGTTTATAATTGTAAACTGTACCTGGTATGCTGGTGCCAAGAGCAACAAAACAAATGGCAGTGACGGCATCCTTAATTCCCAATGTACAGCCGAAGTGTGAAGCTATATCACCAATAACGGCCGTGACCACACCAATGGCACATATTGATACGAAGAAACATAAATAACCACCAGCAATATCTGCAATTATTATTCATTTATTACCAAAATTGCCAAAATGAACTCCCTCCTCGATAAATTAGTGGACTAGGCTAATGGATTTTAGTATCTGGATGGAGTTTTGGTTAAGACTATGGTCATAAGTTAAATACACATTTCATAGCGTTGGTTACCTTGCGTGTAAACTATAGAAAGGTGTGGTGTGAGAGTTATTTTAAGAATTTAAGTACACTTACAAAATACTTATTATGTAGGAACTGTTGGAAAAGGAAGTGGAATCTTGTTAGAATGAAATTCAAGGTTTCTTAGTCATTTAGAAGATTAAAACCGTTGTATAAGAGAAAGCAATTATTTGCGTGTTTTCCTCCCATTTATGTTGTGCGTTATAAAGTTAAAAATTTAAAAACTCTATACAAACGCGTGGCGTTTTTCTTACAATTACGTTTGCATTATATTCATGGCATTAGAGAAAAGTTGGAAACTTTTTCCTTTTTCACCTAATTCCATCATCATTCACACACAAACACCAACACAAACACCTACACTAATAATACTCATACTACTCTAATGTATATAAATTGCAAGCATGCCATAAGAGCAGTGGACAACTATGTGGGTGAATGTGATTTGTGTGATATATGTATGTGTTGGATTAACCTGTTGGTGGGATGAATGCAAATAAGATTTTCCAGAATAACGTTATAAAATGCATGGCATAGTCGGAGCATGATGGTGTTGGTTCTATGCCCTCTTCCGAATCTTCATCATCATCTTCACCTATTACAAGCAGACACAGGAAAAATGGAAAAAATTCATTATAATTCTACGTAGCATAGTTTTTGCTAGTGCAACTGTTTGGTACCTGGGTTCACTGTAAGTGCCTCGATGAATTGCTCCTTCCATGATGATGTGCCAATTACCAGCGACGCATTAGCTCTCTGTACCAGTTTGTCTACAGTATTCTGTATAAAAAAAACATGAAACGCATGTAAGGAAAGCATTAATTAGTACAACCGTCAATTGGCACCAACGGGTATATAATGTGAAATGTAAAATTGTTTCTTTGTTTATAAAGTTGATGTTTTACGCAAATGCAACAGCAAAACTTACTTAATTACATTTCATAATTACAAAAAAAAAAAGAAGAAAAATGCCGTCACCTTCACTTATTATGTATATTTTTCTTTCTTAGCATTTCAAAGGTGTTTATAAGTGTTTTTAGCAAGTGTTACTAAGCCTTTGAGCAGTGAGATGAGGTCTAGTCATTTTTTAAAATTATTTTACAAAAGTTTCGTACAAGAAATGAGTTTAAAGAAATTTTACAACTTATGCGTAAGAGTGTTTAGATGTTATGAAGTAATTTTATAAAAAAATATTTTGCATCTTAATCATTATTTGTTATATATTTTCAGCTAAAAGGTTTTGTTGTTTTTATTGGATTAAAAAAATCAAAATTGTTTACGTTTTCATCAGGGGACCTGTCGAGCTATATATAACTAATTAATTACATGTGGATTTCACTTCAGAGTAATGCCTCTTAGCTTATTATCATTTCACCGGACAAAGCCTTTTTTTCGATAACTATGTTAAAAGATTTTTAATACAAATTGTAGTCCACCTTTTTAGGACATTTGGCAAATAAAATTTAGAATAATAATATTTAGCCTATCTTCTTCTTCTCGCCAATCTCTTTCACTTAAAACCCATAATTACTATTTCACGTTAAAGTTAAAGGTAATCTTCCACCTTGAGATGATCGCCATATTGGATTTAAAATAAAAACACTTATTGTGATCATCAAACTCTTTCATTTGATATACATATTAAATACGTTCTAAAGAAATTGTTAATAAGCCATTTTTGGTTGACCGCCATATTGGGTTAAAAATAATAAAATTTAGTTTTTGGCATTCCACTCATCAATGCCTTTTATTTGAGACCCATATCAATGCGGTTTTAATGAAAATGATAATCCGCCATTTTGTAGAGTCGGACATATTGAATTTATAAAAGTAAACATGATTTTTTACTCATTAAACCTTTTTATTTTATAATTTTTACTTATATTGTAAATTAATATCTTTCATGTTAAAGCGGTCGCCATATTTGATTTAATAAATGACGACATAATTGATGCATTGTACTGATCAAGTGCTTTCATTTGATATCTGCAACAAATATTTTAGGAAAAAAAAGGTGATCCGCCATTTTGAAGAATATTATAGAATTTTTTAGTTTTTGGCATTCCACTCATCAATGCCTTTTATTTGAGACCCACATCGAGAGAGTTTTACATGTAAAGCTTAATACGTTAATTGCTGCTTGTTACATTCTACCATCTATCCATTAAGTTTTTTGTCTTGAAATAGACATGGATAGTCCTTAAAACCTTATATATAAAATAACTCTGATTAACTTCTTTCCAAAAAAGATTCAAAATCATGATTCATGATTTATGATGATAAAAGTTGAATAATGTCCATTCAAACTTAATGTAGCCTATATAAAAACAATAAAAAAGTAATTCTCAACGTTATCCCTTCCTTGTTGCTCTTTTACTTTTACAATTTGTACCAATTTTTTTTATGCTACTTTATCAAGTAATTCACATTTGTATACCATTTCACTCAAATTAAATTGCGTGTTTATAATGAGATTGTTGTTGGAGCGAAAGGAAAACAAGGAGTGAGACAAGTTCCATTACAAAAAGTAAAAATTAAACACATACATCCGTGTATATTCCTGCTCTTTACCAATGCTGCGCCAACGTCAGTTATTATATCATATGTACTGGTACTTGAACGCACTCGCATGTATGTGTTGGACTTATAAATATGTATATATGGTAAAATTCCAGAATTATTTTCCCTTTTTTTTATTTTTTTGTTTTTTTTTTGTTACGCGTAAGTATATCTGTTGCAGTGTTTTATTTATTTATACAGAAACGTTTGTAATTAACTTTTAACTGCACGCTCTCTTATATTATATTTGCTGCCCTTTTCTTTTGTTTATTTTCCTTTTCATCTATATCCTGCACATAAGATGGGGGTATGCTAAGTTTGCCAATCCATTTGCAACACCAAGAAGGAGGTGTCAGAGATCTTACAAAGTATCAGCTCCAAAAAATGAATCATCTGTTCGTCTGTTGTTGGCATTCTCGCGGGCGTACATTTTGAGATATTGAGCTGAGTTTTTGTACAGACATTTTTAGTTTTTGCACGTGGATCGTTATTTAAAATGGCCAAAATCGGTTAAAAGTCACGCCCATAATCAACAAAAATCTATATATCTACCGCAAAAGTTGACCTATGAACTTGAAATTTGGTATGCGTATCTATAGTAATCCCATCCAACTCTATGCTAAAAATGGGCGTGATCGTTTAAAAGGCACGACTACATCGATATGCCAAAAATGGGTATAACGGACACGCCCACAATTTACAAAAAACCATATTCACCATAAAATTAGACTTGTAAGCTGATACGTACTAGATACACTATTAGAGGGCGTAATCACATACCTGCCACGTGCATTGTAGATGTGAAGGGTATTTAAGATTTGGCTCAAGTCAAATTTAGTCTTCTTACTTGTTATTGTATTCAATGTTTAATGTGCGTGAGGCAAAAAGTACGTTTTTTTTAAATACTCTTTAAATATATTAAGTAGAGATGATGAGCACCATGCGGCGTATGAGTGTTTTAAAATTTTCATCAAAAACGCGTAAAACGAACGAACGAACATATGTCTGTATGGGATGGTTTTATCATTTAGCTGTAATTAATAGCTTGCGATTTACGGGATTATTACTATTATTATTATTATTTTTTTGAATGGACTGACAGACGATTATAGTCTTATAAAATACTTTAGTTGATACAGACCATTAATAAATTTTTTGTTTTTTATACGCATCATCCGGTGTATACGGGGGTATATAGTACTTTGTTAAAACGTTTGCAACGTCTAGGAGAATGTGTCGTTATGAATCAGCAATGTTCATCTTCTATACATATAATACATTTTTATGGATGTACCTTGTTTCTGGGTTACCAGAAACAAGCATAACTTTTAAAAGAAACTCTTTTTTGATATAGAACTCGAGCTATTAGTTAAAACGTTAGCAGGTCTCATAGTTTTTATATGAAGGTGCAGAGTATTTAAGATTTTACTTGTTTTTCACTCACCTTAAAATCTTTACTTTCTTTAATGCGCAATTGTGCCTGCACAATGTCACCATTGCGGGGACGGCCAAGTAACGCCATTTTGTCTTCTTCTGTCAAATCTTCGGGCGGTTTATTTTCAGCGGCCTGTATGAGTCCTGCCAATTCATCGTCTGAGGCCATTGAAAAAATATTTTTAATACAAAAATGAAAACAAGCAAAATTTAGTTTACACAAGCCGAGTACATTTCATATAATGGGACCTTAATTTTGAAAACGTTCCAAGTCTGCCTTTTTTCAAAAACATCAAAATTTGAAAATTTATGGAAAATAACTAAATCGATATAATCGAAAAACTGACTTGGATCGCTTTCAAAATTATGGACGCATGTCTATAATAAATATAAAAAACTAATAAAAATATCATTAAAAAATATTGAAAAAAAAAAAACTAAAATTTAAAATTCACTACAAAAAAATATGAGGAAAAAGAAATAAACAATAAAAAAGCAAACAAGCAAATACAAAATATTTATAGTAAAAAAGCATATACAGGGTGAAAAGAAAAGATGGAAACATTGCAAGGTGACATTTTTCGAAAAAAGAAAGACAGATTAAGATTAAGATCAACCCTCGAGTTTCCATCTTTTTCCGCTACACTGTATACATAAATACGTAATTATAAAAATAAATCGACAACAACAACAACAATATAATATATATACACTGCTGGATGGATTTAATTAGTTTCAGTTCATACCAAAGTATCGTATATCTAAAGGAAAGTCTAAACATTGTATCACGTAGGTAGGTAGAGGTAAAGCTGTTTAGAGCATATTTTTACAACACATCAATTATAAGAAAAATTTACTACTTCGACGTGACAAAATAGATAATTTAAGGAGCTTACGAAAACATGCTTAAAGTCTTACAAGAAATTATTATTAGAGCTGTGGTTTAATGAGATTAAATATACAGCATATGAAGGCTTGTAGAAGCTGTCATGAAATATTGTGAAACGAAGAGGATCTGGGGAGTGAAAGAGTGAGTTGGAATATTTACTTTATTGTTATATATTTTTTATAAGGTGGGGGTAAACTAACACTGACAAGAAGAACTTTAATAGATTTCATATCATAGTACATATATCCTTGGTAAGCATAACAATTTTATTATATTTAGTCTTCTTTTCTTCGTAAGAATCGTAAAAAGAACATAAATTCTTGAAAAGTATTAAAATCTTAATCAAGTGTCCTGACACTTGTTGACACTTGCTAATCGGCCAAATATTTACATTTCGAGGTGAAATTTTATCGAAATTTTTTAGTTAATATACGCAGTTGCGAGAAATAGGTAAAGTGCCACGCCCACAATCGATAAAAGTTTCTCGCAGCCATCAAAGAATCATTGCTAACAATAGGCAGCTTACCCATAGAATTAAGAACATTACGTATAGTCGATCAATAGACACGCCCACATTTCATAAAATGCTCTTCTTTTGAAGAAACGTTTATTATTTTGCATACGCGGATATTTAGTTATGGATGAATCGATAAAGTGCCACGCCCATTATCAGAAAAGTCTCTCAAAGAAGTGCTACCTTGCTGGTAGAACAACAGAAACTTCTACAATTTATAAAAATTCTATAGGCATAAAATGTCACCTGAGAGTTGATACGTTTTACTTGATCTATTGATCTCTGTGAAGGATAAACTAAATTTGCTCTGAGTTGAATATTTTACTTACCTAACCAACCTAACACCTTTTGTTTTTTTATATACAGCAATACGCTTGAATTTCTTAAAGTTGACAAAACGCACGGACGCATGGACATATAATACGTTTATATTAATATAAAGAAAAACAACAACAATGTACGCGAAAGTAAACTTAAACTTGCTGCACACTACACACATAAAAAACATAATAACTACCATCACTACAATTACACCATACAACGTGAACGCATTATTTATACAAGTATTCTAGGTTGATAAAAACTTTACTTACAAATAGTTTTCATTTATTTATTATTATTTTTTATTTTTATTTTGAAAGGCAGGATTGTATTGCAAGGCGAATTTCACCCGGGTTTCATTTTAAAAGATTGACATGAAAGTGTTGGAGCGAAGAGAGACATTTTTGTTTATTTGATTGATTTTGAGTTTGCAGAATGGTTTGCATGCACCCACATATTGCAGACCGCATAAAAAGCAAATAACGGGAGTTGATGTGGAGGTAGAGACACAGGCCATTAATAAAATGCCGCACAGTTATATGCACCATTGAGTATGTATTGTTTTTTATAAGTTTTTTGTATTTGTTGCAATAATTATTGTTTCACAGTTTCACACGTTTTCATTGGCCATTTTTTGTGGATTTTATTATTATTTTTTCAATTTGTTTTTAAATTAATTGACACCGTTCGGTAATTATTATTTATATGAAAAGTGTTTTGCGTGGATTATGCGTTAATTTGGAACAAATACACACCAACACGTGTGCGTGAAATATGAAATGAAAAATAAAAAATATATAATGGATGCATATGTACCTAGGATTTTAAAATTAATAAAATGAACATAATATAGTCGGTTAAGTACGACTATTTAATACCCTACACCACAACACACTTTATGCTGCAATTTGTTGAATAGTATCAGTATGAAAAGTCTTAGAGAGAGGTTTATATAAAATGATCAGATCCGGTATAAATTCGGAACAAAAGGATAAAGAAGGGGCGGCAAAAATGTCTCTTCATAAACTATATATAATGTTTTGTAGGAAAAATCCAAAGTTTAAAAGCTTTAGCCAAAGTCAAAACATATATAATATATTGTAATATTTCAAAAACTTCGCCTTGTATGATGCAATAAAAAAGTGGACATACGGACATAGTTTAAAAGTGATTCTGAGTTGTATGATGTAATCAACCGCAACTCTTTCTACAGTCCTGTGAGATTTACTGACCTCCATACAAACTTAACATACTCCGTCAATATACATGTGATGTAGGGTGTAATGAAAAAGCATATTTTAAAGAGTAAATTTTTAATAATGTTGATTTGAGTGTTTTTTTATTTTTTTGTACAAAGCTTTCTCCTTTTTTTTGCTGTTAATGTTTCATGTATATGGTATGTGCTGTTGCAGGTGGGGTTGGTGTGCATAGTACGCCGATCACCGCAATGCTAATAATGTGGATGAGATTGTTGTTGTTATTGTTGTTGTTGTGTATGCAAATCAATAAAAATCCCGCACAGATAGAATCGCAGAGCCGCCAACAAAAGCCAAAGTTTTTATGTAGATTAAATTGTAAGCTCTACATAAGGTGCATCAATTCCACACAAGCATTACACTCGTAATGTTATTTATGTGGTACAGGTCTGCGGCCACGCAACGAGAGCATAATACATTTCATTCTCGCATATCATCAAATGTGACCAAAGAAAAATTTCATTTCGTTTACGTTGCCGGTGAAAATATTCCATTAACATACGTACATACATGTGGGTATGGGCAAAATTTATTGCATTTCAATGCATGCCATAAATTTCAGTGGAAAAATTAAATTTAAACTTTTCTTTTTCTGGTTTGTCTCTTTTGTGTTATATGAAGAAGTAAAATTATGCTTCGCTAAGCGGTAGTAAGAAAAAAGCATGAATGAAGACAAAAAAGCGCACTTTACTGAGGAAATTAATTTTTGTTTTTTATTTCGTAAACTCTACATACATGCACTAAAATACATGCTAAGGAACGAAGCAACACATTAGAAACATGTACGGTATACTAAAAACACAGCCACACACACAACTCATTTTTAATGCTCATTATGGTGCACAATAGCTATTTAAACTACGAGTATTATTATCGTATTGTACTAGCTTGGGATAGTTGTGGTTGTTGTGTAACACTTACTACGTTTGCCTTTAGGATTTTTTGCATAGATTATGTACAAGAAGAACAAATTGAGAGAATATAGAAAGAAAAAAAAACACACACAAACAGAAACAAATTTTATTTATAACATTGCTTTTGTGCATAAAAATGTGCAAATTATGTTATGTTATATATTTATAAATTATTGTAGTTTTTGGGAAGTTGTTGTTTTTTGTACCTATTATCGGTGCCAAAGGTCATTTTATGGTCAAAAGTGATTCGAAATTTGTTTTGCCGTGTTGTGTTGTGATAGCTGGTTTTGTTGTATATGGTTTAAATGAGAAAAGTTGTAGTGTAAATAATTTGTATATGGACTTGAAATCCACCATATTCAGGTGGATAGTTTATTTACTGCATTCCATTACGTATAATTTAAAATAAAAAATTCCTATTAAAATTGTACAATTTCCAAAAGACATTCCATTTGAGAATGAAAAAGTTCATTTGAGATTGAAAATTTTTCAATTTAATTCGAAAAAATCTCAATTGTATATGAAAATATTGTATTTTAGATTGAAAAAATCCCAATTTAATTTGACACATTTTCAAAAATTGATAAATTCTCTTTTAATAATCTCACATACGAGTATGTTATCAATTTTTCGATCATAGATCCTTTTCCAAATTTTGAAACCATAAGAGTGTCAAAAATAGACGTACATGGTCAAAAAGTTGATCTCTAGATCTAATATATATATTTTGTGTTATCTGTAAAGCCTTCTTCTACCACTACTGTTCCTGTTATCTTTTTATAAAATATCCGGCAAGAAATTGATACATATTGGAATTCATTAATTATTCTTATTGATTGGATTTGCGATTATGTTTATAAAGTTAACAGAATTTAATACAATTTGCGGCAAAAAAAACAACTGAATGTTTACTTTTTTAATATAAGAATTCTACACGGGAGGTAGGTGGGTATACAGTAATGTAAATATAAAATGCAACTGCACGAATGTTAATAATTTATTCATTAATGTATCGTATACCAACACAAGGTTGTAAATTATATACATACGTACAATATTTAATATTGATTGCTTTTTTTTAACCTCTTTATGATGAGTTATGTGAGTTTCTATAAAATAAATTTTATATAAAAAAAATTTCGTATTTTAGTTGATTAAAAATTTAAACAAAAATCTTTAGTTATCGCTCCTGATTGATTGGGTCAATCATTAACACTCACTAATGGATTACGTTTAAACGTAATAATTCTTTACAATTAAGAGAGATTTTTTAATAATTCTGATACTAAATTAGGAGACACGTTTATGTTAAAGGAAATTTAAAGCTTTAATAATTTGTATACCCTCCACATTCGATGAAGTTTGTCATTCCGTTTGCAACACTTAGAAAGAGACGTCAGAGATCCTACAAAGTATGTATATTCTTGATCAGCATCAATATCTGAGTCGATCTAGACATATATGTTCGGGTATGTCTGTCTATTGTTGGCATTCTTACGGGCATACATTTTAAAATATTCAATTTCGTACAAAAACTCTCAGTTTTTGTTGTTTCGTATTTAAAATGGGCAAAATCGGTTAAGAGCCCCGCCCAAAAGCGACAAAAACCTATTTATCTGCAACAATTAATTAAGCTATTAAGTCGAAATTTGGAGCATATATTTTTAATGACCCCTTCGATCAATGTGCCAAAAACGGGCGTGGGCGGATAACAGAAACGCCTAAAATATACTTAATACAAAAATTGACCTATAACCTTGAACTTTGGTACACATATCTGTAGTTATCCCATCCATTGATGTGCCACGAAAAAAATGTGGCAACAGACACGCCCACAATTTACAAAAAATTATAAAACGTAAAATAGACTTACTTTCATACACTACTAGGGGACGTGATATATGTATCTGCCGCGCCCACCATTGTAGATGCGGAGTGCATTTAAGATTTGGTCTAAGCCAAAATTAGTTTTCTTACTTAATATTACTTTAAATTATTAATATTATATAATAGTAATGAAAAACCAATTTACTCAATATTACAACTAGCGTTACTTTCGGGTTTGAGGGTATACGGATTAAGTGTTCAATATCTAGGGGCTTCCAAATTGCCAAAAATCTGTTACATAAAGTATTTTCTTTAAGTAAAGCCACTTAAGGCTCCCAAGTAACTACTAGGGTTATATATCCAAATTTTAATTCAAACATGTATCAATAGGTGGGGAAATGGTTCATGAAAACTCTTAACAAATTGTAATAAGTTTTATTTCATAGAAACGCTGCCCTGTCGAGGAAACGATACAGAATCACACATAATAGAATTTTTTATACTATAATTGTGCAACAATCATAGGTCAGTGGTCCATAGGTCTTCTTAACATCTAAAATTACATTTCTCAAAGAACTTTGCTTGTTGTTATTTCGCTTATTTGCGAAGGGACCTTAACTGTCTTTTGCAGTACTTTAAGTTTTTTCTCAAATCCGATTAAATTACAGTAAGAGGCCATAAGTTTAAGTTTAATTTATGGAAATATATATTTATAAATATACAGAGTCAACAACCACATAAAAGGGAGAGAGAAAAGAAGAGAGCGACAAAGACAGAAAATATACAACATAGAGAATGCATAAAGAAGTAAAAGAAGAAATTAGAGAAAGTGTAAGGCAAGCATCATCAAACACATTAAATTAATTTATGTAGTGAATAATTAGATTTAATTACACTGAAGATTGTCATATGAAAGAACCAAATATGTTTATTTAATTTTTAATTTTTTAATTTAAATAAAATTTATTATTTAATGAATATAATTTTTATTTGATTTTTTGTTAAACTGTTCTGTCTTTGCTACATACCGAAGAATTTGTTAAAAAACTTAAATGCATCCTTTTTATTCGTAGAGTTATCTGTAAATGTGAAATGGATGTTGATCAGGATAATGTGTACGAGTAGGTGTAAAAAGTTAATGATAATGATGTATGATAAAAAGTGATATTTAACACAATAATTTATTGTATTTTTTTACAAGAAAAAAATAAGCACAATGGGTACGTTTAATTTAATGCGGCGGACGACTTTAAAGTCTAGCTAAGAGAACTTTTCTACTTTGCTCTCCAGTTGGATTTGAAGTCTTCTTCTAAAATTCTCTAGCCAAACTAAATTATAATTTCGTTGATTTATTCTGCAGGGGATGGACAAAATAATATGAAAACATGCGTTTAGAACAGCTGCAATTCTTCACGAAATAGATTCGTGGAGTGCTTGAAGAGTTCTGCTGTCATTTTTGCGCCACGGCAGTTTTATGTTATATGTTGTCTGACTACAATTCTTTTTAAAGTTCGTTGAACTCTAACACTTAACTTTGAGTTTCATACACTATTCCTCCTCTTCGCCGATGTTGTTTTTAGCATGTTTCGTGTGTACTGTCATTACCGTGGATACTCTCGCTCATGAAACGTTGAGCAATTCAGCTGTTTTCGTCACAGATGCTCCCGCTAACCGAGAACCAACGACTTGCCCTCTTTCGAAGGCTGACAGATCACACATTTCACCGATCGCTTCTTTTAACCGTCGCAGAACAAAACCTATAGTACACTGAAATATAACCTACTAGACTTTGCACGTGAATTGTGTAATACATACGCGTTGCATTATTTACACGGAAGCAGTGTTGGCAACATGCAACAAGATGTGCTTTATTGCATGATGTTCATATTATTTTGACCATCCTCTGTATATTGAAAATAATTGCTACGATTTGTTATAAAGTTTTACACACTTAGGAAGTTTTGCGTGTATTAGTATACAAGTTTATAAATTGTTTTATACTATTTATTATTTTAATTTAGTAAATTTTATATTTGTACTCTTAAAACATTGTGTATAGTGGAGTGGGTGGAGGAGACATATAGACAGTAATGGCGTAGAAAGTACGAAAAAGAATATTAGAAAAAAGAACAAATAAAACAAAACACAATCACGTTTCTATACTACTGATACCAAGTACAACTACACGGCAAACAAAGTTGTGTTTCAACAAGAAATAAAAAGGTAAATGCACTTCATGTTCATAAGTTCATTCATTTTCCTTACAGCCAACTATAAACTACTTGGCGGATATCTGGTGTGAGGGAAGTGTTTTCTTTTTGTCATATTTAGCATAAACAAATGAAAATGCATTTTTTAATATTCATCAAACTAAAAGCTAAACAAAAAAGAAAACAAAAATATTAAATTAAAAAATAAACACCAGGATACTAAGTTGATTGTCTTTCACTAGTATTTACATAAATTCCATTTAGTTGCACTTTTTTGATTTCATTTGTTTTTAAATTCTTTTTATTCTTCTCATGAAAAAAGAACGCGCGAGTTTCATTTTTTTTTTTTCAAATAATATTTAAAACAGTTGTGATTGTGTTGTGATTTTTGGCATAAAATGAAAAAAGAGTTGGATTAAGGGATTTAGGTTGGTGTGAGAGTTTTTTTTATTATATTTTTTTTGGTGAGTTATATTTCTTTGGAAGCTACATAAGTAAGAGCTGTTTTTATACCCTTCACATAAGATGGGGGGTATACTAAGTTTGTCACCCAGAAGGAGGCGTCACATACCCTTCAGACTATATATAGACTTGAACAAAAACTGGAACTAGACATGTATGTCCATGTGTTGTCATTCACACGGTGCAAATTTTGAGATATTGAGCCTAAATTTGGTGTAGACCCTTCTAGTTTCTGTATGCAGATGTCTATTTAAATTGGGAAAAATCGGTCAAAAGCCATGCCTCCAACTGACAAAAATCTATCTTCCCAAGAAGTTGTAATTTGGTAAACATATTTATATTTAGGCCATCCATCAATGTTTAAAATAGATGTCAGATAAAAGGCACGACCACAACCGACAAAAATTATATACCACAAAAAATGACCCATGAACTTAAAGTTTGATGTGCGTATCTATAATTATCCCATCCATCGATAGGACACGGCCACAATTTATAAAAAATCATACTCAACGTAAAACTTAACTAATCATGTAACCATGTACTTGCCAGGCCCAAAGCTTGCCCGCCAATGCAAAGGATAAATTAGACTAAACTCAAGTTAAATTCATTTAAAACTGGCGATATAACTTAAACAAACGGACGATGTTCTTTCCTTAAAAAATTATAATTTTCCTCATTGATAATAATAATATCAAGAAGAAATATAACTCACTGTTTCAATGGTTAGTGTTTTACATATAGTATTTTTTTCTTGTAATATTGCATTTTTGAATTTTTTGCAAAATTTAATTTTTTACTGAAATTCACAGTCGACACTAGAAAGTTTTTTATGAGAGTAGAAGTATAGCGGGGGGAAAGAAAGTAAAAGAGAGAAAAGAAAAACATAAATAAATATTCAATATTGGAATGAATTTTTTTTTGAAAAATAAATTCGAATAATTCAAAAACAATTTTTACTCATTTAGTTTAAAAGATCACATATTTTTGATGGCAGGATGGCAAAGGTACTAGCGCTACTTGGGGCTACTATTCGAAATGCAGGGATTCGATTCGAGGCATGTTTGTCTTGGAATTCTTCTTAAGATTTTCCGTTTCTTATTCTTTAGTATAGTGATGGGAGATTGTTTTTGTTTAAGTTTTTCTATTGATTCGGTTATTATTTACGCAGTTATTTATATATAAATTACCTGGAGCCATAATTGGTTCACCGATATTAACATAGAATAGGACGTCTTTCTCATAACTGCCCTCCTCAATAATGCCAATTATTATATTTTTCCTGCAAAATAAGATGAATTGTAAGAAAGCGTTTTATCTGCTCTTAATTAAACATTTCATACGTATAATTTATACGTAGACTAATGATGCTATTTTTATATAAATACAACAGAATGATACATTGTATACAAAATTGCAAGTATAAATATTAACAAACCTCAAAAAAAAAATAAATTTATAAAATATTTTCATGAGGATTATTTATTAATACTTATAATAAGCAAATAATTTATCTTTATTGTTGAGTATATTGCGAAAATTGGCAATTATTGCAAAGAGGAAAAGCAAGATAAAAGGAAAAAAGAAAAAAAAGTGTTGAGATTGATTGCCCTTTCGAAATGCTTTTACGGAATTGTAGAAGAAGAGGTGGGAAAATTTATATATATTTACAAAGAATCAGGGTTTTTGAATATCCAAATGACATTTTTAGATAAGTTCCACCTCTGTGCGAGGCGTCCGTCACTACAACAATTGTTTGCGTTTGGTGATTAGTACCGCGCGCCTAGATGGGATGTTCTATGAATTTATATGATTCTATTTTTATACCCTCCACATAGTATTAAAGAGTTCCCCATAAGATGGTACTCTTAAATTCGATCTTATTTAAACAAGAATAATTTGGTAAAATACATAGTTAACTGAGATAAAATTGGAATATTTTAGGAACCTTTTCTCAAATAATATCATCCTTCAAAATCATTCACCACAGAAAAATATATTTTAGCAAAAGTTGTTCCAATTATTAATTGAACTAATTTTATACCTAAAGTTTGTTTATGACAGACATGGTTAAATCGATTCAAAGCAGAAAAATGGTTCTGAATCGATCGGCAATTCTACTAATTCTAATGGGTGGTTTTCTTTTCGATCGTTTAGGAGCTCCAAAGTTCCCTTTAAACTAAATATGGTCTTTACCCATATGTTTGGGCCGAATGAGACAATTGTTTTATAATAAATTGTAGCAAAAAATTCAAAACAAAAAATATTTCGATTAGATTTTGTAAATTTTTTCTAAAGATCGGCGTTTAGAGGGAAACTTTTATAAATATTGACCATAATAAAGAAACAGTTTTATCAGTTCTCAGAATCAGTTTAAGTTTACTAACTATAAGAAGAAAAGAAGAATAAAAAAGTCGAGGGTTTTTGTTCGATATAAGATGACTCCTATTGAAAATATCTGTTCAAGACCTTTAGCTCGTTACAAATCCACGTAGGACCTTAAACATCAAAATAATTAACATCTTAACTGTCTTGGGGTCTTTTCTATTTAATAGCTTCATTTGACAGGTAGATGACGTTTCGTATTATCATATGAAAAGGTAATTTGTAAAAATGTTCACAATAAACATTTTATTTGTGGTGTTGCCAACTTTTTACTGAACTAAATATTTCTATGTAGTTGTGGGGCTACAAGTACATGATGTATAAGAAATTATGTAAAGCGAGAAATTTCAAAATCTGAATATATAGACGTGCACGCTAGCCCCAAACACGTCATTAGTGTTGGACTTAAGCCAAAAAACTGGCAGACAAAAAACCAAGTGTGGCAGGCAAGTGTGGAAACAGAGAGAAACCACTAAAACACGGCAACAGCAGCAGCAGCGGTAACACAATGTTTAGCAATTAATTTTTGTTTGAGTACATTTATGAGTTGCGCATGTTGCGGTGACACGTTTGCTGTCATTGTCTAGCCAGTCTGTGTGTATTAGAATTTAAATCCTAAGCAGCTAAAACACACTATCGCATAGATACAAATACATACAGAACTGTGTTTATATTGTACAAGGAAAATTTTTAACGCGTAGCATTATCATTGAAACTGTTTATGGCGGTGGGGTCACACACAATCACAATTCAAGACAAGACAACAATGTGTCTTATAAGATGTGTGTTTGGGTATTTAGTCTAAAGTAAGTGAAACTGAATAGAAACGATTATAAATGAATATACTTCAGCGTGTAGTAACTTTACTCAACGGCAATAAGCAGAACATTCATAATCTAAATATCTACAGCTATACGTACGCACACATTTGCATGAATTAAATTTGTAACCATTTTAAAGGCAAAATCATTACATAGTCAGAAATTAATAAATTTTGTCCGAGTCCTTAAAAAGTGTATATAATCTTGATGTACTTTACAATGTGACATGTCCGTCCTTATGTCCGAAAGTGTGTTACTAGCACTCTCAAGATTCTAAATTTTGTAAATAACTTTTTGGTTCTACATGTTTATTGCTTAATTTGAATTAGAAAAAATCATTTGAAAGCCGCGCCCACAATCGATAAAATCCATTCCCACACCCGAACAATTATGTTATGAAGTTGAAATTCTAATGTGACAAAAAATGGGGGGGTCGAATATTACATACGCCCACAATTTACAATATTATGTTTGTGTAAAGAATCTGTTTTAGAAGTTGATACGTATTGTTTACAGTATCAATTAAGCATTATTCTGCCACGCCTACTTTTTGCATATACTATATGTAGTAGTAGTGTAGGATATTTTAAAGTTGGTCTTGGCCAGATATAATTTTTTTACTCATTTCTTGAAACACTTTATTATACAATGTAGTTGTCTCTGAGCTGAGGGCTTTACAAACACAACAACAACACATTTACATTTATTTGTACATATTTGTATATAAATGTCTACGCACCCGTGAGTATTGTGGCCTTTTGGCCGATTTTCATTTCGTAATTTTGTAAATTCTATAAATATTTAAGTTGTGTGTGCGTTTACGTTGTAAACGGTTTAAGATGGGTGGCATGTCAAGTTTGTCAATCCTTTTGCAACACTCAGAAGGAGGTGTTAGAGACTCTACAAAGTATAGAAATTCTTGATCAGCATCAAATGCTGAGTCGATCTAGACGCACGGTTATATATACATGCTTTATATTACATGTCCGTGTGTCCGTCTCTTGTTGATATTCTCATGGTTGTAAATTTTGAGATATTGATCTGAAGTTTTGTACATTTCTAGTTTCTGCACACAGATCGCTATTTACATTAAACAAAATCAAACATGGGCCACGCCCACAATCAACAAAAATCTATTTATTTTTCATCAAATATAAGCAATGAAGTTAAATTTTAGTGTATAATTTATTATTGTGCAATTCATCAATGTGTAAAAAATGGGCGTGGCATGCCCACAATATCCAAAATCCTCAAAAAACTACTTGCAAGCTGATCTGTAATATATGCACTTATAGAGGGCGTAATTATGTATCTGCCACGCCCACCGCTTGTAAATAGATGTGGAGGGTATTTAACATTCTGCTTAAGCCATTTGTTTTTCTATCGATTTTTCTCGTTTTTCTTTTTCATTTGGGCAGTATATAGTACAGTTATGAATAAATAATAAATATAATAAACGCATATATACAAACAAACAAATGTTGAATAATTATCATCGTGTACATAGTCAGTTATATGTGCGTAATTGTGCCTTTATTTATTCTATGCTCTAATAAACACACAAAACAAGTTATGATAATCACACTGGCATAATTCACAACTGTTTCAACTCGCTCTTTATCGTTTATATACATGTTATAAATATTTTATTGATATATTTCAAAGATTGTTAATGATTATACTTGTACGTATATAGTGTAAAAATGCAATAGTATGCTTTTTACTTAGGGGTATAGCTAATTTTGGTTACATTATTATTGATACAATAAGTTTCTTGTTATGTATGCAACGACAAGTGAGAGGATGACCATGCCCATAGTCGTTTTCGGAAGAAAACTTTAGTAAAGACAGAAAACCTTTTTTGAATGTCAAAGGGCGTTCTTTAACTCACTTAGTCTCTCTCTCTCTCTCCTTTCAAAGGGGGTCGATAATAATTTTTGGTAAAAAACTGTGTATAATAATGAACGTTGCAAAGGTCGCTGTTAAAAAGTATTTAGATTGCCGCCTTAGCAGGTACCATGACTTCTCTTTCTATTAAATTCTACCGAGACTATCAGTGCAAGGAAGTGTTAAAAGAAGATAATGTTATCTTATATGGAATTGTAAAGCCACCGTTTGTTAGATTCGAAAACACTAGTGATTTAAAACAATTTTACTTGGTTGCGGAGGAATACACGACAATACAATAAAATGTCAAAAAATTGTATTATTCAGCAAATTCTGTTTTTATTTTTTTTAATAAATATTATAAGCACACAGTCTCGATGTTCGATTGAAAATGAGGCTTGCAGAGAGCGTTATATGCATCCCGATCTAGATGTGAGTGAAAAACAACCTTTACCATCCGTTAATATTGAGGAATACAGCAACAATTATTGGCGCAATTTAGCTAAAAAATTCATCGCCAAGAAAGCTGGTCAAAAACCGAACAGAAATCGCGCTAAAAATATTATATTATTTTTGGGTGATGGTATGGGTCTGCCCACCATAGCTGCAGCACGCAATTTATTGGGTAATGTAGAGAAGAAATTGGCATTTGAGGAGTTTCCTTATACGGGTTTGTCTAAAACGTATTCGGTGGATAGGATAGTACCTGATTCGGCTTGTACAGCTACGGCTTATTTGTGTGGTATTAAGGCTCAAACTGGTACAATTGGTGTTACGGGTCAAGTGAACCTGAATGATTGCCACTCCGGAACTCAGCCTGAAAATATTGTCTACTCTATAGCCAAATGGGCCATGGATGCGGGTAAAAGTGCTGGCCTCGTAACTACCACACGTGTTACGCATGCGTCCCCGGCTGGCGTATATGCTCACATTGCCAACCGTGATTGGGAAAATGATGAAAAGGTGAGAAAGGCTTGTGGAAAAAATACCACAGTAAAGGATATTGCGTATCAGTTGGTGCATGGTGAAATGGGTAAAAATTTAAAACTGATTATGGGTGGTGGGAAAAGCCACTTTTTAGATGCCAGTCTCTATGCGAAAGGTGCCCGTTCAGATGGTTTCGATCTAATAGACGATTTTCGGAAAGAAAATTTACAAAATATTTATATAGAAACGCGCCATGATCTGCTACGCGCTAATTTAGTGGGCGCTAATCGTGTACTGGGTCTATTTCAGGACAGTCATATGTTGTATCACCTAGAAACCAATGAGACTACAAATCAGCCTACATTGGAGGAAATGACCCGTAAAGCCATTGAGTATATGAGGGTTAATGACGATGGTTATTTTATTTTTATCGAGGGTGGTCGCATAGATACCGCCCATCATGACAATATGGCACGCATCGCTCTGGATGAAACTGTGGAATTCTCCAAAGCTATAGCAACCGCTTATAATATGACCAGCGTGGAAGATACGTTAATTGTTGTGACCGCAGATCATTCGCATGCCTTCAGTTATGGTGGTTATCCAGTAAGTTGTAAAAAATTAAAATTTCTTCTCTTATCTTTAAAATTGCACCCAGATCAAACTTAATTAATTGTTTATTGGAATATTCATTCCCACTTTTATTATTCACAGCGCCGTAATGCGGATATTTTCTCTCCAGCCCCAAAAATTGCTGAAGACAATAAACCATACATGCCCTTAAGTTATACCAGTGGACCAAGTTTTGAACGTTTCTTTAAGCAGGGTACACGCGTGGATCCTACTACAATAATTAAGAATGACATTTACGATCAATTTCCGGCCACATGGCCTTTGGATTGGGAGAGTCACGGTGGCGATGATGTACCCGTCTATGCTTCTGGTCCCTGGTCTCACTTGTTTTCTGGTGTTTACGAACAAAACACTATACCCCACCTGATGGCTTATGCAGCTTGTGTTGGCAACGGTTTAACAATGTGCCGAGAACGCAAAAACTATGGCTAGGGTTGGTAGAGAAGAGATGGAATTGAAAAACTTTGTAATTGTTATTGTGATTGGGAATTAAATTCTAATTATTATTGAGTTGACAATTTTGTAAAATGATTCAATAAGAACACAATTCAATGTATTTAAATTACGAGTTGTTGGGTGGGAGTGACATTCCAATGGTTAATTAAAAAGTAAACTCTCGTTATCAAATATTATTCTAGTCATCACTTGCTCGGGATGTAATTGGGTGTGTGTTGATGATTTGATAATGACTTTAGTTCTGGTTTAGATTTAATAATTGAAATCATACACATAAACACCCACACCTCACAAACCGTACACATAAGAGAATACATATTAATTTATTTATTCTACAATTTCATCTACAGCAAAGAGGTAGCAATTAAAATAACTTGCACTAAATGAAGTTACACATATTGTATGTACTATATATATGTACAATTCATCTCCACATGTACATTGCATTGTACCATATATGCGTGCTTGCAAGGGTAACACATGAAACGTTACATATATTGCTGTACATGATAGTCAAATGCAACTTGTATATAGAATGAATTTGCATATCCGACCACGTAGTTGGCATGTTGTTGGCGGCCATATAACTCAGCTAATCCAATTCAAAAGAGTTGTTCGCTTAACGACATGTATTTGGTATTTGAACATTTTGCAAACGTGTGAATTTCACTTAACTCTGCTTTTTGGACAATACCGCTCCGGAGTTTCATAACATGTATATATTTTTAATTAAGGTAATCACTGCATTTGCATATTATCCTCCGCGTGATTTATTAACCACAAAGACTCGAAATTTTAAAACATGTTGGAGCAACTTAATGGATATCGATCGTTTTATACAGGACAGGGGGGCGGGGGAGAAGTGTATTTAAGTTGCTGTTACATTTGTGAAATGTGGAAAAGACGTCAGAGATCCCATGATGATGATCATGAAATCTATACTAATTTAATCATGTTTCTTTATGTAGCTGGATGTCCGTCTGGCCGTTTATTGGCAAACATTGAGGGATAAAACCCAAATTTTAAAACATTTTTACATTTTCTTAGTAAAGAAATTTAATATGGGCGATTTTTGACAATGCCCTTAACCAATAATAATTTTTTATGGTCATAAAATGAAGGCCAGTAAGTTCAAATTTAATTTAGATTTTTATACCTAGCTCATTTATTGATATGCAAAAATGAGGCGTGGTCGTATAATAAACTCAACTTACGGACAACAAAAACAATTTCTCACAGGTATAAAAGTAAAGCCACTAAGTTCAAATCAAAAGAGATCTATAATAAAAAAATGCTGTGATGTGAGATAAGTACATTAATATATGAATATGTAGCGTATCTAAGTTTTGACCTCAGCCAAATTTATTTTATTTATTTGTTTTTTATTGCTTTCATAACAACCAATCATTTCCGCTATAAGAAATTAGAGCAATTTATAAATAAATTGCTAAAACCTTAATATTTACAAACGTTGGCGGACTTGAGATGTTCAAGTGTAATCGTGCTGGTTTCTGATAAAACTGATTTATTTTCTACATATGAATAAAATTTTTCTTTTCATTTCAAAGAAAAAAAAAACGCAAATTGTAGGTTTTTGTAAAATTTTTGCAAAATATGCAAATATGTGCAATTTATGCGTGACTGCGTGTCCAAACTCTTTGCATTTTTCGTGGCATTTGATGCCCTTGAAAGGAGGAGATATGCTTAGCGTTTCATGTACGACCTATAAGTAGATTCAGCTTAATCATGTTATAACCGCTCATCATGTGGGCTCGTTATATATTGTATGCCAAGATAGTGGGCGTATAAGATTTGGGTGGAATTAATTAAGTGCCACGCCTACAATTGGCAAAAGTTTCTTATAGCCACAAAAAAACGCTACAAAGTTAATGTTTAGTATATATTATATAATTAGAATAACCTTCAATGTGCTAAAATGGGCGTGGTTAAATATTAGATAAGAGCATAATTTACAAAAAAACCTAATTTTGTCCTATGAGTTCATGCATATTCCAAAAGTCAAACGTGACATGCTCACAGTTCGACCTTTGAGTTGACACATATTTCAATAGTAGTTCAAATAAAGCGTAATTTTTATATTTGCCACGCCTATAATCGTATACGTGACATGCTCAAATATTTCAATAGTTATTAAAATGGGGCGTTATTTTATACTCACAACTAACCCTTATGTATGGACGGTACCTAAAATTCGGCTCAAACCAAATATTCTTTCATTTTACTTGTTTGTGTTTATTAAGATTGGTTTTCTATTTCATCCTTACAATGGTGGTTATAAAAAACGAAACTGCAGTGAGTTTTTCGAGTAAATTAGGTATGAACGTGTGCGAGAGTGAAAAGTGAATAAAATGAACTTTCATTGGGTTTATCTGCAAAATGCAAGTAAATCATTTGACCATAGAACATTTGCTGACCCACTTATTCAACGAAGAACAAAAAATACGAACAACCATGCACACACACACATTCGCGGATGTTTAAAACTAGCAACCGAATTAATCGTAAAGAAAAATGTACATAGAAGTTAAATTATACGCATAATGGATGCATTAGTTGAAAGGTCTGCTAAAACACGCCAACCTCACCGAAATGCAGGTCGGAAAATAATGTGGATTTTCTTGGTTTTTTTATTTAAATTCATTCTCAGTTGTAAGGAATATATGTGTGCGTGTATATGGGTGTAATTACATGTTCTATTCTACCTTAACCTTATTCGGTTGGAGTAAAAGTGAAACTTAATATTAAAAGTGCACTATCGCGTGCATTTCATAGCAGTAATAAGAAACAAAATGGGAAAAAAATGCCAATTTTGGCAAAGGAACCAACCGCAGTAGAAAATTAAAAAAGAAAAAAACCCAGTCAGTCGTTGACTCAGTCATCATTAGTATTAGTTTAATGAATTTTAAATGAGGCGCTTTAGAGAATGTGTGGTACCTTCATTTTTGCACCAATAATTGTCGTAATAAAATATTTTTTCGAAATTCTCACGCAAGGAAATAATTAACATGTCTTATAAACTGAAGAAAATGAAAAACATGTGCGTCCTTTCGCCCGCCTTTGTGTTGGCACTCCAACGTTCCAAAAGAAACATTATTCATTTTTAAGTCGAGGTTCAATGTTGTGTACTATACCCATAAGCGGCAAAAAATAAAGTAGTCAAAACAATAATTTAATGTTGAAAGTATGCTAAGAAATAGGCCTGAGGTCCCATGAAAGACCCGCCTAGAATTTAAATAAAAATTCCAGTTGCTGTAGCGTTAGACTTTGGAGCTGCTGAGTGATATAAATTCTATTAAAATGTGACCTTGCATTTGCCACGCCCATTTTTCTTCTAAAACTATATAGTAGGAAGTATTTTAGGTTTGGCTGAAAACGAATTTAGTTTAGTAGTAATTACTTCTATTTATACATGCCACGCCCAGTTAACCTATGAGCTGAGAGATAATATATTTTCTATTAAAAGGAGACATTTTAGCCTTGTTACGCCCACTATTTTTATACAATATAATATATACAATATATAACAAATAGAGTCGACCCAAAACAAATTTAAGTTTTTTCCTTATTCACTTTTTTGGAAAGTTAAGAAGAAACTCTTTCTTTTTTATTTAATGAAAGTTTACCTAAGTGTATAGTTAGTAGTTAATGATTTCTAACTAAAAGTAGAGACTTTATATTAATTAAGACTCCTTAGTAGAGAAACTTTTTTAAAACTAATTTGAAGATAAAGTTTTCTCGATATTTCCTTCTCAATGTTTAAAAATTGAAGCTTAAAATGAATTTTTCAATTCAGCTAATATTGTTGACAAGATGATGATGATGATGATAATGATGCTTGTATTTAAATCATGCATATTTTATATTGCTGTTGAGACTGTGACTTAAAATATGACAGGACAGTAGCAATTTTAATGCCACGGATTTGTTACTTAATTGAATTTGATTTATTTTATGATTGACTTAAGATAGTAGGTATTGTAATATGAAATAAGGGCCTAAAAATAGACCGATCAGAAATAATCAGAAACTATTAATAATAATAAATCTTAGCCGATCTGTGCCATTTTTCAGAAATAACGATCAAAAATTGTTATCTCTACGTTGACGGATTATAATTAATTATAATGTATTAAGATATGCTTGATAAATAGAGTGCTGTAAGGTAAGTGTCATCATTTCAAAGTCAGTAGATGCTTTAACGTACCGAATAACTTAATTCTTTACAATATAATGCAAATGGTTTTCAAATCAAAGGGGTTTAGGAGTAAAATTCTATAAAATTAAATTAGTATCACCACCTCAAATTCAATGTGGTAGATGCTACTACAAGGCGGATTAGCTAATGTTTCATTACTTATTCGATTTGGATATCAAATGAAAATATTTGACGAACGGAATATTATAAGCGATTCTAAATTAATGTCTTTATAAAATAAGTGCTAAGGGTAGCAAATAAAAAGGCTTAATGAGTGAAGTGTTGAGGGCTTAAATAAATCATTTTTCAAAACACAAATTAGTTTGATTGATTTGAGAGAACAGAAAATCAAAGGTAAGTGCCAGTGACTTTAGTTTACTATAAATTTATGTATAACTTCCATTTATAAAGTCACTGACACTTGTTTTTAATGGCCTTTCAAATATATATGTTTATACAAATCTCTGGCGTATGTTCAACAATTCGGTTTCAGTTTTAAGCTTTAACTTTATAATTGTTAGAGAAATTTGCCAAACTGTTCATGACATAATACACACATATAAATATTGCCATTGTGTGTTTTGTTTTTCTGTTTCATTTCCATTTGGGTTTTAATGAGAGTAGTAATATAAAATAAAATTACATTAGCAACAATTAGTTGTAATGATTAGTTTTCGAGTGAAATGGCAATGATGGGTGGGGTGAATAAAATTCAGAATTGAAATGTTTGAAAAATGTAATTTAAAGCTATTTTAATGCCCTCCAAATTGTAATAAAGAAAATACTTTGTCTGTCATTATTTTATCAATTAACAGGCGAAGTCTTTGTGGACCCTAACTATAAAAGAATTGATATTCGGCTACGAAATTTTGAACCCATTTTTATAATTAGCCCAAGCAACGATGGTCGGTATTGTATAACAGGCAAGCTCTTAATTTACAAACTATTTTATTTGGCATATAATTCCACTTGTATGTTTGTTCTTTACTGTATACTATATGAGTTTATCTAATCGGTTATCTGCGAATAAAACGAATAAAATAAAAAGTGTGCTTCAGCTAGGTTCGTATTGTACAGGGAACCGGAAAGAAGTTGCGCAAGAGGCAGACCGAAACTCCGGTGAAGGGATCAAGTGCAAAACACTTGAGGTACAAAACTTACGGATAGAAATGATGATGAATATTTCGTTATTTGTAAGATATTTGTAAACATTCTAGTTTAAGATTTTGTCTAAGCCGCGTTTACTTTTTCCTTGTAATATAAATTTTATACAAAACAAGAAACAAATAGCTCTTTATAAGCCTAAAGTTAATACGTCTGTTGAATTAATTTTGATGTCAATGAGAGTCCATGCCAATGCGAGGGAAGAGTTCTAATTCTTAGAGAAAATAAATTTTTCACTTTGCTTTTCACTTAAATTTAAAACCGCGTCTCACAGAATGTGGTTTATTCAAAATAAATCCTAGTAGTTGTGCAAAGTACTAAAAATAACCGGTACCGCATAATGTTTAATAACGTAGAAGTTACTAACTTTTTAATCCACCTTCGTATTTGACGTACTCTTTACAGTGGAGTATTAAGTAGTGAGCGTGCTTGGATAACTCTTTAGATTAGCGGCAGCCATTCTAGCCGCTGCTGGCTATTTATTTACGATACATAAAATTTATAAATATTGGATCGCAAGAAACTTTAAGTAGGTAATTTGCATTGTAATGAGTTTCCATCACACAAGAAAGTTTATGGACAGAAAGGAAACAAATTACTTAACTCAAAGAGAGCTTTTTATATATTCCGTAATAAAATGTTATTAGTTTTCAAGCATACATATTTCAAGGACTTATGCGGTAGAGTAGGCGCACTTGCAATTATTTAAATATAATTTAAAATTATGCGTACATTTACAAATCGTAATGATGGTATACTTTATATATATATCAGCAGACATTGAATCACCCATAAATTTGTTCTAGATTTCCATAAGCAGGCAAACTTTACTGAATGAACACTCTTTGTGTGGAAAACGCTCTCACCCCGGATGGTTAAACTTTCTACGTATTTAGCTACAGTTAATGCCCACCTAAAGATAAACTCAAACTCAAAGAGTATATCTTCTGTACTATGTTGTATAATGTCGATGCATGTGAGATGCATTCCAATAAACTACACAAAGTATGTAGTTGAGGTGCATTTTTTTACTAGCTCTAGAAACTTTGGTTAAATTTCACTTAAGGTGAATAGAATAATAATATAAAAGTGTGCATCCATGTACACATATAACAGTTCATATATTGCATCCATAAAAAGTGTTCATGTACATTAGTAAAACATTAAGGAAGCCGTCGCTTTGTAAACATAAAGTCTATTTTAATGGTTGCTGTAAACGTGCCATTCCCCATGAAATACGAGTGTGAGCCCATACCATCCCCAAGCATATTGTACGTACAACAAATAACACAAAGGAAAAGTTTTCTTTAGCACTAAATGCGTACGTAACGGTATACAGCATGTACGCGCGAGTGTGTGAATTTGTATTCAAACTTAAATTCATGCATTCCTTCAGCTTCATATCAATTTCCACATACAAGGGGTGTGTTTAAGATGTGTGTGTGTGTGTGTGTGTGTGTGTGTGTGTGTGTGTGTGTGTGTGTGTGTGTGTATTTATTAGTCCAAGTTATTGGCATTCATGGCATTACACGTTTTAGCAAATGCCAGCCCTCAATTGCAGCACGATTCCATTGAAATGAATACTTCCTTTCTTTCAAAAATTCGTACTTTATTACGCTCAGTAGCACTGTTATTGTATTATTATTGCATGCATTTAACTGCAGCAGTGTAAAGTGTTGTGGAAATTATTCCAAGAAAATTGTTTTAGGCGGATATGTATTAAATGAGAAATATTCGGAAGGGAAAATTGGTCGGAAGAAAAAAATTAATTTTTGGGTTCAAGAAAGGTTCAATTGGTTTTTGTGGCTATTTACCGATTTCTTTATAAATGTATAAAATAAATTGTAATTGCGAATGATTAATGATTATTATGGGCGTGGCACTTTATAGATTCCGCCTATTATATATATCTACTACGTGGGTCAAACTCGACCACTTATCTCTGCAAATTATGCTACTATTAGTTTAGTTGTATCTGTTACTTCGTGACACATAATTATATGGAAAGGGATTCTAAAAATGCTCTGATCGGATCCAAATTTTGCACAACCAAATATAAAGCAAATTTCTTACCAATTTTAGTAGTTCTAAAAATAATCCGATCCGGTCCATTTGCAATAGGGTTCCTTTCTGAGCCAAGGCAAGTCTTTGTACAAAATTTTTTCGAAATATTCTAAAAAATGCGACTTGTACATTGGGCAGACGGACACACGGAGAGACGGACATGTTTAAATCGAGTCAGATTTTGATTCTGAATCGATCGGTATAATTGAAGGTAGGTTTAGCATATGCCATTTAGTTGTTTAGAACATCCGCCCACACTTAATAGATCCTTTGCCATAACTGGTGCAGAGTAAAAAATCTGCACTCAGGCTAAAAAGTGTTTACTCTCTTACCTATCTATCTTACTCCCTATAGTTGAAATTTTAATTTCAAACACTTGATTTGTTGTAAAATTGTTTTGACATATAATGTGCTCTTGCAATTCTGTACTTATCAACTCTCTCTGTATTAGAATTTTTGACTCTAGTCTAGTAATAGTAGAAGGGGGTGTTTTCCCAAATACTTTAGAAGGTTGACAATGTTTTATCGAAACGCCCCTATCAAACACAAAACCTTCTATATTACGAATATTAAAAAAGGAAAATATGTACATCGTGTACATGTGCATGTAATCATAGAACGAATATGATACAAAAAAAAAAACAGTTTAAATTACCCGTATATCTGTTGAACCAACCATGATGGTGAGCAACGTTTCATTTGCACTAAAAGGCAAAATAAATGATATGATGGAAAGAGGAAGACCTTTACAGATGTGTTTATATAGTGTGAACGTATGTTTGTTGTAAAAAACATTACAGATAACGAATAACATTATATTTGAACTACCTACATACATACATTCTGTAATCAATATATTATACGTTTTAACCAGTGACATATATACGAGTATTTACAATTTAATGAACGTTAAGCGTTAAATGCATTCATAAGACCACGGATGTATGTTATTGATTATTTAATAATAAAGAATGTACGGCTTCATAAAAATGCTCCTACACACATAAACATGAACGTGTTGTAAGTGAAGCATATTTGTACATATTGATTCTTAAATTGCCGGCAAGGAAATTTTGTTACAAATTACGGTTATTGATAAAGTTAAATCGTAAATAATTTATTAAAAGTATTTATGGGTAAATTGGTGGGCGGCGTGAGTTTATATAAGACTAATGGTGTAGAGTGTGTTTCGTGGGTATAGTTTACTGAAGAGTCATTATTACTGTTATTGTGCCCTGGATGTAATACTAACATAGGTTTAGTGAAACGTGTTTATGACTTGAACTACATTTGTTCATATATATATATAAACGTGTTACTTTAATAAAATAAAGAAAATTCATGTTACAGGTGTTGTAATATGTTTTCTTCTTCGGTTTATGTATCAAATGGAAGAACAAACTCAAGTTGTTGTTTGTCATGTCCGTGTGTCCATGTGACTATCTCTTGTTGACATTCTTACCGGCGTAAGTTTTGCACAGACACTTTTAGATCTGCATGCAGATAGCTATTTAAAATGGGCAAAATTGGCCAATTGGTCACAATCAACAAAAATCTATTAATCGACCACAAAATTGAGCTATTAAGTTGGAAGTTGATGCAAAAATGTATAATTATCCCATCCATTGATGAAAAATGGGCGTGGTAGGATAACAGACCCGCCCACAATTCACAAAAAAGTAACGTACTCAACGTAAAACTAAACTAACTTTCATACATTATTAGAGGGCGTACTGTATATATCTGTCACGACCACCTTTGTAGATGTGGAGGGTATTTAAGATTTGGCCCAAGCCAAACTTAGTTTTCTTACTTGTTTTATATGTGTTTATTAATTATGTATTGTTATTGATTTCTACAAAATCCGTTTTATCGTTTTCAAAGTGAAATCTCGATTTTCGCTTTTATTTACACTCAGTTTTCATCACTTGTTAATGTTCCTTTCAATTACATTTTCATGAATTAAAAACGAATTTCTCCTTATGGAATAATATGTTTTTGTTAATTGCTGAAATTTTCCGCTTAAAAATAAATGCAAATAAAGTGTGAATGTTATTGTTTTGTGTGATTACGTATTGTTTATGCAGATTAGATTAGATTCGTTTTCATATAGAAATTTGTAAAAAAATATATATATATAATAATAGAAACGGTGCTGACGTTCTTTGATTACTCTCCATATATGTTAACTGTACTTTACTGTCGTGGCGTTTTTGGTTACAGCAACAGATATGTTGACGATGAAACCGCATCTCTGTGCGTTTGCGTAATTAGCTCTTTTATTATTTCATGTATTTGTGGGGTTGTGTATATGAGTGCAGTTGTTGTTATTGGATTATTGTTATTATTATTATTTATTATTTATTTAATCGGTTTTCGTTAATCACGCGCATTGTGTTTATTTGTGTGTTTACTTTTATATTTATGTGTTTTGCCTTTTTCCTCTTATTTATTGTTTGGCCGTAGTGGCGGCCAACATAAACAACATTTTATAGCTGCAAATAAACGCATCAACACAGATACAATATCAGCCGCCAAATATTCATCAATGAATGTGGAAAAAATGAAAAAATGAAAAAATGAAAAAATGAAAAAATCATTACTGTTATAATAAGCAAGTGAATAAAATTTCCCCGTTTTATTTACAGTTTCATTTGAATATACTACAAATATCATCTTTTTATACCCCCCACATAAAAAACACCCAAAAAAAGATCCTCCTTGATTAGGACCAGTCCACCAGAAATGATTGCATGTTAATATAATGTAAGTAATCTAATGGGAGTTCCAGGGGAGTATGATGAACTCAGAGGAGTAAATTTTTTAGTGTGTAGGCCTATGCAAAAATGAACCCAGCTGGACCCTTGCATGTGAAGCGTACTTGCTAATAGACTGCTGGCTGCTGGTATCTATGAGATTTCACACCACACAGTCGTCTGCCGAAACAAAAAAACATGCGAGCCCACCACGCCCATATTTTGAATAGAGTTGTAGAGGGTTTGTAAGATTCCACTCAATTCAAATGTTTTCTTTTTACTTCTTTAAAATTCTTGCAACATAAAAATTTTAATAGCCTTATACGTACATAAATATGTTTATATTTTTTGCATACTTACGTCACACCGACACATGTCTATACATTGTATAAATATATGTTTGGTTAGTGCTGTGTGCGATTACTATAATACGGTTTTGCTCTAAAGTTTATTTACAATAAACTTTAATTATTCTAATTAAATGGCATTTCAGCGGTACCGTTTATCATTTTCCATAATATACAAACATGCACACTTTTATACACACAATTATGTAGTGCACGCATACTTCATAAGATTGCTTCATCAAGTTAGTTTTAGTTGGGAAGTTTTTGTTATATTTTTTTAATGTGATCATTTTAGCTTTCAATATTTCAATCATCTAAACGGATCATTCAACACGGATCAAAAAAATGATTTTGTTAACTTTCAATTCTTTAGTTCAATTAAAATTGTTTTTTTTTTGAAAAATATATTATGGGTGTGGTTCGATGTAGATTTAAATTTTGATGCTGCAAATAAATTTTGATTGTGGCAAAAGGTATGTTAAGTTCGTGAGAATATTTGAAACATCTAAACCGTAAATTCCACACTCATCTGCAATTATATCGATCGATTCAATCAAAATCCAAATTCGAATCGATTAAGCATGTCCGTCTGTAAATTTGTGCGTAAGATACAGGTCGAATTTTTGAGATATTTCAATGAAATTTGGTACAAAAACATATATTGGCCCAAAGAAGAACTGTATTGAAAATGGACCGTATCAGACCATTTTTAAAACCCTTCCCCATATAATGCCCTATTATAATGGAAGTCTTTATATGGAAAAGAATTACCATTATTTATATTTTTTGACAAAATTTGGTGAAGTATAGTTAATTAGCTTCGTGTTTGGCTTGTCACAGCTTTGGATCCGATCGGCATAATTTTAGAATCCCTTTCTATGTAATTTTTGGAGCCCTTTCTATTTAACAAAGTAACTTATATGGCAGTACTTTACATAACTTAAGGAGCTAAGTAGCGTAGAGTATTAAATGATCGAGGTTGACCGACTGTAGCTGTCTCACTTGTTAAATGTGTGAATTTTTTATAGTGTATGATTGAATTGAATGTAAATGAAACCTTTTTCTGGTTTATGCAAAATGTACTATATTCTTATTCCTAATTTATATACCATTATTTACATAATAGAGAATGCGGGATTTAGTTTTTTAATTTATTTATCACATTTATTATCTTTCATATAAAATATACACATGGGCTCACTAAGCGTATGAGTGTTATTTTCTTAAAACAATAAATCTTTTATACATAGAGAGTAAGAGAGAGAAAAAAGTTATATAATACAATATGTAGACTAAGACGAAATAATCCCTATTTATGTGTTATCCGTGGGCGGGGCTTGTGTATAGATGCTCTTTTCCCAACGACCTTTAATATATATTTTTTTCATATCAACTTATGGTATAAATTTTGCAACAAAAAAATTCTTTGTAAATTGAAGGCGTGTCTTCTATTTAATAGATACATAAATTGTTTGTGGTCGTAAGGGAGTTTCTTGAAGCAGTCGTGGTTTTGTTTCTGTCCAATAACCCTTAGTTTGCATATTATTTGCTGAAGATGATTCTTCGATGAAATTCTTCAAACTTTAGCAGATCAAAATGGAAAAGTTTCGACGCTTCAAACATTCAAGAAAGTTTTTAAGTTAATTCGTTTTCATAAGAATATATGCCAATATCTATATGTCACAATGTGGAGGGTATTTAAGATTTGGTCTAAGCGAAATTTAATTGTCTCAATAAATTTTTTTTCTTGAATTCTTGTACAATAAAATGGAATTATACGTAGATGACACGTAGAATTTTAATAAGAGTATAATCCTTAGCACATAGTTCCAAAAAACTATAAACAATCATAATAAAACTAAGGGAAAATATTATAATCGGTTAATATCGACCACCTAGTACCACTACAACCTGTATCTGCTTAATTAATAAATAGTTTAGAAACGCTTGCTGTAATAAAATGTTTAGTCCTTTCAGTCTTTCAGTTGTTACAAATATACCTGACAAACTTAATATACCCTACACAAAAAAAAATGTATGAAAATCACAGAACTGAACCAGTAAACTGTTAACAATTAAAAATTCATTCTCTAAATACAAGCAAAGCCTGCATATGAATAGATTACACACACACAAACACACATACACATACACATTCACACGATGTAATTACACATGTGTGTTTTGTATTCATATGCAATATATTGTATTATGTAAACATAAACAAAACATACATTTAAAATAATAATAAAAACAAAAGGTACATCTTTATATTTAGACACAACGACTGGTCAGTTATTTGTATGTAGATAATGTATACGGGAATGTGTTTTAGAATAAAATACTTCCGTGTTAGTTTTTATTGTTTATACGCTACAATAATTGTAGAACAATCTGTATAGAAACTCATCTGAGAGATTTTCTATCTCTTTTCACATTAACTTTTACACTATAGACAATCCATGTCATTGAGCTTTAAACGACATTATTCAATAGCATTATTTGCAACAAATGATTTTGTTTATTATACCCTGCACCACTTGTGCCAAACGGTATATTAAGTTTGTGCGGATGTTTGTAACTCCTAAACGGCAAATACCACACCCACCTTCAGTCACGATGAAGTTTAGTAAAGAGACCTGTATGGGTTCAAAGAAGAACCCTATTGAAAGTGGACCCGATCGGACCATTTTCAGAACCACTCCCCATATAATTGTATATCACGAAGCAACTTATATGGAATTAGATAAAGATGCAACCAAACTTAATGTAGCATAATTTAAGGAGCCAAGTGGGGTAAGGTATTAAACATTGTTGCGCTTGACCAACTGTAAAAATTCATTTCTTTGCATAGATACATTGTTGTTATTGTCGTTGTTGTTATTTAAATTGGGAGGATTACTTGTGGATATATGTGCCCGCATGCCAAAGCTAACAATGTTTATCAACAAATAGACAGTTAGTTAGTAGTAGACAACAGACAAGCAAATATTCACTCACTCACTATTTTTAGTAGAAAAAACAACAACAGCAACAACAAGATGTAATATGTATATGGTTGAAATTTTATGTAAATTTACTGCCGCTCAATATTTAAATAACAAAGAAAAAGTTTATTTTATATTAAAGAACACTTTATTTTAAATAAATGAAAATATTATAGGTGACCAAGCTCGACCATCAAATACCCTACACCACTTGCTGTATTATTCAATTTAATATTGCTTTTTAGATTATCAAAAATTTTAAAATTATTAAGATATCACAAAACACTTGTCAATGTTTTATTATTGCCACAAGTGGTGCAGGCTATAAATACAAAATTACTTTGCGAACAATCGAATAGTTGTACAATAAGTTTTTTGTTAGAGAAATTCATAAAAGAAGCAGTGATGCACAAACTTTTTGTGGTCAGCTTGAGAAAGAAAAAAAAGAGCTTAAACAAAATCCGTTATCTTTTTCAAATTTGTTATACAGTAAGTATAGCTGTGCCAGAAAACCGCAACATTTCAAACTTACTAAAGTAGCCACCAATGTCAAGTCAATTCAAAGTAGAGATTAAAGTTAAATAGATTCCATGAAAAAAACTACAACAAACAAAAAAGAAGGTTAAACAATGTTGCATATTCGCATCTGTCATATTTATTGTAACAGCTTAGTTAAAACTTGTCAAAGGGTGAGAACTTAAAAGCAAGCACAATAAAAAATATGTGTCACACTTTTTTCAGAGACAATGGAAAGAGTTTTAAATATTGTGCGAATAATATTTAAACATTTTTATACCCTATATAAATTATGGTAACTTACCCTAAGTTTGTTCTTTAAATATACACTCAAACCTGCTTTTGTGCGATTTCTTTTGTGTAGTATATGAAAATTTCAATCAAATTGGAACAGAATTAATTTTTTAATTGAGTTGCAAAACTACTTTTTATAGCTTCTTGTAAGATTTTGTGCGATTTTTTCTTACGGGTTTTCTTTTATGCGGTCCCTATCCAACACATAAAAACAAGTTTGGATGCATATATATTTGACCATCATCAGAATACTAGTTGACCAACATTTTTTTTTTGGTTTTGTATTTTTTGTTATTTTTTTTTTGCAAAGTCGCTTAAGAGCCACGCCCGAAATCAGCAGAAATCTTCATATTTGCGACAAAAATTGAACCAGGAAGCATAATTTTGGTTTATTTATTTAGAATTATGCTAACCATGTACCCAAACGAAGCGGGGTCATATAACAGACGGGCCCCTAATTTACAAAAAATGTTATAATCTGGCTTGCAAGTTAATGTGAAACGCATACAATATTAGAGGGCGGTAACAATGGTAGACATGTGAAAGGCATTTAAGATTTACCGGAAGCCAAATTAAGTTTTTTTTAAAGATACTATTTCAGATTTCATTACATTATGGGCGTGCCCTTTTAGTAATAATTCCCCATTTTCAATTTAAATTAGTGCTGAGAGTGATCATATTTCAGCCAGTATTAGAATGGCTATCGCGAGTGGAGAGGTTTCATCACAGATGGACTCACGGACGTACAGACAGAGTTTTACAAATGTTTTTTTTTTATATATTTTTAATCTACTTTTACGTTTTTATAGCGATTACAAATCTTTTGATGTACACACAATAACGCGGTAAATAGTCTGTATGATCTAACAAAAACAATTTCTTTTAAATATTATGCGTGAATATATGAAATTTGTAACAATAACGCGGAAGCTTGATTTACTGTTTGTTTTTACAACAAATGTTTCCAATATAAAAAGTAAACAATATGGGTGTGTGTGTCCACAATTGTTTACGTGTACGGTGGTGTTAAAAATTAAATTTTGAATTTCATTAAATTAAACTATTTACACTTCATTTATTTGCATTTAATTAAAAATTTCTTTTTTTCTTTTCTTTAGCATTGTATTAGTATGTATGTATGTACGTAAATATATCTTTATAACAAATTGTTGCTAATTTAAATGAATAATCATGTTACTATATATTTAAAGCGATTGCAGCCATCACAACATTTTCAATGAAGAACGTACATGAGTGGTAAATGTAATCACGTATGGTATGGTGTGGTGTGGTATGAACAAGCATTTTTATTGTTTCTATCAACTGTTCTTTCTAAGTTGGTGCATTTCTCCATTTTTTCGCTTATATTACATGTAACATATGTACCGCATACCACCACGGCACCATCAGTATCAGTTGTACGTAAAAGCTATAAATGTTTATTGCAATGTATGTTATAGTGTAGCGGTCTCGTTTTCAGTAAGAAAGCAATTTCGTGTTACAAATTTAAACCAGCAAATAAATTACAGTTACAGTTACAATCAAATTTATTACCGGTTTTTTACTTTGTGTTAAATTCGCTTTTTCAGTTGCACCATCTACCCCTCGCTTGGTGTATTGTGAACCAGTAGCCACAGTATTAAGATATTGTTACTTACTGGTAGAAATACGAATTTTTTATTTTGTCCATTTTTTCTTTCTTTCTTTTGTTTTGTACCCTACACATAAGATGAAGGGTATACTAAGTTTGTCATTCCGTTTGGAACAACCAGAAGGAGTCGTCACAGACCTTACAAGGTATATATATTCTTGATCAGCATCAGAAACTAAATAGATCTAGTTACGTATGTCCGTGTGTCTGTCTGTTGTTGGCATTCTCATGATGGTAAATTTTCAGATAATGATCTGATATTTGGTACAGTCTCCCACTTTCTAAGCACAGAACGCTAAATAACAAAATAAATATAGGTCAAGTGCCACGCCCACAATCGACAAAAATCTATTTATCTGCCACCCAAATTGACCTATGAACTTTAAATTTGCTGGACATATTTTTGGTTATCCAATCCATTGATGTATCAAATATGGGCGTGATCGAATAACAGACATGCCCACAATTCATAAAAACTACACTTAACTTTCAACCTGATACGTAATACTTAAACTATATAATCATATATCTGCCACGCCCATCGTTATAAAAATGAGGGATATTTAAGATTTGGTCTAAACCAAATTTATTTTTTTTTTTACTTGTTTACCCATAAATTACTTGAGAAACATTGAACACACACAAACACACACAGAGACGCTTTTACCGTATCTTGTACTATAATATTTTGTTGTTAAAGAAGATGAAATGGGAAAATGACAAATAAGCATATTTTTAATTATGTTGTCATTTAAATTTAGTTCAGTCCAAGAAGCATAATGTGTTTGGTACTGTTTGGATTGCGGAAAATGTGTTCATGTAAATATGATCTCACCCCCTTTTTATAATTATGCCATTACTTCATAACCCATTCAGTTTCTTTACTCTTTTTCCTTTCAAAAACTGCGATAATTTATTACAATCCATTAAGTTAATTTGTAGCTAAAAATAAGTGAAAATGATGTAGGCAACCAAGTCTGACTAACTAATATCCTATAATTATAACAAAACTAAGGCGGAATAAATTCAATCAAATTTTGAACTGATCATGTGGCAACCACAATTATTTAAGTATAAGTATTTCGAATTGGAGGTAATAATATTTCATATTAAAATCATATGTAGTTAAAATATAATGACACTTTTTGACGGGTGATAAAAACTTTATAGCCAACAAAAATTTCCATGTTTATGATAGAGACAATGCCATTACTTATATACTAAAAAAATTATGGTAAATAAATTTTATTTATTATAACAGATGACAAGAAAAAACTCATATTCAAAAATTTTAAATTTAAGTTAAATTTTTTTTATTAATTAGTAATAAAGAGCAGTCTGTAGTAAAATAAACTTTGTTTTACATATTTGTACAATTAACTAACCAAAAACAGTTATATTGACAAACAGTACCTTTAATTCACAATAAATAGAATTGAAAGCAAACTTTCAAAATACAATAAAATCACGCAGGTGACTGCTATGTATCATGCTTAATAATGGGTAAGTAAAAATGTCCATAACCTAAAAACTTGACAATAACTAATGAGCGTTATTATTGGGATGTCATTTCTGAAATGACTCACGCAAACTGTTCTGCAGTGTTGACAGAATAGCATAAAAACATTTGTGAAAAGTAATTTTTGAAGTGAAAAACATAAAACATTTACAACATAGCTTGTACATATATTTTTACACTTGATCCATATCGAATGAATTTTATGCAACTGTACGAAAATAAAAGAATAATTTAAAATTTTTTTATAAAAATAAAAAGACTAAATGTGCCTTAGGTACGCTATGTACCCTTAATGTTTATATGCAAACAGTAGGCGTGGCAGATACTTGATTATGCTCTCTAGTTGAATATTTTGTATCATTTGCAAGGCGTTTGCATTTAATTAGCATTATATTTCAATATCCTTGAAAGTATTTTATGAAAAGTCAGTCTTCCACTACTCTCTAGTTTGCCAGTCCTACTTGTGCAATATAACAACCTTCAATTATACCGATCGATTCAGATTTAAAATGTGTATCGGTTTAATTATGTCCGTCTGTCCGTCAGTCTGTTCATGTTAATTAGTGCTCAAGCTGCATTTTTTGATATATTTTGTTGAAATTTGATACACGGACATGTATTGGCTCAAAGAAGAACTCTATTAAACATGTATAGGATTGGACGATTTTTAGAACCCCTCCCCATATAAGCTCCTTTTATAATGGAAGGCAAAAATTTACAATTCTTAGTATTTTTTTACAATATTAATAAAGAATAGTTAGTTACCTTACTAATTGACTGTGGCTAATTTGGATCCGATCGGATCATTTTTAGAACCTCTTTCCACATAATGATATTTTACGAGGTGACTTGTAATTATTATAACTAAGTGGTATAGAGTAATTAGTCGGTCTTGATCGACATTGTACAACATTTCCATTTCCTTTTATAAAAAAATATTTGGTATTAAAATATTATTTCTTATGTACATTGTGGAGAGAGTAATGCAACTTCATTCATTTTAATTAAACTTTAAAGTTATTTCATAGGAATATACGAGTATATGTTTGCAGTGTATGAAGTGTTTTGCATGTAAATAATTGCAATAGAAATAATATATAATTGTGTAATAATACAGTGCATAAATGTCGCCATTTTGTTGACAATGTTTGTGGAACATTGAAAACTTACATGCCAAAGGGGAAATTTTCAACTGATACCAGACAAACAGTCGTCAACAATCGGACGTGGAAATAACTAGCACAACAGTAACAACAACAACAACAATGTGTGTACATATGTGTGTAAGTATTTAACTATGTAAGAATAGCAAGTATCATAATTTTATTATTCATTAAGCGACACCAAGACAAGAAGCAATTTTTTCAAAAGAAATCTCTTCTGTTATAGAAGTAAACATATGGGCATTAACAGTTGATTGGTTATGCATTCAAGTGATTTGCTTTCTTTATGATTTTTCAAATATTCAACGAAAATTGAAAAATTTTCAATGGAACCGTTATTTTTTCTTTTCACTTGATTTCATTGCCAATTATAATGAAAAGTAATTTCACAACGTTCACAAGGTCCAAGAACTTTTCTGTTATATTTGTTTAATTTATTTTCATAATTTTTACTGCATTTTCCTCTTTTTTTTCATTCAAATTTGATGCGTTTCTTTATGCATTAAACTATAAAAATACGTGATGAACAGCAAGTGAATGAAAAGTGAACTCGAGCTGAGTTCCTCGAAGTATGTGTATAAAAAAAAGAAGAAAACAAAAAATGATTTCCTAGTGTTGCTAGTGTTGTATGTGTTCTTTTATTTATATGTTTCAAACACTCACATACACAACTTTGTGTGCATGTATATTTTATACGTAACGAACACCCGTACGGTTATTTCGGAGTGAAAGTGAAAAACTGTTTTAGTAACAAGCAAGGAATGGTTTTACGGGAAGCTTAAAAACATGTTATCAAGTAAGGCATTAGTTTTAAGGAAGTGCTGTAAAGAGTTTTGAAGGCAGCAGGCAGGGTTATACACCTGTAAGGATTCTCTCACATATTGAAATTGCTCGCTTGCAAATCGAATTAAATAGAGACAAAATGAAAGGTGAAAGACTTTAAGAAACTTTTTGTTAAATCGATATACCCTAGTCACGCCCACAATCAACCAAAATGTACATATTAGCCACAAAAATTGACCTACAAAGTCATACTTTAACATTTGGGCGTTTTATTGATGTGGTAAAAATGGGCGCGATTGGGTAACGAACAGGTCCACAATTTACAAAACAAATATTTTGGAGCAAAATTTTACTTGTAAATGCTATTAAAGCATAATATATACTATTAGAAAAGATAGTGCATGCCACGCCCATGTAAGGAGGTAGTGAAGGGTATTTAAGATTTGATCCTTGCCTACATAAGTTTGTGCGTATGTGGGTAACTTCTAAAACGGAAAATGCTACACTATTATACCGATTGATACAGAATCACAATCAATCTATTTAGACATGTCTGTCTGTCTGTCCATGTAAATATTAGGTCGTATTTTTTAAGATATTTTGAAAAAATTTGGTGCAAGGACAGGTTTTATTGCTTAAGAGAGAAACCCTAGTGAAAATGGACCGAATCGAACCATTTTTAGAACCATTTTCTATATAACAATATTTCACAAAGTGACTTACATGACTATGTCTCCAGTTTACTGACACATTTATGGTGATTGTGGTGTAAGGTAGATACCCTAAAGGTAGTAAACATAGTTTTACAAAAACCTAAAACATATTTTAGGAATTTTCCTCGCACATACAATTTTCTCAACTTTCAAGAAAAATTTTTAAAATTAAAATAAATTTTTATTTAATATTTTACCATAATTAAGTTAATTTGATTATCTATTAAAGCTATAAACGTAATTAATTGCATTAAAATTAATTGCTCCTAACTACGCCACAAAAAAAAAAGCAAATAAATAAATTTATAAAAATTTAATGTGATACATACAAGATATCATATGAATTTGTTGTTGCTATTGTTTATAATGTTTTATATATATGTGATGGGTGTGTGTAGCTGATTATAACCACATAATTTCCCTTATGCCGGAAGTGTCAGAATCAAAGTTAACTTTCACACAAATGTTTATACATGCGAGTACGCCAAGACAACTGCAATATTAACCATTATGTTTACACATTGGTTAGGAGGACTAGACATAACAAAGCACCACAACCACAACAAACACTATCAACGCGTGACTCGAGCGAATTAAATTTTTATAATAAAGTTTATAAAATTTTAAACTACACTACAATGAAATCCCTTTAAACTTATATTCTCGCACAAACTTTGATCCATTTGTGCTTCTGCACGTTTATTATTCAATGAAATTTGCGCCACCAAATACACAGAATAGTCCTCAATATTGAAACTTGTATATTAAAGAACAAACTTATAAAAAACCAAAATATGTTTATCATCTATTGTGCTTGCTACCAACTTTTATGGAATTCTTTTTAATCCAAGTTTACAAATGTATTTTAAAATTCATTCAAATATTAATAAAATCTCATTTAGTTGGTTGGTGGTTTCATATCCATTTAATTTGTAATAAATTAGAAAATTGATTGCAATTGTTTTGGACAACAGTCAACTAAAACACATCCAATATACATGCATAAGCTAGTTATGTATGCACACATTTCCATATAATGGTACAACACAATACATTGTATGAACTATGTGATCGAAAGCCATTTTCTGTGAATAAATGTTTGCTTGACTGCTGTTATACGCTTAAAACGAATGAATGGCTTGACTGAATGAATGAACGAAGGCCGGAACAACAATGACACGAATAACTCGCACAATGCCAGAAATGGCATATGAACTATAAAACAATAGAAAACCTCACAGAATTATACGGCCGTCAACGTTTGTGCAAAAAACCTTCCCAGTTACCAGTTATGAAGTGTAGTTTGCAACGTAATCTGCATCGTTTGTGTACTTGTATGAGTGTTGGGTGTGTTGGGTGTGTTTTCCTTGCAACGTTTTGTTAAAATCATTTATTGAAGCATTTATTAAAGAGTTCAAAGGGGCGTGGAATTTAATAAATAAATATGTTTACTACACAACATATGCGCAGTAAACACAACATTATGGGTTTCGTGTTAAATGTCAAGCGATATATGCATTATGGTTTAACAACAGGGAAAGGTCAGTCATGATGATGCTGAGGTTACACTTATAGAAAAGGTCAATAACGAATAGATTCACTTGTGAGTTAAATGAAACATATCGGAAATGAAAGAAAACGTTTTATTTTCTTTAGATGGAGAAAGTTAAACAAAATTTATATTTATTTATAATTGTGGGCTTGGCAGGTGCATGATTACATTGATCTACTTATAGGTTAGATTTTGTGTCAAATTCAATTTTTATAAATGATGGGTGTGTATATTATATGAGTCCTCCCATTTTTGTCGCATCGATTGTTGACCTATTAACCAATTTTAAATCTAATTGTTTTTATACCGATGGATTCAATAATTATGAATAAGCGTACGAAATTTTAATTTAATAACTCAATTTTTGTAGCAGATAAATAGATTATTGTCGGTTGTGGGCGTGGCTATTGAGCAATTTCGCCCACTCTAAATAGCGATCTGGGTGCAGATATTAAAATTGTTTGTATAAAGAATTATTTTATTATCTTAAAACCCAGAGCATTCCATAACCATATGGACGCACAAGCCTAGAATAGGAGATTACATGTTAATGCAAACCATATCTGCGTGGTAATATCTAACGGAAGTTTCGCAGTTCTGGGCGTGAGGGTTGTAGGTATATACATAGGCGAAGCAAGGTTCACCCTCGTGTCTGAATCGTGCTTCTTGGTATTTAAGAGATTTCCCAATAAAAATGTGCACGCCTAGATTGTCATATCTCATCAAAAATATGTTTACTTTGGAGGGTTTTATGGACTTTACTCCTTTAGAAGAAAATTATAATTGTTCATTATAATCACCAACACAAAACGAACGCTTAAAGGTAAATATTGTAAATTCCAATTAATACAGAAAAGTAAAGAGAAAATAACCAATTCTAATTCTACACAAATTCACAACCATTGGCTTAGTGCACAACTATGCATTAAATCATGAAGCAATGCTGTCTCTGTCCCAATTGCCTGAAAACCTAATTTTGTTGTTACATTGTGCAAAAATCGATTTTGTTTTGAATATTGTCACCTTTGAATAGTTTGGAAATAATTACTAATTAATTAATCACACGTTTTGTTGAATTTTATATTATTTCCCAAACACGAAGCTAATATTGTCACTCCATGTGGATTTATGCAAATATAATTAATAAACACGTTGAACAATTTGTAATTGAATCAACTTGACGAAATTGTATTTTTATTTTATTTTATATTGTGTGTGTGTTGGTGCTAAATCTAATACGTGAAAAACTCGTTCAGCAAAATCGAATTAACGATACATGAGCATTTATGTTGGTTGCAGCAACCAATATGTGAATAGTGTCCTACTTAGCACATAATTTATTACCATCCGTTCGCCACTTTCTCTTTTACGAGTGTTTGCGCAATATTGATCAACGTTTAAACTACATTGGCAAAGAATTTCCTCTTTGAAGGTATGCAAATACACGAGTATAGTTGAAAATGAATATGTTTGGAACAGACATTAAAAGTGTTGTTTCTTCCCCATGACATTCAAGCGGGTTTTTTATGGTTTCTTTATAATACCGGAGCAATGCCACAAGTTAGCGATAACACTTTTACAATTAAATACATACCCATGCATATTGGAAAAGTGACACTTGTAAAATAATTCTACATTACAACATGTTAATAATGAGAATGGAGACGGTTGCTTGGTTGGTGCTATTTCGAATTGAGAGAGGGAGAGAGAGCCATAAAAAATTTACTGACAATCTTTAAAATTTATAATTCCTAAAGAATGTTTATACTTTACACTCAAACTCATAAAGTAAAATTTATGAATTCCAAAAAAAAAGAAAAAAATTTGAAATCAACCCATAATCGTTTCTCAATTGTTTAAATAAGTTATGTAAATATTTCTACTCACTCTGTTTCATTGTTTTCAAACACCAATTCGCCCTGGGTTGGTTCAAAGTCTTTGCCAGCTTTGGCAGTACCGTCTTCAGTCCAGTAGGGAATGATAACTTTACCGCGCGCACCCGAATAACGTTGCACTTTAACTTCGTAAGCGCCAACCGATTCAGCCAGTTCGTGATCCTTTTGACTAAGCGCGAAGATACCAGCATGATCGTCATCTAGTATCATGACAGTGGCTACTTTTGGCACCGCCAATATAGCCGGCTCGGAAGGATTACTGAGACGCACATAAAAATATTCATCTTGCTCAAACACATCGTCATCAATAACTTCAATTTTGAAGCGTTGTTCGTCCACGCCTGGTGGAAAAGTGAGCACACCTTTTTTACCCACATAATCACTACCCGCCTCGGCACTGCCATCTTCTGTCTCAAACTCAACGGTAGTGTAGCTGGACAAATCACCACGCCTTACCACACGCACTTCAAATTCACCACAACTTTCCATTACTGTGTAATGACCTGGTTCGAAGAAAACCCGCAACGAACTTTCTTCTTCTTCTACATTCAGTTCCACGCGCTGCAATTGAGCCTTCACTTCGCTAAGATCACTTTGAGCTCTCTCTTGGATTTTGCGCATTATATTACCGCTACCCATCATTTTACGTGTGGCCTGAATGCGATAAAAGGCGCGTGATTTGGGGCCTCGATTTATCATTTGTTCCTGTGCCATCATTTCTAATTGCTCCAGATCACTTTGTGGATATTTTTTGCGTAAATCCTTTAGCAACGAAATGTACTCACGTCGCGCCTCTTCGAAATCTTTCATTTCGTCTGTATCGGTCTGTATTTTCAGTACTTCGGGTTGGTCCATTTCGAGGGCTGCGTCACCCTCGGCGCTCACAATAACGCCGCGCTTGTTCATCCGATAATTCTTATCTAAATATTTATAAATAAGAAGACGGCGATCGGCTATGTAAGCCGTTAGCACTGTGGCAGGGAAGAACATAAAGGTGAGTAAACCCTCCCATACTTCAACACGCCCCGGTGATATTTTGGCTAATATTAAATAGAGCCATATATATGCAAATACCGACCAGGTGGCGGTTACAAAAAACACTCTCAAATGTTTGATTTTGCGCGATTCACCATTAGGAATCACCACAATACATAAAGCAATAATTACGAATAAATTGTATGCAGCCGAACCGACAATTGTGCCCGGACCCAAATCGCCAGCTTCAAAGTTTTTGGCAAACATCTCAATTACCGATAAAAGAATTTCCGGGGCACTAGACCCCAAGGCCATAAGTGTCAGGTTGGCAACCGTTTCATTCCAAACGCGCACCACCACAATCTGTTTTTCACCGTTCTTCTTCTTAATGACAACCTCCTTCTCCTTCGACGTGATCACTTCTATTGCCGCCATAAAGCGATCAGATACAATTGAAACGCCTATGAACAGGTATACCATGACGAAGAAATACACAAGGCCCCGAGCTACACGATCACCTGTCGTAAGGTTCTCCTGCGGTCGCCATACGCCCACCATTAGTCCATCTTGACACTGCTCATCGTCTTCTACATTACCAGACACCTGCGCGCGTAGACCTGGTTTTCTAGTTAATTCGAATTCATCGTAATTATCGGTGGTTGTTTCTAACGATGTACTGCTGTTGGGACTACCCCCTATCATCAGCACCTCGGCATCATCATCGGCGGTCAGGGCGAGCGTTATTGTGCAATACGCCAAAAGTACACCCAGTCCAAACCCACAATATATTAACGACTGTTTACAAATTGATCCCGATCCCGAGCCCATTTTTCACCCGCTTCTCTCAATGTGATATGGATGAACGATGTGTTTGTTTGAGGGAGGACAATTATTATAATTAGTTAATGTTGTTCAGAAAATCAGAAACCAAGCACGTAACCTACGTCAATGCCACGTCACTTCAAAAGACGACAAAATACACGGAAACGTGCATAAAAAATAGCGAGTACTACTACAATTTTTTCAAGTGGCCGACCGCTAGTCTGGCCCCTCAACAGTCACTTGACTTTTATTTCGTTTACACAAGCGATAAATTGTTTGTATAAGCTGTTCTGGGATCTGAGCGTTTGGACGGCTTTAGATTTGTTACAGCGAGTCTGGGAAGGGGTGGTGCTTTTCGTGCGAGGTGCTAATGATGGTGCTGTAAGAGGTGGTAGTATGGTGGTAATGTACGACTAAACGCCGTTATTGTTTGTGTTATATTTGTAAAATATTTGGATAACAAAGTTCATTTATTGTATGTGGGTGTGCACAGGAAGCGTTCGTTCTTTATCTTGGCGACAGGTGATCTGAGTTAATGAGAATTCACAGATTACGATAGATTACAATTATAATCCTTATGACAGTGCACGTTTGAATTATAAGCAGATGTAAGCAAGTGCGCTGCGTCTGATTCTTTTGATATCACTGACAATTGGTCTGCACTGATTCATATCATTCATTAATTACTATGGTGCGCTTATGAGGAGGTGAGTTTTGCGAGTTAAAGTGGGACGTGCTATAAACTAATAATCGTTTGCGCATTCATAACTAACATGTGTTAAGCGTTTGCGGCACTATGTTGCAGTATTTCTCCCTTGGTTGTTGGTCGGTGATCGTTTTTAAACGGGCTGCCAATTGGGTTTATGAAATAGACTTTTTTATTTTGAAAAGGATTTCAATTTTTTTAAAATAATTTTTGTTTGTTTTGTTTTAACTTTAACGGCAATTATCGGTTGGTGTCTCTTAGTTTGCCGTGTGTAGCGTTATTGCGGGTACGCTTTCCAAAGATTCTTTTATTAACAGCTTTAGCCGTATCTACTATCTCATTATGGTGTCGTTTGCACCTCTGCCAATTAGACGTGATTTCGTATTCTGTAAATTTAAGAAAACATTTAAAAAAAATTTAATGTTATATTTGTTGTTGTCGTCGTTGTTGTTGTTGTTTCACTTAAATTTATGAGCTATTGTACAATAAAAAGCATTTGTTGTTGTTGTTGTTTTTGTTAAATCTATTTAAAGAGAAGTTGTCGACTTTTAGTCAAACCTTGTATCGTAAAAAGTGTTGTGAGCGATGTGTCTGTCTACACAAAAGTTATTTTTAAATTGTGCCATCGCGCAAACCAACATATAACAAGTGCAATTACATGTGATTAAATACCCCACGAAAAGAAAAATAATAAAAGAAAAGCAAAGACAACCAACGAAAGGAAACATTGATGCCTTAACTACAACTAAAACATATCGACAGCTGTTGGCCGATTGTTCTGTGTAGCCGAAATAATTACAATAAAACACCGCAACAATAACAACATCATATGACACACAATGACGCTTTCAACAATAATATATTACGTACTACAAGACATACAAAATGTGCCAATAATTTTGCTGCCACCCTATCGGTCATCAGAGCAACACGTCATCTCTGACCACATAATATTAGTTATCAGTACAATTTCAAAATATATCAGCTTTTTCAAAATATTTACCATTTAGCCGGAAATTTTACTCATCAGTCGCCATATTAAATTTAGAATGTGGTGGCAACACTTTTTTTTAAGTATTTTACTTAGCAAGCCTTTTCATTTGATGCCCATATTAAATGGATTGTGAAAAAAAAAATGCGTAATGCGCCTTTCTAGGCTGGTTTCTATCATATCAATCAATCAATTAGCCTCTAGGTTTAGTCCTTTCATGGAAACCCATAACAAAAGTGTGACAAAGAAATTAACAATTCACCATCTTGGACAACCACTATATTTATTTGAGTCTAACGTATTTAACTCATCGAACCCTTTCATTTTATACACATATTAAATAGAGTGTAAGGCAATTGGTAATGGACCATTTTGTGAGGACCGCCATTTTGATTATAGTCAAATAAAGTTGCCGGAACCAAAATATATGAAAATTTTGATATGATTGATTAGAAAAATTGATTTCTTAAGCACCATCACTCGTAATAGAAAGATTGATTTGTTTCAATTGATTTCTTTCTTTCAATCTTTCTATGACTATGACGATACCTTGTTAAGGTTTTTAAAAATAGATTTTCTCCCTATTTTTAAGATTGACATGTATTACGAATAACCTATATATTATATATATATAAAAAACCAAGACTCTTTTATTAACTTTTTAACAAAACTATTTTCTTATTACCATTCATTTATTTTTCATGGATCAACGGAGGGTATACTCCTTATAAAATCGGAGCTATATTAAGTTTGTCAATACTGTTGCATCACTTATAGACCTTACAAAGTATATAAATTCTCGATTAGCATCAAAAACTGAATCAATCTACACTTGTACGTCCGTGTGCCGCAAAAATTACCATTATCCGATAACAGATACGCCCACAATTTACAATAAACCGTACTCAACATAAAACTCGATTTTTAAGAGGATATGTAACGCGAATGTCATGTAAAGAGGGCGGAATTATGTACACCATAATGCCACCCCCTCCATTTGGTTATAGTTGTGGAGGGTATTTGCGATTTGGTTTAAACCGAATTTAGCTGTTTTGTTTTAACACGTACACGTAAACGTATATATAATCCTCAGAGATTTGCTTTCGTAAATAATTTCGAAATTTTACAGCCTTGCAGACATTGTTGCTTTCATCATGTCATCATAGCTCATAGATAGTTTACTTATATGTGTGCTGTTAGACAATAGGGCATACATTTAGTTAAAACAAGATTTGTACACAAATACACACACACCCACACCAGCATTTAAGTATTAAGACTTTTAACTATTTGCATCATTTGCTTAAGAATTTGCTCTCTTCGTTATGCATTTGATAACACACGTAATTAAATTTGCAATTTTGTTCCTCTTCCTGGTTTTAAATAGTACAAAGGTTCGTGGGTGTATGTGTGTTTATTATACTGTTGTAACAACTAATTTATGGATAGCGGTACATTAGCACTACACCATAGTACACTTCACTTTTAGACCCATCGTCTGTCTGTTCACACCATCACTCGTAAATAGCAAAACTTGTGGAATATAAACAAACAGGTGCTTGCAGATCTGTTTTTTAAAATTGCAGAAATTCACGTCATCAATATAATAAAAAATCACTCAAGATAATTAGAATAATGATTTTCTTTTAAAACTTTTATCATACAGTTCACGGATTGTTTCTTTATTTTATAATACTTCATAATTATATAATAAAACAAGTGAAAATACTATAATTGATCAAGTCCGACCATTTAATACCCTTTACCATATAGCTCCACAAATTATGCTACCATTTGTTATTTCGTTTGCAACACCTAGAAGGAGGCGTCAAAGATCCTACAAAGTATATATATTCTTCAGATCATTATTTGAAATGGGAAAAATCAATCAAGAGCCACTCCCACAACCAACTATCAACTATCATCTATTTATCTTCCACGCAAAATTGAGCTATCAAGTTGAATTTTGGTGCACATATTTATAGTTATCCCATCCATCGATGTGATAAAAATGGGCGTGGTCAATTTACAAAAACCCGTACTCCAACTTGACTTGAAAGCTCATACGTAATACGTACACTATTAGAGAGCCTAATCTTGTATCTGCCACGCCCATTATTGTAGAAGTTGAGAGTATTTCAGATTTGGCCTAAAGCAAAATTAGTTTGTTCTTATTATATGTAATTTTTAGTCATATAAACATAATATGGGAAGGGTTCAAAAAATATATCAATTCGGTCCATTTTCAATACGGTTCCTCTTTGGATTAATATATGTCCTTGTACGAAATTTTATCGAAATATCTCAGAAAGTGTGACATGTAGATTACGCACAAATTTACAAGGACAGACAGACGAACATATTTAAATCGTTTTAGATTTTTTCTGACATTCACCGTTTATGAGTTACTAACATCCACACTAACTTAACATACCCTCTGCCACAAGTAGTGCATTGTATAATCAGTTATAAAAGTATCCCTCTCTCTATCTCTCTCTCTCTCTGTCATGTCTGTTATATCATCCAACGCTTTGCAATTTCCATATTTAATTGTATAACAATTTGATATACAACTGAAAGCGTGACATGAAATGTTAAAATGCAAAACAAGATAACTAACAAGTTCATTTGTTAGATAAAATATTTTTTAATTATGACATCATATCGTTTATAATATGTATGTATGTATGTATGTGTGTACTACAACAAACAGTATGATTTATATAGAATGTTACAACAATGTTAATGATCTTGGCATCGTCAGCGTCATCAACATGACAATGATTCAATGATTCAAGACTTTTGTTATCGAGTTTCTTATTTGTGATTATATTCTGCTTTAAAAGCCTCTTAAGAATAATAATTTTAGAGTTTCTCCTCCAACTAGATATTTTGAATCGTATGAAAAACTTGGCGTGCAATCAATGGATAACCATGAGAACCTTACAAATAATTCAAGGTCCAAGCAAATATACAGTGTGGCCCAAAACTATGTCACGTATGTCTATCAGAAGGAGACATTGACTTCTGCATCGATTTAGTCAAGTCAGCCTCTTGCACTATCTTTTTATTTGCCTATGAGTTTAACCATGGTAAACATTCTCTCGGTAGTATGCTTAAGGAATTAAAATTTAGTAGCATCCACATAAAATGTTGTTCCTTCTAAAAGCCTCATACTTATCCAATACATGGTGTGTGCACAATAAGCACATCTGTTTGTGTTTTTTATTCCGAATATTTGTTAAATATTTATATTTTCACATAGATTATTAACTTTGTAAAATATGAAAATGAAACAGCACCTGAATCGTCTGGCATTAGCACTAAAGATTTATTTTTATACACAACGTTTACGAAACAAAAAAAAAACCAAAAATTAAATTGAAAACACTTTGAAATAATTCATTTACAGACATATGCACAACAATTATATACGAGACAACGAATTTATTAGCCAAGGTTTTCATAAATCAAAATGTAGAAAAATAAAGAGATAACAAGTAAGAAAAGTTCGTAGGCATGGCAGGTGCTTAATTAAACATTCTAATAGGGCTTGCATTTCGTATTAATTTCTAAGCCGGTTTTTAGCTTAAATGAAGTTTTTTATAAAAATGTAAGCGTGATTGGTAGGCGACTACGCCCAACGGTAAATGGGCTAAATATAAATACATATAAATATATATGTGGCAGATAAATAGACTTTTTTGATGGAAGGCGTGGCTCTCAACCGATTTGGCTTAATAGAAGGAACGTGCTACTTACAGTAGACATCAATGGAAGTACAAAATTTCATCTTAATATCTCAAAATTTACAATTGTGAGTCTACCAACAAGTGGATAGTTTTAGAAGCCGATCAAAAATATCGATACTTTGTAGAGTATCGGAGACTTTCTTCTGCCTATCCTAAACAGTATAGAAAATTTATACGGTTATATAAAGAATACCATAAAATAATACAAAAACAATAAATTCGTTATTCTTGGTCTGGTTAGTCTGGTCTTAAATTAAAAGCGCATTAATTATTTTGGTAAATTTTTATATATACTCTCCCTATAAGAAGGGAAGTACATTAAGTACAGGGGGCGCCGGAAACTTCAAAACTTTACTTTAACAATCAGAATTAAAATTTTATTTATGTAAAAAATTCTGCCTATCTTAGACTAAGATTTTGACAGCCACGCCTACAATTGACAAAAATTTCATAATTTTTTGCAGCTACTAAAATAATATAAAATAAGCAAAAATCTCATATTAAAGGACATGCTAAAAAGGTAAGATCTTATATATGACACGCCCACAATTTTCAAAAAACAAAAAAATACTCGTTTGGGACTAAACTTCATATGTAAGGTAGTACTAGGTATAATATTTTCTCTATGGGAAGGTGTAATCATATAACTGCCACGCCCACAATTGCAGATATTGACATTCGCGTCCACAAAACGCAACAAAACATCTCCCATAGCTACAAAAATTAAGCAAAAAACAAAATTAAATATACTGTAAGACTATATGCCAAATACACAGCCACGCCCCTATTTCCCAAAAAGCATTTTCTCTCCTGCAAGTCATATAAGTTAGTATTTACTAGTTGTAGTATATTTTCTATTAGAGAAAGCATATTTATACAATTGCCACGCCCACACCTTTTAAAATTAATATGCAGGGTATTTTAGATCTGACCCAAGATTTCAATTTCTGCTTGATTTGCTTTCTGAGGTTCTCCATTTTAAGCCGAAAATATCATACATTTTTTCTGTATTTTACTGTGTCTGTGATATTTATAGATTTGTTTACCTGCAGTGGTAGTCATGTAGAAATGTAATTTTACAGCGACAGACGAGTTGGCAATAATGCCAAGACAACATTACAGCTTTTGACACTTTAACCGTTATCAAATAGTTTATTTTGTATTTTGACGTTAGCTGACGATTGTTGCTAAAACCGTTTTTTATTATTTTGTTTTTATTGTGTATTCTCTGCTTTACATGATATCTTTACCTTTATTGATTTTTACTTATTTCTTACAATTCTTTTGAACTGTTTGGGTTTTCTCTGTTTGTCTCATCCCAACACACATTTATACCTACACACGTATAGTACACACGAATTGTAGCATATATGTCACTTTTTTATGTGGATCATTGTTAGCTTTCACAGACAGCTTTAGCTAAAACACTATTTTTAACACAACATAATATATGATACGTACGCCGTAGTGCGTTCACAGAGAGATATTTCAAAGGAAAAAAAAACACTATTCGGGAAATTTTTGTTTTTGAAAAAAATTACACATGTAACATATTTACACAAGCTGATGTCAAAATTATGTTGATCGGTTAAAAAAAAAATTATTAATTATTGCCTCAAGGAAGATTTCCACGATTTGTTTTTTCAGTGAATTTAAAACATAAATTTTTTTATATGAATAAATGCCGCTTCTCACCACGAAAATTGTCTCACTTTGTCTTTCACTTTGCGTTTAATTTTCTGCTTTTTATTTAGAAGAAAAAAAGAAGAAAAGCAAGAAATGTTTTAAAAATAGTTTAGCACCGCACCGTTTTTAGTAAACGCACCAACATCCACTGCAATACGAGCACAACAATTATGTGTGTACAGCATTATTGAACAGCGATCCCATCTTTAACATTTATCATCATCATCATCCTCCGACGATGGCGATGATGATGATGACGACCACGTTCACTAGCTTTAGCGATTATTAGGATGATGGCACATGTTCGCAGAGTACATCATCACACATGATGGTTTTCTTCTCTAAATCCATGTATTATTACTCACTCGCGTATATTCACATTCATTCGAATATTGCGTGATTTATTCTCTCTCTCTCTCTCTCTCTTACACTTTTTATCGTATTTATCGTATACCCTCTTTGAGCGAGTGACGATTGCTTGCTGATGGGGTAAAAAAAGAGATTTTTTTTTTGGTTCTTGACAGACACTCACATATGATTTGGTTTTACCGTTACCGTTGGCATTGCATTAATAATAATACTGTCGGAGGTCCGCGTATAGAGTCCGCCATTCGTTCACTAAATGAAATGCAAATCAATTTGGGTGTGAATACGAGGAAAATTGGTTCTTTTTGATTTTCTTTCTAAGCATTCGAAGGCCTTCATTTACTCTATGGTCTCTTTGGCTTATTTTCTTTCCTATTCTATTTTTTCCTCTGCATGAATTTAGCGAAATGGAATACATGTGAGAATGTACTTTTTTATTCAATATATTCAGTTTGTAATAAAATTTGCGTAATTTTAATAATTTTCACTTAAAAATAAGTATTAAGAGGGAAGGGGGGTTACTTTTAAGCTATTGGCGCCATAATTATGTAAATGTTGTCCTTTCGTTTGTATCGCTTGCTTTGGAGATCCCACAAAACATATAAATTCAGGATCAGCATGAAAATCAGAGCCCTTGTGTACTCTTGAGCTAAAATTCCTCAGACATTTTTAATTTATTCGTATTTAAAATGGAGGAAACCGAAGCGACATCTACATTTGACAGAAGCTTCTTGCACCAAAATTAAGAACTTGATACTTAGTAACTGTAGTTTTAGTTATCGCCTTTGTGGATGTACAAAAAATAGGTGATATTCAAAGTTAAATGCGGACAAATTTTTTAAAAACTTTTATGTGATGAAGACGCGACTCTTTTGAACCCTTCTACGGTTTAAAAAATTGAGATATTGAACCAAAATTCAATCCATAGATATTTGTTTCTGTAGGAAAGTCTCTAAATTTTGAGGGAAATCGGTTAATAGCCATGCCCACAAGTGACAAAACCATTTGTTATAAAACCAATCACACCTTCGTTAATTATACCTTACACCAAATGTAGTGGTGGCAAATGCCACACCCACCTTCAATTATACCGAACGAATCTAAATCGATTTAACCATGTTTGTCTGTCCGTCTGTTTTATACAGACATTTTTAGTTCTATATCTATTAGCCATCAAATTGAAGTCAAAATCACGGACACGCCCACTATGCAGAAAACTAGTTCTTGATGCAAAGTTCTACTTATATGTTAACGCGTAAATTTATACACTTTTGAAGGGCGTAATCAAGAACATGTCACGCCCTCTATAGAGAAAGTGAAGGGTATTTAAGATTTGACCAAAGCCAAATTTAGTTTCTAGTTTGTTATTTTTGTTATGTGTATTATAGCACTTTATGTGTCTTGGCGACCTATGCCGCCTACTTTAATATTTTATTTCTGTTTTGAAAGTCTTTTAAGTCGGATTCTTAGACTTTATGCTGCTTTCCACCGCATTTATAGAGAAAGAGTTGATTTTTTATCCAATTATCAATAAAACACTTAGCATCACGTTGAGATATTTTTAATCATTTGATTTGTTTTTTTAACATATGAACGCGATTCCACCGTAAAAGGTGTTTAGGTCAAAGACTTTTTCCATTTTTCTTAAACATTTGCTGCATAAGTACTGAATTAAAATTGTTTTTTTTTTACATTCTGACATTTATTTATTTGTTCATTTTCGCTTAATTCGTATCGATTGGTAGCAAAATTGTAACTGTCTGCTGTAATTAGTGCTCGTCTTAGAGAACAACTAAACAATGACTCTCGCAAAGATGAACAAAAGGAACAGCATAGCGACAGTGGCGTCACATTTTCCCTGGTAGACGATTAGCTAACTTTCTAAAAACTAAATATATAGTATTGTGGTACAAGTTGTTAGGCTTGGGCAATTGATTGCTTGGTATTTACATTATTTTCCCATTAAAATGAAAAAAAAGAGTTCAAATTAAAAATAAACGATTTTCCCGTCTTCCAATTTATATCAATATACAAAAATAATGGATAAATGACACGGTTGACACTGACATGTTTTACGTCATTTGTTTGCCTACGCGTACTTAACTTTTCAACAAATTATTTTAAAAATGTTTTTTCCACATTTATAATGGAGCGTGCGACCAACACACTTTCATTTGGAAGATTCTTACTTTGCCATAAATTGTTTAATTTGAAAAAGTTGATGAAACTTTTAGCGCTGTTACAAGCACAAGCTTATGATAAGCATGTGTCATAAACACACACGTTGTAGTGCACTCTACACGCATTTTCTATAATGATAGACATAAAAATGGCAAATAAAAGCCTGACTAAAGAAAAAAACTAAAATCGCATTTACTTTTATAATGATATTGAGTATAAGAATGCAGTCTCTCTTGGATGCCGCTGCACACACTTGTGCATGGGGATGTGTGTGCTTCTGATAGGTATCCTACCATGCTCTGCTACATATGATATTATCACGTTTCATACGTATCAGCCTCTAGGCAGCTCATAAATATGTCAGAAACTGTTGTAACCTTTTGCTGCTATCCTGCGTGTGTGTGTGTGTGTGTATACATGTATCCCTTCCTCTCTCTCCCTACCTCTCGTGTACTTTTTCTTTTGTATGATAGTTTTTTTTTTTAGTTGAAATGTTCAAGTATTCCTGTTAGTTATCTTGTATAACTTAGTTTTTGTTTTGCTTTTGTTTACCTAATACTAATGTACTTCCATCGTCCTATACATAGAAAGAACAAGTAAGAAAACTAAATTTGGCTTAAGCCAAATCTTAAATACCCTCCACAACCACAACGGTGGGCATGACAAATATTTATATATCATATGTATATATTGCGCTTTCTAATAGTTTTTACGTAACAGCTTGCAAGTGGAGTTTTATGGTGAATATGGTTTTTTGGTAAATTGTGGGCTTTTCTATCATTCGACCACGCCTATTTTTGGCATACCTATGGATAGGATAATTATCCATATTCTTACCCAATTTCAAGTTCATAGGTCAATTTTTGTGGCAGATAAATAGATTTTTGTTAATTGTGGGCGTGGCTCTTGACCGATTTTGCCCCTAGCAATCTGCATGCTAAAACTAGAAATATCTGTACAAAATTTCAGCTCAATATCTCAAAATTTACGACCGTAAGAATGCCAACAACAGACGGACACAGGGACATACATGTCTAAATCGACTCAGTTTTTGATGCTGCTCAAGAATATATATACTTTGTAGAGTCGTTGACGACTCCTTCTGGATGTTACAAACGGAAGAACAAACTTAGTATCTCATATGAAGGGTAAAAAACGACGAAATGGAGTGGAATAGATTTCATATTAAAAAATGAAAAAAAAAAACAGTTTTAAGAAAATTTTCTTTCAAATCAACATATTTAATGTGAGCAGAAACAACAACAACAACAACAATATTAAATATATTCTATGTATATTCTACGATTTACATACATATCTATGTATAACATTTACGCCATGTTCTGTGTTTTACATGATGAAACGCGTTCATTTTTTCTAGTTGAGTGAGCAAACAAACTCTTGTGCCATTAACAGCAAACCGTCTGCTAGTAAATACATTCAATTTTATTCACGTTCATATGTACACTAAACACACATACATTAATACAAACAAGCTTAAGCCAAATCTGAGATACCCTACAGAGTCATATATACTTTGTGTGTTCAATCTCTTTTAATGTTTATAAAAGTAAGTGACATTCTGGGTAATATTTTCATTTGAATAATAGATTAGTGTAGTTAGGTTAATGTGTATATTAATGTGTATAAAAAATTTCAATTTTGTATCTTTTTTTGTAGGCGTATTTTGTCAATTGTGGGCGTAGCTAATAACCGATATTTTTTCCCCATTTTAAATAGGACATTAATTGCACGAAAAGAAACTAATTGCCTGAGATGAATATCTTAGTTATAGTTATGCAAAATGTAGATTTTAAAAAGCAGACAGACGCACTGACATTATTGAATACAATCAGATTTTAACGTTGTGATCAAGAATAAAAAGACTTCTTTTAGATGAATGATAAACTTAATATACTGTAGTATACGTATAATATCTATAATTGGACGGGAAAATGCATGACAAGTAACAGCAACATAAGGAAATATGTTCTAACATCGAAATATTTGAATATCTCTGGATTTACACGACGTTCTATATGGATGCAAACATCTGCTACACGCAATAACTAAATATTTTGATGCCATAAAACAGTGTAGATAATACGGTTGCTTTAATATTCACCAGTCCCATGCTAGAGGTTTTTATACGACTTTGTTAAAATGTGTGTAATACCGAGAGGAAAGCTGTAGAAATCTAACCAAGTATATAATTTGAATTAGCATTTAAAAACTAAGGCAATCTAGCCATATTTGTATAATTGAAAAATTCTCTGCTGATCGTCAATATAGAAATATTCACTTCAAACTTTACAGAAGTGTTGATAGTCTCTGTACGCTAAATGGAAATGAACAAAATCATTCTAAAGATAATATTTGTGCAAGAAAATTTGAAAAAGTCCTTTTTCATATTACTCCTGAAAGACAGATATTTTCGTATTATATATTTGGAATATTTTGAAGGAGTCCAGTTTCTAAATACATTGATTTTACCATTTCAATAGTCATAGTTCTTCATAATATTTCACATTGTGATGTGTTTGGAACAGAGGACCTCGGCTACTTTCAAAATAGCTCGTTGATATAAACGAAGAAGTTTTTGCCATTTTCATGGCAACTATTTAAGATTTAGCTTAAAATAAATTTATGTTTATACCCAGCACCTTATTGTGGCAAACAGTGTATTAAGTTTGTGCAGATGTTTGTAACTCTTGTCACAGCTATTTCCAATTTCCGATTTAACCATGTCTAACCCTCTGTCTGTCCAAGTAATTATGTGCACAAGCTACATAAAGCATTTATTGAAATATTTCTGTGAAATTTGTTACAAAGGAAAGCTCCATTGAAAATGGACCGGATGGGACCATTTTTAGAACCGCTCCCCATATAAGCACCTATTATAAGGAAATTTTTTATATAGAAAAAAGAACGCAATTCTTAAATTTTTTGGAGGATAATGAGTAAAAAAATAGTTAATAATTGTTTGTGCAAAATTTGGAACCGATCGGACATTATTTAGAACTACTCACCTTATAACATTTTATTCTAAAGGAATTCCTTATAAGGCCAAATTTTATAATCCTTTATATACTTTCACAAAGTTTGGTGAAGAACAGTTATTTAGCTAAATAATTGGCTATACCGAATTTAGATCTGATCAGATTACTTTTAGAACCTGTTTCCATATAATTTTCTCGAAGTGACTTATATGGCAATGCTTCGCGTTAATTAAATTAATTATAGTGTGGTGGTATTAAATGGTCTGGTTGGACCGACTATACTTGTTTTTTTTTTGTGTTTATATTATTTTACTTTCCTTCGTTCAAATTTGTCCTCTCCGCCCTTTATGTTTATTTTAGCCTTTAATTGGTGTGAATTCTAAATCATCTATATCTTTATAATCACACATATATATATACACATACGCACACACGTACATAATTGGCCAGGAAATTATTCAACATTTTTTAATTAACATAAAAGTTTAGATAAATGCAAACAAATGAAGTATTTACGTATTTTTTTTCTTGTACGAACGGATGAAAGATTGCAAAAATAAATTTACGGTATATTGTACAACCATTTGTATGGTTGTGCTATGTTTTAGTTGCTCATAAAATTTATAGACATCTTTCATATGTACACAAAATTTTTGGATGAAAATTTGTAATATTCAGCACATTTTTTACATCCACCTGAATTCAATCTATTGTTGATGTTCGAAGCAAAACTTCTTCTTGGTAATCATAAACATATAACAAATCGATTTTTACCAACCACTTGCTTCTTTACAACCAAGGCGTATACGTAACATGTCCATTCATACATACTTGTGTATGTGAACTCCTCATTTGAGGCTTTAATAGAAACTTTATGTGCTGTGTGCCTATAAGCTAAATAATTAAAGCGAAAAAACATTTAATTGTCGGCATAATTAATGCTAATCGACTTTGTATGAAATGCATAATCGCACTTATTCATATGAACTTTATAAATTATGCATTAATCACCAAGTCGCTAATAATGTTTTAATAATCAGTTTAATTAACTATTCAGCTACAGCTTTACGCATTGCAATCCAAGAGATTCCATTTCCATTTTAGCATTTGCTATTTAATTCCTTTTGGAAAAAATGCAGCATAACGATGAACATTTTCATTCAACAAATACTCACAGAACATACAATTTGTGATTGTTGATGTTGTTGCGTGTTTATAAAATATTATAATTATATGAATGTTGCAGCTGCTTACTGGTTGGACTAATAAACTCCTAATAGACTTCATTCAATAGGTACAATAACTCTTTAATCAATCAATCGTATTTGTTTTCAATTTCAATTGGAAATGATCTAGCATGCATTTTTATTATATAATGAAGCAATATGAAAAGTAAAAAAACTAAATTTGGCCACATTTTAAAAACCCTCCACATTTACATACAAATAGTGGGCGTGGCAGGTACATGATTTCGCCCTGGATTAATTAATCAATTTTAATCAAATTTATTTTAACTTCATAGCTCAGCGTGGTGTTCCTCCGATTTTGTCAAATTTAAAATGTTTTTAGAATTGTAGCATAAACTAGAAATGTATGAATGTTTAGAATATATTTACTTTGCCGGATCTCTGACCCTTCAACTGGGTGTTGCAAACAGAATGACAAACTTAGTATGCCCTCCATTTCATGTGAAGAGTAGAATAAAAAGCATTATATGGAAATGGGTTCTAAAAATTGGTTTAGATTGGTTCAAAATTTGATTGAGGTTTTTCCAAACCACTTACCTCTCTAGGGAATTATATGCCGTTTTATCAAATTACATCAAAAATGAATTAATATTGGCAGACAGACAGACAGACATTCTAATTTGGAGTAGATTTTGTTGCTATTGAACCCATCAGTAGGAAAGTCTCCCTTTAGCTGTTTAAAAACTAAAAATATCCGACCACATTGATGGTACAGAGTATAGGGAGAATATTCCCAACCTAAGAGCAAGTGAGTGTAACGCGACTGTAAATAGAATGCCTTACTCACTATTAGCAAGCCTCTGACTATTAATAGCATAATTAAAGAGAACTTAAAATAAAGACAACAACATACCGACAGAACACGCACGCAAACGCATATAAGCATAACACTCGTTCATCTATACTGTAGTCACACACTGTTTATAATTCCATTTGCCATTAACCAAAGGAACGATTTAGATCGTTATGAAGTATAAACAAATTATGATTATTGACGTCAATTATCAGTTAATTTTAGCCACGGCAGTTGATGTATTTATTTTTGAGACTGAATTGAGATGAAAGTCTATAACTTTCGCGGTTCACTGTGTGTTGAAGTGGACTTTATCTAAAACTTTAAGACTTCTTCCTACACCGCCCAAAATGAAACATTTCGTAGATGTTTTCTTAATTGTGCACACTTTCTATCATTCCTTAATTACACTGTTAAAAACAGAATTGGAAATTTTTGTAATTCTCATTGATCTCATACATGTAAACATTTCACAGCTTATTCGTTTGTTTTACGTTAAATTTATTTATACAATATCAAACATGTACACAAACAATACTAAGCATCAATAATATCAGCACTCAATATGTTTAAGTATTTTCCGTTCACATAAATGAAGAGAGCACTGTTAGTAGTAGTTGGTTGGAAAAGAACACCGAACACTCAACGCTCAACAACAATAGAATGAGAACTAAAACAAAAAGCCACTACAGCGACCAAATGAACGTATGCCTGCCTGGGTATGCACGGTAGCACAAATCAAAAAAAAAACAAAAACCAACCAACCAACCCCCATAGATATACAATAACAATAATAATAACAACATAAGCATGTGTAATAAAAAAAAAAAAGGTGATGTATTGTGATGTGTGATGTGAGATCACAAGCTGATGCTGTACCTACCTACACACACTGTGCACGAGTGAGTAATTTTGTACAACATTGTTTTCATATCGTATGTAATAACTTGTGATCGCATTACACAGAGCAACAACACGTGTAGATGTTACAAAACAATTCAATACTACAGCCAGGTAACCCCCATCTATTGGACTTCACTTCTAGTTTATAAGAGTATGTAGGTTAAGTTATATGGCAGACACATGTGATAGAAAATTACACTTTTTAAATAATAAATATGAATTATTTAAACTTCACAGCTATTATGCCGTATGTATGCACAGTTTCTACCCTCCACATATATGAGTTAAATAATTACAATAAATTTTGTATACCCGAGGAAAACGTCAGACACCTCTCATAGTATATATATATGTACAATACTGTTCCGCAAATCTGTCGAATTGATATTATGTCCGTCCATTTTTATTATTAGAAATTTATATCAAATATTTAGTTTTCATTCTTTCTATGTAGGCTGACTATTACTCTCAAACGGAGCGGGTTATGCCACACCCACAATTCATGAAAATCTCTTACAATTACACAAAAAAGTGAATTAAATAAAAATATTTTAAGAAAAAATTTTATACAATAAATATCAGCCAACATAGCCAAAAACCACGCCCACAATTCATAAAAAATTCTATTAATCGGAATACTCGCCTAAAAAATTTATAAGGACCTAGTATAAATTCGATTAAAAAACTTTTTTATGTAGTGGCCACGCCCATATTTTAAGGATATTAAATTTAACGTTTTTAAGCTTAAGAGGCAAATCGAAATTTCGGAGGAGCGACTTGGTGGGACTTGGACTTGGGGTACAAAAGTGGAGAAGGCGCGATCAAGACCGAAGCGCGTGACCTTCCCTTTTGCAACAGGACCTACATAGATTGTAATCGGCAGTATTAATGATGATGATGATGAACCTTTATTTTAATTAGGAGATCGGTATACTAAATTTGTCTTTAAGTATGTAAATAAGATTTGGAAATATTGGAAAAAGGCTTCAGGGAGCCCGAAAAAGTGATATTGAAACTTAACCATCATCAATATTAGAGCTGATAAGCATATCCGTCTGTTGCTGAAATGGTAAGGGTAAAAAAATTTGCTTATGAAACTAATATTCATATAAGCGGTACAAGTATTCTTATGCCAACGTCACATAGCTTACGTCGCTGTGCGTCTAGTTGTCTAAACAGTAAATTTTTGGTTTTGATGAGTGGGGTCCATTATGTAAATTTATATGATACTACTTTTTTCGAAAGATGCAGAGACAGGGGATGCGCAGGGACGGGATCAAAATTACTCTAGCAGTAGCTTATGTAATTAGTTTCCTATTTAAAATGCTAGAAATCAGTTGACAGCCACGCTCTTGATTGATAAAAATCTTTAAGGATTATTATTATTAAAATTTAGTTTATATGTTTCGTATATTGTATCCATTCATAAGCTAAAAGTGGGCGGAATTGGATAACAAGCACGCCCACTGTTAAAAATAACCTTAATTTGGGCAAAATTCGAACTTTGAAGCCATGAAACTAAAAAAGGAATAACTCTATACATGCCACGCCTACAATTTACGCATAAATATGGAGGGCAATAAAAATTTGTCTTCGGTCAAATATCGTTTTCTTTTTTCCTTTTACTTGTTTATAAATAAGAATGAAAAGAGAGAGTGAGAGAACAGCAGCGCTTTGTTTTTCTCAATTCATTCTGTGGTATGTATTATGATTAAGCAGTGCAAGCGAAATATTTATGGTACAATAAAAACACAACAACACAACAAGAATAACTTTACGCGTATAACACGCGATACACCCAACTAAACCAATTTTCATAGTTTTGAAACGCGTACATACGTTTTGAGAGTAAAACACACGCACACGAATACATTGAGAGAAGCACGAATAATAACTAATTTACATATGTTTTGATTTGAGGCGTTCATATAAGCGTTTATTAATTTTTCAGCTATAGTTTCGTACGCCAAAGCACTGAATCATTCACACTTTTAACCGCACCGATTAGCGCAGCACCGATTGTTGATGTTTCACAACAAGAGTTTTGTAAACTATTTTTATATTATTTTTTTTCTTTCTTTCTTTAACTATTTTTTATTGTCAGAAAGATTTGTTAAAGAATAATTAAAACAGAATGTTTCAATGTTTTTTTTTATATGAAATATACGATTATATACGACCGAGTACAAATATTGAGTAAACTTAAATTTCAGATAGTTTTTCGAGTCTGTGGTCACCTGTTCTGATTATTATTAAATACAACATTTTGCATCCATAGATAAGAGTTTAATAATAAGTCACTGCTTAACAAGTTCTTGTTGCAAAAATATGCTTAAAGTTGGAACATTTTCCATTTGCATCAATGGTACACTCATGTAAACGATAAGAGTTGTAATAGATAACTGACAACACGTAATATTGCTATGATGTCATTTGGTTGAGTTTGCATTTAATGACAATCAAAAAAAGAACAGCAAGAAACTTGCGAAATATGAAAGTAATACCGTTTATATAGTATATGCTTCCCCTTTTATGATCATTATCATCATCTTCACTATGGATGGTTATTGTTTGTTGAATATGGATTAACTTGTTTTACAATTTTGTTATTCAGCAAACTTTTCAGCGTATGAATACTTTCACAATCAAATTTTAATTAAATTTAGTTGAATCCTTTAAAATATTTTACAATATTGTACAAAAAAAAGTTCTTGAATTACGCTACAGCTTGTAGTAATTAGAAGATATATGTTTAACAGTACATTAATTGTGTGTTCAAATGGAAATGGTAAGCACTGAAATGGAAATATAGTTTACAAAAATCTATTGTAGAACATTAAGAGCTGCTCTAATCAGTGGGATTGTAAGTGTGAGTGGTCAGTGCTTTCCATTGAGTGTTTTGTACAAATGAAAATGAACTTTGTCGGTTTGAAAATGGAAAAAAATCAAAAGGAAATGTTAAGAATTCATTTGAAATTTTGGAAGCTCAAAGTGGAATTGAAAATAATTCAAATGAAGCAGTCACGGTAATGACAGCGCACACAAAACATGGTTACCACATCATTGGCAAAGAGGAATAGTGGGCGAAACTCAAATTAAAAAGGATTGTGGCCACACAACATGGAACTATCACCACAAAAAAGGCCAGCAGAACTCAACACTCTCTCAAGTAATACTGTTTCGAGTAAAACAGTATTGCGGGAATTCCACAAAGCTTACATTCATAGAAGGCAATTGCGAAACACTTTATAACAGGTGTTCATACTATTTTGTCCATCCCCTGCATATATAAATTTTTTACTTATTTTATATTCAAACATAATAGATTTTTTTTTAAAAGTTGATGACATTTAAAAAAAATCGATATATTCTACTCATTACTCTCCTATTATTGCCTCTCTATGTAAATTTGTAAATTATGTAAAACAATCCAACTTGATTTTATAATAGTAAAAAATAAACGAGTGCACTTGATGATTATGTAGGCGGTTTTCTATGGAAAACAAACTGTCATTAGACACCTTTGGATTTATTTACTTAAACATTATGGCGTGACGTTCTTCTATAATAAAATAAATCGATACGAAACTGTGCTACAGTTTATACAACTGTGATAACTTGTATAAAGTGGAACAAAATTTAAAGAAAATTTTTAAATAAATTTCACAATTTCAACAAAATCAAATCTTCATAATTTCCTTCGACATGCATTTTGAAGTATTTCAACTCGACACTTTATTTTATTCCCGACACCTACACATGAACATGTTGCAATATATTCATTATGAACTAAAAGTTTTCAATCAAATGAACGCATGGTTCATTTGTACACACATACAAACGCATGCTTAAAATTAATAAAATAAATCGTAACAATAAAATATCTTGTCATCCGTAGAATAGGAATGAGAAAAAAAATGAAAAAATGAAAAAAAAGAATATTTCCTACACTTGATTGGGAAGCACAAGAATAATGAACATACAAGCCATGCGAGCACACAAATCTATTTTACTGGTTTACCACACAAGCACACACAATGGAACAGTTTCAAGTAAATCAATTTATTTTATTATCCTAAAGGTTTCGGTTTATAAATGTTGTACAATTCAATTGTTAAGTCTGTACATACATGTAACATATCTTATAATGTCGCTTTCAATTTAGACACTTTTCTGTGCTTTAACTCTATACAGATGAAGAGATGGTTCAACTTGAATTTTAAAAAATTCTGTTAGTATCGTAACTCCATCTGTACAAATATTCTTTTTCATTTATAATTATTTCTCTTTAATCAAATATACTTTTTTAAGTATAATTCAAAAATAACGGACCCTCTTGTTACTTTATAACTAATTTAAGAAATAAATCAACAAAGTGGACGTACGGACAGTAGAGTATGAAATTTTACTGCATGTTAAATATTTTGTCAAATTTGTGGGTATAAGTAAAAAGGATGGACATTTTTAATTAAAATTATAATATTTTAATTATTGTATTATGAATTAATTAAATAGAAATTATAATATCTTTAATATCATAATTATAAAGGGTTTTCCAATAAGGACATAACAATTTTATGTTTAAATAAAATACAAAATCATTGAGATATTCGACTGAAATTTATTTCAGGTATATAAACCATGTTACATTTAATTCTTTTATATGACCACCACAAGAACATTTGCAGTAATCGATTCTTTGGAAACCAATATTCCATTATTCTGTCACACATATTGGCCGAAATGTTAGCAATTTTTGCTTTTGATAATGTCCTGAGCTCCCTTTACATTCTTGGCTTGTTGTTATAAACCAACGACTTATTATAATCTCATAAAAAGAAAGAAAGGTGGCTATTTTACCGGACCATTTCTCGAGATTACACGCTTACTAAACTTCCCTTCAATACATCAAATATTTAACAAAATGTGTGCCGTGTGACATCATTTTGTGGTAACCACATATCACTGATGTCAAATCTATTCAATTAGAGCCAAAAATAGCCTTCCAACATGGCACGTTAACGAACTTTATTGGGGATCATTTTTTTCGATACAAATACAGTCCAATCACATCACCAGCATGAAATCCACATTATACGGTGACTTTTTTGTGGTTGAAATAGCGTCTTTTAAATGTAGGTTTGTCGCTGTCCAATAATTTATATTTTGCTTATTAACAAAACCATTAAGATAAAAATGAATTTTATCGTGGAAGATGATTTTTGGATGAAATTCAGGATTTTCACCAACTCAGTCAATTTTTAAAAATGTCAACTTTTTATTGAAGTTTTGATGTTGACAAGTCATGTAAGACGTCAAGGATGCTTTTGTATTAAAATACAAAATTGTTATGTTCTTATTGAAAAATCTGTTATTAAAACATTGTCTTCGACATGAACTCCTATGACTTTTGTATTTTAAGAAAAGTGTCCGTACGTCCGCTTTGTTCTATTCTTTTATTTTCCATCTCAGCAACTAGGGCTGCTACGTAGTTTTACTTTTTTTCTTTTTTATTATAAATGAAATAGCAGACTTTTTTTTTTGTATATAATGCTATTAAATAATGTATTATTATACGATTATTTAATTAAAAAACATCATTGACATTAATTTCCAATTTTCATTTCAATTCATTATTCAATTATTTATTAAATATTATATTCGATCCCGTGCATTTGTAAAATACTCTGGAACATGTTTTTATTCGCCACCTTCTTTACTTAAACTAAACGCTTATGGTGCCCAGCAGACAAGTGAATTTTCCAGCACTTTAACACTTTATGTTATATGCATAAAATCAAATATAACCAAATATAATATATTGTATATATATATAGTTGTAGTTGTAGTTGTAGGTAAACAGACATTCTAGTGAATATAACAACTAGTTGTATTGGAGCAAAGCAGCATTAAAAAAAAAGGATATCAGTTTATTCTCCAAGCTAAACGTTTAGCTCTATCAACTGGAAATGTATTCTAAAACACATACAAACACACATGCATGTATTCAGAAAAGGTTACGTAGGGCGAGAGGAAAATTTTCTATATTTTAGTATATTGCAAATTTCTTCTATAACCAACCTCTGCGTAAAATGAGATTTACACCAAGTTTTATGTACCGCTTGCAACCTCTCAAGAAACCTCTTATGGTAGTAAAAATTTAGATTTAGAATTCAACGAAAATATAATCGAGCAAGAACTACCTTTTAGCCACAAAATAGAGCTAAGTACCTGAAGAGGTTGTATAACAGACACGCCCACAATTTACAAAAACAACAACTTTTTTTTATGCAGCAAAACGTATAAATTGATTGGTATTCCCGACACTGTTACAGGGCCTGCCACACCCACCATTTGTATATGAAGATGGAGGGTATTTAAGATTCGGTGATTCGGCAAATTTCGTATTTTTTCCCTCATTTTGCTTCTTGTTATTTCAACCATGATCTGCATGAATGTTTATATTCATACATGCATATGTACGAGTATGTGTTTTTAAGAGTTTAGATGATTGTGAACTTCACTCAATATTTAGAATCAACGGAACTTCCCTGAGAGCAATATTGGATAACTTATGGGGTTTGCACATAGCACATGTGGTATGTATGTACTCATATACCAGCAAGCATATTTATTTCATACACATAGATACACAATACATATTAAGACAACTTTGGAAATGCTTTGAGGTGAACGTGTGGGTATTTGTGGAGAAGTGGAAACAATACATATGTCGTACATTTGTGCAAACATTTTTATAGCCTATATATGACTTTGAGTAGAGAACATATTAAGTTGATAAAAATGTTTGTAAGTCTCAAGAACCTAGAGAGGAAACCACGTTTCAGAATCATGTCTGGTACACCATTGTCAGTTTAAAATTTAAACAAGTAAGAAAACTAAATTTGACTTAGGGGCCAAATAATAAATGCCCTTCACACCTATGTACAAACTGTGGGTGTGGCAGGTACTCGATACGCCCTTTAATACTACATGTAATACATATACTTGAGAATCCGCACAAACAAGGAAAAAACTAAATTTAGGCTAAATCTTATCTAAATACAAATGGTGGGCGCGTCAGGTATACCATTACGCCCTCCAAAAGTGTATGTATTACATTATTAGCTGGTAAGTTGAGTTTATTGCTGAGAATGTTTTTTTGTAAATTATGGGCGTTCATGGTATCCGACCGTGCCCTTTTTTGGCATATCGCCAAATATCGTGCTAAATTTCAATTTTTTAATTCAATTTTTATAGCAGATAAATTGATTTATATCGATTGTGGGCGTGGCACTTGAACGATTTTATCCAATTTAAATAATAATCTAAGAGTAGAACTTAAAAAAAAACAAAAATTTCAACTCAATATCTCAAAATTTACTACTGTGAGAATGCCATTAATATACAGACAAGCGGACGTAGGGACATTTATGTCTAAATCGAGCTTAATTTAAAGATCAAGAATATATATATACTTGGTAGGGTGTCTAATATTTTCTTTTATCCTATCTAATGTGGAGGGTGCACAAATATATTCAACTTTTAAATTTCTTTATTTTAAAGTGAAATTGTTTTGAAACTTTCTCTCTTTAACGATTTCATTTCACCAAAAATAAATGCTGTACAGTACTGAAGAGAAACAAGGTTGACCGACTCCAATATTTTCACTAATATACGTTTAGTTGAACATGTGCACTCAAAAGGCTATTAGTGCCAAGTGTGATCTTCTTGTTGCTGTTGTTCGTTAGCTGATGATGATGACGATTACGGAAGTAGTTGCTTTTTATGGACACGCAATACAAGACTGCCAACAACAAATGAGTTGCATTACGAAGCAGTGCATTAATCCTTTGGTGTGTACAGTTCACAAAATTGAAAGTACTCCGCATTGTTGTGTTTTGTTTATTCGCACCTAAGGTAAGATGCGAGACTGCCCATACTGTACATACATATGGGGTGTACAAAGTATGAAATGAAAAAATTTATATATTTTTTTAAACACCCTCTCGCCCCTATTTTGTTTTTAAGCCTATTACGTAAGTTTGAACACATTTCTTAACAATTTTGCTTACGTTTCAAAAACGAATAAAAAACAATCAAAAACTCATAAAGAAAAGTGTTGTAATTTGTAATTTAGTTTTGCGATAAGAGGAAAATGCAAAAATAATATTTTTATTATTTTCCGTACACTTTAAAATAAGTTGTAATTGAAAACTTATTGTTGCAATACAGATAAGAAACAGAAAGTACTTGAGTGAGTTTTGTACACACAGTACAAGTGTACAAAACTCAAGGTACAAGGACCTTTTCTGTTGCACTTTAAGAGCAATTGGAAGCCGTATTAAATTCTCCCGGCTTAACTATTTTCACATTGTGTGAAAAATTCTTCAATTTTTATTGTTATGATTTCTTTTCTTTTTCAGATTTTCTCTTACCAGGATATGTTGGTTTGGTGGTATTGTGGCGCCTACATGTGCTGCCAAAGTTGATAATATTTGGCTTTTCAACAGGCCCTCAAATAAACAGAAACTACAGCAACAAATTTTGTCGCTCATTTCGACCCATAATTTTTCTTTCTTTCTTTCTTTTTTCTTTTTTGTTTCACTCTTTACATGTTTTGTATGCAAATGTCTTAGAAACGGCCTTTAGACATAATTGCGAAAGCTAATAAAACAATGGTGTCAAGCGAAAAATTAAACACAAGCCAAAATATTTAAATAAACTTAAAGGAGTGGTGTGGAGAAGAGAGAACGAATTAAGGTTTACAATCAAGTGTGGGCTGCAGCCTTTTCACTTTTTTTCTCTCAAGTTTTTTTAATATTTAGCCTTAAGACATCAGTTTGTTGTTTCATGAATTCCTAATTATTCATCCTCCACAAAAGATGGCCGGTATACAAAGTTTTCTACTCCTTTTGCAAAAGTTATAATGAGATGGCAGAAATCCTACAAAGTGTATATATTTTTGATCAACATGAAATTCTGAGTTGATCTAGATATGTGCGTACGTGTGTTCATGTCTGTCTGTTATTGGCACTCTTACGATAATAAATTTTAAGATATTTGTATGGAATTTTTTGCAGACACAGACGGTTTCTGCACACAGATTACTAAATCAGTCCAAAACCACGCCCAAAATCTATTAAAACCTTTTTATCTGCCACAAAAATTTAACCCCAAAGTTGAATACATATGTATTTATAATTACCCCATTTATCACTATGGGCAAAATGGGCCAAGAGCCACGCCGACAACCGACAAAATTCGTTACATCTGCCACAAAAATTGAGTTATTAAGTTAAAAGTTGGTATGCATATGGACAATTATCCCTTACTTTTATGTGCCGCAAATGGGCGTGATATAATAACAGATACGCCCACAATTTACAAAAAACTATCATCATCGTTAAACTCAACTTGCAAACTGATACGTAATACATACACTATTAGAAAGCCTAGAAAGCATAGCCACGCCCACCCTTTTGTAAGTAGATGTGAAGGGTATTTAAGATTTCGCCCAAGCCATATTTAATTCTTTTATTTATTTTTAAACAGATTTACACTAAGAGTACTTTCAGTTAATTGAAAAAAATACTTGAAGCGAATTTTTCGTGTCAAAGAGTTTTACTTTATTTAAATATGCATAACAATCGAAAGGACTCTTTAAGTTAAATTAAATAAATAATAAATTTCAGTATACTTAATACAAAATGGCGGATTAGCAATATCCCCCTGTGTATATAAAATGCGTAAATAAAGTGGCGTTTCACTAATTTCCAGCTTACTTGTTGATACTCAACGAAAACCTTTATTGTGTTTGTATGATATTTCTAGTGGAGTATTCAAGGTCTACCAATCATATAAACAAAAGGCAAGACCTTGAATACATACAGAAATATGGCCAGCCGCCCTAAGGTATTAAGTTTCTACTCTTCATAATCTATTCAATATGGGTATCAAATGAAATGGCTTGACCTATATTTAAAGCATGAATGGTTAAAATAGAAACTCATCTTGAAAGGTGTAAAACTGTTCTACATACCAATACGCATGAACGGTTCGATTAGGGGATGAAAGTCGGGTAATTTCTAATAACAGTCAAATGGTGAATGTCACTCTGCAGCATTTTCTGATGGACCTTCGCCCATCGCACACGCTCATATGTTAAACATAAATACTTGGCTGTCTTATGCTATAAGTTCTGCCGTTGTTGTATTGTTATGTTGTACTTGAGGATTTGTTTTTTGTTTTTTTTCGCAACAACCTTTTAACAATCACTACACCACGTGGTACATACTAACTAGTATGCATATTAATCATTTGAAACAGCAAAGAATGGAAGCAAGTGATCAACTTCGCACACATAAAAATGTCAGGACGCGTATATTTTTAGACAAGTCGTAGAGATTCGTGTGAAAAGTGGAAAATGATGCCACTCTGTGTGCGACGAATACTAATGCAATTGAATGTGAGATGTTAAAAATTTATACTTGTACAATGGAAAACACACACAAATTCACACACACACATACAACAAGCAATCTGTGCAGACTGGTTGTGGTATTGCAGCTGATGATGATATTGACGCTGTTCGCTGCTATTGAATTTTTTTAGTGTGGTGTGCATTCTGCTTTTTTGGCAGCTGCACAAATGACTTTTTCCTACTGCGGTAAATGCCACACACACATCTATGTGTGCACACTGGGATTCTGGTGGTAGGTCAGTGATAAATTTTTACAATATACAAAAACTACACACGCACACACACACACACGCACATACACTTATACTATTTAAGCCGTTTTGGGCTGTTACGGCCTACATTTACCGGCGTCCATTGAACTTCATTTGTTGCAAACGACACATTTGACCCAAAGATTTCTTAACGAACAACAACAATTTTTAGATGAATAATGAAAAATAATTTTCTGCTTGTACCTACACACATACTTTGACATTTAGAGAGATTTGCTGAAATACTGAAATGTTTGTAAAACACACTCGTAGTATTTTCTGCTTTTTTGGAGAACTGCACCAAATACTACGCGTAATGAAAATGTTTCGTTTGCACGATGCTCTGTATGATAAAGATAAAAAATGTTTTCGGTTCAAATGTCGGTGACCGCAAGGAAGCTTGCTTCGTAAACAAATTTGTTAATTGTTTTTTTTACCTTTTTTCTGTTTATACCACAAATATTCTATTCATTATGTTTCATGAGTAGGAGGAAGAATTTTAATTTTTTTTATTTTTTTTATTAAATATTTGCTAAGCGGGTGTTGCTGTAGAGATTAAGTCTCACATCCTTACAACTAAAACAATCAGTTCATTGAGTATTGTAAGTTCAGTAGCACAAGCAAATACGTTTTTTACATATATGACATATATAGGAATCTGAATTGTAGTGCATTGTAAATTTTTATATATATTTTTCTAATTTTTTTTTTTAATTGGCGTTTCAACACAGCCGAAATGGCCCAAAAAGCGGTGTAGTTGTATCTTGACTATACTTTAGAGGACTAACACTCTTGCGTTTGTTAGTTGCAAACATATGGTTGATTACTGTCCACTCTTATCAAAGTTGTGTTGTGTTTGTTTTGTTAAGATACACCCTTGAGGATAAAATAAACCGAAGGAAGTAAAAGAAAAGAGAGAATAGAGAGTATTGCAATCCTCTCTATTTGTATTCCCTTCTATATGCATTTGTTAGGGATTAACTCTTTATTTATGAAATTCTCCTTTCACGTTATGGGTAATTTTAGGATTCACTTATCTTTACTTTTCTCTTAAATTATCTCATCGCAACAATAACGACGAATTTTGAAAAGCTTATGCCAGTAACTTGAAGAGAGAGCTTTGCCAAGAATACTTTTTATTGGGGATGAATGCCTTCATACAACTATGCGCCATGTGGGCATGGCTACTGACCGATTTTACCCAAATCTCTGTCTGTACAAAATTTTAGCTTAACATCTCAAAGTTTATGACCCGGAGAACGCCAACACACACGGACGTACATATCTAGATCGGCTCAGTATATAAAGCTGATTAAGAATATATCTACTTTGTAGGGTCTCCTTCTTCTAGTTGTTGCAAACATAATGCCAAATTTAGTATACTCCTCATTTCAATTTAGAAATAATATTTAACTCTACCCGACACCAGTAGAAGCTATTTATATAATAATTTGTTTAGTTGTTGCAGCATGAACCATATAAAAGGTTTCAAAAAAGGTACGATCGGCAACAAATTAAGCACTTGCGCTATCTAACTAATTTTCATTGTTAAAAAAATTAATAAATAAATGAAAATATTTAATTATTTAATAAAGAAATTTAAATATTTTCGAATGATGCAGTAAAGTTGAAGTGGAAGTGATATTGTCTATTGAGCTTATAAGCTCAAAGTTTCAGAATTTTTGCAAACCCATAATTATAGAAAAATATAATATTTAAATAATTCTTAACAGAGACAAAAACAAAAGCTCCTTAGAACAAAGCTTTTTTATTTTTCAACTAAAATACAAACTTTACAACTAATCATGATCAATTTATTGCTATAAGTAAAAGTATATTTTACAAATAGTCTCAATGCAGAATTTTACCCATATTTATGAAAGCAGTCTACGCCAACTTTGCTGAATAGAGCAAAACTTGAAAAGAAATGTAGAAATATGACCTTTAGCCGATTAATTATTACAAATTCATTTTTCTTAAGCAAATTATTTTTTATAGAATTCTACTTTTACACCCTCCACATAAGGGAGGTATACCAAGTTCGTCACTCCATTTGTAACACCCAGAAGAAGCTGTCAGAGTACCTACAAAATATATATATTCTTGACCAGTATCAAAATCTAAGTCAATCTAGACAAATATGTCCGCGTGTACCCATGTGTCAAGACGTCTGTCTGGGCAGTTGACTTGCAAGCCGATACGTAATTATTAAAATTCAATCCTTAATGCATGAACAATGCGTCTTTATTATACAAAGTTTTCTCTACGAATGCCATAAAAATGCAACGAACATAAACTTATGCTTCATTACATCAAACCTAACTATGTTTTATTTTATAACTGACAAGAACAAGTATTTCTACAACCATGTTGAAATCTAACAGACATATATACCCTCTTAAATGCCGTAATCATGTACCTGCCACGTCCAATGCTTAGATGTAAAAGCGCAATATTAGGTTCACAATAGCAGTGCTTACCTTATTGCATTTATCCAGTAATAATTTTTCATTTGGTACCCATATCAGATACAATGTAAAAAGAAAGGATAATGCGGCAATTTCGAAAGGCCCTCATATTAGATTTAGAATAATACTTACTTTATCGTATTCTGCTCAAGATCTTTCACTTGTCACCTATGTTCATTTTTATTATAAAGAAATTAATATAGCGCCATCTTGAGAGTGAAACAAGGTCAGGACGCCAGCACTTGGTGTGATGTTCAAATACTTTTAAAAAAAGAGAAAACAAATAGGTTTTTGTAAAAGAACGTTAAAAGGGGAGATGTTCTAAAAAATTCCCAATTCCATCTATTTTTAATAGGGTTCCCTCCTAGGTCAAAACATGTCCTTATACCAAATTTCATGGAGATATCTCACCAAATGCACGGATATACATATAAGTACATGAATACCAGACGGAGAGATGGCAAAAAGTATTTATAAAATGATTTATGTAATAAAAGGTGGATCTATAGGCAGAGTTACAAACAAGTAATGTAGGGTATAATGAAGTATGTACTTACCATATATGAACAAGCAATTTTAACGGAGCTGGTGTCATTAGTGTTTTTACTGAGGGGCACTGAGAAAATACGAATTGACTCTCAACGGCACAACCACCTAAGTTATTAAAGGTTTGTAAGAATGTTGGGCAAAAATTTCAAGGTATGAACTAGATCGCCTCAATATCTCTAAATTTCCATTATTTTGTAATTTGTTTGTTTAAAATGAAATGCGTGTAATTGGAACGGGGACGATTAGTCCGTCTTATGGCATTAAAAACAAGAAGCTCTCGCATAGTTCGAAGAAGAAATAGCCACTAATTCGAAGATAAATCGAAATTTTATTTTATTTTATTGTATAACTAAAAAAAAACTTAATTGCCCATAAAGTTGTAATAATTTGTCGTTATTGTTTTTTTATGCCAAAAATGAAAATATTCTCAATAATTAGAATGTTGTTCAATTATACGTTTATGATCGTTTATACCTATAAGTGATGGTTCGTTCGAGACAACACACACTGATCCTCTCAGTTGTGGGTTTTTTTCATTTTTTTTTGCTTTTTTTTTTAATTTTTGTATTGTTTTAACAAACACTTAGAAGTTGCCGTTAAATGAATAATAATAAAAAAAAAAAAAAAGAATGGATTATAAACCTGCGGCGGCATCAGTGTTTATAATTTGAAAGGTGGTTTAATAACTATGTGTTGTTGTTATTGTGTTTGTTATTGCAATTATATGATCTATTCGCTTCATATATATATATATGTATATATATATATATATATCCTATCATGCTGCCAAACAGAGAGCTCTTTAAAGAAGTGTTTTATTAAGTTTTATTTTTTGTTTTTTTGTTTTTTTTTTGTTTGGTTTTTTATTTAACTACTCTATAAATATTTTTTATTTGATTTTAATAAATTTTCTAAAGTTTTTCTTGTTTGTTTATGGCTGTCTTACTTATACAATCATGCGTTGTGTGTATGTTGTGTTGTTATTGTTGTTGTTGTTTTATATTTAGTTTACGCGGATTTTTCTTTACGTTGTCCTATAAAAACTACGCCAGTTTCCGCTTACTTATAAATGTTAGTTTGTGTGATTGTGTGTGGGTCTGGTGTGTATATGTATGTAATTGTGTTTGCATTGTAGGCGTTTTGTGTTTAACGTTTAACGAGATTTTTATGCTAAATATTCAAGACTTTTTTTGTTTTGTTTTCCTCATAATTGTTTTTTTCTTTTTTCTTCTTCTTGTTTATATTGTATTACAATTATTATGTTTTATGTTTTTTTCTTTTGTTGTTATTTTTTTTTTTTTTTTATGAATTCTTACATACACAGAGCTTAGTAAATTTGCGTTATACATTTTTATAAGTTTACTGGTTTTTTTAGCGCAAAATGTTTGGACTAAAAAAAAAAGTTGTTGTATTTATCTTTATCTTGTGTTCGTGGGGGAGGAGAGAAAATATTTCGTTTTTTTAGTTTTTCGTTTTTTACTTTTATTTATTGTTTAATTTAATTCTTATGTAATTGTTTCTATGCGTTTCATAATTTAAATGGTTCTTAAACACAATTAAACAGTAATTGAAATCTTTTTGTTTACTAAATAAAATAAAATAAAATAAAATCAAAGCAAAGCAAATGAAAAGAAAAAATTAAATTATATTAAATTTGTAATGACACATGTTTCGTTTCGTTTCGTTTTGTTTTGTTTTCTTTGTTGCTATGTGGCTGCATGTTGTAAATGTATGTTATGGTGGTGGTTGTTGTTGCTGTTGTTGGTTTGTTTGTTTTGTTGTATCAACTTGTTGCAAAATTTATGGTTTTTATGCTTAGAAGAAGAAAACTAACTTCAACATATTTGTACGTGTAATTGTGTGTTAACAATAATACAATAATAATAATTATAATTATAATTATAATTGTAATTACACGCACACACAAAAAAAATAACTAAACTTTACTATGCAGACAATAATAGTTATAATAATAATAATAATAATAATAATTAATCATCTTAATAATTTGCAGTGTTGGTAGTGTTTCGATATTATAGTAGCTTGTTGTTGTTGGTTTTTATATATAGTATCGCGTAAATCTAAAATATTGATATTATATCTTTGTTGTTTGTTTTGTTTTTGTTTTTTCTGTTTTTCTGTTTTTTTTCTTTAAGAATAATGATAATAAAAAGAAACATAAGCATCTGATTGGTTTTGCTTCAACCAAGACAAACAAACAAATATTGGAACATACAAGACTCGTATAATAAAAACAGATGCTCGTGTGTGAAGGTAAGCTGGACATGGTGGAATTAGTGGTGGTAGTAATTGTACAATAATCATAATGGTGGTGATTTATAGTTGTTGTTGTTGTCGGTTGTATATTTGTAGGAAGGATAGAAGCAGCCGAAAAAAAATAACGTGCTTTTGATATTTGAACGTTTAATAGTAGGTCTCCTGTTCCAACCAGCCACCGGGATTGCGACGCAAATAGAAACGACGCGTTTCATCATAAATGAAGATGGCCAATGCAAATGGAATGGCTGGGAACCACCAAACGAGCCTATTAAAGTGTAAGTAAAAAAAATAAATTATTTACAATTCTAGAGGAAGATAAATTATGGTAGATCAAGCTCGATCTCGAGTGCTAAAGGAAAGATCGCAGGTTTAACTGATAACTGTATACCAGAGATATTGAAACAGTACTCTTATTACACATAACATAAGATACATTTTCGCTTGTTACACACAGAATAGGGCATTAGAGGCTTTACCCCACAAATCTAGATAGAAATGTCCGTGTGTCCGTCTGTTATTGGCATTATCGCGATGGTAAATTTAGAGATGTTGGGGAAAAGTTTTGTACATATACTTCTAGTTATTGCCCGCAGAATGATGTTTAATTGGAACAAAATCGGTCACGCTCCACGCCCACAATCAATAAAATTCTATTTATTTGTCAAAAAATTTAGCTAAAGAGTTAAAAATTGGACATAATTATAATCATTCCATTCACCGATTTACCAAAAATGGGTGTGGTCGGGTAACAGAGATGCCCACAATTTACAAAACACCTTATAAAGCGTAAAACTCGACTAGACCACGAACAGGGCGTAATCGTATACCCGCCACGCCCACTGTTTTAATATGCATGTGGAGGGTATTAAAGATTCGGTCTTGACCAAATTTAGTTTTTTTTTATTTGTCTTACTTGAGTGGGTACATGCGCAGACCCTTTTCCATGCCGGGGCAATATGACAGGAAGGCAGCCAATATTGTTTCAAATACCAGACCGAAATTTAAGGCCCAATTCCGCATACCCTGCTGGAATATAGAATTTCTTCGTGTCTTACATATGATTAAATCAGCCCATTGCACAACCACAATGGAGACAAAGAAAGCTGTATGGCAGGTGTATTCTAAAGTTTTGCGATCGCGATAAGTCTATAAAATAGAAAAATCACAAATCAAATGTCATCATATAAGAGATAAGGAATGTAAATAATTAAAAACTTTTTACCCATTCTTGCCCGTAAGAATCGGTTAAATCATTTACAGCTTTCGAATCCCACATTTTTCGTATGCCAAAGAGATATAATGGCAAAAATCCATTTTCAGCCATGATAACGAAATACACAAAGAAGCCAGCTGCTGCCTGAATCATACCAATCTGTCCATAAGCCATCGAAATTAATCTAGTAGTTTAGTAGATTTACACAAGAAAATAAAAACAGTTACAAATTGAAATTATAACACTTTTATTATGAAGGTTTCGTAGTACAACATAAAATTGTGAACTAAATGTTAATAGCATGAGGAAAGAGATTCGAGATTCGAGTGTAAGAAAAATGTAGCTTTCAAGATATAATGCACGGATTGGTGGACAATTTTATTTTTAACTGGATCGCTTAACTGTTTCCCCCCAGCTTCACTGCTTCATTTTAATGCTTGACACACTTTTCAATCTAGGAATTTATTTTCAAATATATTTTCACAAAATCAATACTTTTCAATATTCAAAATTGGTTGTTGAATGTTTTTGAAAAAGACATTTTATCGATTTCTGTAAAGTCTTTTTAATAAAAATACCTTTTTTATGATTACAAGAAAAGGAAGCTACATTTTTCTATTTTTATACTTTCCACCTAAATGTTAAGGTTTACTATTCCGTTTGCAGCACCCAAAAGCAGGTGTACGATATTATTCTTGCTCAGCATCAATATCTGAATCAATCTAGATACGTCCGTCTATTTTTGTCACTCTTACGATGGTAAATTTTGTTTCAATGAACTGAAATTTTATACAGCCGTTTCTCGTTACTACTCGTCGAAGCAAAATCTGTTGAGAACCCCTCCCATAAGCCACAAAAACTAAGCTTCGACGTTGAAAATCGGATTTTAATATTTCCATTCCATCCGTTCAATTGACTTGTCGAAAAAGGGCGTGATCGGATAATATATACGCCCACGGTTTACAAAAAACAAACGTATAATTCAACACGGAAATTAATTCCTAATACGAGCCTAATCAGATGTATGCCACACCCACTGTTCCAATATGGAGGTGGAAAGTATTTAAGATTTGACCAAAGCCAAATTTAGTTATTTCACGTATTATTTTTAATAATGTAATTTGGAAAGGTTTTATTCTATTAAGGTTCGTTTAGATAGTTTGTGGAGGACTTTTAATGAATGAAATTCAGTGATTTAGTGATTTTTAATCATTTAATATTGTTTTTGGCCACAGAATTTACACAAACGCAAAGCACTTTATTTTTCTTATACCCTACACATAAGATGGGGTAGAATACTAAGGCTGTCATTCCATTTGCAACACCCAGAAAGAGGAGGCCCTTCAAAATATATTAACTTCTGATTAGCATTATAATATGAGTCGATCTGTTGATATTGAGCTAAACTCTCATGCGGACTCTTCTGCATCAAAATTTCTATTTAAGTTGGCCAAAGTCGGTTAAGAGCCATGCCCCCTTATTTTACAAAAAATCGTACTCAGTTACTTGAAACACTTGAAACTTTCAAGTAACACATACACTACTAGATAGCGTAATCATGTACCTGCCACGCCCACCGTTTGTGTGTCGATGTGGAGGGTATTTCAGATTTGGTCTGAAGCCAAATTTACTTTTTTACTTGTTTTATATTTACATGGCACACCAGCGTATTTTATATGTTATCAAAAGCAATTCAAATTTCAAGTACAAGTATCAACAAATAGTACGCATACGTGTATTATTTAGGTGCGTTTAATAACAAATCTAAAGAACGGCTTCTTAATAAAAAAAGCATGATTTTTAAGCAATTTGAAAAACAAAGCTTTCATTAGTAATATGAACAGCAGGTATTGTATGAAGTTGTGTTTGAACATATAAAGTGAAAATCATTACACATGCAAGACTTTATTGAGGAAAGAAATTCAGAAATACAAAGAGAGAAACTTTCATACCAGTTACAAAATCATTTGAAATATATTTTATATCATGAGACTTACTTACGTTTCTGGTATAAAACAAAATATATCAATTCTAACTAAAGTCATACAGAGCCTAACTGTCATACAATACAAGTTATAAACATAATGATCAACAACATGTATAGAAAGCAGAGACAGAACATTAATAAATCATTAAACATATTTTCAAAAAATATTATAAAATCATGAATAACAATTATGGATGATCAAAAATAATGATTAATTTTGGTGTATATTTTTTAAATTTTTTATTATATTTTTTAAGACGTCAGTTGTGAATGATTAATTTGATTATAAATCAAATAATCATTATTTTTCGGCCTTAAAAAATACTAAAAAAAAAGGTGTACAAAAATACAAAAATACAAAAAAAAAACGCAAAAACATTTAACTTTTGAATGTGCCTAGAAAAGTTCCTAATTCCTGAAAACGGTTACCAAATAAAAAATTAAAAAAAAAAAACAAAAAAAATCATCAAAATTTAAACTGAAAATATTTTTCATATAAATTGGAGCCAAACCAAATATTCGCTTCATAACCTTTTCCTTTTCCTAACGGTATGCGATTTATTTTTTCAATGGAGTTCAAGTTAAGCATGTCATGTATGTAAGTGTAAATAAATTTTTCACATGATATGAGCATTCAACCCAAAAATAATTAGTTGACTGTAATAATTCTAAGTGTTAAAGGTCGTGGAGGGATACAGTACTGTACACAAATAACTGTTTTCTTTGCAGATAATACAGCGAACTAACGTACGAACCAACAACTCAACTCAATTCAACAATTGCAAAAAAATGACATAAACTACAATACGGTGAAAGGTGGTGGTTGTTAAATAATCTGTAAGTAAATATTCGTATATTGACCATAGAATTGTTTGCTATTCTTGTAGATGCAGCTGTAGCTGTAGGTGTATCTGTAAATACTTGGTGTGGAGTATGTATATATCATGTGATTATGTAAAAACTTGAAAGTGGTCCTAGTTTAATTTTCATTTTCTGAATTGATTTAACCATGTCCGTACGTCTGCCTGCACATGTAAATTTGTGCACCAGCTGCAGGTCGCAATTTTTGAGATATTTCGATGAAATTTTGGTATAAGAAGACGTGTTGGCCTAAAGAGGAACTTTATTGAATATGAACCGAATTGAACCATTTTTAGAACCCCTTCCCATATAACGTTGTATTATAAAGAAAAGCTTTATATGGCAAGAATTCGTAATTCTTGATGTTTTTTTACAACATTTGGTAGAGAATAGTTTATTGGCCAAATTTTGACTAGATCGGACTATTTTTAGAAGCTTTGTCACTTGACTATTATATTCCAGGTGGGGCATGTTGCCGTTTTTTTTCAAATATTTAAATTTTGATATTTTCGGACTATGCGTGACTTGTACCATTTTCAAAATTAAGGGCTTATAAGTAAAATTTTCTTTTATTCACTTTCTTTCAAAGTCAAGTTAAATTTCTATTTGTTTTGTTTTTGTTGTTGATGTTGTTGCTGTTGTTATTGTTGTTGTATTGTGAACAATTCTCTATTAAAACAAGGCGCACACTAACATACGCTAACAACATAAACCAAACAGTACATGTACGAATAAATTTTAACATTCTAGCATTTTTTTTAACTAGTTTTCTAGTTTTTTTTTTAATTCTGTTAATTTTTTTGTTTTGTTTTTTAAATTCAATGTGTTGTTGTAGGTATTTAGTGTTTATTGTTCTGACCTGCGATTGACCAAGTTGTCACGATAGGGATCACGTGGTTGACGTTTCATAATATCGCTTTCCGGTTGCTCATAGGCAAGCGAAATGGCCGGTACCTTTGCGATGTTAATTCAGAAACCAACAAAATTGTTTTAAACGGCAATAATGTGGTGGAAGGAATAGGAGTAGTGTACAAAAAAGACAGTTTGTGTGTGGGTGTGTGCGCAGGTGTATATGTGTGGTACAAATAACATTTGATTAGTTCAGGAATGATATATACATTAAGTAGCTAATTGAAAAGTATACACAAAAGGGAAAATATTCGTTTTTTTCGTTTTTTTTTAAGAAAATTGACGAAATCAAAATCATAATATAGAATTTAGAACTATATTTAGGAAAATAAATTTAGAATTTTAAGTTATATAATTAAATTTAGAATTTAAAATCTACAGCATATCTTTTGAAAGGCTTGTTGTTTCGTTATAATAATCTAACTCTAATTCTAGCATAAGTATAATTTTGTATGTGTTGCTTGTTTCCTTTTTCCGTACAATTGTTATCATCCATAAATTTATCAATCAGTTCTATTCGTAAAATTGAATTTTCATATTACAAGAAAAAAATGTATACGATAAAAAAATCTTTATTTGTGTGACAATTTCTTAAGTAAATTAACGGTTAACTCAATTGTAGCTCAAATCAAAAAATAAAATATTTTGACAGAAAATGTTTCTATATTATATACACGTCTAATGGTAGAAGAAGACACAATTTTTTTATGCCCATCATCGTATGTAAAACTTTGTCAAAACGTTTGCAATGTGCAAAAAGGAGTCGTCGGAGACCCCTCTATGTTGCGTAAAAGGCTAAAGCAGTGTTTGAGAACCTACTGCTATACGATTCTAATTTACTTTTAGTGGCTTCAGGTCCATACCTAAGCTTTTATTATATACCATACAACACTTGTGGCAACAGTCAAATGTCGCACCCACCTTCGACCGTTTAATCCGTTTCTCTCTATCAGCTTTTGTTTGTCAAGAACAGCCGTTTCTCCCTATACATCCGTCTGTACGTCCATATATTGTTTTTTAACAACCTACCCATTACAATTTTTAATATTTTCGTTAAGCTCAACCCTCTCTTACAATTTCCATTTATTTTTAGAGCGTGCCTAATATATATACATATCCTACGAATATTGCGTGTAAATATTACAAATGTGGAAAATACAATGGAAAAATATTTGAAGAAAGAAAAGTACATTAAAAATACATATTTTGCCAAATAATCTATTTGTACAAGTCTCTAAATACATTCTAAGAAAAAATTACATTCTCATTATTAGTTGAATCTCTATCTAGATAAAATACATCGGTTCAGATAATTGCATGTTTCTACTGAAATGTATAAAATTTCGTTTGGTACAACTTACCTTAAGCAAAAGAAGAGTGAAAAATTGTTAAAGCGTTTAAGAAGAACTGTTTCCTTCTCACAGACTAAACTATAAGATTCAATATAAGAAATTTAAGAACCCATAGTCCATTTATGTACTTTTTACTAAACTACAAAGAGAATACAAATGGCTTTTTAAATAGTAGTCCAATTTATGCAGTACAGTTCTAAACGCTTTAGCAACTTTTCAATTAAGTTAAAGAGTGCTTTTCTACAATACAATACAATATAAACAATCTTAATGCTCTAATATTAATAATAATTTATATTGCTATATGGATGTTTATAATTAATAATCAATCGGAAAAGGAAATTGTTATCATAAAAAGAAGATAAGAACTATTTGATTCATTCGGTATATATATTAACCGAATCTTAAATATTCTCCACCTTGCACTTGGGGCAGTTTTTGAAAACCATTAAACGTGAAGGTGGAGTATATTAAATATATGTATTATACATGTATATGTATATAGACAATATTGTATTATAAAGAAAGGTCAAGCATTAATAGTTTACATATTGGGTGAATCATATATAAATGACCTTGGTGGTGATGGAGACGGGCAGCAAGACGCACAAATCAAAATGTTCTATATATTTAATATGTATTAACTTGGAATGTAAAGAATTCAAAAAGATTAGAGTACACGTTGCAGAGACTAGCAGCCGTTAAACGAAAAAAAAAACTAACAATTAAACTATAGGTTATAATATATGTTGAAAAATTGTAGCACTAGGAATAGTTGTTAGTAGCAATAGTTTTTCTTTGTGTTTCTATTTAATTTATATGTAAAAATCTATATATTTATATATTCTTTAGGAAAAAATATATATTGTATATGAAATATTCTAAGAGATTATCTTTAATGAAAACGAAACGAAAAAGTAAAAGGATTTTGTTAGAAAATTATTAAGTAAATAAATCAAATACTAATAGAAACAAATAATTATAAAATTAAATTCGAAATAAATCATATTAAATTAAAGGCAATTTTTTGATAATATCAATCTAAAACCTCTTATGCCATTTCCTGTCTGTCTATCTGTCTAACTTTAGGGTTTAGGATGTTGAAAGTTTACTTTAGTTTGGTATAAACCTCAAGATCACTTCAGTTCAATAAAAATGGACTTAATCGAAATATTTTTATGACCCCATACCATATCACGACTATATAAGATTCGATGAAGACTTGAAAATTTTCAACTAAAATTACCGAAGCTTGAAATTGAAAAAATTTGAACTGAAGGGATTCATACTAAATTGCGTATTGCAGTCCCGAAAGAAGGCGTCAGAGACCCTTCTAATAAAAATACTGCTTAATAGAATTGTTGGTGTAAGGTATTCAACTTTTAGAATATTTGTATAACCTCCAGTGGGGATATACAAAGTTTGCCATTCCATTTGCCATACCCAGAAGGAGGCGTCAGAGACCCTACAAATTATATATATTCTTATTCAATAACAAAATCTGAATCGATCCAGACATGTCTGTCTGTTGTTGTCACTCTCACGGTGGTAAGTTTTAAGATATTGTACGGGAATGTCTAGTTTATGCACGCAAATCGTTATTTAAAAAGGAAAATTGGCTAAGAGACACGCCCACAATTCACAAATATCTATCTATTAGGCACAAACATTTAGCTATGAAGTCAAAACGAGGTGCTTATTAATAATATTTGGCCCTTTCATGGAAATGCCGAAAATGGGTGTGATTGGAAAACAGACACGCGAATAATTTACAATAAATTAGACTTGGCGTAAAATTCTAGTTGTATGCTTACGCATAATATATGCACTCTTAATTAGATATATGCCACGCCCACTATGGAGAAGGGAGTGAAGGATATTTAAGATTTTCTCTAAACCATTTTTAAGTTTTCTTAGTTATTACTTTTACAGGCAAGGCTATTTAGAACAGCTTAATTCTGCTCCACTCTATGGCATTTTATCTATTTTGCTGTTAATGAAACAAAGAATAACTAAAATATAATTATCTAACACATTATGTATGCATAACAGTTAAATGATACAAAGAGATATTTTAGATTTAAAAAAATTAACCTTTAATACATTACTAAAAGTTGAAATTATTTAAAGATATACTGAAATAGAAATAGGTGGTGTTCGATAGATATTAAAGCATTTAAAGCTTAAAAAATTCATATATTTTCACATCTTTCTATGAATATATTATTGTACTTTGCTTTTGTTTTAGAGAAAAAAAGTTGTAAAAATTCGTAAAGATTTAGAGGTGGGGGAAAAATCAGCTGTAAATAGCAACTTTTGAAATGGAAAATTTTGGGGAAAATGGTGACGAACAAGTTTTTAATTCAATTGTATTGACCGAAAGCAGAATTTCTTCTTCGTTAAAGTTATAATTGCTTGTTGAGTTACACAAAGAAAAACTTTACCTTTCGTTGACCAGTTTATCGCAAAAGGGATTCCTGGGCTGCCGTTTCATTATATCAGATTCAGCTTCTTCGTAGGCTAGGGAAATAGCTGGTACCTAATTAGTGCAAAAGTTTTGCATCAAAGCATTAAATGGGAGGGATCGATATTTGGTGAGAAGTGAGCAAAATTTAATTTCATTTTACAAAAAAAAAAAATTGTACAGACCAGTAATGAGTGATCAATATACATATTCACATATTTATCAAGTAATATGAGGATAAATAATATGTGTAAGCACGACGGTGTTTAATTAAATAGGAAAAATTAAAAAATATAAAAAATAAATTCATTGAAGACCTTTATATATAAAAGTGTGAGAAATCGGTTACTCGCAACATTCAGAGCTGGGTTTCAAACTTTTCAATTTATCAAATCGATTGATGATTTCTGCTTAAAATTATATTCGCGATAAGGAACAATTTTTAAGATTTGTTGCTAAGAACCGACTTCAGTCTAAAGTGTAACACCGCGTGGGTGAAGAAATTCTTACTTAAACTTAAATGTTATAATTATTATACATACATATACATATTTACATAACATACCCTTGCCATCTTACATTTGTACATAAATTATTATATTACTTAAATATAAAATAAGAATATTGTTATTGCTTAAGAGACATGTTGTTAATACTAATAGTTGGTGCCTGCTTTCATCACACAATATCTTAATATATAAAATTTTTTACATCAATTGCGATTTCTCATCAAAACATTTTAACGTCGTTTCACCGACAAATCAAGAAAACTCCACTCTTTGTCAAATCAGAGTAAAGTCTGTGCTTAGAGACAAAAAGAGATAACTTAAGAATAATACGTGGACACAAACACATGTACATGTACATTTAAAAGGGTAAGAAGAGGGCAAAAATTTTCATGTTTTAGTTAAACCTTTACCAAGGTATGTCAATGTATTCTTAGCCCTTGTGTAGACTGTATAAAGCATCGTAGTAAAGTTAGTAAACACATAACATTGTTATCAATTATTTACAATATGGGTACGTATGAATTTAGTAGGTATGTATATAACTATTATACAGTAGAATTGTGTTAGAAGGTTAGAAAATGGGTTTAATAACAAGAAAGAATTGTTAGGCACCTTGAATTAACCAATTTATCGTTGAATGGATCACGGGGTGGCCGCTTCATGATGTCCGCTTCGGCAGCTTCGTACGCCAACGATATGGCTGGCACCTATGATTTATTTTAATCAATTACAATTTACACGCACCCGTACACAAGATCCATTATGTCACATTTCAAAGGTCATTCATATCGTATCGTATATCGTAATGAATTTATGCATATACATATTAAACAGTTGTAGTACGCGTATTATGCCAATTTTTTATAAAAAATAAATCATAAGGAAAAGCAATTTAAAAAAAATGTCATAAAAGGAAAATAAAGAAAAATTTTAAAAATATGAATTTTTTAAACATAAATTTAGCGCTTATTACATATGTATATATAAGATAGCTTAAAATTACACTCCAATCTAGCATTCGAAACGGGGGAGTTCACTACCAGTCTAGCTGTGCACTCGAAAATACTGTTGTCTTATAGAAGACGCTTTACCTCTCATTAACCAAATTATCAAAATTTGGATTGCGCGGGCTACGCTTCATTATATCAGCCTCTGGACCTTCGTATGCTAATGATATGGCTGGCACCTTGTTCGTATATATTGTTTCAAATATTAGACATTAGATTATATGCCTTAACATTACCTTAATCTTTCCATACAAATACTTAAATACTTGAATATATATTCAAAAATCATATTAAACAGAAAAATTATTAACAAAAGTTAAAAAAATGAAGAGAAAACTAAAATTTGTTATAAGTAAAGTTTCAAATTGTTACGTACCATGTCTGTACCCAAGTCGATGCACAAAATTGTTACGGTACCGAGTGGTAAGGGGATGTCGCATAAGATGAAAGCCAAGAAGGGTGATATTTCAGGAATGTTGGAGGTCAAAGTGTAAGCGATAGATTTCTTTAAATTGTCAAAAATCAAGCGTCCCTCTTCGACGCCCGTTACAATCGAAGCAAAGTTATCATCCAACAAAATCATATCAGCGGCCTAAAAATATCAGACAACTGTTGATGATTTGTTTACGGTATTATAAGATTGTAAGTCATTTACCTGTTTGGATACATCGGAACCAGCGATACCCATAGCAACACCGATATCGGCCTTTTTCAAAGCAGGCGAGTCATTGACACCATCACCCGTCACCGCTACAATAGCGCCCATACGCTGACAGCCCTCCACAATAATTAACTTTTGTTGAGGCGATGTACGAGCAAACACAATTTCAGTGTGATAGCGCAAGATTTCATCCAATTGATCAGAGCTGACGTCACGTAACTCGGCACCGTGCACTACAGCTGCCTTGGCCTCCCGGGGATTCACCTCTGAGACGGGAATATTTAAACGTTGAGCAATATCTTCGACTGTTTCATTGCCTTCCGAAATAATTCCGACTGATTTGGCAATAGCCTTGGCAGTGATGGGGTGATCGCCAGTCACCATAATTACTTTAATACCAGCCGAACGACACTTGGCAACGGCGTCAGGAACGGCCGCCCTAGGTGGATCAATCATGGACATGAGACCCACGAAGCGTAAATTATCGATTGGGAAGTTTACATCATCGGTATTGAATTTGAAGCCAGTGGGATATTTGTCGGAGGGCAGCATAAAATCGCAAAAGCCTAACACACGTTCACCCAGACCACCCAACTCCATGTAGGCATTATTGAAAGCTTCCTTCATCTCTTCGTCGAGCACCTTTTCTTTGCCATTTATGAAAATGGTCGAGCAACGTTCCAAAATACGCTCGGGAGCACCCTTCATGACAAGCAAATACCGTGGATCCGAGGGGTCTTCGGTTTCGTGAATGGACACTTGGTACTTGTTGGTAGAATTGAATGGAATTTCAGCTATTTTGCGATTGCGCTTACGGATATTCATCACATCACCCAATGCCAACTCCATGCATTTGAGGAGAGCCGCTTCTGAGGCATCACCGCTGACCTCTTTCTTCAAAATGGGCACGCCATCCTGACCGCCTTTAAATTCAGCTCGATTACAAAGGGTGGCAATGCGAGACAAAGCCTTGAATCCAGGGCTAGTGCGATCGTATTGAACACCCGATTGATCTTCAGTGGTATCGGCTTCAATGATTTGATTATCGAACCACATGTGAGCTACGGTCATGCGATTTTGCGTAAGCGTGCCAGTCTTATCCGAGCAAATGGTGGAGGTGGAGCCCAAAGTTTCGACAGCTTCCAAATTCTTAACCAAGCAGTTCTTTGAGGCCATACGTTTGGCAGTTAATGTCAAGCACACGGTCACAGTGGCCAACAGTCCTTCAGGTACATTAGCGACAATGATACCAATCAAAAAGATGACAGCATCCAGCCAGTGATAGCCCAAGATGAAAGCAATAACAAAGAATGTTATGCCCAAAAATACTGCCACGCCGGTAATCAAGTGAATGAAATGATGGATTTCCTTGGCAATTGGAGTTTCACCAGTATCCAAGCCCGAAGCCAAACCAGCAATGCGACCCATAACAGTGTGATCGCCACAGCTAATGACAACACCCTTGGCCGTACCCTCCACAGCATTAGTTGAGAAAAATGCCAAATTTTTAGTTTCCAATGGGTTTTCATGCGTGAATTCCGGTCCTCTAGATTGGGGCTCAGATTCACCAGTCAGCGATGAGTTGTCCACCTTAAAGTTACGCGCCTCAATAATGCGTATATCTGCCGGAATTCGATCACCGAATTTCACTTCAACAACATCTCCTAATACCAAATCTTCAGCACGTAATGTCAGCTTTTCACCTTCACGTATTACTGTAGCGAATTGGGGAACCATGTTTTTGAAAGATTCCATAATTTTTGAACTTTTCGATTCCTATACGAGGGTGGATAAAAAATAAAAAATAAATTTTTAAATCACAGTCAAGAATAAATGGACAGTAATTGACGAAATCACAGCATTGGAAAGGTTACTTCTTACCTGATAATATGAGAAAATACCGGTAACTATAACTACGGCAGAAAGTACAATACCGAGATATAAGTTATCATCTGAGGGCTCTTCGCTGGTACTGGCCTGAATGGAATACGCCACAAAGCACAATATAGCACCAATCCACAATAGCATGGCGAAACCACCAAACAAATTCTTGCAGAATTTCACCCATTCGGGCGTTTGTTTGGGTGGCGTTAGAGCGTTTGGACCATCACGTTCCAAATTCTCCTTAGCCTTGGCATGACTGAGACCCTGTTTATGACAAAGCAATCAATTTTTTAAAAAGCTGAACTTGAACGGAAAACGCACGATTCACGATTCACGATTCTTACATTTTCGGGATGTGTTTGAAATCGCTGATACAATTCTTCCGGAGTGATTTTATGAAAATCGATATCCAACTCCTGCTTCAGATCATCCAAATTCTCCTTTTTCGCTGCTTTACTCGGCATTTTGCGTTTTGACTAAATATTGGCGTGTGTGTGTGGACAGACAAGTATATTGATTAATTGCATTGTTGAAGTAAAGATTTTAATTAAAATTCTACCAAACCAAGTCCCTCCCCCCTTAAAGTAACCCCTCCTTTTAACCAGTGTGTTTATATACTTCATGCCATTTGTGCGAGTGTGTTTTTCTCTTTCCTAAATACCAACATCTCAACGCCAGAATGTTAATTTATTTTAAACTACGAGTTTGTTAAATAAAATGTATCCAGGTCGTTTTCTTGATTTATTGAATTCAATGTTTTACAGCACCCACAAATACAACTAAAATGTGAATTATCGTGCGGTTAGTGTCAAGCGATTACACTTCAATAGCTTTCAAAACGAAGCATTTTATACTTTATTAACACCATCTTAGGAAAATACTTTGTGTGCTAACCATAGATACACGTAACTCTACCACTTAATTTCAATTTTTATGTTTTGTTTTGCTTATGAAAACGATTGTTTATTAAAGTTTTTTGTTACAATATCTAGAATTACGTTTACTAAGCAAGCACGTCTGAGCGTTCATTTATTTATTTATTAACGAGAATAAAGAACAGTAAACTTAAATGGAGATAAAGAGCGATACAGAGAGGAGAAGAGAGAAAGACCAAAAGTATTTGAAGCGAATAATGAGATAAAACAGTTTTTTAAATACGAACGAATACTTGGCAACTTTTTGCAAAATTTCACTTTTATACTTTTCTTACTTTATACTTCGTTAGTAATAATACAATAATTAAAAGAAAATTAATAAAAATTTACATAAAATTAAAATAAAGTAAACTTGCAGTCAGCCAAGCCCGACCATTTAATACCCTACACCACCACTTAGCTCCACAAGTTGTGCTACAAATAGTTTAACTGTGTCAGTAAATGCGATGTATTGCCATATAAGTCATTATAAAGGAAGAGGTTCTAAAAACAGTCCTATAGGGTCCAAATTTGATACAGCCAATTCTGAAGCTAATTAATTATTGTTCACCAAATTTAGCCAAAAATTACTAAGAATTACAATTTTTTGCCATATAAAGACTTCTTCTATAATAGAACCTTATATGGGGATTGGATCTAAAAATGCTCCAATTCGGTCCATTTTCAATAGGGTTTTCCTTTGGGCCAATACATGTCCTTGTACCAAATTTCATCGAAATATTTAAAAAAATGCTTGTAGATTGCGCACAAATTTACATAAATAGAACGACGGACAGACGGATATGGTTAAATAGATTCAGATTTTTATTCGAAATCGATCTGTATATGTGTAAGATTTAGGAGTTACAAACATTCTCCCAAACTTAATCTACCCTTTGCCAGGGTATAATAAAATTTATTCACATGTAGAAGAAATGCTTAAACATTGTGCGTGTATTTTTACAACAATTTTTTATGATATTGATGAAAGGTATTATTGTGGTGGACGCGCGACTAAATGATCAATTTTGTATACCTTTCACAAAATATGGTAATGGATAAAGCTCACATTAGCCAAAGGTATAACACTCGGGAAGTTGTAGGTACGAGTACTGCAGAACACAAAACTAAGAGACTAGAGTTGGCTTAAGCAAAGATCGGTCCTGATTTCTCCTGCAAATCTATTTTTAACCCAAGCTTTGATAACCGTATAAAATATATTCTTGATGAATGTTCATAATCAGAGTCAATCTATATTTCGTCCGTCGGTCTGTCTATGTTGTTTTAACAATCTTAAATAATTATTTATGGACATTAAATTATCACACCTCCTAAGTTTCGGTATGCAGGGTTCTCCTTGAATTTGTCGAAATCCTTTAGAAGTCACGCCCACAAATTAAAGCTCTCATCAACCTTGAAATCGATTTTATTAACTTTTTCAATACGGAATTGATCAAGAATACATCATATATTCGCGTTATAAGGAATCTGAAGCTTCTTTCTAAGTGTTAGCAATGTTTTCATTAGATGACTGTGTCTGCGAAATAAAGGTTCGTTGCAGCTTGGAGAGATGAGTTGAAATGGCAGTTAATGCCTGTAATTTTTCCATGAAGCTTTTATGCTAAACAAGGAAACATTCTTCTATTATTAACAGGTGTTCCATGAGGCATTGCTAAATACTCTAGTATCTGATCTTCAGAGTTCGCTTAAGCTAAAAGGCTTTTTTTTCATTTCCTTCTTAGTTTACATTCTTAATGAGAATGCGTGCGTCATTGTTTATCTATTTATTAGTTTGTTTCCTTACACAAGTATAAAGTAAGCAAATAAGCGAGAATATTTCTGCGTATACTCTATACCATGAATACAACAATTTACGCATACAAAAATACCAATCAAAACCCATACAAATCAATCTACTTTAAAACATATTTGTATGTTTGTGTATGAAAGATAATTAAAGCCAATTTGAAATTAAATACAAAAGGGGAAAAATACATATTAAAAGCTAAAAAATATTATGAGGTAGCAAAAAAAATCACCATCACCCAAAAGATGAATAAAAAAAAAAAAAATTTATAAAAATTAAACAAAAATTCTTTACTCTTGTCTACATTAGTCTGCACTTACCTTGTATTGGCCATCGGCTGTAAGATTGTCGTCATCGGTTGGTATAACCGTGGCGACCCGATACGAATCTGCTCTCCCATGCTACATAAGCATAATTTTAATTTTTTCAAATTGCATGAATTGTTGAATTGTGTGGATATTGTTTATATGTATGTAGGCGCATGTATTGTATGTATTTATGATAAACATATATAAGCACACACACATAATATATGTATGTAAGCGTGTGTGTGTGTGCGTGTATATATATTTAATCATTTTGTAAATATTCATACATTTTTATTTGTAAAATATGGTGACGATGATAGCGGATCATGATGATGTTTGTGGAGTATGAATAAGAGTAAAAGGGAACACGGCATAAGCAGGCGGTAGGCAAGAACAATAACAACAATTACAACAACAAAAAGTAGGTACAAACGCATGACATAAAACGTGAAAAAAGAAGAAACAAAATAAAAGAAAACAAGAAGAAACGTTATGTATAACAAAACAAATGGCAGGTATTTAGAAATAAATTGTATTGTACATGAATCATACGTACTAAGTGAATAATAATTATTAAGAAAACTGCCACCCTTCACCTTCGTGAATATTGATTAATAATGGCCGCGCGGTAGAAGAATTCAAAATGTAGCATAAGCTCATACAATTGTAAATTTTTAACATGTCTACCAAAAAAATTTTGCTCCCTCAACAATTTGTTGCAATTTTGTCGATTATTACTTAGGCACGACCCGGCCCACACAGTGTTAATGAATTCATGGTCGTTGTTTTTCTCATAAAAAAAGTGTCCATCTTTTTGTTAAAATAACCTTTTAGGGAAAAGTCGAATAAGCTGAAATGGAACTGCTCAAATCTATTGATTTAGATTCTTATTAAATTTTCTCAAAATGAATTTCTGTGCGTTCAATGTAGGAAACGGAAAAATCACTGAGGTGAAGGTGAAGGTGAGGAGTTATAAATACTTACTTATAAATAAATACTTACTTATATTTTACATCCTACGTAATTACTTATGTAAATAAATTGTGTAATTTTAATAAATTTAATAAAATTAAGCTTCTAATGGAACGTGTATGCCTATGTATGGGTGCTGCACAAAGTTTGTCATTCCGCCAGTAACTACTAGTAAGAGGGCGCCAGAAAATGTATTTACTCTTGATCAGCATCAAAATCTGAATAAATGTAACTTTGTCCTTAGGTCCGGGTATTGTTGAAATGCTTAAGGTCGCACAAATTAACACATTATTTTGTTGCAAACAAATTTTAGTTCATGTAAAGGGTTTCCTCACGCACGCTCACAATTGACAAAAATATCTTACTGCCCTAAAAATTAAGCTATCAATTAGAAATTTGGTTTTAGCATTTGTCCATGTGATAAAAATGGCTATGACATGCCCACAAAACACACAAAAATTCCTTTGTTGTAGAATTCAACTTTCGAGTTGAAATTTAACAAATATTTCTGTAGTCGTTAAATGGGGACTTAATTCCTCGCAAACAAAAAACTTCTTCATATATTCAAATCTACTCAAAATGAAACGCAGAGTAAATTTGTGCTGACTTTAAGGCCTCCTTCTAGGTGGAAAGCGTAACAGTATAAGCTTCTCAAAATAGCTTACGAACCAATAACATCAAGTACATCAAGTCGGGCAAGGGCTAAAAAGATTTGATTTAGTGATTGAAGAGAACGCGGGAACAAACCCAACCCAATTAAACAATTCTACACAGTATGTATTTAGAAAACTAAAGCAAAGCGTCATGTGTAAAGTTCAAAAACCCGTCAACGTCAACATTGATGAATGGTGAATAAAAACAATGAAAATGCGTTTTATTTTGTCATCATCAATTGAGTACTTCTTTAAACAAACATGTCTGTACTATAATTGATATTACCTTCTTCTTCTTCATTTCGGTCATTTTGCTAGTAAACACAGTACGACAGTAAGTTAGAGAGAATGAAACTAGAACTTGGAAAGATTTCGTTATAGTTTTCTTGTTACTTGAGTTGTTCTTGTTCAATTGATCTTCATAAATGCCATTCCTTACTGTTGTGATTTTTACTTTTGAAAAATTCAATTATGTGCTTCTCCTACTTGATTCTTGAGTTTCAAAAGATAGGCGATTGCTGCCGGAGTCACTTATTTCGCAATCCATTTTTTCTAGTATTTTAAATTGAACCATGATAACGCAACTATCAAACAATTGCATCATCAATCGTTTTTTCTTTCTTTTTTGCATCACTACATTTGTTTATCAAGCCGATTTCGTATTGAGTGATTACATGAAATAAGAAAATAATATAAAATATTATTGAATTAGTCCATTTAAGGATGTAAACAAATTGCGAAAGAGGTCTATTATGTAGCTTTTGAATCGGACCTTGTGTAAATATAATGCAAAACAAGTATGTAGACAGTAACCAAAGGCATTTTAAAATATAACTTCCAGGCGAAGAGCTTTAAAAACTTTTAAGAACAAATTTGGTACAGCCAACTATTCTCCACTCTCTTGTTAAAAAGTATTAAGAATTTCAAATGTTCGCCATATGAAAACTTTCTTTATAATGGGTCATTATAAGAGCAGAGATTTTAAAAATGGCCCAATTCCGTACATTTTCAAAAGAGCCGAATCTTTGGGCCAAAACGTGTAAATTTCATCAAAATATCTCAAAAAATGCGACCTGTAGCATAAAAAATGGACAGACAGACGCACATGGTTAAATCGTTTGAGAGTTTTATTCTGAATTGATCAGTGGGTGTGGCATTTGCCGGTAAGACATTACAAACATTAACACATTAGTGATTTTTATACCCTACACCACATGTGGTTGTATTAAGTTTGCGCTTATGTTTGTAACTCCAAAACGGCAAATGCTACACCCACCTTCAATTATACCGATCTATGCAGAATCGCATTTTTTGAGATATTTTGATGTAATTTGGTGCAAAAACATGTCTTGGCTCAAAAAGGAACCCTATTGAAAATGGACTCAATCAGTAGAGATGGACCGTTTATAACATTTTCACTTTTCAAATATATAGAAATTATACATGGAACGGTTCTTAAAACTACAATATGCAATATCTTCAAAAATATTTCTCTTTTAAAGTTCTTTTTAGCCGAAAAATTCTTCGAGGTCATCTTCTAAAATGCTTTTGGTTATTAACTAAATCGCAATTTGAACCAACTCTTGTTAGGTCACAAAGGATGTTATGGAAACCTTAGAAGGATTCCGGAATGCATAATAAGCGGCGAATGTATTCAATTTTTGAGCCGAATTACAATAACTTGGTTTAAATTTTTTTTATACATCAATTGTGCAAGAGAAACATTTTTTATTGAACAATTTCATATATGTACGAAATATTATGAAAATCGTGCCTCAAGTTGTTAAAAAAAATCACAACCATTAAAAGGTAAATAAATAAAAACAAGTGGCAGTTGTTATCTTCCGTTACAGTTTAAGTTCTTGAATGAGAAGCTTTTCGTTTTATTTTTTTAACGGCGACCTTGTACTATAATTCAAGTGTAACCATTAACGATTGTAACTTGCAGCGATACTTAAAATTATTACTATTTGTTTTTTTTTTTTTTTTGATAATATTTCTTCGATCGTCTTTATTGCGTGAGTATGTTGCTCAAGTTCCATTATTGATAATAAATTATCTTAACGCTTAATTAAATATTAACTGCAAAATACTCATATTTATTAAATTATGTATGTACACTTATATTATCTAATACCTAACAGGAATGCAAAACATAAAGAATGCAATGAAAAATCATATCCAAACGAATTGTTATCATATCTTGCACACATTGTTTTTGTAGTTATTATTATTTTCACAGAGATATTTATTGAATACAGAGAACACAAAACTTTGTTTAGTGTAACGTTTTGCATAATTTCAGAAAGAGAAAGAGACCCAACAGAACATCAAAAGTTGTGTTGTTGGAATGCTGACGGTCATCAATTTTTTGATATTGAGACGAAATTTTTTACGAACATTTTTATTTACTCTTTAAATTGGCCAAAATCGATTGAAAGCCACGCCCACAAACAAGAAAAATTTTCCTATAAAGCTGAATTTAACAATTATGCCATTCATCAATATAGCAAAAATGGGCGTAGAAGTATAAGAGGCACACCCATGATTTACAAACAAAAAAAAATTATTTAGCATACAATCCGACTTGCAAGAGAATGTAATCCAGACATAATTCCAGGATGCAATTGTATACTCGGCACGCCCACTTTTTTTATGTGGATAAGGATGGTTTCTAAGTAAAACTTAATTTTTATTCCCTCCACATAAGACATACTAAGTATACTAAATTTGTCATTCCGTTTGCAACACCCAGAAGGAGACCCTACAAATTATATATATTCTTGATCAGCATCAAAAACTGAGACGATCTAGGCAAAACACAAAAACCATACTCAGCGTAAAACCCGATTTGCAAACTGATATGTAACACAATATTAGAGAGGGCGTAATCATATACCTATCGCACCCACCTTTTGTAGATTTGCAGGATATTTAAGATTTGCCAAATTACACCACATTTAGTTTTTTTACATGTTTTACTTGTTATACCATGTAAGCTACTATAAATAGCAAAATTTCAACTTTTTAACTTAATTTTTGTTACCATTTATTCTAGTCAATATTAGGGACGGCAATCAATCGTATGGTAACTACACCGATCACATAAAACGTCCGCATTAAAATTTCATAGCAATAATGTCTATGAGAATGCCACCAACCAACGGTAACACGATCGTAACAAAAAAAACTGGAAAGTCCAAGTTAAGCTTGTAACACAATGTAACACAATGTAGTCATAAAATATATAGAAAAACAGGAAAAATATAAAATCGTTTTATATAGGAAGAGATACAAAAAATCGTTAGATTGAATTTTATTACAACGAAATGTTTACAACAGAAATTTCCAGAATTAATTATCACAATCAAATTAAAATCAAAATCACAACATTTATCTTTTACAAATGTATTTGTTGGGCTACAACAAATTCATCATATGCTTAACTACTGCATATATGTGTAGAGATGTAGGCAGGAATCTCAAGCACAATTATTCAAGTATTCATGTTATATGTGTATGTGAGCGTGAGTGCTGGCGCATATTAAACGCATTTTTTTTTTTTTTGTGTTCAGAGCTAATGTGCGTAGCACCGTGTACAAATCACAGTTGAACTTGAAAACCAATTTACAAAGTGAACTGCTATTAATGAAATGACAAAAACAAAAAAAAAACGAGTTTATTAACATATACACACAACGCACCCATGCCCCCACACACACACGCACAACCAACTAAAATGTTTATAAATTATACATTTTAGTGAAGCAAATATTTAAACACAAATTCATATCAGTTCAATTCCATGAGATTGCAGAAACAATTCACTTGAGAGTGTTCGCACTCATAAAGATAACTTTTTATTAACATGTTCAGGCGAATACATGCACATGTAAAAATTAAACGTGAACTCTATCAAACAGTATCGAAATATTGACTACTGTGCGCTTAGCACTTAAACAAATATGTAAACAAAACAACAAAGTAACAAATAAGAAGTAGAGAAAAACTAAACTTGGTGTAGGCCGACTCTTAAACACCCTAAATCTTTAGACGCGGCATGTACCCAATAGTTTATGCTTCCCATATGAAATGGCAATTAGTAAGAACGCTTCTATTATCTAACCACACCCACTTTTAACAAATCGACCAAAGACTCCCTATTTATAAACGTGGCATTGATTTCAACTTCATAGAAATATTTTTTTGTTTAAAAGAGATTTTTGTGAATGGTGGGCGTAGCCCTTGGCCCACTTTAGTCCACTATAAATAGGAACCTGCCGTATTAAGTATAGCAAATTGAGTAATAAATTTTAGTTGAAATTTTCATTGTAATCGTTTGTGCTAAAAAACACTTAAAGGTGATTTTTTACTTAAAAAAAAATATTCTGCCACACGGAATACTAAAAAGTTCAACTGTTGACGACAGATATCGTTATCATCATAGAAAATGCAATAAAAATAAATTATACAATCATTAGAAATATACTTTTTCCTGAACGGACCATACGTACAGTACAGTACTTTACCTGGTAACAATCATGAAAATAAGAAAATTTATTTAAATTTAAGAATCTCTAATGGCAACTTTTCATTCGAATCTTAGAATATTTGACAGTTTGGACGCTTTTCACTGAAATCGTTTATTGTACGTTTACTGTACGGCCGCGTTTGCATGCGATCGTTATTTATAGAACTGGTATTGAAAGTTTTTTTTTTTTAATGTCTGTTGAATCATAAATTATCGAAATATTGAATGTTTGACTGAAATACGTTTTTAATTAAATTTTATTTATTTCATTATCCCACAAGATTTTATTTCCTTTCTAATGGTTTATGATTCATAATTTTGTTTAAATTGTTATTAAATTAATTTAAAAAAAACTTTATATAGCTTAGACTGTCAAATTTTAAAATAACATTTTCTATTATTAATGCTTCTTCTAAATTATTATTATTCATGATTATTAAAATAAAAGAATTTGCTTAAAGGATTATAAAGTTAATGTATTACTAAAGTTAAAGCAATGGGTGTAAAAAGTTATATTTGGCATAGACCAAACAAAGAGATAGACGTGGCAACTATTGAAGTACGAGAAACACTTTCCGAGAGTCGAAATAATGCAGCCAATGTGATCGATTTTACCCATTTCTCATAAAATGCAGCGTGAACAGACAATCAATTGTTGTGTTTGGAGTCGACATCTCAATTTTACGATCGCATGAATGCGGAGACGCGTAGAGAAATTTTACTTAATCTACTCTTTCTTTTTTCTAGTTTAAAAGTACTTTAAAAGTGATCAAGCGGAAGAATAAATACCACAGATCAAGAATATATATGCTTTGTGGGATTTCTAACGCCTCCTTCTAAGTGTTACGCACCAAAATATATTTTTAATATCTTTCCAAGCTATAGGTCATGGATAAAATTATAGAAAACGCTTATTACTAAGAAAAATGAAACCAAGGAAATATCTCACCGCAATTATAATTAAACATTATTAGCAATGTTATTAATAAAGTGAAACCATGCACCGCAATACATAATACAATATAAGAATATACAATAATAAGACGATTACACATTTATATTTAAGGAATTATCGATTAACGAGTGAGCAAAAACCATTATGACTAATTCGATCGAAAGGGTAAAGTATTTGTGAGTACTACTCACAAGATGATAAATACATAAGCTTTGAATTAGGAATTTCTAAAAAAAAAAAAAATTTAATAAATTTATCGACAGGGATAGATATGGTCAAGCATGATCATTTAGTTTCATAAATTATGCTATAAATTCAGTACAGACGAGGCTCATGTACAAGTTACTTCGTGAAAAGGTACTGTATGGGAAAGGGTTTTAAAATGGTGTGATTGAGTATGTAACCAATTATTATAACTTGCTAAATAAGTTTCTCCAAATTTTATCAAAAATTACAAATTTTCTTCATAAAGAGATTTTCTTTATACTAAGACCTTATACAGGGAGGAGTTCTAAAAATGGTTTTTTTTGGGTCAATTTTCTTTTAAAAACTGAGGTTGTTGTTTTTGGGTCCAAAGCATGTCCCTTTACCAAACTTTAACGAAATTTTTCAAAAATTTACATGGACACCCAGACGAACATGGTTAAAAGATTAAGATTTTTTTTTTTTTGAATGGTTTTATAGTTAAAAGTAGGTGTGGCATATGACATATATGTCGTTTAGACAATTCCCTAATAATTATGCTTATAATAAAATATTGTCTTTTTTCAATAAACTGAGACATGAATAACAAAACTATATTTATTTAATATTTTCATATAGTAATATAAACAAATTGAGGCTATAAGAGAAGTAAAAGCCTGTGTTTACAAATAATGTAAAATAATACTTATTCTATTTTTTTTATATTATACATAAAATGTGAGATTACACTCTCCATCTAAACACTTAATGAACGTGATAATGAAATTTAATTGTGTGTACATTATAAAATAATAAAAAAAACACATTCTTTAAACACATACTAACCTGTATACTCATTATTTAACACAGCGATGATATTTTGACTTGAAAATTCAATGCAAAAACAAAAACCAAAAAAAGAAACAAAAAAAGAAGAGGTTTTCCTTAAAAGCAATTTATATGAAAATTTATATATACAAAATTTTCACAACATATGCCGACGAAGGATATTATGCAATCTGGAAAAAGGTGAAAACATGACACAATATAGTATAGGGTGGTAAAATAGAGAGAGAGAAATAGATAGAGAGAGAAAGATGATGATGAAAAAAATAGGATGTTATAAAATAGACGAGAGAAACTGGATTATTAGCTGGAAGGGAAGCCATCCATCTCTGTGGAAATAAGCTATCCAACCATCTGTCTCTCTCTCTCTCTCTCTCAGTGAGCATATGAGAAATTCACGAAAAAGCTTTTGGAGACATTTCACTGCTCTTTAAAAAAGTTTTTGAGAAGGTTTTTCTTTTTGTGAAAAATCAAGAAAAATTATTCATTGATAAAAATTTTCTATTTTTTAATTTTTTGTAATTCTTTTTAAATTCAATATAAATCACTTTGAACAGCAGAAACAGAAAAAGAAGGTGAAAATATTGTAGTTTTCGATTATAATGAAAATGTCGAAGATTCAGGGCCAAAGACACAAGGCATAAAGACACGACGACGGCGGGCGGGATAAGCCAACGTACACGAGGATAGGCCAATAACTACGTCAACCATAATTCTCACAAAAATATTTTCTCTAACTAGATAAAATCGCAGCAAAAAGTACACATGAGATGTTTATTGGGGGAAAAAAATTGTAATAAAAACAAACAGAATTTATTTTTAATACAGAATCAGACTAAATGTCAGACATTAATGTCTTTTTTCGTTTGCAACTCAAAAATAAACGAATTTTCATTTTTCTCTTTGATGCACTTGTTCAGCAACACTTTTCAAGTGCTTGTTAGTTTTTTTCTTTTTGTTGCTTTTTTTATTCTTTCCTTTTTATATGTTTATAAACGCACACATTTACAGTTTATAAATTTATTTATAAAAATTACATGTTTTTTTCTCAACATAAAACAAATTCAATAATTTTTCGGCGATGACGGTGGCAACACACTCAAATGGCATAAAGTGGTGAAAAATCGATTTTGAACAAGGACTTCTGTTACGTTTTTCTTTTTATTTCGTTCTTTTGCGTTTTTTTTCTTTCTCTACATTTGACACATTCACTGGCACACACACAAACACACACACATACAAATACAAATGCACACACACACTCACATCAAAGACGTATGTATATACAACAATGACCAGATTTATAGAATGTTTTTATGAGTGTGCGTGCGTTCTTATACCTTTGCGTGTGTATGTGTATATTCATTATATATGGTATGGGCTTGGTCTGTAGTGGTGGTTGGTTGGTTACCTTTCTTTAGCACAGTACGGTGTGTTACACAATTTCTCGTTTTTGTGTTTTTTCTTTCTTTTGCTTTTGCCTTTGGTTTTTCAATTGTGCAAAATTCCAATTAAAATTCGCCAAGGGGTTAAAATCACCCCCAGTTTTTTTCAATACGCGTAATACCTGGCGTACAATGTTTTATGCTCTTATTCGATTTTGCACATTGCTTCAGAAAAAATTTAACAACATTTGTTTTATTCAAGTTTTTTTTTTGGTTGTTTTTTCTTTCCTTTTTTAATACTCTTTGATGCTTTTTTTTTGTTTTTTTTTCTTATTTGATCAATATTTTTTATATGCTATGCTGTGTGAAACAATTTGTTGTGTAAGAAAAACCCGAGGCGAGAGAATTACTGGTATAATCAAGACCGACCTTCCCAGTTCGGTATCAGCGCTCGACTGAAAATTTTCAACGAGTTGCGAGTGCTTAAGCTTTCACAATGCTATTCAGCTGCAAAGGAAATACAGCAACAACAACATCACTAATATATAAACCAGAATATTCAAATCTAGACAGATAAATATATATATTGTACTAAGCAGTGCGTACACACGAACAGGCACTATATTAAGCAGATAGCGTCAACTTTGTGGAGAACCAAACTCTCTTGTTTTCAAATATATATGAGTTGGCTCTTTACTGGCTAGTGATGACTCTTCTCTTATACCTAATTTTTTTTATAGTTTCACTCGTTTACGTATGTTTTGTGAAGTAAATCTAGGAAAAATCAATCCTTTCTCAACTAACCACTCGGGTTTTAAGCAACGTTATATAAAGCTTTAGAAATAATATTAATAATTATGCACAGCTCTGTAGAAGCGAAATCGGTTGAAAAATCGCAGTAATTCCATTTGCTATTACTTTGACTTTCCAGGAGACTTCAGCAAGGGTGGTTTTCTATATATTTGTAGAGAACTGAAGCAAAAGCTTATATTTAAGAATTTTTTCGGAACAATTGGAAGAAGGCACATTTCAACTCTGGCAATATACACAAATACTCATATACTCCTATAAGATGCACAAAAAGAAAACACAAAACAACAACAAATAAATTCAGCACAGAACGAAATGTGTGCCAGTGTTACAACACAAATGCAAGGTGTTTCCAATAAAAGATGTCAAAACCAACACCAAAGCTTTACAGGATATACAAATTATATAAAAGGTAGCGCAGTTTTTTGTTACAAAGTCAATGAAATTATGTAAGCGCTTGCGTTTGTTTATCAATAATAAAAAAACGTTGAAAAGACAATAGTTAGCTAATAGCATTCTTTTGATCGAATGCTTCAATTTGAATCCAATATTAAGTGCATTACGTACATTGTACCCTAACTTAGTTTTATAATAATGGCAAGCTTATAGAACTCCCCTGATTAAACTCTTTTCATTTGATGTTTAGAATGTTTTTATTTATTTTGTAACTTCGCTCGTGCCATTCTATTCATCCAACCCTTTCATTTCATATCCATGACAGGTAAAAATTTAGACTGACATTTTCATCATTCGGGCTTTCCCTTTTAAATCCTTATGAAAGAGATCGCGAAGAAATAGGTCTTCCACCATCTTGCCCCATTTTGGTTTTACAATAAGGAAGCTTCACCCATCCATTCTACTCATCAAACGCTTTCATTTGATATCCATGACAAGCAGGTTTCCATGATAATTGTTTTTCGCCAATTTATCCTATTCTACTCATCAACCCCTTTTTATTTGAAACTCTTATCAAATATATTATAAAGATATAGGTAACGCGCCAGTTTAAAGCGTCCGCCACATAATCGATTGCCACTAATCAAACGCTTTCCTTTGATATCCATGATTCGTCATTGTATGGCGTCCGCCCATTCTACTCGCCCAGCCCTTTCATTTGAAACCCATATACAAACATTCCATAATTTCTAATATATGGTCCGGACTCACCCTTACTCTACCTAAAGCTGTACACAAAATTTCAACAAGGATGAAAAAATCAATTGTAAGTTAGAGAAGTTTAACAAAAGCTTATAATTCATTGTAAATATTTCTTGGCTTTGTTGCTGTGTATTATATGTATATAGTTATGCGTTCGTACATAATATAATAAATGACATCAACATAATACACAGCACTCTTACATATTAACTTTTTCAATTTTCTCTTACAGTTGTTACAACTGTGTTTTGGCAAGGCTTAGTAGGAGGTTTGAAATATACGTTAAAACGTTCTGTATGTATGTGGAAAAGTGTGCGGCTAACTGGATTTTTTCCATTATATAGAGACCTATATTTATACACACAGTTCCATGACGTAACGAATTCTATTTCTTACTATTGGTAACTTTAAACAAGATTTACTGAATTACGTTGCATATGCCAGAGGGTGCTCTTCTTGCCGCCCTTAAGAAAAAGAAAAAACAAATTTGGCTTAGGCTAAATCTTTAATATCCTCCACATCTATATACAAACGATGGGCGTGGCAGTTACGTAATGACTCCCTCTAATAGTGAACAAGTCGAGTTTTACGCTGAATAAGAGTTATTGTAGGTTGTAGGCGTATCTGTTATCCGACCACGCCCATTTTTAACACATCATTAGACGGGCTAATTATAAATTTTTGTACCGAATTTCAAGTTCATAGGTCCATTTTTGTTGCAGATATATAGATTTTTATAGATTGTGGGCGTGTTTGTTATCTGATCACGCCCATTTTTATCACACGGATGGATGCGATTATTATAAATATATGTATCAAGTTTCAATTCACTTAATAGCTTCATTTTTGTAGCAAATAAATAGATTTTTGTCATTGGTAAGCGTGGCTCTAGACCAATTTTGCCTAATTTAAATAGAATTCTACATACAGAAGGATCCGCACAGCTTAATATCTCAAAATTTGCCTACGGAGAGCGACAACAACAGACGGACACACGAGCATATGTATTTTTGATATTAATCAAGAGTGTATATATCTTTCTGGGTGTTGCCAATGGAATGACACACTTAGTATACAACAACAAATTATACAGACATGTAATAGCAAATTTCTCTAAAATCAAGACCTACGAAACAACATAAACAACCCTACGGCCACATAGTATGTACGTATATATGTGCACATCAGCTGTATTGTACAAGGAAGACTTAATTAATGACAATACACATAAAAAACAAAAATAGATAAAAGAAAAATCACATAAAATTTAATTTTTTCTTTCTTTTTTTTTATAAGTGAGCATGATTTCTAATTTCCACTATACATACACAAGCGCATAAAGCAAACAACGCTAACTGATCATGACCATGGAACAACGATTAACTGTGCACAGTACAAGAGCATCCACAACTGAATGAAAACAAAAATGTCAGTAAAAAGAAAAAAACTATAAACATGTATATACACATAAACACATATACATGCAGAAGAGAGGCTGTATACACTAATAGCATCAATGTGTGGAAATTAAATTGGCGAATTGGAAATGATGACTGATGATGAATAGCCGCCAACCAAGTAAATAAGTGTTTTCTATAATCGCACACACTGCGGAGCTCACAGCAAAAAATAAATCAAAAAAAGAAGGAAAAAACAACCAAACAGAATTCTAATACAAGTATGCGTAGACAAACAACCGAATTTACTTCTTTACAATGTCTCACATATTAGACAAGATCTATGAAAGCAGCAGCAGCAACAGTCAAAATTCATTCAAAAGATACAACAACACTAAACATATAATGGAGGAGAATAAATATATATATTTTAATAAAAATCTTTCTTTCTTTCTTTTTTTCCCTTTTTTTCTTCTTAAATTATTTCACTCTTGGTTATTATTATTAAGTATGTACATACATACTCTTGAAAGTGAGTGGGTGTGCAGGCAGTGTATGGATGTATGCAAATGTGATCAAACGCTTTCTAGCTATTGCAACCGTATATACAATGTATGAAAGTAGGAATGCTTGTGTAGTAGTGGATGAAATAATTTCCGTGCCAGCCATTACACATTAGTACAGATTGTATATCATTTTAAGTCTGGCCTCTATTTTGTGTGTCAGTATGGGTGTGTGTGTGTGTGTGTGTGTTTATGTGACAAAAGGTTTAGTTTTAGATGCAAACAAATTACTAAATAGCAACAAAATTTTGAAAGCTATAAATTCAACACTGTAAACACATGTTATTGTATAAACACACGCACACACACATATTGTATATTGTTTGTACAAAAAAATATATTTCACACAGTGAACAACATGTTTTTTTTTGAGCAGTCTTATTTTATGTAGATATGTATGTATGCATGTATGTATTTATACATTCAATACCTTTACATAAATATATGTATATGTATGTTCATATATATATATACACATTTATATGCTTATAATGAATTGCCCGGAAAACCTCAATTGTCGTGCACTTTCAATTTACAAAATAGTTAAATATACAATAACAACAACAACAACAACAACAACAACAACAACAAGTTGTATCAGCAGCAACGACAACGACAAAAGAGACAAAAATCCCGATAAATACACACATACGCACACACACACATATATATATATATATATATATTCTTGCTATTTAACAAATTTTTGTTAAACCATTTGGTTTATTAGTTGGAACTGCATCCACTTCTATGTACTATGTGGTATATATTAGAAGCCGTTTACACACTAATTAACACCCATTTTAGTAGCTTAGAGCTAAGCTTTAAAAATCTGGTCAAATTTGTTAATAGCCACGCCCATAATTAACAAATATTACGCCCACAAAAATAATAGTAAACATTTTAAATTTAATGTGCACCCATTTTTTTCTTTACCCATCACTGTAAGAAAAATGGACGGCATAGATCCGCCCTACAATTTCAAAGTACACCGAAATCTCCTTTTACGCGAATTTGATTTAACACGAGTTAAAACGAAAAAAATTCTCTTTTTACACGAATTGTTTTGTTTCTAAAAAAGGGACGTAATTATTAACAGGCCACGCCCATTTATAAAGTAGACTGTTATCCTAGAATTCATTTACACTAAATAAAGGTTTTTTATGTTATTTTTTTGTATCCGTACCTTTAGTTATAAATACTGACCACGATTAAACGCTGTGTCTGTGAAAAAACATTTTGTCAAAATAGAAAAATCATCAAATTAGAGAAATTGGAAATCAAAGTACATAAAATAATCTGAAGCGTTGATGATTTACGTGCAAATCAGTTCGATATGATTAAAAAAGAAATGGACAAGTTTCATTGGGCTACTGTGGGAATGTATACATGAAAATAATGTGGCCATGAGTCTAAAAGTATTATCGAAGTAACGATATATGATTGAGTTTTGCACCTAGTCTTCGCAAGGTTCTTTTAACAAGTCTTGCAGATGATATCCGTGAAAAATGCCACCATTCAGGTTCACAGATAGTAAAATGAATAATCACTAAAATAGTTAATCGTCCATAGATCGAATGTTCTCAGAAGTATACAAGCTCTAGCAAATACTGCACCTGCCTGCATGCAAATAATTTCGCATTAAAAAAAATCACACTTTCAAGTAGTACAATAAATTTTTATCTTTACGTGCATTAAATTAGTATCTTCTAGTTCGGCATTATTATCACCACTTTAATAATAATTATCTCAAGTGGAGAAAACCTTGTAACGTGTAAAATGCGAAAATTTTACAATTCATTCACACGATCAGGTATCACAAACACAACAAACAACACACCAACCCACCAGCTTATCAAATACAGATTTCATGTATTTAGCAGCAGCAGCATCAGCATCAGCAGCAGCAGCAGCAACGGTAACGGTTGATTTTTTGTGGCCCTCTCTCTCTCCACTGCTCTTGAAATGTATGTAACTGTTTATACGTAACGTATAATAAAAATAAATGTAATTTACAAAAAGAAGCGAAAAAAGAGCATTTTAAAAATATGACGTCAAGTATTATGTACATGAAAATGGACACACATGGAGATATGGCCCCATATACGAACATTGAATACTCTTTCATTTGACTACTATACGAATTTCAAGCATATCCTCAAATTTTTAGAAACCAAAGATGAATCGATTGGAATGAAAAGCCTTTCCCTTCGATAGCGGAGAATAATTTCCAAAACAACTTTTAGCCTTGATTCCGCACCATACTTACAATGGAAAGCTTCTCCATTATCAGCAGACCAGAGAGACATCATCGCGTTATGAAATTGAATGTGTCTAATGGGTTTGCTTCTCCTTTCTACATCTTCCATAGGTTTTAACCCACATTCATTAAATTTCTCTCAATATTAAATAAAAGGAAAGCTGTGTTCTTCATTAGCTGAATGCAAGGAAACCTTCATCTTGACGTTCTGAATTATCAAAACAACACATTCACATTCATATACACATTGATGACAGCTCGAATTAAGATGGATGAGCCAGACTTTCAATGCTGTTAGATAATAAATTTTATTTAAATCTGCAAAAATGTAACTTTTCTTACAGAACGACTTTTATTGCATAACAATTTGCTTTCATCATTCTTTCTGAGTAGTGTAGTTAGAAGGAAGGCTCTTGGCTTGACAGTTCTTTACCCAGTTCCCGCTTTAATATCTTATTTATAGTGAAACCTATTGTTCTCCTTTAGAATAGCTGTCAACAACAGACTGCGCTTCTTTATTAACGGTATATCTAACGAACTAGTTCGCCTACCGAACATTTCCTTCAAGTTTCGAAAAAGGTTTAATTCGCGAGGCAGATGAGTGAGGGAGCCATTCCAAGTTTAATTCCTTAAGTGTAAAATAAATGAAGCAGATTTTTTTTTCTTTTTTTGCTAAATGTGGACCGATTTTTATTTTGATTTCATCAATATGAGATAGATTTAATTGAAAGCGTCCATTTTCATGCAGACTTCAGTTCTCTTACTTTGGCTAATGCGGCATAAACTAATGGGGCATTAGCCAAAGTAAGTTTACATAATATTTGCCGCTAAATGGATCCTTTAATCCTTAAATGAAAATTACCCTTGGAGAATCCCAATAAAAAGCACTACATTGTTTATTTTAGCAGGCAGTATGGCCCGTATTTTAATTCTATCTATATTTTATTTTTGGGAATGCAACGGAATACTGTCCTAGAATAAAGATTAGCTCAGCTTTGTTACTGATTCGACCTTGGCCTCTTACATGAAAGCATTAATGAAGAATGGTTTCCAGTTTTAAAAATTTACTGCGAGCCTTCACTACTCCTCGTTACCGAACAAATTTTAAGCAACGCATCACTTTCAAACTTAAGCTGCTTAAGATTGGAACGTAATAGTTTATATCAAACAAAAGCCGCAATCTATTGCACAGGTCAAATCCTTTTAAGACCAGATTACACTCAATTAATTAAAGTGTCTGCTAAATACTCGAAAAATCACAAAACGAAACCTTTTTAAATATATTGTATAATTTATGAATGCAATCGGACACACTCGCCGCACACACACACACTCATACATCGCCTTCAATTCATTTAGAGATGATTTTAAGATGCGGCCACCGTCAGGCCATTGAATTAAGCAACGACGAGATTAAGTTTCACAATAATCAGCCCAGCCGTACATCTCTCTCGAATCATTGAAATGTGTTACAAATCACATTCAATTGAATAAATCACACTACACACCTACACCTACACCTACACCTACACCTACATACACATTGCCAGAACGAAGGCAGTTGGTCACTGAGACGTTTACTTATAATAATGTTTAGATTTTCAAATGATCGCCACTTGCTCTGCAGAATGACTTTCTTTACATGTATTGAAATTTAGTCATTTTTTTGTTGTTGTTTTTTGTTTTTTTTATCATGCACGCCATGATACAGTGACTGCACAAACAAAACAAAACAAAACAAAACAAGGTACGCGAAACTATTCTCAGCATCATAAATTTTTATTAAATTTAATGTCATGTGTCGACAATTGTCGCAAACATTATGGAAAATCATGCATGCAATCAGCGATCTTTCTGGGACAGGCCAACAATATTTGATAATATTTCCTTTTTTCAACATTGACGTAATGAAATTGAAAATTTGGGATTTTTACGGAAAAGGATATATTTCAAGGTTGGATGGTTGCAACAACAAATCAGTAAATAATTGTAGTTTAACGCGGTGGAATACGTGGAAAATTGTTTATTTTGTTACTGTAAACGGGTAAACACTACTTCAAAAAATCAATATTTGATAAACTGTTTAACACTCACTTACTATCTAATTATTAAGTCTATACAAACACTGAGGAGGAAGAAAGATAGACAATACTTGGATTTAGGGCAATGAAGACGAAGTATAACAGGAGGGTTAGTTACTAACCCACGCAGGCTATTTAAATGACCCACTTAGTGATGTTTCTAAACTTATTTTTATACTCTCTGCCGTTCTTCCCAGAAAAAAGTCTCAGAGACCCTCCCTCCTCAAAATCTGACTAGATCTAGACATGTCCGTTTTTAGGGAAATTCCAAGTAAAGTAAAGTAAAGTAAAGTGAAGCCAAGCCCCATAAAATAATATATTAATTGCTTTTAATGCAGACGAAGGTACTTTTTTCTACATATATAAATAAAAATCAATAATAACTCTATGTACGTATTGCTTAAAAGAATATAAATGTCAAAAACAAAACAACCAAGAAGTTGAACTCTCACGTTATGCAATTCTATATTTAGGTCATGTGTTCGTTGTTATTGTTGCAAGTTAAATACATTGTGTACACACACACTTATCTTATTTACCATGTACTTTACCCTGCATGGGCTACGAGTACACAGGGTGAGGCAAAATATGGAACTTCACAGATTGAAATTTTACAAAAAATCTTCAAATATATAAAAGTTGTTGTTGGTAAGCGGGGCATGGGAATTTGTCGGTGAGCTTGACCTTGATTTTCTCTCTTCTGAGCCGACAACCTTTTTCTATAAAGTTTTATCGACAAATTTCTAGCAATGACGTTTGTTGGGAGTTTCCCTCTTTTCTCCTCACCCTGTTTATTAGTATACAAGTTTACAAAATGACTCAGCACATATTTTGCTCCTCTTCTGTTAATCCGAAATGAAAAAAAAAAAAAACAGCGAAAGAGAAATTCTCATAATAATTAAACATCTAAATAAGTGGATGCATTGGCACGTGCCTCCACTTCTTTGTCCCCACATGTCATTGACTTGCCACAATATCATCATCTGCTATTTGCGCCTTTCTTAATTATAATTTTCGTTTAAACATTTCGAAAGGAGGAAGTTTCCAATTTTAAATATTATTTTTATACGCACCGCCCAGTTCCCCCACAAAATATATGTAATTTGAATCTGGCTACCTATCCCTTCATATGTCTCCAAGTAAGAGTTATTCTTCCAATTGCATGAGTTGAGATATTAATTGATAGAAGTGTTGATAGTCCCTAGTACTATAAGTGGAAAAAGAATAGATTCCAAATAAAAGGAGTTGAGGTGGAGAATGTGATTAGTGAAGGGTCATTATTCTAAATCAAACATAATCGACGATCCCATAATATGAGCTTTCATCTAATCATCTGTTCGCCAATCTATACATTCATCGTTAAAGGTGGAGGCCTTGTTGTACATTGTAGAATACTGCTGAAACTTTCATTCCAATAATACCTTTCCAAGTGTTTAATAAAAAACACATTTTTCGTACTATTCTATGAAAGTAAATATCCTTGTAACGCTGTTGGTGTAAAAAGCAGCGCTTTTTATTGATTGTTTAACAAAAATACAAATAAATTAACATATTTAACGAGAAACACATTCAGCTGAATGTGCTTTAAACGTGTTCAATCTGAACAAAATGCGAAACTTACACAACAACGATCGAATAAAATGCTATAATTAAAACAATTTGAAAATATACAACAATTATTAATTTATCACGTTTCGTTTTTTTTTCCATTTAAATACTTTAACGTAAAAAACAGTTAACATTAACGTAACGTACAAAGTTATTTATATCATTTGTAAGTACACGTATCGCCCGCTTTACACGGTACTTTTTTAATACGTTTTCATTTTTACACGGTTTTTAAAATATGACATTTAAAAAAAAATTATTTGCAATAATTTTTAATTCCGTTCGTTTGGTAACATTGGTGTTTGTGGTTCTCGCCTCCCTTTTTACACCCTCCACATAAGATGAGAAGTAAATTTGTCATTCCGTTTGCAACGACCACAAGATGTTGTCTACAAAGTATATATATTTTTGATCAGCATTAAAAACCGAGTCGATCTAGATATGAATGTCATCGTGTCTGTCCGTTTTTGGCATTCTCATGGTCGTAATTTTTTGATATTGAGCTAAAATAAATTTTTAGTTTCTGAACGCAGATCTCTCTTTAAAATGACAAATGATCAAAAGTCACGCCCACAATCGACCAAAATCTTTTTGTCTGCCACAAAAATTGAACTTTTAAAGTGAACACATCTGCAATTATCCCAACCATTAATGTGTCAAAAGACCCCTCGATTGTAGAGATGATCTCTGTAGTATATAAAACTATGGAACTGGAAGCTGTGCAAATATTATTTAGAGGTGCAAAATCGGCTCTGGCATCTTTAACGAAATCTCAATTACTTTGATCATAATCAAGATTTTCGTTAAATCTTTGGCAAACAAGTCGCACTTGTATTTATAACCGCAAAGTGTTTTGTATTGTTCTTTTATTATTTGTGTGCATTTACACCTGAAGATAATTAAAGTGCATTAGCGAGTACTTCCACAACATGCGATACATTCTCACAACAGTCGTTAATCGTAAACGAGTAAGCTAAAATAAAAAGCTAATTAATTAATTTTTCGCCCTTCCCTTTTATTGGAAAATACACCAAGGAAAAAACGAACAAGTCTATAAAACACTGAACAAGACTATTAAAGCATGTGTTGCCTGCCTTTCATCTCAAAAATAACATATTTTTTTTCTACCCTATACCACACGTGGTAAGAGGATATATTAAGTCTAGAGGTTGCTTATAATACTTAAACGGCAAATGCCACACCCACCTTCGATTAAGTATTAAAATGTTTGTCTGTCTGTCTGTCGGTCCATGTGAATTTATTGCCTACTGGTCACATTTTTGATGAAATTTGGTACAAGGAAATAGAAAATGAATCAAATCAAACCATTTTGAGAACCCCTCCCCATATAAAGTCCTACTATAATGAAAGTCTTTAATTGGCAAAAAAATCATAATTCTGAATATTCTTTGACAAAATTTGGTGCAGAATAGTTAATTAGCTTCATAATTGGCTGTGTCCAATTTGGACCCGATCGAACTATTTTTAGAACCACTTTCCATATAATTATATTTCTCGAAATGTCTTGAATGGCAATGCATACATACATACATATATGCATACATTTGAGCTAATTGTAGCATAATTTGTGGCGTTAGTGGTGCTGTAGGCTATTAATGATCGGACCAGATATAACATTTTCACTTTTTGTAAATCATGGTGCGGTTCCATTCGTTTTTTCTTTTTACACACACATACATACAAAAGAAAAATTTTCTGTCCATACATTTCAAAAACTCATTTAATTTATTCATACAGACCGTTTACTAAAGCAAAAATAATTTAAACAAGTAAAAAAACTAAATTTGGCTTAAGCCAAATCTTAAATATCCTACACATATCTAACGGTGGGCGTGGCACATGTACATATTACGCCCTCTATAGTATTACGCATCAGCTTGAAAATCAAGCTTTACGTGGAATATGATTTTTTTGTAAATTGGGGGCGTATATGTAATTCGACCACGCCCGTTTTTTGCACATTTTGTCGATTGTAGGCGTGGCGTGCAAAAACTCTAAGTGTCTATAAAAAATTTCAGCTCAATATCTCAAAATTTACGTCCATTAGAATGCCAACAACAGACAGACAAACTGATACACGCCCACATGTCTAGATAGACTCAGTTTTATATGCTAATCAGGAATATATATACTTTGTATGGTCTCTGACGCCTCCTTCTGAGTGTTGCAAACAGTATAACAAACTTGGTATACCGCCCATCTTATATAGAGGGTATAAAAATCAGTAATCCAAGTGAACTGAATATTTATTTTAAAAATTTATTGCTTTCACAAGTGTTTGTGAAAAAAGGGCTGCATCAGCATAACACATTTTTAACTATTATTGAAATTCCCGCAGAGTAGAAACGCTTTCATTACTTAGAAATACTATTGAATACAAAAAATATTTAAAATGAGAAAAAGTTCGTTAAAAGAACCATTTGCCGATTTCGATTTCGCGAGTATGAGTAACAGCACAAATTAACCGACAAAAAACTTCACACAGCCCACTTAACAGTAAACTGAGTATGTATGTAATATTTAATAATATGTATGCTCACTATGAAATATTATTATAACGGAACATTAAATACTCACATGAGTAGGCGTTAGAAAAGGCGAGTATGCAAAGGAATACATATTTAGGAAAGAATCTGAGTAAGTGTAAAGTTTTATAATTGAAATTAAGTGACAATTGGCCGTCATTTCGCGATTTAATTTTTTTTATGAGACACACACATCAGACGTTCTATTACCCTGAGACTGACGATTATGTTATTATACCAACTGAGTCATATTGAGTTAAATGATTGATTAATAAATAGAAAGGCTTAAGACAAATATTACACATCCTCACCATTTGAATGGGGGGTGTGGCATTTTTATAACTGTGTTGTTTTTTTAACTATCACTACAATATAATTTAAATGTTGCACCGAAGAAGTAACTTAAGAAACACATAATAGGTGCATTCTCCCGCTTCATATAAGCCTCGAGGTGGAGAGGGGGAGGCACCATTTTACCTCATTTCTAAGATCTTCTTTTGAAGAAAATAAATAAATAAATAATAAAGAAAAAAGAAAGAAAGGAAGATTTTTTTATACATTGTGGGCGTGCCTGCTATATGATCTCCGCAAAATTTTACCTGGAATGCTAAATTTTTCCGACCATTTTTATTCGATAACCATGTCTGCACGCTTTTAAGGAAATAGTCAGCAGCCATGTGTGGCATCCGCCATATTGTCATATTTAAAATAACATCAATTAACATTTTCTACTTAAAAAGTTCTTTGGCAAGAATATAAAGTAAATAAAACTGAAATACATAATTCGCTATCTTGCTTAACCCAACGCGTTCTATTTAACAAGCCTTTTGATTTGCTACCCATATCTAATAGATTGTGAAGAAATTGATAAACCGCTATTTGGAGGCGACCGCCATATGAAATTTAGAATAACGGCACTTGGCTTAACGCATTGTACTCGTACGCACCTTTCATTTAAAACCCACATTTAATATATTGTGAAGAAATAATAATTCATAATAATAATATTGCGGCGGCGGTAACTTCAGTGTTACCACAATATTTATTATCAGCACAAACCTATAATATCTGCGTATGCGTATAAACATAAGTGTTGGAAGTTATATAAGATAAATAAAAGCTTATTAAAAATTCAGTTATACGACCCTAACTTCTGCTCCTCCTCCTATTTGTTTTTTATAATATGTATCAGAAAAAAACTTTGCTTTGTTCTTCTTTTAGGTCAATATAACTTAATTAAACATGAACGAGTACGACGCGCCCTAATAACACAAATTCTCGTTTAAGTGCAAAATCTACGGAAAAATACGGACACCATGCAAAAGAACGTTAAAACAAAATAAGTGCAAAATTTCATTTAAAATTGTGTGACACTCACACCTACACACTGACACATCTAACCATAGCACACAGTGGGGGTTTAATTTTGACATTCATTTACATAAGCGGTCGTTTGTTTGCATGCATACACAACACACCATTTAAGCTTACAAAAATACAGCTCATATTATATAAAAAGCGATGAAAGAAGCTTTATCTCGGAAATACTTTTGTGAAACGAAGAGAGAACGATAATTTGCCATTATAAGAGAAAAGATTTGAGAAGAGAGAAATTATTCAATTTTTATACCAGTATATAGGCAAAAAACTCCCTACTTCATAAGGTGCGGCGAGCAGCCCATTCGCACGTGCTAAATAATTCTATTTATTGTATGGGAACACAGTTTGGTACGTATTTGAGATAGCACAGCAACAGATAAATCACATATTTCATCTATTCTTTTTAGTGACACTTTAGATAACATTCACAATAAATCCAACTGTATGTGGAGAATGTGAGCAGTGTGTAGAGAATAAGAGTAGAGAATATATGCGGAATTCTTGCGCATATTTCTGCATTTTTCCACAGGGCTTAATATGCTAAAAAGATATATGCCGTTATGTATGTTCAATTTTCCAGAGCTTTTTAAACTTTTTAATTAAGTGGTTCGAATATACTAAGTTCATCATAGCGTGTAATATCACAAAAAGAATAACATTTTGAATTTTTTGAACATTTTACGAATCAATCTGTCTGTGAATCCATGTAATTAATGGTGTAATCCAAGGATCGCAATTTTTCAGGATTTTTTGCTAAAGTTTTTGGTACATGCTGTGCCCCCAAGTTTAACACCTTTGAAGATGGATGGATGGTTTTAAAAACCTCTCTCCATTTAACTACTTTTTTTTTATTTATCATATATAAAAATGAAACACGCTTAATGATAATATTGTGATAAATATTACTTTGTCCCTTTCTTCATACCAGTGTTGGCGTAAATGCCGGCGTGAGTCAAGAAAGGGCGTCGGCATATAGTAAAAAACCCGACATCAACCACTTAACCTTAAAGCGCCAACTAGAATTTTTATGTTATTAATAATTAAAGTCAAGTTGTCAAAAACACATGATATGATAACAATTTGTGTTTGTTTTGATTTTCATCATTGCATACTCGTCATACTTGCTTTACTCGAAATACGTACACATCCATTCGAAAATTTGAAAAATTACTTTGGACTTTGTGCAAATTGTAAATTGGTTACAAACCAGTGCACTCACCTCATAATCCGACTGACTTAATGCCATATTACAGCAAACACTGCAATAAACCAAATGGAAAAATGTTCTAAACGTAGGAATGAAATGGAGCCGAACAACAGCAGCAGCAGCAACAGCACAAATACGAAGCACAATATCAAAGAAATAACTTCATAAAATTTATGACACACACACTCACAATTTTTATAGTAAATTAATTATATGTTCAAGTACGATTTCTTTTATTGCATTGCTGTGGCCAAAATGAGTTTCCACAGAAACGCTACAATGTAAACGCCCTTATTTTTAAGCCATTTATTCTATAAGCTTAAAAACGCGCACGATCAGCAGCTTTACCAGCGTAAACTTTTATATAAATTTGCAAAAATAACAAAAAATGCCCGTGTGGCAACAGGTAGAAGAGCACCAAATAATTTCTATATGCGTGTGTGCACAAAAAACAATTCTTATTTTTTAAACAATTGTTTTTCTTTAACTTTTTTGCTTTCTGACGTTTATTAATCGGTGTATTAACAATAACTTCTCTTAATTTATTGATATTCGCTTTTAACAAAAATCTTTGTTGTAAAACTAGTACAGAGTTGTATAAATCCAGGCTTGTTATACGTATTAGAAAAAGTGTTATTGCTTCTTTGTTTTATGGTGGGGAATTTAGGGTTACCCATTCCCATTTAATTTTTATATACATAATTCATTACATTTAAGAAAATTTACTTGGATTTGTAGCGTAAAATATTTGTTATGTGGATTTTGCCTTTCTATTGCACTGTAAGAAAAGATATCTTAAGCAAATATGTTGCTGAAAAATGATCATGTTAAGTACAGTGTGCTTTGTAAACCCAAGAAAATTATTGAAATTATTGATTAGCGAAACACAAAAACGAGTTTACAATGTACTGGTGTTTTAAAATTGAAATTACAAATTTTATATTGTGTAAGCAACGTATTAAGATTTAGGATTTAGCTGAGCTAAATAGAAAAAAGCTTTATGACTACTAAAAAAGGTAAATGTTAGATGGCTCTGGTAAATATAGTAGTGAACATAAGTATTACTCTAATATAGATGGCTACATATGTTATCGAAAAATTTAAATTAAAAAAAAAGAATAAAATAAAAGCAGTATATTTATATAGTTTTTAAGACTGTGAAGGTACCACCAACGCGGCGAGACGGGTGGACAGAAGAACTAAGCCGACCACACTTTTTTGAATCTTCTGCGTTTTACAAATAAAAACGTTTACACAAAACCAATTGTACCCCCTTAATTACTTATAGCTTTGTTAATTTTGCTGCGTAAGTGTTAAGTGGTTACAACTTAAAATATATGCAAACGACAATTAACAAATAAAAATATTAATAAATAGCATGCGTTCCTATCTATATAATCAAAGTATTGGGCATGTATTTCTTTAAAGCTTATTAATGATCGATAATATATTCACGCTCATAAAATGCTACTTCATCGAAAAAAAAAAATTTTGTAAACAATACGGAAACTAAATCTTTTAACAAACAAAACAAACTACTTATATGGATAGGCACGTGTCCGAAACTGAAGCCTACGGAGATACACAATATACGTATAATATAAAATACTTTTTATATATTTATACACTTCCTACAATGCAATATATGACATGTGAGGTAATAGCGCGCGAAAAAATCGCAAACGCTGAATACTTAACAAAAGGCAGCGATTCATTTATTTTTCACTTAATGTTGAATTTTTTTTAATTAGCGGCATACATATCTAGACTAGGCGTACATTTAGACTGATTCCGCAGTAATTTAGGTTTATTTAGATTGGATTGGATAGGGATAGGTTAGCTTTAGTTAGGTTAGGTTTCCTTAGAAAGTAAAATCAATTAGAGTTAGGTTAACACAGATTAGATTATGTTATAAAAATAATATAATTGGAAAGGATGCAATTTGTAATGAGAACCACAACATATAGTTGCAAAATATTTGGCACGTACCTATTACAAGGTTACCCACCCTCATCTTGAAACCATAATTATGTAAGAATTCAATTTTTAAAACAGAATTTTTCTGTATTGAATCATTTGCAATACTATATACAGACGGACTTGAATATTATTTTATTTATTCCAGAAATGGAGATTTACCGGTTTGACAGGAAAGCGACAATTCATTGCACTTCATATGCAAGAAAAAGAAAAAGTGTAAATGAATTTATCTCCTTTCAACCAAATCATTACGTTGTTCCTTTTCGGTCTAAGTACGAATATAAAATTTAATGAACTGCAAACTTTAAAATTTGCCCAATTCAAAGCGTCAGCAGCAGAGTTAAACAAACAATCAATCGGGCTGTCAGAAGTGTTTGTGTTGTAAAAATTATTCTTCATTTATTATGCATTAAAACGAATTCAAACACTAAACACTTTACATACGTACCGTAATTAAAAATGATTTTAATAACATTCGATTGCATTATAATTACTATAATCTTGGCACTAAAGTTGAGTAATTTCATTATAAGCACATGTGTAGAACAATTAAACGCACACATTCCGGATAAACTTCTGTACCGTTTCATATAAACCGTTACAATTGACAAACAATATAGTAAGTAAGTAAATGTATTCAAAGGGAGTAAAACAGTAACGGTATGAATATTGATTATTCAAATAACGTTTGTGTTTGAATTTTCTTTGGAACGTCTGCCCATTTTGATAAATATCTATAAAATTTCCTCAAACGAAAGTTTAAATAATTTAAACAACGACAGCGAATGTCCTCTTTTTTTCAAGAGTAGAGCAGAATTACCAGATATGAAATTTTGCAATGAAAAATTCTTCACTATTCAACATATGGAATGGCTTTTAATATATTAATTAAAGACATATGGGTGTAGGGTTCCATTGGTTTGACAGGTTTATTTACCTATGAGCAAAAACTAATTGTTCATTCAATACGTAAATCGCAAGTTTTATATCAATCGATGGGTAGAATTCGTAATTGATTTCATACTCGTGCATAAAATGATTCATATAAAATTGACCGGAAAAAAACACAAAACGTAGATTTCATCTGCATATGGTTGTTATATTATATACAATAAGTAAAACACAAACATAGTAAATAAACTACAAGTGTTGGTTTGGAACAAATCTGAAATGCCCTCATAATTTGTATCTAAACTGCGGGCGTGGCAGGTATACATTTGCACCTTTTCTTTTAAGACTAAATTATCTCAACTCCCGAGTTTTGCAACAAAATGGATTTTTGCAAGTTGTGGACGTGTCTGGTACCCGATCGCATACATATTTAGCTCTTTCGCGGATAAAGTGTATATTAATATAAGCATCAGTTGTCGAGTTTATAAATTTTAAGGTAAATTCAAACATAATCAAGGGCGTTCCCTCATCTTTCTCAAATTATTTCATTTAATTCGCTTGATTTCTGATTTTTTGCCACCGTTACACTTTCAGTAACAGCCAGATACATGGACGGACTGGTCAGGTATTCGAAACAGAAGGACAAACGCAATATACCCTTAATTTTTTAGTGAGGACGGTACAAAAATAACATTTTACAATGTGTTGTACATTTTTCATATGATTGAGTCTCATTATCTCATTCTCTCTCTCTCGATCGAACGCCTTTTTATAGCCTCCATCTTAGTGAAGAATGCTCTACACCATAATCACCCTTAATTTTACGAATAGCTTTACAAAATGCCTGATGAACGGCCAAATCCTCCTCCAAATGATCCTGACCACAATACCTTATCAAATTGCAATCTTTACATATTATTAAATTTTCAAAAGGTACATTTTGTTCCAACACACTGTGATCTTTTGCATACTTTTTATGCGATACACAAACATTACACTTGAAAGCTGAATATATGTCGGCGGACATGATGTTACTAAATGAAATTTATGAAACTTTTATTCATTTGCTTGGCTTGGGAAATTTTTCTTTGCATTAAAAATCTGCACGTTCCATATAGATGGTGCAAAGAACCGTTATTTAATACCTAAACATAAAAAGAAGTTAGAAATTCAGTGTTGCATTTTTGCAACTCTTTTAACAGTTTCGGGCGATTCATTTCCACCATTTGCGGCACATTTTATAACGTGTGTTTTAAAATGGAAAATTCCACTTTTAATAAAAGAAACTTATGATAATATAAGTTTTATCAAATCTGTTCAGCTCATTCGTCTTTATATGCTGCTATTTTTGTACGAAATGCTTTATATTATTTTGTTGTAAACTATTATTAAACGCTTCTTATAAGAAGTGGGATATTTTATTTCTGCTTGAAATTTTTCAAATTAATATGACTTGTGAAGATAACCTTATCGGAGATGAAACGGAATGTTCGGGAATTACCTTTATATAAAAAGCCCTATCAAAACGACTGCTTTGTTGTAACAGAGACTTCTAAAATTTTTTTTATTTGAGTAAATGCAAAAAATTACCTTTTTCTAGAAGATCTGCTGTTGTTACTAATTACTACATTAATACGTGATGTAGTAATGAGAACGTTACGTCCTTAACTGATCTTGGAATATTACTTGATTCGAATTTGAATTTTATTATTAAGAATATTCAAGCTTGTGTAAATAAAGCCAAGTCACTTCTAGGCTTTATGAAGCGTTGGTCCAAAGAATTTGATGACCCTTACATAAGCAAAAGGCTTTATACCGCAATCGTTCATTTAATTGAATCAGTTCAAAAAAATTTCATAAAGTGTCAATTACCTCTGCCGCCCTACGAAAATCAACTTATGTAGTTCGTGTCATAAACAACTACAAACTGTTATACACAGATGTTAATCAAATATAAAGCGAGGTCTAAAAAATAAGAAAACCTTTTACCGTTTGACAATAATTGTAAGTTTTAAAGTTTTTTGGAAATGTCGCAATTTGTGGAATATACTGAGCCAGTATGGCGTAATTTGAATATGAACATGCTCGAGGTGGATGAAGCGTATTTACTGTTGAAGAGTTACTTTGAAAATATAACTTATTTGTACAGCTGGTCTGAGGCCTGTTATACGGTTGTGTTTAATGAATTTTTGTACGCAACTGCAACTATATCGTTTTATATTTCATTTACAGTGTCCTTACAGCAAAGTGAAAGTTATACATGCACAGGAATCCAGTAACTTATCAGTAAATGTAGCGTATTACAGAAAATTTAAATTGTTGACCCAAGATGTGGGTAATTATGCTTTTGAAAATGTGTAAGTTGTTTTAAAATACAGATAAAAGTCGCTTTTAATCACACTGTGAAGGTGAAGATTATTCCATTTTAAGCATAAAGGCGATATGTAACTTTTATATATATTTTGTCATAGAACATCGCTTTGCGAACATGAGGGTCAATGGGGTGAATTCGGCGTTTATAATTTAACTATAAATGCTTCCGGCCAATGCTCATGGTTAACCGACAAAGAACCCGTTAATATGTTGTTGTTCCGCTGGAAACACGCAGAAACTTCACAGACTCTACAAAGTATATAAATTCTTAATCAGGATCAAAACTTGAAGTAATCCAGATACATATATCCTACCGTATGTCCGTGCGTCCATCTGTTGTTTAAACGCTTACGGTCATAAATTTTGAAATATTGAACTGACATTTTGTAAATAGAGGTGTACTGTACTCAGATTGCTATTTAAATTACGCAAAATCGATTGGCAGCCACGCCCATAAGGTACAAAAATTTCTTACAACCGAAAAAAGTATAATTAAATAAATTTAAATTTAGAGCATCCATCGATATGTCAAAAATAGGCGCGATCGTGTAATATACACGCCCACAATTTATGAAAAAATATTTGGCGCAGAACTTATCTTGTTAGTTAATCCGTAATACAAAAACTATAGAGGGAGTATATGCCACGCCCACTGTTTGTATGTGGAGATGATGGATTTGATCTCAGTTTTATTTTTACATGCTTTCATTAATGTTTGATTCAAAAATTCACTGATAAATTATTATTATTGGCTCGATTTATTAATACGAACGAAACTTTTCCTTGTTTGCTTCGCCCTTTTTTCTCTCTTTACCGGTTAAATGTTACTTGATGTAGTTTCACAGAAATAACCGTATAAATATAGTGGACATAACACAAACTTTCGTTTAGTTGTGATTTGTGCGCGGACGGCATCGCTTCATTGACATTAAGCCGTACTTTGTATTTCACTACAGTTAAGTGTTTGTAAACATTTCAGATTATTCTCATAACCAGGTACGGCAGCTTAAGATCTTTTGGTGTTTTTAATTTATGTAAATTGGTTAAGGTTGTATTTTCGGAGATTTGGCTTCAACTTGTGTTTACTTTTGTTAAGAGTGTGTACCAAATTTTAAAACCTGTTTTGACCCAAGTGTTAAATTAGTAAACTGTCGTGAAAATGAGTTTCCCAAGCACCGAATATGAAGTAAAAATAATGTGTAGAGTGACCAAATGAATTAGATTTGAAAAAAACGACTTTTTTTAATAAGTTATTAATTATTGATTGAATGCCTCAGTGAAAATATTTCTTTTAAATGAATCCATTTATCATTTATAGACATATTGGTGCCATCTTAAAATAGTTGTGTGTTGTGATCGAGTCATTCTGTTCATTTATGCATGATTTGAAATTTTTAACATTGCAATGGTTGCATTTAAACATATTATTATTGCCAGTGAAGCATAAAAAATTTTTAATCTGACATGTTTTGCTTATTATATGTACTCTACCCTACAAAGTAATACAAGGACGTATTATAGTTGTGCGAATGTTAATGTAACGAAAATTTGCATTTTTTGAAAAAAATTTAATAATATTGTTTATTGCGGAATATTGGGGAATAGTTCATTATTATATGCCTGAACAAAATTGTGATCCGATAGAAGCCCTTTCCATATGACAATGTTTTATGAAATGACTTTTATATAAAAATGAATTTACTGTTCCAAGTCAACTAATTAAAGCATAAATTGTGGAACGAAGGGGTTGGTATAGTACTATTTTACCAGGATGGTAGACCTAACATAAACAAGTAAGAAAACTAAATTTGGCTTAGGCCAAATCTTAAATGCCCTCCACCTCCACAACAGTGGGCTTGGCAAATATATATATCAGCTCAATATCTCAAAATTTACGCCCGTGAGAATGCCAACAACGGACAGCCACACAGACATACATGTCTAAATCGACTCAGTTTTTGACGCTGATCGAGAATATATATACTTTGTAGGGTCTCTGACGCCTCCTTCTGAGTGTTGCAAACGGAAGAACAAACTTAGTATACCCTCATCACTGAGGTGGAGGGTATAATAATAAAGATGTAAAAAAATATCCTAATAAGATAATCAATGAAATATATTTAACGGGAATCATAAACTGTCCCTATAATGTTGACAGCAGAGGACTCTGCCTTTTTTTTCTCTGACTTTTTCGATTTTATTTCCATTGCTTCTATTATTCGCTAATATATCATGTATTAAATTATTTTCAGACTCTCCTTCTAGCAAAAATGAACCACCTCTTGATTAGTTTCGCCCTTATTAGCACTCTTATTGTATCTACCACCGCTACCACAGTACAAAATTGTCCCAATTGTAAGATATGAAATTATACAAATCAATTTATAAACTTATCAAATCTACATGCAACATTTTAATCAAATAGCTAAAGCTGAGCCTTTTGCGGAGAACGATGTAACCATATCCAATTGTCCGGAGAATAAATGTAATCTTAAACGTAACACCGATGTTAACGTTGAAATGAAATTGAAACCTCAGCGTGATTTCGAAGAATTAAACACCAACGTTGAGGGCATTATATTGGATGTACCATTGCCATTCCCCGGTTATTATGGTACCAGTGCTTGCCCCTATATTTACGATGCCGAAGGTAAAAATCATGTGGGCTGTCCATTGAAGGCGGGCGAAAGTTACGTGTACAAGAACAGTTTTAAGGTGTTGCCGGTTTATCCAACCGTCAGTTTGACTGTTAACTGGGCATTGGGTGATAAAAATGGTGATGTAGGCTGTTTCCGTGTACCAGCTAAAATTAAAGCTTGAAACCTTTACTGCGTAAAGTTGCATTTATGTGATAAAAAGTATAATTTAGTGCCGTAAGAAGAGCAATTTAATTAAACAGAATATTAGCAATAAGATGTATTTGTATGGATGAGATGGAAATGACTCTAATAAAAAGTAAAATTTAAATTACAACAATAATAACAACACTCATATTGTATAGTTTATTTGAATTGCTGCTTTAATAAATGACTCCAGCCTCGATAGTATTGCTGCTTTTTTATCATTTTTTAATGCATTTTAATAATTTTAATTTTTTATACGCATGGTGGCTTATTAACAACATTTACGTCTATATTCTTATATAATAAAGGAGGTCTTATTATTGTTAGTGCATATATATACATACACATACTATGTAATATTGTTCTCTCGATTGAAATAATAATTTTTTTTTTATTTTTTTAATTATATTTGTAATTATTGGTTGCAAGGGAATAATTAGCGGTATTTACAGATTATTTCTACTATTTATTAGAGTATTATGTTCACAAACACACATGCACACTACCCGGGACAACTTTCCAAATAGATCAATTAATTTTTAATTATTTATTTGAGGGTGTGGTATTTGTGTGTATTCAAATTCCACTTGTATTCATTTTCGGACAAATTTGAAAATTGACTGGGCTGGTACAAGGGCGCCGATATTTGACGCCATCTTTCATAAAAATCCGGTGTTTTGATTTTGATCACATTATGCCTGCTTTTACGACCTCTAACTGGATGTTGAGCTTTCTCATTGTCATAGAATTTTCTTAATAATAATCGTTTTATGTGGTATTGTTGTTGTAAGGGGAAGGCGTTTTGGTTGTCATATGTTAATGTTGTAGTTTCCACAGGTAGTGAAACACTTTTTTGAGCCTCACGTACAAATGACTGAAAAAAAAAATAATTTTTTACATTTCTACATATTTGGTAATAGATGGTGACATAAAAATTGATTTTATTTAATGTGGCCACGTCCACAATGAACAAAGCTTTATGTATCAGTAACTAAAATATAGCTACAAAGATAGAATTTGTTACACAATACACAAACTTGAAAATTTTACAATTTTATGAAGAATCTGAAGTATATGTTGGTACGTATTATATGCACTATTTTAAAAGCCTAATCGGGTACCTGACACGCTCACAATTTCAAAATATATATGGAGAGTGCTTAAAATTTCGTCTAAGTAAGATTTTTAATGCCCTCCACATAAGTTTGTCATTCCGTTTGCAACACCCAAGAAATCCCCGCCCACAATCCCCAAAAATCTATGTATCTGCCCCAAAAATTGACCTATGAACTTGAAATTTGACGTAAAGTTTCTTCGAAAAAAATTCATCTTATGATATTACTCCAGAGTTTCCATCTTTTTTTCTTCACTCTGTATATAAAATTTTGAACCCACCTTATCACTTAAGTTGTCATCTCTTACGGCATCAACAAAATTTTCAGAATCCATTTTCTCAATTAATAAATTTAAATCATTTTGAAAGATTTTTCCACTACCCGAACGTTTACCATGAGCTATATGTAAAAATTAAAACAATAAATGTATTGTAAAATCAGTTAATAAATATTTCCATGGAAGTAATATGAAAATAGTATTACCACCCCAACATGAATGGCCATATTCCAGACAAGAACCTGTAATTAAATAAGAACAAGGATTATGGATCCGCTTATAAAGGGAATACTTAACAGAGTATTTCTAATTGATAAAAACTAGGGCAAAACTTCCTATTTGAAATGGTTTAAATCGGACCACTTTTAAAACCTCTCCTCGCACAATATCTTGCTTAGAAATAAGTTTTCATACTTCTTTAATTCTTGATTCAAAAGGAAACTCTTCTAGCTTCAATCGTGTTCATAAGAAAATATATTTTTAGATTCAAGGAGTCATAGGTCAAATAGATAAGCATGTACATGGTCGAACTTCTGTATACCAGTTTGTATATATTTAAAGGGCTACAATCGCTCCAATTGATAATGATGCTTATCAGGCACAAATTCATTACTGTTAAGGCTTGTAGAGTAAACATGAGAACATAAATATTAATTTGCATCGATATTAAGAAACCCTGCTGGCACCAACTATACATCATACTTACACAAAAAGAATTTATAAGCTTTCAAAGCAATATTTATACGTTATTAGCATGTGGGAAGTGTAAAATTGTCCGCCTTTCAAAAGAGTTTTTGCATATGAAACCTTTTTCTTTTAATATTCATGTTTAAGGGCAACCGCCACTTTTATCACTTACAGCACAAACCAAGACTAGACTGACTGAAGTATTACCTCTAACCTTACAATGGATGTTTATCACATCATTGGGAATCATAAAAATTACTGCTCGTAATAGTAACCTTGCAAAATAAATGCACTAATGCACTACAACCTTATTCAAAGTACTAAATGACAAAAGACAGTGTTTGGCTTAAAAAGAAATTTAACAAACTGCACAAACTCTTAGTCAGCGACTATTATATTTTATATTTCAACGTTACATTTGCTCGAGTAATATTGTTTTTACCACATCTGTTAAATTTGCTTTAGTTATATAAACCTGCAAAACCTGCCAGTTTACCGAGCCATACAATGTATATATAGCAAATACTACATATGCGACCTGTGCGTGAAAAATCATCGTAATCATTATCACTATTATGTACGCTGATACGAGCAACTACCACACTACCTATCATACAATATATTACGTAATAAGTACACAAATCATAACAAATTACATGAATTATGGAAAGAATTTTAAATAGAGCACACATGAGGTTCATTACAGTTAAAGATTGTGTTCGCAGAAAAAATGTTATCAATAAATACGAATTACATTTTATATAATAAGAATTGTTAAAGATACGAGGGCAGATTTGAAAATATCGCACCTGGGCTTTAAACTGAGCAGGAATGATTTGTATTTTCAAAATATTCTGTAAGTATGTTTCAATCTAATGTTTGGCCAAGTTTCTCATACAAAAGGTCTAGATTTTGCATCGTTATATACCTGATTTCATATATTCACTTCTCAGGTAGAGACACAATTAACCCAATTAACAAATATAGGCAGAAAATCGCTTCCAAAAAAGACATCAGATGATTTTTGTGATACTTTTACTCTCTACATTGTGGATCATTAGTAGATTGCTCTTCCTTATGCAATTATCATATGCATTTTTGATTATTATCAAGATCGGACATTGATTTACCAATGTCCGTTTGTCCGTCTACTTTTTAAATTCTTTCAATCTCATACAAATGGCATGTCTACATGAAATTTTAGACAGTCTTAGTCGCGGTGGATAGTTTAGTTCTTAGAATTGGTAGAATCGCTCAACAGACAAAGATATCTTGAAGCCTTAATAATGGTTGAAATTTATTAATTATATACGAACTCCATTTTCTATCCAGCTCAATAGAATATATTGATACACCCTATCTATTAAGGTACTGAAAATGGATATAATGGCATGACCAAGTAACAAGTAACAACGAGTTACTTAAAATATATATCGGTGAGCAATTCAAGTTTAAAGTAAAATGCATGCATACTTTGATAGTTTTTAAACGAAGATTACAATTATATATATATATATATAGGGAAGGGACAAAACTAGATGAACACCTGACATATCCACAATATTTATTTATTAATAAGATTTTGCACCAGCATTTGCTTCAAAAACAGTTGCAATTTTTAATTGAAAAGACTCATAGAGTATCTGAATAGTTCTGCTGTCATTTTTGAACCAGTAGTTTTTTGTTGTCTGGCCATAATTCTGTTTAATGTTCATCGCTCTATCCGTCGCCCACTATTTCTCTTCGCCAATGATGTTTTGCCTTGTTTTGTGTATGCTGTCATTACCGTGGATACTGTCGCTCGTGAAACGTTAAACAATTCAGCTGTTTTCGTCACAGACGCTCCCGCTAACCGAGCACCAAAGACGATTTGCCCTCTTTCGAGGTATGAGAGATCGCACTTTTCACCGATCGCTTGTTTTAACCGTCGCAGAACAAGGCGTAACTTAGAAAGCTTTACATGTAAAGTGTGCAATACATACGCGTCGCATTATTTACACGGAAACAGTATTGACAACTTGCAATAAGATGTACTATATTGTATAGTGGTCATATTATTTTGTTCATCCCTTGTACATGCCGCCGCTACAACAGTGTACAAGATTAAGCCCAAGATTGACCCAGATTTGCTGTAGATAAGGATTTTGAAGTTCTCAATAGAGCTAGAAAAACTATTGAGCATACCTGGAAAAATTCTATCAAGCTGATATACTAAATATAGCTTTCCCTAAAATTTTTGTAGGCTTTTTTACAATTAGCTAGGATCCTTCTGAGACTACGCTCGTATAAAAGAATAATATTCTGTCTGTTATGCTTTTAAAAATTCAATCATTAAAGTCTTAAACATTGTTCTTACTAAGCCACCATATTGTTCAAAGGCGTGGCAAGTAAGCATATACCATATATATATACTTTATAGCTCTTTTGAGCCATCTTTCACTGATAATCTCTTTCACCTATCGTTTAGAATTTCACATTTTTTTAAGATGAAGCAAAAGTTTCAACAACTTTTACATTTTCTACAGTAGATGTTAAAGTTATTTCATGTTTATCTGCTCTTGTGCAAAGCGGATTAATTTGTGGCATCAATTGAATGTGTAGGTTGTACAAGAATGCTCAATTTTCTTTTTATTAGCTATTAATTCAGAAAATGTACACCTGTAAAAATATACAAACAAAAGTGTCGTAACTTGCAGTTTTGACTGCTATGCTTTTAGAAATGAAAGTATGTCAGACAAAAGTTTTTTTATCTGCTACTTCGGGTTTGGAGGTATATTCACTTTGTCCATATGTATATGTGTCAGTATCGGCAGTAAGCCTCGAGACTCTACAATATGTATATGATAATAATCAATCTCAAATTTTCACTCTAAACTTTTTCTTGGGCTTCAAAACATTAACAACAGAATTTTTTAATTCTCATTACCATATGTTTTTCAGAAAGTTTTAGGAATGAGTATCTTAGATTTGGTTGAGGCCAAATGTTCCTTTTTTGGAGTATACAGTATAAATTGGTTTTTAGATTAGATAAAGGCCATTACAAAAGCATGTTCATATTATATACTCATAATAACTTAAGTTAACGGGCAATAAGATAACAAATGCGATTAACGTGGTAAAAGATAAATATTCAATATCTAATAAACATTGTTCGACTTTAAACTGAAACATATTTTTTTTTCTAAATCCGATGCACCTGTAAGGATTTTTCTAATGATCAATAACAATATAGGGCCACGGTTCATGCACCTATAGAAGATTTATTCTAATTGTCTATTTTTTAAAAAAGAGCGAGCACCTACTATGGAAAATATGTCCCGCATAAAGCCTCTAAAAAAGGTGCCACCTATCCCACAAAGTACGTAAATTCTGGACCAACATCAAAATCTAATCAACCTAGATTTATCTATTACAGTTTCCATTCACTTTTGACAAAAAACTGATTAAATGTCATGCCTACAAATGGTGATATCTTAATAACTAAAAGATTAGAGCTACAAAGTTCAAAGTTGTTTAAAATCGATATACCAAAAATGGGCGGCTTTTTTTAGCTGCCGAATTTCTTCATCGAGTTAGAAGAAAGATATACATCAATATTAGTTGAGGTAAGGAACTTTTCAATGTTTGTGTCATGTCCACATGCTACGAATAAATGTGGAGGGTATCACATATCTGCTCTAAGCCGAGTATAGACCTTTTTATACCTAACACGCAGAAAGAAGTTTCGGAAATACTACCAACATATAAATATTTTTGTTCAGCTTTAAAATCTGAGTCGATCTAGACATTTCTGTCCATACATCCGCGTGTCTGTTGCTGAAACGCTTACAGCGGTAAATTTTAAGATATCGAAGAAGTATTTCTAGGATCTATATGAAAGTTTTTATTTAAATTGGAAAAAATTGGTCAAATGCCACGCCCACAATCGACAAAAATCTCTCAAAGTTACAAAAATTACCTGTAAAGTTGAAATTTGGTCCTGCCAGAAGTAGGCATGGTCAAATAACAGTCACGCCCACAATTTATACACATAAAAAAGAACCTTATTTAACCTAGAAGTCGGCTTATTAGTGGTTATGTAATACAAAAAGTGTAGAGGATGTCATCAGGTACATGTCAGGATCATTTTTTTTTTTGAAAGATATTTAAGATTTAATCAAAATTTTTTTTATTACCTAATTACTCAAGCTAAACCAGATCGTCTCTTGAAATGATTTAACAAAATTCTTCTGTCCGCATGTGAACTACTACTTATGTTTTGAAGCGGATAATTTTGAATATAAATCTTCCGAATCTGAATTTTATCCAAACTAAACGTCTTACCTTTCACCACTACAAAACACCACATGTACACCCAAAATAGCACGAAAATCGTTTTCAATTTCATATTTTCACTTTGAATTTTCAACGTTACGATACGATTCAAAAAGTCTTTAAAATATTACAATTCATTTGCACATGGTTCCGGTATCCGCGTTTTGCTTTAAACACAATATTGGACTTGCCGTGGATTGTGTCAAGACAAGTGTTTTTATACCTGCTGCAGGTAGTACTTAAACAATACTGGATGTGTAATGCCCACACATCTTAAACACCACATAAAACGGAAACATGAAAAACGTCACCCGTTGATAATTGTCGGTGTTTGTAAAAGAATAAAATATAACGTAGTAGTTGTTTGTTGCATGATGGAAATAATGTATAATAAAAAATCAAAGATTGTACGTAATACGCAGGAGCAACTGAACATTCATTGGTTGTTGGAATAGGAGGTGACCAATATAATAAAGAAAATAATAATAACAACAACAACAGGTAACAGGTAACGTAACAGGTGGTTCGTTTCATAGGTGCGTAAAAGTATTGTAAAAACACGTTACATCGGCTCTTATCTTCACATACATGTTAAGTAAAAATGCAGTAGATACTTACGTGTGCATGGTTTAGTTTTGGATGGTAATAATAAAAAAAAAAGCAAAAGAAAGCTTTTTGCAAAAGCTTACTGTAAAACCATCCTTACGTCCTGCCGACCATAATGGTTTCACTTATTGAAAATGCTTTACAAACCAAAACTAAATTTGGTTGAAATTTTAAATTTCTTGAGGAGTTGTAAATATCCGCAAAAACTTAAGCTGTACGAAGGAAATGACAAGATACCCAGGGTCAATCATATCAAACAATACATTCATTATATACGAAGTATGAAATGTATGAAAGATTCTAATCCACAGACACACACACATAGAGCGGAGGATACAAATATTAAAGATCTATTAAAACAATTTACAAAAAGTGGGCATGGCAGATAGCTGATACCACTTCAAAGATTTGGTGATTATTCGCATTTATATTTCCTTTTTTTCAGCATATCGATGAATGAGCTAAATTATAAGCATGTATATGCATGAATTATTTCATTTATATTTAAATATTTCGATTGTAGGCCTACACCAAATGCATCCAATTTAAAAGAGTTTCCTTAAAAATCAACATAAAACTTTTTTCATAAAATTTTACGTTTTTTCAAAAACAAATAAAAAACTAAATTTGGTTTAGACCAAATCTTAAATACTCTCCGATTTCTTCAAATGGACATCTATAGAAACGAAATAACAAAGTGGGATGGACAATGGGAAATATATTTAACTTCTTCATGTATAAAAAGTACGTAAACAAACTATCATTTCACGTACTTCACTTCACGAACGTAAATAACAGTTTAAAAGAAAAGAAAAGGATTCAGCACACACTCCTTACTATATGTATATAAACAAATACTTATAAAAAATATATTCTATAATTTTTTTTATTTATTTAACAATGCGAGCGACAAATTATCATTTTCGAAAACAAAAATATCAACAACACTCACCTACATAGCGTAATATATGCACCTTCCTGCACATAAATATGAATGCACATTTATGTACATATATACAATCAACTTGAATAATTTTTTGACATTTTTACAAGAACAAAACGAAATTGCTGTAAGAATAGTTAAATAATAAAAAAGACTGCGGCATAAATACATATTTACGTATGTTTGGCCTTGAGCGAATTTGTACAAATTGTACACTGAAATAAACAAGTAAGAAAACGAAATTTGGCCAAGGCCACATCTTAAATACCCTTCACACATCTACAACAGTGGGCGTGACAGGTTTTTGATTATGCCCCCTTCTTATGGATATATTACGTATTAGTTTGAAAGTCGAGTTTTATGTTGAGTATGACTTTTTGTAAATTATGGGCGTGTTTTTGATGCGATCACGTCCGTGAAAAGGATAAGTATAGATATGCATTCAAAATTTTAAGTTCAAAGGTCAGTTTTTGTGGCTCTTGACAGATTGTTCCTACAACAACAGACGGACTTACGGACATAAATGTCTAGAACGCCTCTCTTTTTGATTCTGATCAAGAATATATATACTTTGTAGAGTCTTTAACATCTCCTTGCGGTTGTTGCAAACGCAATGACAAACTTAGTATAGCCCTCATCTTATGTGTAAGGTATAATTATAAGTGCACATACATATTGTACATATAATACATACTTATTTAATCGTCATAAAACAATAAGCGATTGTTAAAAAACAAACGCATTATTAAAAATTACAAACGAGAGATTGTTTTGAATCGCTTCATAATAACCTAATATTCTTGAGTTAATTTGTTTTTTACTTGGTATAGAGTATGTAAATATTATCATTATATAAAGTTAAATGTTTAAATAATTAAATTTACTGTATATAATGTTTGACTTTGCCCTGTAACATTAATAACCCTATTCATACTTTATATTAATCATAAGTACATTCAATTAATTCTTAATATTTAACACTCAGAGTTTGAAACGATTCATTCATTATTATTTTATAAATAATTTTATTATAATGAAATTGTTTTTATGATTTAATTTATTGTTTCAACGTAAACACTTTGTTTTAATAAATAATAAATACATCCTCTATTATATACATTACTCTAAAAATCGTCCAATTCAGTCCATTTTCAATAGGAGCACATGCACATATGGACGGACAGACAGACATAGTTATATTGATTCCGAAATTTCGCTTCGGTATAATTGAAGGTGGGTGTGGCATTTGCGTTTAGAAGTTACAAACATCCGCACAAATTTAATATAACCTTTGCTAGAAGTGAACACAAATCATCGTGCCCGCCTAAGCTTTTAATGCTGTTCAAAAGTTTATACAATCTACGTAATCTTTGTAGCATCCTTTTAGGAGTTATTAATAATATAATAAGCTTAGTATATCCTCCCTACTAAGTTGGTATAAAAATATAAAAGCTTGTTTATTAAAAGTATTTTCTATTAACGGCCAATAATTAAAATAAAATATTAACTATTAAGAGTTCTCACGTTCATGTATAAACAAATTTATACAAGCTATTATAATTATCTTCTACATTAAGAGTATACTAAATATTTCATTGCTTTTGCAAATAGCACAAATACATATCAGTGATGTCAAGCAGTTCCTTGATCAGTATTAAAATCCGAGTCAATCTTAAAGGATGCTTTCGAATGTTAATGGTTTATGCGACTGTTCTTGAAATATTCATAGTTGCAAAGAGTTTACTATTAGAGAAAATCGTTCTACAGCCACACCCACAATTAACAAAAATTGAACTTTTTTACATGTGTTTTGGTGGTGGTACCAAACATTTTGTAAACGCCCTAAAATTGTGAAAGGTTTCTATTGTAAATAGGCAAAATATATGAACAGCCACGCCCACAATTAACAACTATTTAACTTTTTATACCTTGAATCACCTGTGGCAAGGGGTCTATTAAATTTTTTGTGAATGTTTGTAACTCTTAAATGCCAAATATCACACCCACCACGATTTAGAACTAAAATCTGAAAAACGTCCGTCTGTCTGGCTATGTAAATTTGTACCTTACTGGTCGCATTCTTTGAGATATTTCGATGAAATTTGGTACAAGAACATATCTTCTCTCAGAAAGAATCCTATTGCAAATGGACCGAATCGGACCACTGTTGGAACCCCTTTCCACATATTTTTTTAAACAAAATCTGGCGCAGAGTAGTACATTAGCTTAATAATTGGCTGTGTCTAACATGGATAATATCGGACCGTGACTTGAATGGCAACTGGTTGCTGGTTATATGGTTACTGATACAACTAAAATAATTGTAGCATACTTTGTGGAACTATCTAGTATAGGGTATTAAATTTTTGAGCTTGGCCTACCATAACATTTTCACTTGTTTACATATACTATTCTTTATTTCATTCATCGATGTGATTAATATTCCCATAATTAACCAACAGGCACGCTCCATCCTCAAGTTAATATCGTATATTGTATTAAATGGTGATGTTTGAAATAAAATGTAAATTTTATATATACCTCGGTGAAGGGTACCCAATGCTTTACCTAAGCCAACAATAGGTTTTCATCTTGTTTTACTTGTAAATTCCACCGATAGATTATTAGCTTCCTTAACTTATTATTTATCGTATTGATTAATGTATGCAAAACTCGTTTCATGCAATTATTAATGCATTTAATACCGGCACGCTGCCGCCTCTATCACATACGCTCTAAGGTGTATTAACAACAAGTTTACACATTATACTCCTATGTTGAAAAGGTTCTTTACAAAATTTGGGAAATATAAAAACTTAACTTATTGTTATTAATAAATACAAAATTGCTCTGGCTTAATACTGGAATACGATAACAATAATAAACAATGAGAAACTAGAAATTTTTTTGTTTTTAATTCAATTAAAGCTGATTAAAGAATAACTAAATGAATAAAAAGGGCTTAGAAATGGCGCTGAAACCGGTTTGCCTAGAATGATGAAATTTAAGGAGTCCCTTTCGCAGAGAATTGCCGCTCATTAATAACTGTCTGTAACAAATGAGAGAGACGCAAAATACTTTTTAATTTTAAATAATAATCGAGTAAGACAATTACAGTACCTGTAACAATGATATACGAGTTGGCAATTCGGTACCGCTGGATTGCTTTTGCTGGCCGGCTGCCTGTGATGTTTTCCTATGCCCCGATATATGTTGTTGAGAATTTAACGTACGCTGACGATGTGTTGCCTTTTTACCAAATAACACAATCTACATCAATTTTATATGTGTTTTTTATTTTTATTGTAAAGTTATGCTAAGTAGAATTACCTTAAACGCTTGACGATATTTGTTGCTCATTAAGTTGTAGAGAAAAGGATTAATGCAAGTGGATAAATAATACAAAACTCCCGAAATATAGGTGAGTATGGTATAGATCCATTCATGATGATCTCGTTCCTGTAAATTGACGTTGTCCTCCAGAAAACTTTCGTCATAACTACTGTTGCTGTCACTCTTATTATTGCTTAGTGTTACACTACCGGAACCGTAAACCGCAATTAAACGTTGAGCATGAAATGGTGCCCAACACAAAAAGAAACATATGACAACAGCAACTGTATATTGACGGGTTGGATGGGTTGGAAGAAAAGAATGTTTGAATAAAGAGGAAATACATAGTTAGTAAATAATACTGTTGATCCGTAATTATATGAGATTGAAAACATGTCTTATCTGCAATTTATCGATATGCAAATACTTACGGGGTGTGTATTACATCACTTTGTCAAAATATTTGCCACGCCCAGGACAAGTCATCGGAGACCCAAAAATAGAATATAAAAGCAGCATCGAATACTTAGTCGATCTAGCCATCCGTACGTCTGTCCGTTTATTGTAACTATTCAAGATATCATCTCAGCTATAAATAACTTTTTCTATTACACTTACACATACATCATTATTTTAATGTAAGCTACAAAAATCAATTTGAATATACATACGTACTAAGACAAGCTTTGGAACGTGCAGAAAATATAGCAAAGGCCCTATAATGTATGAAATTCTTCATTTCAAAATTTCAACAGGTAAAAACAAATAAGCTAAATAAATCTTATATAGTATCAAAAGGTAGGCGTGGCATATATGTAATAACGCCCTCTATGGTTTTTGCATTAAGTATTAACTAATAGTCCTTTCAGTTTTTTCCTTAAAAATCTTCGGACTATGTTGCAGGTGTGTAGTTAGACGTCCGCCTATCATCTGACCATGCCCATCTTTAGAAAAAAAGTGAATAGCCTGATTAAATTTTTTGTAGCTCGTAGAAAGATTTTATCGATTTGTGGGCGTGACACTTGACTACTTTCACCCAATTTAAATAAGAATTAACGAATACTACAAATTTTTTATACTGAATTTCCACTCAATATCTCAGACATACGGACGAACATTTCCAAATCGATTCAGATTTTAAGGTTGGTCAATAATTTATATATTTCGTAAAGCCTTCCTCAGGGTCCAGCAATATACTCACCCAGCATTTTTAAAACTCTGCGTGTACCAAATTGATTTAAGCGATTCCGCATAGCACCAATGTCACTACCTGTCCGATGAAATAAATTACTTTCACTTTGTTTGCTCGGTAATCGATCCCTTCTCAAAACGGAATTACTTCTTAAGATCACGGAATCATTTCGGGCGGACGCTATCCGTATAACATCCGAACGACATAAATGTAAACCAATTAGCAGATAGAGTACCACAATAATACACATTGGTACGAAGAAAAAGATGATGGTAGACAATTGAAATGAATGCCGCAGTATATGACGTACCACTACGCACTTTTCAAAACCATGAAACGTACGAATACCAAATTGTATCGCCTGTGGAATGGCGGATAAAATGGAAAATGTCCAAATTAATATAATAATGCGAATGGCGCGACTTAATTTGGACATGGCTTGACCAAGGAATGGATGACAGATGGCCACGTAACGTTCAGCACTGAAGGCTGTAATGGTGAGAACGGTGGCATTTGCTGATGTCTCTGCCACCAAACCACGACCGATACAAAAATATTCACCAAATATATAGGGATACTTGGACCAAATAAAATAAACTTCTTGAGGTACGCCGGACAACAGTAGGACGAAATCCGAAACGGCCAAACTAAACAGATAATAGTTGGTAGCGGTGTGCATGGAGCGATGCTTTTTGATAACAATGCAAGTGCTCACATTGCCAATGATTCCGGTCAAGAATATAATACAATAAATAATTGTAACGGGTATAACAATTTCTAGAGCATCACGTCTCGGACCTAATTCTGTATTCCAATCCATCACATTTGCATCAGATTCGTCACTTATGTCCATTAAGTTGGCATTTTCTTGAAGCGGACCCTGTTGACTCACATGACTTGCTGTTAACTTGTACTCAGAATAGTCTAAATAATTAGTGTGAGTGGCATTAAACATGTTTGTAATTAGAAATTTTTCCGCGAAATGTTACTCCGGCACTTAACACTTTCAATGACTTTGTAATTGTTTTATTAAGGTAATTTTCCGAGTCACCTGGAATTTTTTTTGTTTTATATTACACACAGTGTACAAATAATTTTGTATATTCTTGGGCATTAAATCTTAATTAAATGTTTACAATTTCACAATGACTTTGCACTTTAAATACATGTTTCGAAAGAAATGAGAACACAGTTATGTGCTTGGTTAGACGTACAGTCGCTGACCCGGCTTTTGCTTTTTAACGGGTTTTTACACCCTACACCATTTGTGGCTGTTTGTAACTCCTAAATGGTTAATACGAATCAATCGCTTTTTGAATCCAATAATCATGTCCGCCTGTCCTTCTTCACATTGCCTACCGGTATGTAAATCTGTGTTAAATATTTCAATGAGAGCATGCTTTATCCCAAGATGACGAGGCATAGCATCAATCAAATTTTTCCCAATTTTTTCAACCTTTCCTCATAAAACTCTTGACAAAAATGTGCATTTCTTTGAATATCTTAACAAAAATTATCTAGGCTAAATTTGAACCAATAAACCATTTTTAGAACCTCTCCCCATATGCAAATTTTTTCACAAAATGTCTTTTATATAACAATGACTTGTGTTTCCTGAGACTATGAAACAAATTATGAGATAAATTTTATAATGGAAACCAAGTGATGTAGGGTGTTAAAAAGTTGATTATAACCGAATCTAACTTTTATTTATTTATTTTTTTTGTAATTAAAAAAAAAAACATAATACAACTTATGAAGCATGAAATTGTCAATAGTTGTACATGACAAGACAATATTTGCATATACAAACCTACACTACATATATTGAATATATCTTTTTATATATAAACAGCATATAAACTACACAATAAAATTATACATTTTTCTTTTAATTTTTCATATTTAATCATGCATCAACATCGTTCACTTTAATGACATAGCGTACACATAAAATCTGAATGATTTCGCTTCACACTGTTTTTGTTTATTTAGGAATCATCATCAATATTAGAATGAATCGAATGTCGTAAAAATTTTAACGGAAGACTTCTTTAAATAAATTATTATTTAATTGTGATTATCCGCGCTTTGCGTTAATATCAGCGTCTCGTCAACGTTACAATTTAATCTGAACAGTTTGTAATTTCCGTTGAGCTTCTATTGCCACAGCATTGTTTGTTTATTATAATTTACATATATTTTGTATAAGTATGTGTGTGTGCTTTTAGCCAACACTAACCAACTAACTAGAATATATTTTCCATATTACAGATGGATTTTCCGTTTGCTTATGTATCTTAGTTTGTGTGCGGTGTCAACCGAATGTGTCAGTTTTCAGTTTAGTGGGTTGATAATGTGATATAATGAATAATTGAAAATAGATTTTGGGGTAATTTTTATTATCAAAATATAGTAGAAATATTTAGTTAGTGGACTTGTGTGTAAAAATGAAATAAGAAAAGCTTTTATGTTTTAAATTTTAACTTTTAAGATGGCCGAGGAGAACGTTTAACTAACGCGTGATGTTCATTCCCTCTTGCAACGATTTAAGCCATGCTTCTAATTCACATTTATTTTCAAATATATTTTTGCATTCCCGCCTTCGAGAGCTTTCGAAAAATGCAATATTGTCAAAACATTTTTTAAACAAATTTTTATGTTAAATAATTTTTGTAACTAATATGTGTAAAGAATGTTTCCTATTTTTAGATTTTCATAACACTTTTTTACCATTACAGTTACTTATGTGGTACATAAAGAACACCTTCATACTTACACATTACAGATTAAATAAAATAAATGGTATTTTTAATAATTTTTAATTTTGGCAATTTTTTTTCTAAAAATTTCATAAAAAACACACTTTTATACCCTGAACCGCTTGTGGCAAAAGGTGTATTAAATTCAGAATTAAAATCTGAATCGATTTAATCATGTCTGTCTGTACGTCTGTCTTTTCAGGTAAGTTTGGGCGCAAGCTATAGGTCGCATTTTTAAGATATTTCAATGAAATTTTATACAAGGATATTTGTTGGCCCAAAAAGAAACTTCATTGAAAATAGAACGGATGTTGTCCACTTTTAAAACCCCTCCCCAAGTAAGGTACTTTTTATAGTGGAAGTCTTTAAATGGCAAAAAATCGCAATTCCTAATATTTTTTTTTTGACAAATTTTGGTGAAGAATAGTTTATGGCTGTGTCTAATTTGTATCCGATCCTTCTATTTTTAAAACCCCTTCCCATATAATGATATATCTAGGAATGACTATAATTGTACTATTAATTGAACTTAAGATTGGATTAGCTTCGGCTTAAGGGGCAGTTCGCCATTGTGCAACAACGACTCTATTGAAGGCCACCAGGGCCCATTGGAGTTCCCCACAAATCTCTTAATAATAACCACACCTCTAATTAGTCAGCCATGCTAAGGAGACAATAAATTATTTTAGATCGGGACTAGGTGTATCATGTGATCTTCAGAAAATCTGACTCCAATAAATTTTAGTACTTTTTCCTGAAGTACAGAACATCCACAAAGCAGATGTTTAACCGAATCCATCTCTTCTTCCACCTACAGAAATTGTTACGAGGGACATATGGCTGATGATACCGTGCCCCGTAAAGATTTATATAACTACAGATATACATTTTCTATCTAAATTATGAAAATCTGAACTCGAGATATATATTAAGTTAATTTGAACTCTTGAAACATTGAAACCACACTTACATACACATTTATTGTAACCATCACTTTAAAATAATTTTTTCAATCGATTTAAGTAAATTAAGAGGGATTTTATTTTGTAACTTCCAGTATAGTTGATTTCTAAAAACTTAGTTTAAAACATTCCACTAATCAAGCCGATTTAATTCCCATGTCAAATAACTTAAAAAAATAGGTGTTAAAGTCAAAGAAATGGCCGCCATTGTAAACTTGAAAAGACTACTTATCAAGATCTTTCATTTAATACCCATTTTAAATAGATTGTGTAGAAATATTGAATAGCAGTCATTTTGAGGTGATCGCCATTTTCGATATTCTGCAAAATCCTGCAAATTCTGCAAAATCCAGTGTGCTTTAACGTATGGTCACTAAAAACGCAATTTTATTGTGTTGGGATATACGAAAATATTGGACAAATCTATTAACAGATTCCATCCTTATGGACAGTAAAAGTAAGTTCAATAAAAGCTTCAAAAACTACATTTGACTTTGTCGGATGTACTTGTCTAATAACTTTTACATTAACACATTATAACTACATGTGGTTTCTTTTTTAATAGTTTGTTTCGAACCGCTTTCAAACCCCAAGACTCCATGCCATTAAAGTGCAGTTGCTGCAACCTCTTACACCATTCAACAATGTAATCAATGCTACGTTCCGTTAAATTAAAGCAATTGCTGATGTTCAAAATGCGCAATTCCGATAACTGGGTGGCGATGAAAAAAATTGATTCATCATTAAGCCTGCAACAGCTACAAATGACCAGCTCTTCAAGAGCCGGGCAATTACTTATCAATCCTTTAATACCAATCGTTGTAATATTGTTATTGTAACCCATTCTTAATGTGCGAAGTTTCGGAAATAGAAACGCTTTTAATAAGGAATCGTCTGTAATTCTCCCACAACCCACCATGCTGAGCGTTTGTAAATGTTTTAAATTGCTAATGGATGCATAATTACCAGCACCGATGAATGCTTTGTGGGTGACCATCATAGAACCATCTAAAAACAAATGTTGTAACTTGACCAGATGATGAGATATGTGCGACAGGGAATCGTTGGTAATGGCTGCAGGACAATCTTCCAAATGCAAAGAAGTCAAATGAGGCAGACGTTCGCATAAAGCGCATATTAAATGTGCATCAACATGTGGCATTTGATTCAAGTTGAGAGTACAAAGTACAAAATTGGTATTCTGCGCTATACCTTGCAACAAACCTTTACCCGTAATGTTGCGACAAAAAGCCAAATTCAATTTTCGCAGATTATCTTTTACCAAATGCAACTGCTTGACACTATTATCGGTTAAGTTGCAGCAAAAGCTGACATCTATTTCTTTCAACGAATGAGACCATTTATCCAGAATCAATTCCAACAAATCATTTCCCATTTCTAAACAACCATCTAAATCAAGGTGTTGCAGATTGTTGGTGATTGATAAGGATTCCAAAATTGCTTTAAGCCACCCATAACTGCAGGTACCATTAATTTTGAGAACTTTCAAGCAAGTAAATGCTTCAAATATTTGTTTCCATTTCATTGTCTTAAGTGGTTCACTTTTGGCAACAATTTCCAATTCACATAAACTTTTACTTAAATTTTGAAGCAAATCAAGTACAAAAGTCTCAGAAGTATCACTCAATTCCACGGAAAGTATTTGTAGTTTTGTGGAATTTACAAAACCTTTTGCATTGCAATTCAGCAACGAAGTTTCTTTGATTTGTAATTTTTCCAGATTTGGCAAATATTCATTCAGTTGAACTAATATCGGAGACTTCTCTATTACTAAACTGTGTATACTACATCCCAAATGTTTTAGTATAAGGACTAAAGCATTTTGCATTTGCATAGAATGTAAGTGGACCGTTGGATAACGAAATCGGTTTAAAACACTGGCATCACGGCAAAGTCTTTCGCTGATTATTCGCAAATTGTATGGATTGATGATAATTTTTGATTTGTTTAATAATTTAGGTTCGTATGCTAAAGTGTTCCAATGCTTGCTTACTAATCTCACTTGTTTTACATCTTGATGGGACAAATCCGAAAAAATTTTTAACCACAATTCATTGGGTAAGTGATATGTTGGTCTTGTTGTTGATGAATTTTTCATTCTATCACTCTGTAATGGGACATAGAAGGGAACTAATTAACTACAGCTGAGTGCGATTGAAATGGTACGCTTACATATAAAAATTATTGTATTCCGTTTAAAATATTATGAACATTTATGAATCTTGTGGCTCTTCAAGGTAATCTTTAAAATAGTGTATAAATAGAGTGGTTCGGCAAAAGCTTTCAAATCTTATTTAAACGTCTTTCTTTCGTAACTTGTTTGTTTTTGTAACTTGACCGCCACAGTCGAATTCATTCATGCTTCCATATATCTAATTTTTATATGTATATATATGTATACGTATTTATATATATGTAAAATGACGTCATCAATACTTTCGTTATATTAAACGGATAAAGTTTTCTGCGCCGCATTTATTAAATATTTCGAATATATTTTGAATGGATGCTCAATACAAGTGGGTCAAGCGCCACACCCATAATTAACACAGCCACAAAAATTACCCATAAAATTGAAACTTGGTCCATATATTTGCTAAATATGGGCGTGGTTTGGTAGCAAACACGCCCACAATTTACGAAAAATCTTATTTGACGCAAAATTCGACTTGTAAACTAATATATAACACCATTAGAGGGCGTAATGTGGTTCATTCCACGCCTATATGTGGTGCGAATTTAAAATAATTTTTTTTAAATTTATTTTAATCCATTCATTCATTCAAAATGTTAGCACAAGTGTCAATCATATTCATCCAAATACATATATATTCAACTAAACATATGGTGTCAATCGTATTCATAAACAAATGTCACGTATGTAATGTTTTCTTTTTTAAATATTTACTTACATCGACGTAAACACGGTTGCGGTTAAGTTCTTTTCGGTGTAAATTCAAATTGGTTTTATATTTTTTGTCTTCTTTCACTTTAATTGTATCCTCTCCCCTTTGCAGTGACAATATATTTTGTGCGCCTTCATTCATTCATAAAAAAAAGACCTGTACGTTGATATAAACAGTGCAATAGCCGAATGGTATCTGTGTAGTAGATACCTCACAGAATCAGGTATACTATGTATTGACATAAAGGCGAAGCTTCACTTTACAAAATGGCGGTTACATTAAGTTTGTTATTTCGTTTACAACATCATTCAAAAAAATTATACACATGTACATGTTCTTGACCAGTATCGAGATCTGAATCGCGCTAAAATTGAGAAATTTTCTACAAACATTTTTAGTTTTCTTGTTAAGTCAAAAAATCTCTTACCTGACATAAAAATAAAACTATAAAGTTGAATTTTTATATAAATAAGATGAAATGGATTATCCAAAAATGGGCGGGATGTGGTAGTTGACTCACAATTATAAATTTTATAGAGAATTTCATTTGGAGCTTAATTCAAACTGTAAATTAATACTTAAGAAAAAGTGAAATTATGTACCTGCCACGCCTACTTATTTGCTCACTAAGTTAGGAAGAGTATTTTGAATTTGATGTAAACCAAATTTAATTATTTTACAAGTTTCTATTGGTTACTCTCTCTATACATGTACTTTTCTGATTACATTGAAGAGAGTAAAACATGGTATAATACTCATAAATATAAACAAAGGAGTCTACTAACCCATGATGATGTATAGGCCGAGTTACCTTTCCTGAGTTTCACTTCTATATCTATCCCTTCCACATTGGCGCCTACACATGGACAAAAACAACTTCTTTTTCTCTTGCGCGCTCTCTCTTTCTCTTTCTCTCTCCCTTTTGTTCAATTTTTCTTTGCTTCTTATCTATGGAAGAGTTGCCATATTCTTATAATTTAATAAATTTTTGAATTAAAAAAATTATTTATAATTGTTAAGCTAAGAACGAATAATTTAATTTTTTTTTATAATTTTCACGGGGATTGCGAAAGTATTTTTATACCCACCATCACATATGTATCATTTTGTGAAAACGTTTGCAATGCCCAAAAAAGAGACTTTGGAGAGAGGTTCCACAATATTATATAAATTCTCAATCAAAGCATCGAATACGTCTTATCATGTCTGTCTGTGCGGAATGCGTGTTCTGTGGTAATTATTGCCCTGATTGTAAAAATTGAAATATCGATTCCAAATTTAGCACAAGGGTTGATAGTTTCTATACACAGATTGATATTAAAATTGGACAAAATCGGTCGAGTTATATGCCAACAATTTAACAAACTGAAAAAAGGATCAATTTTTTAAATAAATTTTTCGAAATAAATAAATAAATATACTCTTCGGGAAACTTGGGACATCGATAGTGGATATTCAAGATTTTGGTGCAGCCAAATATATTTTTCTTTACTTATTAGAACATAAGTCTTCTTGTACAGGTTTACTTTCTATTAGAAGCGAAACCAAGACTCTAAGAAAGGTGGAAGGAAAAAACGAATAATGATAGCGGTCAATATTATAAAAGTTAGAACTCATATTTATGTATAAACACCTAAACACAAAATATTTTAACATATCAATATTTACACATTATTAATAATTGTTTTACACTATTTATCTCATGTTTTAATCTTCATCGAAATGATCAATACAAACAAGCGATTAAATAATGACTTTGAATGCATTTATGTGAAATGTAAGGAGGTATCAACTGCAACACAACATACTCATAATCGAAATGATTTTAACTTTCATGTATGGTTACTGGAAACGCAATCATGGTGCAAGAAAACGTTTCAACGAACTTAATAACCAACCCAACCATCCGCCTTATTTACATAAGACCAACAACTGCACGCACACTATATGAACAGTATTTGTACGTAAATAATATGAAATTCTCATAATTCTTAATACCACACACACAGGCACAAGCAAAGGCTTTAATAACATGTTATGACCAATGAATGCTTTTTACCATAATGTACAATTCTATTTAGAACTATATAGTAGAGTTAGACTAAGCAGTAGCGACTAACTAAGTAAGGATAAAATTTATTTACAAAGAGAGCTGGAATATATAACAATGAAGAGTAACAAATATATTTCCTACCTCGTACTCCTTTCAGTAAGAGCCTGCTTAAATTGCATACACTTCTAGATAAGGCGAGTAGTATACTAAGTTTGTCAATGCGTATGCAACACCCAAAGGAAAGCATCAGAGAGATTTTACAAAATATATATTCTTGATCAACACATCGAAATTTAAGCAAATCTAGGTATGTTCATCATGTTACCTTGTAAATTTTGAGATATTGAGCTGAAGTTTGATATAAAAATTTCTATTTTCTGAAAGCAGATTTTTATTTACATGTATTGGTCTAAAGGAGAATCCTATTGTACCAGATTAGACCATTTTTAGAGCCCCTCCCCATGTAATATCCTATGGAGGTCTTTATAAGACAAAAAAAGTCGCAATTCTTAATATTTTTTTTACAATATTTGGATAATAATTGGCTGTGTCCAATTTGGACCCAATAGTACATCCTGCACAAATGGAAGCGTAAATTGTGCAACCAATTGGTGTAGGTTTAATCGACTTATAAACTATTTTCCCTACTTAAAAATTCATTGATGTCTTTTTAACGTTTATACGAAGTACTACATTTGAATGAATTGCGAAATGGTCAAGTTATAATATTTGGTGGCTTTCCCTCTCATTGAACGAACACTTTTCCCTGCCGGTGAGCACGCTCGCCATGCCAGTTACGCTCTTATTTGCACATCATGCATAAGTACAAACATGCATGTGTAAATAATGACAATATTACGTGTGTTGTTGTTAATACTCGGATCAGGATAACAATAGGTGAGGCTAGATTATAAGCTGTATTTTCCACGCGCATACATGGTAAAATATTTTCTTTGCTTTTTTTTTTTTTTGAAATTTCAGCCGCACTCTTGTGGTAGAAGCAGAATTATTTAGCTGGAAACTATATTTGCCAGTTAGTAGAGGTTTTAAAACGAACATGAACAGTTAGAAACGCGGCATTCAAGGCATCCTAATAATTGTAAGAATTTAGTTTCCGGTTCAGATTTTCCAAGATTAAAATAATTCATAATTTACATACAGCTTAAGCATTTTGAAAAGTGAAAATTCGTTGCTTTCGTAAACGTTGACATGTTATGGTGAAAACGAAATGATAGGAATTTCTTTAAATGAATGAAAATTACATGCTAAAGGGAACAAAAAACCAATAATTATTCTAAACGTTTTAATGGTACAAAATGGCATAAGGGGTGATTTAAGCGATAATATTAAGTGTTGTGTTGAATTTCCCGAAACACGGTCAAAAAATGCATGACCGCATTTCTCCATAATATACGAGTATATGTGTAGGAATGAATATAATGCAAATAGTTTGCAAAAGTTGTGAAATATTATTTGGTAGTAAAAATGAAATGCAATGAATATGATTTTCTTAAATTATTATGAAAAAATTCCTTAAAAATAGTTGACGTTGAACGGAGAGTCTTGTATGAAATGTAAAGAACTTTTTGAATTTTTTATGTGGGCTATCTGCAAAAATCTTAGCTGTATATGAATAATCAGATAACGGGTTAGATTTTACAAGTCACTTCTGATTTTATAATCGATTAATTGGAAAACTAAACTTAATGTGTGTTAATAAGAATACTTGGAATTTAGACTTTTCGTGCCTTCGTCTCTCTAATACGAATATTTTTGAATAGATAAAAATTATAACAAATTATTTTATATAACAAGTAAAAAACTAAATTGGGGTTAGACGTAAATACCCTTCACAAACGATGGGCGTGGCAGGTATATCATTTACGAGTAAGTTCAGCACACAAGTCTAGTTTTTTTCTGAGTATGGTTTTTGTAAATTGTGGGCATATTTGCTACATAACCATGCCCATTTTTAGCACAACGATGGAGGGAATATATATAAATTTGCGTACCATATTTTAATTTGATAGCTCAAATTTTGCAACAGATAAAGAGATTTTTGTCGATTTGGGGCGTGGCTCTTAGCCGATTTTGCGCATTTTAAATACAAATCTGCGTGCAAAAACTAAAAGTCTCTGTGAAAAATTTCAGCTTACACTCTTAAAAGTTCCAACTGTGAGAATAACAACAACAGACAGACACCCGGACATACGGACGTACGGACACACGTCTAGATCGACTCAGTTTTTGATGCTTATCAAGAATACAAGCATATATATGCTGATTAAGAATTTAAGAATATAGGTGTCTCTGATGCTTTCTTTTTCGTATTGCAAATGGAATGGCAAACTTCATATACCCCCATCTTATGTGGAGGGTATAATAAAAAATATTATTGTATTGTTCTACACCATTTCCAAGTGTACTTCAGAAATTGTAATTTGTACTCTTTATGATATAATTGGATTTTAAAAATAATCATTTGTAATTCAACAATAATAATTTGTACTGTACAATTAGTTCATTTGTACTTCATCAATAGTCATTTGTACTTCAGATATATGTGTACTTTTTTTGATGAATATGATTAAATAGAAATGAAGGAATGATGAAGTACAGATGGTTATTGAAATTGAAATGCAAATGAATTGAAGATGAAGTAGAATTGTTTATTGATGAAGTTAAAATGAACAAATGAAGCAACGATGAAGTACAATTGATTACAAAGTACAAGGTAAGTACAATTGACTATTAATAAAGTACAAATGACATATTTTGAAATCGAAATGTTATGTTAAGTATAAATGACGATTTTTGAAATGAACTTGACGGTTTCTGTAGCACATTTGGAAATGGTCTAATCAAACATATATCCTTACTCAAATTTGATCATGCTTGTCTACTTATCTGTTCATCTCATTTGTGACAATTCTTTCGATTACAATCTCTTACTTTTATATAAAATTTTCCAATATCAGTAGGCCTACATAATGTGTTGCATGTATTTACTAATCATAATTTAATTGATAGGAAGTTATTCGTTGAACCGTGTCGCATGAATAAGAAGAGAGACATAAATAAGTAAGACAATTTAAATTTAGCTTAGGCCAAATTTTAAATATCCTCCTCATAGAGTTGCTAATCATGGGCGTGGCAGATATCTGGTTATGATTCGAAATAGTGTATCTACTTACCACGTAGCAACTGTCTTTTTTGTATACTTAAAAAAAAATTATGAATTGTAGGCGTATCTCCGCTCATTTTTACACAAATCTTAAGTAAGTATATAAAATTATAGCCGGACTTTTGTGGCTAATTAATACATTTTTGTAAATACTGAGCGTGGCTGTTAACTGATTTTAATTTAGGATTTAGGATATTACAATTTTTACAAGAGAAGAACATAGAGATATTATTAAATTGATTAAAATTAAAAAGTTACCAAGCTGGTACAGAAACAGAGTATACCTCCACCCCCCCTTTTTTATGTGAAGGATATTAAAAATATTATTATCTTTATTACTGATACACATACATGTAATTAAGTGCATTTAAAAGTAAGCTTTGGTTTTAGTTAATAACTCAAAGGGGCTGTAATTATGAGCAAACTAAACAAACGGTTATGTTTTTGTTTAAATAGATATAATATCCATTCAGAAAACTCACACAATTATAACAAGTACAGTAATTAAGTGAAAATAAACAATTAAGCCAAATCATTCCATATTCTGCACAATATCTGTACTATAATACGTTTATAAGTATCAGTAATTGCTGGTCACTGTGAAACACATAAATGTAAAAGTAATTTTTTTACAAAGAGATAAAAGAGGGCTTAGATTAGGTTTTAATTTAAAATTGTTATATAAGTCACCTTGTGAAATATCGTTAAATGCAAAGGGGGTTTAAAAATGGTCCGATCAAGTTCAAATTTCTTAAGCTTTACTAAATTTTGTTAAAATGTATTAAAAACTGCAAATTTTCCTCATAAAAAAGAGTTCTTTTAGAGAGGGGGGAGAGGAGTTCTAAAAATGCGATTCGGTCCATTTTCAATAGCATTCTTTTCTGAGCCAAGACATGTTCTTGTACTAAAATTTTTAGCAAAATATTTCAAAAAAATGCGACCTTTAGCTTGCGCACAAACTTATCTGAATAGACAGACGTACAGACGGACATAATTAAATCGAATGAAGAGTGATTTCGAATGGAATGGAATAAAAATAAAAAATACATTAGAATTACTTTAAAGTATACATTCTTTACACTTTCATTTTAAACCATTCTTTTATTGAGGTCATTTTCATATTCATAAACGGCACATTTAATTATTCAATCAAGCCTTTTCGTGTTTATTCACAACAAAATATAATAATTTATGTATGCGTACGTGTGTTGTAAATAACACGTAATTATGTTGAAAACTTTTCATAATTCCATGCCTGTGGGGAATGAAATGGCGGAGGTGTAGTAATAAAACTTCTCTTAAAGTGTTCCATTATGAAGTTTCAGTTTTGAAAGTAAACTTATTAATAGAAAGAGGGAGAATTTTGCAATTTTGAAGGCAAGGTCAAGTTTTTATTAGGACGAAAATCACATGCAAATTAACGTGTTTGTTACACTTTTACAGATTTTACAGAAGCAAAATGAAAGCGATTCTTACACATTAAATATTAAATAGTACAACAAATTATATTCAAGCACCGAAGCAATCCACACTTTAAATAAACACAAAATCATTACGAACAAAAAAAAAAGACAAACGTTGTAAAAAAGGAAAGAAAAAATTTGAAAAATGTTCTTTCCTGTTTGAAGGTAATTTACAACAACATACACGTATGAAAAAAGAGCACGCAACTTTAAAAATAAAAAATAAAAAACACGAACTGGGTATGATTTTAAAGAATTCTTTAAACACCTCAAACGACAAATTGATTTACTAGCTGTTACATACAATATGTATTCGTATGTGATTATATTGCTTAGATGACCTTAAAGTCAAATTGTTGTTGTTATTGTTAAATGTTCAATATTGATTGTGACAACGTATCAATCAACAATTTTGTATGAACACACATATAAAACACATATAAATTATTAAAAACTAAAGATAAACGTAGCACAGGCCAAGTTAGTACATATGGTATGAATGGGTTATTTGTGGAAAGTATTCTAAAAACATTCTTGAACCCATTGATTTCATTATTTCATATTTCTTCATAAATTTTCAAATTTTAATATTTTTGAGATATCTCAATGAAAATTAGTACAAGGACATGGATTGGCCCAAAGGGGAACCCTATTGAAAATGGACCAAATTCGACCATTTTTAGAACCCCTTCCCATATGAGGGCGTATTATTTTTCGAGATATTTCGTTGAAATTTTGTACAAGGATATGTATTGAATCAAAGAGGAACTCTATTGAAAATGTATAGGATCGGACCATTTTTAGAACCCCTCCTCATATAAGATGCTGTTTTAATGGAGGTCTTTATATATTAAGTAGTGTATTTGATAGTCGGGCTTGACCGACTATAACATTTTCACTTGTTTTGAAATAGCGGACTGAAACCTTATCACCATAAGGCAAAGACATATGAAGGTAACTGTTGTTAAAATAAAAAATTTGATAAAGATATTTTTCATAAATGTCGTGTCCAAATTTAAATTGATGAGCAACCACACCTACAATTGCCAAAAGTTCGAAATCGGATAAGGTCACAATCTACCTATAATTAGATTGTTTATCTATATGTTTAAAATGAAAGTTTAACGGCCATGCTGACAGGCTTCTTAACTAAAGTTCGACTAACTGACTTCCCGCCAGCCCTAATATTCACCGATTTAAGTCGAACGTAAACAAATTACTACTAATACTCCCCATACCGTTCTTCCTCTCTTCTGTAATACTTTCTAATCACCACTGTGCCGGCACTTATAAAAGTCAACCCCACAAAGAAAAGCTGGTTATTAAAGAAATAAAAACGTCCAAAGAGAGCTGCTTCCAATATCTAGCACGCCTGCCGTAAAAAGCTAAATGAACGCTCCTCGCTTGCTCTGTAGTATTATATCTATTGAGATGAAATTTTTCGTACAAACTCCTAGTACAAAACGGTTGAATTAGAAGAGGGGAACTTGATCTTGATCTTTGAACTTGATATTCTCTCTTCTAACCCAACAGCTTTTGTATTTTTTGAAGTTTTTTCGAAAAATGTCATCCCAATGTAATTACTCAACAGTTTCCGCCTTTTTTCTTCACCCTGTAGCTGGCGCAATTTTTCAACTGTCTCGCTATTAAGTTGTTAACATTAAATCTAACGACTTGTCATTTCGTTTTCGTTGTCACAGTTCACCTCATCGGAAGGACACTTTATGCAATATTAATAAAAGTTTACTGTCTGCGCCAAGCGTAGTAACCTTGAATTCTTACCATAAATCTATGCATTTGTACATTGGCTTTAATAAAGTTTCGTTTACATGTTCATTTAGTTTAGAATGTTCAATAAAAACTTTTACGAATAGTAAATAATTTACAACAGTAAGCAGATAATGGCTTATAGTGGCAATTGGTCTAGTGGCAGTGGTTCATCGTCTTCTACCACCCAAAGTAGAGCCGTGTCAAGTACGTCAGCACAACCACATCTTCAGGAAGAACGGCTGGTCGTAAGTGATATCATGCCGTTCTATCTTTGTTGCGTTTATAAAAAATTCATTTCGTTTGCTTTACATTTTTTAGGTGACTGTCCGTGTACGCCCTTCTTTTGAAAATGTTGAACGTTGCATTGACGTAATTTCCGCTAATTCTTTGTTGTTCGATGATGGCAGTCGCGGCCGCGCCAGAAAATACTCTTTTGATTATGTGTTTAAAGAATCGGATGCACAGGTGAGAAAATGCTATAAATCTCTGCATCAAATTGCTAAAAATTTTAAGCTATGATAAGAATTTACGAGGGTAGTTAGAAAAGTTCTTGGATTATTAATTTTGACGCGGTAAATAGTCTCCTAAATTTTCAGAGAACCTCAGAGACCTTTCTTTAACTATGAAAGCATACAACCTAAAATCTGTGATTAATTTTTAGGAAGTTGTTTATAAAACTACCACAGCACCCTTGGTTCGGGATGTACTAAAAGGTTACAATGCTGCTGTATTTGCTTATGGAGCTACAGGCTCGGGTAAAACTCATACAATGTTGGGACAATGTCGTAAGAAACCCAATACAGTTTCAACGCCTGGAGAAGCCCAAAAAAGTGTTTTTGAGACCGATACCACGTCAAGTGAAAGTGGTTTAATGTTACGAGCCATTGAAGAAATATTTCAACACATCGAAATGGCAGAAGAACCGAATTCTTGTACGGTAAGAGACGTAGAAAAACCTCTTCAAAATTTTGTCTTGTAAAAGCTTTTTATATTAAAGCAGGTTTCCATCTCCTACTTGGAGATTTATAATGAATTAATAAGAGATCTCTTAAATCCGGGTGGCCCTCTGGAGCTGAGAGAAGACAACAAAGGTCAACGTATTACAGTAGCTGGACTATCGGAAATTACTACAGCAAATCGTAGCGAAGTTGTATCATTGTTGCTGAAAGGTAACAAGTCTCGTACTATGGAACCGACCGCTGCTAATCAGACTTCGTCGCGTAGCCACGCTTTACTCAGTATTACAGTGCAAACGAAAACTTCTCTAGGCACGAAGCAAGGGAAGTTATTTCTTACTGATTTAGCGGGTTCAGAGAGAGCCAAAAAAACTAAAAATCGTGGCAAACGCTTACAGGAGGGAGCACACATAAATCGTTCTTTATTAGCCTTGGGCAATTGTATTAATGCTTTATCGGGAAGAGCACGTTACGTAAATTATCGCGATTCAAAATTAACGCGACTTTTAAAGGAGGCTTTAAGCGGTAAATGCAAAACGGTAATGATTGCTCATGTGGCACCCGAAAGTAAACATCGGGATGAAACCAAAAACACCTTAGTATACGCGGATCGCGCCAATAGCATAACCACTCGGCTGCAGAATTCCGTCTATTTAGACGAAATGCAAACATTTCCAACGAAACATTATCAGCATTTGGTTTCTGAGCTAAGGGAGGAGGTGTCAAGACTGCGCAACAAAATGTTAGTGGAACGCCCACGTAGTGGATTAGTGGTGGCTACCCAAAGTAACAGCGTAGAAGATGAGAAACGCAAGGCCGAACTGAGATATTTAAGAGAACAGATTGTATTGACCTTTAAGCAACAAATGAAATTGAGGCGTAAACTTTTAGAAGCCGAGAGTCATTTATTAGGTTTAGAATTAGATGCTGAACGCCAACATATGATTATATCACATTGGCAAGGACGTATGGGTAAACTTTACGATGCACCCAGCGAGGATGGTGAGTCAAGTATTATAAAAGAGGCACCACTTTGGTATTTTCAACGTAATTCTTTTAAATAGATATCGAGTCAGAAGGTGCTGTAGCTTTAAGAAATGCTTGGGGTGAATTAGATGCCATTGAAAAGGAGACCAGGAAATATAAAGAAGTGCGTGAGCGTACCGAAGAAGAACTGGAAATGTGCCGCCAAAAAGGTGTCCAATTGGAGGATGTATGTCGTTTTAATAGTACAGGCGGTATTTTAAAAATTCATTATTTTTTTAAGGAATTACCCGAGCGCATCAGCAGTGATGAAGAACGTGAACTTTTGGCTTTATTATGCCGTGTTCACGAACTGGAAGCGGATAAAGTTTCATTGCAAGCCGAACGCTTGGCTCGTCAGGCAGAACTGCGAAGAAGGGATCTTCAGTTGTTGCGCGCAGAACGGCAACGGCGACTTTGTGAAGGTTTGCTCAGGATTTATGGTCATTTTTATAGAACCGAATTACAAGAAAATAATAAATGATTATTTATAGATATCATTAGTTCGCAGAGACGCTTAATTGAAGAGGGGAATGTCGAACTACCAGATGAGCTACAAGAATTATACGGCTTATATCAGCAGGAAATACATGCTGGTTGTGTTACGGCCACAGCATCATATGAAAAAAAATTACCGCCCATTTATACAGCTGGGTAGTTGCATAACTCCATATTATCATCATTAACATTTCTTTATAACGACATTGTTTGTTAACTTCCATGTAGATCAGACTCTCCTTGCTCTAGCCCGGGTTCAGATTGGTCACCAGCATCGCCTTTACCACCGATTGAAGCACAAATTACCTTAACAGCTACACCGGATTATGGAAATTATCAAGAGAATCCTGATCGTCATATGGGTCCGATGGTACACTCGCGCTTACCAAAATTAACACCCACTGTTGCCTCGGGTTCAACCAATAGAATGCGCTTAACCAAACATGCATCGACTTGAAGCACACAACTGTTTCCGAGTCAACTACTACTTCTTACATAAATTACACAAAAAATATGTGAAAATTCTGACACAATACGAATATGAATAAAATTACGAACATAAAGCTTTCTTTTGCATGTTATTGGTGCTAGGGATAAACCAATATAATATTTTTAATATTATCAAGTAACTCGCCTTAAACGTGGGAGCCATAGGATTTCTTCAAAATTCATACGATATGGGTTTCAAATAATAAGTAGAATGGCTTTATAATAAATCAATTATGGCAAAAGAAAAAAGGTAGAAAAATTCAATTTGATGTGAACTCGTAGTGATATAAACTTTATTGAATTATTATTGTATTATTGTTGATGCGTTGTATTTATAGTATAAAAATTTTATCAACTAAAATCTTGATGAAAATAACTGTACATTTTTATACCCTTCACAAGTTTATAATATACCACAGAAAGGCTTCAACAACCCCACACGCATTGAAATGAGCATTAAAATCTTGAGCGATTTAAAAATGTCCATGCGTCCGTTTAGAGGCATAACTTTCGCCATTGTTTAGTTTAAAACATTGAAGTGAAATTTGATGCAGACATTCTTAGTTCATGCAAGTAGCGGTAAAATGAATAAAATCGGTCACGCCCTTTATTAACAAAAACAAAAAAAACTCTTATAACAGAAAAAATAACATCTGTTTTGAATTTTCTAGGAATTCTATTTATAAAAGTTCTTAAGAACAGCAGACACTGCTACATTTTATAAAAAACTGTTTTTTTTCCTACAATATGCATTCTTTACGGTGTTTTAAAACAAACTGCTATTGTATTTTTATACCCCGCGGTGAAGATATACATGTGAAGAGTATCTTAGAATATAGCTTTATTAGCTTTCTTGACAAATGTACGCATATATTAAATAATAATAATAGTAATAATAATAATGAAAAACAGGCAACTTACAATACAAAACTTTATGCAATAGATGACAATTCCTTATTTGCTACCATTTCAACCCGAGTGTTTACAATAAATTGTGTGTACCGTTGGCATCTAATTCGCCACTTCATCTGTGTTTAATATTTAACGATTTCATTAGCTATGGGATAGTTTGGTGAAGGTTTTAATGGTATGATAATATGATTATTATTATTATTATTGTAACTACTTTCCTTCTTCTAAAAAAGTCAATTGGCGTATACAAAATTTAGTTCATATTTTTTATGTTGTGGTTACGTAAAAAAGTATTTTGAAAATTTCTCTAAAAAAAGTTGTCTTTATAGTTATATTAAGCGACGCTCAATAAGGTCATATCAAATGCATATTTGTGTGTGTGTTTAATTCCTTGACAAGTTAACATATTTGATATTGCTAAATGTATTGCGTATATGAACGTGTTGGGTAGCTGTTCGTCTTACAATTGTTATTCAATCGTATTCATTGTATTGTAAAAAAGGCATATTTTGAATTATTAACTAGTAGACGCATGGGTGTGTGTGTGTGTATATATATATAAAAAGCAACGGCATTCTTGTTTTTACTTAACACTGCATACCATATAGGTTTAGTTGGAAACGCAGGGTTCCACATAATTACCGGGAAATAAGCCGGTGACACCATCCATGACACCCTCCCACCAGCCATCATCGTTCTTTTTTAATACATACAAAACAGAACTCTCTTGAAAACTCAATTCATCATCTTTATCCGCATAATAATCATAAATAGCCACAACTACGGAGTACATATTATTAATAAAAAAATATTAAATTTCATTTTATGTAATTAATAAGTATACCTTTTTCGATGTAATTCTTGGGCACCCAACCGGGTAAATTTTGATCGTCTGGTACAATAGGTGCCAATTGACCCTGACCAGCAGAATTACGTGGTCGACCAAAATCGTGATGTTCCTCTTCGGGAGGTGGTGGTGGTGGCAAGGGTGGCGATTGTGAGCCAGGTCGTGTGAAATTCAAACTAAAGTGATTTCTTGCAAAATCACCCAAAAATCAAGAATTATTATAAAATTTATTTTTTAAGTTCAAAAAACTAAAGCAAATAATTAATTACGCTTTAAGCAAATATGTTTACAGCACCAACAAACCAATTGTTTAATTTTTATACCCACCATCGCATGTACATCTCAAAACGTTTGCAACGCCCAAACAACCACCTCATTAATATATATTTTACAACAACATGAAATACTGAATCGATCTAACCTGTCCGTACGTCCTTTCACGTATATTCTGTAATAATCTATACTTAGCAAGTGTTGATAGTTTTCATACAAATTGTCCGTCTTACTAATAAAGTACCGAACATGTATTGACATTCCTCGGGAGTGTTGGGTGTATCGATGGTGGGTATTTAAGATTTGGCTTCAGCCAAACATAGTTGTTTTACTTGTTTTAAATTCCATTTTTTAATATTATTAAGGGTCCCTATGCCAAAAGATAAGTAACCATAACACCCAAAACCCTCTCCTTCAACTCTTATTATAATAAGACATTAAACTACAATATAAAAATTACCTGGTGCCGTTCCTTCTTAAGTTTTAAATATAAATTGAATCAAGAAAAGTTTATAATTAACATAACATTTCAATTTTGTTACACGGTAAAGCTTACCTATTAATGTTGCGCCCCAGAGTATGCATACCAATGTGACTCTGTTCGGTTAGCTCATGTTGCGACACCGTCAACGGGGAAGGAGGTGCTGGAGGTAAAAAAAATCATTATGATCAACATGCCAACAAAACTGTGTTTGGAACCTACGAGGCATACTGTTGCGATCGTCATAAGTGGTTGGCGGCGGTGGTGGTAACGATTGCATCATACCAGCCGATGGTAAATTGACGTGAGTGGCTATTTGTTGACTGGGCGGCATAGGCAGTGCGCTGTAACCGGCGGCGCGTTCATTATTATTACCAGTATTGTTATTCATGTTACCGCTAACCCCAGTAGCTGTGGTGGTTGAAGAGCTTGTGGACATACGTTTTGGGTGCCCAAGTGGATAATTGGGCGCATAATGCGATGGTACCTGAGGTGGATTGACAACGGGTGGTGTGCGATATTCCCGTGAACTTTTACCCAACGTACCCGTATTACTGATCGACTTTCCCAAGGTGCCCGTATTGCCACGTGACATTTGTGGCGGTGTTGGTGGTTTTGTTGTGGGTGGCGGTCCCACTACAGAAGATTGAGCCAAAGACTGCACCGATCCATGACTGGAGCCGCGATGTTTTTGGCGACTGCTCTGTGTTGACAAATTGGCGCCATGCCCAATATCATCGAGTACCGAATAATCGATCGGTTTGCGTACATATTTTATGGGCTTTTCAGGATTGATGGGAGCCACTATTTTAAATTGACGTGGACTTACTTTATTGGCCGTAAGTACACCAATTTCTCTAAAAAGAAAATTTAAAAAAAAAATGTACCACATAATTTATGTTGTTTGTGTGTGCTTTCATAATCCTACTCACCTTCTGGCCACCTTTTCTTTGTGTATATGAACCGTTTGAGCGATGTGATTCATTTGTGATTCCATTTCACTTAGCTGTTGTGCCTGCAGCTCCAACAATTGCATATAGCTATAAGCCAAAGTATTTATTTGATACGCCACACTGGCCAAAGATTGCGTAGTGTAGTTTTTTGTTGCCTCCAGAGCGGCCTTTTTATTATCCGCCCTATAATAGGTGTCCTCACAGTAGTCAGCCACACGTTCCAAGTTGGTGTAGCTATCGCGCAAACTTTGCCGGCCATCGGGGATTTCAGTGCGTATCAATGTTGCCAATTCGTCCATAATGTTCTCGCCCATGACCATGTGCCTAAATGGGTTTATTTTAAAATTACACTAACGCGACCTAAAATACGCACAAGCCACACACAGTTTATAAATAACAAACACAAAAAAAACTCTGCCATTGAAGATATAAATATGTAAACAACTATTGAGTGATGTTACGGCGAAGTGCAAAGTAGCGCAACTGCTCAGTCCTCAGTCCGCAGTTCGGTTGACGTTGAACGTCAACGTTTAATTTCATGTCGCACCCAAAATGGAATGAACGACAAGACAACTGAACAATTGGAATTTTTTTCATTGCAATTCGCTTTCTCTGAAATCACATATCTGTGCATTCATTTATACTTGTGACACTTGCCTTAACAATAGTTTCTACTTTATTAACAAATTATTTGTCTGTTTATTAATTATTTGTGCCTTAATTTGAGGAATTCTAATTTTCTCACATTTTCAACGTAGCCATACTTGAATGACATCAGCAGAACGCAAAAGATGCTTCTGTCAAACTGAACGCCGTTGAAAATAAAGCTACAGAAAATAACGACACTCACGTTACGGTATGTGTGAATACAGCTGAGTACGTTTTTGGTGTAAGTTATGCTCGTATTTTTATCGAACATTTCTACCATCGCCTAAGATTAGAGAATAAAAATGCTTTGTTCAAGTGTACAGACAAAACTTTTCTGTTAGAGAGAACATATAAAATATATGTTATGGATTTTTTCACGTGTTCTTAATTGTGAAATGGCAAATAGCAATTGCTGATCATATATAACGATAACAGTATATAACCATATCAGTGTAAACGCGCTCTTATTGTATTTTATTTACAAATATATTATGAAGACAAACGGTTGAATTGAAAACACAACCCCTTTAATAAAATTTATTCATTTTATATATATACATATGAAAATATATCATTACAACTTTTTGCATTTATTAATATGTATAAAAAAAAGAAAACTCAAAGCTCTGTATGCTTAAAAATGCTTTTTTCAATTGTTTCCTGAATTTTTTCCACTTTACGTGTCTGCTTTTTGATGGTATCCTCCATATCCTCAAAACGATTGCTTTTATCTTGATGTTTCTCATCCTGAAATAAATATTTTCCACGTAAGTACAACCGTATAATCGCTTACTGAACTTTACTCACCTTGTATTTTTCCTTTTGTAAGGCATGTTCGGCATGTAAGTGGCGTAATTTTAATAAGCGAGATTCGAAATGATGCAATTCAGTTTTAATGGATGATAACTCTGTATCGGTGAAATTATTTGCCTGAGCTATACGCCATAGACCCTGAACTTTCGGTTCAATAAACTCTTGACTATGAGGACCGGTGGCAACCAATCGTTCTAACCGATCATAATGATCTTTAATACCACGATGATGGTCGCGCACTTGATTTATTTGACTTTCGTATTTCTTTAAACTCATTTGTGGTGTATCGATTTCATTTTCATTGGGACTATTGGAAATCGTATTGAATATATCCAATTCATCTTCATTAATGGCGTCTACAAGGTAGACAATAAAATAAATCAAACAATCGAAGAGATTTAGAGCAAAATCATACTCTCATGTTTGTCCGTATCCTTGGCCGAACCCAAGTTTTCTAGCAAACTATAATAGACATCGACTTTGTCTTGATGATGTTGAAATTCCTGCTTTAAGGATTCCAATTCCTCTGGAGTGAAACCAGATACCTCTGCCTTCTCCCACAAACGATTCAGCTTTTTGTCCTTGAATAAGCTTTTGTTCAAGTGTCGGTCCTCAAGATTATGGTATTTCTAAATTTACATTTATAATTAATACGAATCAAATATAATCAATATTCACAAGAATGTACGCACCCGGTAAGGTTTAACTTTTTCTCTATCTTCAGTTTCCTCAAAATGCTCCAGAATGTCATAGGTGCTCATAATGCCAATCAGTTTACGCCTTAATTCACCTTCCTTTACACCATCCTTGTCTTTGTGTTGTGAAGCTAATTGTTTCCAAGCAATTTCTTCTTTGTCTTGAATTTTCAATTCCATATATAAAGATTTCAATTTCGGTTCCGTTAAACGCTACAATTAAACATTACTGTATAATATTTTTTGCCTATTTCACTGGTTGCATACTTGTTACGTACATTTTGTGCCTTCGCCCATACTAAATTCAATTTGGCAATACGAAATGGTTTTTGTAAAGTCCTAAAATCTGGATTGTATGGTTCGGATATAATTTGATCAAATTTTGGTTCATTAGCTTCACGAGAATACTTTTTGCTTTTTTTGTCACCACTCGCATGGGGCAATTGTAACAAAAAACTGAATAACACTAAACTTAAAAGCGCATTTTTTTTATAAAAATTCATCATTGCATATAAACTTTTGATTAACTACGTAGAAATAAACAAATTAATAACTTAATGATTGAACAATTGCTTAGTAGACCCTTAGAGGCTGCCGTTATTTTTAGTTACATTCTATTTACATATATATATTGTAATTTACTTTATTATTTGTCCCTTCAATGACCAGGGTTTGATTGCGCAAATATAAAAATTCAACTAGTATTGCCAAGCTTTTATTTTTGCATTTCGCATTATGTTTCAGTTTACTGCAGCCAAGTGAATATAGTAGTACAACGACTGAACTAATGTAACATCTCTGGCCTTATTTAATACAATCGAAATCACTAACATTGTCTCCAATACATTTTTCAGCCGGCTTTATATACTTATTTGTTTGTGCAATTTTATATATAATTTAAAGTGATTTTGTGTTATTTAAAAGCGACATTTTTCTATATAATCACACAAATTTGATCAATCAGTGTTAAGGCACAGTGTTAATATAAAAAATTTAAACATGGCTACATTACCGCCTCGAAAAAATCCTACACCAACTCGCATTTCCAAACAGCATTTAACTCCGCTGCAAACTTTACTACAAATGGGCTTCCAAAAGCATAGAGCGTAAGTTCTTTTTCAAAAATAAACAAATTAATTAATGTTTATGAAACTATTTTCAAGTTGAATGCGATAGCACACATATAATAAAATGTAGAATCTGCTGTCTGCAAATTATTGATTTTTACTTCACAACCCCTTTTGTGTTTATGCGGGCATTCAAAGTAAAGTAATACCGCGCAGACACACACACACACACACCATTGGCGGATATAAGGATTTAAAAAAGACCATTTCCCCCCAAGTTCTTAATTAAAATTCATACATAAAATTATTTCCTGAATTAATTTCATTACGAAGAAGTATGAAATTCAATTTGTTTATCAATTATACTAAAAGTCTGTGTTTATTTTAATATACAGAGAGAAAGCTTTAGCATCAACAGGAAATCGTGGTGTACAAATCGCTTCCGATTGGTTGTTGGCTCATGTAAATGATGCTACACTGGATGAATGTATTCCCCGTGAATACATATTATATGCCTGTCCAACAGGACCATTCTTACAACAACTGGAAGAGTTTTGGACAAAATCACGCATAATGTGCGGTTGGAATGGTGCTCACAACTACGTGCCACATATCACTTTAGTATCATTTTTTAAGGTAAATATATAGTCTCCTTATATTCTCACTAAATAAAATAAAATAAATGCAACACTTATTTTTAGGCTCCGGACGAGTGTTCTTTACAATTATCGAAAGCACTTAAACAAGTGGTTGATATGACGGGTGCCTTATTAGATCGTCCCATAAAATTAGAATTGTATGTTAGCCAGAATTTTATGGGCTTTTTTGTGGCTGAAGATGATGCTAATTATTTGAAGCGTTTGGCACTGCAATACGTAAAGGAAGTATCCAATTCAAGTATGTGTTTGTTTGTACCTAATTACGGCAAAGCAATGTATGTGGATATGTAACCATGGGTGCGTCTGTTTTCTTTTTTTAATTGGTCTTTTTCGTTTTTTCTTCTTTCTTTTTCCTCCTTTTCTATAAATCCATTTTTGCTTGCTATTATGGGTTGCGAAAAACAATTTCTCAATTTTATATACACATGATTATTAACAGTTATTAGCGACACTTATGAACAGCTAGACGCCATAGTCGCGTGCTTTCCTTGGTGTGGTGCTGTCTCGTCCGGTAACCGCTGCATACCGCGTAGCAGTCGCTGTAAGCTAATCCAAATATTTTGATACATTTTATTCGTTTTGGTAGATTATACTTCATAATGCACGTAGCATGAAAAGCTGTTTAATAACAGTTTCTGTTGCTTTTCCATTCTCGTTTTCGGCTTGAAACTAGGCAATGCACGCTTGGAAGTGGATTTCTGCTTTATTCACAGTCGTGAGTTGATATATGATATTTTTATGCGTTAGCTTATGTAGTTTAATTTAATTATAAATATGGAATAACTGCCATCGATTTTTACTATTCGCATAAAGTTTACTGTGTAAGAATGTATTTATATAAAATTTGTCACGGTGTGTGTAGTTGAACATTTATGGATGTCCTTGACATTGTACATCTATGTATATAAATGGTGTGTATGCATGTATTTAGCTAACTAACGGCATAATAAAGTTCGTTAAAAACAACTCTGAGATAATTCTTACGTTATAAAAGTGTGCTCTATTTTTGTTCTCTCTTCCCATTTTTATTTGACTACTGCTACGTCAAATTCAATTTAAATACATTAAAAATATAAAATAAAAAAAAAAACCAAAAAAAAAGCAATTTCATTGGAGCCACACGTAAAGTCTTTGCATTTGACCTTAGCGTATCAATTTCCGCAGACTCAATTCAATGCACTGAAAACATTGGTGGAATCATTAGATGTGTCTTGTGCCTCCAATTGGGAGCTGCGTTTATATTCACGAGATCCCAGATTGGCTACCAAACAAGTACATATATTTTTGTAATTTAATTAAACAAAAAAATTTATGAAAAAAGAAAAAAAAAATTACGAAAAAAAAAAAAATTTTGTCATGTCAAGTATACACAATTTTTCTCGCATTAATTTCAAGGTGCACAAGGTCGTTTACCCACATAGCCCCCACGAAATCGATGAACTTGAATTGCGTATCGGTGATTACATATATTTGAATAGTGACGCTGTTGAAAATTCCTCGGATGGTTGGGCTGAGGGTATATCTTGGTTAACAGGTAGTCAAGGTCATTTGCCAGTCAATTACACCGAACGCACCGCCGAGTCGGATGCCTGGACTTTGCACCGTGTAGTGCAACTATCAAAATCAATAACACCATCACTCTCTTCCGGCGAGGAAGTCGATATTGTAGACGGGCGCAGTATTTCAACAGAAGCCGAAGATCAACGACAACGCGATTTAACACACGGTAAGCGTGCACCTCCATTGTAAATAATTCTCTATTTTTGAAAAATATATCATTTGACGTAGTGGTATTAAACACCGATCTCATTGAGGCGTCCTCGTTCAATGAGGACTCGGAACAAAGCGTTGAAAAGTATTTGCGTAAAACGCTTAAACCTTGCCTAGATTTACCCTCAATCAAACCACCTAAACAAACGACCACTGCTAATTTACAGCTCCAAGCAACACCCTTAATCCAAATAACTCCGAATAGCATGTCGACTCCAAATGCTGGTGACATTACCAAAGTAATGGCGACTGCAAGTCGGCCTGAAGAAGCATTAAGTCAGCACTCGGATGAGAATTCCATTTCAACATGTGCAAGAAATCGTCGCGTTTATATAATGCGTCACGGGGAACGTGTCGATTTCACTTTCGGCACTTGGATTCCGTACTGCTATGATGAGTTTAACAATTACATGCGTAAAGATTTAAATATGCCCAAAACATTGCCAAAACGGTAACCCTTCTTATTAAGAAAATGTTCCAAGTTCAATAATTTAAAAATTATTAAAATCTGAAAATGTAAGAAGAAGCATGACATGCTTTTGAAATTGAACTTGGACCCTTTTTCAAATCAACCCATTCGTTTAGCGCATAGATTAATACAAATAATTAACTGTGTTAGACAAAATTGTCCGGAAGGTTGGCAAAATGACTCTCCTTTGACAAATGTTGGCTTATATCAAGCGCGCCTAATAGGCGATGCCCTGGTTGATGCTCAAGTACAAATCGATCATGTGTACTGTTCACCAGCTTATCGTTGCATTCAAACATGCACTAGTGCTTTGGAAGGTATGGTGTGATTAAAGTAGTTTTCACGTCAAGTCAAAGGCTTTATTTTCTTCTACTTTAGGTCTTAACCTGAGTGGCAAATTAAAAATCAAACTGGAACCTGGCTTATTCGAGTGGATGGCCTGGTATCCAGATGGGGTACCCGATTGGCTAAGTAATGAAGAATTGACTGATGCTCATTTTAATATCGATTATGATTATGAGCCTTTTGTAACTGTCAACAAATTAAATGAATCTGTGAAAGAGTCTACGGAAGAGTTCTATACGCGCAATTATGAGGTTTTAAAAAGAATCATTGGCAGTACTGGTACGTTGTGAATTTGTGACATTTTTTAAAGTCATTTAAATGATGAGCATTTATTGCATAGTCGGCAATGTTTTTGTGGTAGCCCATGCTACTACTCTGGATACTTGTACACGTCAACTGATAGGTGAGGCACCACGTAACACCAACGAGTTGCGTCAAGTCATTCATAAAATACCGTACTGCAGTTTGGCCAATGTTGAGGAAATCGATGGCCAATGGAAATTAGTGGAATCGGAATGTTTACCGGTAACACATTCTAAAAATCCACGCTTCGAATGGAACGCTTTAACAGCCACATAGTGCAAGTGTTTCGAAGATTTTTTAATAAATTTACCCTGTTAGACTAGTACAGCTGTAGTATCCAAAATCGTAGGTTTAGTATTAATTAATGAATCTTATGTGCTCAAAATAGACACACACATATATTTACTGCATACACACAAGCCTGCTTAATATTTATAAATAGATTCATTTTGAGCAATTAGCCAGCCGCTCCTCACTCTACCCCGGTGTGGTCGTGATTGGAAACGGTCTTATTGAATAATAAACAGTCACTTACATATTAATACATACATATTCTCTATCAGTTGTATTACATTTGCCAAGTATTTTCAATTTCATTTGACTTTAGTTGTAATTTTCTGCATTGTCTTCCTTAAACATTAATTTTGTTGTCGTTTACATTTTATGTTCTACATATGTATGTTATATGTATGTACACAAATTTTTTTTATAAATAAATATTATCGGATAAAAAACCGAAACATATGCGTTTTGTTTCTTTTTTATGCAAAAAAGTAACGAAAAATCAATGAAAATATTGGGTACGTTTGGTATGGATATCAAATCAAAAGGGCTTGTTGAGGAAAAGCTATTATTCTCTATTCAAAATGGCGCGCATTATCATTTCCATTCAAACCTCCTCGTCCACCTGGGTATCAAATTAAAGAGTTTGACGTAAACTATGCTATAAGGTGGCAATATGTGTTTCCAAATCCAATATGGCGAATTATCATTTTCCTCGAACCATCTTGATATGGGTATCAAATAAAAGGGCTACAGCAAAATAGTGCCATAAGCTAGGTTTTGTCATTTTTAGAAGATGAATTCCTCCTTCTTTACATTGTGGTTGATAGACATGTCAAATGGAATAGTTTTATGATTAACAAGTAAGAAAACTAAATTTGGCTTAAGTGAAATTTTAAACACCCTCCACATTTACAACGGTGGGCGTGGCAAATATATATAAATATATTATCCGTTTTAAATAGCGATCTGCGTAAAAAAACTCAAAGTGTTAAAAATTTGAGCTCAATATCTCAAAATTTACGCCCGTGTGAATGCCAACAGACCAACACTCGCACATATATGTCTAAATCGACTGTTCTTGACGCTGATCAAGAATATATATACTTTGCAGGGTCCCTGACGCCTTCTTCTGGGTGTTGTAAATGGTAGAACAAACTTAGTATACCCTTTTCATTAAGGTAGACGGTATAAAAGCGTCCCTAAATTTATTATGGCGGCCAGCAAATTTACTAATTTCTTCAAATTGTATTTGACATGGGTTTCAAATGAATGAAGGAACTTGACAAGCCGTATAACGCAAAGTAAGTATTATTTGAAATTAATTATGACGCGTGAACACAATTACATTAGTATCCTGCACCACTTTGTTCATATTATCAACTATTTCTAGCCAGATATTCAACTTTTGTTCATTTATCCATATATTAAAAAAAAAACAATTTTTAAACAAAAATTATTCTAATAAGCTATAATACAGGTGATATGATTAAATACTTACCAAAGTCTTGCGTTGGACTCTGTGTTATGGAGAAATGTAAGAATATTTCCCACGCTTTGCTATAATAATAGAACACTTGCTTTAGTTGTTTTTTTTATTTATGTTATTTTTCTTATTATTTTTAATTTCTTTTCTTATTTTTTTTTAATTATCCTAAATTGGATTTGTTCTGTTTGTTTTATACGGTAATTGTTCATGTTTATCCATACAGTATATCTTTGATTATTTGTGTGTGTGTGTATATGTATTTCTTAATTAATACATTTTTTTTGTATTTTTTCAAGTGTTTATATTTTCTTTTTACTTTTTTCCTTACTTTATATCTACTTTTTCCATTTAGTTCCTTTTTTTTACTAAAAGTTAATTAGATGATCTATGTAAGGTTGTGGCTGTGCTTAATATTCCAGGGAGAAATATTAAATGAAATAATTTAAAATTTTAATAACGGAAGAAGTCTAAAACAATGAAAACGAACTCTTTAATGTGAAGCTCATACGCTATAGAAAGGCGGAGAGAAGGGTTTAGAATTTTTTTTATATTTTTTTATTAATTGTGTGAGCAACATATGTAATTATGTATGGATATTAATGTGAGCGTTTTTAATTTTTTTTTTCACCTAAATTCATTAGTTTGAGAATCTTTTGTTATTTGTCGGGGTGTGTGTGTGCATGTGTGTGAGTTAATTTTTTCAAATTGTCATGTTTTATTTTTTATTTTAATGATAATGTTTTCTATTTTAATTTGCTATTAATTTTGATGCATGTTTTTGCTGTTGTTGTTGTTGTTGTTGTTGCTATATTTTTCTTTCTCTTCTTCTTGTTTGTTTGTCTATTTATTTTAAATGTTTTTTGTTCTCATTTCTGTGTTGTATATGTTATTGTTATCATTTTATGGATGTTTAGCTAGAGATAAGTAGAGCTTGTTGTTTTTATGGTTGTTGGTTTTTCATATTTTGCTTTATAATAGGTTTTAGTTGTTGTATTATTATTAAATATTTTTATTCATTCTTTATTCTACAAGAATTTATTAATTACTGTTATTATTATTTTTATTTATAATTTTTTTTCTTACAAAAATATGACATTTAAACAAAAAGTCATTTTATTACTGTTTAGATATTTTATGTAGAACTATAAATGGTGTGTATTTTTCTAATAAAAAAAACAACAACCCATGAGCGTGCCTTTATTAAGGTCTCACCCTAAAGCATGTTCAATTGAAAAGTTTAAAGAGAAGACTTATCATGCTAGGATTTTTCTTTTTTTCTTTGTGATACTTAATTAAGTGCTAATTACAATAATACTTTAGTAATCGTATGTGCATATTTTATAGGTATGTGTGCTTACGTTAACAACTCTTGAAGTGAACACACTTTTTGGGTAGTAAGTAGTAAGTAAAGGGATCACACCCCTGGGCTTCTCTTAATATTAGCAGACGCCACCATTAAAGCTCTACACTGAGCCCCTTTATCTACACAACAGCAATAGAATGACTTTTTCAGGTAAAGTGTGAAATATTAAAAAATAATACAAACAAAAAAATGATAAATTACTATTCTGCACACAAAAGTTAAAAGAGAGAAAAGACAGCGCCTCAAACATAAAACATGTCAGTCGGTCCTTTCTTCCCTAACTTAAAGATTTAAATAACGGGCACTTTACATATACATATAATACATAGTTTATGTAAAATGTGCAACTACAACGAATATCTAATTGTACAATATATACAAACGCATGTCGTTAACGTATTTAAAAAATCATGCTTGAGGAGTTTTTAAGCGTTTTTTTTCTAGTTTCTTTCCAGTAGTTTTTAGACCGTTTTGATTAAATAGTCAAGTATTTTCTCCGAGTGTATCTGAATTGAAAATTGTTAACCCTTTGCACAACATCAAAATATTTCATCAGTCACTCTCTGTTTTTAGACCATTTTGAAATGATTTGTTCACCAATTAAAATCTATAAATAACGTTAAGATTTAGTTAACAATTTTCACCTCATTTTTTTGCATTTTTATTTGATTCATATTTAGCCGATATTCATAAATGAAATTCTCAAAGATCTGTTTCGAATTTTTTGATTCTCTTCGTTTCAAGTTCAAGTCTTTAGAGTTGTTTTCTGTCTCTTTGGCGATTTCATTTTCATATATGTGTGAAATTAAGGTACTTTAGTAATCATTTTCCTCTTTTTTATATATATATATTTCCAGATTTCCATTTTTCTTTAAATGCTTTACAATAATTTTAATAGTATTTGTATTCAAATGTATTGTATTTGAAAATTAAAGAGAGACAAGAAAAAAGGTCATATTCGGCTGAGGCCAAATCGTGAATATCCACCATCTAGATGCCACAGTTTCCTAATCGGTATTCATGTCAATGCATTTTCATTCTTTATAAATAATTCGGAAGAAATTTTTTTTTTTTTATACTGTGGGCTTGACCGATTTTGCTCAATTTCAATACCAACCTGCTTATGGAAACTACCAACATCTCTGTTAATTTTGAAATCGCTATCTCAATTTTTTTAATCAGGAGAATGATTCCCACAGAGCACACAAGGACAGACGCCTAGACAGACTTTGTTAGACCACTTAGAATTGAATGCTGATTCAAAATAAATATACCTTGTAGGGTCTTCAAGGCCTCTTTCTGGATATTGCAAAGACTTTGACAAACACGTCCTTGATGGTGGGTATTAAAAAGTGAAAATATTAAAGTCGATTAGGGCCGATCATCAAACAGTTTACACTAGAGTTTGTTTAATTTTATCAATCAACGTTAATCAGAGAATGTGAGAGAGGTTCTAAAAATGGTCCAATCGCTTTTAAATTTGACACAGTTTATTATTACATCTGGTACCACTTGTGTTAGAAGCAGAATGATTTTTTAAATCAAAGGTTAGTTCAAAGTACACAAGATATGTTTTGAGATCTTTTCATAACCAAAAACCTTTCCTGTTAAAAATAAACCGAACAAGGCTATTCTGAGACTTGCTCTCCACAGAAAAATTTGTTACTTTTAAAAAATCTTTAACAGTTATTTAGCATAATATTTATGTAAACTTTAACGCCTCTTTCTAAAATTTACCTATTTTTTAATTACCATTGACCCATCCCATCTACAATGACTAGGTCATATCGAGAGCATAGATAAAGCGTTTGAAAGAAAACTGGAAGAACGTCGTGCGAGGAAAAAACGAAACTTGGGTGGAGAGATCAAGAGTTTGATGCTTATTGACACCTAGTCAGGGAGTGCTATAGTTTACGTTTAGTGAAAAAGAACCTAACTGATGTGGAGCTAGCACAACAGACTAAATGGTCCATCGCAGCTCTGATACATTGACCTTGACCGACTATAACATTTTCACTAAATTGTTTAACAGCAACATTAGTATTTCTGTATAATTAATTTTGAAAAATGAAAAAAAAAATTATTAAACGCACAATTAAAGAAAAACATTTTTAAACCTTTATGTCGGAGGAAATATCTGGCAATTCCTTTTTGTTTTAATTCATTCTTAATGAATAATTATAGTTTGATTTACGGAGTCATTTGAATTTAACGTACTTGTATAATACAGTGAGTGAATGAGTGAGTGAGTTAATTATTATACAAAATTTACACTTTTGTTTACATTTACAGAGAATATTAAATAATATAAATATTGCAATAATAATTGAAAGTTTTAAAAGGTATGATGAGAAGCACGTTAAATCAAACGCTCACTGTACCATATTCAGAAATCGGTATTATTGGGAGAATTTTCACTTTCGTTATCAGCCTCAGTTGTGGTGGATGGTGGTAAAGTCAGGGCCATTTGCGTACCTGCGGTACCGGCCATAGCCATTAATGGTTCTGTGTTGCGACGCTTCATTTTACTTTTACTCTTCTTAAGCATGGTGGCCTATGTGACGCAATGATGTCGTATTTTTTTAATTTTTTATATTAATTATTAATTATTAATCAATCATTCCAAGCCGGTGTAATACAATTGTTTTTCATTTACAATAATTTGTTTAGTTTCATAAAGTAAGTTTTGTTGAGTTTCAATGTAGTTTAATATTGTATTGGATCGGTCGATAGTTTAAAATCAGTAGTTGTTGTTTTTTGTTCGGATCATTTATTTATTTGCAAGTTTCAAAACACAAAGAGAAAAAATAAAACGTTATTATTGGTTTGATAATGTTTCATAATCTGTTTTTATTCAATCTTAAAAATGTTTAACTGTTTGTACATTTAGAATATATTATAATAGAACGGAGAAACAATTTATTGCAAATTAGAAAATAAATTTTCAAAAATAATAAATTTAAAAATAAATGTATTTTTTACATAAATAGGTATAATAAAATGATTTAAGAGGAGAGCTATATATATAGCGATAGCTATTTATTTTTGAAATGCTTTTTCTAAGCTCAACATATTTGAACACTAGCATGTCGGTCGCAGTTCGGCTCGCGAAATATTATTTCATTAAAATGTACGTCCGAAACATTAGACATTAATTTTTTTAGAGTTTACAATAATTTACGTATACCGCATCCACTTCTTTTATGTCCATTTACTGTACAAATGCTTTTTTGCCATATAATTACACCATGGTGCGCGAATATTTGGCCTGTAATGCTAGTTTTTGGTCTATATACAAAATCGTTCGTTGTAATGTCCGAAGTGAGCGGCTCTATACCTTTAATAGTCTTTTAGGAAATTTCGATATATTTCAAGCAAGACTTTCAGATATTTTTCTATTTCACAGGAACTTACAGTTCATTTTTAATACTCTGCCTCTGTGCAACTTTTTGTATTTTCTAAAAGGCAATCGTTCAATTATATCGATTGATCTTCTGAAAAAATCTTGGCTGTGCCAAATTTGAACCGGATCAGACCTTTTTTAAAACCCCTTTTCATATAACAATATTTAAAGAAGTGTTATTATATGACCATGCCTCACGTTTGCGAAAACAACTAGTCTATTTGTAGTATAATTTGTGGAACTAAGTGGTGTAGGGTCCGATGTGACTGACTACAATATTTTTACTTGTTTTATGTACCATGAAAGGGCTAGACGATTGGAATGTTTTAAGTTAAGTTGTAAAATTCTAATTCCAATATGACGGACGTTAAAAGGCAGCGGATTACCTAAAATTTAAGTGCAGAGACCAAATGTTTAACGACTTGTAAATACTTGGTGTATATAACTGAAGAGGACACGTGGAAATTCTAAACGCATTGCAGCGAACCAAACACCTAAATGGATTATAATCGACCAGAATGATGTTGGAAACAAGGGCCTGACGGTCAGACAGGTATAAGTTTTAATTTTCATCATTCTAAATATTAAAGTGGCGCTGATTTGAACTTTTTTGACATGAGTAACAAATATGAAGGTTTGACAAGTAGAATGCGATAGAGACATAACTACAAATAAAAGTTTGTTTGAACAAAAATTGTTCGTTTTTTGTTGTCATTTTTTCAAAATCTTACTTTTAGAAAAATTGAACAAATTGAATTATTTCTACTGCAAACAATTATTTTTGAGAGGAGAAAAGGGTATAAAACAGACATATAAAAATTAATCATAATTATAACAAAATTTATTTAAATCAAATTTAAATCTGTAAGAAAAAATATTTGAATATTTTTACTATTTTTCAAATAAACATAAAAATACATAAATAAATTTAATGCATGCTTGATTGTACTAACATATTATGCGATGAAGGATTGAGCATGTAGTGTTTTTGCTGTCAAGTGTTCTTAAAATTTATAAAATCAACAACAAAGTCGCTTAACTTAGGTCTAAGATAGATATAAACACGAGTTAGTGATATTTGCTGTTTACAAAATTGTTATAACATTATAGTAGGGTTATGTGATGTCTAAATTACTTATAAAAACAATAAATGATTATGTCTCAGCACCCATGTCCTCGCAGAATTTGAAACAAAATCAATTTTGTTTGTCAAGTGTATAGTTGTGGTAGTGTTGCACATACTGTTGTTGTTCTTGTTGTTGTTTTTGTAAGCACTTTTTTACATAAAACATGAAAAGAAAATATTGGAACCAGACAGACATGATCTCTATGTGTTTGCAGTCATAACCTCCTTATCACGTTCACTATTATCCGTTTGTCCAGTTGTTGGTGTGCTCGGGGCTTGTAACATTGTTGAAGACGAACTGGTGGCGGTGGTGATTGTGGTAATGGCGGCTGCAATTGTAGTAGATGTAGTTGTTACAATACTCATAGCCAGAGTCGGCATTATGTGGGGTTCGGTTAAACGTCTTTTACTTTTCGTTTTCTTGAGCATTGTGGCCTGCATTTAATAACACAAGCAGTGAAATCTTATCATCAACAAAATAATTTTTTTTTTTTTGGTTTTTATTATATAACCTACACCACTTGTAAGGGGGGGGAAGGCGTTTTTTTGTGTTTAAGCTATAGGTAGAAAGTAGGATTTGAGATAATTTTCTTTTAAAAATGATCATTTTTTCGAATTCTTCCCATTTAACGTTCTATTTAGAATAAAGTCTTTATTGAATGAAAATTCCTAGATCCTCATATTTTTGTACCCACCATCATAGGAATATAGAGGTATATATCATTTCGGTAACAAACGTTTGAATCGTTAAAAAAGAGACGACCTCACGAAGTATAGTATATATTTAGACACAGCTGTGAATACTGAGCCGATAGTTCTGTACACTGATTGGTAGTTTTCCCACCCATTGTTTGTATTGAAATTACGAAACATTGGTCAAGCGACACACCCATAATGCAATCAATCAATTTTGATCAGTTTGTGTAGGAGGAACTTGCTTGAAGAAATTTCTATTGTTAACTGATATGTAAAGGGTGATTCATTATGATGTTTGAGGTTTGATTTTCAATAGACTTTTTTTAATACAGATCACGCGTAACTCCTGTCAAACTGTAATGTAATTTTTATTTAGTATCGTTTGACAAATCATAAGCGAATTTATAAACATTAAGTGGTGTAGAGTATAACATTGTCGAAGTTGAACGACTTTAATAATTTTAAACGCTCCTGCCTTAAATAATAATTTATTGTATCCTCCACATAATATAAGGACGGCATAATAAGTTTGCTATTTGCAGAAACCTTACAAAGTATATATATTTTTGATGAGCAACAAAATCTAGAAATGCCCGTCCGTATGTCTGTCTGCTGTTGCAATGCTTGTTATGCTCGTTAATTTTGGGATAATAAGTTGAAATTGTGTACACACTAGTTTCCAGTTACCGCACGCAGAACGCTATTGAAAATAGGAAAAAACAACCTAGGGCCACGCCCACATGCGAGAAAAATATATTTATCTGCCACAAAAATTGAGATTTAAAGTTGAAATTTGGCCAAAAATAGACGCGGTTGATTAATAGACACGCCCATATTTTACAAAAACCTTCTTTTTTTTTTTTTGTGCAGACTTCGAAATCTAAGATGATACTTTTTACAGTGTTACAAAGCTTAATCAGGTACACGCTCACAGTTTGTATACGAATGTGAAGGGTATTAGAGGTTCGGCCGAAGCCAAATTTAATTTTTTACTTATTTTCCAGTTTAAAAAGATTATAATTTTAGTGTTTTTCTTTTTTATAATCAATCAAGTCAATATGTTGCAAGTACATAATTTGCTAATTTGCTGAATGGACTGTTAATCATAACATAACAAACACATATATTTGCAATAGAAACATTATAACAACATTAATTTATCATTCACTGTGTTTCAGTATTTGCGACTATTTTATTATGTACGCTGTTATTTTTATAATTTCTGGTAAATTTCGAATGTTTTCGTCTATCCGATTTTAGTGAAAATTCATAGTTCTGTGGCCGCTCCGACATATTAATCTCGTCCCGTTCTCATTATTAAATGAGCCGATTACAAATTTGTTGACAGTATATTTTATGTGGGTTTGACGAGTCGTACTCAAAGCTAATAATTCTAAATTGAATATGGCGAGCGTTACAAAATGGCGGACTGCCATGTACCAAATTTCAACTTCGTAGCTCAATTATTGTTTCATATAAATCCAATTTTGTCTATTGTAGGCCTGGCTCTTGACCAATTCAAATAGCGATCTTTGCTAAAACAAAATTTCAACTTAATTTTTCAAAATTCATACCGTGAGAGTGCCAACAATTGAGAGACACACGGACATATATGATTAAATCGATATATATATATACCTCCCCGCCATCTTATGTGGAGTGTATACAAATGAAAATTACAACGATTTTTGGGTGCTGTTAATAATGAGAACAATGCTAGTTAAATACCTCAAAAGTAAACTTTTTGTGCAGATTCTAAACACAATTATATAATAAATGAATAAATTAATTAATTAAATAACCAAAAAAAAAGGAAAAAACGAATTAAACAATTAAAACCACAAACAAGGCATAAGGCACAGACGCATGCAGTTGCTACAAAGAAAACCTAATTTGATTCATGTCCAAATCACTGACCTTGAGAGCTGATTTTAGTACAACTACATCACCGGGACTTTGCACCCAGGGTTCACCATCCACCTGTACTGGCATATCCGAAAATAAATGTATTTTTATATGACCTCCCTAAGTAACACAAAGCCACAGACATAGAGAGAGAGAGAGAGAGACAGAGAGTATAAAATTTACAATCTTTGAAGTGGATGATAAAACTTACTTGAGCAATACGTGTGGCTGTTCGTATACCTGACTGAATTTGTCCTAAATGAACCACGCCCGAAACACCGACAATTTCTAAAACACCATCATAATGATTCGGGGTACTAAAGTTATCATCTTTATCGGGACCCCAAGGATTGGCGCCACTACCCCAGCTGCAATGTTATCATGAAATACAACAACAAATTGTGATAAAGTCTTTTCATCACCAACCTTAAAATGTTCAGTATAATTATCCCCTCAACAGGTGGCAGTTCAACAACTTTACCATCAACTTCTAAACGCAACTCTTTATGCAACTCTTTAACCGTTTTTCGACCCACAATTTTTCTTAGACCCATCTTCACATAGTAGCCCTTGTTGTGTAATCGCGAATTGAACTTATTCGGATTTTCTTCGCGAGCATTATGAAAGTCTAAACACAAATCTGCATCCACACCAATACCAAAGTAATTGTTCATTACAAAGATCTGCGAGTTATCCTCGTTTTGAGCACCACCGCCTGAAACAGAAATCAATCAATGATATAGAAAATAAGAACCGATTAATATGCATTGGAAAGTTAACATGTAAAGTGTGCAAGAAAACACATACATACACATAATACATATGTACAAACAAATATTTTAATAATAATTATAATAATAATAAAGACTAGAGTGTAGTAAACGATTGAGAGTTGAGTAGAGGGGTGTAGCGCACCCTTGCATCACTGCATTGCATCCTTATCATCAGGACATCTCCTTACATTTGGGCAGATAAATAAAAATTAGAGTTCGTGAAGGAGCAGACAAGCCACTGTAATCCTATATATATATGTGTGCTGTGGATCTTTTAGAAGTGGGACGCGCACCCACCCATGGTGGAGTATGGTGTTCATATATAATAGTGAAGTAGAGCATGCATATGTGAATATATACACTGTAGCATTTTGCAATATTTTGATCTATCCAGGCCACGGTGGGTGGTGGGGGGTTGGAGTATGTACATTCACTTTAAAAACATTTTCTAAAAACTTTTTCACAAAGTGCCAAAGTAATATGTGGTAGTAGTATGTAGAGTAGTAGTTGAGCAAGCGTTGGAGGGGGACATAAACACACACATTTATTTATAAAAATTTCACAATTCTTGGAATTATTTCGATTTCATAACAATCACACATAGAAGGTGAAGGAGGAATCAATATCAATAAAAATCATATCTGGTAGGTTTTGAAGTTTTGAGAATTTCAAAAGACCTGATATGTCGCTCGTGGTAATGGCCGGTATTTGATGATGATGTTGATTTGTTTGTTGCGATAGATGTACTTTGTGAGCCTTCTTCTTCTTACCGGTAGTATTGGAAGGAGGTTTTATAGCCGGTTCTTCTGGCCTCTCTTCCGGATGAAAAACAACCGTCCAACGATCCAGCCGAATCTCTTCGGCATCAATGACATCGCGTAATAAATTTAAGGGGTCCTCACCGCCTGTATAACCCGAACCCCAACAAAGCACACGCGCCAAATCATTGCCTATTGAAAAAAGATTAAAATATTATTTTCGATTTAGAAATTATTTCTGAATAGAAAACTGGGTCTTTCTTGAACAAATTATACAGTGTAGATTACCTACCTGTACCCAAGGGAACTATAGCACAAGGTGGACTAGAGCATTCGGAATCCTGTCCAACATTATCCAGACATTGTAATACCCAACCAATGGTACCATCACCACCACACACCAATATTTTATAGTTGGCAATTTGCCGGAATACATACAAACTAAACGGTCACTTGATTATTATATCGTTATAGAATTATTTTTTACTATATTTACCCAGGCAATGGCCCGCCATTGTCCAAATCGAACACTTGAAATGGATTTAGTAATTTTCGAAAACTCGATATTAATTCTAAGCCTTGACAACCGCCTGATTTAACATTGACAAACACTAATAAAGGCCTTACATCTGATGGTACCATGCTCGGCTCTATATTGGGCAACAAGAGCACTAACAACTTTTTATCCTCAATTATAGTTTCGCGTAAATTGTAGAATGCTCGCACCTATCCAAATATATGCAGAAATGTTCATTAATATTAATGATTAGCTAAGCGGGCTAGCAAATCGGATTTACCGCTTTTTGTGCATCCTCAAAAGTCAACACCACGGAGCCGTATTCGTAATAGATGGGACCAATGCTTGTGAATTTGTTCTCATCGGTTACGTAACGATTCAGAATTTGCTCATAATTGCGTTGTGAAAGACCCGGCGGTAGATTACCGACAAACAGAGCAATATTAGGACCATGAGGATCTTGCTTGTGTTGCATATAGAAACGCATTAATTCCATTTGACGTATTGAATCCTTACCCAACTGTTTGGTAATTTCCCAGGGACGTTCGTTACGTGAAAGTATACGTTCGGTAACGCCACGATCTAACAACACCTCAGAGCACCTTAAACGCAATACATTATATAATAATACTAATAATAGGAATGATTTGCGAGGAACATTCTTCATTCTTTTACCTATAATCTTCAATATGATCATCTTGAAGACCAAATTTATTCAAAGCATCGCGTATCAAGTCCATAATAAGGGTAGTATTATCCACGGGTACATTGACATATGGGTCTTCAAGAGAACATTGCAATTTGCCAGGGTAGACGCGCACATGGCCCATGTCTCTGTCATGAAATCTAAGATATATCGCTGGTCTTTTGCCCTCTAAATGTATTAGAGCTTGTACAGGATTTGGATCCTGTAAGGGTGCATCTTCCGAACCAACCGGTGCATATAAATCCGTTAAGTAAAATGCCTAAAATTATGCAACTTATGTATTTTCCATTTCATTCGTTATAATTTTCCCAAAAAACCTACACTGGGGTCTCGCGTTATGTGAAATGCTCTTAATGCTGTTGTTAATAATTGCTCCAATGTGTAAGTTCGTGGCACGATAATGACACGGTACAGCTGACGTCGAAATGAACTGTTACCATCAAATACTTTTATGGCCTCTAACAAAAGCAAAAATATATAAAATTTATAAAAAATTGTTCATTTTACATGAGTAACAATAGTGTTAGTTCTACCTATATCTTTTTCCTCTCGTTCTTTTTCTTTTTTCTCTTTGTCTTTTTCCGATTTATCTGATTTATGAGCACCACTTGATGGTTCGGGCCGATAAGGCGAAGATGAGCCAACACTACTGCTCCCAACGGCAGCTACCATCGTTTCACCCTTACCGATTGATAATTCATCCTCTTTTACTCGTGGCGTATCACCGCTACTAAACTCTTCGGATATACTTCGTGCTATTTTGTCCGCAATTAACAAAGATTAAAAAACGGAATTCAAATTTATGCATTACTTTATAGATCTTAGTTTAATATATTTTTAACTACATAATTCAAAAATCAATCAAAGCCAACAAAGCTCATTCACCTAGAACTTCCTTTTATACTGGTTTATATAATTTATAAGAAAAATATAAAAGGGTCATGAGTCACTTTAACTTGTTTTACTCGTTTTTGAAAGTCGAGTATACAAAAACTTTATCTGATCCTGCTGAAAGGGCGCTTCAGATTCTTTAATTTTTACAATCTATTTAATACTTAATGAAAAGGCTTCATGAGGAGAAAGTAATAAATGAAATATCACCACGCTAAATCCAATATGGTGACCCCAGTAAAATGATCTCAAATGAAAAGGCCTGTCAATTAAAATGAGATGGAAAGTGCGGTCAATTTCATGCGTTTTTTTTTTCCAAAATCTCGTCACTGTCGGTTACTAATAATAATCCATGCACATGTAAAAAATCATATTTCATGCTTCGTAGTTTGAAGTTAGTATGCAGCGGAACTTAGCAATGTGGACCACAAAAAGAATCGATCGTTTGCAAAAATAAAAACATTTATGTATCTTTCCCACTGCCTCTTCCTCGATTAAAGAAATATATTGCAGCTAAATGAATGGTTACATGTTTGTTGGTAATGGAATGTTTCATGTATCGATCAAAAAATGGGGATTTGGTTTAATAAATAAAGAAAACGAACTTCAAAATTATTAGAAATGAAAACATATATGGAAAATCAAATTAAACGAAATCACCTCTGCGTCTATGATAGCGCGTTTTCCGCAAACCTACAGACAAGCCACGCATTTTATTTAGTAGCCGATTAAATAAGTCTTCATTTTCGCTTGAACGACAGCGAGTGCTATCCTTGTCACTAACATCACCACTTGTACCATCGCTATAATCTGGCCTTAAACTATGACATTGCGTGTCCGTATTGCTGCTGGGACTATCATTGTCATCATCTAATGCTTCATTATTCGTAGACCTTGTTGGTGGTCTCATATAAGTCAATATATCATAATTATCATCATATGATTGGTAAATGCCATCCTCATCTTGGATAGTAATTATTACATTTGGCAGCATTATAGCTAAAGGGCTTTCATTTTGAACATTCAACTGATTTTCGGACTTGGATTTCAACCATTTCAAGTGGCGCCTTTTAAAGGAGTGAGCATACTTTTTATAACGCGCCAGTAAACTTTGTTGTCTAGGCAGCTTAACGCCTGGTTCTTGAAATGATTTGCTGCGCTCTACTTTAGTTAGCTCAGGCTTAACTGAAGTGTAACAACACTCTCTAGAATTTCCTACAGATACTGAAGTATTATGTATTTTTATCCTTTTCGCGGCGGCAGTGGTGCTATCATGAGCAAGACGTTGTTCTTGCAATTTAAATGCATTCTTAAGACTACATGTCGAGGTATTACGATTACTACTAATTAAGTCTGAACTATTCTTTTCTTGGTGCCTATTTAAAATAGAATTAGTTCCACAAAAAGTCAACTTGGAACAGTTACTGTCGTCATCCATTATTCTCTTGCTACTGGAAGATTCGGCTACACTGTCATCACTGATCATGCCACTGGTACTAGCTAACTTATGTTGTTGTTGTTGCAATTTTATATAGGAACAATCCGATTCATCACTGGTATGAACTAAACTAACATCATAAATACCCAAATCATCCTCTTCCTCGGCATCAGCATCATTACAATCACTCTCAGAAAGTCTTCTCCTTTTTATTTTGCGGCCCCTATACTTGTATTGTGGCCGTATATCTATAAAGGAATCGTACTTTCCATAACAAACGCCTTTCTGCAGCATATTTGTATCATCCGTCAATACCTCATTTCGTGAAATAGATGAAAATACTGGTAAGCTAGTTGATGGTAATAGAGAAGATAAAAACATTTGCTTCATTCGCTTGCGACGTTGTCGATCAATCCGTAGCGTCTCTTTCAAACTCAGCCCTGCTGTGTGACTTTCTGTTGTTTTTGCTTCGGCCATTACATCCTTACTGAACGCGGCTGAATTGTACGAGTTTTATTTTTTATTTTTTTTATTTTGTTTTTATTTAATTAGTTGTAAAAAATAAATAAATTGAACAGAAGAAAATAAGTTTTGCGAAATAATTTTAGTGAAAATTAAGTAAAAAAAGCTTAACTTGGCTTAAACCAAAATTGAAATACCTTCCACACTTATATGTGGTTTATGGGGGTCGTGGCATGTATAGAATTGTTTACTCTTTAAACGACCATTAGTGTGGTGGACGTGAAAGCTTTAATTTAAAAGTCCACCGTCTAAGTCCACCTTCGCAAAAACATCAAAATTTCAAAATGTATTTATGTTTGTTTTATATTGTAGGCGTGGCTGTTAATTAAACTGCTTTTATTGCCTGTTTTAATTAAACTGAAAGCTAATTGCGAACCCACACGTATGGACGTACAGACATTCCTATAGCAACTTAGATAACTGATTAAGACAACATAAACTACCCACCAGTATAATGTGGAAGGTGTAAAAAAAGCTTAAAAATACTTGAATTTGAATCTCAACACAAGTTCTATATTAAGAAGTAAAAACACTAACAAATGTATGTACAATGAGTTGATAATGAATAATAATAAATAAAATGCATGTTTGGCAACGATGTATTCGGAAGGTGTGAAAAAATGAATATTTTTTATATTACAACAGATGATGAAAATGTGTCCAGCATTTGATTTTAGAAAAAGCTGTACAAGTGTATAATTAAAATAGATAAGTGGTATCCCAGTTTCGTTTCTACCAAAATACACCCACATTTATATGAAACTTTAAAAAGAAAAAATTGATTATTTAAAAAATAGCAGACTTTTATATAAACACATATACTAGAACAATTTTAGCATTATAAAAAAATGTTGCTGCACATATTAATAAAATGTCTAAAAATTTGTTTTCTTTACAATATTAAAGAGTAGTAAGTACATATATATATATAGTATATATAGCGGTGTATATTTACAAATGACACACTGCTTAGGTAGTTTTCCATGAATATTACTTACGACAAGAATAGTCACGCACTAGTCCCGATTTGGATTTAACTTGAACGCCAATGATTGCCTCAATGGGCACTTCAGTGCGGGGAATGGAAACGGCATGTGGAGGTAAATAAATTGGTTGTAAAATTCCAAAATTACATTCTGTTGGCAGGTACATGCGACATCCACCATGGGTGGTAAGTCCACACCACTCGCAACGGTAGCCTATATAAAAGAAAACCGAAGATTTTAAAGAAAAATAAGTAAGAAGGCAAAATAATGGTTAGAACGAATCTTAAATATCCTCCACCTTAATTAACGTTAAGCTTGTGGGCGTGGCAAGTACCTAATTACACATTTTTAGTAGTGTTTATTTTATTTTTACTAATAGATTGGATTATAGGTCAAATGAAGTTTTTATCGATTGCCGGCGTCTCTGTTATCCCACCCCGCCCACTCACTTTAGCTCATGGATAGGTGGAATAATTAAAACCCTATTCCAACCTTGTGCGTTAATTTTTCTGTCCAATAAATACATTTTCATAAATTGTGGGCGTGGATCTTGGCGAAATTTGGCGAATTTAAAACGCGATCGACCGTGAGATCACCTCCAACAGACAGACACACGGACATACATGTGCAGGTTGACTCAGTTTTTGATGCTGATCAAGAATATATATACTTTATAGGATCTCCAGGGCTTCTGTTTTGTGTGGTAAATATACCCACTAGGGTGGAGGATATAAAAATTATATTTTTAAGCGAATTTTCGCACCTGTAAGACATTCTGAAGACCAACAGGTTTTTTTGCAATAAATACATTTGGATGTTGGTGGTAGATTGCCTTCGCGCCAGTGATGCTATATTAAAATATTGTTAAGCACATACATTAAAATGATAATGGAATAAATTAAATTGATTATTTTTACTTACTTGGTGTTTAACATTCAATAATTCTTTGCCGGGCACATACGTTGCATTTTCAGTACAATCCGGCACAGCAAAATCTTGACATTCAATGTGGGCAAAATATTCACAAACTAAATAAATTATTAAAAGTGAATAATTACAAATCAATCCGTTACCCTCTATATGACTATATAAGATTTTACCTAAACAATGTACGGCTGGTGTTTCATCTAAACGTTTCCGACACACTGTACAAAACTTTTTCCGATGATGTGTCGGCTCAGACCAACAGTGAGCTATAGGATTCTACAATAACAACAAATTATTAATTTTATTATAGAGAAAATATTCCAATAACAGGAGTATCCATAAAAACCTTTATAATACAGGGTGCTATACCGGAACATGGAGTAACAACATTAGTCACGCATCTCTCGTGTATTATGAAATTACAAACTGAAAATATATAGATAAACATAATAGTGCTATTTTACAATAAGTCAAACGATAAAAGAAAATGTTTTGTAGGTTATTAAATGCGAAGGCAAATTATCCTTTAACACTTGGGTGCATTTGTTTAGCCTCCCAAATGACATAATTTAGCCCAAAAATTAAAATTAATTTTAGTATTAGTGAGAGAATGTGTTTACTATGAAAAATCCTAATAAGTAGAGAGGTTCTAAGAATAGTTGAATCTAGTCCAGCTTTACAACATATAAATTTTACGCTTGGTAAATAATATTTATATAGCGTACAAAAAAGAAAAAGGCGCGCCCAACGCGCGGCGTTCTCTTTTGCAACAGACCAAAGACATGCACCTGGTTGTAATCGCCCAGTAATGATGATAATAAAATAGTATTTACCGAGTTGAAAAAGGCAGCTATAATAATGATTTTCGATTTCTTAAGGTCACCCAATAAATATCATTTATAAATATTTTTCAAAATGATTCAAATTGCCATAGAGTTCCACTTCCCGATACTATCACCTTTCTTACGACTTTTAAAAACTAATAAAAATTCCTTATTTATCTACACAAAAGAGCTAAACCGACTTATTAATAAATGCTCAAAAATATATTTATGTGGAGTCTGCTATGCCCCATATTCTTGTAGTTTTAGCGGTTTAAACAAACTAAATATATATAATGTTATACCTGTGATGGTGGGGCGTATACTATAGCAAGTAAGAGGGCTTAAATTGGCAAAGGACAAATCTTAAATACCCTCCACATCTATATACAAATAGTGGGGGTGGCAGGTACATAATTACGCCCTCTAATAGTGTACGCAATACGTGTCAGTTTTTCATGCTGAATATGATTTTTTATAAATTGTGGGCGTGTCTGTTATCCGAACACGCTCATTTTTGGCATATCGATGGATGGGGTAATTGTAGATATCCAATTCAAATTTCAAGTCCATAGGTCAATTTTTGCGGCAGATATAAAGATTTTTATCGATTGTGGGCGTGTCTGTTATTGGATAACGCTCATTTTTGGCACAGCGATGAAAGGGATAATTATAAATATGTGTACGAAATTTCAACTTAATAACTCAATTTTTGTGGCAGATAAATCGATTTTTGTTGATTGTGGGCGTGGATTTTAACCGATTTTTTCCATTTTAAATGGCGATCTGCGTGCAGTAATTAAAGAAACGCAAAATTTATGACCGTGACAATGCCAACAACAGACAGACACACAGACATACGGACAATGTAATGACAAACTTAGTATACCCCCCATCGTTGGTGGATTTTGATTGTAAGGGAAATTCTAAAATTCTCACGCGATTTATTCAATAATATGCAGTATATACGCAACTACATACAATACTCATACATGCTCAATTGATATATATACACAAGTAGAAAATATTTCTCGCTATACTGTGTCTCAAGAAGCATACACAAAAAATCTAGGCCGCTGACCTGATGCTTGAGTTCTCTGACGTCATGAATGAACTCATTCATGGTGCTAAAGATGAGTAACGGTACAAGCATACAACAGCACGATATAAAAGAAGTATATTTTCAAATGATGTTTACGTGCACACAATATACAAATGCTGCTTATACTATAATATATATATAAAGGTTGATTTTTTTGATGCGATACTTTGACATACTTACGCTTATACGCGTTTATCTATAAATATATGCTGATTGCAACTTTAGTCAAGTGCCTTACCTCTTATCCTAAGTCAAGTTTAATTCTTCTTCTGGAATAACTAATTTGGTTAAGCTGTCAACCCTTACGCATCAACTTGGCGCACTAAACTAATAAACATAGTTACTAAATAGGGCGTAATAATAAAGCGGCACTCTCTCTAGATTTTATTATCCCTGAATACTTAATAATTAAGAAGCATTGACGTGTGCATAATTAAAAAGCGCAAAAAGAAGGCAATAATGCAGAAACAGCACAGTACCGCACAGCATTAGACACCTTAAGTGTCTGGTTGTTTATATATGTGCAACATTTATTAAGTTACGATTCAACGATTACACGTAAGTGCGTAAAATCTTTTCATACAAGAAAAGGAAATAAGTAAAGCAAGCAAAAAAGCTATATTCGGCTTTGGTCAAATTTAAGATGATAACCTTCAAAGTAATTTAAAAATGTGGGTGTAACGGTGTAACGTAATTAGGACTTTGGAAAAAGTTTTTTATAAAATGTGGGCGTGGCATATATATATAAATCCGCTCTCTTTTAACTATTTATAAACTACATGTAACATTTTATCTTATCCAATTCTACATCAAACAAGACTTTTTTTGGATAATTGTGGGTGTAGCATGTATACAATAAATTCGCTCGCTGTTAGCGACCGTTAACTTGACAATTGAATTCTGCACCACACAGAGTGTGTTTTGTACATTGTGGGCATGGCATGTTTATCAATGTTTTAATAACTATTTCAAATCTAATACTATGGACACTTGGATGTTTAGGACTACAACGATTTGGATTTTAATTAATTATAATTTTGAGACTACCCTCGTTTATCTACACTTTAAAACGCATCCGATGCATTTTTTTGGATATTCTAAACGGAAAAACAAAAGTAAAGTGAAAAAGTCATTTTTTGTTGCTACTCAATCTAATTCAACAAACACCTTTAAATGTTCCCGTTTTTATGCAAATTACTTTTGTATTGGGGGCAGGTGTGGGGTGTGTTTACTCACCAAGTGTTAAGCTAACAAGCGTGTTTGTTTACATTCAAGGATGAAATGTGCGTAAATTGTGAATGTATGTGTACACAAACATTTTGGTATCAAACAACAAAATATAACACATACGCACCGTGAACTACACAGTGTGATCATCGAATATTATAATAATGGAAAAACAAGTGAAAATGGTGTCGGTCGGTCAAGCCCAACTATTTAATACTCTACACCATTTAATCATACACATTATGCTACAATTTGCAACACAAGGCATTGCCATGCAAGTTACTTCTTGAAATAACGTTACATGGAAAAGAGTTATAAAAATAGTCCGATCAAGTCCAAATTTAGTACAGCCAATTATTAAGCTAATTAACTATTTGTAACTAAATTTTATCGAAAAATATTATGACTTAAGATTTTTTCCCATAGAAAGACTTTCCTTATAATAAGACCTTATATGGGGAGGGGTTCTAAAAATGATCCGATCCGGTCCATTTTCAATAGAGTTCCTCTATCAGTCAATACATGTTGTTGTACCAAATTTAATTGAAATATCTCTAAAAATGCCGTCCGAAGCTTGCTTACAAATTTACATGGACAGACAGACGGAGTGGATTAAACCGATTCAGATTTTATTCTGAAGCGGTTGATATAATTGAAGTTAGGTGAGGAGTTACAAACATCCCCGCAAACTTAACATACCCTTTTGCTACAAGAGGCACAAGGTATAACAAATAAAGCATTTGCGCGCTATTATTAGTATGTAGTTTATTTAAATAAGAAAAAAAGGCGCACGCTAAATCTAGCCTATCGACCTATCATCATTTATAGTGCCAACAAAATGCGTACAATTTTTCAAATTGTTGAAATGCATTGACCATATGTTCCATACAGATGTGTTTAATGTTTTGATCATTTGCTTAATATTTTACGATCTAATGTGTTATAAAAGCGGAAGCCAAATTGGCGGCAGGAAGTAAACGTTATTATGACATCACAACACGCTTTCATCATCGATTTAGTCTAAATAATAATGTACACGTTGGATGTGTACAGACATACACATCTACACATATACATAAGCCTTCAGTATCGCCCACAGAGTATAAACATATTTATATTTATAAAAATGTTGTTGCAAACGCTCCGTTCTAGCGTAATTTTATTTATATAAACATAGAAAAACAATATTGAGTGCACGCTTATTGTTGTTGTTCTTGTTGCTTTTGTGTTATTATTCTCTTTCAAGAATTTTTGGCGGCCAATTATGACGCATTTAGAACCCTTCATTAAAATCTTATACACAATAATTTAAAAGCATCCAACATCATGTTCACAATTTATATCTTTCATGGCGTTTTGAACTGAGGAGCGTTTCATTTCAGTCCAGTTCATCCATCAGTGAATAATACGAAATACAAAATACGAAATACACAATAACATAAAATGTATATATTGATGGGTATTTAAACACATTTATATTCTTTATATAGGCATTATTTATGAACTGTCTGCTACTGCTACTGCTACAGCTGCTGCTGTTATTGATGTTGATGGAAATATCAAAGAAAATCAGCAGCAAATGAAAATGTCATTGAAGCGTAATCGTTTTAAATCCTACTACCCATTTGGAACAATTAAAAAACAAAACAACAATTTGGAAAGATTTATAACGAAGAGAAAAATATATTTTTTTATTTTGAATTTGAGAATTTTTTTTAAATTTGGAATTTTGTTTTGGAAAAAAAAACTTGTAAAAAAAATTAAAAAAAGGAATAAGATATTATTTAAAACAAAAAAGAAAACTAAAGGCCAAATCTTAAATACCTTCCACATCTATAATAGTGGGTGTGGCATGTATGTAATTACGCGCTCTATCAGTGTATGTATTACGTATAAACGTGCAAGTCAAGCTTAATGTAGAGTATCGTTTTTTGTAATTTGTGAGCACGTCTGTTATATCGATAGATGGAATACCAAATTTCAAGTTCATAGGTGAGTTTTTGTGGCAGATATTTCGATTTTTGTTAATTATGGGCGGTCTGTTATCCGATCACACCCTTTTTTAGTACTTTCACGGACAGGGTAATTATAAATAATTATATTATATATTATACCAATTTCAACTTCATACCTAATTTTTTGTGCTAGATAAATAAGTTTTTATCGATTGGTTCTTAATTCAATTTTAGTAGCGATCTGCCTGTAGCATCAAAATCTCAAAATTTACGATCGTAAGGGAGAGACAGACATGTTTAGATCTCATTAGATTTTGAGGAGCAAGAATATATATACGTCATGGAAAGCTTACTTCTAGATGTTGCAAACGAAATAGCAAATTTAGTAAAGCCTCTTTCCTATGTAGAGGTTATCAAAAATTAAAATTCAAACTCACATTGGAATTATTGCAAAAATATCGTAGGGTATAAAGAGCTTTTTGGCTACTGCTTACTCACCGTACTCGTTTGAGTATATTTTTGAAGAATTGTCACATTTCTGTTTATACATTCATTCAACATTCAACATATTATTGTGTTGACTTTAATTTATACCGTTTATTAATTAATAAGTAATGCACCATAACAAGTTCATTAAAATGTTTTTTGTACTGTGACATACCTACCACCACTACATAGAATCAATATTAACACAACTTGAGTGATTTTTTTAAATGAAATTTTCATATTTTCTCTTATTAACAATCAGAACAGTGTACTGGATAAAGTATGGCTGGGGCTAATGAATGCTTTCCTTAAAGCCAAAAAAAGCTTAACATTTATGCAAGGATTTGACAATTAAACATATATCAGAATGTAATCTTTACTGTTCGTTCGCCGTGGCGTATGAGTGATTAAACATTTATTATTAATCATCAAATTGTATTCTTCTCATTCCTCCCTCTTGTTACAGTTACTTAAGTATTGTAAGTAAGGAGGTGGACATAAAATATTTATAATATTGTTTACCACTTACCTTCACATATATAACCCTGGCCAATTAAACCAAACCACAATAGATCCGAACAATGATGACAATACGTTGGCTTATGGAAGTTCTTTTTCACAAATGTATGCCCACCATCCGCCATTTTGGATGCAAAACGATCCAATCGTTGACTTTAAGTTGGACCGTCTACGATCGCGGAAGTAGAATTTTAGAGTTGCCACTTTTTTCTTTATATTTTCTGTTTTTTTCTAATTTAATTTCAGCCACGTTCAGAAGACGAATTAAAGGAAAATAAAATATTTAAAATTTTTTTTGGTTGTTGGCTTTTACCTTGTGTTATTGTAATCGGAATATATATATGTATTCTTTTGTTAATGTAGTCATATTAAAGATTATTATGTTCTGTAGCTTCTAGTGAAGAGGTTAACGGAATGGTTCCGTTTTGTAGCTTTTTAACTCACAACACTACACATTTTTAATATGATTTTTTTTACCAGAATTTTGTTACGATTTTTATGTTAGCCGTAGTGTCTTTTTTTTCCAAACAGAGGGCATATGTTGTATTATTTTGTTGTTACTGTTGACTTTACTAACTTAAGGTGGGTACCATAGAATTTCAACGGTGTGTTCTATTTCACTGCAGTAATCCATATAAATGTTTTTTATATTTGTTGTTGTAAATATTCCCCTATAAATCAAACTTATTGGTGTAGAAGAGTATAGAGATTCAAATACTTTGCTTATTAATCTTATAAGAAATCATGTGATTAACGAATAGGTAAAAAAAACTAAATTTATTTTAGACCAAATCTTAAATATATATGAAAAAATATGGGCGATTACATACACACACACATGTAAATCAACTTCCATGTTGTTTTTGGCCCAAAAAAGGTGCTTGTTAATAGTGGGCGTGTCTATTATTCAATCTCACCCCTTTTTAGCACTTCACAACATAGTCTGCAGCCCTGAATATCAACTTCAAAGCTTAATTTTTGCGGTTGATATAAAGGTTTTTGTTCGTTAGGGGTGTGGCTGTGAGGCGAAATTTAGATAATAACTTGAGCACATAAACTCGAAATATACATAAAAAATTTCAGCTCAATATCTCAAAACTTAGAGTAATGTTTAAGTGTTTCAACAACAATCGGACGCGCCGACGGACAGGTCACATAATTTGATGCAGAATGTATATTAGGCTAAGCCTTAGGCTCAGGGTAAGCGTAATATACATAAATTTATAAAAAAATTTGAAAATTTGACACAATAATGTGGTAGGTGGTGGTTATCGTGTAAGTGAAATACTTTATTGAAATAAATAAATAAAATACAAAAAAAATGTTCAAATTTTATTAATAATAGAAAGTAATTAACAACAGTTATCACAACATATCTCTCATTACAGGTAGACAAACAAACTTTACTCATGTTTTCCATTCCATTACATACCAAATTGTCAAAATACAACAACATGTGGTTGTGGTTGTAGTTGTAACATTGTAAAGAATATATAACAAAATTGGGATATTTCTGGGAAAACACAGAGAACAAATAATAAATGAAAGAAAATAAACAAAAGTACAGACAGAAAGAGAGAGAGAGAGAAAATGAATGAAAATTCAATATTGTTATAAGTTCTGTATGACTAGTAAGTAGTAGTAGTTGTTGTTGTTATTGTTCTTTTTTTATTTAAGTAAAACATTTCAAAGCCAATTGAAAATTAAACATTTAATAATACATAATATATTAAAGACCATCTCGATAAAAACCAAGTTTCGTTTCATTTATTATTTTAATAATTATTTATTATCGCGGTTGCGCATTTCTCAAATGCCCTCAGCGACATCTCTTCCATTAAAGTTGGGCACGCTCACTATTTTGACACATTAAGTACACACTCTTTCTTTTATATTAATTTTTATTTCATTTTTTTAATCATTCCATTTCATTGTATTGCATGGATTATGGATGAAGCACAGGTTGTATATTTTGTACAATTTTCTTTCATTTTAACTCATACAAGTGTTACTACTTTTTAATGTTTTTTAAACATTTCATGCCTCACATATTTTTTCATATTTTATTTGGATTAAGAATTTTTATTAAAGATTTCATGTTGCAGTGTTTATAGTGAAAATGGTTCATAGTTCTATTTTTTTTTTTAAGAAAACACTACACTACAAATAATTTGGAAGCAACTGCACGTTTCGGACTTAATATTTAACTTAACTTTCTCCCATAGAAAGACCAAAATGTTATCATTCGAAGATGAGATTTTGTTGTTCCCTCTGCAACACCCCAGTCTGTATAAAGTCTAAAGTCTATATATTCTTGATCAGCATCAAAATATGTATCGATTTAGAAATGTCCGTCTCTCCGTATTAACGTCTATTTGTTATTTGAAAGATTAATGAAATGCATGGCGTTTTACAAGCATAAATGCTCATTCGCCTCTGGTAAGGGGTATATTAAGTTTGTCTTAAACCCCCTTTTTATTAATCCGATCTACTCAGAGTCATTTTCTAAAACGATTTAATCATTTTTGTCTGTCTGGTGTCCACGTAAATTTGTGCATAAGTCACAGATTGCATTTTTTGATGAAATCTAGGGAATTTCTATGAAATTTAGAGAAAGGACATTTTTGACCGAAATGGTCCATTTTTACACCCACCGCCATATAAGAAGGAGAAAATTCACATTTCCTAATGTTTTTTGACAAAATTTGGTGAAGAATAGTTAATTGATTCCATACTTGACTGTGACAAATTTGGATTCGAACGGACCATTGTTAGAACCCTTTTCCATATAATCATTTTTTACGAAATGATGACAATGCCACGCCTTTACTGATTCAATTAAACTAATTATATTATAATATGTAGAACTGAGTGGTATTGAGAAAGGATGAACAGCGTTTTTTAGTAGTCGGGCATATTTCTGAAAAACAAAAGTTTGGCGGCCACTACCGACTCCCGTTCCAAAGTTGATTTTTATATATGGAAATAATACTACATATATTAACATAATTTAAATTTATTACAAGTGAAAATGAAAATTTTTAGCTAACTTATTGTAATTCGGTGCATAGGTCGACTTTCCAATCTTAAGGCTTTGCTCGAAATGAGTTTCTATAAAACATTAGGCGCAGTACAAATTCCTAGTGTAAGAGTTTTAATGATAGTTTTAAGAATTTAGACATTTGAACATGGGTTGACCCTTGGTGTAGGGTATTAATTGTTCGGGCTTGACTAACCAAAACATTTTCAATTGTTTCAAATTTTGTCTTTGGGTCTAAACGCGTCATGTATTAAATTTTTCATAAAAACTGCAGCGCATAGAATGAAAATGTTATTGGACAGACAGACGGACATAGTTAGATTGAAGCAAAACCTTTAGGGTATAAAAAATAATAAAATTAGGCTTCTCCTAATACTTTTCAATGTCACCAACATTCATGCAAACATAATATATATACTACCACAGATGATGTAGGGTACAAAAACTAGGTAATATTTACTTTCGCATTTCGAAAGTAAAGCAAATGTTTTCTTAATGTTTTTGAATGTGTGCGTGAGTCCACCTAGCATTTAGAGCATACTCTCCTCTCTCTTAATAGAGATGAAGATTTTCTTTTTTACAATAATTTTGCAACTCTGCCTGCATAGAAAATCATTATGGATAGAGAAATTTTTTTCCACAAATTTTCACTTCAAATTATATATAAATTCAGATGAATAGTTTTTGTTTATCAATGAAAATTTCAAATCAATACTTTCTTGATAAATACTTTAGCTTTTTTTTTTATTTTATTTATGATTTTCTTGATTTTGAAAAAAATTTAAATAGCCACTTGAAAGCAAAGCACACCTAAACGCATCCATTCACTGGCACGATATATTTTTTGTACACCAACGATAGGTTTTGTTATTCATATAAATTCGTTTAGAAAGGGAATAATTTTCACCTTTTATTGCATTTATTTGCATTATTTTTCGGAAGGAATTTCACAAAAAGAAAAAGGAACCACTAAAAATACAATATTATGTACGAGTATGTGTATGTATGGGAATACAAAAAAACCTTTCCTTAACACATCTGTACAGATATACTATATATATATTCCACACACACTCACACTTACACACATTTATTTTTGATGGAAATGTTCCTTTGTTGTTGTTATTATTATTGTTTTTCACCGTTTACATATTGAAAACTTTTTCACTCACAAAATTCAATTAGTTTCCTATGAAGCGCAGGTACTTTTCTTTTCATTTGATTAAATTTTTCTTTTAATTTTCTTAATCACTTCATCCATCAAATCTTGTATTTGTTAATATTTTAATGTAAACGTTTGCCTGCTTCCTTTTTTTGTCTGTCTTTTCATTATAAAGTGATGTGTGAAAAATTAAATTTATGTGTGTGTGTGCTCCGTCAAACGTATGCAGAGCAAGCACACCTATTGCAGTGTGCTCCGTTGAAGACGTTGGTGCGCTCTGATTATAAAGAAAATTTCTCACCACAGCGTAACTGTAATTTCCTTCTCCAATGCAATAATGCCCCCTCTGTCACAATAAAATTTTCCCAATACTTGATGCAGAGTAAAATGACATTACAAAAATATTACGTGTGTGTGTGTGTGTGTTTAAATTTGGCTTGCTCTCTCAATGCGCAATTGTGAGAAAACTCTTTCTTTCGTAAACACAAAAAGACTCGTGATGGAATTTATATATAAAAGATTTCAGAGATCCTCCAGTTACTCAAGTTACTCAAATTTTTCATTATCTTAAGTAATGTCCTTTCAGTATTTAATCTTGATCATTAATGAATTTATAAGTAGGTACAGTCCTGTCCGTGCGTCCGAATTACTGCATGTCTTTTCTTGAAACACTCACGGCTTTAAAAATTGGATTAAACTTATATTATCTTCGCCAATGCAGTTAGTTTCCTATTTGGAACAGATAAAAGTCGTTTAATAACCACGCTTACATTAAAACTGCCTAAAAATTGATTCGGAAATTTCATAAATATACTCGAATTGAGTGAGGTCGTTAAGCAAACACGTCTACGATTTACAAAAAACTTTTTTTGATACAGAAGTTAATCATGTAGATGAAAAGTATTACATACTCTAATATTCATTAAAAGAAAGCATAAATAAATACCTGATATGACCACAATTTGACAAAGCCTGTAAATGGAAATAACTCAAGTGGAATTGGAGATATCTCAAATGAGAATACATAAAAAAGTCTTCGTTTGAAAATGAAAAGAACTCATATGGAATTGAAAGTACTCAAAAAGTACCTCAGATGAAAATGGTTAAAACTCAAATATTTGGAAAAAACTCAAAATCTCAAAAGAGAAATAAATAGGTTTCAAATGGAATTGAAAAAATCCAAACAATTGAACACATTTCAAAAGAACTCAAATATAATTGAAAGAAGTCACAAAGTATCTTAAATGGAAAACAAGTGAAAAATGGCTAAAACTGAAATAGAAATGGATAACACTCCAATGGAATTGGAAATATCTCAAATGGGTATAAAAAAGATTTCAAATGGAATTTAAAGAGCTCATACATTTGAGCAGATCTCAAAAAAACTCAAATGGAATTGTAAATAACTCAAAAAATGAATTGGAAAGATCAAAAACTAAATGAAAAACAAACTTAAATAAAATGGAAAAAACTCAAATAAAAATGGAAAAATATTCTACGATTTTTATTTATACAACAGTATTATACATAACAAAACTCTAAAAGAAATAAAAATGTACTTTTATTGTATAGGATCAAACACAATCTTTAGGATTTTCCTTTGGAGCCTGTTCTCATTTCAAATTACAGGCAAAATAAGATGATTACAAAAAAATTTTTATGCCCTTATTATTAATAGCAATATGTTGAATCTACAAGTGGTAATTAATTTTGTTCTATCCTTGCATAGGTTTCGAGTTGTTTTGTATGACAATACCTTCAAATTATAGTAACCCGAACATTTTTATTGAAAAACTTATATAATAAAATATAATAAGAAACGGCACAAAGAACATGAATAGGTGTGTCTTTTAGATGGGAGATTCCAGGATGTGTGTGTGTATTAAATTTTATGTTATATCTGCGCGATAGAGTGTTTTTTGGGGGGTCCAATGTTCCCCCTTATTTTTTTTGCTGTTTGATGAAGAAAAATCAATATTTCCGCCAAAAACAAATTGTTATCCAAAAATGATGTACCAGTGGCACCTAATTGAGGATGTCCACCCTTCAAATCTGAAATTTCTTTTTCTTTTTTTTACCTCTTATGGGTTTTGCCCCAGGCAGCTTCAAAAAACAGCGCTTATACACGAAAACTGACTTTTAAGTGGCTGTAGCGCACAAACGTCATCAGATAGATAAATACTAAGACCACATCTGATATAAGAGCCTCAAAATTTGTTGAGAACGCTCTTTGTTGCCCGAATATTTTGGAAAAATGAAACATACTTACGTGCATTTATTCACAGAAAATATATTGATTGTTAATAAATGTTAATAACATGTAACATAGTTTTATTTATTTTATGCATGACTACAAAGTCACAGTTATATTTAAGGAATTAAAGAAAACTCGTCAATAAGTTATGAACCACCTTTACAATTTGTAGAGCAGTTGCCGTTGATGCAACTTGAGTAATACTATCATCAAGAAACACTTGTTGCAATATTGTTGACTTAATTTACATTTATAAGAATATATATATGTATGTATGTATGTATGTAGTTAAGTGTTTATGTATGATTGTTATATACACAAATGTCTTTTTGATCATAAAATTATTGATTATGCATAAATTTTGTTTGTTTTTTTTCTTTTTGAAAAGTACCATACAGTGAATGGACATCGTATGCGCAATGAAAATTTTGTGTTAAGAGAACAACCTATTAGCCAAGGCCATGATCATCAAAAAAGCCCTGAGGAGTTTCATCCTAAAATTATATATAAAAAGTAATTGATGTAAAATTCATTTATGTAAAAAAAAAATATAACTTAATTTTTTTTTTGGAATTTTAAACTGAAAATGGTGACCAATGGGGGAAAGGAAAAATGAAAAAAAATTTTTTTTTTTAATAAAAATTCATTAGGACCACGCGCACATTTTATAATCATCATTAGTAAGCATATGTTTCAGTTTAATGCCTTAAGATGGGGAGGGCATCCAAAATTTGGCCCATGTGTATTATAACAGTTAGGCATAAAAACAACAGAACATACAAGTTTTTCTACAACCAAAATTTTTCGATATTTAAATTTCAATCTATTTATTGCTTGATTTCTACGTTTATTTGTATGAAAAGCTTCATATGCTATAAATCTAATATTTCGGAATCATACTAAGTTTGGTATAAACTACTTGCGATATTGCATGTGTATACATACCCATACATACATATGTAAATGTGTTCTAAACTATTTCTATTTTTCAGTGAGTTACGCAGTCGTTTTAAGTTTGATTGAATCCACTCAAATTACATTTTTCATGTCAAAGGTTTACACATTTGCTACCGTTATATGCATATTTACTAATTACATGACAAGACAACAACAATTATACATACATACATCACTTAAGCATAAGATTTAACATTTAATTTAAGTACTCATTGAAGTCCTGCTGGAGTGGAGTGAGTGTGGACAAGATGATAATTACAAAGACAGGCAAGTGGTAGTAGTAGTAGTAGTAGTAGTGGTAGTACAACAACATTTAGTAACATACACATCGTGGTAGTGTATTAATGTGATTCGAGGTAATTTGTAGCGGTGAAGATGATGATGGTGGTGGTGGTAGTAAGCATTTATAATAATAATAACAACAAGAAAATACCAAATGGCTCGTGTTAGGTACATTTACAATGTGACTAAAAACGTTTTTATTATTATTGAAAAACAAATACACCTAATTCTCTTTTTGCACGAATTTGATTTAACACGAAACGAAAAAAATTCTGCTTTTACACGAACTGTTTTGTTTCAACACGATTTTCAATTATTTTTTTAGGTCTGGAATCAATCTATTCTTCCACTTAGCCAATATCTTTTTTACACGAATTTTTTGAGAACGTGTCTATCGTGTAAAAAGAGAACTAGTTGTATAAATACATATATATATATTAATGATTTGGAGTTAGACTATACTAATGGCTAACAAGAGTGTATACACACTAAAACCACAAGTGAGCAAATGAAAAAAAAAAACAAACACAAATAAAATAAAATAAAATAAAATAAAACTCATGCAAAAGTTATAAAAGCCTGAATATTAAACATTTATTACACAAAAAAAAATTGATGCAACAACATAACTATAGCAGAACAACAATGATTTTACAATTAAATTGTATGAAAAGCTAGACAATTACATAGGACGGCTATTGATATAAAATATATATATATTTACACAGTTGACTACACATACTCGTTATGAAAATATTTATAATCGTTATTTCTGTTTCAATTAAATATACGTTAACTGTTTATGTACATATTTCGGTTTTATTATAATGCATTTTAGGGCATGCAGTCAAAAATAAAATTTCTTGAATAATTAATTATTTTATAATGAACCAATTTTTAAAAGAAAATAAAATGTCCTCCATAGGGTGATTGATATATAAAACTGTACAAATTCGTATAAAGTCTTCATCCCCGAGTTTGTATAATTTTCTTTATATTCTTAGTAAAAATTACGTGTATTTATATACATGACATGTCGTGGACATACGGACATGGTAATAAATTGACTTGAATCTCTTTTATCCGAATCCTCCTTATGGATCGTGAAACTTAAATTTACACTCTAGTTAAAATTCTCCAACGCGTATAATATCAAAGGATGGAGGACACTTTAAAGTCAGGCCTAATCTGACTACAAGTTTCAAAATTTGTTATTGGTGTTTTAAATATCAATATATACACGATTGTATTTGAGGTTGTATTCCAAGGTTTTTGTTGAAAAAATATTATATAGAATAGAACACATTGAGATATTAAATAAAATTTCAACTAATATATATATAATAACCAGGCAAGTGGAACAGAAAAAAGGAAATATTTGGCAATATTACATAAAAGGCATTCGTTATTAATATTAAAACTGATAACAATTGAACGGCCATACCGGTGACTACATGCAGTATTACGAGAGATTTATAAATCATACATTTCTGGGGTACTGACCTCTTGTAGCAAATCCTGTGAAGCGATTGCCTTTAAAACATTCTTCTTGGACGTTTCTTGTATTTCCCCGCCAATCAGTAGCTCATCCAGTATAAAGTAGGCTTTTTCAAAATTAAATATTATATCCAACTCGCAAACCTTAAACAAAAAAATTTAAGAAAACAGTTGTTCAAGTGTGTCTTGTTAATGATTTGTTGTAATATTAGTTATACTTACGCTACCAAAGTATTTATCCAATAACTCCACATAACGATGAATAATTTCTAATGTTAATAATTCATTATCGTTTTGTTCAATAGCACAACAGAAATATAAGCTGGCATAACTATTGATGTATGCATAAGTAAAGGTTACATTCTTGGTATTAAGGGTACATACCGTTTGTAGACAATTTTACAGTCTTTCCACTCCAAAAATGAGCACATTTTCGGTTTGCGTGCCAATATTGTGGTAACCAATTCACGTGTAATCTTCTTTTTAACCTTGTCCGGATAAGCCATGTACCACTTTTGTAAACGTAATTTGCCCTGGCGGCTAAACAGCAGCATAAAAAGCATCTACAATGGGGTGCAATAGAAAGAAATTAAAGATTTTTTTGCCACACACACGCACTTATTACACTGGACATATCTTTTTATTAAGTCATTCGAATTTAATTCAAAATACTTCCTTAAATAAGGTTTTAGGTACCTACCATATTTTTAAGTGGATTTAAGTTAATTTAGACAAGAAATTTTCCACAATTTCTAAAACAATATTCTTTTCCAGCAAAAAATATAGTCTTCTTCTTCTTCTTAAACTACAGCTCAGCGAACTAATAACAGAATTAACTAATTCGTTGCGTCAAAACCCGTCCATCTAAAAACAGAGTAAACATCTTAAAAACACTGTGAACACGAAACTGTTATAATTATGAAGAGATGATGAGTCCAAAGTAATATATGCAAAGCACACATCGTTTTTTTATTTCCAAATTTCTTTTAAAACACAGCCGTTTTGTTGTTTTTTTGTTTCATGCATGCTTTTCATTTGTTTACACCTTTACAATTAGAAGTGATGTATTAATTTTGCAAACGTCAGTCTTTTTTTAATAACTACACGTTTCGGTAGATTTCGGATATTTTATATATAATTTTTATACAAACAGCCGTAAAAATTTTTGGGAATGGCTCTGAAGCTAATTGCTAATTTAAATGATCCTCCTATTGGTAACTATCCAAAATTATATTCATTATTGATTAAAAATAGATATTTTTTTATAAAATGATTTAGGTGGTTTGGCAGTAGCTCACTTAATTAATGATAACGTAACAGTTGAGATTGCATGGGACAATGAAACGTGCTTATTATACCCGAATGGAAGTCGCTTTACTTGCCACTCCAATAACGATTTGTTGCGAGCTTTGGCGAGATTTGCTTCCGTCTATTCCTTATATGGAGAAACACCTATTGAACGTACTCAAATTGATCATTGGCTAACGTTTTCCTTAACGTGTAAAGATGATGTTTGCAAGACTATGGATTTCCTAAATAAATCTATAGCACCAGTTACATATTTGGTCACCAATAAGTTGACAATTGCCGATCTAGCCCTATTCAGTGAAATGTATACGCACCATGACTTATTTTTCAACCAGGGCAGTCACCCACATGTTCAAAGATGGTATGAATTAATTAGTGCTCACGTATCGATACAGAAAGTTTTGCAAACGTTGCCGGATGAAGCTAAAGCTGCAGTATTAAAGAAAGGCAATGCCAAGCAGCAAAATGAAAGTGCAACGAAAACAGGTGAACGTAAACAGGAAGGTAAATTTGTGGATTTACCGGGAGCTGAAATGGGAAAGGTGGTGGTGCGATTTCCACCGGAAGCTTCAGGTTATTTACATATAGGTCACGCCAAAGCCGCTTTACTTAATCAATACTATGCTCAAGCCTTTAAAGGTACACTAATAATGCGCTTCGATGATACGAATCCGGCCAAAGAAACGGTGGAATTTGAAAATGTTATATTGGACGATTTAAAACTGCTGGAAATTAAACCGGATAAATTTACTCACACATCCAATTATTTCGATTTAATGTTAAAGTATTGTGAACAACTGATTCGGGAAGGCAAGGCTTATGTGGATGATACAGCGCCCGAACAAATGAAAGCCGAACGAGAACAAAGGCAAGAATCTCAAAATAGAGGAAATGGTGAGTGTGTTAGTGTTACAAGTGAGATATTTTTCTACAAAAAAAAAAATTGTTTTTAACAGATGTAAATAAAAATATGCTGATGTGGCAGGAAATGTTGAAAGGCAGCGAACTGGGGCAAAAATGTTGTGTTAGAGCTAAAATTGATATGAACTCGGCCAACGGGTGTATGCGCGATCCAACAATTTACAGATGTAAAAATGAGCCACATCCTCGAACTGGCACCACATACAAGTACGTAATGTATTGGATTGGCCGAAAGAAAAATTATAATTTTTTGTTTTAAATATTTTCAGAGTGTATCCCACATATGATTTTGCTTGTCCGATTGTGGATGCCATTGAAAATGTGACTCATACACTGCGCACGATGGAATACCATGATCGTGATGAACAATTTTACTGGTTTATAGATGCCTTGAATTTACGCAAACCCTACATATGGGAGTTCAGTCGTTTAAATATGACCAACACGGTCCTGTCGAAAAGAAAGCTGACTTGGTTTGTGGAATCTGATCTGGTTGATGGCTGGTAATATTATATTTTGTTTGTAAATGAAACTTTTTTCAAGTTTAATGTGTAATTAATTACAAAGGGACGATCCCCGTTTTCCAACAGTACGTGGCATTATACGGCGCGGTATGACGGTTGAAGGTTTAAAAGAATTCATTATTGCTCAAGGTTCCAGCAAATCTGTAGTGTTCATGAATTGGGATAAAATATGGGCATTTAATAAAAAGGTCATCGATCCAATAGCACCCCGATACACCGCCTTAGAATTTGACAACCGGGTGTTGGTGAAAGTAGGCAATGCGAAAAAGGAACAAATCGAAGTGTCTGTACATCCGAAAAATGAATCTTTGGGTAAAAAACAAATCACTTTAGGACCGCAACTGTACATTGATTATGCAGATGCCGAAGCTTTAAAGGAGGGCGAAAATGCCACCTTCATTAACTGGGGCAATCTTAAAATCGATAAAATACTACGCAACGAACCAGCTGGTAAAATTACTAGCGTGGAAGCTTCTTTGAATTTAGAAAATAAGGATTTTAAGAAAACTCTTAAGCTGACTTGGTTGGCGGTGGAAGATGACGAGGCTGCCTACCCGCCCACTTATTGTGTTTATTTCGATCATATCATCAGCAAATCAATTTTGAATAAAGATGAAGACTTCCGCCAGTATATTGGCCATAAAACCAGAGTACGCCACTTGTATTATTTTTTAAATATTTTAAGAAAGCAACGCTTTTTGTTTTGTTTTGTTTTGCTGTAGCAAGAATTTCGCATGTTGGGCGATCCGGAATTGAAAAAATGTAAAAAGGGCGACATTATACAATTGCAGAGGCGGGGATTCTTTAAGGTTGACAGTGCCTATGCGCCGCCCAGCCCTTACACGAATGCAGCCGCGCCTGTTATACTGTTTTCTATACCGGATGGTCACACCAAAGATATGCCCTCGTCAGGTTTAAAAATCAATGCAAACACAAATCAAGAGGCTGCTAACAAAGAAGTAAGTCGTGTCGTTTTACATCTAAAGGCTTGTGAGGTGTAAAAAGCCCCCTTACCAATGTTGCAAACGGAGCGGTTGCTTACCGGCTTTTAATTTAATTTAATTTATTTCTGTTGTTTTCTGTTGCAATAATTTTTATTTCTTAACAGAGCCCACCAGCTACTGCTGCACCAAGTGCTGAAGTATTGGCAAAGAGAATAAGTGATCAAGGAAATATTGTGCGAGAGCTGAAAGCTAAAAAAGAAGATAAAACGAAAATTGAGGTTGAAGTGAAAAAACTGCTAAGTTTGAAAAATGATTATAAAAAATGTACGGGCCACGACTGGAAACCCGAACAGGCGGCCCCTAGGAAACCGGATTCGACCGTTTCATCTCCCCTTGAAAGTTCTGTAATGGTAAAGCAAGAATCCAATCCAGACAAGCCTTCTTATGCTGCCGTGTCGTTGCTGTTGAAGAAGATCCAAGAACAGGGTGACAAGATACGCCAGCACAAAGTTGCGAAAGCTGATAAAAGCGTTATTGACTGTGAGGTAAAAGTACTGCTGGCTTTGAAGGAGGATTTTAAAAGTTTAACGGGTCAAGATTGGAAACCCAACATAGCGATCAGCTCCATTGCTACCACCAAAATGGCTACAATTGATTTGACAGATTCCGATGACTGCGAAGAAGCTGACATTTTACAAAAAATAAAACTCCAAGGTGACAAGATACGAAAATTGAAAGCGGAAAATGTGCCCAAATCAACCATAGACGGGGAGGTACAACAACTCTTAACGCTCAAAGCTGCTTACAAAACCTTGACTGGCCTGGATTGGAAACCCGATGCTATAAAAGCTGCATCCACTACAGCTTCAGCTGATAAAAAAGAAGAAGAAGCAAAGCCTCTATTATCGGAGAAGGAATTACTGACAAAGGAAATCACTCAACAGGGTGATAAAGTACGAACCGTTAAAGCCAATAAAGCAGCTAAGGAGGAAGTTGATGCAGAAGTAGGGAAATTGTTGGCTTTAAAGGCGAAATATAAGGAAATAACTGGAGTGGAATTTCCGGCAAGCAACCGCTCAGGTGGCAGTAGTTCGAAAAAGTCAACGGAAAAAAAGGATTCTCAAAAGGCTGCGAAAAAAACAGATACAGCTACGGACGGAAAGTGTGAATCTGCTGCTGGAAGTGTGAAAAAGCAAACCCGTTTAGGTTTGGAGGCCACCAAAGAGGACAATCTGCCGGAATGGTACTCACAGGTGATTACCAAAGGTGAACTCATCGAGTATTATGATGTGTCCGGCTGTTATATTTTGCGACCTTGGTCGTTTGCAATCTGGAAGTTTATAAGGAATTGGTTTGATGGTGAAATCACAAAGAGGGGCGTCAAGGAGTGTTACTTTCCAATATTTGTGTCGAGAGGCGTTCTGGAAAAGGAAAAAGAACATGTAGCGGATTTTTTCCCCGAGGTAGCTTGGGTCACAAAGTCTGGCGATTCCAATTTAGCGGAACCGATTGCTATACGCCCCACCTCTGAGACTGTTATGTATCCCGCCTACGCCAAATGGATACAGTCCTACCGAGATTTACCCATTCGTCTCAATCAATGGAATAATGTGGTGCGTTGGGAGTTTAAGCATCCTCAACCGTTTCTTCGAACGCGCGAGTTCCTCTGGCAGGAAGGGCACACGGCATTTGCCAATAAAGCCGAAGCTGAAGTGGAAGTGATGGATATTCTCGATTTGTATGGCCAGGTGTACACCAATCTGTTGGCCATTCCCGTGGTAAAGGGACGTAAAACCGAAAAGGAGAAGTTCGCTGGCGGAGAATACACGACTACGGTGGAAGCTTTTATATCGGCCTCAGGGCGGGCAATTCAAGGTGCCACCAGCCATCATTTGGGTCAAAACTTTTCCAAAATGTTTGAAATCGTTTATGAGGATCCGGAGACGCAGCAAAAGCAGTACGTTTATCAAAACTCTTGGGGCATGACCACTCGCACCATTGGTGTAATGATTATGATACATGCTGACAATCAGGGTCTTGTACTGCCGCCTCATGTCGCTTGCATACAAGCAATCATCGTGCCATGTGGTATTACCGTGAATACAAAGGATACCGAACGGGTGGAATTGATAAATACTTGCAAACAATTGGAAGGGCTGTTGAATACCAAAGGCATACGCTGTGAGGGTGATTATCGAGAAAACTATTCTCCCGGGTGGAAATTCAATCACTGGGAACTGAAGGGGGTTCCCATACGCATTGAGCTGGGACCGAAGGACATGAAGGCCAAACAAATTGTTGCTGTACGCAGAGATACGGGAGAGAAACTCATTTTGGCTATAGAAGATGTCGACCTTAAACTCTGGCAATTGTTAGAGACCATACATGATCGAATGTTGGCCAAAGCCAAAAGCGATCTGGCCAATCACACTAAACTCACAAAGAACTGGACGGACTTTTGTAATTTCCTTGATCAAAAGAATATACTGTTGGCGCCTTTTTGTGGTGAGATATGTTGCGAGGAAAAAATTAAGGCAGACAGTGCACGGTACGTATTTTTTAAAAGCATTTTTAAATTTTATGTTTTTTTTTTTCGAGTGCAATAATCAAATCCTAACTTAATTGTAGAGATGAAGATGTCGAGCCAGGAGCACCGGCTATGGGTGCCAAATCTCTGTGCATACCTTTTGAACAGCCTGCTGAAGTTACGATCACAGATAAGTGCATCCATCCGGGTTGCACAAACAAACCCAAATATTATACTCTTTTCGGAAGAAGCTATTAATTACTATGACACTATTTATTATCATGTAAACAATGAAAAAAATTGCTCACATAAAAACTGAGTTTTTGAATTCAGAATTTTGCTTGTTTTTGGTTAACTAATTAAACTATTATGATCAGGGTATCCGAGCTTTGATTTTAGCTGTATTTGTTTGCAAGCATACATAGCTTAGCAGCAGACTTTATACTTTTTACACATAAGTAATTAACCTTTTTTTATTTTTAGTAACATAAAGAAATGTTTCAATTCTGAAAATTAAATTATACAGCTATTCGAGAAGTTTTGGAGCAAATGTTTGTTTTGATATATAATTTTACGGTTTTTTAAAATTCCATTTCGTTTCGATTTGTTAACAACAAGGTCGTAGAAGTGCGTTTGAAGCATTATATACATAGTTTTGGCTTCCCGGTTTAGATTTTAAAGTTATCCATGCTTAATAAACAATCAATATAATTAAAGAGCCGATGTTTCCTATTTGAACTAATAAATAAATATTTAAAGAACCAGCACACTTTTAATTGGAGATGGCACAAAAAGGAGATAAAATTGTTCCCGCAGAGGAGAGTGATTTACTGCTTATCAAACCTTTGTAAGTTAAGCAAAAGTACCGCAAAGCATTGCTCTTACACATGTTTATAATATTAGGGGAGCTGGTCAGGAAGTGGGTAGATCTTGTATTATGCTGGAATTTAAAGGGAAAAAAATTATGGTGAATAAAAGCTTTTGAAAGAGTGAAAAGGTGGTGAAAAATGTGCATTTTTTACAGTTAGACTGTGGTATACATCCCGGCTTATCGGGAATGGACGCCCTGCCTTATGTCGACTTAATTGAAGCAGATGAAGTGGATTTATTGTTTATATCACAGTAAGTATAATCGTGTAGGTTTGATTAATTCATTGTAACCTTTGCCGATTTCCATGAAGTTTTCATTTGGACCATTGCGGAGCTTTGCCGTGGTTTTTGATGAAAACCAGCTTTCGGGGACGTTGCTTTATGACGCACGCTACTAAGGCCATTTATCGATGGATGTTATCGGATTACATAAAAATTAGTAACATATCAACCGAACAAATGTTATACACGGAAGCCGACCTAGAAGCGTCCATGGAAAAGATAGAAACGATCAACTTTCATGAAGAACGTGATGTGATGGGAGTGAGATTTTGCGCTTACAATGCGGGGCATGTGTTGGGGGCGGCTATGTTCATGATAGAAATCGCTGGCGTTAAGATTTTATATACGGGCGACTTTTCGCGCCAAGAAGATCGTCACTTAATGGCTGCCGAAATACCCACCATGAAACCGGACGTTCTCATCACCGAGTCGACGTATGGCACTCACATACATGAAAAGCGTGAAGATCGCGAAAGTCGTTTCACTTCATTAGTGCAGAAAATAGTGACCCAAGGAGGACGCTGCCTAATTCCGGTGTTTGCTCTGGGTAGAGCTCAGGAGCTGTTACTAATTTTAGATGAATTTTGGTCTCAAAATCCTGACTTGCATGATATCCCCATTTATTATGCGTCCTCTTTGGCCAAGAAATGTATGGCCGTTTACCAAACATACATCAATGCCATGAATGACAAAATTAGGCGACAAATCGCGGTTAACAATCCGTTTGTGTTTCGACACATATCCAATCTTAAGGGCATAGATCACTTTGATGATATAGGGCCGTGTGTGGTGATGGCATCGCCCGGAATGATGCAAAGCGGACTATCGCGAGAACTATTTGAGAATTGGTGCACGGACCCCAAGAACGGTGTCATTATTGCGGGCTATTGCGTGGAAGGCACTCTGGCCAAAACAATACTCTCCGAACCAGAAGAGATTACAACCCTGTCTGGACAAAAATTACCCTTAAATATGTCTGTGGACTACATATCATTTTCCGCCCACACCGACTATCAACAGACCAGTGAATTCATAAGGCTTCTAAAGCCTCAGCATGTGGTATAAAGCCTTTAACATCTTGCTTGGTTTACATTGGCATTAACTGTGACTCCATTTCAGGTCCTGGTGCATGGCGAACAAAATGAAATGTCCCGACTGAAGATGGCACTGCAGCGTGAATACGAAGCTGATCCCAGTGCTGATATAAAATTCTATAATCCCCGCAATACCCATGCGGTGGAGTTGTATTTTCGCGGTGAGAAAACAGCCAAAGTCATGGGATCTTTGGCTGCTACAAAACCCGAGGTGGGAAACAAATTATCGGGTGTCTTAGTGAAAAGAGATTTTAAATATCACCTTTTGGCGGCATCTGATTTATCAAGTAAGCCCCCGCCATAGTTTTCTAAGAAATTTTTTAATTCCAAAAATTTTTCCACAACTTCACATCTAGAATATACCGATATGAGTATGTCGGTGGTGACACAACGACAATCGATACCGTGGAGCAGCCCACTGGTCACATTGAAATTGCTTTTGGATCGTATAGGAGGTGCCGGTACTGTTGTGGTGTTGGAGGAGGATAAAAAATTGAGAGCATTCTCGTGTATAGATCTCATTGTTGAGGGTAAAATAATTATTATGGAATGGCAAGCTACTCCAGTTAATGATATGTACGCTGACACGGTACTGGCGTGCATAATGCAAACGGAATTAGGCGGCACCAACATAAAAGGCACCACCGCCCAGTCCAAGTCCGACCGCACACATTTCAAAGAATGCCTTCTGGAAACGCTACAAGACACGTTTGGCGAGAGTGCTGTACCAAAAATGTTCAAAGGTGATATTCTGCCAGTAACTGTTGCCGGCAAGAGGGTGGAAGTGAATTTGGAGACATTGGTAACTATTCAGGGGTAAAGACTTTATTTCAATTTTAATCAATTTTGTTTTGTTTCAGGAGGTGACCACACAGGATGATGAGAATTTACGTCATATCGTTCATACAGCAGTTCAAAAATTATACCAAGCCTTGGTGCCATCGCTACAGAACTAATTTCTAAAAATCTTTCATTCATTCATTTATTCGTTATATTAAAGTAAAGTCGTCAGTAATGGTATTTTTTATAAACTCCGTTATCTTTACACCGAATTCTATTTTTGCAGGAATTGTTTTGTTTTAACACGATTTTTAATTTTCTTTTAGGTATGGAACTTATTTATCGTGTAAAAAGAGAATTAGGTGTATTCGCAAATACTTATTTTTATTGAGCTGAATTTCCAGCAATTTTTAGCGTTGAGTACTTTTAGCAATTTGCTCTTTGAGCACTAGGATGCTGGCTCGTTGCTCTGGCGGCAATTGAGATATTTGTTCATCGGTTAATTGCAGAACCTGCATAATGAGTGCAGCCTTTTCCTGGTCTGAAGCATCATTTGGTAGCCCGCAATTGCTGGCCAGACGATTGTGCAACTGCTGTTGAGCAGTTTGTTGTGATTGTGTTGGTGGTAGGCCAACAGGTGCCGGCACACCAGATGGTCCACCAACAACCGATCCCCTTAAACGGGGATCCATTTGCCTTTGGCGTGGATCTGAGGGGAAAGATGGTGGTGGACCGCCAACTTGTTGTGATGGCATTTGACGTTGGCCACGTGGGTCCATCAGAGGCGGGGGTACGGGATTTGGCAAAGCGCGCATATCCTGGTCCATATTACGCACTAGTCTAGGATCCATGGAGCCCTGTGGTGCTAAATTGATTCCTGACATGCCCCTTAAGTCAACGTCATTACCTTGCAGTGCATTATAATTTGGCCCAGGCACCGGCAACGGCATTGGCGAATTACTTAGCATAGACGATTGCTGCTGTTGCATGGATGACTGCTGTTGCTGCTGTTGTTGTTGTTGTTGCTGCTGCTGCATTGTACTAGATACGGATACACTTGATAAGGGATTTCCACCAAGAACCGGCGGCATTTGATTGGCTTTAAATAGCATTCCCTAATAAAAAATGTAATAAAAGTTTCATCCCAAGTTATCTTAGTAAGGGAGTATAGTTTTATACATATAACCTACCAGAGCAGAGGGGGGATCCACAATCCTCATAACCACCATGGCCTGCAATAGCGCATAGGCCAACTGAGGATTTAGCATCAGCATTTGACGAGCTTCCGATGGATTATTTTGTATACAAAGTTTCATTTGTTTCATTAATTCGTACATTTGCTCTGGTGGCAATGAAGCCACAGTTTTCGTTATTATTTCTGGTGCCTGATCGGAATCGCAATGCTCACCATATGGATTTTCCACTTGTGGACCTTGTAACAATTGCTGCATTTCCATTCGAGATTTTTCTGTACAAGCATTATCCACCCGTAAAGTGCGACCTCCGATTTCGTAACCGTTTAAATTACGCATAGCACTTAAAGCGGTTTCTTGATCTTTGTATTCACAAAATCCAAAACCCTTTGGTTTACCGCTTTCACGATCAAACACTAATCTAATAGAACAGATTTTAACATTTTAGGAATTTTCTTTTAAGTAGATACTTTAAAATTACTTTAATGATACCACGGGTCCCACTTCACTGAAAATTTCCTTCAACTTTTCTTCAGTAGCTTCATAGGGAATATTGCCCACTACGTAAAGTAATGTAATTACAATATTGTGTTTGACTGATATAAGAAATATATAACTTACCAAAGACTGATCTCATGGACTTGTCCATAATACTTTGTTCAGAACTCTTTTCAGCCATTTTTGATTTAGATTTTTAAACCTTTTAAAAATGAATTTTTTTAGCAAAATTTACTGCAGACAGAATTGAAAAATTTTACTATTCTTTGCTTACACTAGAGATGCGCAGTTTACGATATACTCGATCATGATACTCAAAAGAGAATTAATGGCTAAAAAAGAGAGTGCGAATATACATCGTAAACTGCTCAATATTATATGAAGTTTTAATTTCGAGCCAAATATTGTTTTCACCCATTTAGTAAGAAATTTATTACTTAGATTTTCATTAATCTATAACTAAATAATAAATTTTAAGAATATTACACACTTAGTGAACATTTAAAAACATTGAAGGTAAACGAATAATTAAATTCCACTACGTACTGATTCGTTTTCTATCATCCCGCAATGGCTCCCGAAAGCTTTAGGTTTTATAGCCGATTACATATATATATGCTACAAAAGAGTTGTACATTCCACAACCAGACGATAGATACGTTTTCGTAATTACTCCTTCCATTTTACAAAGTGAAATTTTCATGACGGGAATTTATCATTAAAATGTTGCTGAAAATTTGTGTAAAGTGTTGAAAAATCATTGCAAACAAGTGAAATATAGTTTTCACATAAATTTAACATGGATTTCATGATATAAGCGTATTTTTAGGGCTAGTGAAAAAATCTTTTTGGCCTCGTATTGTCTCGCATATAAGGTGGATATCTTGTTGATGTCGTTGTTGTTGTTGTCATTATTATTGTATATAGAAAATGTATATATATATATATATATATAGATATAGAGACGGTAGGTTTGCCTGAGCAACACAAAATGATACGAAGGAGCGAGCAAAGTGAAATACATGTTAACACAAAATAATGTAAAGCGAAATCCATAAAAAATTATACATTTCTGTGTCATTGAACAAGCGTAATAATTGTCTGTGATGGTACTCTCTGTCTAGGTAATAATGAGAATCGTTGCAGTTTTAAGAAAGGTCCGTAAATGCAATCTATTAACACGACTGGGGCTAAACAGATCATTTGGTTTGGCTGCCACTGATTTTTTTTTTTTATAGAAGCTGGAAAGCAAGTTCGGTGTAGAGAACATTTGGCAGTGCCAATTTCCTAAATCCGCATATTACATGATTGTGTGCACTTGATGTGCACACATATGATGATAAAATAAAAATGTCGGTAAATTCTTTACTCGTAATGGCGAACTGAACTGAGCACAGAAACAAGGACAAAAACAACAACAAAAACAGAAAATAAGGGCAAACATGCAAAAATTTTTACATGAAGACATATGTGAGAGCGGTTGTAGACCTTGATTAACTTAAGCAATCGTGGATTAATGAATGATAATCGAGTTTAAGGAATGTTGAATGCGGTGTGCCCCGATTATAATATTGCTGAAAATGCATGTACGCGGTGCACTTCATTGTCTAGTGACGTATACTTCCTACATTTAATTGATCTTCAATCAATCCCATTTCTGTACAGACAAGACCAGACTTGATAATTTATTTAACATTGTAATGGAAGGAGAGATGCAGAGAAAAATTTTAACTGCATAAGTACTAAATTATTTCTATATATATGTATATATACATATAAGTAACTGTATTTTATAAACTTCCATTTTTATAAATTTAAAGTTTAAGGGAAAAAAGTGGAAAAATCTATATAAAATATCCTTTTTTTTCTTTTTCTGGTACTGTTTTTTTTTTATCTCAGAATGACAAATAATTGGGATGAAAATGGCCTCCACCAATAATGTAAAGTTTATTTTATGATATAAAAACAAGGCTATAAACTATTTAATCTATAATCTAACTAATCTAAGACACATTGGATTTGTGTGGAGAAACGACATTTCAGTTAATTCATTACAACGGGGCGTGGCATTTAGCAATTGCTTAAAATGGTGAAAAATTTGCAGTGTCCCGTGTGCACTCTGTTTCTACATGCTGGCATAAATTTGTGTGATCATCTGGAAACACATCCGAAGGAGCAGGTGATTAGTGCTTTGGTCCAGTTGACAATATTGGGCAATGAACAGCGTCCTCCAACGTTAATTGAGCCACCTGCAGAGGAGTGTAAAGAAAACGTTCTAGAGAAAGGAATTGTTGACAGTAATGCCACAACGAGACAGTCTGCGACGCCCATTAAAGATCATGATTTGAGTAGTAATTCCAGCCATTCGGTTAGTATAGGTTCGCTCTCAAACCAAAGTTCCATCAATACACAAACGTCTCTGAATAATGCCATAAGTTTTGGTGGTGAGAGCAATGCAACGGATGGCTGTTCGAATTTCTCAGCCAACTCTCAGAGAGTGGGTGCACTGAAGTCTGTCGTCAATGCGAACGCAAATGTTGAAAAGGTTGCCGGTTCAACTGCTAATTCAACAGCAGCAACAACAGCAACAACAACAATACAAAATTATCAAACGAAAACATCGACTGCTCTGCCACATGTACCTACAGATTTCACCATATTTAGCAGTCAACGGTATCAGCACACTGTTCAGCCACCATCGATAAGCGTAAGCAATTCCTCAACACAATTGCTATCGCTGCTACATCAAAATCAATGTCAGGAGTATTTACGAAGCAATATGTCGGCAGCGACTTTGCCGAGCCAGCAGTCCAATGCTTTGATGGCGGATGCGATGACGGGGCAAATAGCATTTCAGCACATGCACCATAAACAGCAGGCGCAAGTGCAAAATGAGTTGGCCATACTGACGCCACCATTACCACTACAATTAGCGTTGCCCCCACCAATGCATCCCAGCACTCATCGTCAGGGGCAATTGTATCCCAGCCACCATGCACATCTGCAACAGAATTTACTACAACAGCAGCAAAATATATTCTCTGCTGAATTGCCACCGCCTCCGCCTTTACAGGTAACTTCACTTTTATCCACTTTGAGTTTAATTTCAATTTTATATTCACACTAGTTGTTTACGTATCAGCCTGCGATTGCGCCACAACACCAGAAACCTCCACCGGCATACGGCACCGCAATCAGTCAAATCAGATCTCAAAGTAAACACCAAAAACATCATGCTCCAACGTTGTCGCATTTAAATCAAGCACACCAATCGTCTTCGTTAATCTCGGCAACTGCTTTGAAACAGCAACTGCCACTGCATCCGAATTCAAGCTCACCACACACTTTCCAGCAACGTTCTACCTTTCCGTTACACCAGAGTCTGCTACACACTCCCATCAATTCAATAATGCACCAACAACAAAGTCCATCGTATAAGAAATCCTTGGCTTCGGCCAGTACGGAGTTGAAAAATGTTTCAACACCTCCGCCCCCACCCCCACCGGCACCACAACCCTCTGCAGCTTTACATAATCGGGAGTTGCTACAGCCACAAAGTAAAAACTGTACTGATGTGCAAGCACGAACACCAAACACAACGAATGCGGTTGGTCATGAAACACATTTTAAAAATAGACGAAATTTATCGAATGTCTCGGTGAAAACGTTAAACACTCAATTGTCGAATAGTAGCATTCATGGGTCGGGCAGTTCTACACCTGTGCGCCACACCAATTCACCCTATCCTGTGCTATTGGCCGCTGTTACATCAACACCGACCTCGGCGTCCGCATCATCCACCACTTCCGTTTTGCGTTTTGCCGAATCGCCTGTTGCTCACTATTTGGAACGGGAAAATGGTGATTTCATTGTACAAGAAACGCCCAAGCACATAATGGAATATGTGGAAAAGGAAGATGGAGAATTTTCGGTTATTGAACGCATCTATCAGTCACCACCAAGTGTCCTGCACATACACGATGACAATGACGATGACGAAGAAGATGATAGTGTTCCTCAAAACAGCACCAACAGCAGCAGCAAAGGTGACTCCATTATGCCATTGAATGGGACTAAAGTTAGCAGCGATTTATCGACAGAGGGTCATAACTTTTCCGACATTGAAGATGATTTTATGAGCATCTCGGGTGAAAGCGATCAAGAAGAGTTTTTGACAAATAGTCAGCAGCCACAAGCACAGTCACAGGCACAGATACAGCAGCAACAAAAAAACAAAAACGAAAATTTACAAATTGTGGCAAAGCAAGCGGAACCAACAATGACAGCAGTCGATGAAGCGCAGAGTCATTTATTAATGCCCTCAACGTCGAAATTCACTCCCGGAACGAGTGCAACATCTAGTACGACTGCAACAATCCGTAAGAAATCTTCGAAAAACACCATCACAGTGTTGAGTGACGTACAACTGAACTTGAGTGAATACTTGGATTTGGTTGGCAACATAATAGCGTCCAGTAAACGAAAAACACCAACAACCACAGCCCCAGCACCCATACCGTTAGTGAAAATAGAAAAAGAAGAACCGCCAGACGATTATGAGACGCGTTTGCAACAACTGAACGAAGAGGTGGAGCCAAGCTCAGAAACTAAAACAGCACCATCTCCGCCACCAACACCAACACCATCTCAAGCCAATAAATATGAGACTGATGATAATGTAACGGTTACAGCTAAAATGCGTAGCAATGTTGGAAAATCGGACGAGATGGAAAAGAAGCCGGATGTCAGTGACATATGTTTTCATAGCGAAAAGGCTGGCACCTCACATTCCACCAACTATACTGGTCATGCTACTAGCGTTATACGTATGGCCGCCAGTACTGCTAATCCTAACAAAAAAATACACCAACACCAGCATCATCACTTTAATTATATCGATGCAACCAAAACGTCTACGGGTGGGGTAAGACACGACGGTGAATGGAAGCATAACGCGAATAGTAATTCAGGTGAAGCGGAAGATTTGTCTAAACCTCCAACTAAATCAAAGCAATATGGCAATAATGCTGCAGCCTGCAATAATGCTCCAGATTATACGGGGACGCATTACTCCGCCACACCGATAGCACGTAAGGGTCCAAAGAAATTGACTATTAAGCCCAAATCCTTAAACAAGACTGAAACAACAGTAATGTCAAATACGAAGGGTTGTAATGCGGTGTTGTATGGTGATGATCAAAAGCCCTCAACTTCGGCCAAAGCCAAGGAAGAGTACAATAAACTAAAGCAACGAACGCCCCAACCAAACCAACCAAGCGGTGATGATGTTGGGGAGAAATGCTATAATAATCAGTCAGTTCAAAAGTTCAGTTCAGCCGAGTCCCGTAGCAGGCCCGATAAGGTGATGCTGTGGAATGAGGCAGAGGACGCTAAGGATTTCAATTACATAACACTTGTGAACGGCAATCAATCACATGAAGCGGAAGATAAGTGTGAGTTTGCGGAAGCCTCCAGTGTTTGCCATAAGGATTCTCAAGACATTTCTAAAAAATTATCAGAGAGTGATCGTGCCGTTCACGGTGATATGCAACGAAATTGTGAAAAAAGCCCCCAAAGTAAAGTGAAACTTACAATATCCGCCGAACGTGGCGATAAGTTGCAAGAAAGTAGACGCCCCTCCACCTTGACTGAGAATATAATGAAGATCAAAAGTGAACCTTTGAGTCTGGTAAACTATGACAATTTGTCAGGCGTTCATGAGAATGTGATGGCACAACAATTGCAAGGTCCAGCCGCAGACGTGGTGATGCTGTGTAAAGAAGAGAAACCGTGTCTTACTGAGGCGTGTGTGACTGCCCAGATAATTACGCACATGAAAACGGAAAGCAACATAAATGAGGATGCACGAGTGCTGTACAATTTTGCCAATTCCCGTAAAGTTTCTCTAACCGAGGTGGCCGCAAATAATTTCACCGTCTCTGCCCCCAGCACCAAGAAAGAACAATTGATTAGTAAAGCGAATAACAACACTCCTACCTCTAGCTCCAGTTGTAATGCAGAATCCAGTGTGGCATCGTCTCACATCGATTTGGATGTGTACTCGTCACATTCGGCCAGCGAAGCAACATTTGCACAGAGTTTCGAACATAGTGATGATGGTGGTCTTCAACAAAGTGCCACGCCCAATTTTATCGATTATCCTTTCAGTTTCCTATACAACAGCAATCACATCACATCACCCCAACATGTTGATATAAAATGTTCCCAAACATTTTATCACAATACCAACAATAACATCTCAGCGGCGGCAAACAATGTAAACATTGATGGTGTTTCCATAAAAAAATCAACATCCAGTACAAATGTGCTGGCATCGTCTGAATGGTTTCATAATGCAGATCCGAACAGTGCAACGACATCAACTTCAAACACAGCCCTACCCACCCCAACCGGCAATGTTGCTGTCGATTTCAATTCATCCTTGTCCGTGGATTGTAACGCCAGCCTGGATGGCAGTGATGTTAGTAAATATTTAGATTTGGATGCATGCAAACGAGAGCAGAAATTCGACATGTCCAGCTATATGGAAAATCAACCAGTGCCCATGGATCTGCCGCCCTCATCACCCAATTCTTGTTCGTTTACTGGTGGCAATGCTGATAATAGTTTGGTTGGTGCTTGTTCAACGGCTGCCACTCTGAATATACGTACCGATGAAAAAATGCCCGCCAAAGGGGAAATCTCCGAACAAGAGAGCAATTGCGATATTGATAATTCCTGGAGTCAACCGGTAAGTTTGAACACAATGTTGCCAATGGCCAGACATTATGTTCTGTTCGTTTTAGATGTACGGCGACATATCTGCACGCTTCTTTAAGACATCTTTCCCAGGAATGTTTACTCACGACAGTGGCTGGCATCATGATGATTGCTTTACAGCACAAGATTTAAGTGCTTCGACTACAACACAAGCAGCGGCAGCAGCCAATGGCAGTAATCGAGCAAGAAGGTAAAACATTTGTTTATTAGTTTAATTTCGCGGATGATTCCTCTCACGGACAGCGTTCAAAAATAAAAGAGAACGGCTGCCGTAGATAGGCACCCATTCCGTATTAAAATTTTAAGATCTTGGACCATTCCTTGACCAATATTATGTCAAATATCCTTCCTTAATAACAAAATTTAACAAAACTGCCAATTTCGTGAACATTTTTATATATCAATAACTTTTGTCCCGTATTTCCTCAAATTGTTATGTGTGGGTACGTTTCTTTTTACTTTTATGCTCTTCGAAATCCCTTAGTTTCGATTTGCGACTCCCTATGGATACAACGACAACAACAAGTGAACATTTTAATATTGGTAGCCAGCAAGTGTTTCCATTAAACAGTCAAGATGTGCTGCCGTCTACATCGATGAAAACGAAAAAAAGGCGTAAACGTGGTTCTCAAGATGAGAAAATGACGGTGTTAGTGCCACAGGTCATAAATCAGCAACAACGTGATAGAGGATTAGATGTGAGTGATTTAGGGCAAGTGCCAGCAGCGGTGGCAATATCTGGTTATTTGCCAGACACCACCAATCTGGCTGGTATACCATGTCCAACATTTGTACAAAGTTCATCTCCGCCAGAGCACAAGACACGCGAAAAAACATATGAGTGCGCTCGTTGTTTCGCCAAATATACAAAGCTAAAGGATCGTAACGCTCACATGATTGACGTGCACAAGTATGTGCGCCAAAATCGGAAATTAGTTTGTCCACAATCGCTCATCACGTCAACGGTTACCAGTAATGAAGTGAATGCTGCTGAAATGGCGTCCAGCACTAGTGTCTGTCCTATGATTGTGGGACAACATTTACACGATAATCAGCTGGAAGATTCAAAACATGGCATAATTAAAATGGAAACGGAACCATTAGAACATGTGGAAGCAACTTTGGACTTTGTAGCTAAAGTTCCGAAAGAACTGGACGAGGACGATAAAAGGACCCTGCTTATACCGATGGCCAATGCTCCAGATGCCACAGTTATGCAACAGCCAGATCAAAAGGATATCAAATTAAATGGTTTGAATCGTCTCGGTTTCAATGCTCCCACGCCCAAGTTGACCACTCTATACCGCATGCTGGTCACCTACAACATGAATAATTTAAAAATGAAACAAGAAGTGACAGATATGGATGAAAAGTTAATGGAATCGTTAATATTCTATTGTCATTTATGCCGGCAGAGCTTCTCATCGGTAAAATTGTACGATATACATTTAACGGAGCATCCAGCGGAATGTTTTTCATGTGGTAAGAAATTTCAAAGATGGAAAAATCTGTCGTTGCATCTCAAGCGTCATATGGGCTGGAAGGAGTTTGGTTGTAATGTGTGCGAGAAAAAGTTTGTTGTACGAAGCGCCCTAGTCGAACATATGCGAATGCATTCCGGTCATTCACCTCTAAAATGCAAAATATGCGGTAAGTATTAAATAAATGGCATCAGTGTTCGATCAGTTGTTGCATACTCGTGGTACACGAGATTCCAAAAATCCCGTTTTTTCAATTCTGTTTGTTTGTAATTTGCCCATTATTGCAATTAATGTTTAAATTTTTCAAGGCAAACATTTCAAACGCTATTCGAATTTAACGCAACATCGCAAACGTCACAGCAAACAAGTGATTAGGAAGAAGGAGTACGTGTGCTATTGCGGCGAAGTTTTGCCGTCGAAGGCTCGCTTTTTGTGGCATAAGGAAACGCACGACTCGAAACCCAAGTGCTGTCCACATTGCTGTGATCGTTTCATTCACATCAATTCGCTGAAGCGACACATCCGTTTGGCACATTCCGACAAATTCGACTATGTCGAGCCAATGGAGTGTCCCATTTGTAAGCAGGTGTTCGCAAAGGCCTCCATGAAATCTCATATGGCCACCCATTCAACGGACAGCCAGTACGATTGTACGATTTGCAATAAATCATTCTCCACCAAATGGAATTTGAAAATACATTCATGGGTGCATGCCAACCGCACATCGAAGCCGTTCAAGTGCGATCACTGTCCCAAAGCGTTTGTACGCGAAATTGATTTTAAAAATCACATCAACTCTCACAAACAAATCAGACCGTACACGTGCGAAGTGTGCGGCTGCAAGTTTATACGTAAATATAATTATATGCGGCATCGGCGGGAGCATCATGGTGACAAGAAGTTTACGTGTGATTTGTGCAAGAAATCGTTCCACCGTCACTACTACCTCATTGAGCACAGGCGCATACATACGGGCGAAAGGCCGTTCCAGTGCACGATTTGCGGTAAGAGCTCCACCACTAAAACTAATCACAACAAACATATGAAAATACATCATTCGCGCGATCCCTTCACCGTAGAAGTGTGAATGAAATCGTAAATGAAAAGTGCTGCTACTCCAGCATAATAATAAAGCTAAACTTAAAGCAAAAAAAAATAATAATGAAAATAATGAAAATAATGAAAATAACGAATACATAACCAATCTTGTTCATTTTATAAAATGTTCTCTTAGTGTAGCAAACTTTTTTTAAAAACACGTAAAAAAAAATTATAAAAATCTTTTTTTCCTCTCACGTCATAAATCGGTGTCTCTCCCTTCTCTATCTCTCTCTATGTGCATGCTGTTTCCATAGGTGTGTTTTTGTATGAGTGGGCGTGTGTATGTGTGTGTGGGATGTATATGTGTATGCGTAAACAAAAACTAAAATAAAATTTAAAAAAACCTTATTTTTATTATAATTGTTTAAAATAAACTTCGTAAGAAAAACAATAAACAAAGTACCCAACTAACGCTAATTTTTTTTTTAAATTAAATTATTAAAAAAAAATTAACTGGGCATGGTCAAACTAAAGTAATTTTGCAAAAAAAAAATTCAAAATCGAAATTTAATATGAAAAATTCTAAATTTAAAAAAAAATTTCAAATTTTAAAATAGATATATACATAAATATATTTTTAAATTTCTTATACCCTCCACCTTAGGGAATAGGGTATATTCATGTTGAACATCCATTTACAACACATCGAAGGAAGCCTCGGAGACCCCACAAACCATATACATATATTCTTAATCAGCATGAAGAGAGAAATCGTTTGAGACATGTCCGTCTGTTGTTGGCACTTTCACGGTCGTAATCTTTGAGATATCAAATTGAAACTTTGCATACGTATTCTTAGTTCACTTTTGCTGTTCCGTATTGAAAGTGGGCAAAATTGGTTAAGAGACGCGCCCACAATTAACAAATATCTCAACATACCTCGAAAAAATTGTATCTTTAAAAAATTATATATCGCACAATACTATGTCTATCAAGTTGAAATTTGGTATATATATAAGTGATACCGTTGTCAACACTCTGCGAAAAATGGGCGTGATTGAATAACGCAAGCGCCTATAATTAAAAAAAACCATTATTTCTTGTTTAAAAATGACCTGAAAAATAATAACATATAGGCAAAAATTTAATGCAATAGGAACTTATTTTTTAGAGAGTTATAAAAGGTGGAGGGTGTATAAGCTTCGGTCTTAACCGAACTTTTCTATCTTGTTTTATATACATATATATATATATTTAAATTTTTATTGTGGTTATAAGCTTTACATTACATTTATGCAGATGTTTTTGTAACTTTTTTTATTTTAACGATCATTTTAAAAGCACTTTATAAATCGGTTTAACCGTCCGTCTGGTGTTTATGTAAATTTGTATACAATTTCGATGAAGCTTGGTACAAGCACAAGTTTCGGCCTCCATTGAATATGGACCTAACATTTTTAGAGCCTCCTGCCATTTTACCGTTTTTAAAAAACTTGAATCAAATACGATTTTTATTTTTTATTTTTAAAAAGATTTGTACATTATACCCAGAGGTATACAGCAGCGGCTCTCAAACTTTTTAAATTGCGCAGCATAACAATTTACATGGAACCTCAGTGGTTCAGTCATGACCAGTATGTTTTAATATTGTTTTAAGTGGAAAGTTTTTTAAAACTAAATTTAGCTGATAATTTAATTATAAGATTCGCGGAATTCCTTGAGTTGGCTCACAGAGCACACTTTGCTAAACACTGATTCAGAGTATTTAAATTTAATGATATTTTCACTTTTTATTTTGATACATTTTTTTTTATTTAACATTTTTTTAGTATAAATTTAGAATTTTTCATATTAAAAATACGGTTCAGTACTGAGCATATGCTTAGAAGTAAACGTGTGCTTATATAAATTAAACGAAAGGCTAGATAATTTTTGGAAATTTTTATTAAACAATTTGTAAATATAAATTCTTCTTTAGTTAAGGCAACAAAAACAAAAAAAAAAAAAAAAAAGCAAAAAACAACTAAAATCCCATTGATTTACTCCTTAGATGATAATAATTATACACAACAAAAACAATATTATTGATTGGTGCGCAATGTTTCAATCTTCTGCAATAAAAACAAAACAACAACAGCAACAATATTTTTATATGCTTTAATAATCCTTGTAACTTATGCAAATTTGTAGAAAATAAGTGAAAATACTTTTAGTTTTATTTTGCTATTAAGTTAACTTTATATAGATAGATAGTATGCGTCAATGTATGTACATGTGTGTATGAGAAAATGTACCACATTTTATATATAAATTGTAACTTTTTTGCTATTAAATCATATGCAATACCGTGCAATAAAATTTTACACAGAAAATGCATATTTAAAAAAGAAAAAAGAAAGAGTTATTTTCAACACTATCCACTACAACAAATTTGTATATGGTCAAGTTTTGAATCAATGTGTGTGTGTGTGTGTGTGTGTAAGCAAAGATTTAGTAAATTGATTATTAGTAAAATTATTTTTGTGAAAATCATTGACCATCATTTTTATATATTTTTGATAAGTAAAAATGATTATAAATCGGTTACGGCCGATCAATTAATATCCTACACCCTTCAACATTGCTCAATTCCTCAGAATAGTCACGTTTGATAAACATGTGTTTCGTTTTTATAAGAAGTCTTCTTTGACACGTTCGGGTGCCAAATTTCATTGAAATTTTATACTAATGCAAAATAAATGAAAAGGTGGTGTAGGGTATGATTTTATTCTATAATTTTTGTGACTTGAATGCTTGATTTAATCTTTTGTTCTTCTCCTTGATTTGATATATTATTATATCGTACATGCATACAAAATAATGAGTAGACATTAATATATAAATTTAGTTTATTTAAGAGGTACAATTTAACAATAACTGTAGCACATACACATTAATATAACACAATTACATACATATATATTATATATTATATATTAAATTCTGTGAAATGTGTGTGTTATGCGTAAACGACGACAGTAATAGGAAATAAACAAAAAACAAAATATATAACAAAAACAAAAGATAACTCAATATCATTAACTATACATATACGATAAAATTAAATGGATTGAAATACAATTTAACGAACTTTCAAATAATTATACAAATTTAAATAAAAATAAAAATTACAATCAATTCATTATTGAGTAATAAGACATGTGCACGTGTGTTTTTTATTGATTGTGATCGTTCAATTTAATTATGAGGTAAACATTCTCCCATTCGTTGGTTGGTGTTGAAATTGGCCAAAGGAGGACACCACACGACCGTCAAAAAAACTAAATATCTTAAATACTGTCCACATCAATGTACAAAAGGTGGGCGTGGCAGGTAAGACGCTCTCTAATAGTATCAGCTTGCAAGTTGCCTTTTACGCTGAATACCTTTTTTTTGTAAATTGTAGGCATGTCTCTTATTTGACCATGTGCATCAAATTTCAATCTCTATCTTCATTTGTATTAAACTTCATTAATTTGTAGCTAAATTTCTGTGTCATCACATTAGGATCTTAATGTGTGTAGGATCGTAAAATGTTGAAACAAAATTCCACTACCTTAATCCTTTTCTAACCGTCCATACCTTGAGTGGATGATTATTTATAAAAAAAAAATTGCAACCGCGAGAGACTGGCATTCATATTCGAATTCTACGTCATGTATAGTTTATTGTAAACTAGGGACGTGTCCTTTATTCGATCATGCCCATATTTTGCACTAATTATACATATGTACCAAATGTCATTTACATAGATCCATTTTCGTTTTTGATAGATAGATTTTTGTCGATTATATAGGTGGTGGTGGCACTTGGTCGATTTCGCGAAATTTAAATAATACAATCTGCCTACGGAAACTTAAGATGTGGGTATAGAATATCAGTTTGAAAATGTGCGACTGTGAGAGAGCGACACCCGGAATGACATGGACTTTTAGACACATCATTATGGACATACATACATATATGCCTGTTAGCATTTTTAAGATATTTTCATGATATTTGAATCCTCCCATATAACACCCTAAAAAAACAAGCTTTTATGTGTTGAAAAATTAGTATTCTTTGAAAAAAAAGAATTTGGTGAAGTTGGTGAAAAGCTTTTTTTAACCCAATCGTTAATAATAATATTGGGACTATTTTTGGAACCTTTTGCCATAGAGAACTTTTTTTTTATTCCAAATTAATTCAATATGTAGTAAAAATTCGTAAATATCCTCTACTTACCTTAAAAAGGATATATTTTAATTTTTATACTTCAACGGACCTTTCTTAGAATTCTTCTTGAGTAAACTTTTCATAAAATCCGCATCAAACACCCTTCAGCTTGTCACAAGTAAAAGCGATCGATTATTTTTCAAAAAAATAAAAGACAATTTTATTTTTGTGTTTATAAGTATTCAAAAACTTTAAAAAATAAAACTAGTTCACATGTATACACTACTAAAAAACAAAAACAAAAAAAAACCATTTCCAGTTCACGACTAAAGCATAAATGAATATAAAATAAAATTGAATTATACAAAGGGTTTAGTAAAGTTTTCCATCGAGATAAAAAATGCTATAAAATAAACATTGAAAATATGAAATTTTCAATAGGTAACTGAACGTTCATTCTTACAGACTAATAATTATATGCGTAGAAATAAATTGTTCTTTATTAGGGGTTCGTAGATAACACACCCGTTCAATGAAGCTTCTTTTGTTTCGTACAAAAGCACCTGCATTAAATTGTCATCATTTTCGTGCTGCTTGGTGCACAGAGCCTTTCTGGAGGAATATGATTCTTTTTTAGATTTCTTAGGCACCTTCTCAATCACCGCAAACACTAGCTTGTTTTTGCTTAAAATTTTTTCCAATTGCAATCTTATCTTGTGTTCGTTTACTAATGGGTTGCATTTCACATCATGTAAACGTACACGGAATGTACGTAGGGGCCAGCTTAAAAGCTCTGTGGGACAGCGTCTCAATTTGTTAAGAGGTAAGGTTTCACTGTTCAAATAGTCAATATAAATAACTTGAACCATTTTGCTATTGGTGTGGTACGAGGATATCACCGCCCTATACCAGTTGTTGTCTTTACTGTAACAGGCCAAACAAATTGTACCCTGTGCAAAACTGATAAGTGGTTGTGATGTCTTCACCAAGTGTGTTATGGTGCGCTGCAGCTCAACGTCACGATAACGGAATTCTTTATTGTACGGCACGATTTGCAAAATTGTTGGCGTCAATACGGAAACTATGTAACAGGGGAAAGACTGCATGCCGGGTGGAAGTTGGGGTTGCTTAAAATTTTGCAGGCCACTGATGTGTGTCCTCACAGAGGACGTCGAATTTGGATTGAATTCATCAAAATCGGAATCCTTCAATTAATTAATGATACAAATAATGAGCACGAAAACTTAAAACAAGTAAAAAACTTATAGATTTTCTCCCCATCACCTTAGGGCAATAAAACTTAACTCATGGCGGGCAATTATATTGTAAAAAAGGTAGTTCTTACAAGAAATCTTGAACTCTTAATTTTTCTGGCCTTTTGAAAATTCTCACTATTCTACATATATTGTGAACCTATTAGTTAGGCCGTGTAAGCAACATATTCTCTGTGCTAATTTGAAATGACCGATAAATGCTTGTAATGTTCACAGAAAATCAATTCAGAATTGGAGGCTGCTCACAAATGTGCTTTGAAAAGGTTTCTCTCCGATTGCCTTTACAAACGAATAAGTGTTGTAAACGTTCTAACATGTTAACTGCTATGTGTCATACTAAAAAAACTCACTATAAGGCCGACCTTAAGGTGGTGGGTATAATGAAATGTATTTGCCTGATCATTGAGCCGCGAAGATGGCGATCTCCGTTGCCGCAACTTCTCATCATCCATCTCGACACTATGCCAATAAACTTTTGCAAAAGTTTCTTCCAATAACGCAACATCTGTATCTTCTTCAATAAAATCCTCTTCGGTGTCATCTTCTATTACGAATGCTTCGTCTAGATCACTGAGATCGGTATCCAACGATAACAAATGCGAATAATCGCCATCGTTAAACATTCGTCGTTTGGTTGGTGGTGGCGGTGCCAGTAGAGACTCTTCATGATAATTGTGAGTTTTGGAAGATTTCTTCAAATTCATGTTTCCATCCTTGTCTAAGTTGGCAAGCAGTTTGTTTAAGCTTTCAAAAGCTTCCTCCTGCTCTCTTTTATCATTAACATTGCTATTATCTTCTTCATCACCATCATTATCATTCTAATACATAAAAATCACATAAAAAAACAAGTAAGAAAACTAAATTTGGCTTAGACCAAATCTTAAATACCCTCTACCTCTACTACAAAGGGCGTGGCAAATATATATGTATATTGCGCCTTCTAATAGTGTACATATTACGTATCAGCATGCAAGTCTACTTTTATGTTAAATATGGTTTTTTAAAATTGTGGGCGTGTCTGTTATCCGACCGCGCCCATTTTCGGCACATCGTTAGATGGAATAACTATTTATACGCGTACAAAATTTCAAGTTCTTAGGTCAACTTTTATGGCATATATAAAGATTTTTATTAATTGTGGGTGTGTCTATAATCCGAATAAGCCCATTTTTGGCATATCGATGAATCTAATATTTATAGACGTAAATACCAAATTTCTAGTTTTTAACTCAATTTTTGTGGCAGATAAATAGATTTTTGTTGATTGTGGGCGTGGATTTTAACCGATTTTGCCTATTTTAAATAGCGATCTGCGTGCAAAAACTAAAAGTGTCTGTACAAAATTTCAGCTCAATACCTCAAAATTTACGCTCGTGAGAGTGCCAACAACAGACGGACACACGGACATACATGTCTAAATCGACTCAGTTTTTGACGCTGATCAAGAATATATATACTTTGTAGGGTCTCTGACACCTCCTTCTGGGTGTTGCAAACGCAAGAACAAACTTAGTATACCCTCATCACTGAGGTGGAGGGTATAAAAAAATTAAAAATTTATTTTTTATTTTAAATTTTTAATTTTTTTTAAATTATATATATGTATATATATATATATATATATATATATATTTTTTTTTTTTTTTTGTTAAAATATCTACCATAAAATCATCCATGGCCTCATTGTGTTTTTTCCAAGATTTGGACAAGTAATTGCTTCTATGGCTGGAAAGTATTGGCGAAGGTGATTTACTATCAACATAACCCTCCGCTATGGCGTAATCTTTTATATCTAATCCTCCACATTTTATGGTACACAACTTGACGGAATTGCCTATTTCATCCAATGATACTCGTATTGTAACATGTTGTCCTACAATGTTGGCATGTATAAAGTCTAAGGCCTCTGTCGAATATTTACGCGAACCGCTTTTCGGTTTAATGCCCTCTATTTGAAATTTATTGGCAATGGCTGGAAAATTAGGGTAAGGAGCATAAGGACGCATACTCTTAGTACCGATATACTCTACATTGCCATAGTCAATATAATACACCGCCCACTTGTTTTGACTATTACGCGATCTCAACACCACGCCTCTATAAAATTTAATCGCATTGTTCTCATCGTAGGCAGCCACGCATGGTTGTCCAGGTTCATATATGTAATCGGGTGGTTGAGGTGCCATTGAACCATAAAACTTGCCCAGATTTTTACCCATTTTTTCTGCCAATTTACAATCAAGAGAGTCTTGTATATATATGTTGCCTTCGTAATCCACATAGGTGGGATAGCCGGTAAATATTGTTTTCTCAATTACTCTGCTCTTCCTCCAAGCATCCGGTGGGGACCTTAGACCAGTACTTAATTGAATGCACAGACCGTTTGGATCTTTTTCAAACGAAAATTCCTCAATGTTGGTATCATCACAAACACTTTGCACCAAACTATTATTGGTACCATCAGCATTATCTCCAACCGCTGTACTCCGCACATAATTGTAAATAATAATATATTATATAATATGAATGAAAATTTATATATGCGCCTGCCCTTTGTTGAAAAATTTAAAATTACTAAGATTAACTTTAATTAAATAATAAAAAAAAGTGTAGGATATAAAATTGTATGTGCTTGGAAGAAAAATCGGGTGATAGAAATATGTATGTACATATGCAAAGAGCTGAGAGATTTTTTAAGACATAATTTGTTAGAAAGACGTGTCTTGAGCTAAAGAAGTTGAGAAAGTGTTGAAACTGGTATAAAGTCGACTATTTTTAGTATCTATTTCTTTAAAGAAAGTCCTTCTATAGCAAAAATTCGTAATTCTTGATTTTTATTGACAAAACTTGGTAAAATGAACTGTGCCTAATCAGCTGATCGGGTCCATTTATAATAGAACCTTTATAGGTAGGGGTCTTAAAAATGGTTCAAATCGATCAATTTTCAATAGGATTTGAATCTGGACCTATACGAGTACATGTCCTTGTACCATTTATCAATATCCAAAAATGCTCAAAATAAGCACAAATTTACATGGACAGACAGATGGACATGATTAAATCGATTCATCATTTGATTCTGGATCTTCTTGTATGGGGGTGTGACATTTACCGTTTAAGAGTTACAAACATCCGAACAAATGTACTATAATCACATGTAGTGTAGGGTACAATAAATAATAAATGACTGTTTGTTTGTACCTGCTAAAACAGCGCTATTAGTTTTAAGCCACTCCTCTAACGTTATTGCATTTTCAGCCAAATTGAGTTCTTCAATCCTATCAAGTTGTTTTGTCCCATCCAGTCTCTCCGCCATATAAGCTAAACCAGCGTTTACAAGAATGCTATTGATATTGGAATATGAGATAAGGCTAGGTGCCAATGGATTAGCGTTTTCGATCAGTGAGCCCCATAAAACAATCGGCACAGATTCTCTATCTGGTGTGAGATTGCCTTGCATTGTAACCGATAACGATTCGAAATTACCGATAGAATCTTTAAAACAATCTATAGACGCATGAGACCAAACATCTCCTCCCGCAGGCTCAATACATGCTAAATGGCAACGGTGTACAGCATTTGTAACACGATCCAATTGATCATCAATGGAGAATAGATGACTCTTGGGAATGGAATATAAAGTGACACCAATGTCACGCAAGAAAATATCATAAGTGCTTGGCCCATCAGCTTCGTCCGTTATGCCCTTTATAATACCGCGATACCATTCACATTTCTCAATGAAACTCAACCGAATGCTGGAGTCATGAGAGATTATGGTCGTACGTTCGTTTAGGTGTTTCGTATAGATAAGGCAGTGATCACCATCTTTCCAATCCAACATATTGTCGTCCACATATGGCGACATTTCTTTGTACTTAAGATTATAGATTTCTTGTAACTTCTGATGAAAAGCTTTGGCACCGCCCAACAAACGTTCCAATTGAACATAAAATTCACCTGGATCAATAATGTGAGTAATCAATACGTCAGAACGTTGCAGAACCCTTATGTTGGACCGCCCAAGATAGCCACCGTCATTCGCTAAATCTTTGGTTTTGTGTAGAACATACTGTGCCTCTGTTTGGTTCTTGACATGTTCTGGTGTTTTGGGTGTTTTGTGTATTTCTGCTATTATTGTGGCCTCGCCCGTTGAAATGCCATGACCACGTTTTACCAGGGAGGCGCCCACATTAATGTCCATTTTTTTTTTACTTATATACACAACCACCTTGTATTCGTTATTTTCGATACCAACAATTTCAACGAGTAAATGCGGATTATCTACCATAAGCTTAAATTCATCGATGGCTGCATGGCTGTACTCGTAACCATCCTTTTGTGATGGTACAATGTCCGCCAATGAGCAGCGTGTGACATACTCTTTTACCTTACGAAAGCGTTCTGCCAATACAAAAGCTTGACGCCAAGAAATTACTTTGCTAATACCTTTATCAACGAAACGCACCAGAATGTTGCCTAAATGAGGAGATATTTGTAGAGGATGGACATAGAAAAAGACAATCAAGACAATTAATAATTGATTACCCTTTCCCTTAATATCCTCAATAACAGCTCGATGCCAAACTTCGTCACAGCAAATAGCACAACACGTTTGGACACTAGCCACATATAATTGCTGCAGATTCAAATTGGCATTAGCATAAAAGTCATTCAAATTTGTCACAAAATCATTCAGTTCAGTAATTAAATCGGTCTGTGAAGAAATGTGATGAAATTCGTTAATTGAGGAATGTTATGACAGTTACTTTAATGACATAGAATTCTCCAGGTTCTTCCACATGTGCCATTGTTACCCCAAACATTTCTCCTATTTGAAAGGTATTCTTTGGTATGCGGTTCTCCAAAGTGATAGATGGACAAATTGTCTACAGTTACAGGAAAAAAAAGAAGGAAAAAAATACATTTTCCATTATGTGTTGATTTTCTTTATAACAAGAATACCTTGAATTACCTTAAGTTCCAATTTGAAAGTTTTATGACCTGGCACCTCACGGGCCAGGCCTGTGTATAAAAAAGACTCACGCAAAGATTTTGTTACATTGTTATGTAGATCCACACTGTGTAAACCTTTCTTGATGATTTCAAAGATACTTAAACGGGCTGGTTGGCTAATAAGGAATAAACAGGAATATGTAGTAATTGATACCAATCTATTTAATTTAAATTGCATTCTTTTGTTAAAGCTTGTAATTCATAATACGAGAAAGATTGAATCCTTTGTTCTTCCTTCGAAAATCTTTTTAAATACCTACAAATGTCCGCAAGTATCATATGAACTCTGTGGCTGTATTTATGTCTTCATAAAAGATTTTTGTTCATGGCGAACATGTTTGTCTTTTTTTATACCCTCCACCTCAGTGTTGAGGGTATACTGAGTTTATTCTTCCGTTTGCAACACCCAAAAGGAGGCGTCAGAGTCCCTACAAAGTATTCTCGATCAGCGTCAAAAACTGAGTCGATTTAGACATGTATGTCTGTGCGGCTGTCTGTTGTTGGCATTCTCACGGGCGTAAATTTTGAGATATTGAGCTGATATATATATTTGCCAAGCCCACTGTTGTGGAGGTGGAGGGCATTTAAGATTTGGCCTAAGCCAAATTTAGTTTTCTTACTTGTTTTAACTAAACTCACTTTTGTAAGATTTCCATCAATAAATGTTTAGCCTCCTCTGACCATTCTTTACCATTTGGTATTAAATTGTGCATAGTACAGCGTATGGCTGCAAATGGTATTTTTAAATGCTCCTCATCAATTTCACAAAGCCTGTCATCATATTCAAGAGAAAGAAAGAAAGATAGATACGGAGAAGAGTGGAAGGAAAATGTTACATGCATGTGTCTCATATATATTTTACATTTTATTACCGATCTTTAGTAGCATCCATATGTATACCGAAATCCACCAAAAATATTTTATACAGATTATTGGGTAAAATCTTTTTCACTATGCCACGATACCATTGCTTGTCGTTGTCGTGATAGATCATGTAATAGTAATCTTCACTTATTACTTGGGGTATACGCCCTGCGTAGATATCGTTGACATAGGTGTGCGATAATTTTCGTAACGATTCCATGGCACTGATTCTTTGAACATAGAAATCGGCTGGAGATTTGACATGAGTCAGTTTTACACGTATATCGTGCTTTTGACTGTTGGAGGAGCTAGTGCTGCGATATGAATTTGTTGTATCCCCGTTGTAGCAGGCAATTGCATCTATGGCAGAGGCGTCGCCTTTTTCCGAATGTATATTATAGACGCTGCTACCACTGTTGTTGTTGTTGCACTTCGTGGTATTACTTCTTGAATTTTTATGTTGATGTTGCACCTTTTCTATTTTCTGAGAAGAGCTTTTCCTGGAGGACTGATATGCGCTGTCCTCATAGAAAGCACTAATATTAATACAAATTTCAGGTGCGTTGTAGCTGGTTTTATAATAACGCGGCAAATCCTTCAAAACATCCATGTTTGCCTCAAATCTGCCATAAATGAAATGGAATTGGAGTAAGCTTTAGAGTTAACGGAGTTTGAATTTTACCTGAAGGGATTCGCCTTCAATTTGCTAATATTTAAACGGCAAGGGAGTAATTGTAGTTGTTTGTTGTAAACACTAAGTATGTTTCGTAAATTTACATCCTGGGGTACTTTATATTGATACAATTCCAGATTTGAACGCATTGTCTGCAAAGGAGAAATACATGTAAGATATGTTAAAAATATGTTCAGCGGATAACTTGGGTTAACTTACACTTAGAAGTTCATTCGATTCGGAGAGTTTACCAAACGCCTGCTTTATGTCTACCTGAGGCTGTTGGCATAGTGCATTAAATTCTTCGCTTAAACGCTTTTCTTCATTCTGTAGAAAGTTGTGTAATTGTAGAAAATAATTGGAAATTTCTTCCAATGTTGTGGTGGCATACTCTTCCATTTGTGACTCCACAGACTTGATTTCCTTTAAAGAAAAAACGGTTAATATTGTAGTAAAATTTAAACCCATTAAACGATTCCTTCGGGATAAAGCAAATAGAATGAAAAGCCTAGCATAACTACTATATATAAACTATAAGTTGTAAGAAAATTTTTTGATCAAAAATAATTGTATTACTCTAGATAAAAAGCTAGCAAATAACAAGAGAAAATATTACACTTGACCGACCCGATAATTTAATACTCCACACCACTGAGCTCCTTAAATTATTCTGCAATTAGTTTAACTAAAGCAATAAATGCGAGGCAATGCCGCATCAGTTAATCATTAATATGAGAAGGGATTCTATATACGATGGTACGAATGGTACGATCGGTTCCACATTCGCCACAGCCAATTATTGAATCAATTAACTATTCTTTATCCATTTTTGTCAAAAAAAGAAAAAAAAATTATGGAATTGCGATTTCTTGCAATATAAGGACTTCCATTACATACAAAAGGACTTTATATGGAGAGAATGGTCAAAATCGTTCCATTTTCAATAGTGTTCCTTTTTGGGTCAATACATGTTCTTGTACAAAATTTCATCGAAATATCTCAAAAAAGTGCGACACATATTCACATGGACAGACAGAGGGATTTCGTTAAAACGATTTCAGATTTTAATTTTGAATTGATCGGTATAATTAAAGGTGTTTAAGAGTTAAAAACCGCATCCGCCCAAATTTAATATTACCCTCTTACCACATGTAGTGTAGGGTATAAAAATCATATTATATGGGACATGAGGGTGTGGCATAAATAAAATGGAGTAACTTTTCTATAAAAGCTAAAATTTTGTATATACACACAGATTACTCTAATTATTGGTTGAATGCCACACCCATAATTGACAAAAATCACTCTATTAGCCACAAAATAGTTTATTTACAAAGTTGACGTATTTATATTGAGCTATTCCAGCGTGGGCGGAATCAAATAATCGACACTTTTAAAGGTGTTTATATTTGTCACATCCACATGCAAATTTTATTGTACTATAACTCTAACACACTTTGTGTATTTTTTTATGATTTATTCAATATTCAAAGATAGAACACACACTATCCGCTTTGCCTATTTTTATAACTAACCAAACCGTTTGACCTTCACTGATGCTTACATTAAATCCTATTTTGCATGAAAAGGCACATTCTCCCAACAAATGTTTTGCAAGTCGAAATTTTGTGCAAACTTTTCATAATTTTTACACAACATTTACAGTTTAACCAGTTTTTCAACTCAACTCATCCCTAACCCCGCCGTGGTAGACTTTTTTACAAAATCCAATCGAAAAAGTATCACAAAGACTGTCATGAGTTTTCATGTACATTACAGCTTCACGCTTAAATTAAATGAAATAACAAAACCGTGCTCATCATGTAGTAACGACATAAAATTGTAGAAAAAACGTTCTCATGATTATTCTTTTTTTTCATTTTTTATTTATTTTTTTTTTTACACAAAACGAAAAAACAAAAACTTGGCCACTATGAAGTAATTTTTTAATACTACGAAATAACATTTGATTGTTAATATGATGGTGTTGGTGTAATAATAATAAATTATAACCATGTGACCTTGTATTGGTTACAGCTAATCAACCCATAGCTGCATATATCTTTAACCTCGTCATGTAGAAAATTCAATAGATGATCGAATATAACTGATGCTGATGATTATATAGATAACATCTAGAATATTACATAAGTGATAATGAAACAGTTCAAATGTCTTTAAAATCTATAAGCGTTTGCTCCACAGTAGCCAAAGTGATAATTAAATTTGTCATCAGGTTTGGAACATTGGGCTTTTCGTAAAAATACAGGGTGCATCACTTTTCAGTATCTACACCTAATTCTCTTTTTGTACGAATTTTTTTTACACGAATTTAATTTAAAACGAGTTAAAACGAAAAAAAATATTCTCTTTTTACACGAATTGTTTTGTTTTAACACGATTTTCAATTTTTTTTTTTTAGGTCTGGAATCAATCTATTCTTTCACTTAGCCAATATCTTTTTTTACACGAATTTTTTGGGAACGTGTCTAACGTGTAAAAAGAGAATTAGGTGTATTTAAATGACTTACAAGTGAACGATAACTTGAAAAAAGCGCATTCTTGATGAGCATCAGAATTTGACTCGATCCGTCCGTCTGTCTGACATGTTCATGGTGGTAAATTTTGTGATATTGATATGAAATGCATTGCAAATGTTTTTAGTATAAGTCCTTATGTAGGTGTCTGTTTAAATTAGGAGAAAGAGACTAAGAGCCACGCCCAAAATCACGGAAAATCTCTTACAGCTACCAAATTGAAACTTGGTATATATATGTGACCATAATGATTCCATTTATTGGTGTAACAAAAGTGGGCGCCCACAATTTACACAAACAGCTTTATTTGGCATACAAAACCGATCTGGGACCTTTATTAGAAAGCATGCCTGCCACGCCCCTTATTTATTTTTATATATATGAAGGATATTTAAAATTTGGTCTAAATTTTTACTTTTTTTATATATTTTTTTTTGTCCATACTTTTTTTTTTATTTATTGTCCGTACGTCCATCAATTGAAAAGTGAGGCTAGCAGCCAAAATATGGATACGATCAGTTAGTCAGGTATCGAAGTGTAGTTGTAGTAAAAAAGAAACATGAAATCCTATAATAGAAAAGAGCCTAGAGCTTAAGTAGAAAAGCTTTAAGTGAGCAAAACGAAAGATTCAAGACACAAACTCTTTGCAAATCAATGCATTTATAAAATCTAAACATACAAGGCAGCAGGCACACAAAGCAATGCCTACGAAAACAAACAACAATCTTGCTAAACCGATTCACTAATCAACCAGCACCGCATAAGTTTGGGCAATGGAGAGTTTGTTAATTTGAAACCGTTGGAATCAGTCAGTGTTGAACTGTTCAGCATTGCAAAGCCAATCGCGGTGGCTACACATTTATAGGCATAACATTTTTTATTTACAAAAAAAAAAACAAACAAGAAAACAGAAAAAAAGAGGAACTCAAAAAAGTCAATGCTCTGCTGCTCCTTCATTTCTAATGACGATCACTACGACAGCTCTGGAATAGAGTGAAAATTACTAAAACGCTATTTTAGAAGAGAGCTTTAGCATACACAACCAGTTTGTCAAAATAAAATCACAAAAACGAAAAAGAAAAACAACAACAACAACAAAAACAAAAACAAAAACAATACAAATCAATTCATAGTGTTTAAAAACATTTTATAAGCGCTGAGGTGTGGTGTAGCAAGCAACAAGCATCATTTTTTAGCCTCCGATGAACACACGAACCGTTGTGTTTAGACTATAATAACATTAAGCTGGTTGGTGGTGTGGGCACACATGATGCAATGCCTTCACAAATTGATTTAAGTGCAATTATACTCTGTCTGCCCAAAAATGACTTTAGTGCGTGAGAAAATTTGTTTCACAAAAGCAACAAACAAAAAACAAAAACAAGAAGAAGAAAAGAATATTTATAGAAAAATACGAAAAATCATTGAATGCAACAAAGTGAAATGAACAGCAAAATTTAAAGCAAAAGCAACAGCAACCTTGTCGATGAGTGGTTAATATTTTATCTATAAGGCTCGTGCAAAAGGTCATCAATAAAATAAAAAGTTGAGAAAAACAAAAAACAAACTGAAAAACTGTATAAATGTTAACTTAACTGAAAACGCGATACAACCCTCCCGTCAACGAAACCAGTTTCACGTAAAGCACCTATGACATCTACGATGATATTGTATGCAGCAGGCAATCGCCCATTGCAATAATAACCCAAAAACTGAATGCAGCGAAACACCCAACCATACGAAAACGTGATTTGGGGCAAAAATCTCTTCTTGCATGAGATTGTTGTTGATTGTTGCGTACACACATAACGTCCTGTTGCACATTAATTAGAACCAGTTAGCCTCATCTTTTATCATTAGTCTCGCCGCTTTTTTGTGTGGAAGAAAAAACACACTTACAATACTTTGTCAGTATTAAGTTTGGTGGAGTTGTTTTTGTTTTTTTTTTCATGTTAACTTTAGTGTTTATTGCATAATTTATTTCTTGCTTTGTTGTGCTTTAAGCAGGTTTCTTAACAAAAATCAAAACATCGTACGCGGATAATACATAAAACAAATATTTGTCGGTATTGTTTTTATTTTTATTTTTTGAAAATATAAAATTTAGTGTTTTTTCAAATAAAGTATTAGACCAGTTGCCCTATATTCTCTTAAAGCATCAGTTTTTGTGTGGTGTACAGAATACTGGGGGTTCGTGTACTACAATATACATTACAACAACATTTTTCACCCCTCCCTCCTCTCACAACATGTTAAACAAGCTAAACATTATATTGTTGATCGCATTGGGATCTTTACTAATTACAGGTGAGCAACAATCGAATACAATTTCGAAAAAAAAGCGGATTGAGTTTTTTTTAATCTTAATTATAGATTATTTTAAAATTTATGTTAGTATTTGTAATTATGGAATACAAATCAAATCATTAACAGTCATAATCGTAAATAAGAGACACAGTTCACTATTTAGAGATTTCTCTGCTATATAAGATTCTTTAAAAAAAAACGTGGCCTTCAACAATCAACTTTAATGGTGTGAGAATAAGATTTTTGCATATATTAACATTTACAAAAATATATAAAAGAAACTGGTAACATCATAAAATGCTTTTTTATGATGTTTTTTCTTAGTAAAGTATAGTGGTGATCATTCACAATCACTAGTTGTTTAAATAGGAAAATTATACGTACACGAATGTTAAGAGAGATTATACAAAACAGCTACAGAAAGAAGCTTATCGCCTAAACATGCATTAGTTATGTTCTCATTTACATGTGGTGGAGAGGTTTTAAAATATTTAATAACTTGAAGAAGGTTTACTTTTTCGTACATCTATTAGCTCTATGTCCAATGTCTGTACGTCTGTCTATGTAAATTGTTTAGAATACGTTTTTGAGAAATTTCTATTTTTTTTGTATAGAATTCTATGTAAAAGTAGACATATTTTATATACTCTTTTAGAAGATGTCATCAGGACCCTGTCACGCCCACTTCATATTCAAATGGATGAGAAAAGTGTTTAAGATTTGATCTAAACTAAATTTCATTTTAACAAAATTTGGTAAACACAAGTGAAACGGTTTAGTTGATCAAACCTTACCATTTACTACCCTACACTATGTAGCTTCACACATTATGCTTCAATTAGTTTAGTTGTATTAGTAACCGCGAGGCATTCTCATGTACACCTCATTCTCTTTTTGCACGAATTTGATTTAACACGAGTTAAAACGAAAAAAAAAAATCACTTTTTACACGAATTGTTTTGTTTTAAAACGATTTTAAATTTTCAGACGGACATGGTTAAATTGATTTAGACTTTGATGTTTTGAATAAAGAATATTTGGCGCAGTTAAATTTTGGATAATTTTCATATATATTTTCCAATTATGGGCGTGTCATATCCGCGCTTGCAGTCTTTTTAACGATTACAAATATATAGAACTGGCAGTACTATGGATTAAGGAACGTTTTTTTTTAGAAATTATGGGCATGTCCTTTGTATCGTGCCATTCTTTTTTAATATGTCGCTTCAAAAGTATAAATGAATAAATTTCCTTTTATTAGCTTAATTTTTATCAATTGTAGGCGCGGCTGTTAGCTGAGTTCTCCCATTTTAATAAAAATTAACTCATATAGACTAAGGGTCTGGCTAGAAAATGTCAATTTTTGTTACGGTGACCTTTTTGAAAATGATCCAAGTGAAGTAAAGTTTTTTGTTTATTTTCAATTCTTCATAAATTTTCAAATTCAAAATTATGGCCATTTATTCTGTAATTGCATTAAATAGTGTTTTCTTCGTATCGTTGATTTTTCGTTATACATTCAGTTCACTTTCCGAGTATTGTGCAAAAGAAAAAAAACAATAAAACACAAATCAAATGTGAATAAATGTACACACACATTCCGATAAGTGATGTTTACGTATACGTATATGAGTATAATGCAGAAAATGTTTTCATAAAATGTTGTGCAAAGCATTTGCCATTCTCTAACGGATGCATAATGTTGCGCATCCGCAAATCAACTGAACGAGTGAATGCCAATACGTGTAAATGAAGAATACGAGGTGATTGTAACAATCTAATAATGTATGTGCATGTATGTACGAGTATATGTATAATTATATACGTAGTATGCATTTATATTTAGACGTTTATTCTCGGCATTAGATAAAAAGATTCCAACTAACGTGTTATATTAGTTAATGCTATGCCAGCCGTTCAAGATAAACGGTACTTGTCATTTGAATAAGGAATCGAACGTTTAAATTTTGTTAAAAAAAAGGAAATATGATCGTTAACATTTCATAAAATGCGTGGCGAGTTGAATTTGAATTTTGGGTTGACTATTAGTCGCATAATAATGTAAATAAATTTAAATTAGTTTCTGGTATGCTTTACATTGTTGATGGCATTAAAAATCAAAACCGAACAACATATGTCGGATTAAAAAAATGTGTTTGTTGGTGTTGTGTCCAAATTGATTAGGGTTGCACACTGTATTTTTTTTTTGTGTAGATATATGGATCAGTAACAAAAACTGCAGTTGGGTGTTGTTTAAAATAGCAAAACAACAATTGAATTTATAATATTGCTGTTGACCTGGCGCACATTTACATGTACATTGGATTGGGCCTTTGCAGGTGTTGCTCAATAGAACTCTGAAACGAAACTTGTTTGTGGTACGCACTTGCGGCAAATATTGACGTTATCGGGAGTTGAACAAAAATTTCGAAACAACATTCCATTACTATGACCATATATTTTTGTTACTTCCACATTTTATTGTCATTTTGTTGGCAGCCATGAGGGAGACATTCACAGGCCTCAGAAACTACAAATATTCTTGATAATCATTAAAGTTTTAGTGAATTTGATCAAGTCCGCGCAAAATTTGATATTATGAGAGGGACTTTTATGTTGAGGCAGTCAAGCAGGCAGTGAGGCAGTCACCTCATTATCATTATTACTGACTGATTACAACCTATTTAGATATTTGGCCTGTTGCAAAAGAGAACGCCAAGAATGCTTCGCTCATTTTCTCCAGTTTTGTACACCAAGTGTTGGAATACTTGGTCTCTCCACCGGAGGTTTAGTTTTCCACTTACTCGACGTCTCTTCGTTTCTTATCCTAACTGGACCAATATAACCTAGCCATCGGAAATGTTGAGATAGTTAGCTAAGTGAAGGCAAATTATTAACTGCCACGCCCACAAAAATATCTTTCCGCCGCACAAAATAGATCTAAGAAGTAGACATTTAGTTGAAAAATACAAATTTGACTTTTCCATCAACCTTTTGTAGACAAAGGGCACGCCCACTGCCTATAAAAAGTATATTTTTAGGAGTAAAATGGTTATTAGAAAGCAGTCTAATCTTATAAAAACCACGCCCACAATAATAATATATATATATATATATATATATATGTAAAATAAATCTCAGGTTCGGTCAAAGGCTTCATGTAGTTTTTCACAATTAATTTTTTTTTAAACAAATTTCAAAGCTAATAATAAAATTTATATGGTCAAGGAAGCGGGTTAAAGAATGTGGGGTAAATTGTGGCTATACAGAGTGTTGTATTTAGTTTTGGTGTTGGTTTTGAAACCTCAATTCAACATCAAACCAAAACAAGTAAAAATTTAAAAATGTATTTATGTGATCAAGTTCGATCATTGCATCTAGTGGCGGTATTATACAGATTGAGAGCTCCTGGTCTCTGAATCATTCATTCAGATCAACTTTGGTTAAAAATATATAGTAAATGTTATAGTCCGACCTTTTAATACCCTATACTGGTCAGCTCCACAATTCATACTACAATTAATCACTAAACGCGAGGTATTGCCGTATAAGTTACTTCGTGAAATATCTTTACATGGAAAGGGGTTCTAAAAATGTTCATTCTACCTCTACCTCTACACCTCTACCTCCACGTCTTGGTATATAATGTTTTTAATCATCATATAACAACATTACACACATAATTCTAAACAAAAGTTACACATGTTAATATTAGGGTGAGAATTTTCTAAACATTTTTTTGCATTAATTTGAACAATTATTCTTTATACGATTTTTTACGGTAAACGTAACGTTGCTTTTTGTGTATTAGGTGTTTGTTTTAGTGTTTTAAGAACAAATCAATTTCATTCTCGTCTTGTTGTTGGTTGGTTTTCCACAATTTACTTCTAAATTCTAAATGCCAAGGTTCTTTGTATTGTTCTTCTTATCTGTTTGATTTTTTTTATCACACTTTGTAAAAAAACATTGCAGAGATATACAAATAATTGCAAAATTACTTTAAAGCGTGATTCAAAATGCTACAACTGTTAGATTGATTCATTTAAATCCGGCTAATGTGATTTTGGTCGAGGCTATAAGAAGTGCTAACAAATTTATGAATTCTCTTCAAAAAAAATACGAGAAATAAAGAGATTCTTACAAATCGATTTGTAAATTATGGGCGTGGTGGGTATACAATTAGGACCTCTAATAAAGTTCATACTACGTATTATTTGAAAAAGTAAATTCTGTGTAAAAGACCGCTTTTGCAAAAACTGGGCGCGCCTTTAAAAAAGTTGTTTACAATGAAGATTTTCTGCATCCCTGGGAATTTCTTTATATCATGGCCGCGTCTGCTATACGATTCAACCGTTTTAAGCACATTTGTTTATAATTACTGTACGATTAGTAAAATGCAACATTTTGGAGCTTAGTCATAGGAATCTATTTAATACATATCAAGTAAGTGCTTATATTTGGTGATGCCTGTTCTGCTTACACCAACAGATTAATTTCAACATTCTGAGTCTTAGTCATAATCCTGTCTATCAAATAATGAATTAAATTATAAGCTGAATGTATGAAAAATCATAAACGAATATAAACAAATAATGTGTAAATGTGTGCGTATGTATGGTATGTGTGGTGTGGTTGTATGCAACAATGCGAAATTTTATCATATTCAACCAGTAATTATACAGTATAAAAAAAATATTTGAGAAAATTTATCGAACAATTATAAATACATACATACATGCAAAATATATGTGTAAAGAGCTGATTTAAGATAAATAATTATTTCAATGTTTTTACGTATAATACAACATAAATAAAAATCAGTTAAAATGTTATTAATCATATATGCCCATAAATTATTGTACACACAACACAAGACACAATGATTTGATATAAAATTTTTTAAGAAAGATGTATGCGTCGGAAGAAGACGCATAAAAAAATCACACAAAACTTCACTAAACGCTTGTATATGCCTCGGTAGCCATATATACAAGATTGAAGCCCCTTTTTGGAATTTTGAAGTTCTTTCAGAATTTGCGCATATTTTAACTGCTAAATGGCCTATCAATGTGGTGTCAGTCAGAGGTGTTGCCATATAAATCACTCAAATCCATCACCCATCCTTTCACTACATATAATAAAATGAAGCTGCGTAGGGTCGTGATGATGTCGAAATGTGAATTATTGATATAAACCATTTGCGCATGAACTAAAACAAAGGTGGATTTGGCTCAACTGGTAAAGCGCCTGCTGATGAGAACTCGATGAGGGCGAGTACGAAGCGGTCCAGGTTCAACGCCTCCAGTCGCCAAGTATTAATTTTTCACATCTACAAATACATCATTACTACTTTCAATATTGAGTCCGTATGAAATATTTATTTATTTCGAAACACATTTGTTTTATGTTTATTTCTATTTTGCATTAAATTCGAGTGCGAGTATTTCTCCTCCTTAGATGTTTGCTTTTATTAAACATTTATTTCAATTTAATCGGGAATGTTTACGACGAATGTGTGTATTTTTCGCGTTATCCCGTTTTAGTCATGATTATGTCACTACTAAAAGTTGATTTCGTTTTTTTTATAAAAAAAAAAGTTAAATTTAATGTTCATTCCCACACACTCACATAATATATACAATACTGAATTAGATTGCTTCACTTTCTATGCGAAAATGTTTATTACGCAATGTGTAATTACGCACACCATATAGACGAGACGGTGAACGTATACTGTGTTTAAATATGGAACACTGCAGGCACTCTTTTCAGATATAGTAATGCATGGGAGGAAAAATATTCAAGTGTTATGAAAATTTGGTCACTCCATAATATTTTTAAGCTACATCACTAGTGACAAAAAGTATGTTAAGTTTGTGCAGGTGTTTGTACCGTAGGATTGGAGTAAAAACGCTAATTAAAAGGTTTGCAACACCCAAAAGGAGGTGTGAAGGAACTCGATGAAGCTTGTTATATTGTAGCTAGATAGCTTGGGCAGTGTTTTATAAAATTTACATATATTTGTAGACTTTCAAGAAAGTACCATGATGAGGGTATGTTGAGCAACCCATGCAAATGCATTTATAATATAATTGTACATTAAATAAAATTTCCACGTAACGAAATTGTGACGTCTTCTTGCTTTGTCTACAAATTATTTTCTAAAACAATAAAACAATTACGTTGCCTAAGAAAGATTGCCCCTGTTACGTCAGTTCAAGTTACATTAACAGCATTGTAGAAAAAATGTTGCTTCATACAAAGAAAGTGTGTGTAGAGGTAGTCAATCGAAAGGAAAAACATGCCAACATTTTCTTAAATAAAACCAAAATGAAAAATTATACTGAAAATGATATTTATGTAACGATTATAAATTTTATACATGAAAACATTCTTTTATAAGTGGCCCAAGTCCATTTTGGAACACATCGATTTCAAGTTTTATATTTCCTTATAGATTTTTCACTTTTTTAGTATCAGATTTAAGATGTTAACTGACATTCAAAGTTCATATAAACTGATTTTTGAATTATTTTTAAATGTTTAATTTTTTTATAGATGGGCGAGAAAGTATACGGGCTAAAAGAGCCAAGAGACCGCGTGCACCGGAACCCATCCACTTTGAACCGGAGCCTCACCAAGATTTGGAGAGTGATGATAGTGGCAGTGAAGAAAAGAATTTACCAGAAATACCAACAAATTTCCTAAGTCCCTCAGTGCGAGAATATTTGGAGTTGGGCAAATCAATACCGGGTAAATATCAGTGTCCTGTCCTTTTAAAAAAATTCAAAATAGTTTTTTTTTTTGTAAACAATGTACTCGACAACAACAACAACAAAAAAAAAAAAAAACAAACAACAACAATAATCATCACAACAACAGTGACTTAAAAAACTGAATTTGGTCGCACCTAAAAACAATAATAATAACAATTAAAATAAATAACATTAAAAACAACAAACAAACAAACAAACAAACAACAACAATAACCCGAACTGTACAAATAATTAAAATAAATAACATTAACATTAACAACAACTATAATAATAATAAAAAATTAGAATAAACAAAAGAAACAACAACAAAAACAACTGATTTTGACAAAAAAAAAAAACTGAACCTTGCAAATTAAGACGCCGGGGCCGATCTATGACTACTGCCTAAGTTTGGATTTTGTCCCAAATAAAAGTTTTTAAGGCGTGGCTGTAATATAACCGCGCCTCATTTTTAACACATTCCTAGGAAACAAAAATAATAAATTCATTTACGTGATGGGTTAATTTTTGTTACTAAAAGAGATTTTATATTGTAGGCGTGGCCTAATAATCCCATTTTGATCAATTTAAGTATGTAGAAGGAATTAAAAATGTTATGTGATAAGTGTTTCAACAGCAGATACGTGGAGGGGAACTTGTACAGATCGATTTAGAATTAGAATGGAGTCTCGGACATCTCCTGATAAAAATATTATTATATCATCGCATCTTACTATGAATTGTGGAAATAAATTAACTTGTATATGGACAGACATAGTTGTCAATTTATGCTTGTATATAAATAAATTGTACTAAGTAGCGGTAAACACAGTAAAAATAGCATTTGCATTGAAGTTATTGTTATTGTTGTTGTTTCTTGTACGTTATTGAGTTTTTGCCAAAAACAAAACAAAACAAACAAAAAAAATGAGCAAAATATAATTTGGGCTTAAATGACGTTCAAGTTATAAACAAAAAAAAAGAAAAAAAAATAGCGTCCCATTGCTTTTGAACAACTAAAAGTGAATAAACAATGCTGTCGCATGCATTCGAAAAAATGAATTAAAAGTAAACCAAACGTATTGCCAGCCAGCCAGCATACTAGGACGAGCAGCAAATCAATTCCGTTTTCATTTAGATATTGAACAAAAAACGAACCAGCAAACAGACGCATATAAAAAACAAGTGAAAATGTTATAGTCGATGTAGTCGAACCATTAAATATCCTACACCGCGGTACTTTACAAATTATGCTACAATTAGTTTAGAGGCCACTGCCGTATAAGTCATTTCGGAAAATTTTGTTATATAGAAAGGGTTCCAAATTAAGTATTATTCAACAAATTTTGTCAAAAAATATTAGAAATACAAGTTTTTGTCATATAAATATTTTATTTATGATATGAATTCTGAAAATGATTCAATTTGGTACATTTTTTCATAGGTTTTCTCTTAGCAACAATATATGTAATTGTACAAAATTTTATCAAAATATGTCAAAAACCAACCCAAGGCATGCGTATAAATTTACATGGACAGACAGACGGACATAATTAAGTCAATTCAGATTTTGACATTAAATCAATCGCTGTAATAGAAGATGATTAACGCATCTGCCGCTTAGTTGTTACAAACATTCACACAAACTTAATCTATCCTTTGCCTCCAGTGATGCAGGGTACAAAAATGAAATGCATTTGTCAATGCGAATGGTATACAATAACAACAACAACAACGGGATGAAAATATATTTTTTACGAGCATACCCAAAGTGCATCTACTCGTAAATTCATTTATTAATATAAACAAACACGTGTCCTGGCATATGTAAGGCTGGGGCTAGCACCAAACGTATGCGTCCAAGGGGTGACCAGTATAATGGGTAGCAGCAGTTGTTTTCTTTTGAGCTTCAGTACATTTCAAGTACACCACTCCACTGAGACTGTATCGCTTTGGCTTTCATTTATTAGCGTTCGTATGTGAGTGCAACGTGTTTTTGACACTTTTATGCAGCGCAAAAACAAAATTGAACTTTATTTGTCATAATATAATCAGTGATGGCATTTCATACACACACACACACACACACACATACATGTATGTGTGTTGTAGTATTTATTAAATTATGATTTTTTTAAAACATATTTTCGTCATTTTTCTTTTGTTTTTGGCATAGGCCGTCCAGGTGTTGATTATCCCATATTATCAGCCATACCATATACAAATTTTTATTGCGATGAACAACCCTATCCCGGCTTCTTTGCCGACATGGATACCAGATGTCAGGGTATGTATTTATGTATACCATAGTATGTACTTAATAAATATAAAAACTTTCTCGTATATTTTCCTGCCCTGTAGGTTGGCATTACTGCGATATTGATGGCCGGCAAGCTTCCTTCCTTTGCCCTAATGGCACTCAGTTTTCACAGGCGGTTTTTGTTTGCGATTGGTGGTTTAATGTGCGCTGTGATCTGTCACCCCGTCTCTATGCCATCAATGCTCGCCTCTATCAACGGCCAAAAGTTAATCCTACACGACCACATCGCATTATTACCAAGGAATTGGTCGATGACATCTTTAACTAACCTATTACTACAATATAAACCCCTTAACAAATATTTTACAACAACTTATAGTGAATAATGTGTCCTTGTGTCCGTCGGTCCGCATTTGAAAACAACTTCTGACATTAATTGTAAGCAACGTTTCATAGTAAAGTTAGATTAAAAGAAGGAAGAATTGTAAATTAGTTTTTAAAACTACCTCTAAAAGTTGACAATTTGGTGTTTATATTAATAAAAATTATCAATTAATCAATTAATTTTCATTTTTTTTTATAAAAAAGACAATATTTTTTCTCCTTCCTAAAATGTAATATTATTGGCTTAATACTATGCGTAAGGACTGGGGTATTATGTAGACTAATGGAAAGTTAATTTTTAGGTTAGAATTTTATTAAAAATACAAACTTCTAAACACAGCTTCTTCTCCAGTTTCAGTTTTTCATGTACATTACGTCATTTGACTTGTCTTCAGAATATATTTTTGTAAATAGAAATAATAATAAATAAATTTTATCTAAGTAGTCGTTTAAGCATCTCTTTGTTCTTCTGTTCGAAATTAATTAAATAAAGCTAATTTTTAAATGACAACATCTTTAAATGTTTTCAAAGTCGATTTATTAGTCAGAGCAGTACAAACAAGTTTATGTAAGTAATGATGATGATGGGGGAGGAGAGCAGATAATTAATTTCTAAAACACAAACAATCGATTTAATCGTTTGTAGAAAAGGTTACTCGAAACTAGTTATAAAATTATCACCTAACTGAACTTTATTATCAATTCTCACAACAATTATATTTGCAAATACAAATCGATGCTTAACGAATCAATCACAAAGTCAATTCTATATCATTTTATTTCGTTCAAATTAAAATTAAGATGAATCAATATTTAACCAAGTCATATAAAATAGGGAAAGTTGTTCTGCGTATTTATGCAGAAATGAAATAATTAAGGGCCTTTCTTAAGCTGCTTGGCAATTATAAACATTCACGCAACTTCTTGAAACATACAAATACCTATGCAAAGTAAAATATACGTTGGAGGCCAAAGAGAATGTCACAGCAAAGTTCTTAAAGATTTTATAAATATAATTAACAAATAAACAAATGATAAAGTTATAGTCAAGCTCGACTATTTAGTACTCTACCCCATCTACTTCCACAAATTATGCTACAATTAGTTTAGTTGCATCAGTAAACACCAAGTATTTTCATATAAATACGCCTTATATGGAAAGGTGTTCTAAGTATGGTCCCATCGGATCCAAATTTCGCACAACCAATTATTAAGCTAATTAACTATTTTTCATCAAATTTTTTCAAAAAATATTAAGAATTGCAAATTTTTGCTCTATAATTACTTTCTTTATAATATGAAGTTACATGGTCCCATACGGTCTATTTTCAATAGGGTTCTTTTTTGCGCCAATACGTGTTCTTGTATAAAATTTCATTAAAATATTTCAAAAAATGCACCCCCCCTTGCTTTAGGCCAAATTTATATATATTTAAATAGTGGGCGTGGCAAGTACACTTAAAAAAAAACGTAGACACAATTAATGCAAAAACGTTTCTTCTAAAAAAATATTTTTATATGGGCGTGTCTATTATTTTATTTCTAACCATTTAAAACATATTTATAGATAGACTAATTTTATAATAATTTATACCAAATTTACGTTTTTGGTTGACCCGAGGGTCTTTTGTCAATTGTAGGCATAGTTGTAAACTGAACCGATTCAATAAAAAAAAAAACTCCTTGCATAAGTTAATAATGTTCGAAATCAAATTTTTTGGCCACATTTACAATAACAGCAACAGCTAATCAAAAGGAGGCATATCACTACATCTTATAGAATTTCGATGAAAACGGGAATATATACTTTGTGAAGCCTCTATCTGCTGGTTGACAGAATGGCAAACATGCTTAACATCATTGTAATTTGGAAGATATTAAAATGGAATTCTCATATTCACATCCATTCGATTGGTATTTAATGTTTTTTAAAAAGCTTAAAAGTATGTTACATAAAATTTTGTAAAAAAAAAAAAAAATCCATTTTTAAATAGTAAACATAAACATATAAACGGATGATTTTTTCAATATGTGCGTATGTAGGAAACTAAAAAAAGAAAATTTCTATAAAAAGCATAGATATGTACAGCAAAAGAAACTCATTGGAGGCTATAATATAGCATTAACTTGTGAAACATTACAAGCGGCTCAATGGTCTAGGGGTATGATTTTCGCTTTGGGTGCGAGAGGTCCCGGGTTCAAATCCCGGTTGAGCCCAAGTAATATTTTATTTTTTATTTTTTCTACTCCAGCTACATTAAGGCCAGATGCAACTGCCTGACATACAAAAAAAAAAATTTCTTTGACTTTATATTGGAAAAAAACAAAAAAAGAGAAGTTGTTTTGTATTTTTCCAATTAAAATACCAGCAACAATTTTATTGGTGTACTCGTTTTCCACAACATGACTCTGTTGGTGACAAGTAATAATAACCATATTATGACCAACACAAGCCCACAAACGAAAGCAAAGTTAAGAAATAATAAAAAAAAAAAAAAATAAAGTAAATGTTTGTGTGTGCTTGGGTTAGCCATGAAATGCTCAGAGAAATAGTAAAAATGTAGCAATCAGTCGGTGTTAGTTTATCCATGATTCTACAAATTCAAATTTCTACAAGTTTATAACTTTATTGTTAATTTCATCTGGTGTTTACTGTGTCGCGGATTGTGATTTCGAGGAATGTTTTACTTGTTGCATCAACTTGAATGAATTTAACAAACTTTCAGAACATAGCGTACAGTCGAAAAGCACATAAATTGATTTACTAGCCAACGGCACAACCAATATATCACAAAGTAAATGAATGTTAAAAAAAGGCACAGTTAGGAATGGAAATGAAAGAAAATAAAGGTAAAAAGAAACCAAAAATGAACACAATCAACAGCTTTGTGATCATATTTGTTGCAAAACTTTGTAAAATTTTATTTCAATGGAACTTTCTACGGTTTAATTGAAATATACGCCACCCTTAGTTATTAAGGTGTGCTAAGTATTCCGCTTACAACATTTGCCTCAAAGACTCTACAATGTAAATATTCTTGATCGGCATTAAAATCTGAATTTATTTTTTTGTGGCCATCAGCGTGTCCTTCTTTTGGTGACACTCGCACCGTCGTAAATTTTGAAATATTTAGCTAAAATTTTGCTCTATTACTCGCTTTAGTTATGTCTTGTTTGTTTTATTTTTTTACTTAAAAATATTATTCGAATAATCGTTTGCTGTAGCACCTGCCATTAATAACCAACAACTACCATTTACCAACACCAGAACAATTACTTACAACTACCAGCGTTTAATTATTCTACTTAAAGTGACAGCTACAACCTGCCCGCCGTTAAGAACTTTAACCTTTTGCAGCACCATTGCTCAAAGTCTAGGATTTATGCTTTTATATGACACGTGCAATTATTATATGTAAACTATTAAGGAAATTAATATTCACCCCTCAACCCCCCTACAACATATAGACACATTTCGATTATTTGCTTAAAAAACCTAAAATACTTTAATTCATTTTTAAACGAAAATCTCTTGAGTCTGACGATATTATCCATTTGTGTGCTGAATCAATACAGGTGTTACATTACGTTAGTGTCACAACGCTTTAACCAGTGACGATAACATCTTTCAAGTGCATGGAGAGATGAAACGTTGGAGAAGTTGCAAACTCCAATGCACTCAAACATGTCAGTGAATTAATTAATTTACTTTGTATAACAAAAATCCACAAACAAAACATTTGCTGGCACGCATATGCATCAATTTGAAAAATGTAAACTTTGCTTGAATATGTGTTTGCAGGAAACACAATTTGTGAGCTGTGGAGATGAAGTGCTAGCATCTACGTATGCTTAAAATTGATGAAAAAGAGGAAGGGATAAACACATCAATGATTATAACTAAATGAGACGTTTAGTATTGTATATTGCTAACAAAATATTAACACACACCTGTTAATGGTTAATGGACTCTTCACCATTGGATGGCATCATCAATAAGTACACAAGCTGTTCTAACCCCCTGCCCCACTGATAGGAATTTAAATTATTGATTTGTTTCTAGTATTGTAGAGGGTGGCGGGGAAAGTATTTTATTTTTATACCCTCCATATAAGATTGTGGGTATACTAAGTTTGTCATTCAGTTTGCAACACACAGAAGGAGGCGTCAAAGACTCTACAAAGTATATATATTCTTAATAAGCAATCTAGACATGAAAGTCCGTGTGTCTGTCTGTCTGTCTCGCGGTTCTAAATTTTAAGATATTAAACTGAAATTTTGTGCACACACTTCTAGCTTCAATACTATTTCAATTGGACATGATTAATCAAATGCCACGCCCACAATTGCCAAAAATCTAAAAGTTGAAGTTTACAAATTTATAAAAATTCATAATTATACTCTCCTTCGATGAGCCGTCAGATGAGTGACACGGCCACAATTTAAAAAAAACCATATTCAGCATATAATCCGAATTACAAGCTGACACGTAATCCATATACTATTGAAGGACGTAATATACCTGCCACGCCCACCGTTTCTATGTAGATGTGGAGGGACTTTAAATTTTGGCCTAAGCCAAATTCAAATTGCTTTATATTATATATTTATGTAAAACATTTTTGCGTTACTATGAAAACAAAATATCCAACAATCCAAAAATCCTTTCACATTTTTTGTTTTAGTGGCGGCGGCTTCTAATAAAATCTTTCAATTTTATACCATTTAATTCGCTTGAGTACGTTTTCTGTATTGTATATAAAAATGTATTAATAGCAGGCGGTAATATAACTCCTCATACAACTTCTTGTAATCTCATGAATTTGTTAAAAGCCATAACAAACAATGTTGTATTGCTGTTGCTTGTATTGCCTGTTTTCATGACAATGTACGTATATTAACAACAATGAAAAAGTTTGTACCAAAACTTTTCTAAGATATTATAAAACAACTTATTGTAGCCACCACGCCCGCCTGCTTAAGAAAATTTTTTGTAAGCTAAATCACTTGAAAATTCAATAACTTTTGTATCGGGAAAAAAAGCACAAAAATATTGTTCCATAAATGTATGTTAAACACATGTAAATGATCGTACAATTCAAAAATAAACAAGTAAGAAAATTAAAGGTGGCGTAGACCAAATCTTAAATACTCTCCACATCTACGTACAAATCTCGTAATATTTCAAGATCTTTTTTTACTTTTTTTTAACTTCCACAAGTAATTACGTAACCAGATACCATACACGATGAATAACGTTGAAGAAGATGGTTTAACAATTTCATTCATAATTTTTAAAAATATTTTTTGTCAAAAAAAAAAGCCCTATGCGTTTCATGCGTAAATGTTTAAAGTAAGTAAATAATAATGATTTATATAAATAGACTCTTTTTTTTCACATTATTACTCTGATAACAGAAGAGTCATTAACTAATCTCACTGAAAAAAAATTGTAAACAGAGAATAAAGTGATTGTTTATTATGAGATAAACAATTCAAAATAAAATTGGATTTAGTTTGTACCGTATCGAAAATACCCTTCATATTTATATAGCAATTATAGGCGTGGCACTTACATGATTACACCTTCTAACAGAAGTCTACGCGTTAACGTCGATACAAAATGTTTCATCAAATCTATAAAAGAATTTTATAACACAACAGAACATGTAGGCGTGGCATATATATGTCTTAGTTCCGAGTCAATGTAAACATCGGATTTTTCGGAAATAATTCATCTCGTTTTGATACCGAAAAATATAATTTTAGAGGTTTTCGAAACTGACTTCTATATAATGTAAATGCTATGATAAACTTAGCATGCTCGAGGAAGCATAATGTGGTGCAATTAGGAATGATCATTTACTCATTGCACTCTCTCTCTCTCTCTCTCTCTCTCTCTCTCTGTAGTTTGGCATTATTAACTACATTTACTGATAATGCAGTGCACTCCAACAATGTGAGAGTTGAGATCATTTATAAGGAGAAAGAGATAGAGAGAGAGACTAAATGTTTTAATATATGTTTAAGAAAAAAAAAAACTCGTTACTCCAAACATTCACTTTCATGTTTGATACTTATACAATATGTACAAAATAGTTTAATTTTTCTTGTTAATAAAATTTTTGTTTGGTACCACTTTTAAACGTATGATTAAAATGGTTTGTTTAACAAACAGTCTGCTGTTAAGCACGGTTATGATCAAACATTACTTACGGAGTAACTTACCAGGTAGACGTTTAGATTTCTTTTTTTCTAGCAATATTTACGCCAAGCTCATAATCAATGTGGAGTGAATACGATAATAGTGAAAAGAAGTGAAATTCATTTGGAATAACAAACAACATTTAATGAAAGTGTAGTTATTTTCTGAAATGAAAATACAATAAAAAAATAAACCTGATCAACAGTGACATTCGAAATACATTTTGTTTTTTGCGTGGACTTATATTCCAGTTTAAATCATTATTGGAGTTAAAGAAATTAAACGAAATTGAAAACTTGTATCAGAGCAAGATCGCCAACTACTTTTTTGTGTGCATAAAATAATTAATTGTCAGCACAATGGATACTAAAATGAAAAAACATATATGAATACCTAATAAAAAGTATCGACACATGGTTCACAGAGTTCAATAAACAAATATATTTATATGATGTTCTTTTTTTTTTGCTGACATAGCTGACAACGGAATACATTTCCAAAAGGCACAATAGGACTTTAGAAACCGAAGGACACAATTGCGTCTAAAAAGTGAGACGAACCACACTCACAATTACTGAACTACAAACATGCAGCTAGATTACCAAATTTATTTGTAATAAGTTAAATGTGTGTCAAAAAGTGGGCGGGACCATGCCCATAATTAAAAAAGTTCTTTAATTTCTTATAAATACAATGTGAGTCTATTTCTGAAAATAAGGGCAATCGATTAATAGCCACACCTACAATAGTTTACGGTCATACATATTACTCTATTTAATTGAAATTACTTATGCGGATAATATTACATATATATATGTAATAAGTTACAATAGTAGCAGGAAAGTGGCCCACATTTACAAAATCATTCGATTTTGTAGAAAATAATGAACTGTGAATTGAAGATGATGTCATGCAACCGATACGCCCCTAGATGTACATACGAAAACATTAGGAATATCTAAGATTTTGTCTAAATCAAACTTTAACTACTGACCGAACGCATCACACACGAATCTTTAAAGCGGAAGTTTATAAGTTCAAATACCAAAGAGCTGAGGCCTAAGTAAAAGGGGGTGTTCAAAATAGGCAATAGGATCAATACGGTGCATGCACTGAAAGCCGATCTTTCAAAACACTTACTTACTTCCAAACTATCTCCCATTTTCCCAGCCAAGTTTTTGATTAAAACTCAAGCCACCTTAAGTTGTAAAGAGTTCATTTGAAACCAACTGCAACCATTACCACGTGGTTTTTTTTGAAAATTTATTAAAAAATTTATAAATACTTGCAGGAGTATGCGTGTGAACACATGCAACAACATATATGAAAACATTTCGTAATAATAAATGTGTAAACAAGTATGCAAGCATACGTATGTAATCAAGTTTAAACATGTACTACGCAAAACGCTGTAATAGAAGCGTAGCGAGCATAACTGCCGGGACAGAATACCTTTTTGGCCATGTCTGTCCATATGTCTGTTTGTCTGTTAGAACTTTTACGATCAGGTTATTTGATATTGAGCTAAAATTTTTTACCGCTATTTCTAGTATCTGCACGCGGTTACAAGCCACGCCCACAATGAACAAAAATCTACACATCTATCACACAAATTTAGCTAATAAGTTGAAATTTGCTACTTAGATTTATAATCGTGTCATCCATCTACGTGACATAAAATGGGCGTGGTCGGATAACAGACACACCCACAATCGATAAAAATCTCTATATCTGGCGCAAAAATTGAACTATGAACTTGAAATTTGGTATACATATATATAATTATCCTATCCATCGATGTGTCAAAAATGGGAGCGGTGGGATAACAGGCACGCCCATAATTTACAAAAAAACCTTATTCAGTGTAAAACGCGACTTGAAAGTTGATACGAAATGCAAATACTATTAGAAGGTATAAACATGTACCTGCCACACCCACCATCTTTTTTTTGAACATAGATGAGGAGGGTATTTAAATTCGGCCTCAGCCAAATTTCGTTTGTTTACTTGTCCATTTTGATATAATTTTCAGTTCTATGTATAAAGCTGAGTAATCGATAATCGATAATTTTACATATGGAATCGTGTTAATACAATAAATATCTATATAAAACGTTTACTATTCCACATCTCTGCTCGGATATGTTTTTGGTGCATAAGTTTGAATTGTTGCCAAAGGCATGACAAGAGAAGCATGCCGCTTAAGTGAAAAGTATAACAATTACATTGTGATTTAACCAGCGTAAACAATTACACTTTCATTTAATAAAAGAAAAACCAAAGAACCAACAATAAACACACATAGCACTACAAACTGAAGTCGCACCAATAATTCAAGACTTTCTTACCCACGAAGCAACGAAGAAAACGAAATCTAAGCTGCACATACAAAGTAACGAATTTGTTTTTGTATTGAGTGTTGTTCCTGCTTGGTGCTGTTGCTGCTGCTGCTGATATTCGCACACATGCGGCCAACACCGCACTTAGCCACAATCAACATGGCTGCGGTCAATTGGCTTTGTTTGCTGCTGGCCTACGGTGAGTGTGTGCAACAAAGCATTTGTTTTCTTGTTTATATTAAATAATACATAAAATAATTATTATGCAACGAAAATACAAATTTTGCTCAAGTTTATATCATACATACAATATCTGTATTGATTCGATTCAAGTCGAGAAGATCGCATTATATGACTTTTGTAAAATTATTTTATTAATCAATTAAATTGCTGCCAATGAATTTATGATTGTTATCTTATAATGGAAATGAAGTCGTGAGTCGAACTGGAGTTAATTAAACAAATGTTTAGTAATAGAAAAATAATATTTTTTGTATAAATTTCGTCCGGGAAGAAAGCTGAATATTTTTAAAATCGATTTAATGGGATCTCTGTCGCAAGGCTGAGATTGAGTTGATATTTATACTCGGCACCACTTATGCTAAAGTATCTTAAGTTTATTCATATATTTGCAGCTCTTAAAAGAAAACTTTTTGTAATCATGTCCGTCTGTACGTCCCAGCAAATATGTACGCAAAGCTTGTATATTTGGGGATATTTACATAAAATTTGCTAGGACAATATGTTTTGGTCTCATAACAAACCCCATTGAAAATGGAACGAATTGAAACATTTTTAGAATCCCTTCCCATATAATGTTTTTTTTTTTGCAAAGGAAATCTTTATGTAGGGAAAAATTGCAAATCTGAATATTTTTTGACAACATTTGGCGAAAAATTGTTAATTAGCTTAAAAATTGATTGGACCAAGTTTGAATCCGATTGGACCATTTTCATATAACGATAATTTATGAAGTGATTTTTACGACAATTTTTCTAGTTTACTGATACAACGAAACTAATTGTAGCATAAATTGTGAAACTTAGTGGTGTAGGGTATAAAATGGTCGAATGTAATCGACTATCATATCTTTTTTACAGAATTTTCTGCTATATATTTCACAGGAAGGTACCTAAAAATCCCTTATCACCGTGTTGCTATACAATAATATTCAAAATTGCTTAACTGGGTATATAGAGGAAACATGACTCTTTCGTTACCACCACAAGATAGATCAAAGTTCACACAAGTATTTTACCCAACTGATTTTGTACAGAAACACGACATTAACCCAATTAGTTAAAAAAAAAAAAAAAATTCTTGTATTTAATCAAGGCTGCGTCTTGCATTGTATTATACAGTAGTATGAAGCAATAACTTCCTTTGGTAGCACGTACATAACGAATACGAAAAACGAGTTAACACTTAACTTAACATACAGAGGACGTGAATATTTACATGAGTTCCAGTTTTCAATTCTTCGCGAGTGGAAGAACATTTCACAAGACACAACAACAGTTGCCAACTCATTGGACCGGTTTTCTTACAATTTATGCCATTGATTGCTACACTTTTAAACCGCTTTAAATCGATTATGAATTTTCGCTATCACCTAAGGGGCGGTGATTATAATTTCTGTGTCAGTTTAGTATGAAGAGTTGGAACAATTTTTTTTTTTTTTTTTTTTTGGCAAGTAGTTGCAAAAATTAATAAAAGTTCCTTGAAGCTTAATTGCTGCAGGTTTAACAGCATATTATTAAATGCATTTAATAAATTTCTTGCCAAACTTAGGAGCAATGAAATGTTGCTCAACATTTGTCAAATGTTGCTATAAAAAAACGGAAAAAATCTACTATAACGAGATTTTGGCTTAAATTGAAATTATTTTATAGTCCACGTGTAGGCGTGGCATACATTCGATTAGGCTTTCTTTTAACCCCTATTAAGGAACTTGAGAAATTGAGGACGTAACCCGCCCACTTTAATTAAATATATGGAATATATTTCCTTACATTTCAAAACGAAAACATTTCACATCAAACCCGAACCTTTGAAAATTGGGGGCGTATTACGCCCACTTTAAGTAAATATAAATCTGTTTGCAAATTTTTAACTTAATAGCTTTAATTTGGATTATAAAAAAAAAACTTACAATTGTGGGCGTGGCTCTTTCTACAACCAACAAAACACAAGTTAAAAATAAAAAAAAAGCAAGAAATTAAGAATTCTTCAACCAAGTTGCAGCTAAAACTTTTGAATGAAAATGTCAATGGAGGCACAAAAAATTACCTGTTGTTGACTAATGTACTAGAATATATATATATGGATTTACTCTCCCCCTGGGGGTAGCAAAAGGAATGACCAATTTAATATACCACACCTCCCCCCTGTCTCCTATTATTATAAAATGGAACACTTAACGAGTCAGTTTGCGGAAGATGTTGTTGGAAATGTTGTAAAACAACGTTTTTATAATTAACGTACATTACTGTGTGAGTATATGTGTGTGTGAGTATGTATGTGTACATATTATATTTATAATTATAATATTACAATAAAAACAAAAATTGTTAACAAATTTTATAAACGCACAAATTATATGATTGTTGCATTTGATGATTTACTTCATAACAACAACAACAACACTACATAGAGCAGCTGCCCAATCAACTTATTTGGTAAGACAACATTATTAGATTTTCGCATCTCAATTACACTCAATTACAATGAGCTTTACATTTGTTGTTGTTGTTGTTTCTTTTATAATTTTTTTTTTTTTTCATAATGCTCAGAGCTATGCGAACACTCTACAAATGGAACTAAAGTTTTTCGTTTTTTTATGACAATCTGACTCGTGTGGTTGATACCATTTTGGAGGGAAGTGTTAAAAACCATATATTGCAGCACAAATGTTTATATGAATGTCTTACAGGCTAGCTTTGGTGCCGGCCACATACCAAATTGCTAATTTTACTTTAACGCCCATGTACATACATAAACGTTTATGTTTAAATTGACTTTTAATTAATTATTACAAGTGTTTAATTATAGGCCAGCGTGATATGTTTAAGTGATGAGTTAGCAGATGTCAGCCTTAGAGTATGACTTGCAGAAATGACTTATGAGTACAACACGCAGGGAAACGTTATCTTAAATGAAGTTTTTAAAGTAATTTTGTTTACCAAAACAATTGAAAATGTTATGGTGGATTATATCCGATATTTGACCGCCTTATACTACCTAGTTTCCCACGTTATGATATAAGTAGTTTAGTTGCTTTAGAAAAAGCGAAACATTGTGATATAAATGGTTTGGTGAAATTTCTTTTTACAGAAAGGGGTTCTAAAAATAGAACAATAGGGTCCATAATTAGCAATTCTTCGCAAAATTTTATCAAAAGATACTAAGAACTGTGAATTTTCACCATATAAAGCCTTCCTTTATAATGGGACCTTATACCGGGAGAGGTTCTAAAAATGGTCCATTTTCAATATAGTACTTCTTTGAGCAAGAATATACCCTTGTGCCATATTTCATCAAAATATCTCAAATAAGAAAAAAATGGGCTTGGGCCAAGTCCCTTCCACCACCCTCCAAAGTGGGCGGAGAATGTACATGATTACACCCTCTAATAAGTGTATCTATAACATAGTATTTTTTCTCTGTACATCCATTGATTGAAAAATAGGGCTGGCAATCATAATATGGACTCGATTCTTTCAAAATTATATTATCTTACCATATAGTACATTTTAAATCATTTTAGAATATCTTTGCCTGTAAGAACGTTTCAACAAAGGGACAATTACTCCAGTTTACTGATACTACAAATAAGTGCCGTTATCCTATACAAATATGTAATAAAATGAAAAATGTAGTAATTATCATAAAAATTGAATCACAAAATTCACAAAACATTACATACCACATAATATTAAACTTCCGGTTCGGCAGCTGCAATGCGTTTGTTAACAAATTCGTTTTAATAAGCTTAATAAATTGTGTATGTACATCCGTCCTTGAGAAGTATTCATTCAACAACCACAAATATTGTGAGAATTTGTGTGTTTTCAATTTGAATGAAGCGACAATGTTTGTAATATAATAAATAATGTTGTAAAATACCTGATAATTGTTTCATTTTCAAACGTTTAATGTAGGAAATAATATCATTATGTTTTATATCAGAGGTGTGCAAACTGTTTTTATATTAAGTCGGAAATAAATTTCTAAATTTTGCTTCTAAAAAAAAAGATATATAAAATGGAGACTACTACATAAAGGGAGAATTTTAAAATCACCTGTTTTTTTTTTTTTTAGGAAAGAATTTAAAAAAATATTTATTTATATAAAAAAAAAAATTAAAAATTTTTTAAAAAGCTTTTCTTTTAAAATGATGCCACTTCCTTAACTCATTCTATACTACTCAAATAATATTTTCACTTGATACCTTTTTCGTATCGATTATGCAGAAATGGACTAACTCAACATCATGTGGCGGTCGCCATATTATATTTAAAAATTCCATATTTAGCCTGCGACATTCTGCTCATCAATCCCGTTCATTTGATATCCATATATTCAAGAAAATTTCGAAATCTGTTATTTTGAGGAATTACATGCAAAATTTCAGCATAATAGGAAATATGAAAATGTTGAATGTCAAATTTCAAACCAACAGACAAGACAGCAAGTATAAACAAATTTGCCGAAAATTCAGTCTTTAGAGCCGGCAAGAAAATTCCCCACCTCTGTACCAAACAATAAGTTGGTGTGGTATGTAAAATATTCGTAATAAACAAATGTATACGTGTTTTTTGCGTAAATCACATGAGTTGAAAAATCAACGCACAGCACGCCCAGAAATCATTAACCACACACACAGCCAAACAAACCAGATTTAACATGAAAAGTGAAAACTACAAATTTTAGTTAAATGTTAAAAAGGCTGCTATTTTACTCAAATAATCGAGAGTGACTTTGTTGGACGGGGGTTGTTTTTTTTCGTTAATTGAAATCTTTCTCCATGTCATTGACTTTTTCAACAAAACGAAACAAATTATTTACGAATTCTTTCCCGTAAGCATTAAAATGTCATTTTCACCCGGGCGTAATCTATTTCGCTTACACCTAATGTATGTAATTCACAATTGAACAATCACCCATATATCATTAAAAAGCGCTTTTACTGGTTGGTGATTGTCTGGCAAAATTTGCAACTTGAAATAATTGCAATTTCCTTCCAAAGGCGGCGATTTGTAACATTGAAGCAAACGGCATTTAACATGTACGGTAATAGGTAATGTGTTTAACCTGTTTGTGGTCAACATTTTCACATTTTCACCGCTGCAAATATGTGAGAGGTTTTCCCAGTTAATTCAAGATCAATGTTAAATGGTTCAGCGTTGTGCATGTGTTGTCGATACTTTTCAGCGTTTCAACTTCATTGCCTATATAATCATGTTGTTTTGGTTAATTGTTTACACCAAATGAAATTTCATTGTATAATTATACATAATAAATACTGTAGTAAACAATTTAGATGCGTATTAAACATCAATTGCTTGTATATTCACATGTGGATATAAACTCACGATTGAAAGCAATTATTTAAGGACAAAAAAAAAACCGTTAATGTTAATAAAATGAAAGGTAAATGTGCGAGGGTAGTTTCAGAATCTCCATGCTTATGTATGGCGCATATATGCATTATGTGTCAGCTTGGAGGTCGAGTTTTACGTTAAATATGGTAAAATTTACGACAATGGGAATGGCAACAACAGAAAGACACACAGACTTGGCGTGATTTAAGTTTTTGATACTTAATAAGAATACATATACTTTGTAGAGTTTCTGGCGCTTCTTTCTGAGTGTTGCAAACTGAATGACAAACTTAGTAGACCGCCCATCTTATAAGGAGGGTATAAAAAATTCAAACGTGATGCCATTCCTTCAGTTTTTTGAGATTTCCACATGATTTGCATTTGACAGTGTTTTTCCTTTCGTTGTGCCCATTAACTCATTCTCTTCAGTAGTTATTTCTGTCAAATACTGTTACTTGTTACGTGATATTGACGTTTTTTTTTCTACTACAACTACTTTTACAGCACACACGTATAGTATTTAATGTCTTTTTTTCGTATGACAAGAGCAAAAGCTAAACTAAACAATACACCGACTGGTCTGTCTAGCCTCTCGGTTCCAGTAGAAACCAACAAATTATGTTTACTCTAGTGTTGTTTGTATTCAGGTGATTTCATTTTACATTATGACATATTTACGATGCACAAGCATAATTTCGTCGTAATCATGGGGCGTTAAACATTACAGCACTTCTGGGACTAATGTCTTAATACAAGCTGACATTTTTTCTCCCGTTAATTATCTAATTAAAGATTTAATTGTAAACGTGAATATATTAAAGTAAATGGGTAAAATTCAACTTTCAACATGAAGTTAAAGATTAAAATGTTTCATATATAGATGAAAAATATAATAAAAAGCTTGAAATAATAAAAAAAAAAAAATAGTAATATTTGTCTTGCTTATGGTGCAAGTGCAAGCGTTATTGTTTAGATTAAAAATTTAATTAATATTAATTAAATTAATTGCGTGGCAAATACCTGATTACGGCCGTTAATAGTTTATGTAATACGTATCAACGTGCTCGTTGGATTCCGCAAAAAAAAAAATTGCTATAATTAGTTCAGTGTAGCAGTAAACGCTTAGCATTGCCATATAAGTCAATTCGTGAAATATCATTATATGGTAAAAGGTTCTAAAAATAGTCCGATCGGGTCCAAATTTATTACAACTAATTATTAAGCTAATTGACTATTGTGCACCAAATTTTGTTAAAAAATATTAACAATTGCATAGTTTTTCCTTATAGAGACTTCCTTTATAATAGACTTATAAGGGGAGGGATGCTAAAAATAGTCCAAATCGATTCATTTTCAACAGGGTTCCTCTTCGAGCTAATACAAGTCCTTGTATCAAATTTTATGAAAATATCACAAAAAATGTAAATTTATGTACAGGTCGCACATAAATTTACATGAAAACACTGACGGACGGATAGACATGATTAAATTGTTTCAAAAAGTGATTCCGAATCGTTCGCTATAATTAAATGTGAGCCTGCCCACGAGTGAAACCAGTATATAGTCTAAATACAACAATATATCTATATACATACATCTATATACAAAATATGGGCATAGCAGTTACTTGATTACGCCCGTTAATAATTTATTTAATATATATCAACTTAAACGTTGGATTGTTAAAATAAAAAAATTTCTTACTTTATAGCCATGTCCGTTATCCGATTAAGCCTATTTTTAGCTTATTTAGATTTTCATACTGATGACATTAAAGACTTTGTAAAGTCTTCGATGTTTACTTCCAACTGAAGTAAAACCCTATTTGTTATACCAAGGATATAAATATGACCATGCCCTTTAGATAAGTATTTTTAATTAGTTTTTTTCAGTGTAGAAACATTCTTGTACATTGTATTGTATTGTTTTAATATTTGTTTCGAGTATAACTTGTATTAGTTAAGTAGGAACTGAACGCCATTCTATTCTTCTACGTGGTCTTAAATTAGTTGCCGGTTCTATTACATTTTTGTTTAATAATTCATAAAACACAATAATATCTAGTTAATTATAAGCAATATTTGTACGTTGTCGTACATGAAGCATGATTAACATTTCATATGAAAGAATGGTGGCTTGTTTATTTATTTTTAGTTCATTGACCAATTATCTGCGAAGAAAAAAATATTTGTGCAAAAAGACAAGTTATGGGATAATTAATGTTTATTGGTTTTTGTTGTTGTTGTTGTTTTGCTTCATACGACTATTCGAGTAATTATGTTGCTTTTTTAATTAAGTCATTTATAATAAAATTTTTATAATATTGTACTCGTTTTATGAGTGATCAACGGTTGATGGGAGAAAGACGGTAATTATGATTAAAAGTCGCAAATTAATGTTGGGTGGTGATAAGCAGTAATGGGTAGAAAGAATGCATTTAGATATAATGAAAAATTCTTTTCTGCAACAGATTTTATTGACATTTTCCTCGCCAACTTGAACAGTTTTGTGTATCATTGACATTTACGTGTTCATATGAAAATCTTTAGAATAAAAAAAAAAAAAAAACAATAAACGTGCTTTGCGGTAAGGTAGCCGTACGTATAAACAAATGATGGGAGGCGGCAGTTCTTATTCAAAAGAAACAAAATTTTGAAATTGACTTAACAAAACGTTAATACATTGACTTGGGTAATGTTGAGGCAGGCAATTGTCTGTTGGTTTGAAATCCCAAATTTTTATCACAACATCTATTGTTTATATTCGTATCATTATGTTTATTAATATATTGTATACTATATATGAACGGGTTATAATTTTATAGTACAGAGTAACACAACTTAACTTTTCTTCAATCTACGTTACGTACCCGATGGTATATACACTTATTATTGTGCTGTAGTTGTATGTGTTTTATATTTTAAATGGGACACGCATGAGAAACCTTTTTCGTACGAATTTTATGTTTTACTCTTGCCACCCAACCTGCCAACACTTGATTGTGATGTTATAAAACAGTGACTGTGTCGGTAAGTCTTTATTGTCGCTAGGTAAATATGGGATTATTATGACTTTCGCCTGTCATCCTAAACTATTACGAAATTTGCGTGTATGGAATGCAAGTTTTACGATTGCCCCATTATAATATTTCCGTTCATTTCATTAATCGTTTCTTCATTTTGTTGCTAATGTTGTTTGTATTGTAAAAGTAATGTGATAGCTTCTTTGTCGTTGGACTAATTTTTTAGTTGCAATTGCGTTATACAATATATGCACCATATAACTAAAAAATCATTTTTAGTTGGAGAGGAAAAAGAAAAATCAAAAATCAAAATAAAAAAATTCAATGTAAAAAATGAAAAATGAAAAAAATCTAATTTAAGATAATAAAAAACAAAATTTGACTTGGATTAAATTACGAAATTTATATATAAACAGCGGGCGTGGCAAGTACCTGATTAAGTCGCTTAATAGAGTCTGAAGTGCACTGAAAGGTCGGATTCTGTTTATTTCGTAAATGTTTTGAAAAGTTTCAGTTTACAAAAATGGGCACTAGCCAAACTTTATATTTCTCAATTTTCGTGGGCGTGGCTCCCAACCGATTTTACCCAATTTTCATAGCGACGAAACCATTGGGTTAGCAACTAAGTGATTGCGGATAGTTATACTTCATTTCTTTAGCTATAATTAAAGTAGGATTGAAACAATGTGAGAATCGTATATAATTGCAAAAATTGCACGTTACAAACACGCCCATAATATAGCAGCATCATTATTAATCATCAACATTATTTTTATGTACCAAGATGATGAATGGGCCCAAGCCAAATGCGTATTTAAGTATTGAAAAGATGCATGGGAGATGAACTTGTTGAAGCCTAAACGTATTTTTGCACAAAGTACTGAATTAACCGTTCAATTGATCAAATACTTAAATGAATGATACTTATAAACAACAAGAACTTACCACTTGAAATGTTCAATATCAGAGACTTACCTGAAACAAAACAAAAACAAAAAATTATAATAATTTCATAAAATAGAAGAAAATGGTTAAACAAGATGTTACTACCCACAACACCACCAACATATATTAAATATAATAAATTTGAATCACAAACGTATTTGATTGTTTAAAACTATTATACAATAGTTTGTTAAGCATTCTTTGAAAGCGACTCCAGTCAGTTGTAAGCTTAAGTAAAGTAGAAAGGTAGGTATTGTAACTAAATTAAAGCAATTGTTGTTGCTGTTGTTATGTGTATGTGTTTCACTTAAGCATGTGAACAACTTTGAAAAACCAACGGACAAAATGCAAGGTCGTGCGTTGTATTATAGCTTGCTAAATGAGCCGCAGTAAGTAATTGTAAAATGTTGTGGCGCAAAGTGTCAGAATGAATAATTATTTAACAGCTAACAATAGAAACCAATGTAACCACCAGCAAATGGAACGAAATTGTATTAAAAGAAAACACAACCACCAACAACAATGGTTAATAATTCATATTAAAGTAAATGTTTAAAGTTTTTTTTTTTTTTTGAAAACTCTGTCTAAGTACATATAAGAAAAAGGGTAGACATAGATACAACAACAACAACAACAACAAACTGTTGCTTTCAATTTCCAAACTAGATATTTAACCATTGATTGAATGAATAAAACGTTTCATTAAACCAAGATCATGCACACATGCAGCAATATATGCTGGACGGCATTGTGTTCTAGACAATTGAAATGTGATTTATTTTTCAAAATGTTAATATTTTGTATGTGTTGACTATTGATTGAATTTATTAAATCTAGAATCGCAACATTTTGAACTCGTTTTTGGCATGTTAACACCAATGCAGTCGTGTTTTATGATCATATATATTTGAGTTGAGCAGTGATTATAGTAGAGGCTTAAGGTTAAACGTGATTCATACAGTTTTCGTTATATGTACTTTGGTAAAAATTTTGTTTGGGATTGTCATTCGTTCTATTTACATGAAAAATAGTAAAAAAAAAAAAATTTAAATATGAATTGTCCGTCCGTAGGTATGGCTGTTAATGGCATAGTGACAAACTTCTTAAAATTTTTCAAGTTGAGTTGACATATCGTGCAAAATATGTGCACCCATTTAAGAGGGGAGTAGCCGCGCCCACATTTATCCATAATCTTTCATACATACGAATATAAAACTACATTTTAGTGTACATCTTTATAGGTGCTTCAAAAGTAGGCGTATAAAAACACGCCCACAATTTAAATTCTCTTATCTGAGCATGCACCAAATGTCAATTTCAGCTTCATAGCTCAATTTTTATATCAGATAAATAGATTTTGGTTGATTGTGGGCGTGGCTCTTAACCAATATTGCCCCTTCTTAATTAGCGATCTGCTTGTCAATGACCAACTTAGTATACCCCCCATTTTATGTGGAGGGTATAATAAAATATAGGTGACGTAGACCACTTTCTTACTTAAACAGAAGCTACACACCGATCTGGATATATTTTCTATAATTTAAAATCATAAATATTTATTTTTTAAAAAATATTTTAATCACAAAAATGAATAAACTGTATTTAAATTTTTAAATTAGGTCCATCTTGGATTACCGATTATAGAACCGGGCTCCTCGGAATAGACTAAAATACTGTCAATTTTTTTAGGTTTCAAGAACCTAAGTTCTAAGCTCCTCCTCTCTAATCCCTCATCTAAGATAAATTTCAATAGAAATATTTTATTATCTTTCAGATAAATATTTTCTACTAAAATATTAGGCGACCATAGTATTGTTTCGTATAAAAAAAAAAAAGTTGCCATAAATTTTTCCATTCTTTAGTTCATATGTGCGCCAAAAACAATGTCACTCTTAATTAATGTTTTGGTGCACGCTGGCAGAGAGCAGAAGATATTTGTGAGACAGCAACTGACAGAACAACTAAATAGGATAACAAATATAAAATGGACTCAACACATAATTTCAACTGAACTATAAAAATGGTTGATGCGTACATGTGTGTTTGGTATGACCAGAGGAGCTTAATGATTGTTGTTGTGTTTATAGAATCATGATTTTTTACTTCTTTTAGTGCTTTATTTATGACCACAATACGTAAAATTGAATGCAAATATTTTGTGTTGGTGGCTGCTTTATAAAAAGCAAGGCACAGGCACACTCACGCGCAATTCAGTCAACAACCACCACTGAAAAGCGAACGAATTTTAACCAAAATAAACATTTTCCTCACACTTCACATTAGTGTGAGTAATTTCGGCTACCAATAACAAACATAAAATCCGTTCAACAATGCAACAATGGCAATAAGAGAGATGGAGAGAAAGAGGTGGTATTAAAACATCAGGAAAATAACGTTGATGATAAATACACATGATGGCGTTGGCTTCCAATGCTGTGCTTGGTAGAAGTTCAGCCGTTATAGATATAAATAACGCTACATATCATGTAGACAATATATACACACTTGAAATTACATCATCGTTGTCGTGTGGAGGTTAAAGGAGAAGAACATTTTCATGCCAAATTATATTTACACGTATACCCACCACAACATGACACAACACAACGCAACACACACAACACTCTAGATTTTGTGTACCCCGGTATTACGAGCGTTTGGTCAATAGTTTAGTTTCAGGAGCCAAACATGCCTGCCATTCCGTTTATTTAAACCAACCACCAACACATTTCGAATTATTGTATTGTTGTAGAGTTTAACTCACGTGACAGGTGTTCACTAATGTGTACGAGTGTGCTTATGTTTGTGTTTTGTTTTTGTAATTGAAAAACAATTTGGTTATTGGCAAAACAATTTCGCATCCATAGGTATGCACTATATTAAGCGAAAATTATTTTCCATAATTATTTCATTTGGTTCGATAATGATAAAAAAAAAACAAAAAATCCTTAGATTAGAATTTATTTGAATTTCATTCAATAAATAAATGACAATTAGGTATTTATGGGGCTCACATTTAGAGTAACATGTTACCAAACACTGGCCTATGTAGACTGTTGCCCTCTTCCCTTATTATGATGGCATAATCATCACATTGAGAATGTCGCTGTGTTATGGAATATATTTTCAAACATCAAAATGATTTCGTAAATATTTACTTGAGCGTAAATATTTTTGGTGAAATTATGCTAAAATTATTCATTTTAGAAAATGTATAATATATTTATGCTTGCACACTGCAGGGTTTTGGGGGCAAAGTTTATGATCCGCCACCCATCACAACTTAAACGGTATTTTTTGTGAAAATATTCAAACATATGTTGTTTCATACAAGAGATAAACTTAATTCTTAATGGGGGGCAGGGAGTTTATCGAATCCACATGAAAGCTTTACAAATTTTATCTATTTATAAATAATGGGCGTGGCAATTACGTCCTTTAGTGTTAATCAATCACACTTTTCAGCGTTCACGTGACACAAACGTTGAGTCACACTTTCCAACAGGTGTGTGACACAAAAGAAAAATTGTTTGGGCCTCTGGGACAGCAGTGACAGTATTAATAAGTCACATTTTGCAATATTCTCGTGACACATACGTTGAATCACACAATCTAACAGATGTGTGACACAAAAGAAAAATTGTTTGAACCACGGGGTCAGCAGTGCAAGTGTTAATAAGTCACATATTGCAACATTCTCGTGACACATACGTTGAGTCACACTTTCTAAAGTCGTGCAACACAAAGTTTTAGCCACTTACTACTTAAAACATTTAAAAAGACTATTTAAATAATATTATTAGAAAATCGATTTTTTTTTTATTTTTGCATTCAGTCTTTATCTGATAAACATAATTTTTACTACGTCTCAACTTTTACGATCATGAGAATTAAAAAGAAAAGCAATATCAATTCATATTTCCATACTGGTCAAGACTGCATTTTTTGTACGTTTTTTGACACCTCCTTGCAACAAAACAATTAAAACATTGAAAACAACTTATACAACCTCTCATACTGGGTGAAGTGTTTGTACAATTTTTAATTAGTCTGCGTAACGCTGATGGGAATTTTGTTACGTTAATTATAATTTGCATAAATATGTACAAGATAAGTCTGAGAGGAGTCTGTGCAAAAGGTTTTTTCTTCATACTATGAATTGCTTTTTGAAAATTTCCTTCATGAGAAATCAACCTCTCTCATAGTTAAGATTGTTTGATTTATGCACAAAAGTGACATGCAAACGGAAAGTAGAGGTAGTTTTTATAGGTTAATAATAATTATGATGTGGGGGTATACTGATTTTATGCAACGCGTGTAGTTTATAAGGTTTGTCTTTTATTACAGACCAACCATAGGAGATTTATTTAAAAAAATTTGCCAGAAAAAGAAAGAAAGAACACTTATTACGTATAAGGCAAAATTCACTTTAACTACGCCCACTTTTAATCATCATATTATAGATGTATCGATCTGAAATTTTAAAAGAGTAGTCCTCCTCCTTTATGTCAAAAACCAATTTGTGAAAATGGGCGTATATAGTGGCTGGTTAAAAGTTCAATTGACCCTGACGGTGGGTATCATAGATTTGGCGTATGCCCAACATAGCCCTTCCCTACTTGCTCTTTCTCAATACGTTTGTCAATATTAGTTAGTAGCTACGTACAAACTTTATAGCTTTAATGAATTGATATTTTTAATAAAAAGCCAGCTGAACTTGAGAATGAACACAAACTTTAGAATTCAGTGTTGTTTAGTAAAAGATTGCAATTGTTTTAACTAATCTGCCCCTTTTGATCGCTTCACAATACAATAAATCTTGATTTGTATTTACACGGCGGTTATAATTGTTATTGAAATAAATGAAAATAAGAAAAATGTTTATTCAATAAATTTAGTTCAAGTATTTTTTCAGCTTTGGAGCAATTTATTATTATCTGCAATTTTGTTAAGTACTGTCATTAAGAGTGTATAATAAAGCTGTTTAATTTAGATAAATAATAATTTTTTGTTCGATAAATTTTTACAAAATTTTTTCTATTATCTTTTGGTAATATTTTATTTCAATCAAAAGCTAAACTTGACATAAAGAAGAAAAAGTGGCCTTAAAACAATTTGAGACAGGGCGCGATTGTCTGTCTAGGGTCTTTGAAGTATTCTTTTTTGAAGCCGTAAACGGCATGAAGTATATATGATGCATACCCCCACACCACAGCTACTTGCATTTAAAACACTAAAGCTTTCAAATCGAAAATATATTTGACATAAATTGCATGGAATGCATAAAAGCGAGCATATATTAGTTTTCAAGTTGAACTGGTTTAAGAAAATAAAAAAAACACTAAGAAGCACAAAAATTGTATATAAAATATATCGATCGAAGCTAGTTATCTTAAAATTGTTTAGTAAGTTTCGTTGTAAAACACATACTTAAAAATATTTCAAAATCTATGTCATGTTAAACAATCATTAAAAGTTACAACTGAATAAAATTCATAGTAGATAATATTCGTGTAGACTGTTCCATTCGAGAGAGTGAGAGAGAGAGAGAGTTTCAGTTTACAATATTTTTAATATTTGGTTAATGAATTTCTCTAAGAGCAACATTTCAAAAAAGTAAATTTTAGAACCTTTAACAACTTTGGTGCATTGTTGCAATATATTTATGGATTACAATCCGCATAATCCTTTGGGTATGTACTAATCGAACTCTCTACCTTAGTGACACAAAACACCACACCCCTTATTAACAAAAATCATTCTTAGTACTAAAAATAGAGCTACACTCAGTGATACATTAAAAATGCGTTGAATCAAATAACAGACACGCCTAAAATTCAGAAAAAAACTGTCATTGGTGCAGAATTCGATCGATTGAGATAAAATGCAATACATACTGTAAAGAAGGCGTAATTGTACACATTATGTCCACGTTATGCCCCCTGTTTGCATATAAATGGAGGAGGATTTCTAAATTTTAGTATGATTCAAAAAGAATTATTTTTACAGGCTTGTATATGAACCGATCCGAATGAAATTAAAGCGCGACTATTTTTCGAATATATCGATTTAACGATTCCAATCGTCTTGATATCTTCATAATTTTTCAAATTTTCATACTTTTTGGGAAAAATAGACCTGGCAGCACAACGCTTCATATGTAACTATTTACACCATCAAATATCCGTACTATACGTAATTTATTGCATATATCTGAGATTTATATCAAACGATTAAAAAAAGTGGATTTTGATTGAAAAAAAAAGATACAAAATATTTTTCCTGCTGCTGTTAAGCTTGATGAACAGCGCAGCGCATACATTGTAAACGAAAAATGCACGATTCAGTAGCAAGCACTTCTTTGAACTGCATTTCGTCGGGTGGGTATTAATTTGCAAAAAAAAAGATAGAAATGAAAATGAAGTAAATGTCTTACTTATAATATAAATAGCAACAACAACAACAAAATGGTTGTGTGTCGCAATCACATGAATTTACAAAAACAAAAACAAAATATCCAGACATTTGTTGTGACTATGGTAGAAAAATGTGACCCTCCATCTCTTATACTCAGCGAGGGTCTAATATGTTTGAGTGTGTAACTTGGAAAAGGCGGCTGCTACATCGTGCCAATATCCACAGCGTAACGGTTAAGTCTTTATATATACGGCAGATATAATTATTTTATGCATACTCTGCATACACACACACACACACTCACACTCAAACAAAATGAGAGACAAAAAGTGACTCATAAACGTGTTGCACATTGACCAAACCTCGTTTTACCAGTATATGCGTTTTTTGTCAAGAGTTCAAAAAAAACCAAAAAAAACTTATTACAAAATCTTTATTGTGCAGTAAAATTGATCTTGAGAATGAGTTGGGCAAAACATATGCTTTAGCATCACGTAAAATTAGGTAAATGTTGTGAAATGTGCAATAAGGATTCTGTACTACCCCCCACGCCAAAAGGTATATTGCCAAACGACACTTTTAAGTTCCTACATTCTTGCTTGCTTATAAATACATGAACCCAAGTTTTGCATTTTCTCATAACATTATAATAAGAAACAAAGCATGTATGTAATAAAAATATTTCCACCTTCCATCCCTTGCTCTGTCTGTCTGCCGTCTTCACACGTATCTGGTGCCATACAATCACGTTTATTATATTAAACAATATATTGTATAAATACCCCCGAGCAGCATATGTAGCATAACTGTGTCCAACTAAGTATGAAAGTCATCCTTCCAATGTTGATTGTATACTAATCAGGTGGCACATGTGTGTATGTTCTCTCCCTCTCTGGCGTTCAACTAAAGTGTTTAACTTTGCTCATAATAAATTGTTCAATGCCTCTCAAGACCATATTTGGTATTTGTACACATGACACTACGTATGGATGCGTGCTCGTACGTTTTTATGTTATGTTATGTGTTTTCCATCTGCATACAATGCTCCACACGATGCGTTTTAAAATTTTGGCCTCTGGCAGGTATCTGCATTTATTGAAATTTTGCTTAAGCATTAAAATCATTATGATTACGGTAATTGGACTTTGTTATGAGTTGTCACATACATATTAAGCCATCCTTTTAGCCTAACAGGTGCATGTAAAGGAATGAGAAGACTAATTTTGTGCAATATTGCTGTACGGCAAATACACTATGCGACATGGATAGACACAAGTGTGACACATCCTGTGGTCACACACATTAATAGAATACAATTTACACGTTAAATTATATCAAAGCAGTAGTTTGTCTAAGTACACCCAAGATCGCTCTAAATAAATTCAATTAAATTTCATTCTTGTGTGTGTTTCGGTTTTAAACAAATATTCGCATATATGCTAACGTTCTATAAGATTGTGGGAAACTTTAACAACCAAGTCAATGGTACGGATTTACCCCGACAGTTCATAATCAGTTAAATAAAGTCTTGTGAATTGGATATTTGTAAGGATGTTCGAAGCTCGCTTTTACCCAATCCATCAACTCAAAATTTGAATACATTTTATTAAGTCCGTCTGTCCGTTTAGGTATTTCTTGTTCCTTGTTCTTGTTCTTGTAAGAAAACTAAATTTATCTTAAATACTCTTCATATCTACACATAAACACTGGGCGTGGCATATACATGATTATACCCTTTAATAGTGTATGTATTACGTAGCAGCGTAGAGTTTTAAGCGGAATGGGATTTTTTGTAAATTGTGAGTGTATCTGTTATTCGACCATGCCCATTTTTGACACTTTGATAATTATAGATAAACATACCAATGTTCAAGTTCATAGGTCAATTTTTGTTGCAGATATATAGATTTTTGTTAAAAGGTGGGCGCGTCTGCTATTCGATTACGCCCATTTTTAGCACATCTATAAATGAGTAATTTATAAATATGTATACAAAATTCCAAGCTTTATAGCTTAATTTTTGTGGCAGGCAAATATATTTTCATCGATTGTGGGCGTGGTTTTTTTTTTACCGATTTTGCCCACTTTAAATAAAGATGTGCGTGCAGAGACTGCAAGTGCCTGTATAAAATTTTAGCTTAATATCTCAAAATTTACAACCGTAAAAATGCAAAACAACAGACGGACGCGCGGACATACATTTCTAAACAATATAGGCAGTTTTATATGCTGACCAAGAAGAGCTGTACTTTGTAGGGTCTATGGCAGCTTCTGCTGGGTGTTGCAAATGGAATGACAAACCTAGGGGAGGGTATAAAAATTTGAATGAGAAGAATAGTCAGATAGCCAAATTTCACCCGATCTATGCATTAGCGCAATTTTTTCCCCAACGCAGGTTATTGCCTCTTCAATCAGTTTCATTTGATACCCATAATACATAGATAGTTAGTCCAGCAACCTAACTCCACGTCTTCTACTCGTCAAGCCCTTTCATTTTATATCCATATTAAGTAGATTTTAAACAAGTTGATAAACCACCATCTTAGAGCGGCCGCTTTATTGCATTAGCCCACACTCAGCGCACTGACTTATTCCTCTCATTTGAATACCACATGGAATGGATTTATAGAAATCTTGCCGATTATTGCAAATCTTTTCCAACAGATTAGATTGAAAAACTTCCCGGAATTACGTAGAAAAATTTTATTAATTTTTTTTTTACTATTTTCATAGAATTTTTTGACAGCAATATTTGGAGTGTTAGCGATTTACAATTATATAACTAAATATATAAATAAATAGAGCTAATAATTAAGTGACAAGACAATGATGAATGAAAAGGGACAATGTTGAGAAATTAGAAAATAATACACGCACACGAGCGCCCACTATCTTTAGAAGGTAAATTCTATTCACAGATGTTTTCCAAAAATCAATGCACAATTTTTTCGATATTTCATCGTTTCGCGTTGGATTTGTTAAATGTTAGATAACCCAAAACAAGTGGCATTGAAGTCAGCGCCACAAAAAATTACGTTGGATATGGAAAAATTCAGGATTCAAGAGATGATACGAAAGTTGATAATTGAGAGAGTTTGTTTTCACGTCAATTCTGGGTTTGGTTAATTACTTTTGGGTACAAAATTCAAACGCGTTATATCCTGTCCGTTGTATATAACGGCGACAGATGTTTAAACAACGAAAACTATGCCAACGGTTCCTCCTCTTCGGAGCGCAGCCAACTGCAATTGAGTATTTCGCGTAAATTCCAACGAGCGTGAGGTTCCGGCTCCAATAGAACCGCTACTGTGGCTTTGGCCTGCGCCGATATTTGATCTTGTAGCTTGCGACGAAACGCGAACTTTTTATTGCGTTGATCCTCCAACAATTTACTTAAGTTGCTGTCATCAAATGGCATTTTCGCATTCAGGATTATAAATAGTATAACACCCAAAGACCAAGCATCAGCCAATTTGGGATCGTAGGGGCGACCACAAACAACCTCGGGTGCCGCATAAGCGGCCGAGCCACAGTAGGTTTCAGACTTTATTTCACGGCCATTCTCGTCACAGCAGTAGCGCGCAAACCCAAAATCGGCCAATTTGATGTTGAGTCGCTTCGACAGCAATATATTCTCACACTTGAGGTCACGGTGCGCTATGTCATGAGAATGCAGATATTTGAGAGCCTTTGCCATTTGCATGAACCAGGCTTTGGCCTGCAGCTCGTCAACGGGCCCCGACTTCTTAATGTGACTCAGCAGGTCACCGTTCTCAGCATACCGCATGAATATGAATATTTTCGGACCGCGCTGCAATATACTGTGAATTTGTATAATGTTCGGATGATCAATTTTTGTTAAAATCTCCAATTCGCGCGGAAAGAATTTGTGCACAAAGTCGGAAGGCGCCTTCGCCTTATCAATAATTTTGCAGGCCAACTGCACTCCATGACCGGAATCGTCCGCATAACCGGCTGTTATTACAGTGGCATAGGAGCCTTCGCCGATCTTGTGCCCGATATTATAGCCTCGCTGAGCCAATGCATCTATGTCGGAGCTGCGTGCACTCAGTTGCCGATTGGAGGTTGTCGAAAATTTTGACATAATTGTTGGATTTTTATAATATTGAAATTTTGTCTAATTGCATCTGAAGACGGTACTCTGATGATTTGAATTTGCACTCGAAAGTGTGGACCAAAACTTTTTAAAGTTTAATTAAAAAAAAAAACTAAAACAAGATAATATTTATGCAAACTTTATATTGATTTCCGAGAATTTTTATAACAAATATATTTAAAAAAAAAAGAAATATTTGTCTTGAGTTCTAAATGAAATTTTGACAATATTTGAAAGAACAATAAAAGGAACGGTGATAACGATTCATTCCATTGGCAGGCAATAATAAAAACATAAAAACATATGTACAAACACAAATATGTGGAGAAAGAGTGTAATGAGTGGCCGAGCACTTTAAGGCTGAAAATATTGCCAGTTTTCACTTTTGCAAATTGCTTCGCCATGAATTAACTCTGCCTGCTGACACATGAGACACATTAACGCACCTCATTACTATTATGTATTATTTGCTTGGTATCCATTTTCAGAAATTATCCATCTCTCTTATTGTATCCGGGTGGATATTAATAATACAGAATCCATTACCGCTACAAGCACAAGCACCATACAACCGCATCTTGAAAAGGACGACGACAATGTGACACTGTTGGCGGAAGCAGACGACTCTGCATTAAGTGCATCCGAACGTTCAAGACGTTTAATACCATACATGGCGTTCTATTTGCCAGCCTCAGAATTGCCACTTAGCAAACAGTATGCCTTACACATGGTAAGACATCATGTAGCAGCAGCAATGAGTTTATAATTTATGGACGCAATTCATTTTTATACTCTGTCCTACTTGTGGAAAAGGATATATTAAGTTTGTACGGATGTTTGTAACTCTTAAACGGCAAATGCCACACCCACCTTCAAATATACTGATCGATTCAGAAACAAAGTCTGTCTGCCTGACTCTCTATGTAAATTTGTGCGCATGAAATTTGGGGCAGGGACTTTAATGACCAAAGAGGAAACCTATTGAAAATGGATGGGATCGGATGATTTTTAGAACCTCTCCACATATAATGGAAATATTTTTTGGCAAAATTTACTCAAGCTTCATATTTGGTTGGGAGAAATTTAGACACGATCAGACCATTTTTAGAAGCCCTTCCCATATAATTGTAACTTTTCTGGTAGTTTATACAAATACAAGCAAAGTAATTGTAGCATAATTTTAGGAGCTAAGTAATGCAGGGTATTAAATGGTCCGACTTGCTCGACCATAACATTTTCATTTGGTTTTTTTTTATAAATATAAATATTTTCTTTTTGTTCTTCATACAATAATAACAACAACAACAAAACAGTCCAATGAGCACAGAATACAACATGAAAAAGGACCTGAGAGTGGAAATGTTGTTGCAATGAGTCGTGTACCGTTGCCGGAATCATATATGCACATGAAAATGACCTCGTTTCAAGTTCCCTTGCGTATGCCTGAGGAGCAGCGACCACATTATGCCCCATCCTCCTCACTAGCTGACACTTATCAACCGCACCCAGACACTGACTACCGTTCAGTGGCCTACCATAGCAGTGAATTAAACGCGGGTCAGAGTTTTGCTGCTGCGCCCATTAAACAAGTCGATATTGGAGACAGTAAATTTCCAAGAATTGTACATTTATTGTCTGTGGATACCCTTGCCGACCATCACGCCGACTCATCTGCTTTAACCAAAAGTAACAACGCCAATTTAAATGTGTTCACATCATCGCACAAGCGACCTCAGCCACACCGAGTGAGTTTTCAAACATATGCGTAAATAATATAAAGATTGATTGCAAATATAAATTAGAAATTAAGAGTAACTGTAACTATTTCACACTCTCTCACACGCACTTGCAGTTTAAGACGGTGCAATACTTTCCACCATTATCATCACAATCAGCAGCAGCAGCTTTGAAAAGTGTGCCTTCTACCTCTTTGTCCTCCTCCTCATCTAGCAAATCTTTAGCTACAGCTGTACGGTCTCTTCATCATAATAATGTTGGTGCTTATCGCCCACGGAGCAAACAATCAAAAAACAATTTAACACCATTTACAGCAACTAATTCAGTGCCGGGCCATTTTGTACCAATTGTTTATTCGCCAATAAACCCAAACACTAACAGCCAAAGTAACAACAACAACAATAATAATAATAACAATGATAACCATGTTATAGCGCATACAGCAAATGCTGCACAAGAAACGACACATATTGTCTTATATGATGATGAGGGTGGTGATGAAGTATTAAAGCAACAGCCACAATATAAACAGCAACAACTACTACTACAACAACAACAACAACTACTACAACAACAACAACAACAACAACATACACATAATGCTGTGCAATATTCCGCTTCATTGCCAGCCATTGATGTTCAATCATCGCATAATCAAAATTATCATCAACGCTATCACAATAATAAACACCCACAGCAGCAGCAGCAGCCACAGTATTTTAGTGTTACATCCGCACCGCGCCTGTCAATACCAGTAACGATCTCCAGCAGCAACTTGGCAGTAGGAAAAACTCCAACCATAAGGTTTGTATGTTGATATGAAAATCCTTTCTTTATAGTTTTAAAAGTGTTTCGAGGAATCATGGCAACAAATTTAAAATGCAATCTAATATGACAGAAGAGATATATATGTGCCATAACACCCTATACCCTCGTACTTTATATTGATTATATATTGGCACAATATTGTAAATTGAAGGCAACACAAAAATTTATGACTTCCCTTCCTACCAGACCAATTACTTTCCCATAAATAATTTATTGATGTACGCAACGACGTAAAACAACCAAAAGGAAGCTATTAAAAATACTTACATGCTACAACAACAACAAATACATAAAAAAAGGGCAAATTTTTCTTTTTTTAGCAAATCTGAGGCACTCGGCATATAAATGTGGGCGTGGCAAGTATATGATAAGGGTGACTGATCAACTTGAAGATTAAAATCCAAATCAATAAGAATTTTTCGTTGTTAATTGGGGGCGTGGCAAAATGTGGGCGTAACAGGTTGTGCATGATTAAGGTCACCAAGCACCAGCTTACAGATTCAATTCTGCATAAAAAAGTTTTTTCTTCTTTTAAAAATTTTGGGCGTGAATGAGTAGGCAGGCTTATGTATTAATCTACACATAAAAATTTAGCACCAAAAAGTTTAATAAAAATGTTAACTTTAACCTTAACAAACAGATCATAAGAAACGTTCAAGGGTGCGTTTTTATTACTTTATACAAAATTGTCCTTAAGTTGAGAAATTCGAATAATGTGGGCGTAACAGGTTCATAACCAAAGAGGTTTTTGTCTGTAAATTATATGTCACACATATTGTGGGCGTGACACTTGACCATTTCCGCCTAATTCATATAAAGTCATGCCTAAAATATCAACTCCAAGGTATTGGTTAAAAACGACTTCTATATTATAATTATAATTGTAAATATTTTGCAGCATCAAGGTAAGTAGAGTAGAAATAGCATCAAGTAGTGAATGAAACGGTAGTGCACTGCCTAAGGATATAGATTGCATGTAACTAATATTACCTACACCACACACACACATACGCAATAATTGCATTCCACCTTCATGTACTCTAAACACTATTCATAATGTTATAACACTAATTGAAAATAATTGTCATGCAATTCACCGCAAGGCAACGGGCAACACACACATTCACACACACACACACACAAGCACTTATATTTGGTTAGGATGGAGGGAACTTAGCTTTTTTTTCCTAACAAATCCAATTTGATTTCATTTGTACAAATTCATTTCTGTACAGTATATTATTGTAACCTCTTACACTGCTTGTGGTAGAAAGGTGTACAGAATCACTTTTTGAATTGAATTTTTTGCGCTAATAATATATAAAATATAATTAAAATTTAATTAATGTACAATAATGTATATAAAAATCAAATCAATACAGAATGTATACTTACGCCCATAAATATTACGTACCAACAGCTTGTCTTGAATAAAGAAATTTAGCGCAAAAGGCCTTAAAATAATAACAATCCCACACACAAGCGCACACGCATACATACACACATATGAACTCAATTGTAAATAAATAATCAATTAGTGCCCCCACTAAATTTACCATCGGGCAAGATTGCTTTAGAAAGACAAGTAAGAAAACTAAATTTGGCTTAGATCAAATCTTAAATACCCTCCACATCTACAATAATGGGCGCAACAGGCATATGATTACACCTTCTAATAGTGTACGTAACAACGTATCAACTTGAAAATCGGGTTTTACGTGAAATATAGTTTTTTGTCAGTTGCGAGCGCGTCTATTATTTGACCACGCCCATTTTTGGCACATTGTTGAATATGATAACTATAAATATATGCACCAAATTTCAAGTTCATGGGTAAATTTTTTTGGCAGATGTAAAGGTTTTTATCGATTTTTATCGAACCAACCACGCCCATATTTGGTATAGTAGTGAATGGCATGCCAAATTTCAAGTTCAAAGGTCAAATTTTGTGGTAGGTATATAGATTTTTGTTGATTGTGGGTGTGGCTCTTAACCGATTTTGCCCATTTTAAATAGAGATCTGTACACAATGTCAGCTCAATATCTCAAAATTTGCAACAGTGAGAATGCCAACAACAGACGGACATATGGACATACATGTCTAAATCGATTCAGATTTTGACGCTGACCAATAATATGTATTCTTTGTGGGGTCTCTGACGCCTTCTTTTGAGTGTTGTACCCTCATCCCTAAGGTGGAGGGTATAAAAAAATTATATTTACTACAAAAAACATACAAGATGCCAGGATCAAGATCAGAATATATAAGACGCTACATATTCATCATTCATGGGCATCATGTTCATTATTTTGTAGCCCATTCAATTTACATCGCCCACCCACTGTAGCGTTACATGATGAAATGCAACAAACAACTTTTTTGAAAGAATGGCAACAGAAACACCTTAATCATCATTTTCAGCCACCAAGATTAGAAAACTTTTTTGAAAAAGAAATCGACCAAAAGCAAGAATATTTACGGGGTCAAAAGGTACAGGGACGAGACCACAATGATGATAACGACAAAGACGCTTTATTACCGTTAACGGAATACGATGTTGCGTATTTGCAGCCACGTTTTAAATATCGCATCCCACAACAACAACAATCACAGCAAGAGCAACCACAACATCAACAGTCCCAACATCATATACGTCTGATTAATGAACAAAAATATCGCTTGAACAGTAAGGAGCCAGTACATGTGTTTGTTTTAAGTTCAACTTTGCCACCTCGGCCGCTAGTAGGGAGTGTTGCAACACCCAAGCCACTACAGCACGCGCCATCCATAAACTCTCAATATAATCACCCAAGGCCACCAACAGCTTATCACCAGCACGAGGAAATTTCACCCATACATCATATCCACTTAAAACCAAACGCTAAACAGGTTCTAGCCATACCTGTACGCAACTTATATAATGGTTTTAATGGCCCATCCCCCTCCCCACCACCATCACGACCATCATCTTCATACAATCATAAGCACCCACAAACAGGTGCTCACATATTACCACCATTAGCAGCACCAACGCCATTCAAAATATCAGCAAAACTATTGCCATCATTATCATCCACTACACCATTGCATTCACCACAATACCCCAAAATTATTGGGTAAGTTGCTGCTTATGCTTTCTGTGCCTAGCACTCTAAATAAAACCTTCCTCTCCTCTCCACCGCGTACAACAGCTTATAGACGTTATTTGATTCTAGTTGCATTTCATTAACTGCTATGTACACGATTCAGTAGCACTGGGTGCTGTTTATATAGTGTGTGTAGATGTTAACAGGGGTTATGTGCATCACGCAATATACTCGATTAGTGTTAAATATTCGGGAATTTTCGAGGCTTGCTTTTCGCCATTTGTAATACAGTTGAGCTTGGGTGAAAGGCGAGCCTTATTGTTGGATATAAAAATATTGGGTTTGGCTGACAATAACATCAGGGGCTTGACTATTATAATCTACTAACAAAAATTAAATTTAGTTTAGATCAAATTTTAAATACCCCTTACGGCTACATCTATATACAATTAGAAGGCGTGGCAGGTACCAGGAATGCATCTGTTACATATCTACGTACAGTGGGCCACAAAAAAGGTTTTTTTTGTACCTTATGGGCGTGTCTCAAACCATCATTGTTTCAACAAAAGACAGACATACGGACGAATATGGCTGGAACGAGTCAGTTTTTGATATTGATGAAGAATTTATATTATTTGTAGAGTTTCTGATCTCAGCGACTTGATTATAATAAAAAAAACCTCTTATGACCTTCCCGTCCATCTTTTGTGTGAAGGGTATAAGAAAAGGGTGCGAATGCATCTTCATAATAATAATTCACTATTCCCTTGTTAACTACAATTTATATACTTTTCTGTGACTTTCAGTTCCACCTCAACTCCAAATTATGTGAATTATCTTCTTAACGAGCCCAAGCAATCGTTGAAAGAAGAACACAATGTTCACATGAAGCCGCCTACCATACCACAAACATCGTACATTGTAGTGACCACAGCGCGTCCCTATCCTCTGTACAAAACGAAACCGAAATTACAATTGCAAGTAAGAAGGCCTTTGGAAAATAATAATATCGAATATTCTACCCAACGATACCCTCCGGCCAGACCATCATCAAAATCATCATCATCACCATCACCACTACCCATCTCATTAAAGGCATCACCAAAATTTGTTTATGTTAAAGAGGAATTTGGTAAAAAATTGATACCGCTTAGAGTGGCATCCAAACTAAAGCGGCCGCTGAATATTCATCAAAATAATGACAACGCTTTTATTAATACCTCAGAGCAAGATTTGCAATCAGTAACACCACAACTTGAAGGGCAAAATAAGCCGCCATTCCCCCCTTCGTTGGCCGATCCCAACGATTTGCCAGACATACGGACATCATCACTGTCTGAAATTTTACATAAACTACAAGATAGCAATCATTTGCCGCATACCCTGACAGCGGAAAATATTGACAATTCCATCAAAACTTTAATACGCATTTTGAACAATTTAAAGCAGACCCAAACCATTGGGGAAGATCCACCGCAACATCATGACGCTTCAACTCATGCTAACGATGTTGATGATGATAAAGAAAACTGTGCAGACCATGCGGTCACACCACAGCATCATCACCACCACCAACACCAAGAACAACAACAAAAGGAGGAACATCATTATCATCAACAACAGAAAACAACACCACCACAAACGGATGCAAGTAGGTTTGAAAATTTTCAAGAAAAAGGCAAAAAAAAGTTTGATTTGAATTGAATTGAATTTAATTAAATAGCAAAAAATCGTGGACCCAATACGGGACGTCCCGGCATTGATTACCCGAATTATGCCGATATACCGGAAACATCGTTTGTATGTTCGCAGCAACGTTACAAGGGATTCTTCGGAGATCCCGAAACAAATTGTCAGGTGTGGCATTATTGTGACTTGAATGGTGGCAAGGCCTCATTTCTTTGTCCCAATGGCACCATTTTTAGTCAGGTAAGACGATGAGGATTGTAATTATGGTGGAGCAAGCTAAGTCGATTTTTAAAATTTCGTTAAAACTTGTACAATACCATCAAAATATAGTTCCGCATATGATTACAGATAGCTTTGACTTGTGACTGGTGGTTTAATGTCAAGTGTGCCACCACAGCCCAACTGTATGTGCTGAATGAACGCCTCTACAAATACATATTGCCCTTTACGCCGAAATTTCCCGAAGATTATAGTGGACCCTTGGTAGACAAGTAAGTGAAACAAGGTCACTATATAATATATATAAATAAACGATCTCGCAATTCAGATACTTGGCAATGAAATTTCAAGAGATGGAAGAGAAAATGCGTTTGGAACGTGAAAAGGACACTTCTCCAACAAAGACAACAAATGAAGATGATGCCACAACCACCGATAACACCATTGAGGATGACTATACTACACAGGAAAGCCTCCTTGAAGTGGACATAAACGAGAATCGTTCACAAAAACATGTCATTAGTGAACAAAGTTCCGAAAGAAATCTCTTAATAGATGATGAAATGGATGACAATGAGCAGCGGGTTTCGGAAATGAATAAATTTGAAGGTACAACCACTGGCACAATGATAACCACAACAATAAAATCGGATAAAGAATTGCCTTTAAGTATTAAACCAATAGTGGTCGTTTCATCCACTATGGAGCCCGATTATCTTGATGATCTCAATGATAATAGCGCCAACAAACAAAGAAATACACAAATGCCGGAACACAATGATAAACGAACAGATATAGAAAACGGTGAGAAGAAGAGTTCCGACAAGGGCAGTATAAAAGTAACGGTGGAAAAAGTGGAAGTAGTAGAAATCAAATCAGATGGCTCCACTGGCCATTTAATACCAGATATGTTTAAAAGTGTTAAATAAGTAGGAAAAAAATAATCGATATTTACGTAATTTGATTAAGTACAGAGTTAGTAATATAATTAAAAAAAAAAAAAATTTTGGTATAGACCAAATATGGAATACCCTGCACCTGTATATGGAAATTAAAGGCGGGGAAGGTATTTAATTAAGTACTTTAATACGATTATTATGGACATTCTCAATCAGTTTCTTTTTTTTTTTTGTAAATTGTAGGCGTAACCATGCTTTTTGAGGATTTTTTTTGTAAATTTGTACAATTTCGGCATTACAGCTTAAATTTTGTGGATGTAAATTTTTTTTATCAATTGTGGGCGTCTTTGAATAGAAAATTGCATACAAAAAATTTGCGGACGCACATGATTCACATTATCATGTTCCTTAAGTATGATACACACTTAATCTCTGATTTAGTATAATGTTCAGGGTATAAAAATATAAGCGAAGAAAAAAAAACTATTAGCAAATATTAAAAGATTTAAAATGAAATTTAATGTAATTTAACGAGATTGATTTATGCCTTGCATTATTGTGTCAGTGTAGTATATTAATGGTTGGTTGGTGGTGCACCGCGTGCAACGTGTCTTGTATATAAAAATGTTAATTTATAAACGCAAAAACTTGCCATATGTGTACAATTGTTTAAATCATTTTCATTCTATAAAATATTTAAATTTGAAAAATTTTGTTTTTTTACCCCTTGTATGTGTATGTGTGTAGATCAAGTATATTAAGAAAATGGTTTTAATCAAATTCTCAAGTTTCATTTCGGTTTAATATTAATTTAAAAGCTTACCTTTTGTGCATTTTTAACGCCCTCTCTATAACTATTAACTGTTTCTAATAGTGGTGCCACTTGTTCCAGTGACTTAATATTCTGAAACGCAAAAAAAAAGTTTATGCAAACTTTGCTTTTTTTTTTTTTTTTGTAACTCACCTCTTCTTGAAGGGTGCGATAACCATGACTTTTATGATCGGCTCGAGCACACATATCACAACAAACGAAACGACATCTATGACAATAACGATCCGCTACACGATCATGACGCACGCAATGTTTTGGTTTAGACATCTTGTACAAATCATATGCATTTCGCTCTCTATCCAACGGCACCCACTTATGTTTCTTTAATGTTTTACTATTTTGATGGATGCCATCGAAACAGCGTCGACACATGTAAACTTTACATGATTGACATTTGCCGGTAGCTGGACCTATTTCGCACTCGTTACATTGTATGGTTGAATTTTGCAGTACGGAATTTGTGCCCGCTGGTACAGCTTTTAAGATGCTGTTGGCCGAAGCATCTTTACGATAGAATTTCAAATGATTCAGTTGGCCCAATAGAAAGAAGTTCAAGTCGAAGTAGTGACGTACATGAAAATTGGCCAATTGTAGGTGTGGTAGTTCTATCGGTTTCAAGCACTCGGAGCATGTTAAATTTCTTAGATGATGGATTATGCAGTTTTCGCACATGTCATGCCCGCATGGCAATAAAAAGGGACGATTACTTTTCACGTGTGAATCTAGATATTATTGAAAATGTCCTAACATTATAATTACATAAACAAGGGAGCATTTATTTATAATTTTGTTGTTGTGGGCAAAAAGGCTTGTTATGTTTAGTCCATATGGGTATAAAAGATATACTATAACAAAATCGTCCATCAGTTAAACTGTAATGCTTAGAAATTGGATTCAAAACAATATTACTTTTATGTAAACGCTTCGCTTTGCACTCTTGCCCTCCGAATTGCACAAAGTTATTCCAAAATACTTGTTATACCCTAAATGTTTTCCTACTTTTGTCATTAGTTGGCAGCCCTATCCATATACATAACGGTAAAACTGCACACGCGCAATTTGTTGCATACTCCATAAAAAGGTCCATTACAAGGTATTTCCATATATATATAGCTTACCACCAAAATTTTTATCATAACTGCTAGAGTACTCGGTACGACACTTGGGGCAACGACGTAAATTCCTTATGGTGTTGGCCACAAACTTGTGATCAAATAATTTTATATTTTGTGAATTGTTCAACATTTTTGCCGGTTAACGAATATACTTGATACGATTAGCACTGCATGTTATTGGCATTAATTATTCTTATAATTTTGACTTTTATCATATATATTTTTTAAAACACTATAAAATATACAACTTTGTAAAAGAATACGCAAAATACGCGGCGGCAGTAAATTTCGTTTGTTTAGAGCAAAATAGAATTGTGTATAAAAACAAACAATCAAACATCATGAAACACGCTGAGATTGAAATGGTTTACAGAAGTGCCAATTGTAACATTTTTGCAAAATTTTTACATCTGAGTTTTTAGGTTGGTAACACTGTCAAGGTGTAATTTTTATATTGTAAAAAAAGGTGGACCGTGTGACTTTTAACTGAAACCCTTACTCCTGTTCAGAATCACACACCCAGAAATGGCAATCTTATGCCAAAATTTTGTTACATAACCAAAACCAAAATTTATTACCGTAAATTTCTATTCACCACAAATAATTTAAATTCTCATTTTAATTTACAATATGTCCCATCTCCTTTTGTTTATAAAATACATATTAATCTATGAAAACATGGAATCCATTAAATTATTTTGCCTTTGACGGCGGTTCTGCTCATCTTGACGGAAACGTCTTAGCTCTTCGTAAGCTTCATCATCTGTCTCCAGTTCATACCGACACATGGGACACGAATTCGTCTTTACAATACAAAAAAATACATTAACAATAACATCAGGGGAAAAATGTTTAAGTGTTTTTTTTTATTTTTACCTTTTTTAACCACAACAGTATACATTCCTCATGGAATTCATGTTTGCACGGTAATATTTTATACTTTTCACCCTCTTCGGCCGGTTCTTTACAAACAGCACATTCTAGTTTCTCTAAATCATCGTCGCTTGTAATTTCGTGTACTGGCAATTCGGCAATTGCTCGTTTAGAAGCTTCGGGAACTTCAATTTCCATATCGATACCATTCATAATGGCCAATACTTGTAAACGTTTATAATGTTTGGCAAAATCATTGGCACCTTCAGGACCGGTAGGTGTATGACCCAATTCCTCAAAGTAATCGGACATTTTATGGTTGTTTGCTACGTGCGTGTATCTGCAAAGAAATGTTTTATTCCTCTCTGAACTATTTTATGTACGAAATTTGTATGTAAATACTCCATCAACGTTTTTATACTATCCACATAAGATGTAACACCCAGAAGGAGTTGATAGAGACCCTACAAAGTATATATATTCTAGATCAGCATTAAAAACTGAATAGATGTCCGTGCATCTGTCCGTTGTTGGCATTCTCACAAGCGCAAATTTTAAGCTACTGAACTCAAAATTTAGCACAAAAACTTTTTACTATAAGATTGCACGCATATTGCTATTTAAAATGGGCATGATCGGTGTAGAGCCACGCCCACATTCGACAAAAACCTGTATAACTGCCACAAAAATTGACTTATGAACTTGAAATTTGGTATGCTCATCTATAGCGATTTCATTCACTGTTATACAAAAAATGGGCGTGGTCGGTTATTAGACGCGCCCACAATTAACAAAAAAACATATTCATCATAAAACTAGACTTGCAAGCTGATACACACACTATTAGAGAGGGCGAAATATATACATCTGCCACGCCCACCGTTGTGGATGGGGAGGGTATTTAAGATTTGGCCTCAGCCAAATTTGGTTTTCTTACTTGTTTCTTTTAAGGGAGTGTATGTATGTAGGAATGATGTAAATAATGTAAATTTTTATATAACGAGAATATATAAATCTCAATAAGTTGGTAGATAGATTTCATTAGCCTAAAATTCAAGTGTCCTACTGGAGAGTATTAAAAATAAATCTTTATATGACAAAAACTCATAATTAACATTTTGGAGCGGATTGCACAATTTATAAAAGTTTTCAAGAATTAGCGTTTTTTCTATACAACCAGCTCAATGGTATAGGAAGGGGTATAGGGGGGAATGTTAAACAATGACATCATTAGGAATGATGGGAAAGACCTTAGATGGTAAATTATTCAAAGAAAAAGGTCATACACAACTGCTCCGGCAGTTTGTTGTGCGTTATAAGTCAAGTTTCACAACAAATAATGAGAACGCTGACAAAGTGCTGATACTTACTTATAAACAGAGTATGAATTGTGTGTTTAGTACATTTTTGAGAGAGAGTACAGTTCCAGGCAATATTTTTCTTACACTTTCATTTATTCACTCTAGAGCCCCTTCAATCTCGTGCTTCCCAATACCTCTACCATAATAAATAAAACACAAAAGATCGAAATCATTTTCTTCTTGTTCTTTTGCAATGATGTTGTTGTTCTTTTTATCTATTCAGGGCAAACAGCTTAAAAACTAAAGTTAGCTGGATTTTTCTTTCTTTTCGGTTTTTAACCCAATATTACAATTGTTCAATAATACGTCTTCTTGTCTTCTTCGTTTGAAATTGTTCACAATATGAATGTGCATCAAGCATGTTTCAAATTAATGATAAATTTCTTTAGAAAGGTAAAAATAAATAGGTTACAAAGTGTACATATGTGTGTGTGTGTTTACTATAAAGATTACAAGTAATTTTCGGTTGTTTTTTATATTTTAAAACCGCAACAAAAAGGAAAACAATAATAATTATACAATAATAATAAAAACAGGTAAAAATATAATAGAAGGCTTGCTTAGGCTTAGGTGTAAGGTTGTTTATTTTGGGGTTAAAGTCATAGTATATGACAGTGTTGGTAACTCCTAGTAGGAAGATTACAGGTAGATGAGGATTCTCTATGGTATACAATTAAAAACTAATTATGAAATGTTTCCAGTTTCAGTTTACAGTTTACTGTGCATTTTTTTTATCGTAGATAGATGTCTTTATCAATTATTTTCTTTCTCTTTCTTTTTTAATTATATTAAATTATTTTCATACCATGTTCTGGTCGTGGCTTGCCAACATCAAATGTATTCATTTTTGTTTGTTTTTTAATGTTTTAAAATTGTAATGTTTAGTAATAAGTAACTTTTCAATTGTATTGTGTTTTACATAAACGTATATTCTTCATCTTTATTCTTGCGTAATAAATTAATTAATGTAAGTAGTGGCTAAAACGTTTTCGATATTTATTTAAAATACTAAATTATTATGACATTTAGCAGCAGCAGCAGCAGCAGCAGCAGCACCATGTGTGTACAACAAATTAATGATTAAAGAATTCTTAATTGGTTAGAAGTGAAGCGTGTGTGTGTGTGTGTGTGTGTGATAAAGATAGAGAGAGAGGCAGAAAGTGCGTGTGTTGCAAAAGGAGGTGAAAGCATTTTGAGTGAATGGGGAGGAATTCATATATCCACGAGTAATTACTCGTTGTTGACTTTCCATCCCAATATGACGCGCATACATATGTACCTACATGCATACATGCATACATGCATGCATGCCTTTACATAAATAATATTGTGTTTAGTTTTCCTCCGTGATTTGGTGTGTAGGCGTGTGTGTGTGATAAGTACTTAAATTTTTAATTGAACATTGACTTAATTTTACAAATAATTCTTTCATGTTCAACATGTTGTTGTTGTTGTTGTTTACTCCTTTTTTTTTACAAACATTATATATGCAAGTACCAATAATGAATAATGAATAATGAATGACGATGACGATGACGATGATTTTCTTATACTATTAAACCTACACAAACATATACGCGGTAGACACACCATCTATTGATACATAATAGTTTATTGTTTCTTAGCGTGTAATTTTCTTTATTTGTGTTAAAATTGCAATCGGATTTTTATTTTTATCTCTATGTTATAACTATTGTATTACTAGACGTACTTTTATTGTTTCAAATCTTACATGGCTACAGGTGTGTTTAAATTTATAGACGAGTGCTGCTATAGTGTTTGTAAATGTGTACGTGTGTGTCTTTATTAAATATATATCTGTTTCACTTTCGTTCTATTCTAAGGCATGCGGACTTCTCATCGCCATTACCGGGCTAATGCAGAAGAATGCATCCATTTAGAGCGGTTGCATCATCATTCGATTCTAGTCAGTTATCGATATTTGTGCATAACCGATGAGGGCGCGATCATCGGGCACTTCACCGGGCTGTACACCCGAATTCAATTGGAACGTAACAGTTTTCAGTGTGGCTTTTTGTTCGATTAGTTGATGCAAGTGAATCGCCATTGGCTGGGTATCGAGCGGATCCACCAAGCCAGCTTCCACTAGTTCAGCGGCTATTCCTTCAGCAGAATCTTTACCCACAGCAAATTCGAAACGTATATCGTGCAATTCGCGACGTATGTTACGCATGCGTAAAACCAAGTTGACGGGTGGTGCTTCGCCGCCAACTGCACCCAACATTTCCATGTCAGAGGAGGGCATAGGCATTTGTGCCATAGCGGCAGCGGTTTGGGCCATCAGTACTGGTGATGTGCTGGCGGCAGGCGACAACTGTTGCGGCTGGTTAGTGATGGTAGCGGCTGTGGTTGTTGTGGTAGTTGGCGAAGTATTGGCAGTTGTTGGTTCAGAGAACTCTGAACGTTCATCCCTTTCACTATCTGACGAGTCGGCGCGTTCCAAGCGATTGAAAGGTCTCTCATCACCGTCCGAATCCGATGATTGATGCTTACCACCATTATCTTCTTCTTCGCTGGACCAAACCCATTCACCAGTGACGGTACGATGTAAACGGCCCGAAGCGCCCGGTTGTCGTTTGGCTGCCTTATGCACCCGCGTCTCCATGGAGGGGCCCGACGCTAACAGCGTTTGGGTCAAGTACTTGCGATCTTTAGCCTTCTTGAAGAAAGCATGTTTCAGCAATTCACTCGCCGTGGGCCGTTTCGAGGGCTCCTTTTGCAAACACTCTACAATCATTTTACGAAATGTCTTGCCGTACGCTTTATACTGGTCCTTTTCGTCCGCTCCGGTATCCAGAGTGGGGGGATCATTTTGCAGTGTCAGCATCAATACTTTCATTGGCGGGTATTTGTGATAGGGAGCAGTTCCCGTGGCCATTTCAATAGCGGTGATACCAAAAGACCAAATATCGGCCTTGAAATCGTAGCCGTGATCCTGTTCCATAACTTCGGGAGCCATCCAACAGGGGGTGCCCACAAAAGTGTGGCGCACCTTTTGTCGTGACAAATCACGACCCGTCGCCAACCAGGCGCTCACTCCAAAATCGGCTATTTGTATTGTGCCATCGTCGCCTATGAGTATATTACCCGCCTTAATATCGCGATGGATTTGACCATTCGAATGAAAATACTCCAGGCCCTTTAGTACCTCCTTCAAAACGGTGGCAATGGTGGCCTCATCGAACACACCATGCTTGCAATTGGTGGCTCGCATTTTATGCTTAATAATATCCAGCAGTGAACCGCCCTCCAGCAAGCGCAACACCAACCACAACTCTTCGCGCACCACAAACGAGGTGTGATAAGTGACAACATTTTCGTGATTACATGAGGACATGGCTTGAATCTCCTTCAGCAACTCATCCATGGAAGTGTTCCACTTCTCCAAATTAATGCGCTTAATGGCGCATTTTTCTTTGCGCGGCAAACACAGAGCAGCATGCACCACCGCCGTAGCACCCACCCCGATCACATCACGTAACTCGTAATCATCTTTTGTGTTGGGCCATGGTTGTTTATCGGTAATGGTGGACGTGGTAATTGTGGTTGTTGTCGTGGTGGTAGTGGCTAACCCACTTGTATTACTTGGAGCTGTGGTTGTACTCATTCTGGCTTCGCAATCAATTAGTGAATGAATATACTTGGAGGAGCTACTATTCTCGTTTGAATTTGACGTTGGAATCCACAAGAACAGCAAGGTGTCACTTATGAAATGATATTGACTTTTATGCGGTTGTTTTATCACCACGAAATCGTTATTTTCATGAAATTTATAACTCTTATAACTGCTCCTCCTCTCGGTACCGTACGATTCAACGATTTTCTCGGTTAGTCCTTGAGGCTCTAAAGTTGATTGAGCTGTGTTATCTGATAATGTTAAACAGAAGTTAAATACATCCAGCACTTGCTTGTTGAAGTATACAATTTCTGGAAGAAATCGAGAGTAAAGAGAAAAATGCATTCGGTGGGTATGTATGGTTTTCTTATTTTTTGTTTTGTTTTTGTATTTCCTGTACTTTTTTATTCTTTTATGGAACAGCAACAGTGATAAGAATGAATATTTCTCCACGGGGACGGACTGACTGTTTCAATTAGTTCATAATTTGATACTGATCAATACATGCATAAACTTTGCGCGATCTCTGGAGCGTCTTCTTGATGTTACAGACTTTTTCACAAAAATTATTTCACCACCTCCCTCACAAGGTGGAGATTATAATTATATTTTAAAATACTTTTTCAATGTTTATGCCCTCCACCTTAAGGATGAGGGCGCTGCCTCAGTTGGCTAATCCGTTTGCAACACTCAGAAGAAAGCCTCGCACATTCTCCGAAGTATTGATCAGCATTTAAATTTGATTAAATGTAGCCATGTCCGTCCGTGCATCCGTATATTTGTTGTTTGAACTACAATCCAGAAATTTCTCACAGGTACACAGATTTATGCAAGGATTTGCATAAATTGCTACGCAAATTTATACATAAGTCATCCATCGGAGCGTAATCGGAGAACAGACACGCCCACAATTTGCAACAAACCTTATTTGTCGCAGAATTCGAAACGACTTGTTAGTTGATGTGTAATCCAAGAAACGAATCATGCGCATGCCACGCCCATTGTTTGTTTATCAAGGTGGAGGGTATTTAAGATTGGGCTGAAGCCAAATTTTTTCTCTTTTACTTAATCACTACATTGCAAGATGCTAAAAAAAAGAAAAAAAAAGAGAAAGTTGAGTGAATTTAATTATTGTGGCGATGTACGTGTATGTGCGTATGGTGTAATTATACCGCAATCGAATCTGTCCAATATCATGGACAAATGAATGCACTTTAGACGTTGCCGATTCCCGCTATAAATATTGTATTTTGTGTAAGGCCTTATCTGCGTGTATTTATAAAAAAATGAAACTTGTTAAGAAGGGAATACTTTTGTTATTTGTTTTTTGTTTTCTGTTCAAATAAATGCTTCAAACTGGGTGCAATGATAATAAATTTCATGACGAAAGATCGCTCAACTTTCACAAAAAAACGAAGCTGTTGTAAAAACAAGTAAAAATATTGTTTTTGGGTTTGTTGTTAAATGTTGTACTTCCTACTACCCGTCTAGTCATTTTGCAAATTACAGAATTTCCGACAATTGCTCATTCATCTATTTTGTGATTTCTTTTTTTTTTTTGTTTGGATAGTATGCTGGTATCTGGGTGTTGCGTATGATTTTACAAAATGAAAACCGGTGCGTATAAAAAAAATGAAGTATTTTTAATTATTTTAATTGGTTGTCATTACGAGTTGCTGTAGTGATCCATTAAGGCGTTCATACTATATACGCTTGAATTCATTTTTCAAGATATTTCGTGACAGTTCATTGAACTTTGTCTTATTTAATAGGTATGCGGTACATGTGATACATAAATATACTAAATATGTGAACGGAAAACTATATATAAATATTTTGTCAGTCGATTTGTATTCAAACATAAACATTTTCTTCGATGACGTCTTTGTAAAAGTCTTCCAAATGTGGGTGCAAACCCAGCTAAGTGAAATTTTTCGAATGGAGTATGAAATTTGGCTTAATAATTAGCTGCTCTAAATTTACAATTGCACCATTTTTAGAACCCCTTTCCATATAATGACCTTTCATGTACTTTGACTTTTTTAACAATGCTTCGTATTAACTGATTCAATTAAACTAATTACAGAATAATTTGTACATGTTATACTCTCTTCATAATATTTGAGGTATATTAAATTTGTTATTCCGTTTGCAACACCCAGAAGGAGACATCCAAGACCCTAAAAAGTGTATATTCTTGATCAGCATCAAAAACTGAGTCGATCTAGACATGTACGTTCGTGTATCCATCTGTTTGCTGAAATTTTGTACAGGTACTTTTATGTTTTGCACGCTATTTAAAATGGGTAAAATCGGTCAAGAGCTACGCCCACACTCGACCAAAAACCATTTATCTGCTACAAAAATTGAGCTATAAACTTGAAATTTTATATGATTATATATAAATATTTCATCGATGTGCCAAAAATGGGCTTGGTCGAATAACATACGCGCCCACAATTTACAAAAAACTATATTTCACGTAGTTCTACTGCCAAGGTGATGCGTAATATGTTATATACACTATTAGAGGGCGTAATCACACACCTGTAACGCCCACTATTTTAGATGTGGAGGGTATTTAAGATTTGGCCGAAACCAAATTTAGTCTTCTTACTTGTTTTAATTAAATATTGATTAACCTATCTTCAAAACTCCTTTAAAGGTAAAAATTTATATATGTAAATATTTCAAAGTTACACCATTCCGTAAACTTTCTTCCTATTTTTCGAGCTGTGACAGGTTTACGAAAAAAGAATGTACAAATGGATTATAGTATAAAACCATCTGGTATAGCTAGTAGCAAAATCGGAGACCCCTCAATGTCTAGGGGCCTCAAAATTGTAGAAAATCTATTCAATATTTCTTAAACTAATAAGCCCCAAACATGTTTTCCGCTTAGGACCTCCAAGTAGCTATATCCCTTGTTGATTTTAGGATATTAAATAAACATACTTGGCCCACTATTAAAATACACTCGAGGCTGTTTTTAAGTAATTTCCAAGTTATGCGATGCAGCCGAAATGAAATATATATTCTTGATTCTGGTTTTATGCGGTATTTGAAAGTTATGCGGTGTGCAGCACAAAAAATATTTACTTGTAGGGAGAAAGCTGCACTTTTTTTATGCGGATTTGTATAGTTCGCATCCAAACGCCTCGTTGTTTAATGGTTGCAATGTAAGACTTTTGCACAAATTTACTTTTTCTACTCTACTACAGTATGGGTACTTGCTATGTCCATATATATATAACAGGTATTCGTCATAATGGTATATCGGAATGCTACCAGTTTCTTATACAATAATCATTATTATAGAAAGATATTTAGTCATGAACAGTATTCAACAGTTTTCAATTTATTTTTAAAGCTTACTTAATTACCTCAGCTTTACATATATGAACAATTAAAGAAAGTGATTTTTTTTTCAAAATTAGACTCATGCAATAAAATAATTTATAGTATTGTCTTGTATATGGACATATACGAGGTGCAGTTAATAAGTAATTAACTGAACGATTTTTACGTTTGAATTAAATTTTTGTTTTAATAAATATTTGTTATACCCTCCAAGAAGAGACCCTGCAAAGGGTATATATTCTTGATCAGCATCAAAACCTGAGTCGATTTAGACATGTATGTACATGTGTTCTGGTTTTCTCATAGCCGTATATTTTAAAATATTGAGCAGAAATTTTAGTGCACACAGGTCGCTATCGAAATGGGGCAAAATCAGTCAAGAGCCACGCCCACAATCGATAAAAATCTATAAAAATTTAGCTTTAGAGGTGAAATTTCCATCCACCGATGTGCCAAAAATGACACAGACACGCCCACAATGTAAAAAAACCGTATTCAATTTAAAACTCGACTTGAACGTTATCAGACGTTATCATATACCTGCCGCGCCCACTATTTGTATATAGATGTGGAGGGTATTTAAAATTTGGCTTTTGCCAAATTTAGTTTTCTTACTTGTTCACTTGTCAACAAAGCTTTTAATGGTAATTCGACTGAAATTTGTTACAAAAAAGGCAGGAAATTTATGAATTAATTCTTTAGCAATCATTTCTAGATCATTAAAATTTCAATGAGATACGAATGAAATAATATAAAAATTAAATTTAATGAATGAATGGAGAAGAATTCACATGCACTTTAGTGAGCAATATTGTTCGTCTGCGATCTTTCTCTACCGTTCACAGAATTCTTCTTAGAAAAGTTTCAAATTCAATGAATGCATTATGAATGAATAATCCACCATAACTATTAAAAAATTTTATATCTTATGTAAAAATAAATTAATACCAACTTTTTATAAAACATTCACTTAAGAAAAATTTCATATTTTTTTTATATTCTTATCAAATGTAATTAAATAAAATACAACAAACATCAAAACCAATGCTAGGAAACATAAAGCAAATCCATAAATCAATTGATAAATTTTAAATAAACAAACACTTTATAGTTAAATTTAAACGATTACACATTTTACGGTCACTGTATTACTATTAACACTAAATGTTTATTTACTCTACTCCGTGAAAACAATAAAATACAAATAAAGTAAAATAAAATTAATTTCATGCTTATTAACAAAAATAGCACGTGGTGCTAATTTTTCTAAGCGCTTACTTAACGTATACAATCATTTCTAGGTCATTGTCATGCGCTGGTTTATACTGTGTTTGTATCATCAGAAGGGTGTCAAATTTAATGAGGTTTATTATTAAGTTTATTTGTAAAGGTTTAGACTTCCACAAGGGCATATAAGGCGCGTCGTGTAGACCTTACACTCTAAAGATGGAAATTTGAATGTAGACTGGGTGTTGGAAATGGAATAGCAAACTTAGTATACCCCCATCACTGAGGTGGATGCAGTGTAATACATCTCTTAGCCCTCGTTTTGCAATAATAGATATAAATTCTAATAAGATGCACAAACTCACGACAACAAATCTCCACTGCTTTCATATGAATCAATATAATTGAGAATTAAACAAGGAAAAAGGCTAAATTTGGCTTAGGCCAAATCTTTAATACCCTCCACATGAATACACTGTTGTGCCCCCTATAGTGTATTTATTAAGTATTCGCTTTCAAAGTAAAGTTTTACGCTGAATTGTGGGCATGTTCTTTACCCGTTCGATGGGTTATTATAAATATGTATCGAATTTCAACTTTATTGCATTATATTGTGACAGATAAATACATTGCTGTAGATAGTGGGAGTGGCTCTTGACCAATTTACTTGCTACTAGAAGTAGAAAAAGGCTAAATTTGGCTTAGGTCAAATTTGTTTTGTGGGGTCTCTTACGCCTCCTTCTGTGCGTTTCAAACAGAAGAACAAACTTAGTATACCCGCCATTTTTATGTGGCGGGTATAAAAACGTGCTAATGGTAATAAAGAAACTGTTAATTAATAAATTTAATCACATTTGATTTCTATATAGAGTACAGCATATACATATATGTGTAAAGCACTTGGTAGTAGGTGTAGTGATTGAACATTTTTAAAATAAAACAATGTACAATACAAGAACAAGACAAACAACAATTGAGTGTTTTTTTTTTTGTTTAGAATCACTTCTAAATCGATTTAACAAGATGTGTCCGTCAGTCCATCTTTTTCCTGTGTTAGTTTAACTTGGTACATGTACATGCCTGGTAAAAAGTATCGTTTCTTTAAAAAAAAATATTATTCTATTATTATTAGTATTATTTACTGCAGTTGAAAAAGAAGTTCTACAAGATACATTAAATTCGAAGACAATCGAAATGTTTTTAAAAAAAGTTTCCGAATAAGGATTTGTTTCAGAAAAAGTTTAAAGATTCTTCTTAGTAGATTCTGTATTCTGTAAGACCCGGGTTCAAATCAAGCCGAGAAGAAAAGTAAAAAAGTTTTTTTTTTTTCACTGCATTTGAACTCGCTGGCCGCTTTCGACAGATAATGCGGCAACAATTTTACTCCAGTAGACAATCTTGTAAAAAAAAAACAACAACATTCTTTTTGAATTTGAACCACATTGCACATAATTATTAGAATCTCTCTCTCTCTCTCTCTCTTTTTACTACGTTTTTACATATCCTGACCTTTATACGAAAATTCCATCATTGATAATTATTAACAATCGGGTTTTCACTTATTCAAGTTTTTCTTTATTCAACACTTACGTATGGATTAACCTCTCGTTTATCTATAGGATGCATAGGTGTTGATAAGTCATTAATTAATTAATTAAAATGAAAGCTTCACACAAATATATGTCGTTCCAGTTAAATCGCAATAAACATTTTTTTCTGGTTTTAAGCAAAACTTATTCATTTGCTTATGAATTTTTTAATATCTCTGAACATTGAACTATTCTGTGGTTCACATATTTGCTATATGAAAAGCGATACCGGAACGCACCCTTAATTGAATTTTAGTTTTTTTTCCTTCTCTATCAACAAATAATCTTTTTTTGTTTGTTGGTTTTTGTTTTGCTTTCTCTCAACTAGTTACCCGTAAACAAACTGCGAAGAAAATCACTTAATGAACTATTGTAGAGACTTGATCACTTTCCGTTTTGATTCCAATACGACACAAATGTCGTTGTAATGGCACGCCATAAATACCGTGTGTTCAGCATGACTACTGTCGCACTAATGATCAGTGAGCGTGAACTACTGATAGTGTCGAGTGTAAACTATTGTGGTTTTGAGTAAAAGCGATTGACTCAGACTTCAGTGCAGACTATACAACAAGCTGTAGTAGAAAGCACTCCATTTCAGTCACGACAACAATAAAACGTGTTCAAACGACAACAAGAGCTACCGCTAAGATACAAAGAAATTGTTCAGTGGCTTCGAGGTATAGCAGACCATGCTTTTGTCTGAGAAAAGAAAAAAAAAGGAGAAACGACCTTGAATCTTAATGATAATAAGAACCATCAAGAGATACAGAGACATGGTTCATTAAACTTATTTTAAGAAAAACACAAAAACACAAAAAAAAAAACCAACTTGCAACTTTCTTTCTAAAACAGGTTTAAGTGTTAAAGGCTTTTTGCTGCATCTTGCACCTTTGATGTTTCCCCTAGTGAAGTAAACTACAACTTTTTTATACCTTCCACCTTAGTGATGAGTGTGCAACCCCCAGTAGGAAACTTCGAAGAGTATACATATTCTTGATCATCATTAAAAACCAAGTCCATCTATACATGTCCGTATGTCCGCCTGTTGTTGACACTCTCACTAGCGGAAATTATGAAATATTGAGCCTAAAATTTGTCAAACTTTATTGCCACGCCTATAATCAACAAAAATCTAAGAAAACTCAGCTAACCTCTGGAATAATAGGAAGGGACAGAAGCAAGCAAAAAGATTTATCAAATCTTCCAGTTTAACGCCTAAGCTAATGGAACTCCACAGAAGCAATCTCACGTGCAGTTACCCCCTCTCTATTCTTTATGTCAACTATAGACAGACGTAAAGACGTACACGCAAAAAAAATGTTTCCTTTAGCTTATGATGGTAAATAGAATGGTAAACTTAATATACCCTCCAATCGCATGAAGCAGTTATGAAAAGTTGATGTTTATCTTAAGCCATTTGTGGCAAACAAACATCTAGACAAACTGAATTTAATCTTTGCAACAATACTGATGTAGGGTAAAATGATTATGATTTCTTTTGTTTTGTTTTGTTTTGTTTTTTGAGTGTGCGTTTAACAAAACTCAATCTCTACATAAAAGAGCGACATTCTAAAAATAGCCTTAAAACAGCTACAAACATACAAACGTCTACTATTTACAATGTATGCAAAGTAAACATAACTGTGCGTCGTTTTTGTTCTATACGATAACAAAAGCATGATAAGCACAACGACTTAAATTGCATAAAAAATAATAATAGAAATAATAAACAACAACAACAATAACAACAAACAAACAATTGAGGTGCATAAATAACAGACGGACGGCCATATATGCAAGGGTCACATGTATGCTTGTGTGTACGTACATAATGATGATGATTGCGATAATGTGTGTGTGTGTGCATGCATGAATGTAATAATCTAAATATAAATTTGAACTTGAGTTGCATGAGGACACCCAACACACACACATACACAAACACATACACATAAAGCCAGTTTGAGATCTTGTACTGTAGTCTGACGTTTCTAAAAATATACCAACATAAGTGTTAATGCACATGCACATACACACACACACCCACACGCATACATATTCACGTATATTTTAAATTCAATTTTGCAAAACATCATTAAGTTTATTAACTCACGTGAATGTGCATGCGAATCCGAACACGAACGCGAATGCGAATGCAATTGTTATATGATTTTGTTGTATTCTGTTTTATTATTATATGGGCGGTATGGCGCGGGGCTTGATAAACTCATAAATTGATGTGTGAAAACCACAAGAAGAATAAGATGAACCAACAGAAAATATATCGTTTCCATATGTACACGTTTGTAAGAAAAAAAAATCAATTTGTAAAACTTGGCATGCCCCCATTGGCGCCTTCATGAAATAAATAAAAACAAACATTAATTAAAAATATGCATTTTCGTTTTGGCATAAAACCTCATTAATCACTGATTGATATAAAAGCGTTTTATTAGATAAGAAAATTGTCTATTTTTAATTTTGATACCCTATAAATATACTAAGTTTATCATTCGGTTTACGGTTAAAACACCGAGAAGCAGGCGGCAGACATCCTACAACGTATATATATGTTTGATCAGCATCAAAAACTGAGTCGATCTAGACGTGTGACGGTCTGTTTATGGCATTCTCACGAACGTAAATTTTGAGATATTAAGCTGACATTTTTTACAGACACACACTTAGTTTTTGCACACAGATTGCGATTTAAAATGGGAAAAATCGGTCAACAGCCACGCCCACAATCAACAAAAGTTTTTTATATCTGCCACAAAAATTGACCTATAAACTTTGGTATACATATTTATAGTTATCCCATCCATTGATGTGTCAAAAATAGGCGTGGTCGAATAACAGACGCGCCCACAATTCACAAGAAACTATATTCCACGTAAAACTTTACTTTCACGCTGATACGTAATCCATTTACTATTAGAGGGCGTAATCACATACCTGCCACGCCTACTTTTGTAGATGTGAAGGGTATTTAAAGTTTGATTTAAGCCAATTTTAGTTTTCTTACTTGTTTTTTCTCTGAATGGTTTTAATAAACTTTTATTTAATTTCAATTTTCTGCTTGCCTGAACGGAATCTTGGAATGGATTTTTTAAAAAAGTTTCATGATGAAATTTTATATATTTCCATTTAACTTATTCTGGGGGCAATATTTGTTGTATATCAATGTAAGGAGCAAACCTCAAAGATGTATATCTTATATTTGATATGGGTGTCAAATAAAAGGTCCTGTTGATAGGGTAAGCTGAAGTGCATCATTCTAAGTACAATCTAGCGAACGTACCAAAATGACGGATTATCTATTTTCTACTATATGTATGATGTGGGTCTCAAGTGAAAAAGCTATATAAGTAGAAGGCTATAATGTGATTTTTCATGATTTATTATAGGAAAAGCCTCAAGAAGGTACATGATTAATTTTTTTGAGAACTATTTGATATGGTTATAAAATGAAAGGGCTTGAAGAGTAGATTTCGACATATTAAATAGCGCTATTCTAAATCCAATGTGGCGGTTCATCTTTTCCAACTTTATTCGACATGGGTATCAAATGAAAGGGCTTGAAGAGTAGAGTGCGATATGCTAAATGTCGTTATGTTGTTATGTGCGCACACTCTTTATACTTTGTTTAATACAAATATCAAGTATGTTAAGAGGGTTAAAAACTATAATAATAGTTCAGGGCACAGCAATGGCAACAGAGCACACAATGACTTAAAACATTATCTAACCTAAACCAATTACTTTCCTCATTAATCACATCAGCACACCACTATTTTTATTTAAACATATCAAAACTTATCACCATAAATAAATGTTCTTTGGAAACATTTTGTAGCAGATTGTAAGCGTGTGACATAATCAAGATGTCCTCAGGTAAGGTGAAATGGTTGATATAAAAATGTGGGGAAATATTTGCAAATTTCAAATTATCTCGACACAGACATATATAACTAATAATGTACGACCGCTCGCTGCTTATACATATTCAAATTGTTGATGAGAAAATCTAACAATTTATTGTAAATTTTTTTTATGCAAATCTAGGTATTTACACAGCGTACTGTAAAGAAAGGCGACAAAAAAGTGTATAAACAATAATAACAACAACAGGATGAGGTCAAATGCATTATCATACAATGTTTTCAGCGACATGAAATAAAATATTATAATTTGATATAATACCATTTTGGTCGTTAATTGCATTATTAAATGCCAAAGGCAGCACATACACTGGATGCAACCGAGTGCAGTATGCGTGAGGGGGGTATGCATGCAAATGGGTACCGTAGGTATGTGCACAAGTTATACATGAATTAATTTGTATCAGGGAGAGGAGAGGCCATAAATAAATATGCTTATCTTGAAAAATGTGTAACAAATTTTTTAATTTATTAATTTAAAAAAAAAAACAACACACATGCACGCACACACGTATTCACATAAACTCATACCCGCACGTATTTATAAATCGACGTACCTGCATTAATGCGTATGAGTGTGTGAGTTGTTATGTATAATTTTGTAGAACAGCGATCGCCAATTGGCGGCCCCGAAACCCCTCTCGCGAGATCGTAATTTATTTTTCAAGTATTTAAAAATCCGAATTTTCGAATAAATATTTATTAATATATGGCAACAGGATCGAAATATGAATTAGTTAAAATCTTAAAAAATCCGACCTGTTTATGCACAAATATGTACCATGGTCTGAAAATGATTAAATCGATTCAGAAATTCTGAAGCGATCGCTGGAACGTCTCCCTTCAGTCGTGTGGGAGCCATAAACATCTGCCCATACTTAATATTTGTGAGTGATATAAATTTTCCACGCCCATCTGTGGTACAATATTAATAAATATGCCTGACTACGCCTTTTTTTTTTGCAATTTCCACTCCAATCAAGTTTGACACTTATTTAATTTTGATTAGAATCAAGAATTAGAAAGATCAATGGATGCTTCTTGATCTTAAAATTATGTACATTTAATTTGAAACCAATCAGACCCATATTTTAGCTTCTGGCTTCATTTTTCAGTAGACAGACGTACAGACCACATGACACATTCTACATAATATTATTATTGCATGGCAAAATGAAACCAAAAGACGCCGTTTTGCTGATCAAATCTTCTGAATACTCAATACCCTTCATTACTAAAAGACAGTAAAATGATAAAAAAAATAATAATTTTCGTCTTCCGCGAATTCTTACTACAGCTGCAATCGATCACGTACCAAGTATATGAGAGTACTTTGAATATCAGAAGGGTTGATCTTTGCCAAATATGTGCTGTTTTTTGTAATTATATTTTCGGTTCTTTTTCCGTGCGTAAGAGGAGAAAATTATGCTTGTGACGGTAAATAGTTTATAAAATAGAAAAAGCGTCTGTTCATAATTAATAACAAATTTGCATTTGGCTTACGCCGAATCAAAAGTACTACTTTCTAAAACATGTGTATGCAAGATGAGGGCGTGGCGGTGATATAATTAAATCAATAGACTTTGTATTACCACTCCAAAGTTGAACTCTAAGCCAAACAGTTTCTCTGTATATCTGCGTCTCTTTTTTTCCGAATAACGATGGATCTGCTACGTATAAACTACCTACCAAACGTATGAATGTTTATAGGTGCTCAATTTTTATCATCGCAAGAGGTTTAGAAACTTATACTGGAGCTGACATGGCTAGATCGACTTGTATTTTTTTTTTTTTTTGATATCTGAAGTGTTGCAAAGGTCTTGTCCAATTAAGTATACTGCTCATAAGCATAAACAAGTAAGAAAACTAAATTCGGCTTAGGTCAAATATTAAATACCTACCACATCTATAGCGGTGGACGTGGCAGATGTATGTATATATTGTGCCCTTTAAGAGTACGTATTACGTATCAGCTTAAAAGTCTAGTTTTATGGTGAATATGGTTTTTTGTAAATTATGGGCGTGTCCGTTATCCGATCATGCCCATTTTTGGCACATCGATGGATGCGATAACTATAAACATGTTTACTAAATTTCAAGTCAACTTTTGTGACAGATATATAGATTTTTGTCAATTGTGGGCGTGTCTGACCACGTCCATTTCCGGCACATCGATGAATGGGATAATTATGAAATTGAGCATCAAATTTCAAGTTCTTAGGCCATTTCTTGTAGTAGATATATAGTTTTTTGTTGATTGTGGGCGTGGCTCTTGACCAATTTTGCCCATTTTAAATAGCGATCTGCCCGTCTGTATAAAATTTCCTCTTAATATCTCAAAATTTGCACCCGTGAGAATGCCAACAACAGACAGACGCACGGACATTGGTTTAGTTTTTGAGGCTGATCAAGAATATATATATTTTGTAGGGTCTCAGACACCTCCTTCTGGGTGTTGTAAACAGAAAAACAAACTTAGTATACCTCCATATTATGTGGAGGGTATAAAAAATGCAATAATTCATTTAGAGAGAAGTGACAACAGCACTTGCTGTAACTGCAACGTCTCATTTAAGCACTTCAAATGTTGATCTAGTTTTGACTAGAAATGGAATTTCCTTTTACATTTGCTCACTGTAGGCCCATACCAATATGACATAATCACACATTCTTCAAATTGTTGGTGGCTGCATTGGCTTGTCATGATTGAAACTGAATAAATAATTAATTGAAATTAAAATGCGATTTATTTAAACTATGACTGACGCACACAAGTGTGTTTACCTTCATTAACGTGACAATAACAAAATGGACTTTTTTTTATTCATTTTTCATTTAATTTGTATGTGCCCGCAGGATGAAAATAACAACAAAACACGTTTTCACACATAAACAAATATTTTTTCTTTTTCTTTCTAAATCACTTAAAATTACTTTTAGAAAGATTTCTCTACACTCGTCAGCTAAATAGAAAAAAAATTTTACTCATTTTTTGTACAAATATTTATTTATTATTATGTAGATATGTATGTTAAGAATTGTTTGTACTCATTAACGTTTTACGTTCTTCTTGTCTCTTAGATACCGATATAAAAATATACGTATGTAGTTACTTAACTGTAACTGTGAACATGAAAAATATATAAGTGTTTACTTGTAGGCAAACGAATATTAAGCCCTTGATCTACATATTGTACAAATACCTGCAAGTACAACAATATGAAGAAAATGAATCATAAAATTGCTTATTTTAGCAAAAAAGCAGAGTGGTAATAAAGCATTGTATGAAAAAATATTTGACAAGTTCAAGTTTTCTGCTTGTATTTCAATTAAATTAACGGAGGTTTCAAAAAGCCACCAACAACTGCATGGAACTTTTTTTATAATATCGATTATCTCTAAATATTATTTGCTTATGTACAGTACAGTACTACTCATACAATTTCTTTTTACATATATATACATATTTATGCATATGTAGTGGAAATGTTCTAATCAATGCACGAGCAAGAGACGCTGTTGTCATGTATTCATTATAATGGCGAAGGTTATAAAAATTAAATATAAATCCATTGACACACACACACACACACACACAGAGACAATAACGACGAAGAAAAAGAAAAAGACTTAAATCTATTAGGCATGGAATGCGGCATTAAAGGGTCAAAGGGTGGGCCAAATGGGCGTGTGTAATTTGATTAGAATTTCACGAAATTGTTCATATTTACACTTAACCAATACTTAACCAGTAACGGGTGTAGCACGTATATTACCCCGACTCTACATTATTTGGTTTCTTTTTTGTTAATTGAAAAGGCTCCCTTTTCATTATGGGAACGTCTATTTTTAACCCCGCCTAAATTTTGACCGTTAGCATTTCTCGTCAGCTGAGCTCCGTTGCAAATAAAACCCATTTTATATAAAATACATGCTTTAGCAGCTGAATGGACTAAGACTTCGCCATGATTGAAATGACGAGTAAAGTGAAAATAATTGTGAAAATTAATGCAACAAATAACTTTGTGTAATAAGTAATATGTTGTACCTCGTTAAAAACAAGTACATCACATGTGCATGTCATATCAAATTCTTATGGTATGTGTGCATTTACTGTAGCTTTGCAAAGGTGTGTGGAATACAAAAATACATGCACCCAACACACTAAGTGGAAAATGTAAGAGTAATTGGTATAATTGAAATATTTTCTAACTCACAGACCATACTATGCGGTACATCTACAACGGGAATTCATTCTTCATTCTTGAATGTTGGAAATATTCTGGTTGACTTTTAGAGGAATATGTATTTGATGTCACGCGCTATTTATTATGGAAACATCTTAAAACGGGAGGATTGACTTAAACTCAAATCCATTTGGAAGATGATTCTAACTTTCAAATCACATTTGTGTTTATTATAGGGTGATACAAAATATAATAAATATAATGAATATTTTCTCACTCTTTCTTATCTTACCATGGCATTATGTGGTAAATGAATGGATGAATATAGTTATTAGATTTCAGATTAGTTGATTTTGTTCGTATTCAATAGAACTGAAATTTATTTTATTGTCTATTAAATCACTAGCGTTTTGGCTAATACTTTACAGCACTGCTTTTATTTGAATTTTGTTAAATGTAAATCCTTCTTCTTCTTGTTACTTTGTTAAATTTCACTAAGGTAAACTAGCTTCAGCTATATGACAGCGAATAAAGCGCACACCTTATAACTGAGTGATCGTACTTACAACTGACATTTGTCTTATTCTCTTTTTTGTTTTTTTTTAACAATGTGTGTAGATGTTCGTAGTTTAAATAATACAAAATGTTTATATATGTTCATGTTCAGACAGACAAATAGATAGACGGACGTGTTTTTATTATTTGTAATTTTCTTCTTCTGCTTCTTTAGCGTAATTGTTGATTACACAGAGGTGTGTTTTTCTTATACATACGTACGTCTTACGGCAACGTACGTAAATATAAAAAAGTTTTTGTGGGTTTTGTAACGAAAATATCAATATTAGTGTACCGTACAACTGCCAAGTACTGTATTGTTTATAATTATTGTGCAACTCATTACCGTCAACATTGTTTTGAACGTTTTATTATATAAAGAAAACACGATTTATATATTTGAAAAAGTTCATTTTGCATTATAAAAACAAAACAAACAAACAAGCATCTTAAATTGTTGACATGACTGTGGGACGCGTAATAAGAATCTCTCTAAACGCGGAAATTCAATTCAAAGAAACAAACATGTTATCTACTGTTTGCTATAGCACCGCTGTTGTAAGCGTTTGATAATTTTATACGTTATACCGTTATAACGTGAAGGACATTTAAAGTAAATTAATATTTCTACAAACATAATTTAACAACTTATCAATTGTGTGACGCACCAGTTTGTACATTCAAGTACTAGGGGAGTGACAATTCGTTATATCGATGACAGGTTATCTCTTATGAATTTCACAATAATATTTGGTATATGTATAAGGGTTAACTTTAAACTTTAAACGCTGTAAATGAATGACAGCTGTAATGCTCGTAGATGTAAAAAAATTCATACAGCCTCTACGTACCTACCTAACATCTAATTTTTCTTTCCTATTCATTTCGTTTCGTTTCACCTAGTCATAACCTCGCTCAATATTATTTCATAACTGCTCAAGAACATATGATTTTATGCCGGTACTTTATTTCAATAGTTCATCAACTTTGCCAATTTGTTTCATGAATATGGAATAGGGCAAAATTAATTAAATTCTTTACATATATATATATATATAAAGATTGTGACACACATATATTCTTGTATAAATGAACTTTGATTTTAACTAAAAAAATATTCCATATGCACGGTTGCAAAATAATTTTAAGTAATTTTAATAAAACGTTAATAGTACAATAATGTAGGGTAATTGGTTATGAATCAATGGTGCCCTTTTATAGCTATATATATATAATAACAGATTAAGAAGACAAGTGAAAAAATTTGTTACCAACCTGTTTCCAAATCAGCAATTACAGCTACAACAATTCGACTCTTCAAGGGAAAAAAATTGATTTTCTTAGCACACGGTCACAAGTTAAATTGGCACTAGACACAATGCAGATATTTTAATATCTGTAATATATTGCTCACTAAACTTGTGTACTGATTAACATACGTATATTCTCAAAGTGAAATTTAGGATATACTGTTAATTAAATATGCTTCAATGATATACATATAAATATCTATAGTTAAGAACTCAACTCGACTCGTTATACCGAAAACTGCTTCTTCTTTTAATATTCTTTTATACAAATTGATTGATTATATTTTTATTTATTATATTATGATTGATACAATAAAATTACTTATAATTACACAACTTTTTTTTTGGGGTAATCTTTCTGTCAAAGAAAATATTAATAGCAAACACCGCACAAAAATCAATGTGTTTTATTCTCTTTTGAGTATTATTTCGGTTGTTTCATTGTCATATGTTCCATGGTAAAATGACTAAATAATAAACGTAAAGCAAAAGGAAATGGCATTGCCAAGCTTAAATTATAATGCTTTTGAAATGTAATGCATGCTTTTTCATATATAAAAGAAGAGGAAACATTGTAAGCTTTAGACGCGATATGAAAAATTATCAAGATTTGTACTTTTGTGTTAATATTCTTGCTTTGTTTTATTAGTGTCAATTTAATATATAATTACTTCAACATGCAAAAATATTAGAAAACTTGGAGCATTTCCAGCATAATGGATGATTTAATTAGAATAACATCAAATTAACCGTGTTTATGAGAAGCTAAAAATTTACGGCAAGCTTCCAAACTATGGCGACTAAGATAATTCTCCTGACTAAACGCTTTTGTACATTGTGGACATTGATAACTCCAGTTGTGATGGCCTTTTGTGCGTTGATGGGCTCGCAAGTTCGATCTATTGCATGAAATTTAAATAATAAAGAAAAATGAAATTTTTTTCTGCCACTCACCGATCTGCAAAACTCTTCTGGCACGACTCGATCGGGCATATAAATGGTTTTTCTCCGGTATGTAAACGCATATGACCGTGCAGTACCCAAGGCCGATCGAATTTTTTATGGCACTCTTGGCATTCGTAGAGTTTTTCAGAATGTTTAGTACGTCGCCGCTTATTCAGATCGGGTACAACAAATGCAAATTCATGATTATCTTGTACGGCATTCTTAGTAGTGTTTGTTTCAGGGGTGGTAACTTTCGGCGAAGGTTTCTTTCTGACTCTTGGTGGGTGGCTTTTCTTTGGTACTACTTCCAAAATAGATGGACTTGCTGCCGTTGCCTCTGTTTCTGCTATTGCATTTGAAATTGGAATTGATGGTGGTTCAGTGGTTTCTTGTTGAATAGGCTGTGGGGGTGGGTTTGGTTCTGGTGGCTGAGGCGGCTGTGGCGGCTGTGGCGACTGTGGCGACTGCGGCTGTTGTGGTGGTTGCTCACTTGTTGTTGATCCATCATTAACATAAATTGTCTTCCAATAAATATGACTAAAGGTGCCCTTGGAATTGTGACCGGAATGACGTTCCATTAGCGGCGTATCCAAAATAATTTCCAACTCAGATCGTGTTGTCATCGGTATATAATCACTGTCATACCTATAGACATATACATATGATATGATCTATATTGCGTACTGTGTAAACAATTCCTCCCTGACACTTACCAATCTGACGATCTTAACAGTTTTTTCTCTCTTTGTTTGGTTCTAATTTTTTTGTCAGTTGTGACTTTGGGTGCTGCTATGTAATAAGTGCGCTTCAAACGGGGCAATTTGGCAATTTTCGGGAATATTGAAATGCGTCGAAACACATCTTCACATAAAAATATACACTTGTCATCAACATATATGGACAAACACAAACTTAAACTTACCATCCAATGCTTCGTTGATGCGGATTTTAGGGTAATTGTAACGTTGGGAGAAGATGCTGCGCACCATAATATTTTATTAGTGACTATGGCACTTGGCTGTACGCACAAACACACACACACACTCACACACGCGGGGTTGATTCTCACCTTTTTATTCGATTAATTGATTATATTTATTAACACGTAGTGATTGTTTGAGTTGCTCGGTTTAAACTTTATTATACACTAACAGAGTGAAAAAGTTTTTCTATTTAACTTTGTTTGGCATAATTTTAAATGCTTGTACTCTAGAAAAATGTTACTTTGTGTTCTTCCTTCTAAAATTTCACCGGCTACTATGATTTTTAAATTGCTTCAAAATGCGTTTAATACTCCATAACAACAATACCATATGTTGCGTACAAAATGTAGTATTTTTAATTACAACAAATATAGCTTTTTACACCCTACACAAATACAAGTAGCACATAACCGTTAAACGGCAAATGTCTTAAATTATAAGGAACAGCTTAGCATCAATTTAACCATGTCCGTCTGTCCGTTTGTCTATCTTTAAATCATATCTTTGTAATCATTCCAATGTCGCAATTTTTATATACTTTTGGGAGTGAATTTTAGGCCCGTGGCAGATCTCTCTTATATAAAAAAATTCTAATTAAAAAAAAAACTTAATAGTTGGTCAAGCCCGACCATTTCATACCCTTCTCTATTTAGCCGGAAACGCAAGGTATAAGCCATACAAGTCACTTGGTGATATATGATTATATGGGTAGGGGTTCTATAAAAATAGTTCAGTTGGCTCTAAATTTGTCACAGTTAATTATGAAAACTATTCTTCAGAAAAATTTTGTTAAAATTTTTTTTAAAAAATTGCTATTCTTTGCCTTTTGAAGACCTGTATTATGAACGGATCTTACAGGGGGAGGCATTCTTAAAATGCTCCGATTGTGTCTATTTTTAATAAAGATCCTTTTTGAGTCAGGACATGTCCTTGTACCAAATTTCATCAAAATGATCTCCAAAAATGTGAGCAGGACATATAGAGGGACATGGTTAAATTCACATTTTATAAATAAAAATGCCAGGAGTTACAAACGCACGCACAAACTTCATATATCCTTTACCACAAGTGGTGTAGGGTATAATTAGTCATAAATAATTAATATAATTTAATTTCGTGCAAAATTTGGACCTGATCGGACTATTTTTAAACATCCTTTACTTGACGCTTTTTAACGAATTGACATTAATATGACAAGGACTGAACTAACCATAGCAGAAATTGTGCAACTAAGTGTAGGTAGGGTATTAAATGGTCGGTTAGAACCGACTAACAGTTTTTTAATTTGTTTTAGTCTTGAAGTATAATATGGTTCCTGTGATGAGAGAAAGTTATATGAAAAAATTATTTGTGAAAGGGGTCTGAGTTCATTTTAAATTTGGAAATGATTTTATTAAAATAGGGTTCCAGAAATGGACTTGGTCCACTTATAAAAAAATGCTTATATGTGTACATGCTAACAGTGAAAGATTTTCATAGAGTACGTTGTACAAATTTTTATAACTTTGGATTAGTGCTGGCCCGTCCCATCCCCCTTATTATTAGCTTTATAAGCACATTTCTTGTGCTGCTTAAGTGTTGATTGAATGTACACACCTGAACGAAACAAACGATAAACAAAACCATACTAACACCAACACCAACGCCAACATACAAATCCTTCAATTGAGAAATTCCATTGGAAGAGAAATTCTTTACGTTTTATGGCCACAAAAATGTTTTGCAAAATACTTATGTATGTGAGAGGATGTGGAAAAGGTCCTCTGTAAAAATGTCACATCGTCACATCACGTTTCATTGCAGTTGCTGATAGAGATGAACAAACAAAACTTAACCAACCGACCAACAGCAGGAGCAAACTTTGAATTATTTTTGCTGAAAAGTTTTTTTTTTTGTTTTTTTTAAATAAACAAACATCCGGATACAATAAATGTGAACAACAAGGCTGTGGTGTAACGGGAAAATTGTTGTTTCCTCAAATTCAACGATGATGATGATGATGATGAAGTATTAGTGGTATTGAAAATGAACGGAATCAAGTGATGGATTTATGAGTAAGTAATCGTGAAATGCCACCACTCAACATGACATGAACACACACACACACACACGCACACATCCACACCCACATATACAAACATTGATACATAAACAAAGACCATAAATGCTGGTAGTTTTTTGTTTTGTTATTATACACGCACACACACACATACGATCACCCATTCACATACATTTATGCAAACACAATAGGATAACATGTACTTACGGTCATAATAACAACAACAACATGCTGTTGCCAAATATACTCAAACGCACACAATTGACAGACGCGGTGTTACACGGTGTGGTTGGCATTAATCATATCCCTACACATTCATGTGCATTGAAGTGTAATTGTTTTCAAGCCAAAAGCTGTCCACATGTTGTCATTAATGCGCCCATACAACAACAACAACAACAGCAACAACGCGCGTCTGTAAGTGTCTGTATGCGTGTGGTATGCAACCACAGTTCATGCATGGTGTTAAGTAAGCTTACTAACATTTTGAAACTCTCCCAAGCCCTCTACACAAGATTTTATATATTAAACACAATGAAGCTGTTGTTGTGATGCATTGGAAAAAGTGCAATTCGTTCAGATTCGCAATCGTATATAGAGCTCACAGCAATCCATTATAAAAAGAAAGATTTTATCTACAGTCAAGTCTCCTATAAAGCAAATTCCATATTACACGGAGCGAAATTTGGAACAGATCTTTTATTAAATTTTATATTCGACTATAACATGAACATTTATTAACAGTTATAGTGCGCGAATGATATTTAAGTGTTGCCAGTGCAGGCACACAATTATTGTCGCTGAAGGTGTTCATGCATGCACGTTGGGAGGATTGTATTTAAATCCTATTGCATGCAGTTGTATGTTATTTTTCATATTTTTATACCCTTCATATCAGTGCCTACTAAGTTGGTTTGATGAGAAGATTTCGCAGACCTTTTGGTGGAAATTTTGTAAACATTTGTGTCTGTAGAAATTGTAGCTCATATATAAATCAATTGCCACGCCTACAATCGTTAAAACATCTTTCATAGCATCAAAAATCAGACTCTATATTCTTGATCAGCGTTAAAAATTGAGGCGACCATGTATATCCGTGTGTCCCTTTGTTGTTGGCACTGATGGGCAAGATCGGTCAAGAGCCACGCCCACAATCAACAAAAATCTATATATCTGCCACAAAAATGGAGCTATGAATTTGACATTTGGTATATATATTTACAATTAACTTATTCATCGATGTGTAAAAATAGGCGTGGTCAAATTATATACACGCCTACAATTGACAAAAAGATATATATCTGCCACAAAAGTTGACCTGTGATCTTGAAATTTGATGCACATATTTATAGTTATCCCAGCCATTGATATTTTAAAAATAGGCGTGGTCGAATAACAGACGCGCCCACACAATTCACAAAAATCTATAGACCACGTAAAACTTGACTTGCAAGCTGATTCGTAATATATTCACTATTAGAGGGCGTAATCACATACCTGCCACGCCCACTTTTGTAGATGTGGAGGGCATTTAAGATTTGGCCTAAGCCAAATTTAGTTCTCTTACTGGTTTTTGTATAATGCAACACAATTTTTTTTTTCGTGTATCGATGACAGCGTTTGCTATATTTGCTATTTTTACTGCCATCGCCTATATTGTTCTACAACATTTATTCATAAACGTAAATATGTATATTTTGATATTTTGTAATCTTCTCCATCAGTATTAAGTGTACAAGGATTGTACGGAAGTATTATGAATAGCATGCATGCATGCCTGCACCAAATCCTGCCAATGATCGCTCTATGAATGGATTTTATATATTGTATTAAATATCGATACTTGCATATACATTTTCGTAATATATATATATATATATAACATATAGTTTTTGTTAAAATGACACAAGTCGATTATTTGATAAGTTGAAATATTTTGGTTTGACTGTAACTCCTTACATTGAGCAAAATAGAATGATAGCCCAAATAATATATTTTATTCTATATGGGGAGAGGTTCCAAAAATGATCTATTTTGAACAACTTAAATCGCGACCTACCGTTGTACTAAATATCATTGGACTATATATACACCGTGGCTACACACAACGTTCATGTAAACAAAATAGACAAACGTACAGACGCATATGATTAAACCTATTTAGAAAGTGTTTCTGAATCGATCGGTATAATAAAAGCATGGATTTTTCTTTAACTTTTTAGAAGTTACAAACTTTCACCCAAACTTAATGTACCATTTGCCCCAACTGATGCAGGCTATCATACATGTAATCGTATATGTTTTTGTACATACAGTTTCAATACTTTTCATAATTGAAAGTTGGGTAGAAATGTTCGTGTCATCCACCCACAACGCGTATCAACGTGTGTGCATATATAGTTTTTTCGTAATTGTTAAATGGTTATAATAATGTCTGAGTCATATATAACCGGCAACCAACGTGTGGTTTGTTGTATAATAATTACAGACCACTAAAATATCAATTAACTCATTTTCTAAATGAAATTCAACTAAATGTTGTGAACTCAGTTAATGAGTGTCTTGCACGCTTGCATGGGAGACTAATTATAAAATAAATTTCACGCGCTAATTAATTTTTAAAATTTATTGTAATGAGAATTTAGTAATAAACACAGTTAACAGCGGCACTTACAGTGCAGTACTCAAAGTATATGGAATTGGAATAAAACGTTATATTACGTTATATGGGTAATTTGGGATCTTAAGCCTTTCTTGGAAATGATGATTTTATTGTTTTACCTGTAAGAACGTCTCGCCTTTGCGTTAAAAATAAATGCTTTACAAATGATTTCTTTATTCATATTATAAACTCAAAGACTTGTTGAACATAAGTGCTGGTGATGTAGGTTATTAATTAATAGGATTCATATAAATGTGAGAAATTGAATTTTTTATGACTGATGGAAAAATTCACCCCTGACACATATCATCAAAATGTAAACATACATGAGAATTAATTTATTGTCAACTTTTTACATATTTTTCTCTTGCCCAATAAAAGGGCTTTTTAGAACAGCCAATTAGGTAAGTAGGGTAATGAAGAAATCGTTTAGCTGGAGAATACTAGTAGTTATTAAAATTGTTTATTGTAACTTTCAAAATGTGGGTTAATGGAATGAGAAAATGTGTTGTCTTTTATGTGTCCGTCTGGTTGTCCATATAAGTCAATGTAAAGGCAGCAGTTTTTCATAAATTGTGTCCCAGAACCTTGTAAGGATTTTGTTTAATTGTACTTTGCAGGGTCTGTGAGGCTGCCTTCTGGGTGTAACATACTCTATCCCTCCCTCACCTTATCTGGCGGGTATAATGAAACAACTAAACATAAACATAAAGCACAGCACTTAAAAACTAATATTGTTTGATTCTGCAATTACAGCGTAACGAACTAATGTGACAATTGTCACCTGTAATGAAAACGTAGTTGTTTTGTCTTAGAAGAAGCACACCAGGCAACACTTGTCTTACATACCAACGGGTACAAGTTCATAGCCTCGTGTGTGACATTTAAATTCCTTACATGCAGTACAACAATAACAATAATGCAGTAGACAAATATGTCGCAAACGAAGAGACCTTTGTGGCGTGTATTCTACTCGTTCGCACACGCAAGAAGATGTTTCAACATAAGAACGCATACAAACGCATATGGACTTGCCCTGTTTACCATTTTCTTTTATATATATACAAACATTACGAGTACTGTTGTTGTTGTTGTTGTTGTTGTTATTATTGTGATTGTGTGCATTTAGGTGTGCACGGAAACGATTGTTGTTACTAATGCCGACAAAAGCCAATTGAGCACATGTGCCAAAAAATGTATGCACAGGTATGGAAGTTTAACTTAAACTGTTCATATGTTCAGTGTTTGGCAAATGATCAAATCAGTCGATTGAGGGCAAGACGTAGATGTGGAGGAATTAAATACACAACAATACAGCGACACTAACGAAAAATTCCACAATCCCAATACTCGCTGGGATAATGAAACTTGCGAGGCGCAAATGTGCACCATACCCGAATATATTAACGCATGAACATGTGGATGACTAAAGTTAAATAAGACATAAAAAAACAGCAACAACAAGGAAAAACAGCTTTAGAGCTGCAAGAAGAAATCGGGAGATGTTTCATATAAACGAAGAAGTGGAAGCAAAAGCCAAACAATGAACCAATGAACCACTTGTTCGGTTGGCAACAACAAGAAAAGATATAAATTATGAAGGGAATTTAACTAAATAGCAGCAGTAGCTGGCATCATCACTACGATTGGAAGGAAGCTTAGCCGGAAGCGAACACTGAATTGGTATTTTTATGCTTCTACTGGTGCTGCTGCTGCTGCTGCTGCACTAAAAATAAATGAATTCCCCGAATTAAAACAGAAGAAGCAATTGCCCTGCTGCTTGCCATCAATACCATGACTTTGCTTAGCTAATAATCTGAGTGAATTGTAATTGTGTGTACAAACAAACAAACAAACAAACAAACAAACAAACAAACAAATGGTGGCAACGGAATCGTTAACACCACGTTTTATACTCTTGACACAAAAGTCATCATTAAAAGCAGCAGCAGCAGCCACATTCACACTCACACTCACACCATCATTACTGTTACAATCTAATCCACTGTTTCTTATTGCCTACAATGCATACCATGCAAGCGAATTGTACAGAGATGCAGAATATTGGATACATTCGATGGCAATTGAATTGATTTGAATTGATATGAAATTTTCATTTCAAAAAGTAATTTCATTCAGGTGAAAATACTTTCTTTCTTCAATGTCAGGAAAATTTTCGTTTAGTCGGAAAAAAGTTTAAAAAAGAAGAAGAAGAAGGAAGCAAAATTTTAATTGCTCTGCATATTTATATCCAAATTAGGGGGCGTGGTAGGTTCTAACTCTGTACATGTTATGTACGAACTTCAAAGGCGGATTATTGTTAAGAAAAATTTTTGCACATTAGAGGCGTGCCTCTTATCCGACTCCGCCCAATTTTAGTACATAAGTTGATAGATCAAAGACTCTTTAATTGTTTGAAAATGCTTAAGCTTTATGAGGCCTGACAAATTTCCCCCGCTTAACCCGGTCAAATTACCCGATCGAGTCTCCTAATTCGGTATTGAACCTAAAAGGGGTCTGATGGTGTTTCTTAATAGCAAAGATTAATCTATTACTTTGATTTTGTGTAAATATTTGTAGTTTCGATTCTTGATTAAATTAGATAAAAATGGTCAAATGCCACGCCTATAAATACCTAAAAACTCAATCAGTTTTAAAAAAATTATTTCACAAAACTTAGATTTCTTATGTTAACTAAGTCGTTGCGTTAAAAAAAAGCCGGGCTTAATAATAGACATGCCCACAATTTACAAAAAAAAACTTTGAAACATAAATTTCATTGATTAAGTTGATTATATAGTTAATTTTTTATAAAAGGACGTTATTATATATGTGCCACGCCCATTGCTTGCTTGCCAGGTATATATAAACAATGCAGTCTGATAGTATTGCCCAAAGATTTCTATTTCGAGGTAAATCACGCACCTGTCAGTAACAGTGGCATTATCCACACTGTAAACATTACCTTTAGACTGTGACAATGATAATGAGGTATGCATGTCGCTGTATACTTTATATGTATATGTATTACTCTTATACATGTATAATGTTATTTTGTGTTTCTTACACTCGGTACCATACATTGACACCATTAATAATTTCATATGGAATGCTTTTAGTTGTGCACCCATTTACATCTGGGTACACATTGAAAATTTATGTTTAACTTATAATACAATACAAACGTTGTATCTGTTGTGGATGAGAACTATACAATATATTCTCTGTTGCTGCTGTTGCTGCTGTTGCTGCCACTGGTGTTTTTAACTTTCACCTTCTTCGAGCCTTAGCTGGTTGCAGTCTTTATATAGTTTCGGTTACCTTACAGGTGTAATTAGATGCATAAGTTAAGCTCGTGTGCGAAATTAATTAAAAGTTGCCTCGTCTTTTTCACCCACACACACACACACACACACACACACACACGCACACGAATAGGTTTGTGTATACAATATATAACAAGATAACAAAGTTTTTGTATTTTCTTTCTTACTTTCTTTCTTTTATTAACAAATGATTGCATGTATATATATGTGTGTGTGTGTGTGAGTGCGTGCAATTACCATTAAATAACTTGCACAGCATATTGAGCGTAAAATCGGCAACAAGTTTTTTATGTTTGTATATAATATAAAGTTTTACTGTTTTTCTATGTCTATATATATACATAAAATAATGGTGATGTATAAAAAGAAAGGATAAGAAAAAGAATAACAAACATTATCTTCAGCGTAGACCATATCTTGGACACCCACCATCTTACTGAATTAGCATGAAATTAACAACAACGACAAAAGTGACATTTTTTTCAATCGATCCATTTTACTAAATTTTAATGCCCATCTGTGTGCAAAAATTATCTGAAAATGTCTGATAAATGATACGTACGGGAGTATATTTTCCACAAATAAAGGGACACACGAAAATAAATCGAGTCAGAATATCATGTTGATCAAAAATATACCTTGTGGGGGTCTTGAAAATTTACTTCAGGATGGTATAAATGTTTTGGCTTCGTTTTACGCGCGGAGGTGGGTATAAAATGAACCAAACATAAAACATAAAACAACAACAACAACAAAGTGAAACGGAACTATATTAGGCGTACGCCAAATCTAGGATACCTTTGACCTCTTACAAATAGTTAGGAAATAATATCTAAAATTTCTATGAACGCAAGTAATAATCCGAAATTTCTCTATTCTTTGAATTTATTAGTTCTCACTATGGCCAATGTGTTTAATGTAGGTTTCGTTAAACGTCACAACCATTTGATAGGTGATTCTCCCTCATTATTCATCTACAAGGAATTTTTTCATTACATTAATAAAAGATTACATTTTTATGTTTTTCTCTTTTATTCCATCTCAATGTATGTACTTATATGCTTAGTATTTTTAATAACATTTAGAACTTAAAATATTAAAAAAAAATACGTTTGCTTTCATAATGATAAAGCATACAAGTCGATCAACATGAATGGGGGGTAAAGCGTTATGTTTGATTAACGGAATTTTCATTTCTTGGCACCAGTTATGCATTGGCAAGTGGGACCGCATTTGCAGTTCTTGTCATGATCACTGTGGTGGGTTTTACATGTACAATCTATCAAAATGAAAAAACATAATATATAAACATGAATAAAATATATTAAAACAGGGAAGAAAACTAAATTTGGCTTAGGCCACATTTTAAATACAATAAACATCGACAATAGTGGGCGTGGCAGGTATATATATATATATATAGTGTATGTATTACTTATCAGCTTTTAAGTCGAATTTTACGTGGAGTATAGTTTTTTGTAAATTGTGGCCGCGTCTGTTATTCGACCACGCCCATTTTTGGCAAATTGATTAATGGAATAATTACAGATATGTATACTTTCAAGTTTGTAGGTAATTTCTTGCGACAGATATATGGATTTTTGTCGATTGCAGGCGTGGCTCTTGACAGATTTTAATCATTTTAAATAGCGATCTGCATTCAGAAACTAAAAGTGTCTGTGTAAAATTTCAATATCTCAAACTTTACGCCCGTGAGAATGCCAAAAACAGACAGACATACGGACACATGGACACTCGTGTCTAGGATGGCTCAATTATTGATCCTGATGAAGAATACATATATTTTGCAAGGCATCTGATGCCTTGCAAATGCGGATGTTGCAAATGAAATGACAAACTTAGTATACTCCCATATTATGGGGAGGGTGTAATAATTACTTTGTCACAACTTAATGAATTAGATTTAAAGCAGGATAGAATTATTTAAGGAACAAATCTTTAAAGCAGTTAATACTCACCAGGTTTACAGGGGCAATCCATATTGATAAGTTATGTGCTTTTTAAATATTTCGTTTTTCAAAAAGTAGATTGGTTTACTGCTTCGCTGGTAGTTCACTGATGAGTTGTGCTCGCACGCCAGCCCTTTTATAGGTATGAGAGCTATTTGTTAATTATTTTTTAGTTTTTTATTACGCTCATTTGGTGTTAAATTAACTGTATTAAAATGAATGGGGTGGTGTGCACAATCAATGCGTTTCTTGCACACGTCGAGTGTTTGTGCGGTGTGCAAAGTTGTGCTGAGTGCACCTTTTTTCTTTATTTAATCAAACTCTTCAAATTAGTGTGTTGCGCAATTTGTTGTGAACGAATGAAATCGAATCCTTTTAACGTTGTCGCGTAATCGTCGATATTTATGACGGCACAGTAAAGATGTTTGATTGAATGTCCGCAAAGGTGGCTTTATTATATTATCTTATGAATTTCTTGATAATATTTTTTTTATGCGCGTATATATTTATTATTTATTATTTACTAAGAGAGTTATCTAAGATAAGAACACATAACAATGCTGCATGTTTTTATGTATCGTATACCCATCATGAAAATGTTATCGGGGTATATTGTTTTTGTTCAGACATTTGTGAGTGTGACAAGCGAGCCACACCCCTAAAAGTATATATATGTTGAAACAGCTTACTGAGTTGATCTAGCTATGTCCGCCCATCTCTCTATCTGTACGTATTTGCAATGAATCTTCTGGTTGAGACTTCGGTTCGAAACTTGGCACAAGTGCTGATAGTTTATAATTGGACAAAATTGTTTAACCGCCACATCCAAAGTACAACAAAAACTAAACAAGTAAGAAAACTAAAATTGTCTTAGGCCAAATCTTGAATACCCTCCATAGTGGGCGTGACAGGTATGTGATTACGTAAATGTATTACGCATCAGCTTGAAAGTCAAGGCTTACGTGCAGTATGGTTTTTTGTAAATAGTAAGTACGTCTATTATTCGACCATGCCCATATTTGGCACATCGATGAATGGGATAACTATAAATATTAATTTACTAAATTTCAAGTTCATAGGTAAACTTTTATGGCAGATATATCGATTTTTGTCAATTGTGGGCGCGACTGTTAACCGACCACGCCTATTTTGGGCACATCGATGGATAACTCAATTGTACATATTTGTGCTAAATTTCATCTTAAAAGCTCAATTTTTGTGGCAGATAAATAGATTATTAGCAATTGTGGGCGTGGATTTTGACCGATTTCGCCCATTTAAAAAAGCAATGTACATTAAAAAAGTAAAAGTGTCTATGCAAAATTTCAGTTTAATGTCATAAAATGTACGCTCGTGAGAATGCCAACAGACACACGGACGTACGGACATACATAACTAGATTGATTCAGTTGCTGATCAGGAATATATATATATATAGTAAATTTTTAAGTATATTTTCTCTAATTATAAAGTAAAGAACATGGCAATTATACTACTGGGGAAGCTTTGGTATTCAAGTACTGATAAGTATTCAAATTTTATTCTTTCTGTACTAAAGTAAAGCTAAAGAAATTTCCAACCAAATAAAAAGCTTTAGCAACTTATAACAAAACGAAATATTTGATTTTAGTGATAATTATATGATTTCTAAATTTTTCCTATTTCTGCTTTATTTCAGTACTTTGCAGCTCCTCATCTTTAAATGAATGTCTTGATAATAGTGTCTCTTACATAAAATATGCGGTGAATCTCAAGCACAGAAGAATAGCAAGTAGAGTAATTTATATGCTGATGATGAATGAATTATGATTAGACACCTTTGGGGAGATTTCGTACAGCCAACGCTCATATGCATGAGAAAGTAAGAAGCAGTATTTCTTAAGATAACAGTAAAGACAAAAGAATATTTATGAGAGAGACAATAAGATGAGTACAAATAATAAAAGAAGATTTTTTATATTCATATAACCCCTAGGCATGCCTTCAACAAAGACATGCTACAAACGGCTGTTCTTCTAAAATTAAATAACTTTAATGCATTCAACAAAATCATAATACCAGAATGGTTGGCTGCATGCAGAGCTTCTAGTGAAACTAAATTTTTAACTGCAACTTTTTTAGAATTGTCTCACATCACATTACGCATGCATTGTATGCATTGGTGAGGAGGCGACGCCAAATTGTAGCACGAAATATAAACACAAACCACAAGTGTGCGTGTGTACACTAATTTAGTGCCACAACACAACTAAATTGCAATTAAATTATTGCCAGAGCAGCTATGTGCGATGCATGTCCGCCATCAGCTGGAGTGGTTGGCAAACAGCATTAGCAACAATTTGTTTATTTGCGTTTTATTTGCAGAAAAGTGCTTTTTGTTGACAATTTTCGATATTTATGTTACCAGAGTGACTGTTTTATCGTTGTTTCATTAGTTGCGCGTAATTTGTGGCGATTGTAGGATTTTTGTTAGTTGGCCAGTTCCCCACATATACGCACTGAGCCGTTTTAAGCAATTATCGATAATAATTAAGTATAACTTGGAGTTTTCTGTCAACAAAAGGAGCGTTAATTACTATGTTGTGCAATAAAAAAAAATAAATAAATTTGATTTTCATTCGCTCTACACTTTCTGTATCGACAGCAGTCTCTGAGGTGTAATAATTGTGGAAAAATTGAACAAGTTTCATTCGGCTTAAAGGCTTTTCAACAAAGAGGTACAAATCCGTTATTTGTGGGTCTCTAAACTTGCATTTGATTGCGTTTATGGTGAATGCTGCAATTGTGGAATATTTTCCAACTGAAGACATCGAAATAAAACCTCTTACACCTACAAATAACAAGTTAATTATAAATTAATTTGTTAACTAATATTTACATTTTTCAAGGCTTTTTTATTTTTGTTTTTTAAATATTTTCCATCTTTTTTTACAACTTTTTGATATGTTTTATGCTTTTTGCTTCAGGAAATGTCAACAGTCGTTAAACTTTATAAACGACTTATGTGTGTTGAACACATAAAAGTAGTGGAAAAAAGTTTAACAAGAAAAAAAAAAACTATTCACACGTTTACTTAAGGGTGTAAAGGAAAAAACAGCCATTTGCTGTTAAAGCTTAAGGAGTATAGGAACTATTCAGGTGCTCAAACTTTTCTTAATCATTGAAGTCTTGAAACGAAAAAACAGAAAAATTAACAACAAAAAAAGGACGTAAGCAAAAAATTATGTTCGGCTTAGGTAAAACCTTGAATACCTTCCACTTGAATATACTACTCGTGGGCATGGTAGGTATTTATTTACGCAGTTCAAGTTCAAAGGTAAATTTTCGTGCCAAAGAATTTTGTCGTTTTTGCCACATTTTGGAAAAAAAGTGTGAATTAACGATAAAGTTGAAAATTTGTCCACCCTTGACTGGTTTTATACAAAATTTCAAATAACACTTTTCAAAATGTAAGAATTTTAGAATTTTGTTTGGAGAGTTTTCAGAGTGACGGATGTACAGACATTGTAAAATCAATACAGAAAACGATTGACTATTACCTGTACTTCCATAGTGTAGGGTATTAAAATCACATTGTCGTGTTTCTTCATTATTTTTTCTTTTTTTTTCAACACAAAAGTTTTCCATTTAAGGTAGATTTAAAAAAAAAAAAGAGGGCACCAAAAACGTTGATTTTCGTAAAAATACCGCACAAACATAATGTATGCTAAACATGTGCACAAACATGGGTGACAGTTTACTAACTAAGTACAAGTTTTATCAAGATAATCGGGTTTATTTAATAAAGTGAAAATACGTGCGGAAAGCTGCTGGCTTTAAGAACAAGTTTAATTAAATTTGGTTTTGGTTACAGGCCTTCAATCAAAATTGACAGCTTTTTTTTATAATAAAATTCATAAAATTATTCAATAGGTTTAAAGAACATAAATTTAATATAAAATAACCCACAAGAGCAACTGAAAGATAAATTTTATATCAAACTGTTGCTGCCTTACCCGTTTATTTGTCATTTTAACCGTAATGCGCACCCTTTTGCAGTTCATCAATTATGAAACTAATCAAATTATTATTATATGAATTAAAAAAACAACAATACTTTTAATAGTCAGACTTATCATAATGGAAATGATCCCGCAAGCACATAATGCAGGTGGAATGCTAGTAAACATTGAAAGAGGATTTTGCGAAAGCATTAAAACATAATCGGTTTTATTTTCAAAATTGTCACGCTTTCTCTGCATGATGGCTCTGCAAATGACTCTCGCCTAGTGAATGAAATATGAGTTATTTCACACCGTAATAAACAATTGGATGCAAACTGCCAGCACATCAAAAACTGTCAGACGTACAAAAGCATAATTATAATGAAACACAACAATGTTGGTAGAATGCGACCAATTAAGAGACTAAATTAAATAATTTTATGTACGTATCAAATGCAAAAGTTTTAAGAGTAGAATTCGACACGAAAGGCCCCAAAATGGCAGATTATGTATTTCTGCAGAAGTTATTTGATATGGGTGTCAAACGAGAGGGATTGATAAATAGAATGCGATGAGATAGGTGCCAGATGCTTCAAAATGGCGTCTTACCTACTTAAGCACAATTTATTGTATATGGGTATCAAACGAAAGAGTTTGAAGAGTAGAATGAAATAAATTAGGTATCTGATGACTTAAAATGGAGGATTTTCCTAATAATGAAATTTTTTTTGATATGGGTATCGAATAAAAAGATTTGAAGAGTAGAGAGGTGAGTACTCACCTTATCACTTATCATTAGATGTCTTAAAATGATGGATTAACCTTATATTCAAAGTTTTTTTGATATGGGTATGAAATGAAAGGGCTTAATGAGTGGAATGTGGAAAGGTAGGTATCAGATGTCTCAAAATGGCGACTTACCTCTATAATAATAATTTTTTATATATGGGTGTCAAATAAAAGGGTTTGAAGAGTAGAATGAAATAAAGTAGGTATCTGATGACTGAAAACGTTGGTTTTCTCGTATAATGAATTTTTTTGGTATGTATGTGGGTTTGAAGAGTAAATTGAAAAAAGTAAATATCAGATGGCTTAAAATGGCGGATTTTCTGTATCATTACAATTTATTTGGGTTTGATGAATAATTAGGCAGCAACCTGAATCAAAGATGCTATAAAACGACCCCTTCGTCGACAAGGTGTTTCATTTGGACTTTATATAATAAGACCTCAAATGAGCCAAGGTAATTGTTTCCTTTCGAAAAAAGTTAAATTTTTAAAAAATATATATTTTATAATTAAGTAATACAAATATTCCTTCTATACACTACAAGTTTATAATTAATATTTGCACGTTATACTAAACATTAAGCACTAAGTTGCTATAGAGTTGATGGTGTTGTGAGAACAGAATGTAGCAGCACAACAATAATCAGTTGATTCGCATTTCAAATAATTTGTTGTGTTTGCATTCATGTGTTGTTCGTATTTTCATATTTCCCTGTGGATTTTCTGTGTGGATGTCTCTGATTTTATTTATTATAACTTTTATCTGTATGTGACAGTTGTTTTGAATGAGTTTTCACTGTTTCTGTCTCTCTCTATCTCTATGTCTATCTATCCCTTTATATGCCCGAAATAAACGTACGCACAGATTCACTCTATATAGCATTGCAATCTCTAAAAGTAAACAAATATTACTCCTAACATTTTCGTTGGATAATAAATGTACTATTTAATAAAAAATAGAATGTTCCTTGTTTTTTGTTCAATGCTCTCTATTAAAGTTTTGCTCTTATTTTCTTTTAACGAATATTTTTATTAAATGAAGTTTTATGTTTCAATTTTTTCTCACTTTTTCATGCCGGCACGTCATCGTAAAAGGTATGTTTAGTTTAGTATTCTCTTTGTATCACTGAGAAGAAGGTTTTCTTGATCGGTAGTAGATTCGAAAACTATTTAACGGTGTCTGCGTGTATGTCTTCTATTCGCTCAAGCTGAGACTTGATATGGATGTTTTTAGGAAGATGGTTTCATATTTAAAATGGTTAAAATTAGTTAGCAGCCACGCCCACAATAAAAAAAGTCGTTTATGGCAACTAAAATAGTCTTTTAATGAAATTGAAACTAGGATATATACTTTATGCTAAAAATGGGCGGGGTTAGAAAATAGATACACCCACAATTTACCAAAAACTTAATTTAGTACAGGATTCGACATTAAAGGTAACATTTGACACATTCTGTGGTGTGTGTTCTGCATAAATGCCATTCCATCAGTTTGCATATAAATGTGAAGGGCATCTAAGATTTGGGGTCATCCAAATTTTTCTTTTTTATACTTGCTTTTCTTTTTCTTTTCTGTTAAATGTTGCCTACGTATGTATGGTGTGTATATAGAACATAATAAAAACTACAACAACAACAATAATGAAATTTTTAATTGCGTAATCATGTCGGACATACACTACGACACGACAAACATTTTTACAATTTATTATTTAATTTTATTTAAATATAGGCATATGTATGTACATATATTCGATATTGTCAATTGAATGATGGCTGCATGCAATTCAGGGTGTTAGTACATCATGTTCATATTATTCTTTATTTAGCCTTGAGTTATATTTTTAAAGCATTTAATTGCTTACGATGGAGATTTTTTTTAAAAATAAAAACAAGGGAAATTGTTATGGTTGGTCAAGTTTGACCATTTCATACCCAACACCACTTAGTTTCACAAATTATCACAAGTCACTTGGTGAAATTTCATTATATGGAAAGGGATTCTAAAAATGGTCCGATCGAGTGCAAATTTGGCGCAAGTATTTATTAAGCCAATTTCCTATACTCTACCAAATTTTGTCAAAAAATATTAATAATTGCGATTTTTTCCATATAAAGACTTACCTTATAATAGAACCTTATGTGGGGAGGGTTTTTAAAAATAGTTCAATTCCATTTATTTTTAATAAGGTTTCTCTTTAGGCCAATACATATCTTTGTACCAAATTTTATGAAAATATTTCAAAAAATCGAACCTGTAGCTTGAGAACGAATTTACATGGACTGACAGACGAACATTCAGATTTTGATTCTGATGTCATCGGTAAAATTGAAGGTGGGTGTGGCATTTGTGTAGTTACAAACATACGCACAAACTTAATATACCCTTTGCTGCATGTAGTGCAGGGTATAAAAAGGAGAAATAATGTTTACATGTGTTTTTATAATTATCGCCATATGAGGCGTATGAGTGATACAGAGAGTATGAAGTTATATATTATAGAAAAATACTTGTGCTGTATATATACAAACGCTCTCATAGAGTTAACGTTTTTAAAGTATAAATGAAAAGTTTGTGTTTTTGTTTTTGTAATGATAAAGCTACAAAAACGGTGTTTAAGATATAATCTTTACGACAGATGGATGGATGGACTGATGGACGGATGATTACTATTTTATTCGTTTTTAATTTACAATAAATTCAATTTACTGAATATAAATGTTAGCTATAAATGAAAAAAAAAACTTATTGTTGTATCAGAGAATCATTCTTTCACCTTGCTTTCTATTAAATGTTTATCAAAAAAGAGGAATTCCTTTGAAATACAAGTAACAAGTTTTCTATCTGTGCAGTTATATAGTTTTCTATAAATATGCAAAAAGTTCAAAGAGCTTAGAGAAAAATGCATAAAACTATAAACAACTATTTCACCTTTTTTTTCGTTTCTAGAAATGCTATTGGAATCAAACAGAGAGAGAGAGAGAGAGAAAGGGAAAAGAATGACATTTTGCAAATAAACTAATTCACTCGATAGGAAAAGTTTATGTTAGAGAAACAAACGTAACGTACGTAACGATGATATAACATCCAATTGTGCAAATACAAGCGAAAGAAAATTATTAGCAATTCCTTGTGGTGGAATACAGCTCAGTACAGCACCGAATCAACACAGAAAAGGCAGATTGCATTCTAGACATCGGTTGTGTAACCATTTGTCTCTACCGCATAAAGAAAACAAACCAAAAAAACAAATAGAAACAACTTAACGTTAGACAGAAACGCATATCAGCAAACGCATACAATGCCGAACAGTACAAATCGAAGCACTGAGTAGGGAATCAAAATAACAATTGTGTAGTGCGGTGTTGTAGTTTAATACTTTTCATCTCTTTCTTTATCTTTTTATGTATGTGTGTGTGTGTGTTATCAAATCTTGTTTTGCGTTATTGAGATTTTACCGTTGTGGAAACTCGGTTGGGTTTGGGTAAGAAAAGCAGCAGACAAGTACGATCTCATACATATTCGTACGCTATTATTATGTGTGCTGGTATGTGTGCATGGGCATATCTTTGCATATAAAGAAATGTGTCTAATAATAGATTATATGATTGAGTGTGTCGCTTGTGTTGTGTTGCGTTTGATTCTATTATTGTTTATTGTACTTGTTAGTTATTGATACAGATAAGTAAACATGAAATATGAGTTTTATTATCATCTCCGAATTATGTGGCCTAAGAGAAGGTGGGATTTAATATATGCACACATAAACACACGCACATGTCTTCTATATGTTTTTTTAATATTAAATTTGTGAAACCTAAAATAGTATGCTAATATATAAAAGTGGGTGCGGCAGGTATGTGTTTATTTACTATGATATAAAATCGATTAAGTATCATTTTAACTATCGAATCAGATCAAAGCAAAATATTTGTAAATTGTGGGCGTGGCTGTTAGAAAATTTCGCACTTTTGTAGCATTGCTTTAAGTTCATTATGAATATTTAAACTTAATTTCAACTTTAGAACTGTCTTTTGTGAAAGTTTTTTTCTATTGTAGGCGGATCACTTGACCAATTTGCGAAATTTCAGATTATTATCTTAATTGTCTCTGAGAATTATTATAACAAATATACACCCGGACATACGGACACACAGATTGATTTGATTACAGACTGACTATTGCCAATTTAATATGAACAATTTCAAAATCAAAATGAAAAATTTCAGGTTTTTTTTGCAATCTAGCACTAAATTTTTCGCACACTTTCGTATTACCTATCAAGGTAAAATATTGCCAACAGCTTTCATGCAAATGACCATACAATGCAGTACACTCATCCTAATTGTGAAACGTTCAAAATGGCTGCCTTCACAAAATGATGAATCTTCAATTCTCCCAAAACTATATGATATGGATATTAAACAAAAGGACTTGAGGAGATGAATGTTTACAGCGTTTAGTATTATGATAAATTCAATATGACGGCTAATCGAAGAGGTAAAAAATAACTAATCTTCACAATCTTTATGTATGGGTATCAAATGAAAGGGCTTAATGAGTACAATGCCATCAAATAAATTTGGTCACAAAATGGCGGATTATTATCTCAACAATTTATGAATATGGGAATCATATAAAAGAGGTTCCTGAGTAGAATGCAATGACCATTAAATTGTATCATATTAAATCCAAAATGGCGGCTTTTTACAGATATTAATTTACGATTCTGTACAACATATTCGAAAAGGGGTCTCAAATAAAAGGTCGTACCAAGTAGAATACAATGAGGTATGTTTTGTCATTTTAAATTAAATATAGCGGAAGAAACTCGGTTAAATTCTATATAGCTTAATTTCTATTTTGTATTCCTTCAACGTTTTTCCGCTACTTTATATGCACTCTAGTATAGTATAGTGTATGTCGTGATTGCCAGAAAACACAGGATTCATGTTCATTCATTACGAAATTTTAATTTAATTTCCGTTATTTTTCTCTGCAGTATTCTAGTCCAAAGTGTGTGATACGTGTATGTGTTTCTAAAATAATTGTTTACTTTTGTGTACTATATCTTTCCTATACTAAGCAATATGTATATATGTGCATGTATGTGTTTACAAACAGGTGAAAATAATGTTATTTATAAAAAGTTTAGGCCAACACTTCACAAGTGTTGAACAATTGTGGTTTGCAAATATGACACAACAGGTAAACAAAAATGTGTTGCATATGAAATGTTTATACACTTGTGGTATTGTATATATGTATATGAATGTGTGTGTGATTGTGAGATTGGTAAATAAAATTTTGTACCAACGTGTTTATGCTGAAAGCAAGATTTTCAAAAATATTATATAAATATAGTGATTGCTACATAATGTTGGAAGCACACATATTTACACAGATTATATATATACATATATAAGATATAAACATAAGCATACACTAGGCACTCCATTAGATTAGATACACAATTGGCATTTAACAAACAATAGTTTATCTACTTTTTAATAATATATTGACAGAATCTTCTTCTTCTTCTTCTTGTTAGTTATTTTTATAATTGCAGTGTAGGGTATTTATTGTTCGTTGTTAACATAATGCAGTACTTTTGTTAATTCAATTTAAATTTTTTATTATTGTATACAATGTTGTTGTTGGTTTTATTATACTTCCGTTTCACAAAACATTAAAATAAAATAAAGTCCTGCGGCCTGACCAGTCTTCCATACTTCAGCCAGTAAATTATGCTACTTGTCTATATATACACATTGTTTGCTTATGAATATACGAATAACAGAAATGAAAATATAAACTAAATAAAAAATTAAGTATAACCGGCGAAGTTCGAAACATTTTAGCGCTACTTTATATAAAAAAATTTTCAAAATTAGAACGATTTCTTTGACAAATCAATGAATGGTGTTATTGTAAATATGTCTATAACATTTAAAAATGGGCGTGGCTGTTACGCCCATTTTAAATAATCTTTCATAATCAAAACGATTTCTTAGGCAAATCCATGGATGGAGTTATTATACATATTTATACCAAATTTTAAAGTGGGTGAGTCTGTATCACCTCACATTTCAATTGCATGAGTGCATGAGTTCAATTGTAAGAGTGCCAACAACAAACAGACTAGATTAACTCAGATTTTGTTGCCTATTAAGAATTTATATATTTTGTAGGGCCCTAAACACTTTCTTCTGGGTGTTGCAAATGAATCAACAAACTTAGTATTCCTTTCATCTTGTGTGGAGAGAAAGGAACAACATAAAAGTACAGGAAACTGATTATGTAATTGGTTCGGTGTTGGTACGTTTTAGCAAGTGCTTATAATTAATACAAAATAGTTTTTCTTTGGTAAGTAAATAAAACGAAAATTAGAAACTTGTTAGTAAACAATATTTATTCTAGAATAAAACCAACAATTTTAGAAAAATAACTATTAAATACACATCAGTTTGAAAATACGTTTCATATAACATAATGCTCGATATAATATATAATCCGGATTATTCACTTTAGATGGGCTTTTACATTTAAGAGAAATTTACTACATAAGAAAATTTTGTAAAACAAATTTTATTCGATTTTATGCTGCAATCAGTTCTACTGTTTATGTAGGAATACAACAAAAATTACAGTATATTAATAAATGTTTTAATATAAACATCATTACTTTTGAGCAGAGTGATAATATAAAGAGCATGGGGAGAAATAACACGCACCTCCCATATCTTGATATACATCTATTTATTTGCGCTAGGGAGACATACAATTCAATTTGGCTCTTAATAAAATATGTACCAAAATAAATGAAATAAAATATTAATGCAGCATAGCGTACACACAACTATGAACGACTATAAACAAGTATGAAATGTTAAAAGTAACATACGTTCAACATAAGTTCTTGTCAGTCTATACAATTTGGTAACATTTCTTTTCACATATGTATGACACAAGCAGGCGAGGACAGACTCTATAAAGTGTATTCGTGTAAAGTGTGTTGTTGCCACTTGCATGATCGTAAATTTTAAGACTTTGAGCGGAAATTTTGTACAGTCTCGCAGATCGATATTTCAATTGGACCAAATCGATCAAGAGTCACGCCCACAATTGACAAAATTATATTTATCTGAACTATGAAGTCATAATTTGGTACATAAATTTATAACTACCCTATTAATCGATTTGTAAAAAGTGGGCGTGGTGGGATAACAGATACGCCCACAATCGACAAAAATATATATATCTGCTACAAAAATTTATATATGAATTTGAAATATGGTATGCTTACCTATAATTGGCTCATTCATAGATATGGGCGTGGTGACGTTTGTAAGGAAAGTTCTTTAAAAAGAGATATAATTAAAAAAAAAAAAAAATCTATTCAACGTAAAACTCACCTTACAAGTTGATACGTTATACTTACACTATTAGAGGGCGTATTCATATACCTGCCACGCCTACTTCTCGTAGGGGTTACCAAATATGTAGATGTGGAGACTGTTTAAGATTTGGTTTAAGCCGAGATTAGTTTTTTTACTTACTTTATTTGTAATTATGCAGAATCAGATAAATGCCACGCCCATAAACGACGAAAATCTTTTACATCTTTTACTTTAAATTTAAAATATTGTCGTCTTTTTTAATTTTGACACAGAGTTCTTTACTGTTAATAAATACAACCATAAAAATGTAAAAATAGGCGTAGCTGCATACCAGATGTGTTCGCAGTTTACCAAAAAAAAAAATAACTTTTCAGTTTATATATACTCGATAAAGGAATGTCTTAATGTAAATTCCACGCCCACAATTTGTCTAATAATATGTAGGGTATATTTAAATTGGCCCAAGTCTACTTTTCCTTTATCATCGTTTTATATTGTTTTGCTATAAGAGCACTGAACGGAATTCAAAAAAATATACAATCCTTCTTTTAATCCCCCGGTATGGTTGAAAGTATTGTTTTAACAGTAAGCAATCATTTTATTTATGAAAACATTATAAACACTCGAATTGTAAAAGAAGATTCATTCAGATTGTTATATTTATTTACTGCAGCAATAAATGTTTGTAAAATACTAACAATTTTATGCAATGTGCCCATGTACGCTAAACGAGCAATTTGTCAGGAAATATGAATGATTTTAAAATAACTCAACGGCACATATCATCAGGACGGAACAGAACAGAACAGAACAACACAGAAGAGTATAGAACGTACATGTATTCCCCGTTAAAACTTTATAACACACAGAAAGAAAGTTTCGGTTCTTGCTCCGCTAACACATTAAACTCCTGAACGTTTATGTTATTTATTTATTATCACTTACTCAATGTCTTCAGCCCATTATGTGACTGTAAAATATACGCGATTGACGTCGTCCGCTGTAAGAAAATAATAAACATTTTTATATTCTGTACACAGCAGTTATACTGTCGGTTATAGTGTCATAACCAAGTAGCAACAGCTATTAACTTGATATGGTGTCTGTTGTGGTTTTTATATTCACCACTTTAACAAGGGCAGTATGTACTCTTTGTGGAGTATTCTTGACATCGTGGTACCATATTGAGCTTGTTCATGTCCTTTTGAATATATTTTTGGTAAAAAAGAAATTGTGAAAAATTCAACTTTAGCAAGATATACAATAAGTTATAAATAAAAGAGCAATTAAGGTAAAATCAATGGAATTGAAGGGGCTTGTTGCAAAGTAGTGCATTAGATTGTAAGCTTTATGCAGAAGGTCTCATCATGGTCGATTCCAATCTAGTTAAGTAGTAAACTGAAATTTAGTACAGACATTTTTAGTTTCTGTACCCACGTCGCTATCAAAATTGGCCAAAATCGGTTGAGGGCCACGCCTACACAATCGAAAAATTAAATTTATCTGTCACGACATTAATGGTAGTGCTAAAATAGGCGTGGTGTGTTAATGAATACGCCCAAAATGAACATAAATCTATATACATATCTTTCACAAAACTTGATCTATGAAATTAAAAATTGGTATACATATTTATACTGAAAATGGGCATGGTCGGACAACATATATGAGCACAATTTTCAATAAACTTCATATGACTTATCATCGAACTTAAAAGATAATATGAACTATGATTTATTATAGAAAGAAAAATAATGCTACACCCACATATGTTTTCATATAATATGGGTGTAGTTGTTATTCAATACTGGCCTTTTTCAACTTATAGATAAGTAAACGGGTTGTGGAAAAAATTTTCATCTTGTAGCATAAATTTTGTGACTTGGAGAGATATTTAGCAATTGTAGGCGTGGCTATCAGGCGATTTTAAAAATACTACATAAATTTTATAATTACTATAAAAAATCTGCACAAAATTTTAAATTCAATATCTCAAATGTGACCATAATCTCCTTAGCAATAGACGGACGTACGGACAAATGTAAAAATATTAATATTTGGTTGGACTTTTGTGGCAGATAGCAACCGAAATAAGAAGCTTAGTAGTTGTTGTAGAAAGTATTCTATTATAAAATATAATATCCTTTAACAATAAAATAGATATTAATGCGTTCTCCTGCACTTTGTGTGATCTTTGATTATAATCAATAATCAGCATTTGATTTATGTTTATGTAAGCAGTTGCAGTGAATCGTGTTGATACTGTTAATTTGTTATGATTTGATGCTGCATTGATAGTAAAGACGACGACGACAAACACACACACACACACACACACACTTGTTCACATCAATAACAATAATAAATTTTGGCGTTGATAAAATCAAAGCAATCAAATCAAGGATGTGCAACAACACTACATCATCAAAACAAACAACAAATAAACAAACTAAAAAAAAAAATAGACACTCTATATGTGAATCGTGTCATGAATCATTAAATAGATGCATAATGTGACAAGCGTTGGTGTATAATGTATAAATGTAGGTGTGCCGTCATATCTATTTAAAAAATAAATAGTGATCAAATGATGGGCTGCTGTCTCTCCCACTTAAACGCTGGTATTATCATAAATTTATTTCATTTTATTTATTGAAAACGCATACATGTGTTGTTATCATCGTAAACAACACAAAATAATTGTTCATATAAATAAACAGTCAACACTCGAACAAAACGCAAAAAGGACACGAAACAAATTAACAAAAAATTTGTAGTTGTAGATGAGATTCAGTGGTTAATTTGCGCCTCACAAAAACGTAATTTTATTTATGCATTTATTTGTTTATCACACAAATAATTTACATAAAAATATCATACATTCCAAAATAATCTATGATGAATATACTATAAACACACATTCACACAACCACGCACAGTTCTTACTTATATAAATCCCATAAATTGATAACAATCATTGGATTTATTTGTTCATGTGTGTTTATATACACATGCATATATACGTATTATATGGATAAATGTACATTTGCGTAAACAATAATTTCCTAAATACAGTGATCAGCAAAAGTATGCGTACAAAATGTTCCGTCATTGTGCTTAAATGTTAAAATTCTGAAATTTTGCTAATCTCTTTGGTGGCACTCTAATATTGTAACATATTTAAAATGGTGGCTGCTTCAAAATGGCGCATCAGTTATTACTTAACAATGTATTTGATATGGGTATCAAAGAAGAGGCCTTGAGAATATCTATGGCAATTAGGTATATTTTTGTATTTTAAATTCAACGGAAAGTGCGGAAAACGACAAGACTGCAATATTATCAGATGATTCAAGATTACCATTTTGTTCATCATTTATATGATATGGGTATGAAATGAATAGGGTTGCAAAGGTAAAAAAAGATAATCTTAGAATCGTATAATTCAAAATGGCGAATTACTAATTTTTTATAATGTATTGATATGGGTATCAAATAAAAGGGTTTAAGGAGTATAAAGTGATAAACTTGGTATTGTTTAACTCAAGATGGATTATTACGAATTTTTTTTTATAATATTTATTATATGGGTATTAAATAAAATAGCTTAAGGAGTAAAAAACGATAAGCTTAGTATCGGACGGTGAATTATAATTTTTATTTCAAATTTTTATACAAGTCTCAAATGAAAGAACTTCTTTATAAGTATTTTAAGTACAAAATGACAGATGTTGCCATTATCAGTTTCATTAAAAAACAATCCCCGACATGGTTATTAAATTAAAAATTGGGTAGAATGTGATAAATAAAATGAAATTACTTTAAAATAAAAGCTTATATAAAATATATAAATTTTCTCTTCATAGTTATGTACTTTTGATACTCACTGTATATGTAGCACAAATACACAGTATGTATTGCAAATGATTTAATATTAAAGTATAGGGTGGATGCAAACAGATTTATCAGTAACAATATATAAAAAACTAAATTGGGAAAATTAATTTTATAAAGGAAACAAAACATCGTGCCGATGTGTGTAATAATAACGCATTTGCGATAAGAAAAGCGATAACGAATTTAAGCTAAAAATAAAGTCACGTTTTTAGCCAACCATGTGTTAAAAGAATGCTTTCTGGTGTTGAAGTGAACATCAGGCCGCACTTTAACACATAATTTAAAGAGAACTCTTTCGTAAATTTTGCACTTTGTCCACAATACTAATGTCGACAATGCAACAACACTTGGGTAAGTTTCGACGATAATTTTGAGGTTTGCTGATGAAAATTAATAAACACAGATGTCCGAGCACATAATTACAATTGTACAATATTTCTCTTTTTTAATTTTTATACCATATAATAAATACATATATTTAAACGTATTTTACGGTATTGTACATAAATTGTAATAGCGAGCTCACTTATCATGTTAACATGAATATAATCACACATGCAAATTAATAATCATGACTAAAGGCTTTCAATGGAAACTTGTTTGTATTGTAAAAATCGCCAACACTAACAACAACAACAACAATAACAATGTTAATGCAATTATAATAAAGAAAAAATGTCATCCTATGTATCCAATAAAATTATACAAATTATGAACAGCAACAAATAGTCAAATTGCAAAATGGTATAAAAAGCAACATAATTACAATTATATGTGCGTTGTGTGTGTGTGTGTGTGTGTGTGTGTGTATGAAAATATTTAAAGTTGAATTGATAACACAGTGAATGCCAAAGTAAACTTCTCTCCATTATGTAGTGGACATGTATACGACATTCATATACGTTTTCATTCATAATTGTGGCATATTTGCGGTAAAGCGAGTGTAATAAAATATCATTTATTTGTTGTTGTTGTTATGTGTTTGTACAAATACGCTTTTCACCATTTAGAGGGTATAATAAAATTTTTCATCCGTTCGATTCATGAAAGAATAACTTGTCTTGTGTATATATTATATATAATATTAATTATTGGACCATTTTCATAATTTTGACCTTTATGTCTGTCCGGCTGCATTTGTTATAAAAAATGGCCAGTTTAAAATTTCGAAATACCATATAAACTTGAAATTTAGCATAAGGAATTTTATTCATTGTAGAGTTTTTTTGCCACGCCCACAATTCACAAAAATTTCAGGAGCACAATAATTTTCGCATTGGCATAGAGACTTATTCTTAATTTTTGCAGGCAGGTTTCTATATAAATTAAATAAATTCGCTTAATAACCACGCCCACATTTGATAAAAGATGGCTACTTGAAAAGTCATTACATTTGTTATATACATGCCACGCTTGCAGTGTACGTGAGCGGTTGCCCCCATAAATATGAAGGGTATCCAAGGTACGTGTGTTAAGCGAAATTTAATTATTTTTTATATTTTTTAAAATATAGTGAGTTTTGCAATTGTACGTATCGATGCTGTGATACTCAAATACAGAATTTTAGTATTTGTGCGTGTGTGTGTGTGTGTGTGGTGGTAGCGCGTAATTCGTAAATATTTACCGTATGCCTTACTATAGTTTATTTAACCTATACAACATTGTTGCTGTTGTTGTTGTTGTCACATTGGTTATGGTCCAATTGCACATTTTTTGTTGTTGCCTTTCTTTCTTTCGTTCTTTTTTAATCGTTTCGTGGCTGTTGTGCAGAAAATGTTGATTTTTATGTGTTTGGTTGGGTTTGGTTTGGTTTGGTTTGGTTTGGTTTGCGTTCTTTTCATAATTCAATTTCAATTTAATTTTATGACTTGTTTGTTTTCTGTTATTGTTATTATTGTTGCTTTATTATAATTTTTGTTTAATCATGTTCTACAAGAGTATGTTTCCAGTTAATTTACATGCTGTTGTGCTATGTGTGTGTGTGTGTGTGTGTGCGTGTGTTTGTTTGTTCATTTTTATGTTGATTTTATTCCTTAATAATCACATCAGCAAATGTTTGTACATACTGTTGTGTAGTATGTGTATATATCGCACAATGTTTGAGTTTGTTCGTTCCTGCTTGTTCTGCTTTATTTTTTTTTTTTTTTCATTTGCGTTAATTTCATGTTTCATTAATTAATTTTTTATTCCATTTACTCAATTGTGTGTCCAATCGAGTTCGCGTTTGGCAGCACACTTTACTGCTTTGCGTTTTTGCGCTTATTCACTATAAATTCATTTTATTGTCATATAAATCAGCACATTAATAAAGTTGTTCATGAATTCACAATGAAATTACACTATTGTTGTTGGATACAATGTTTGTTTTTTTTTCTTTTTTTTTTTCTTCTTTCTTTTGTGGTTAAATAGATCATCAAGATTTCAGCGTTAAGCAAACTCAAACTCATCAACAAATATTGTAAAACAAAAAAAAGATGGTTTAATAATTGTGATGAAACAAAACAAACATGAACTCTATTCCGGGTGTTGTAGAAAACACTTAAACACTTAAGTCAGGCGGAAAAAATGATATGATTGGACAAATGAAAATGTTGTAATTGCTCAAAGTTGAACATTTAATACGCTATACAGCTTGGTTGCAATTATTTTGCTCACTATTTACAATGTATATATATTCTTGGCCAGCATCGAAAACCAGTGTCAACCACGATATGTTCCTTTTGGGTTTCTATCTGTTGTTGGTACTCCTATGGTCGAAAATCATGATCAACAAGTTTTTTAGTTAAATTGGGCTAAATCGAGCGAGTGCCACGCCCCAAATCGTAAAAAATGTATCTATCAGCCACAAATTTATACCAATGGAAATAAAATATGGCACCCTTTTAATAATAAAAGCGTCGATGTACTAAAAGTAGGCGTGGTCAGACAAAAAGAGATGGTCAAACATTTCGAAATATTCGGATAAACTTTTTTTTACCAACATTTTTAATCTTTTGCATGCAAATTGAGCAAAATAGGGCGAGTGCCACGCCCACAATTGATAAAAATCTACTTAGATGCCATTAAAAATTTGCCTTTGAAAATGAAAGCCACACTGCTCATAATTAAAGTAAAAAGAGGGTGTGGTCGGACACCTATAATAAGCATAAAATATTTATTTGGCATGGATCAATATCCATCTGGTAATTTGATACATAAAAAGCGTAATCAAATAACTGCCACGCCTACATGTGAAGGGTATTCCAATTTGACCCATAAACAAACAATTGTTAAATGCACTTTTGTTTGTGTAATTTCGGCACTTTGAAAACGTTCTTTTATAAAATTCCCAAACTCCCTGGTACATGTAGTTTATATATGGTTAAATTTTTAACTGTAAACAATAGAATCTTAAATGTGTACTCTAATTTTAAAAATATTCTTATAGCAAATTAAAATAGGGTTTGTATTGCATTTGTTGAGTGTTATTGGGTACATAAGCACCATTCAACACTAATAAAATTTTATATGGAAAAACATGTAATGGTTAAAAGAAAACGTAAACTTTAGTTTGATGATGAGTTTCTCAATTGTTTAGTTAAGTTAGTTAGTTAGCTTGGTTAACTTAATAAACTCGGGAACAATTATTATTACATTTTTTTAACTATGCCTGTAAGATAAATTATTATTAAAATTGCAGCGTAATAGTGCAGAAAGTGAAAGTATTCAGAAAAACCTTCTGAATTAATTTAAAATGTTTGAGATCAGTTTTGAGTTAAAGCGGGCCATAGCTCAGATCTGTAGTCGCAGTGATTTCTTCTTCTTCTTCTTTCCTACTTTCATTCCTTTTAAAGTAATCAATGGTTTATTTATGTATTGTATAACCTGTAAAGTTAAGTTGACCAACTAACGAAACGGTATCCTTTAAAATAACGGTACTTGCAGTATACTAATAAAATAAAATCGAGTACTCAACAGATATAATACCACATGCACACGCATAGTTATGCTCTCGAAAGCGATTATCTTCAGCTTTAAATTCATGTCTATTATACTGTGTAAGTGCATATGTACACATATGCATTTAAGTGGATGTCTTTAAAAGGCTACTGTTGTATTGTTAACACAATTTATTGTGCATATTTTTGGGAAAATTTTCTGTTCCGTTCATACATCCTTGTTCATATAAAATGAAATTGGTAAATAAAGAATTTTGTTGTTGTTGTTTTTCAGATTTTAGTCTTCGATGTTCAATTTTTGTTGGTGTTTTTATTGTTTTAAATTTTTTTTTTCATTTTTCTTACACACTTGTTTCAATGCATGATCCATAGCATGGGTAAGTGATTAAATATGTTGCTACAAATATGTTTACTCTACATGTTGTATTAAAAAACATGTATTGAATTTGAGTTGCCACGTAACTACATGTTCATATATTTGTACAGATATATTATTTGTGTATAAGTAGATACTGGTTGGGAGTCAATAGGATTGGTCATTGTTATGCAAATAAACTGCACAAGTGCAATTTTCAAAAATACACAACACAACACAACACATCATTTCATTATCTATGGGTATGTATATATAGGTGGCTACAAGTAAACCCAGTTGACCAAAAACATGGGTGAAATAAGGAAAAAAAAAATTCTGAAATATTTTCGAAAAGGTTTAATTTTGTAGCTGCATCTGCTATTTTGTATTTAACATAGCATTCTACTTCTCAAGCCCTTTTATTTGATATCCATATCAAGTACATTATTAATCGCAGCAATTTAACTTTTGCAGACAGCAGCCACATTTGTTTTATTAATAAAATATTTATATTATGGAAATTTACCATTTTGAATTAAAAATAACAACACATTTTGTACTTTATAGCATTCTTCTTTTCACGCCCTTTCATTTGATACTCCTATTGAATTGATTGAGGGGAATAGGAATTTAATGAGTTTAAACGAACGCCATATTTGATTTAATAAAATAAAATTTAGTTTAAGACATTCTACTGGCTAATATCTTCCATTTGATACCCATTTCATATAGAGTGTGATACCAAGAAATTTTCGCAATTTTGTCGATTTGGATTAATTCTAAAACCTTTAATAGTTATCACAATATTGTGGCACGTTTATAATTCAGCTTTTTTTTAAATAAATTTATTATTTTGTCCATCAACTCAAACTTTGCGACAAAAAAGATTATATAAGTTATGGGCGTGGTTACGCCCATTAAATATTAAATATAAAATTTGTAACTTTTTTCTTTTATTTTTAACTTTCTACTTAAATTTTTTCTTTTCTTTTCATTTTTGTCGATTGTGGGCGTGGCTTAAGAGAAATTTCCTTCAACTTAAGTAGGTATCTATGTCTAAAAACTTTGCTTTTTGTACAAAATTTCACCTTCACATATTATAACTAATGCAAATGTCAAAGGGCATGTAACAGACACAAACCTAGTGGTTCGTCTTCTGCAGCTTTATTATCTAAATGTTTGTTGGGTTATGTGTGTAATATTGTACATCTATATAAATCTCTATATCTTATGCTAATATAATACAATTCGCAACGTATTTAAATAATTTGCATCTCAGCATATGTTTATTTTTTGCAGTTGTTGTTTTTTCTACTGTTATTCTAACTTATTTAAAATTTTTTGGACGTTTTTCTACAATACATTTCTTATGATATGTTTATGTTTTCTTATGTGTTTTGTTATTTTTGTACCTTCTTGCAAATCCTCTTAAGCACTTGAGCTAACCATGATAATGACACACAAGTGCCATAAAACTCATCAAGCAGTACAGCGTCTTAAGTAAACATATGTGTATCATCATGTGCAATTGTATATATATAAAATTCCATGTACTATATAGTCCGGATACTCATAAAGTGCGATTTCTTGTGCAAATGCTTTCTACACAAATAGCCAAACGGCTAAGATATCCCATTATTACAGTTCCTTCTTACTCCTCTCTAGGGATTGTTTAATTCGCTTGGCTTGGTATTATGTAGTAAGGCATGTAGTAGTAAATAACAGATTTTGATTTTATATACACCCACACATATCTACCAATATTTGTTTTGTATTTATTTCAAGCATAAGAGATGTTTGTGTAAAATTGTTTATATTCGTACCACCTCTATGCTTTCTTTTCTTTTGCATACATCCTATAATGCGGTTATTGGATTTCCTGTTGCTGTCGTTTGCTATTGAACAAGTTGCGTCTTTTATTTGCACAAAAGTATTGCTCTAGTACACAAAAGTCATCTCTCATCACTTTTCGAATTTCATGGCAAACTATTTACAGTTTTCCTAACATGTGTTGGGTTGGTTTATGGTACACATACGTTTGTGAAAACTTTGTGTTGTTATGTTTTCTGGTAAATAGCTTTTTCTTCTTTTATCTAAGTTAAGTTTTAATATTATTTACATATTGTTTTGTTATTATTTTCACTAGTTATCAGGTTTTAGTAGTTGGACGATTAGAAGATTTGAATGGAATGGAATGGGATGGAAATTTTAAAGAATTTTACATAAATTTTATTAACATGTGTGCCACGATTTTGAAAGAAAGCTTTAGTAAATCCACAAGGTATATATATTCTTGATCAGAGTCTTGATCAGAGTCTCTGTTATTCGACCACTCTCACAATTTATGTAAAATCTTTTTTTATGTAGAATCTAACGAGTAAGTTGATACGTGTTCCTTACACAAATATAACGTAAAAAAAGCATCTTGCCACGCCCACTGTTTGAATATAAAGGTACCTTCCACCCTTGAGGAATTTAAATAACTTTCGATTTAAGTCAAATTCAGTTTTTTTATTTCTTTTTATTTGTCTTTTTATTGAATAAGAAAAGTTTACATAGGGGCGTATGAGTAATATTTATCTAATGATTTAATGATGATGATTAATGATTGTAACTAAAACTAATCTTTATGCGGAATAAAATTTATAGTATAATTGTTTAATGTTTTTAATTTAATTTGGAAAATATATTTTTAGAAAACTTCAAATACAAATAAAGAATGTTCTACTGACTCTAATTAAATCATCCAACACCAATGTGAGCGCGCGTGCTAAGCCAACCAAAATTCATTCAGGAAAGCACACTAATCAATTTATCGCAAGTATTGTAGTAAAGGAACAGCAATAGCTTTAAAATTATCTTCAACAAAGGCCATAGTGTCAACGCTGACACTGTATACACACGCACACACGCGCCAACATATACACTAAGTACACGCATAAAATTTTTGAAATATGTATGTACGAGTAACAAGAAAGGAGCAACAAGAGAGTAGAAGCACTAGCACTTAACAACAACATTCGGTCTGGGCCGACGAGACCAATTCAATAAAAAGAAAATATATAGTGTTGGTTACTTCCTGGTGATAAACAAAAGTTATTTTTAGCCAGAAACGTGCAACGGCAACAAATACTCTCAACAAAGCAACAACAATCCCAAGGAGACCTATACCCAGATACTGATACAAGGAGTAGAAGCAAAATTATACATGACAAATCTACAGTTAGGGTCAAAACGTTGAAGGAGAAGCAAAAGGAGAACAAGAAAGAAAGAAAGATACAAAAAACTTAGTGTGGGAATGTGGAGATATGTAGCTGGCTGTTAGTGTCACACAATAATAAAATTTTCTCCGTTTTACAATTTTATTAGTTATACGAAAATGCAGTTATTTATGCATGTGTATGGCACGGTGATGGCAAGAGAAATGTTATGGCCCAGCAGAACATGAAACATTTGAAACGGAGACATTTACTTGTAGTACAACATACGGTTTATGGGACAACACTTAATGATCAGTTGAAGCATGTTTCATCGAAGCACTGAATGGCTGTCGTCTAGTAGCTGATAGCCTCACAAGACATTCTCTCTACGTACACATATTGACAGTCGTAATAAAATTGCAAATAAATTACACAATTAAACGGCCATTAGGATATTATTGTAACAAAGTTAAAAGCAGCCGCATGGTGAATGGGCATCAGGGGGGGGGGGTGTGCTGCAATTTTAAAATTTCTTTTCTACTTTAATTTTATTTCACTTGTATTTACTTTTATAGGAAACAATAAATCAACGACTTGAAATGTTTGTTTAAGAGCTGAGTGTGTAGTAATCACACGCACACGCACGCACGGTCTTTCTTCTACAAAACCTCTGCCATGCTAAGACGTTTTGTAAATGTGTGTGCGCGCCTACGTATGTCATGTCATGTGAGTATATTTACAATTAGGTCATTAAATTCCCGATAACAGCTGACTGTCTTTTGTCTATATTTGCCGTTTGAGGGTATTTGGCATTTACATTGCGGTTGACAGCCCCAACCTCTTTGCTCACCATCACCATGCCAACTGACCGCATTTTATAATCGCACCCACACTCTCACCACCCACTCACCATGGCCATTTGCATTCACACCCGAAAAGCCAAGCCAGTAAGCATAACTCTTTAACTAACATTTTCTTGAGGAAACTTTAACGCCATCTAGCTGTTCCGAGTACAACAATGTTCCAAGTGGCAATTGCAATAACTTGCGGTTGCACACAATAAAATTTTGCCCATTAACATAGAAGGTAAATTACACATAATTTGTTGAAAACGGAATACTATTCACTTGCTGGCTCCTTTTAAAGTTTTAGTTGTGATTTATATTAGAGATTGTTTAATGAGCGTACTTGGTGAACAATATTAGCAAACAATGGTGACGGAAACCATTTCAATTGGGTTACAATTCTTACGGTTATGACACCACAGTTAAAAGTTGTCGAATAGTTGTGGTGTTGCGGTCTTCTTGGCATCACATAAATTCAATAAATTGTGTGCAGTTGGTATGCTACGGATGTTAATGGTGTTCTAAGGAAATCAACAAAGGTTGTTAATTTTAATTTAAGTTCCTAAGCATTGTATGGTTATCCCATCATTTGGAGAAAAGTTTCAAGTGGCAATTCTATTAGTTTTAATTTATAGAAATATTGTGATCATTGAGGAAGACATCGTGTAAAAAAGGCCATTTGTGAAAAAAAATATTTCTAGAAGAAGACACTCTAAAAACAAGAAGGAAAACTAAACAACAACTGGTGGATAATTATAAATATATGTACCAAATTTCAATCTAATAACTCAATTTTTGTGTCGGATAATTAGATTGTTGTCAATTGTGGGCGTGGTTCTCAATATCTCAAAATCTTATTATTGATATATTATATAGTTTTCAATTTTGTAACTAAATTTTTCTATTATCTATGTATAATATTTGTGGGCGTGGCCATTGACCAATTCTGCCTTCAGAAACTAAGTAACTGTACAAAATTTCAGCCCAATATCTCACAATTTGTATTTATGCAAATATGTCTCAAGGCATACATATAAGTTGTGTATTATGTTGGCTATTTTCGAGACTACCCTTTTTTTTTTTGGAATGTAACATAAAAACATAATATTCGAGCATATTTAAATACACAACATAAAAAATAATTACACAGTAATTTGCTTATTTACTACACTTTAAATGTTTTAAATGCATCAGTTCAACTGGCATCATAAATATTTGTATAATATCCTTTCTGTAAGCTGTCCCCCATTACTCCATGTTTTACTATCTATTACCATATTAAACCATAAGAATTTCATGAGTTTTTTTTTTATAACTACATAAAAAAAACCCCATAATTCAAAGACGATACGGAGAATTTTTTCTGCTTCTTCTATTGAATATGTGGAAGAAAAGGACATTTTGCTATGCAATCCAGGTGTTGTGTATTACAAGGGAAGCAAAAAAAAAGAAAACTAGACTTAGTAGGGGAGTATATCCTATGCGTAGGGTATAAAGGCACAAATATGATGTACTTAAAATTAAGCAAAATGTTAGATACCCTATACAATTGTACGTAAATTAGGGGAGTGGACGCCACCTTCTACAACTTTAGTAGGTGTAACTAAGGTAGGCGTTCCATTTTCTTCTTTTACGTCAAATTGAATTTTTTCTTAATTGTTGACACCGCTGAGAAAAATCTATAAAATGATAAAATTTTCATTACATGTTGGACAATTTTTCATTACAATAATGACGAATCTTTTCAGAGTTTTATGTAGATGGACGTAACTTCACAAGTGATATGAACAACATGGGAGCGAATCGGCATAAAATCACTTCGTAACATGATCAAAGCAGATCGATTTGCTGGTTACTGCAGAGTGTCAGTGTTTTGAAACTCCTCTCGTACAATTTTTATTGTATATCTTTGAAAAAGATTAACAATTAATGCAATCTTAGGTCAGCGTATAAGAAAATACAGCTTTCAAAAACATGCTACTCCGTTAACTTCGTAATCTTCATGATTTAAACCGAATAGCTTTTTTTGTTCAAACTGAAAAAATTCTGGGACCATCCTTAGGTAAGTAGGAAGAAAGGGTACTCGCCCTGAAGTCTGTGGTCCATTGTGAAAAATAAAATTTACTTATTTATTGATCAAGGACTATCGGGGTTTTGTGGTGTAAAATCTGTGTATCTGAGTGTCTAGGCCCAATAGATCGTGAGGTCATGTTGTCGAATTTTAAAGAAGAGAACCCAGACACTTCGCCACGCTTTTAGATTTTATTATCTTGAAGTTAAGAGCTATGATACTTATTTCGCTAAACACACATATGATGGCAAACAACATTTTTGAAGCAATCTTTTGTGTAGAACCATCCGTACTTCCACCTAAAATTACCCTACAATAAGATCAACTAAGAACACCTTGTAGAGAGTGCGTGAAAATATTCTAATAAAACATAAGACCATGTTAACAAAAAGATAAACTTTGGAAAACAGGTAAAGCAGAACTTTCAAAGAAAACAAAAAAATAAAAATAGAAATAAAAATAAATGTGAAAGCAATAGTTTTCCTTTCAATGCTTAGGCAACCATGAAAATAGTTGCTTGCTTAAGCAGCTTTGATGAGGAAAGAAAAAAAGAAAAAAAACTAAACACAAAAAAGTATAAACGCGCAGCAAACACCACTTAAGTGGGTATTAAAGTTTCAACGAAAAAGAAAAGAAAACACTTTACAATTTATGCTAAAAAACACCCACACTTCAAAACTGTTGACGATAAAGAAGATGTGTCAAGATAATGCCATCGATGGTAAACCAAGCATAACAGCGTACATGCATGTTGATGATAACATTCATGAGGTGGAATCACATTTTTGTGGTCAACGGATGAGTGGCGTTTAATTTCTTATTAGAAAGTGATTACAAAGTGAAGCATTTTCAATATATATTTAAATTAAATGGTTGCATGCCTGTATGGTTGTGTCGTTGTATGGTTGTATGTGTATAGAGTATAGCGGCTATAACTTTGCCATGAATTTTAATAACGGTTTTAGTGGAAAAGAAGAAACTTTCGTATAATTTTCACATTCCAAGAAAACGTACTTACACAAAAACTTTGGGATTTAAGAATTTCCTGCCTAAGCTCTGGAGCCATCTGCCAACATATAATGAAATGCACTCTGCCAACAACTGGAAACAACTGTTGCTGAAGACAAGACTTTTGAAGAATGTTAATTTTTTGCCGGATGTATTGTGTTAATGGGCGGGCTGGTGTATGTGTGTGCTGGTGTTTTATCAACGATTAAGAAGCGTTAACGCATTAATGCATTTATGCTATAAAAGTCACAAGGCAAGTACGCACAAAGGAACAACGAGTGCATCTCTCTCTCTAGCCAGCTTCACATACATAGTTTGAGTTACGTGATATTTTAAAAATCGCTCTTCTACAAACAAGACGAAAAAATTAATTTGCTTTCTTTTAACAAAACACACATACACTTATGCTTATACATGTACACCATACATACTTAAACGAAGATGCTTACTTAATAACCAAATTATCCTGCTGCCGTCTGCTTGTTGTGAAGTATTAAATATTATGAGAATACTGCAAAGGCGTCAATGTTTCAACTTTTGCAACAACGAGTAATTTATGATTATGGTTGTTGTAGGTGGGTAATGAAATGTTAACAAGAAAGTACAACAAGCAATAAAATGGTAAGAGTGTTGATTACTTAGAAAAAAAGGAGAAAAATGAAAAAATTTAATTGAAATTCATGCTTGCGATTATGCATCGTAAGGCCGATGACTCGTACAGAAAAAATTAAAAAAAAAGTAACGGAAATTAGCAAAGAAAACAATATGAAGTTTATAAGAAATTAATACAAGAGAGTATGCACCTATTGGCCTCAAGCCACAAAGCCACAAAGAATTCAAAGCTGTTGCAAAGGGGAACGTCCCGCTCTCCGGCCTTTAGAAATTATAAAAATTCATTTGTGTAACCCTTGAAAAGCATTAACCAGAAAATATAATAAATACCTAATTCGTTAGCGAAACTGTAGGCACTATATATATAAGTCACTTATATATAAGTACACTATATATATAAGTCACTTATTGTTTGGAATCCGAATTTAGGGCAATGATTCTAAATTTGATCGCATCTGGTCGTATCTGACTCTAAAGTTCGTTGCACCTAAGAAGCAATTGTTTGACATCAAACTTTTGTTTATTTCTTACTTCTTCCACAAGATACTTAATGGGATACTCCCTTTCTATTTCACATATTAGAGTCTAGATAATTGCTGATTTATTCAGACAAGGCCGCTGGAGTTAAGAGTAAAGTTCGGAAGTCTCATTGTTCTGATTTACGTATTCTTAATTTAATATGTATGTGCAGAAATTAAAGCACTTTATCTATCTCTTTGTCAAACAGTTGTCCTGCTATATATTTAAAATACATTTAGACAGTTGGAAAATTGTTAATTTTTATTATGATAATAAATTTTGCTACCATTTCGGTAAATAATATTAAGAAATACGAGAAGAGTTAGTAATAATGTGAGAAAAAATCTCACAAGAAATATGTCTTATCTTGCTATCGCAAGCACATAAATTAGAAAATTCTGAAAAGTTATATAAATCTTTCCCATGACACGTTTATTACTTATAAATCTCTAAGATTGTATACATTTGTTAGCATTAGATTGTGAAATTATTGTATAGTTTTTAGTCTCCGTAACAAATGATTAAAAGTTATTCTTTTATGAGAAAGATTGTATAGCAAAAGTCCTACTGTACAGTAAAGTATAAAAGTTTGACTTGAATTGATTATATTTGATATAAGAACTGTTGCTCATTTATCATTATTATCATCATTTAAAAAAAAACGCACCCAATTAAATTTTTTTAATGATATAATAATAGTTTGAGCACCTCGTGTACATTGTCTTCATTCTAAATGCGATAGTTTTGCTTTTTGGTTTGGCCTTTAAGACTTATCGTTAAATATATTCTTAGCATAAAACAATGAATTATTTTACAATAGATTTTGAGATCATTTAAGAAACCTTTGAAGTATATAATGATCAGTAGTCTTGAATCCTCGCACTTATTGAATTGCAGAGGCTTCAGATTAAGATTCTTGCATAATATTTGCCAAATTGTCGATGGACTTAGCCCAAGCTATAGAAGATTACATTGAAATTTTGTTTTAAATATCGCCGCTTCTACAAGTGCCTGTTCTAAACCGATTTTAACCCTCTTACATAGAGGTTTTAAAAAACAAAGTTCTCTTGCTGCAGTCGTGTGCGGTTTTCGAACCTACCACTTTCCGGATTAGAAAGTCGAGAAAGTCGAAGCATATCTTTCACAGCCTAATAAGGTAGTAGCCACACCCACTGTTTGTAGAGGTGGAAGGTATTTGGTCTAAGCCAAATTTAGCCTTTACTTGTCTCTCCTTTAAAGTACTTCAAATAACCCTATGAAACAGAGTAAACAACTTAAGAAATTGTATTAAAATCGTGCTAAAAATTTTCAATTGCTCGCTTGGAAAATAGTTGTTAAAAAACAAGAAATCTAGTACCATACATGTGTAGAGCCATGGAAATTGAGAAAAAAAAAAAAACTACATAGAAAACCTGTTTAAAATCGCAGGTACAACAAAAATCTTTTTAAAAGTTTTCCTGGTAATAGAATTTCTTGTCAATGTTGTTTAGGAGAGAAAAGGTAAAAAAGCGCTAAACAAACTCATTATCAGATAATGGCAAATGATTTTTTCATATGACAACATCTGTTTGTTCGGTTAATACTGACAGAGAACAACTCCATTTTATACGTATGTTGCATTGCAATTGCCAGAACACGACACGTGAAAGTTAAAGTATTTAGAAAGGAAAAACAGCAGTCTCCAAATAACATAATTTGAACAATTTTTGTACTTGCGTAAACAGAACGGAAACTTGTGTTATACAGAAAGTTATATGATTTACGAAAAAAAAAAAAAATCAAGTAAGAAAATTAAATTTGGCTTGGGCCTAATTTTAAATACCCTTCACTATGGTGGGTGTGGCAAGTATATGATTACGCCCTCTAATTGTCTATGTATTACGTATCAGCTTGGAGGTGGAATTTTACCTGGAGTAGGGTTTTTTGTAAATTGTGGGCGTGGCCTTTATCCGAAAATACCCATTTTTGGCACATCAATGGATGAGATAACTTCAAGTTCATAGGTCAACTATTGTAGTAGATATATAGATTTTTGGCGATTGTGGGTGTGTCTGTTTTTCGACCACGCCCATTTTAGGCATATTGATAGATGGTATAACTATAGATCTGTGTACCAAATTTAAAATTAATAGCTCAATTTTTATGGCAGGTAAATAGATTTTTGTTCATTATAGGCGTGGCTCTTGATCAATATTGCCCAATTTAAATAGCGATTTGCGTGCAGAAATTAAAAGTGTCTACAAAAAATTTCAGCTCAATATCTCAAAATGTGCGCTCGTGCGAATGCCAACAACAGACAGAAACACGCACATACATGGCTAGATCGATTCTGTTTTTGATGCTAATCAAGAATATATATACTTGGTAGGGTCTCTGAGGCCTCCTTGGGAATGATGCAAACGGAATGACAAACTTAGCATCTCATCTTATGTGTAGAGTGTAAAAATTAAATATATTTCTTTCTCAGGTAAATAAAAGTCAAAGAAAGGAATCCGTTTATATAAAGATTTTGTGCAGGATTTTTATTAGTACGAACTTTAACGAAAATGTGTCTGCCGTCAGTTGTTGTGCAAAAGTGACAATGATCGTAAAATATTGTATATGCACCGTAGCAACGTTTATGCTCTACACTCTTGTCTATTGTACTCATACGTGTATTTCGTATAAAACATTGACTCTATCGCCTGGTAATGTCACGAAAGTGTTAAAAACTCTTTCTGTCCAAAGAAGACAAACTACCACTGAACTCGTTACTTGTTAAAGTCAAGCTCTAAACCTTTCTTTAATTAAAAGAGAATTTAAAATAAAAATTTATCAGATTTGTCAAAATTTTTTTTACATAAATCCTGCCACCTAATTGCCCATATTTATATAAATATATTTAGAGATAACTGTAAACTGGAAATTTTGCATTTTAAATTTTGTTTTTATATAAAACACAAACAACAGTATCTCAACGTATGTTGTTAAGCTGCTTATGAACAACACAAGAAGAAATAAAATAAAATAAAATGAAATGAAATAAAATTAAATGAATAAAGTTTGTGTTCCTCTTAAAGGCAAAAACATGTTTTGTTTGCTGTATTGTTCCTTGTACATAAATTTGTAAATACGTTCAGAGTACAAGTTCTTCTTCTAACTAAATTCCTTTGACTAGAATCATCTTTTAACAAATTTCATTTGGATTTATTTCATTTGCTAAAGACCAGTCTTTTCTTCTCCTATTTACGTTCATATTTGATGTCTCATCACGCACACAAACACACACACATACACAGGATGCACATAATAATACATTTTCCAACATTTGCACGAAATGAAATTTGTAAATATTTTCTCAACATAAAAAAAAGGAAATTGTTGTTATTAGTATTTAAAGAAAGCAAACGTTGAGTTTTAGGAAATGGAGACTTAAAATAAACAAGGAAACAACGAAGTTTGGCTTAGACTTAATCTTAAATACCCTTCAGACTTAATCTTAAATACCTTACAAAAGGTGGCCATGGCAGGTATATGATTACGCTCTCTAGTGTCATAGTGTCTGTATTATGTATTAGTTTGCAAGTGAAGTTTCACCCTGAGTATGGTTTTTTGTAAATTGTGGGCACGACCACGCCCATTTTTGTCACATAAATGGATGGAGAAATAATAAATAAATATACTAAATATAAACTCCATACCTCAATATTTATGGCAGATGAACAGAATTTTGTCGATTATGGGCGTGGCTATTACCCAATTTAAATAGCGATCTGCGTAAAAAAAAGGAGTATTAATAGAAAATTTCAGCATAATATGTCAACGTTTACCACAGTAATAGTGCCATAAACAGATTTGCCATACGGACATATGGACATACGGACATGTGGACACACGGATACGCGGACATCCGAACACAGAGACTTATATATCTAGAACGACTCAGCCTTTGATGATGATTAATTATTAATTGTCTTAATATTATTAATTGGGCAAAATTTACGCTCGATCGAATCAGTTTTTGAACCCGTTCCCATTTTATTAAAATTTTGGAATAAAAGATATTTTAAATGTTTTTCCTACAGTTATTTTAACGAATGATTACGAAATTTTGTGGAGAGACTTTTAATCTAATGAAAAATATACTAAATGAAAAATTTTGTTAAACAATTGGGCGTGGCAGTACTTTTCTCCATATAAGAAAAAGAGAATGTAAAAAATTCCTTCTACGACCCCGAAAAGTTTAATAGATTGAAAAGAACTCTTTTCACCTTAAATAACTTCAAGCTTTTTTTGCAGTTATTTCGAATGGAATTTTTACAAATTTTCTAATATTTTCAATAACCATAAAAGTTATTTATCATCTAGTCATTATAATATAAAACCTAAATTATTACGTATTTACGCATTTTTTTATTTTGCGGGGAACGGATCAAACAGCGTCACAGAGTGTGCTGATGATAGTTAACTCAATATAGAATTCTGTAATTGACGATAGTTAACGAGGAACCTACACAAAAATGTCGGCTCCATGTACTAACTAAACGAATAACGAGAAAAAAGACGATGTACTGGAACGAGCAAACTACGTAAACCAATGTCAGTTAAGTATGAAATGTACAAGAAAAAGTACGAAAAAAAACACAAACCAACAACAATAACAACAACAAGTAAAACATGATGTAGTTGGAGTACCATGGTTGTTGTTGTTTTTTCGTATTATTTTTTGTTTGTTTTTTGTTTTTGTTTTTGTATTTTAAAACAGAGCCGCATGTGGTTGGTTGGATGGGACACGTAACAGTGTCGTACACATAAGCAACTGATAAAAGTAAAATAGGAGAACATTTACATGTTATAGAACCTAGCAACATGTTGCTAAAGGAGGAGCATCATGTCATGCATTACATAGGAGCCTATATGCTGCATTGATTTATTTTCTTTTATTTAAACGATGTTGTTGTTGTTTTTTATTCTGTTTTTCCTTTTTGTAATCTTTGGTTTGGAAAGTGATTCAGAATGTTTGAACGTTTAATAAGCCAATTATACAGTTTTTATTATCCTTATGAGTACATGTTTGCATTGGTGTTGGTGTAAAGTTTTCCCATTTTTATTATATAATTAAAATGTATACGATTGGAGGTTCCCTGTATGTAAACAGTACATAAAGTTTTGTAACCAATCAGATGCAGCGTAAACGACAACACACTGTATAGAGAGATACCCGTTGTACATATAAAATCTATTCGTAACATATTGTACATGACCTACCTTAACAAAAACATAATATACACACACACACGCACGCACATTGAAAGAATGGACTGAGTGTTTATGTGCCGAAATACTATTTTTTCTTCTATCCAAAATCGTATAAAATCATTAGTAAATAAAATGCCATTCACTCACTCACTCACTCATACAACCATACAATCATACAGTTCGGCATGTTTTCTGCATGCTACAGTACGATAAGTACATGGTTGTACTACACAACATTGTTGTATAAACGTAATAGTAACTCCAACCCTTAAAAATGAAAACACATACACCTGTAAGTTGCCTACGCTGTGAGTGTGATATATATATAGAATGTGTACGTGTGCGTACAAATGGTAGGAGGAGCACAAATATTATGTCCTCTGCTGTGTATTACTCTGTTCGTTATTAGAACATGTAAAATTGGCCGACTTTTTTATCAGACAACTTTGCTGGAGTTGGAATCTTTTAAAGCTTACCTGAGTAGCAGTGGTCTTCGGCCACAATGAACTGTTATTTTTATCCAATCTTCTTTAACATGCATGCTAATGTTAATTTACATGTAATGTTACACATATTTTTAGCAGCAACTTGAATTCTCTTAATCGGCTACATGGCTGGAGTACGTTACTGGCTTTCTCTCTTCTTCAAGTCCTTAGTACAGTACATACATACTGTCGTATACCACGTGACATTGTTGCAACGAAATTGTAAAGCAAAACAAAACCAAAGCAAAAAATGTTGTTTTTTCATTTTTTTCTCCGGCCCACATACATTGCAACCATTGGTGAGAGAAACACGTGCCGTCATTTAAACAGTTTGCAGACTATAGACAGGCAATCTGTAGAAACATTTAATGTATATTAAATTTACACTAAATTTGTTGTTGATGTAGGTTATTTCTTCTTCTTTAAATTTAATAAAATCATTAATTTTCAAACATCAAGAATCTGAAGAGTCTGAGCAATGCAAATACATTAGTGGAATATGTTTTAAAGAGACTCTGTAGAGAATTTCTACCTTTTCAGAATCATTTAAGATTCTTTTACATGCTTACTTGAAGGGTCGCAAAAATCAGTAAACGTTTACTGATGCATGGATTTGACGGAAACAACAAATAAGTGAAAAAAAAAAAAATTTGGTTTAATTCAAATCTTAAATAATCCCTAAGTCTATATAAAATTGGTGGGCGTGGCAGGTATATGTTTGCGCCCTCTAATAATATATATACTACCCTTCAAAGATGATTTTCACGCTGAGTAAGATTTTTTGTATAATGTGGTTTACGACCATGCCCATTTTTGGAAAATTGGTGGATCGCCTAATTATAGATAAATATAACAAATTTTGATTTCATAGTCAAATATTTGGAGCAGACAAATCGATTTATGTTGATTGTGGGCGTGGCTATTGACCGATGTTTCTCAATTTAAATGTCTATACAAAGATTCAGCTCAATATCTCAACATTTACGGCGCTGAGAGTGCCTACAACAGTCGGACGCACGGACGTTCATGTCTACGTCTACTAAATTTTTTTACTGATCAAGATTTTCACACACATCGTACTATGTATAGTTTCCACCTTCAACAAGAGTTGCAAATGAAACAAATAATAGACTACAAATAATAGATTACTCCTGAAATTGATTTCGTCCATTTTACAAATTGGAGGGCGTGTTCAATCCCTCTCATTTTTGGAAAGATATAGTAAAATTCTCCAAAGAATATGTGTTCCAGTTATTAGCTTTTTATTCTTTAAAGTTTTCCAGTAAGACGACACTGACGCACAGACGGATGAACAGACAGAATTGAATGCATTACATAACACAAAATTTCAGCTTAATAAATATTTCTTGTTGTCTTTAAAAGGTAACTAAACCAAACTAAACTAAATGCATTTTGTGTATAATAATGTACAGATCTCTTGCAAACAAAAATAACCTTTCATACACAATTACATAATATTTACTATTAAATAGTAGCATAAATGTATAAAATTGGAATGAGGCGATGGAACATAGATGCCAAGCATTTTATAGAATGTATGCTATTGGGCCATTTCCATGCCGACATGTTTAATGCAAAATTCAATTCATTGTATGCTAGGGTATAAAAGAATAAATAACAGACATAAAGGTTAGATGATTAGAAAGGGTAGCGGAAAGGTAAGCAGATTGTTTGGCCTTGTGCACACTGTTTACGTATTTTGGCTGCAAATAGTGCTCAATACATGGCCCGGCAACTTTAATGAGTGGATACTTAAGAAGAGAGTAAATAAGAAACGATGCACGGACAAAAAAATAAAGAGATGAGATAACGTTTTATAGCAAAATATGTCACAAGTATCCGCTCTTAGATGTTAAAGCAAAATAAAATAAAAATAAAAATAAAAAAATAAAATAAATTAAAATAAAATAAAATAAAATAAAACAAATCAAAATAAAATTAATTTAAATAGAAAATAAAACAAGTGAAAAATTGAAAATTAAACAGTAATAACAACAAAATTGAAATTAAAAAGAAGTAAAGTATTGAAAATATTAACAATAAAAACAACAACTTAAAGCTCTTCCACAGTGGGCGTGGCGTGTTTCTGATTATGTCACACATTATGCTTTAACATATAAGGTAAATTTTGTGCCAAGTGTAGTTTTTTTGTAAATTGTAGGCGTGTTTGTACCTAAAGTTAGTTGGGAGGCAAGCCCACAATCAAATGTTGATTGTGGAGCATTTCAACTTAATATCTGAATATTTACGACCATAAGAATACCAACAACAGGTAGCTACCGAATGAATATAAATAAATCGACTGAGTTTTTGATGGGGATGAAAAATATATATTCTTTGTAGAGCCTCTGACGCCTTTTTCTCAATGCTGCAAACAGAATAGCTTACCCTTCCTAAGATGAAGGGTACAAGGAGCATATATTTTAGGTTTAGAATGTGCTAGCAGAAAATCCTAATAAATTTTATTATTGGAAAGCAACAACTGAATTGTACCACTGCAGAGGAGTGAGAACGCATTGCTTTCTCTTAACTCTTCTTGAAACAATAGCATGCGCTTTGTCTCACTGTTTTAGCATTTATTTGTGCAACAGTAATAAACTTTCCGGTTAAATGTATTTTCAGTCTGAGAGAATCGCCCCAGTGTGGGTTGTACTCCAGTGCACGTTTAGACGCTATGTCTAAAATACTGAATAAAACGAACAAAAAATAAATAATATAAATATATAAAAAATACATTTATTTGTGATAATACAAAAAATATTAAAAAAAGTTATGTGGACTGTATTATAATTAATTGCAACTGCTGATGATAAAACAAGGAAAATGTTACACAGTTGGTCGCATTAAATTAAAATTGTAAATATGGATATACGGTAAATATCTGTGCAAATGTAAACTGTTATCTGCACAGTTACATATGAATTTTGTGCGACATATATTGGATTGAAATTGTACTGATTTTCTACTTCTTGTACTTGTGCGATATATAAGAAAAAAATTGAGAGAAAAAGTTTAACATTTGTTTGAATGTTTGTAACAGTGCGTATATATGTTAAGGTGTTAAAAAAAGTTTAAATTTTAAATGTGTTTGGGCGTAGGTGTTGGGTAAGGATGCACAGTGCGGCCAGTCCCTCGTCAAGCGCCTCTTGACTGAGTTATTACAAAAGGATAATTAAGAAATCCTTTATATGTTACGAATAACAACAACAACAACAATAACAACCATATAAACAAGACAGCAATATGCTATAAGGAGGAGTATGTTAAAGAATAATTTTTCGGGGGGTTTCGATTAAAACATTGACAAAAACAAAACAAACTCCGACAAGTGATGTTTACGAACAGCAAACTGTAAATAGCCGATGGTATATGGTAGGCACATAACCAACATAACCAAGCATATGAATGTGGTATCCATGTACCTAAAACTTAAATATACACACGGATGGGCTAAATGTCACATATATTGTACATACGTATGTATACAACAAATAAATTCCATTCAATATACAGAACAGCAGTTGCAGTGGCAGAGTGTCGTAAAAAGAAAATTTTCATCAGTCGTAACTAAGAATAGCAACACCAACAATACCAACAACAACAACAAACAAATATTATGCATTCACTTATAACACTCGAGTCCTTTGGTAAATGTCTATGGCATTGGATTTTAGTTGCACGCGTAATCTCTTACTGTGATGACGTTAAAAACGTTCCTTAGACACACACGCGCAACGTTCCATTTTACAAAAATATGCATAAAAAGTATTTTCAAAGATAAATGCGTGCGTTTGTAAACAATAATGATAAAAATAATAATAACAACAACAACAAAAACAATTGCAACATGTAATAAAAGTTTCATAAAATATCGAAGTGAAAATGCAGCAACAACAACAACAATAACATTAATATTAAATAACAACACCTATAAATAACATGCAAACGCCTATACGCCTATACGCCTACATATGTGTAAATTTCATTTGAAATCGGTCTCGCCAGCGAGTATCTGTGTGTATGCTACATGTTCGTTATTAAACTTTTTTCCTTATTACAATATCACGGTATTTCAGTTGTAATATGTGCCAATATCTTTTTTTTGCTTTTGATTTTTTCCTTGTAACTTTAGTTGTTAAAAATTGTGTAAATTTTATGGCGAAACTTTTTCGCAAAAAAAAAACCCAATTTTTTTTGTTCGTTTTAGGCGTGAATGAGTATAAACTATAGTCTACAGTGGCTGGTCAATATAAACTTTATTTGCTGAAATTTATTGCAATTGTAAGCCAACGCACAAAACCATTTGAAATTGCAACGTTACAACAACGACAATAACTTCTCTTATACAACCAGGTGTAACAGCTTCTAACTAACTGTAACTTATTTTTAGTTATAATTTCAACAATGAGCGTAATTTTTCTTTATTTTTTTGATTTTTTGCTTTCCTTGTAAACCCTAAGTGTTGAGGTGTTGTTTCTGCTGCTGCTGCTGCTGCTTCTGCTCTGGTGTTGATGATGATGTTGTTGTCCTTGTTGTTGTTGATGGGGGAAACAGCTGTTGTATTCTGTTAGTTGGCTTTTACATAAATGCACTTGCATTTGACGTTAACACTTACATTCGTGTCCTGTGCGCACACCAGTCAGTGCAGACGGAAGAGTGTTAAACTTTTAAACCAACGAAATGTATTGTTTTTCGAAAATAGTTTTAAACACTTATTTTTTTAAATATTTTGTTTAATTCTTTTTATTTCTGAACTTTTTTTAACCTTTTTTATTATTAAGCAATAAAAAATATGAAAATTAAAAATAACTCATACGCCGGGTTTAACAATTTTTAAGAAAACTCTTTAACTTCCCCAACAATTTAACGCCTTTTATTAAAATTGCTTATTTGTTTTATTTTTTGTAGAGAAAGTTCAATGTATTGAAAAGTAATACTAAAGGTTTCAGTGTATTCAGTGCTAAAGTAAAAGTGTAACGAATGTGATTGAAACTCTGTTAAAATATACTTAAACCTTCAAAAGCTATTTAATATATAAATAAACAGGTGAGTTTATTTAATACATATTTGATATGAATATTTTCATAAAATTTTTTTATTAATACTAAGCTTTCACATCTTTATTGTTGCTGTTATTGTTCTTTTATTACAATTTTCCATCAACAAGTGTTTACAAGATTTTTCCTTTCGATGTTGGGTATCAATCAAATTGTTTACAAATAAAATCTTTAGAAATTGAACGAATTTGAGTGATTTGTAGAAAAAAAAAATGAATTTCTAGAAAAATGATTTTTTATTGAAGAAGTGTTTGGGATTAAAAACGTATTTTATATAACAAGCAAACCCAATTGGGTTGTAAAAAAAAATTAATAAATAAATAAAATACATTTAGTGAATATAAGTTTATTATAAAAATATTTTTTAAACTAATAAATTTTCAATAAATAAAGAAATTTAAAAAATATTTATTAAATTAATATTATTATTATTATTTTTATATTATAATTATATTTTTATTCATATTTTATTATTGTGTATTTGATTTTTGCTTGTTCGTTTATTTGATATATTATTTAATAACCAATTTTTTTCTAATTTAAAAAACTACTTAATAATAATATTTTAAAAATATTTTTTTATATATTTATATAATAAATATATAATAATAATAAATAACATTTATTTGTTATGATGTTTTTATGTTATTTATTATTATTAGTAATTTTTTATATATTGTAATAATATTTTATATTTTTTATTTATTTATATTAATATTTAATATTTATATATTTTCTAATCTAAAAAATATAAGAAACTATAATTTTTATTATTTATTATAAAAAAGATGTTATTTAATGTTATTACTCGATAATAATTTTATAATTTAAACTTTCATTTTAATATAAACAAATTGAATTTTATGAGGACATAATAAAAAAAAAATAATTTGTTTTATAAATTGATAAGAAATAAAAATATTAAAGTTATTAATATTAAAATTGTAAAAATAAAAATAAAAAAACAATCAAAGTTAAAAATATTAAAAATATAAAAATATATTTTTTATTCGACAGAAATAAAAATTCAAGGGTGGTATCTTTATAAAAACTTTCAACATAAAAATTTAATGTAACAATTTAGAAATGTGGTTCCATTAATGTTCATGTGTAATGAATTTTGGCAGCTTTACGATAATTTTTACTCGATAGCATCAGAACTACATAATTAACAGTCTTTTAAATCCTATTCGAGCGCAAGAGAGTTTCGCAGTGGATAACCTTTAATAATCTTTATTGAACAAAAGCCGTAATCAAGAAAATATTTTATTGTATTATTACAAAAATAATCTTCTTAGTCTTTTAGTTCTCAATATATAGTTTACTCCTTTCAATCAATCATTAAAAGTCTTCTTTGTACATAAACCAGCCAACCAACGTCATTCACTTATGGTTTAATTAACTTTTTTTGGTTTAGTATTGAAAAAAAAGAAGCGTAATAGAGAAAAGCTAAATATAACAACAATAAAGAGAACAATATAGAAACAATTACCAGCTTTTCAACAACATAACTCTACCACTACCACCAACATCAACACCTTCTTTCTAAACATGAAGAGATTAACACGGTAAAAAATTATACACTGGAAAAAATATTACAATCGAAACAAAACATTCACAATGAATTCACAAACAATTTCACAATTAATTGAATAACAAATTATAAAGAAATTTAGGGGAATAGAAAAAAGATTTTCTTGTATAAAGTTTATATCAATCATTTATTTCAGTTATTAGAGTGTATTAGAGGAAAGTGTGAAAAATCTACTAAAAATAGAAAACCATCAAACCCCTTAATACCAATTATAACAGATATGAAGCCGGCTAAATTTATATTGTTGCGAGACTCTACATCATCGGCTTAAAGATATAAAAAAATTATAATATTTTTATACAAGTTTCATATAAATTCGCTCATGAATAACAAGCGCCTGACACAGTAATTAAATGAAATCAAATTAACAGCTTTGACGACACACAAATGTAATTACAAGCACTATTATTTTATTCATTGTGTGATTATGTGAAAAGATATTATTATAAAGACATGGCGTGTTGTAATCAAATCCGCGGATTTGTTATGTAAATACCTACCTATTTATGGGTATGAATTTATATGTTTGCAGCAATTTATTGTAAATTCATATCAGCGTTTTGCGCCACTTAAATAGCCCATTTATTGACATGTTCTTTTATTCAATTAGCATTATACCAATTACACAATTTAAAGGGCGGCCACATATTAATTTGAAATGCTAGTCGAGGGGTGCAGTGATTTTTAGATATTTTCAACTTGAATTTGAAAAAAAATTTCCGCTTTTGAAGGTTATTTAATTAAAGGCAAGAAAAAAATGTGATTGGATCAAACTGTAATAAAAATAAGCGGTATAAAAGTATACTTAACACTAATTGCATTGTCTTAAGTACTCCATAGTCTTATAAGCCTTTCTGTACAAGTTGGGAATATGAAAAATTGGGCAATAACATTCTTTTTTAGATGACCAGTATACGAAGTTTGTAATTCCATTTTAAACCTCTAGAAAAGGGCATCAGATACCCAAAAAATATATAAACTAAACATGTATGTCCGGATGTCCGTCTGTTGTTGGTATTCTTGTGTACAAATCCTTCTAGTTTAAAGCAGACAAGTATTTAAATTGGGCTAAATCGGTCAAAGGCCACGTCCACAATAGACAAAAATTTATTTATCTTTCACAAAAACTAAGCTTTGAACTTGAAACTTGGTATGCATAATTATAATTAACCTATCCGTGAATGTGCAAAAACTTGTCGTGATCGGATTAAAGACACGCCCTCAATCGACCAAAATTTTAACATCTGCCACAAAATTTTTTCTATGAACTTGAAGTTTGGTTCACTTATTTATAATTATCCCATGCACTGATGTGCCTAAAATAGGCGTAGCCGAATAACAGACACACCTACAATTTGTAAAAACCCATACTGAGCGTACAACTCGACTTGCAAGCTTATGCGTACTTCGTCAGCCAAATTTAGTTTCCTTACGTGTTGTATAATATAAATAATTTTAATATTTTGGCAATGAAACAAATATTCAGGCTTCAGGCTATTCAAATTTTGCAATAGATAGCCTAATAGATAATCTTATATTTCTCATCTTCATTTCATTTTATTGAAAATAAAAACAGTTCATTAATCAGAGTTGATATAGTTGATAAAAACAAAAGGATATAGTTGCCAAAATTTTATGCGAAAGGGTTTTAAAATATTGCTAGTGACATACTTTTTATAATTCTATACCCATCTATAGACGATTAACTATATAAACCTTAAAAAATATAGTTTTAAAGTTAAGTTATTTTCATCAGTAGCCTTTTGTTCTTCATATAATTTACGTTAAATTCATTAAAGATCGTTTAAACTTCACATAGTCCATCCATCATCATTATTACTGACCGATTCTATCTAATCTATTTAAGTAGTAATTAATTCTCATAGTTTATTGAGTGTAAGCTTAGTCGATCAAAAGAATTGTGTCTATTATTCATATTTTAATTACAAATTCAAATACTTTATATCACTCAATTATAAGTATTTCAGAAATAATCATATGTCGTTCAAAAATAGTCATTAGTACTTCAGCCCTGAAGTACTAATGATTATTTTGACTATTGATGATTATTATAATGACTATTTTTTGTCATTTAGAAAACTTTAACTGATTTTAAATAAGAAATGACGGTTGATGAGGTAAAAATGACTCTTTGGAGAGTAAAATTGACTGTCTATGAAATACCATTGATTACATCTAAGTATTTATATTAAGAAGTTAATAGTTTTTACAAATTCTTTCATAAAGTATAAATTTAAAATGAAAATAATTCAAATATCTTTTCAGGTTTTTAGGATTTTTTCATTTCAAACTGAAAATGATGTAAAGCGATGCGTTTAAATTACTCTTTTTGTTGAATCGTATTTCCTTGTTATACATAAAATATATTGTTGGTGATTGTTTTGTAATGTCAAATATTGTAACAATACATTTTTTGTAGTCAATTTAAATAATAGAAAAAATCTCCAAACAATACATATTGCCCTTGGCTTCATATACGGATAGTTTAACAATAAATAGTATGGTAAACCGAGCACTTGGCTTGTACCTGAATACCAAATATATTTATTCAGTCCAAATCAAATAAAACGCAGCTCAATGTGATTGACGAAAGCCAATACAATAATTTATGTTACAGATTTTATACCAGCCGTTTAAAGGAAGACAGCAAAACCAATATATTCATTTCTTTATATGTTTACATAATCTCAGTACTTTATCCAGTACTTGGTTATATTGCATTTAAGACCAGTCAGATTTGTTTTAAATCATTTTTAGCACTCTTAAGGTATAAATATCAGCAAACACCGATTTAAATTCTGTGAATTATGTGCTTTAATTAATTGCAGTTCTTTTATGATTTTTACTTAAACCTATATTGCAATAATTAGAAGCTTGTGCTTATGCTTGTGGCTGCACTTTATCAATTTTCAAATCGACATAAATCTTATCGACTCAATTGTTTTTGCCTTGGTTTTGATATATTTAAATATTTATCAAGTACATTAGTGCTCAATTAAACTGGCATGTGAGTTTTTTTTTCATTAATAAACATACAAGAGCTTACATTTTTTTCAAATTATATGCACAGAGCAAGAAGAATATTTGTGTACTACAATGATGACACATGAAACATGATGCTTCTTTTTTAAATCCATTTATTGAGAGAAATTTAACTTTTAATAACTTTTTTAAAAAATATTTACATCGATACAGGAGATGAACAAAATAATGTGAACACCTTGTACGCAATATTTATTTATTAATAAGGTGTTGGGCCACTCTTTGCTTTTAGATTTTTAATTGATTACTTTTAAAATCTAATTACATTATATGAAGGACTGTTTGATTGATCAAATTGACTTGAAAATTTCTAAAAATCCTTTGATGTAATTATTAAGTCCGAAATATGAATTATTTTAAAAATACCAAGTTCCGTACATAAAATACTTCCTTTCTAAAGGACAGAGTCTGACTATTTTACTAAAAATTGGAATATTTTTAAGGGCCTTTTATAAAAGTAAAAAAGACTTCTTTTTATTTAGAACGTAAATAAAGTAGATGACCGTGATGCAACTTAAGCTAACGAAAGGGGACATTTTTACATATGTTTTACTTGTTCAATTAAGTATCCTACATTCATATTTTAAATTTCCTTTAAGTACAAAAGTTTTGAATTTCTAAATGTGTACAGAAATGTGATTGTGGCTTCTGTACAAGTGTGGTTTTTCTCTTTTAATTGGCGAATTAATTATTCTCTTGCTTTTCTGCAAGTAATGCAATAAATCGAACTCCACACATGAAAATGTTTTTATTTATAAGCAATTTCCTTTTACAATTGACTGAAATCGATAAAAAACCACGCCCACAATTAATAAAAATCTTTCATAGTTATAAAAATATAACTTTAAAGTTGGTATACATTTGTATATATATGTGTATATAGTAAATAAAAAGAAGTTTGCGCAATACCCACGCCCACAATTAACAAAAAACTTCTATTTTATCTTACAAATGAAGTGAAACATAAATGTGCTTTAGTTGTCTTAAAAAAAGGTTTTATATTTACCACGCCCATGTGTTCTATATTCTTAATGTTATCTTTAAAGCTATTATCTTTTTTTTTTGCTTTAAAGTATTGTAATTAAATTTCTCTACAATTCTACCTAAATTTTTGTATCCTTTGAATGTTACTTGTGTACTTGTTCATAAAGAGTGTCTACACTTTTGCCTAAATAGATTATTGGTATCGATATTTTTTTTTTGGTATGTATTTCGTGTAATCTAAAAATTCTGTTTATGTACGATTTTTATGTACTTTTCTTTACATACACATGTCAGTTTGTGGCAAATGTCAAACAAGTTGCTTTTTAGATGGAATGACCTCCTCAATTATAGGTAAGCACTTAAATGATTTTCAATCTTTCTCTAAAAGCCTAAAGTGGTTCGTTACTACTGTCACTACTACAGCTCTTCACGTTTATAAGTGTTGGATTCATATGCATAAAGATATAGAAGAAAAAAAATCACATTTGGCTTGGGTCGAATTTAATATTCATTACTTATAAAAAAATAAAGGGTTTGCTGATATTTATCGCAGCTTTCTAAGAATTTGTTAATAATATTTTTTTGAAATAAATTCTGTGGTAATTATAATTGTGTATGTATATTGGGGGCGTGTCTGCTTTGTAACCAGGCCCACTTAATATACTGTAAGGCCAATTTCATGAGATTACTTTATTATTAGGGCTGCATGAGATTTTCCTAGATTATGGCTGGGGCAATCGATGGACTCCGGCCAATTTTTATAAAGGAATCTACACCCTAAACCAAACCTACTAAGAGAACTAGGACCTATTAAGTCTTAACAGGAAATCGATAGCTGTGGTCGTTGATTTTCTTAGGCTATAGGTGCTGCAAATATGAATAAGAGGTTGAAGCCGCGGTTTTTCTGCTGTGTGAACAACAAACACGTTTACGGGTAACACAATGAGGCTACGTATTGGCCTAGATGAATTGCCTTTGGCCTACACATGATCTACCTAAGCTAACTAATTAAGTGTGAGTGCGCCAAAACAATATACAATGATTGTTACAATATTTAGTCTAATGAACATTCGGACGGACATGTCTCGATTACCTCAGTTGTTGCTGCTAATCAAGAATACAAAAGAACTTTGAATGACTTTTTCAATGTACGGCAAGTGGAATAACAAACTGAGTGTACCTTCTACCTTGTGCGGAAGCTACCACAAAAATGTGAAATATGTGTTACCTGTAAAGTAATGTGAAGAGGAATTTAAGCGAATGTACGTTGAATTTATAGGAAAGAAAAAATTGAATAACCACTTAAGCAAAATACTGAAAGAAAGGGAAAAACGGAGAACTTAGCATATATTTTTACACACACAACTTAACTGGTATTTAGTATTTACACTTGTATCCTCTATATGTATAGATAAAAACAGTTTGAATAAAGTGAACAAGGGCAAAAGGCTTAGCAGGAAAATATTTGGTCTGGCATATAAAAACGAGACAGATAAATATATTTATTTCGTATATTTACTGTAGAACTGAGAAGTAGAACAATTCACTTAACTGTGCCTCAATAAAGGTTAACGAAAGACGGCGGTAGCGGCAGCGGCAGCGGCAGCTTTATAAACAAAAGTGTTACTTGCAAAATACCACAGAAAACAATCACATCTACGCCCTATAAATATTTCTCATACATATTGTATGTTATAGCAAAGCCCCAGGCGTTGTGTAAAGTCTTGGCAAAGTTACTGGGGTTTATGGTGGAATTGGCAGAAGACACTCTGTGCTGCTGCTGCCGCCGTTACTATTGTTGTTGAGCTTGGATACCAAAATAATTTTGCAAAATGCAAATGTTCATCTTGCACATGTATACACAAACACATATATGTATATTATACACATGGCAGTGTGAGTGCATAAATGCAAGTGAATGTGAGTTTATGTCTGGCTGTTACAATAACTATTTGCAACATGTAACACCAGCAAATTCTTTTCTGGCAAAATCATTACACGGATAATGTGGGAAAGCACTGATATGTGAGGAAGAGCGCCACTTAAAGAAACAGTTTTTGTCTGTTTTTCTTTGAAATTTAAACGTTTTCATTTCTTTATTGCCTGCATTCTTGTAAATTTAACGCCCAATTGAACTCATACTTTGCTAATAGTTTTGTAAGCAGCTTACATGACCCAAATGGCAAGAAAATCAACAAATGAGTTTTCCGTCTGCATGTATGTACGTGTTGTTGGTGTCTAACATGGTTGCAATGTTGCGGCCTCCATTGTCCTTGTCGTTGATTAGAATCTCTTAGGCTTTAAGTTATGTTACGGTTGATGTGTTGGTTCTTTTCTTATACTATTCGGCGTTAGTTTGTTTACAAGCTAACCACGTGCCATGGATTTGTGTGTTTGTTTGTTGGTTTTGTTGGCAGATTTATTTTGTGAAAATTCACGAAACTTTGCTTGTAGTTGTATCTACAAAGTAAGTGGGCTGGCGTATTTAAGAAATTGAAATGCCTTTCATAAAACCTTGTTGCTCGCCACTAATCGTTTTCAAACTGCAAGCTTTACGAAATCTTCTGTTTACTTATGTACGAATATAGAATATTAAGATGGACTTAAGGCTTCATGGAGGATGAAAATTGGATTTTCTTTATAAAAATAATATAAAATAATTTATTATTAAATATTTAATAATAAATACTCCTGTGTATATTACAACTAAGGTCGTGGCAGGTTCTTAATATATTATATATACTATATAATTATAAAGGTTTATAAAAAGCCACATGAACTATTTTGTTAATTGTGGGCGTGTCTGGTGTTTATTAAGTTTGTGCGGATGTTTGTAACTTCTAATCGGCAAATGCCACACCCACATTTAATTATACCAATTGATTCAGAATCAAAATCTGAATCGATTTAAACATGTTCGTCTGTCCGTCTGTCTCTCCATGTAAATTTATGCACTAGCAACCGATTGCATTTGTTGAGATATTTTGATGAAATTTAGTGCAAGGAGGTATATTAGCCCACAAAGGAACCCTATTGAAAATGGACCAGATTTGACCATTTTTAGAACTCCTCCCCATAAGAGGTCCTATTATTTTTTGGGATATTTCTATGAAATTTGGTACAAAAAGGAACTCTATTAAAAATGAAGTCTTTATATGGCAATAATTCGCAATTTTTAATATTTTTTTATAAAATTTAGTGGAGGATAGTTAATTAGCTTAATAATTGACTGTAACAAATTTTAACCCGATTGGATCATTTTTTGAAACCTTTTTCATATAAATAATTTTTCACGAAATGACTTATTTGGCAATTTCCGTGAGCTTACTGACACAACTAAACTATTAAATTATTATTAAATGGTAGGGCTTGACAGAATATAATGTTTTCACTTTTTGGGTTTATTTTTGTCAATTATGGACGTGGCCCTTGATTAATTTTGGGTTCAAAAACAATAAATTTCAGCCTATTATCTTAATTTTACCACCATAACAGTACCAACAACAATAAAACATACATATATAGATATATACGGACGGACATGGCTAGATTGTCTCAAATTTTAATGACAATCAAGTCTACACATATATGGGTAATTCTTCTGGATGTTGCCAACGACAACACCACACTTCGTATACCGTCCCTTCTCGTCTGGATCACTCTACATTTTCATCTTATTTCATATTTACGAATTTAAGAAATTTTTATAATGCCACCTAATTTCATGGTAGTATCTATCTGTCAACCTGTTACAATTAATTGGTTATACATTCTGCCAATCAATTGATGATTAAAATGAAACACTAATGAAAATGTTGAATAGACTCTCATCAGCATGTGTTGTGTATAAATCATCTCTACAAATAATTTTGTTAAGTGTTTCGTTTACAAAATGGTCTCTTTGTATTGCCGAAAAGAGAGCGTTGGGAGATATAAATTAAAAGTGTAAAAAACATTAACAAAGAAGAAATGAAAAACTTTAGATAATTGCTGATATTCTAGCAGATAATTTAGTGTGCATTTGTTGCTTTTCCTTTTCCACAGCAAGGCTACTCCAAAGTAATATTTCGTTATTGTTGTTGTTGTTGTTATTGTTCTTTAGCTTCCAATTCAATTGAGTGTAGAGTAGTTGTAGTAAGTAGCAATTAAGAATGAATTGTGTGTACAGGTGTGTGTGCGTGTGTGTGCGTGTGTGTGCGTGTGTGGAGGGGTTTCATGCATATTTATGGTACACAAGCGTATTTTACGATAAAAAGTAAAAATTGAATAAATTTTTAGTTTGTATTTCTCCCCCTTTACGTGTATATAAGAACGTATGGTTTGGTTTGGATCATCTCCTGAGAAATTTCTCTTAAGTGCAAGGACATACATTTGTTTTAAAAACTTTAATTGAAATTCAATAATTTACTGAACTTACACGTACATCCACAAAGGAATTTTATCATTTAATTTTATTGACAATAAGTTCTGTACGATTAATGAAGTTATGAAATATTTTTATCTTAATATGAAGATTTAGAGATTTTTATCAAAAAGTTCAACCAGATATGAGTGAGCCAGTGAACTTCCTTCCGTAAGAGCTAAAACCATCCTTCATATGCTTTTGCTTGTTAAATCCCCCACTTTAGTGATGGAGGTGAGCTGCGTTTGTTATTTTGTTTGCAAGATCCAGAAGGTGGCCTCAAAGAGCCTACAACGTATATATATAAAGGCTCGGACATATCTTGATCGTTGAGTGATTGATTTTAATGATTATTAATTTCGCAAAATCGATTGAGAACCCCTTCAACAATGGATAAAAGTCTTTCACAGCCACGAAAATGTACCTAAGAAGTTGAAATTTAGTCCAACATATTTATAATTAGGGCATTTATAAATGTGACAAAAATGGCCACGTCCACGTCCACGTCCACAATTTACAAAAAACTCTACTCGGCTTAAGTTTATACTTGTTTGTTTATGCATTATATATATATTAGGTCAAAATTAGGTACATGCCACGCCCCCTCTAGAATAACTGTTGGATGTTGAAGATTAAGTTTTTTACTTAATGCCCAATCGAAGGCATCACAGACAACAAGAAGCATCAAAAAATATGAATCGATTTAGTTCTGCATGTCCTTGGCTATTATTGCTTCTATATAAAAATTTATTATATGTTTAGAGATATATTAAGTTTTTGTATGAAGGTTCATTTCATCGTATTGAAATCGGACGAATTTGATTAAGTGGCACGCCCACAATTTACAGATATCTATTACAGTTACCACATTAAAGTTTCAAAGTTTAAATTAAGTAAACAAATGTGTGGAGCTAACTAAGAGACACGCCCACAATAAAAAAAATCTTTGATCTAAAATTCGAATTAATTGTGGGGTAATACATACCCTCTATCCTCTACATATATACCTGCCACGCCCACAATTTAGTACAACCTTTCGAAAGTCCTAAAATTTATTGAATAAGGTAAATTAATCCATAACTTTTAAAGAACACCTACCTAATATATTGCAATTACTTACAAAACAATTTAAAGCATTACAATAAATTTTACGCTCTATTAAACAATAAAATCGTAATTAAATGTTAAATACGTAAAAATAAGCATTTGTCTGCACGATATAAAAGCCACGTAAACAAGTATGTATATGAAGAACGTATTTGTTGTTTGAGGGGGTTGGACACGTCAAGTCTAAGTCACGTTTACTTACCAATCACTTTCGTTTTATATCACACTATACAAAAAATTTATTAAATAGATCATATGTATGCACATGACACTTTGGTAGCAATATGTCTAGAATTTTTTTACTTTATACATGAATGCGGGTGAATAACAATTGTACTGACACTACGTTATCCTTAGATTAAATCATTTTCTACGTAACTGTATGTATGTTGTATTTTTGTTCATTCCTTTATACTATTCCTAACGTTCTCTATCTCAATATATCTATTTCGTTCTTTTATCAGTTTAATTTGCAAATCACAGTCGCCGTCTAAGTGACGCCTCGTTGTCACATAAATGTTGTTTTTTATATGAGACGTCGATTTTTTATACCCTCCATATGAGGTGTGCGTATAATAACTTTGTTATTTCATTTGCAACACTCAAAAGGAAGGGTTAAAGATTGGATAAAATATACAAATTTTCGTTCAGATTTACAAACTGATTTGACCTGTATGTCCGTGTGTTTGCCTTACGCTTCTAAATTTTGAGATATTGATATTGATATTGATATTGATATTGTACAAACACTTCTGGTTTTTTTTACCCAGAATACTATTTAAATTTGATAAAATTAGTCAAAAGGCACGCCCACATTCAACAAAAATCTATTTATCTGCCACAAAAATTCAATTAGAAAGTTGAAAATTGGTTTATTTATTAATAATTAGAACATCTTTGGATGTGCCAAAAATGAGCGTGGTCGGATAACTGATTTACTAAAAAAAGCTTAAAGAGCATAAAATTCGACTTGCAAGTTAAAACGTAAGATATACATTATTAGAAGGTGTAATCATGTAGCTGCCACGTCCACCATTTTTATGTAGTATTTAAGGAGGGTATTTAAGGCCCTTTTCTCCTTATATCATACATACATATTTACATATTAAAATGTTAAAATGGGTTAAAGAAAATATAAATTTTTTTTTCATATCTTGAGTATCAAACCGATCATATAAAAAAACCCGTTAAGTATGCTTATTATGTAACCATGTATGCGCTGTGTTAGTCGTTAGATCTTGTAATACTTTAATAAAAGTCGATGTGGCAATTATGAACGTATCTGTTATACGACCACGCCCATTGTTAGAATTTCGATATATATGTAAAAATTGTTAATAATTATTTCTATCAGATATTCTGCAAATTGTGGGCGTGGTCGCCTTCTCAAAGCGTAAGTAATGTATTAATTTAAAGAGAAATGAAGTTATTGCTAAATTGTGAGTATATACCTATTACATAACCACGCCCATTTGTAGTATTTGGAAATATTGTACATACACAATTCTCTTAGACCTATGACCTATTTTTGCTTCTATAAAATATTTTGTATATTATGGGTGTGGGCGTGGCACTACGCAGGTTATGCCCAATTCCATTGCGTGTAAAAATTATAAGTTACTTAAAAAATTGTAAATGTTTGTATAACATTAGGAAAGTGTCAAAAACAGAAGGACAAAGGAACGCTATACGATTAGATTGATTTATATTCCGATCTCTGGGTCTTATTTTTTGAGAGGGTTGCAAATAATTACACAAAATAAATATATCACCAATTTCTAGGTCAACATCATCAACAACATCAACAACAACAACAAGTTGTGGCATTTTTTTAAAAAACAACTTACACCATAAATATTGACAAACACGTGCAAACTGAAACTTTAGCTGAAAGGTACACATACGTACATGTGGGTATGAATGGAGAAAAACGAAATTGTTGAAAAAAGTTGAAAAGAATTCCTCTTTTAATAACCAGTCCACTCAAGGGATGCCAACTATAAGTGCTAGAACGCTGATGGTTGGAAAGGATTAGAGGTGGAGAAATGAGACCTGAAAGGTCTAGAAGGGAATTTAAACTTGTTATCCTCTCTTTGCTCAATTGTCTTATAAAAGAATTGCCAACATACGTTTATAGCCATAAGTTTACAGCCAATTCATTTGAATCGTTATTACTTGTCGGGGGGGGCACAAACAAAAGCAATTTAAACAACTTTTCGATTGACATGGATTTTGGGAATTATTCGTTCGTGTTAAATTCGCCATTTCGCCATTTCGCTATTTACGGCGATTGTTTTTCTAACGCGGTTTACAATTGTAAAAGTTTGTTAACACAATAACGTCGTCTTTGGCACAATATTACCTGTTTAAATATCCATTCTTATCATAATCCTTTGAGTTGGTATTTACATGAATGTGCTGTTGTTGTTGTTGTTATTATTTTACGGGTTAGTTAGTTTTTCTCTTTTCTTTCACAAAAACTTCAGGCGTGTGTGTCGTTTGGAAAATTTAGATAATCAGACAGTCTGTTGGACGGTGCTTGGCGCCGTGTGTCGTTGTGTTGTTTGGCCTGTTTTATTATAGTTATGTTCTAGTTGGCGTTTGTCTTTGTGTTGTTGTGTGTGCGGGTGTGTGAGTGTATGTAACCTGTTTGCTATTCTAGTTAAGTGAATGCAAAGACAGCCACTGCCTGCCACCAGTTTTTAAAACAGCGCTGTTTGTTTGTTTGTACCACACATTTGCCCTTTCGTCTGCATATTTATATAAAAATATATATAAATAGATATAAATGCATACATTTATACACACATGCAAGTCCTTTAATAGACTTTTACATTCATTTATATCCTCTCCTGCTTTCCGCTCCTTAACACCAACTGAACATTATTTGAAAGGGGGTCTGGAGTTAAAGCGACTACATATTCATTTTCATATGTATGGGTGTCTTTACTCTGAACTATTTATTTGTCAGATCCATGTATGTAAGTTTATTTTTATTGCCGCCTCTTTTACACTCGATGCTTTTACAACGGAATGTGTTGTTTCTACCAAAGAAGCATTTAAAAAAAAATATGTATATAGCATGAATAAAAACAACAACAATAACAACAAATGAAATTTAAAAATGATATTAAAGAGAAACTTTTTTATGTGATTAGTTTTTGGATAGTACCAAGAACAAAAACAAAAACAAAAACAAAAACAAAAACAAAGAATAAATAATAAATCGAGGCGAATTCCTTGAGAATGGAATAGAGAGACAGAGATAGAGAGGAATACTTAAAGAAAATCTAAATAGTTTCGTATATTTAATCAATGTAATCCTTAAATGGACTTCTATGCAACACATAAATATTGCTGTGCGTGCTTGCGGATAACATTTAAGCTGAGTAGCAAAAAAACAAACAAAAGAATGCAATATTTTTATTTATTTAAGTTTGCTCTGCAAGAAAGTGGAGCGAACAGTTTATTAGCAAGAATATTAAGAATAAAGACAAATTAGGAGATTAAGTTTGGCTTAGGCCAAATCTTGGCCATCCCGGATACTCCAGGGCGTATATGTGTCAATATTCTAATTTGTATTTTTATATACTTCAGGCATAATGTGAAAAGATTTTTTTTAACAATTTTTTTCCTGTTTAGTTATTAATGCACTGTGCGTTAGTCCCTCAATAGATTTTGCAGGTAGAGTTAACCAATAATTCAGTGAAGTTTGGAAAAAATATGTAAATTTTTTGTTTATTTTTCAAACATAAGAATCTATACATAGACGTACAGACAGACATGTTTGAATCAATTCGGTATTCTGCTGCTTCAGAGTATAAAAAAATTTGTTAGGTTTTCAAGGACTGTTTTTGGACATTGCAAACGTTGTTACAAAATAATATTAGTCCTTATCCTTGAGTTAAATCTATACTTTTATGCAAATTGTGGGCGTGGCAAAAACATGACTAAGCTTTTTTCAACACAGTATGTATTTCTGATCACCGTACAGATAGAATTTTTTCATAGATAAATTTTTTTATAAATTGTGGGCGTGCTTTTCAACTAACCCTGCCCATTTTCAGCTAACTATAAACTAAACTTCATCAATTAGTTATTTTGTGATTGTATCAGATTTTTGCTGATAATGGGCGTGGCTGTAGTCTAATTATGAACAATTCGTTGAGCAATTCAATTGTAAATAAATAAACTACATTTCAATCAGCCCTTGTGTGAAAGATTTTCGTCGATTGTTGGTGTGGTCCCAGACCAATTAAATTTATGTGCAAAAACTACAAATGTTTACACAGCATTCAGCTAATATTTCAAAGTTGTTTACACTGATTTTGTGTACATATGCTTACAAGAGATAAGATCAGAATAGGATTTCTTGTAGTAATTAAAAATAAGAAAAACAAAAAACTCAATCTAAACAAATCACCAAAATAGCCGGTGCTTGGTATAAAAATTGATGCAAAATGTAGAGGAGGTACGGACACAATTAACTTGGTAACATCTCACGACAGTTTTTTTTTTTTAATAGTTTGTCAATTTCTGACCATCTTTTATATCGCATAGGTTTTACGACACATAAAACTGATATGTGTTTATGTGTAGTAACGTGGAAGCGAGTACTTTGGCTATTTTTGCATACACGCTCATACGAAGGAGTTTTACACAACTTTAGTCTTTAATGTGAGAATATTTCTTTTTGCTTTCTTTCTTTACTTTAACGATTTTTTTTTTGTTTGTAAAATATGTCACCTTTTTAAGAGCCACTGGATTGTCAACTATAAAAAATGTGCGGGCGCCATGTGTCCTCATGTGTGCGTATCCAGTAAAAGCATAAAAGATTCATGTGTTAAGGGTAAAATTGGTGTTAATGAAAGTGTTTGCTTTTTATTTATTTCTTTACTACACAAGTAAACACACAGCCATAGACAACATATGTATGCAATCTGCATGAACGTTGCAAAAGAACGTGTTTAGTGTTTTGTTGATGAAAGCGCCAACAAATGCGGGGCCCTCCCTTTTTGCCTCATTTTATCTGTTTACATCTTGTGCGAGTGATAAATTATTTTACACATTGGGATTAATTTGCACGTCATTGCATGCATATGTGCAAACGGGGCAATCTTTTAACCAATCAAGTAGTTTAACTGTTTTTGAAAGTAAAGTTAGTTCTGCCACATTAAACAAATATTGTAATGTTCAAAAAGTAATAAGACACCGATTAAAGTCCCTTTTCACATAAAAGGGGCTACCACCTACTATAATTGCTCTTCTACATCTTTGTCCGTACGTCCGCGTAGTTTATTTGACTTGACATACAAATTTTTATATTGAGTGACAATTGCGGAAAAATTTATGTGAACTTGAAGTTAAAATTAAATAAAAATGGTCTACTGCCACGCCTACAATTTATAAAATTTCGGATAAATATCTCTAAATTTATGCCCGTGAAAATGCCATTAGCAATAAGCTAAACGGACAACTAAATCGACTCAGTTTTTGATGATGAACACGACTATATATACCTTGTAGGGTCTCTGACGCCTCCTTCTAGGATTTGCAAACGCAATTATAAACTGTGGTAAAAAAGGCGTGGTCATTTTGCAGACACCTTCACAATTAAAACACATTTGAAATATCGTTCGATTGATAAGTTTCCATCTAATTCATAACTACATATATATGCCACGCCTACAATTTGTATGAAGATAAGGAGAGTATTTTACATTTAGTTTTAGATTAAATTTAAGTTTTTTTATTTGTTATTTACTTTAAAAAGTTTCACAGTTGTGAGAGGTTTGTGCCTTAAGGTGCGTTATCTGCTGCTGACACTACAATCATAACTAATACTTATGATGGACTTAATCAATAGCAAAAAACTAAACTTGCAAGTTATAATTGAAAATAGTAGAATTTCAATTAAATCTTAACTTTTCCTTAACTAATGACCTTTTGCTTTTAACTTAACTTTTTCGATTATTTTTATACCCCCTAACTTCGGAGATGTAGTCGTTTCTTGAGATATACTTTTTTCCACTTTTGTTAGTGTAGCTGATATCAGATGTAATTTGCCATAAACTGGGCCGGATTAAGCTCAAGTTTTTCGAGAAAATCAAAATTGCAAAGAGTGGAAAAATTTACACTTTATTGCAATTCAATTTTAATGAACACACATATGCATACACTGGTGAATATAGATTTGTCGCATATTATAAAATTTCATTTTTTACAATTGCACCAGTGTGCATTAGTGTGCTTAAGAAGAATTTCCTGCTACACAAGTAAACTGAAAATTTTCTAAAGATTAAAAAAAAAAATTATTTGTATACTAACCTACTCCCACAGGTGGTACAACATGTAATGAGTGTAGATTTTATGTTAAGAATTGATTTAAATAAAGACGTGTTTGCTGCTGATTGTTTTCTCTGAGAGACTTTTCGTTTTTTGACGTGCATTTTGAAAAAGTTTTATTGAAACGGTGGAAATGGTAGTTTTGAGCTAAGAATGTTTGTATTTTCATCCATCTTAGTGATAAGGGTATACTAAGTTTGTCAGTTCATTTACAACACCCAGAAGGAGGCCACAGAGACCCTACAAAGTATATATATATTCTTGATCAACATCAAAAACTGAGTCGATCTAGACATGTCTGTACGTCCGTACCTCTGTTTCTCTGTTGTCTCTCTCACAGTCCTTAATTTTGAGATATTGTAATAAACATTTGTATAATTTGTTTCTTATAAAAGTTTAGTTATAAAGTTGAAATTTCGCATTTCAACCATCGACGTACCAAAATTGGGAGTGGTCGACTAATATAAACGCCCAAAATTTGTTAAAAAAGATAAAATTTGGCTTGCATGCTTATATATGACATACATACTATTAGAAGGCGTAATTATGTACGAGTACACGCTCACTATTAGTACCTACATATAGAGGGTATTTAATTAATTTTTTTACTGGTTTTATATATAGACCCCTCCCATTCTGTAGAATAGCAACGTTGGAATATTTAAGCATATGTGACTATGGCTTCGTTTGACAAGCGGTTAAAGCCAAAACTATAAAATGCCATACGCGGTCTTGTATTAAATAACGATATATGTATATGAATAACTTTGTATAGATGAACTTCAATGTTAACGAATATTTTTAAAAATACATATGTATTGGAACGTTACCGTCATCAAAATTTTTGGCTTTAGTTAGGAATGCTTCATACGTACGAATAAATGTTAAAATTGTTTTTTTTTTATGAGAAAAAACTCATATTATATAAACGTATAAACGTAACATGTGCAGAAATGTACGAATTTCATGAAACATTTTCAATATTGTGGACATTTAATGGACATTTATAGTTTTGAGTAGCTCAAAGTATTACGAATCGAATCGATATGATTGACTGGGCATTGTGTGATTTTTTATCAAATTTATGACATTTTTTCTGTTGAACAATTTAATCTTTATATATATAATATGATCAAGGGTGGATATATATGTATTTGTACAAAAAATATATCAAAGTGAGGGGAAGTAGAAGAGTTTTTTGTTACAAGAATTAAATGAAAACGTTGTGAAATTCATTTTCTTAGTAGAGACATGTACAAATTTTTATGGAACCACCATAAAAAGGCATCAGAGAGGCTTCTTTATATGCATCAACATATTACTCTACGTAATAAAGTTCGTATGTCCGTTTGTATGCAAACATTTAGAATTTTTTCCACTGAAGAGTTTCTTAAATTTGTTTAAATTTAATTTTCTGTGATGTCAATTGCAAGGAAAGTACTTTCTATAAAACATGTCTATATGTTGATTTCTATATACGATATGTGGCGTCAAAGAATTTATTTGTTGTTTATGATTGTAATAGATTTTCATTTGATCCTTTTATCAATCTGTTCTGTTGCCAAAACAACACTATGACGCTCGTGCATATCTTCCTCTACATACATATGAACGAATATCTGAGGGAGCTTACTTTCATTTAAGATAATCATGCTAACGTACAAACTCCATAAAAAGTAGTACGCTGAGCAAGTTTGTCATAATACAAGTACAGGGTATGCCAACGTATGTATGTGCGTACGCGTACATGCATTGTAGTAATTGGCGTAATTTTCAATGTTTACAAATATGTCACTTATAAAACTAGGAATAACAATTTGCCTTTTTAACAGTTTTGTTTTGATACACTTACACGACAATTCATTTTCATATGTTCTCTAATGGACCGAAAAAATTTCAAGATAGGATTAGATTAAAAGAAGTCTCGAGATTCACTTTATAAATAGTATGATAAAGTATTTCTTCATAGGAAAAAGATATGATGGGTATGATTGGCATGGTGCACGTATTTACAGTAGACATTTTCGGAGTGCCGATCTTTAAAAAAGTAAAAAAAAAATAGGAAAGGTATCATATAATAATCTCAGAAGAATTAAATATATTCGACCAGCATCATAATATAAGTCTAGATGCAAAAACATTGGGCGTGGTCGGGTAACAATTTCACTCTCCATTTTCAATATGAAAGTTGATACGTATTTAAAGTCTTATTAAAAACTTGAATTCAGAACTTGCCACGCCCACATTATATATATATATATATATATATACGTAGTATATTTTAGATGCGGCCTAAGGCAAATTTACTTATTTTACTTTAGCACTCTTGCAAAGCCAATTTGCTCGTGGAGCTACTTGCATCATCCCATAATTTATATGCTTACTTATATAAGCCACCCATGTCTGGGTTTATTGAAGCCTCAGTTCTGTGTAGTAATTTCACTTATACATGAAAGGTGTGTTACTTTAAGCGTTATTAATGTTACTGTAGCTTGAATGCGAGCTACACAATCTAAATGAATTTCTGGCATAACTTATTGGAACGTGATCACACACATAAAGTATGACTTATTTGCATAGGTAGTTATTTAACCTAATACGATTATTAACTACATCTTGTTTGGCTTGTAATAAATACATAAATAAATTATCTCGATTTATATTGTACAGTTAACACTATCTAACACTAGGTAAAGTTTTCTAATCAGACACAAGTTAAAATTGAAAATTTTTAATAAATTCCACCAGCATCCTAAACAAAGAAATGAAAATCTACTGGAATGCTTCAACAAAAATAAAAACAAAAAACAAGAAATTCATGCGAAATATTGCATGCAATACAAATAACAAGTGTTTGTGAGTTGCTCACCTAAAAAAAACATATGAAAGGCAAAGGCAATCATATCCAGCGCACTCACTACCATCCGCATATTTACCAGTTTGGAAAGAATATTTCACTTAAAACACCTCAATTTAAGGGTTAGACTAGACATAAAGAATACTTGTTACTGGGAAATGATTTTATGATAATGTTATGCTTCCTATATTACACGCGTGTGACACGTTGCAAAGGATTCGGAACAAATGTTAACATATGCATGTAGGAATGTGTAAGTTTTGTCATGTAATGTGCACTTGAGGCAGACGTGCATTTTTATAGATGAATATGCATTACATGGTGTTGCTGTGTTTGTTATTATTTCACAGCAATTGTTGTTATTGTAATTTCCTCTTTTATTTTTTCCTTTCGGTAGTAATGTAGATGGGCCGGTAAATGGGGAAAAAACAACATGTAAGGAAACTAAATTTGGCTTAGTCCAATTTTTAAATACCATCAACTGGTAGATACAAATGAAGGGCATGGCAAGTACATGATTACGCCCTCTCATAGTAAATATATTACGTAAGAGCTTAAAAGTCGTTTTTCATGCTGATTATGGTTTTTTGTAAATTGTGGGCGTGTCTATTATCTGATCACACTCATTTTTGCCACATCAATGGATGGCATAATTGCAAATATGCATACTAAATTTCAACGTGATTACTCAATTTTTGTAGCAGTTATATAGATTTTTGTCGATTGTGAGCGTGGCTCTAGACCAATTTTGTCCATTTTAAATAGCGATCTGTAGGCACAAAATATCATTTCAATACCTCAAAATTTGCAACCGTGAGATTGCCAACAACGAACGGATATCCGGGCACGCGGATTCATGTCTAAATTAACTCAGTTTTAGTTGCTTATCAAATATATTTATATACACTTTGTGGGGTCTCAGATTCTTCCCATTTTTTGTGAAGGGTATAATAGAGAAAATAATTTAAAATTTGTTTCAAACGAAAACCAAAATGTTCTCCAAATTTATACACTTATGTAAAGTGTAAATGTAAAAAATAAAATATATGTAAACTATAGGCATGGTAGGTCATCACGCTCTTTGTTAGAGTCTGTTAGGTATCATCGTCTTAAATGTAGAATTTTAAGTTATGCATGAATTTTTGAAAATTGTGGGCAAGGATGTTACAAAATACCGCCCACTTTTGACACACTACCAACGAAAGTCTGGCTCTTTATATGTTTAATAAACTTAAGCATTTCAGCTTTATTTTTGTATTATATTTTTCGGCGTTTGGGCGTGGCCCTTGGCCGGATTACAATGTACACTTTTTATGCAACAGAAAGAGTACATGACCTGCTTGAATTCACTTAATAAATATCTCTTAACGCCAGCATGAAAGCAATAATAATATTGCGCCATATTTGCGGTTACATTTTATTGGTGGCAAGGGTTGTGTAGGTGTGTACAAATTTACTTTATTACTTTATGCAAAATACATTTTATTGTATTGTTTTACATTGTTTTACAAAACGTTGCAGTATTGGCATAGTTTATATTGAAAGCGTACCAAGTACCCAGCGAAAGGTGAAAACAATACAAATAAACAATAAAACGTTCATTCATGAATATTGAAAACACGCTTTACAATTCCAATTCATTGGCAGACAACTAACGGTAAAGGTGCATGAAGAATAAGTTGTTCTTGTTGTTATAACAGAGCTGGACAACTCTGCTTGAATGGATATTTTACAATCAACACAAATGCTTTGTAGTTGTATATGCAGAGAATATTTTATTTACACTGAAAAATATTCTATTTTTTAAACAATAAGCGTGGAACGCAAAGTAGATTATTGTGTTTATGTTGTTGTTGGTGTTGTTGTTGTTGTTGTTTTTAATAAATATTTTTATATATTTAGATCGTATTTACGTATTTAAAGCACATTTTTTGTCATCAAATTTGTTTGAAAATCAACAACTTTTCAAATTCTATGTTGGAGCCAATGTTGACATTTTCAAAGTCATAAATTTGGAAATTGGAAATTGGTACAATAAAGCATTTGAACGCAGGCTCGTATTCAAATTAGCTGAAATTAGTCAAGTGCTAACGCCCCCAAAAAAAAAAAACAAAATCTGTTATAATTATAAGGTATAATATAGCTTCCCATATACCAAAAAAGGGCGAGGTCGGCTAATCTAGCGAATTCGTCAGTAGTAAGTTGTTTGCATTCCCCGCTCACAATTTTCATACACGTTTAAAGAGTATTTTAGATTTGTCCTAAGCCTACAATGCACAGTGCACAGTGCTGCTGTTCCTTCTTAATTAAATTACTATAGTACTCGCTTTATAGGCCAATAAAATTGTTATGATGTACGCAAAAGAAAAGTTTATTCCCTTTTTCTTTTTTTTTTTGCACTGAAAGCATCACTTTCGGTACCTTGTCAAGTTTTACAATCTCCATGTTCTATATATATATATATATGTGTGTGTGTGTGTGTGTGTGTGTGTATATATAAAAGATTTTATTACAACCTCAACTAAAATTTTATATCTTTTTTTACACAATTACTTACACACGTACATGACGATTTATTATGTTATGACTTTATACATGTGTGCGTATATGTACACGCATATGATCAAAATACTGACATAATTGAATTCTATGTTTATGAGAAAAAATGTTCACATTTTTACTTAAAAAATGTGTCACGTGGACAAGTCGATATTAACTTTTGTAAGGACAATCGCAAGTTTTTAATCGACCTCCATATAGGGCAGAAATTGTTCTTGAAACAGTGAGTAATTATTTAACAGCTCCGCTTGCAGAATTTTTATATATATGTGTAGGTGGAGGGTATTCCTAGTTTTGCTCTAACTTTTTTTAGTGTTTAATGCTGTAAGAAAATTTTATTTAGAGACGAATAAACACTAAATTTTACGCAACTAAATTATTTCTGTTTATAGAGATTTTTTTATACCCGCAGTTAATGTTTTAAAATGTGTGTTTATGTGGAGCTTTGTCGAAGTCCATTTTGTTGTAAAGCAAAAAAAAAAAAAAAACAAGTAAGAAAACAAAAAAGACTACAATGGGTGGGCATGGTAAATATATATATTAATATTGCGCCCATTTTAATAGTGTATGTATTAGGTATCAGCTTGCAAGTCGAGTTTTACATGTAATATGGCTTTTTGCAAATTGTAGGCGTGTCTTTTACTCGACCATGTCCATTTTTGGCACATCGATGAATGGGATAACCATAAATATGTGTATCAAATTTCAAGTTCATAGGTCAATTTTTGTGGCAGATTTTTGTCAATTGTGGATGTGTCTATTATCCGACCACGCCTATTTTTGGCACATTAATGTATAAGTTAATTATAAATATATGTACCAACTTTAAACTTTATAGCTCAATTTTTGTACTAGATATATAGATTTTTGTTAATTTAGGGCGTGGCTCTTAGCCGATTTTGACTATTTTAAATAGGGATCTGCGTTTAGAAAAGTGCCTGTTTCTGTTTTAATTCAATATCTCAATATTTACGAACGCGAGAATGCCAACAACAGACGGACATACTTATATGTTCAGATCGACTCAGTTTTTTGATGCTGATCAAAAATATGAAAAATACTTTGTGAGGTTTCTGGATTTGGAAAACGTAGTTTATTTTCGATATACAAAGGATTTCTTCTCCCTCGCCTGTAAAATTAACGTAGATGTCTAGCTTATAAATATAAATTTCTTTTTTTCACAACCAGTGCCTAAATGTGCTTTTGTGAATACAAATGAATTGTATTATTAGTGAGTAAATAACTTGATAAATTTTGATTGTTTACTAAAAGACAACAAGTTCATAAAAAGGAAGAAAGCAGCAAAAACTTAATAATCAAGTTGTGTCGAATTTGAAGACATATTGAAAAGGTTTTTTTAATATATACAGAATATGTTGAATCTCAAAAAATGGCGTAATCTTAACATCCTATGAAGCTTTCATATTTATTTAAACTCTGTTAGTAAGATTTTTGCAGACATACGCTCTCAATCAAATATAATCTAACAGTTATGTAATGCACGTTAGTGTGTGTTTTTGTCATTGTTTGGTATTATAACGTTAACAGTTAATCAGTGTATATGAGAGTTCAGCTACTTAAAAATTTTCATTCAACTACTTGTCAATGATAATAAAAGAAAACGTCGCTCTTACACACTAAAAATGTTTGCATTGTATGTGAGAGTGTGTGAGTGTATGTATGTAAAACGTGGAGAGCATAATGAATTTACAGCTAACATTACCTGAAATGAAATTGTTGCTCACCTTGTACTGCATATAAAGTTTAATACCTATTATACCGCCCACCTTAATAATGAGTTTGCTATTCCGTTTGCAACACCCAGAAGGAAACCTCGCAGACCCTAAAAAGTATATATATTCTTGATCAACATGAAAGTCTGAGTCGACTTAGTTTAGTCTCTCCGTTTATCCGTGTATCTGTTGTTGGATTCCTCACAGTCCAAAATTTCTCTTTAATTAAGACAAAATCGGCCAAGTGTTCCACACCCACAATCAAACAAAATATCTCACAGCCACAAAAATGTACTTATAAAGGTTATTTTTTTGTTTACATGTTTATAATGGAAGTTTCAAAAAGTGGGCGGGTACGCCCACAATTTCCCAAAAAAAAAAAACTTTTTCGACCTAGAATTCAACTTGTTGGTTATTTCGTAATACAAAAACTATAGAGGGCGTAATTAGGTAATGCCACGCCCACTATTTGTATACGATGGTGGAGGGTATTCAAGATTTCGCTTAAGCCAAATTTACATTTTTTACCTATTTTGTTTCATCTATTATGTATGTATGTATTACACACACACATTTACATATATAAGTACAAACATAACGTCAGCATAACAAAATTCTTATCAAGGTTTATTATTTATTGAGCTTTTACATACTTACACACATATCAAGTAAACCAAGATTATTTCTCGTAAGCTAAACAGACTGAGAAAGAGAGAGAGAGAGAGAGAGAGAGAGAGAGAGAGAGAGGGAGTTAAACTGTTTCCTTAATTTATCACAAAATGTCACTTTTGATAAAAATTGTAAAAAATATTTATTATCTACGTTAGCAATAGTTGAGTTTCTGTAAAATAATGAAATTTGCTTAAGAACGTGTGCGTGTTGTTTATTACTGGCAGGAAACAATACTTGTAAGAATGTATCAAAGAAAAGTCCTACTCAAGCCAAAGCCACAAATACAGCAAAGCAGAGCGTAGTTGAGTTGGCAGGTGGAACTGTTTGCTTCACTACCTGTTTCCTTTTTTTTTTATCATCACTTGAGAACGCCTTGTTAACTTTTATTGTTTTTCTTCAAACAACACAATACAGACACATACACGTAAGCATCTAGTGTGTAATGTTCTTCAAGTTCCTTTAGGTTAATTCATTTATTATTTGACATGAGTCTTTACTGCTTTACTTCTTTATAATATTGCTTTCTTTCTTTCTTTTATTTCCTTCTTCCTCTACATTCTACAATTTTCTGATATTCATAAATTCATATACGCACATATTTACACATATTTATACATCTACTTGTACAAACACGCCTGTAGTGTTTGCTTAGTTTTTGTAACTGCATCAGTTATTACGTTTTTTTCTTTTATGTTGAAATATATAAAAAAAAATGTTAATATTTGAGAAAAGTTTTAATAAGGTTTCTCTTATAAATATATGATAAGAATGTACACAATGTTAAGAGACAATATGAGACAATCGTAAAGAAAATTTAACGAATAATGTGAATTAAAAAGATTGTGCTGCTCCCCTCTCTCAATTCAATAATTACCGATAATCTCTAAATTTCCGCTCAAATATATCAAACTTATCTACATACTGAAATCGTATCATATGTCTTGCTAACCATGTCCGTGATTTCCAAAAAGCACACAATTCACAAGTGATGGAAATACGGACAATTTTTTTTTATTTTAACATAGAAAACCACTAAAAATACCTAAATTTGATTTAAGATAAAATCGTAAATATTCTTCATACATTATATACAAAATGTGGGCGTGACACGTATATGATTACGTCCTCTAATAGGGTACGTATCAGCTTGTAAGTCGAGTTTTACGTGGAGTATGGTTTTTTGTCAATTGGAAGGGTGTTTATTATCCGACCACGCCCATTTTGGGCACATCGATGGATAGTGTATTTATGGATAAACGCACCAAATTTCAGGTTCATATGTCAATTTAGCAGATATATAAATTTTCGTTGATTGTTAGCTCTTCTGAATTAATTAAAGATATTTTTCCTTTAATGCTTCAAGCAAGTGGATACTGGTGGTAGTTAACCTAAATTTGGCTTACGCCCTTTATTTCTTATTATTCATGAATCATGAATATTAAATGTGTAGTAAAAAAAACTACTAAGCCATAAACTACTTGTAAATATTACAACAATAAACAATAAAAATTTAATCGATTTATGAGCTAAAAATTAGCTGTGTTGGTATATACACATAAAATTTATTGACAAACCATTGTCAGCGATAGCAATCTAGTATAAGTGACCGTAAAGCGGAAACTACAATATTTTGAGAAAATATGCATAAAATGTTTATGAATATATGGAAATAAACGGGTAACGGGTCATCAAATCAATACTTAAACATCGTAGCAACTTGGCTTGTAATTTCTGCCAACAAGTTGATATGTGTTCAGTGAAAAGAAACAAAGTTGCTTTGTGTGAAGAAATTATTAAAATTTATTTCAAATTTTATGAACAAACTAATCGATAGAATAGCTACTAGGCACTTATTTGATCACCCGTTATATAAAAATTTCTTATAATTTCAAGTGTTTGCTTGATAGGAGGTCGTATAAAAAGAAGGATTAGTTATACGCTGCACCACTTGGGGTAACGAGTGCCGTTAAGTTTGTACGAATGTTTGTAACTCCTAAGAGAAAAATACCACACCTACTTTCAGAACCAAAATCTGAATCGATTTAACCAAGTCCGCCTGTCTCTCCATGTAATTTGTGAGCAAGCTATTGGTAGCATTTTTCGAGATATTTTGATGAAATTTGGTACTGTAGCATATTTTTGCTTAAAAAGGAATCATATTGAAAATAAACCGAATTGGACTATTTTTAGAACTCCTTCCCCTATGAGATGCATTGAAAAAAAATCTTTATTTGGCAAAAAACCGCAATTTTAAATATTTTTTGACAAAATTTAATAGAAAAGTGTTAAATTAATAATTGGCTGTGGCAAATTTTGACCCGATTTGACTATTTTTGGAATCCCTTACCATGTAATGATATGTGACGATGAGACTTATATGGCAATACCCCGCATTTACTGATACAACCAAACTAACTGAAGCATCATTTATAGAACTAAAGGGTGTAGAGTACTAAACGGTCGGAATTGACTGAATATAATATTTTCACTTGTTTAATTTCTCTCTAATACAATACATTATGTAAAAGAAATTTATGATAGTTTGCCTCAAGGCTAATTAAAACTAAATCTCTAAGTAAATTCTTCAAGATTTACAGCTTTGGAGCTACTGCCACAGTGATATAAATAAATTATATATTAAGTGTTATGGGCCTGAGCACATATTTACAACGCTTAAGGGCAATAACTTTGTGAAAATTTAAGGCGGACCGAAGGACAAATATTTTATATCAAAGAGATAGATTACTGGGTTAGTTTCCTCTTATTAGAATTCATTAAAATAAAATTAGAATAATCATGAATCATACAAGTTAGTTTAGTAAGTGGCTGTAAACAGTTTTGCAAACTATATGTAACTTATGTAACTTACAACGTAAATGAAACATATGTGAATATGCACACAGTCCACAATGATTGGTGTCATTACATCAATATCAATGTCAAGTACAATATGCATACAATTATGATATGTCAACTCTAGACTCCATTGTCTACAATCTTTACATATTTATGTATAGTTTTGTTTCAAAGCAAAATTCCTGCTGCATGCGTGCAAGGGTTTTACATTTCACCGATAGTTTCCGCATGCACACGCTTCTATTATTCAACGACAACAAAACTTTAAAACTAAAACTTGCAACTATACTTGAAAAACGTAACTTCCCGGTTACAGTTAAATAAAGATAAACTGAATTTTCTCGGAAGAAAACAGGATAAAAAAATGTGAAAGATTGCAAAAAAGGAGAAAAACTTAATGTACACATTTTGGTTAATACACTTAAATACAAAAGTTTTTCGAATGTGTTACGATAACACGATAATACGTATTTGACAAACACAACCTGCTGCTCTGCCCTGTCACCCGTTTATTTGCTTATTCCAGCTCATTTTTTTATACACATATATACGATGAATACGTGTAACATTCAAATACATGAATAAAGAGAGTTGTGTGTGTGTGCACATGTAATGCAGCATTTGATAGTAGAATAAACTTTTCTACTGTCGTAAAGTTATAAGAAAAAAAAAAAAAAAACTTTCATATAAAAAATTGAAATCGTTTTGCCTGCAACCAAAAACACAAAATCATTTAAACACATAAACATTTGTTGGTTCACTTGTTCTAACCTCGAGAGTAAATTAAGTTTGTTATTGTGATGGAAACAACTAAATGGGGGCTTCCAGACAATGATTGGCATTGAATTCTGTGTCCGTCTATGTGTCTGTCCTTTATGGAAACTCTCAAATTATGTAATATTGTGTTGAATTTTTGTACAGAATTTTATTAGTTCTCAATTTAGGGCAAAATTAGTTAAGAGCCATGCCCACAATAAAAAAAAACACTCGTACATTAATAAATTAATAAAATTAAACAAATATGATTTTTAAAATTTGTTACATTTATAATATAAATCCGAACATTGGTATAATAAAAGTGGGCGTAAAAACCCCTCCTACTATATAAAAAGAAAGGCGATATAGCGTACAATTCGGTGTGTTAAGTAACTTACACTTTAATCAAAGTTGGCCACGACGTCATAATAAATCTACCACGCCCACTTTATGAAAATAAATATCTGTTCGATCTTAACTCAATGTACAGTTAGATTATTTTTACTTGTCATTTAGAAAGTTCCTCAAAATAATACTGCCACGCCCACTTTCTAAACATAAACATTTGTTTTTCTCTTGCATCTGCTAAAATTTGAACTTGGCGTGTGTAAATGGGAAGGGCCGTCTGCGTGTGTTCTATGCAAATGTCTTTTCTGTTTACATGGAAAATTATAGCATATTATCATAATTATGCTTGTAAAGCGTCAACAAAGCTAAAATGATGGTAAAACCGTCTGCCAAAGTGCGGGCATACGCTGTAATGTTTTAAATATAATTATAAAGCTGCTGTGTTGCACCTCCGCATACGCTTGCATGAGATAAATGTGCACATATGTGGTATATGTTGCGATATATTTGTTGTAATATGTTGTGTGTTGTATGTACTTAATTTATAAAATATGTAAATTACATATTTTTGTAAATTATCTCATTTGAATGGCAGAGAAACACGCAAAGTCTCTACCAAATATTATAACTATGACCAACAATTATTTATGGTAAATATGTACACGAGGGTGGACAGCGTGTAATGATAGGAAAAAGCAGAAATTATAGGTAAACATTTGATATGTACTTGATAAACTTTGCTTGATTTAATTATTTTTCATTAGAGTATATCGTCAAACAAAATTTCGCGGTAAACTGTCAGCTGCAAGTAAAATAAATTGACTTTGAAAGACAGACCGATGGACAGATAATGCAATTATAAGTTAATATCCTTATTGTAATTTTTTATTTTTTATTGAAAACTAGATAAACTTTTTTTAAATACCTTTTTTATCCACATACAAATAGTGGGCATGGCGAAAAGCTGTTTATGCCCGCCTGTAGGTATGAACTTAAAAATCGAATTCTGAGCTAAAAAGTGTTTTATAAATAATGGGTGTGTCTATTACCGAAATACGCCCATTTTCCATATCAACATCTAATTATAAATATGTATACGAGCGTTATTATCAAATTTAAACTATATACCTCTCTTGCAAACTCTAAATAATGTTCCTTTAAAAACAGCTTTAAAGGAACGCCTCTGGGCGCTTTGTACACGCCCTTAATCTTAGTCAATTCACTAAGGTGGTAATAGTACAAAGTCTAGACAGCGCCATTTACCACCGCTTATTATTCAATCGATAATGTTTATTTAAAAACGATTTACAAGAGGTTTGCATTTAATTTGCACTTTAACCGGAACAACAACAACAACACCAGCAACAACAACAATAATATTCCATTACACTTGCACCACACATAACGGTAAGTAAACAGTCAAGTAGTGCTGCTCAAAATCACCTACACAGGCACACACTCACACACACACACACACATAATAATAATAATAATATAAGCGGTGTCGTTGATAGCCAAAGTGCGTGCGTTTGGGCAACTTCTGCAGCTCAACTGTTCGGCATGAAAATTGCATTTTTAAGGATTATAAGTGTTTCTATTTGCTTTTTGTGTACCATACAATATACACATACACACACATCCCATATAAATACATCAACTTCAGTTCACTTCAGTTCGGTTGGGTTCAGTTGTTGTTTCTTTTTCGACATTGTGCCGTATTTGTGCAGTTGTTGCATAAAATTGTTATTATTGTTATTATTGTTGTTGTTGTTGTGTATATTGTTATTTAATTTTACATATAATTATCATGTTGTCAGCAACACTTGCCGACTACCTGCCCAGTATGTGGTGTGAAATGTCCACAAATTTCTATAATTTGACCGACGGCTGCTACCAATTACATGTGTAAAGCTTTCTACATACCATGAAGCACGCGAATAATACACATATCACGTGCCTAGGCAAATGCAGACCCTATTACGGAACAGCATTTATGTAACAAACACACAAAAGCGCATACGTTCGTGCATACGACCTATTGTGTGCATTGCAATGCTGGAATTAATTTACAATCTGACCAGAGTTTCTAAATGTAATTGCATCAAATAAATGACGTGGTTAAATAATGCAAAATTCTATAAACAATACTTACACATATTCATTAACACAACACATCTTGTCAACAGCACACAAACTTGATGTAATTTTAAAACATATGTGTGTACACATAAACCATCAAAGTGTTGTAGATCTCATTAATAAAGTAAAAATGTTTAATCGTTTTATTAGTTGCGGGAAATTCATAAAATTTTATTCCATTTCCAGTTGGTGTGTATATGTGTATAGATTTAAAGAAGAGAGGACATGTTATGCAATACTTACCATGTGGGTAGATATGTAAAATAAAGTCTCAGTCTGTATGAAATGACCTTTTTCACATTCTTCTTCACATTTCTTACGAAATTTTATTTTTTTTACATAAACATGTACCCCACTGATCTATAAGTATTGTAAGAGAAGCACAAGGTTAAACGGAAAATGTTTGTAAGCATTAATAATGTTACCTGGAAATTGTGTGAAACAGTATCAAAGTTTTTTTTGTTATTAGCTCACCTACTGTTTCTACGAGGGCTGGCTGAGAAGTTTCAACATTTACAACAACATTGTTCAATAAGTTAAAATTGATATTTTTATATCCTACACCACATGTGATGCAAGGACATATTTTGGGTCAGAAAGGAACCATATTGAAAATGGACCGAATCGGATCATTTTTAGAATCCCTCCCCATATAAGGTCCTATTATTTTGTAAGATGTTTCGGCGAAAGTTGCTACAGAGACATGTATTAGTCCAAAAACAACCTTATTGAAAATGGACCGAATTGAACCATTTTCAGAATCCCTCTCCATAGAAGGTTCTATTGTAATGGAAGTCTTTATGTCGCAAAAAACGCATTTTTTAATATTTTTTTATAAAATTTGGTGGAGAATAATTAATTAGCTTCATAATTATATGTAACAAATTTCAACGCGAATGGACCATTTTTAGATCGCGTGAAACCAAAAACTAAACTTTATGCAAAATTGAACTCGTAAATTGACACATAGTACCTACCTTTTAAGAGGCACAATAATGTGTTTGCCACGCCTATGATTCGTATATAAATGTGAAGGAGGTTGAGCATTTAGTTTAAACTAAATTTCGTTTTTTAATGGGTCAATTTTTTACACATTCTTTTGATTAAACGGAACTCTTTGGATAACAATGATTTCTGCCTACTTTTAGAATAACAAAATTTTGACACCTAGGCGGAGTTATGGACTATTGGATTAATTAAGAATGTATGTATTATATAGAACCAATATTTAAGTGTTTCAATCGTTGTAATATTTCGATTCATTAGGTGGTTGATATCTCTGTCTAACCGAATGTTTTATTTATAATGATTAATTGCCAACAGATTATGTTTGTTTTTTTGAAGGATTATCTAAACCGTTACGAGCAATCAGCGCCTTTTGAAAATCCTTTTCTGTAATATTGTAAAGATGCATTTATTTATAACTAAAGCACGTACATCACCTCTCATACACGCCCGAATATATAACGATACGTTTAATAAAGTGTTTTTGTGTTTATGTTGTATTCGTGTTAAGAATTTATTAGATTCGGTCGGAATTTTATTCAACACTATCTTAAAAGCGTTTTTAGTTTTGAGTTGTTTACAAAATTTTATTGACTTTATTGCTTTCTTCAGAGTTGTTACGGTACGGTAGTGAGAGGTGGTCTGCTTTCCGTTTCATTATAATATCATAACAGTTACTTAAGAGCTTTAACACCTTTTTCTTGCCTGCCCCCTCGCCTGGATTCTGCCGGTTGAGAAGTTATTGTTGTTTTTCGCGCTGTATGTAACTTTTCAGCCATAAAAAAGAAGTTATTCTTACATATGCCATAAGAAACATGCACGCCCACGTTCTTTTATGTATGTAGCATGTATATGCAGATAATCAAAGGAAACTCACGTTTATGTTGTTTAGCTAACATCTAACAAACAAAGGTTATAAAGAGCAATAGAGAACCGTATAATAAACCTGCGGTTAGGGTATGAAGAACTTTTTAGTACACCCTAAAATATCATAAAATTCTTCTTGCAAGACTAAGACCTATTTTTATATCACCTATAGGGGGTTTACTAAGTTTGCTATTCCGTTTGCAACACCTAGAACGCCCTAAATAGTATTCTTGTTAGTTATCAAAATATTAGTCGATATAGGCGTGTCCGTCTGTATGTCCGTATATATATTCGCCCTTGGAATGCTCAGCGTCATACATACATTTAAAGCTATTGGGATGAAGTACAAAAACGGTGTGAGTTATTGCTATTTAAATTGGCCACGCCCACAAAAGACGAAATACTCTCATACTTATTAAAATTTTTCAAATTGAAATTTGATTACACATTTTTATAATTACCTCATTATGTAATGGGCAAAAAATGGGCATGGTTGGACAGCAGACACACCCACAATATACAAGAAACCTTAATTGGAATGGAATCTGATGAGCAAATTGATACGTAATACAATAGATAGACAGCCTAATCATGTACCTACCACGCCCACTGGAGGGTGTTTAATATTAATATGACCTAAGTCAAGTTAAGAGTCTTATGTATGTCAAGTGTTTCCGACTCAGATTTTCAGATTTAAATAATTCAGCCTGATTTTTCGGGGGTTTTATTGTAATTAAGTGAAGTTTTTAATAATTTGTGTAGGGTAAATATCAAAAAATCTTCCCAGCCTTTATCATTAAACCTGTATGTACTTTGGTTAGGAAGTAGTCTTAACTTAAGTTTTATTCTTGTATTTCTTACTATTATTCTTTCAGTTGTTGTTGTTGTTGTTGTTGTTGTTGTTGTTGTTGCTATGTTGTTGTTTGTATTGTTTTATTGTTTTTCATGTTATTGTTTATGGTTTTAAGTTTGGTGAAAGTAAACGCACACATGTTGAAGTGCCATAATGGGAGTCGTTAGTAAATGTTTTTAAATTCTTTATGATTCAACAGTCTCGGTACGAGTGCAATACACCCCCTTGACAAGAGTTCATTTATTTAAACACACTTAAGACCGATGACTGACAATTGAATTGTGGTTTAAACAAAAACACCCACCCATCGAATTCAGATGCCCTCTCCAAACATAAGTGTTATTTTATGTTAACGAAAGTGCTCTTCACGTGTGACCACAACCATAATAATTATGAGCGTTTTATGAGAGAAAAATTTTATTATATATTTATACATGAAATTTATATACTCACATGTGTGCATGTATGTATGTCTGTGTGTGTGGATTAATGATATTACAACATAAATGTTTTTGAAATATTCAAATTTAATTTAAATTTCTACTCTCAGAGTTCTTCTAATTGCTGCTTAAAAATTCCTTAAATTTAAATTTGATATAAAAATTTAAGGCAGAAGAAGAAAAGTAAAAAATACTTTAAATTCAATTAACTATATAGTATATAAAGAATTTTTGTGAAAGAAAAAGTGTTACTTTTACATATATATACACTGGTAGGACAATGGAAGCAATTTCATGGAAGAAAAAATAAAATCAAATAAAAAAATTGAAAGAGAATAAAAAAGTGCCCTTTACACGGGCGTCGATTTTACATAAGGATGATTTTGGAGGTTTGGCTGGGGGTGAGCCCAGTATTGGAAACATTAAAGAAATTTGGAATAAAAATTGATCGATAAAAAAGGATTTGTTGTTGTTGTTCATAATTGGTCAATAAAATCGCCACCTTGAGGTCGAAAGTTTACTCACATTTTTAAAAATATTTAAACACTCACAGCACCTTAAACAGCATAAATACTTAATCGAAATCAAATTTTGAATTGCATCAGTCAAAACTGTCTGTACGTCTGTCTTCCTGTGCGAAGCATTCTCCCGGGCATAATAGTTTAGTAGTCTCAGTACCCTAGTGGGTATTGAAATTAGAAAAAACTGATCAAGAGACACGCCCCTTGTACAACAACAAGTGAAAACCAAGGAATTAATAATGGTTTTATCGCATAAATGAAAAGAATGATACTGTTACGTATTGCAATATGAGATTGAGGAGTATTGACCGCACTCACCAGAAAATGTGTCTGATAGCTTCCAAGTGACTTCTCCTATCTGAACGGAAAAACTACTACTTAAACCTCACCCAATGTAACCTGGAGCCACTTAGTCAATATCACCCAAAGGTTTAACGCACTCCTACAATTCAGAAAGACGTTCTATTACTAAAAATTTTAAAGTAGGAGACGGAGGAGAATAGAAGTAAAAAAGTAAAATATATTTCAAGTGATAAGAAATTTTTTCTCGGCAGAGTTAATCGGTACAATGGGAAAGGAAATCTTTACGCACGACTGCAACAGCAAGTACTGCGACGTGCAGCACTCTGACACTCGCCTGTGAAACTCTGAAACTTTGACTTGTATTGATTTTTAGTAACAAACTAACAATTTACAAAAACAACGATTTAAAGCATTTATTGAAATAGCACGAAAAGTAAATCATTTTAATGAAGTTAGTAAGAAATACAAGGGGTGTTAGTTTTTGGCAGCGACTGAAAGTGTTTTTTAAAAACAATTTTCTTGAATTTGTTTGAATTTTGCATTAATTTTTTTTTTATTTTCTATGGTGGAATAATTTTAAATAACATCATTTTTTTGTAATAATGAAGTAACTGTCAAGAATTTTGTATACACATACATAACCACATACGTACAATAGTATAATATATGTATAGTGTGCATGTTTAGATGCTATTGCCATATATGCCCTTAAAAGTTAAAGCAGTGAACCGTATGACTTGCTAGCAATAAGTTCATAATTCATGCAATACAAAATTTAGAATTTCAAAATGTAAACATTTAACTCAACTCGCAATTCATCAGGCAAACACAATAATGACTCAGTCATATGGAGCATATATAAGGATTTATGTATATTGTAAACTAAGCGTTAAATTTATACTCCACACGCAACACACAAGATAAACTAAGTTTAATATTTAAGGTAAAATGAGAGTAGACAGAGGCGGCAAAGAAATTTTATATGTCAACTGGTTTGTCTATGTCCATCCGTCCAATTTTGTTATTGGCACCTGGCCTTACATTTGCATATAAAGTTGAAATTTTTATATATGCAGGTGCCTTTAAATTGGGTAAAATTGATAAATTTCCACGCCTACAAACTTGAAAAGCACATGCTAGAAATTTGAAATTTGGTTTATATATAAGTAACTAAAATATCGACGTAGTTGAATATTAGACACGCCCACAAAATTGCTTTGGCTCAAGTTTTGATTTTGATTTAATGACTCGTTCATATAGAAAGCATATTTATGTAACTACCACGCCCATAGTTTGCACTTAATTCAACCACACGGTCATTCTAATTAACTGTCCTTCAGAAAAAATGTTGTCAAAAAAATTGACCGTTTATATAGTTAAATCGATGAGTTTTAAAAATGAATCATTCGCAACGGTATATATATTGACAAGTGAAAATGTTATAGTCGATCAAGCCCGATTATATACCATCTTAGCTGCACATATTATGCTAGAATAGTTGTGTCAGTAAACTTAGAGGTATTGACCTATAAGTCACTTCGTGATATATTATTCCTATAAAGAAGGGCTCTAAAAATGATCCAATTGGGTTGAAATTTGTTATGGGCAATTATGAATCGAATTAATTATTCTTTGCCAAAGTTTATCAAAAAATATTAAGAATTGCGATTTTTTGCCGTATAAAGACTTCCATTAAAAGTAAAACCTTATGTAGAGAGGGAATCTAGAAAAGATTCGATTCGGTCCATTTTTAATATGGTTTTTCTTTCTTACAAAAACATGTACCAGATTTCATCAAAATAACTCAACAAATGGGGCCTTTAGCTTGCACACAAATTTTTATGGACAGACGGACGGATAAGATTAAATCGATTCAGATTTTTATTCGGTATAATTGGAGGTAGCTATGCCATCTGCTGTTTAGGAGTTACAAAAATCCGCACAAACTTAATATACCCTTTGCCATAGGTGGTGTAGTCCATAGCTAGCACATAAAATTACATGGAATGGGGCGATCACTAAATGAAAAAAAAAACATTTCAACATAATCCTCACAGCTTACTCGTATTATGTGTAATTATGGTATAACTGCTTACTTAAGAACAAAATTAATACGTCACAAATTTTGTTAAAACCTTGGGGATGAAAAAATAAACAAAAAATAAAAAATTATTAAATAAATAAAAGGAAAAAACAGTATTTGAAACGTATTGTGTTTTTTATTGTTTATGGCACACATAGTAAACTAATCATATATGGTTTAGTTTCATGAAATGGTAGACGGTTATGAATATGGATGGAGTCCATTTTAATTGCAAAACTGTTTGCATGTATGCGAATGCAACACCAACACAAAATGATTAAAATTGTAAAGTTGTTGTTTTTTATTATTTTTTATTTTTTTAAATAAAAATTCGTCCTCATATATATGTGTAGAATAGTAGAATAATAGGAGGAAGTGTAATTTTTTTATATACATGTATGTCCATCCGTCGTTGTTTTCAGATTTGTTTGGTCATAATGTAATAAATGTTCAAAACAGAATTTTCTAATAAATATTTATGTAATATTTTACAATTTACAATTTTTTGCTGTTCGCATATTGTTATTAAATAGGATAAAATTTTGTTGCAGTAAAGAATTGACTGCGAGTGCAGAAAATTAACTTTGTTTGCATAAAAGCAAAGTTCAGATTGAAGTTGTTCTTTGTTCTGAATTAATGGCGAGTAAATTACTTCGACAATAACTTCCACTCATTACTGCCTGTTGTCTTTTATATTTTCTTTCGTTTATTTTTCCTTTACTTTTTCCTTAGTTTCCATTTATATTTTTTGTGCTATTTCTACAAATGCTTAAACGTTTTAATCAATTCGGTAGAGATTTATCATGAAAAAGGGATCTTTTTTTTAATTAAAATTTAACGAAAACGTGTGTAACTTAAATTTTTAAATTTAACCTAATTTCTTATAAAATATACGAAATTTACTACGGAAGGGAACGGTGTATTGCCATAAAGCAAATACTTAGATACAGAGTGAGGAAAAAAGGTGGAAACAATCGAGTAAATGTTTTGAAAAAACTCACAAAAGTTGTCGGGTTAGAAGAGGAAAGATGAAGGTCAAGGTCACTATATGTTAATCCAAAATTTTTTATATTTGAACTATTTTCCAAATACTCAAACTTATAATGTTACTTCACAGTTTTCATCTTTCTTTATCGAACTGTATGTAGTGATTATTAAGTGTCTCTTCTTTTACAATAAAATATAAGTACGAAGGCAAGTACAAATAAAACGCCAATCACGAGTAAAATACAAATACAAGTACAAACACAAATCCAAATATAAATGTAAGTAAAAATAAAAGTACAAATACAACTCCAAGTAAAAATACAAGTACAACGATACATACAAGTACAAGAACATATATAAATCAAAATACAAGTACAAGTACAATTATAATTACCTATATAAAGACAGTAGACGTTTAAATTCAAATATAAGTATAAATACAATTACCCATACAAATATAAGTCCAACTACAAGTACAAGTACAAATGCAACTACAAGTGAAATACAAGTACAAGTACAAAAACAATTACCTATAAAAATGCATATACAAAAACAATTACCTATACAAGTACAAGTACATTTGTACATTCCAATGCAACTTTAAGTACAAAACAAGTACAAATATAAGTCAAAATACAAGTACGATTACAACCTATACAAAATCAAGTACACAAGCAATTACCTATACAAATACAAATACAAATGCTTGCAAAAATACAAGTACAAGTTCAAATAGAAATACAAGTACAACCACAAATACAAGTACAAATACAGTTACCGCAAGTCAAGGACAAGTACAAATACATACAATACATACATACAAATACATTACAAGGTGGACACTCTTTTAGGCTTGGTTTTCTTCAATCAATTTGACGTTTGATTAGTCATCTTTGCAGGTCTCTTATAAAAAATGGTCTTCTCACAATTTTAATTTTTTCCTACCCGCTTACCACATTGTTTGTATGTTGTTGGTTTCATAAAAAATGTTAAATAAAATATTCAGAAATATATGTAAAAGCATTTGTAACTCAACGGTATTGTTATTGTAAGAAGACAATGCCAATCAATATGAACCGAAACAATTGAATTCGAATTCAGAATACGGATACGTGTGAGTGAGAATGGGAGTAAAAAACAAAAAACAGAAATATATTCAAATAAACAAACACATGTATTAAGTATTCACATATTTTAAATAATTGATGAAATATTTCAATAGGGTTTAATGAATAACCGTAGTTCGCTATGCACACAAGGTGGCTCGCACAAAGGATGAATATAACTATAAATCCCTCCAAGAGTTATTAAGGAATTATATTCCCCGTGTGATTTACAACACAATATAAAACAATTCAACGTGTGTGCGGATATCATTTGCTGGCAAAAACTGTAAATCATTTTTTTTTGTTTGCTATTGTTTTTGCAAGTTTTTTGTTTTATTTAATATGCATTAAACGATTAAAGAATTCACTATAAATCTTTGGTAGTATTGATAGCAATGTAAGAAGTAGAATTCGTAATAAATTCATTGAGTAGTGTATTATTGTTTTTTTATATTATTTTAATTTTAATTTTCATTTTTTTTAAATTTTATAAATATAATTTTTTTATTTGTACTTTTTAATTATTATTATTAATATTATTTAAATTTTTAAATTTTTTAATTTTACTTTTTTATTCTTTTATTTAATTTTATTTGTAGTACGAATGTGACTCTGAAACCGCATTTAAGGAATTTTCCACGCTTTTCATAAATTTACATCTTTACTAAATAACTGTAAAAATGTGCACATGGTAGTAAGACCCATTTAGCTGGTATGTGCGCAATATATCTATATGTTAAGTAAGATATGAAGCCACAAAATATATAAACTTTTTATTAAAAACATTTCATTTTTCTCATCAACCGTAATAATTCTTGCAGGAAAAAAAACAAAGGCAACAAGTAAAGCAGCTAAATTTAGCTTAGGTCAAATCTTGTATACTCTCCAGATATATGAAGCGTGGCAAGTTCCTAATTTTGTAAAAAAGGGGTTCTACTAAGTTGTCGGCGTACCCGCCCACTTTTAACATATATATCGATGCCTTATTATTATAATTGAGCGCCAAGATTTCCACTTTTATGAATGTTAGATTAGATTTTTCTTTATTGTGGGCGTGGCTTTTTTAATCAAGTACAATTAAAATAAAAACCTGCGTTCGAGACCCACGAATATTTATACAAAATTTCAACTTAATATCAAAATGCAATAACAAAAGACAGACACACAGACGGGCATGTCTGAAATCAATTCACCTTTTGATGCTGATCAGATTTCGTATATAATTTATAAGAAAGAAGAAATGCTAACCTTTGAGTTCTGCAAAAGAAATAACAAATTTAGTATATGCCCCCAATTCGAAGTGGAGGAAATAAAAAAAAAAGTATTCTTTTTATTTTTATGTCATATTCACATACATCTAAATAAAACTTGTGCGGCATGTTGTTTCGGCTGACAGCTAAAAACTTTATTTAGAGTTATGCCGGTTTGGTATGAACAGGTGAAGGTGTTTGGGAGTATGTTATGTTTGTCAGAGGAAATGTAATTAAAATCGCAAAGTAATAAATTATTCATATAACATGTTGTTGTAGCTGTTGTTATTGTTATTATTTTTTTGTGAAGGAGGGTTTGTTTGCCATTAAAAGCAAGTATTTCCAAATACAATTTAATCTTTGCCATTCCAATATATATTCACCCCTATGGTACATTCAAAGCATACTTGAGTGGCCAACAATTTTTGCATTCTATACTACTTGTTGTGTATATTAAATTTGAGGGGATGTTTGCTACATTTAAAGCCATTATTTTACAAATATTGTGGTGGCTATGACGATATTTCTTTTTAGTGGACGTATGGACAAAAATTAGTCTTCCATATGTAAATACAAAATAATAGAACTTTTTAATGTTTCTTGGTATATAAATAAGGGATCAAAAAGATTCCAAAAAATGTGATTAGATTTAAAAGAAATTAAGATAATTTTTGTCCGTACCTCCAGCCATACGCAACACTTAGCAAAATCCGTTGCATTTATACAAGAGCATGGTAATCTATCATGTATATCTATACGGAAAGTATATGATTATGTTACTTAGTATTAAAAATGAGTTAGAACTAGATTTTAATCGGAAGAGTCTTTTCAAACAATTCTTTTCATTAGTTCCTTATCATTTGTATATGGGGTTATATAACGCTTTGTCGAACCATTTGATATTTTTGATAATTCTTACTGAAATTCTATTTATTGTATAAGATATTAAATAGGGTGTACGAAAAACGGCTTATGTCCTAAGCCAAATTTATTTATTTATAAAATTTAGTTTTCTTACTTGTTTTCCTTGTTTTTGATGCCCCGATACATTTCGTCTGTTACTATGCACATCCTGTGCTATAGTTGTAGCTAATATTGAAATATAAAATTTGACTTTTTTTTATCATTGCAGTCTCCGCATCACGCATCAAACAAAATTATTTGAATTAAAATAAAAAGAAACCGAGAAAAAATCAACACAATGATGACAACTACGCAGGATTTTTTTACAAATCCGTATTCATTATTTCGCGGGCCGCCCACCACCATGCGACCACACGAAAGTCCCATGAATAATTTCGCTTTGGACTTTCACACAACAGCCAATCAACGTTTAATGGATAGAGAGGAACGGCCACCGCCATCAGTGGCTCCATTGCCACCACCGCCGCCACCACTAACACCACCCAGGTAAGGTTAATAAACTCCACACTCAACAGTTATACAAATCAAATAAATCTATTAATAATTATATAAATTCTAAACAACAAAAACAAACCACTTGAAACCACACACAGAAATCGGAAACGCAAAAATCTTTAACAAGAAGACGAAAAAACATGAAAAAAAAACAAAATAATTTTGCAAGCATATCTTCAATCAACACAATGGATACCAAAATTCTACAATCAACTTACGCTTTCGGACAAAATAAAAATAAAAAGAAAATAAAAATTGGAGAAGGAAAAAAGAAATTGGAGAAGGCTTTGCCAAGAACTAAAGAATTGTAAGAAAATGACAAAAAAGAAAACCAGAAAATTTTAACAAAATTCAAATTTAATTTTTGAAGATATTATATTTACGATGCTAATGAAAAATTAACAAACAACAATAATATTCATTAAAAATAAAAACGCTTACGTAATTATTTTGATTTTTTGATTTGGCAAAAAAAAAGGTTCTTTTGCCAAATCATTGAATACCATAGATCATCATCAACAACAACAGCACTAACATGAATTGGTTGATAACGAAAATTAGAAATCAATTATATCATCATACAACAACAACAACACTTACAATGTAACACAATTAAAGATAAGATTGTAGGGTTCCTCATTATTATTATTAAGTTATTAACGCACACAGCATACTTAATATACAAAGGCCCGCATTTACATGGACTATAATCCCAACAAGTAGAATTTTAGAAATCTTGTCTTGTCTCTTGTCTTATATATTAAACAACATATTAAACAATCAAGTTTTTTTATCATTCAATAAATGTTTTTTGCAATCGTAGTATCAGTAGATGTGTTGTTAAGTAATCATACCGCAAACAATAATATCGTATACGCTTTGTATTACTCTGTAGTAGTGTCATCAGCTAAATAATCATATCCGTAAATCATAAAATACAGTAGCAGTAGAGAGTAGAGAATATAATGTATAAGTGAACCAAAAACTGTATTTGCAGAGCTTCCTAATTATAAGCAACACTAACATGAAATGTTTACAAATTTTTGTATGTATAAGTACGAGTGACACTTGCTCGATATAAGCATCTTACTAAACAAATAAAGTAAAAACGTAGATGAGACTGGTTTTTTATATAAATAACGACAAAATAAATTTCTTTGTCTAAAATATCATATCATACACGCACACACTACTATTGTATAATGTATGGGATAAAAACCTCACCTCACACAGCATGACTTTATTGAAGGGAATACAAGAGTAGTTGATTTATATTAAGGGGAAAACTTATACGTACCGTACCGAGGTATTACTATAAATATATACTATATAAATATAATAAAAAAAATTAAAATTTAAATAAAAAACATTAAAAATAAGTTATTGAAAATTTATATAAATGCATTATTTTGAAATGTAAAAGTTAGAAAAAGTCTCACAATAAACTTGATCTTAAACTTAAACTTGAGAGTTGTATAAATTCACTTTTCATACAATATGAAAATTTGAATAATAGTGAAGAAACGTCACTATTTAAATAAATAAATATACTAACCCCACTTTCCAAATAATGCATTCATATATAATTAAGTGGAATAATCATCATTATTTACACAATTTGTTTATACTTTAATTGAATTAAATCAACTCACACAAAGTTTTTAAACTTTGGTAGTGGTAGCAAAAAGTTTTCGTTTTATCTTCCATCCTCATGATGAGGTTGCCAACAGCCAAAAAGAAGCCTCAGACAGCCTACAAAGATATGTATAATCAGCATCAAAATCTGAGTTCATCCAATTACATCCATCCGTGTGTATGCCTGTTGCTTGAACACTTACGCTCGTAAATTTAGAAAAATTGGGCTGAAATTTTAAGCAAACATTTCTATTTTGCAAGCGGATTACTATTGAATTTGACAAAGTCGGTAAACAGCCTCGCCCACAATCGACAAAAAAATCTCTCAAATCTACAAAAATTGATCTTGAACAAGGAGTTACTTCACTTTCAAGTTTAGTCAAAACAATGTACCGTTTTTATTAAAATTTAAGCTTTTGTAAGCATTTGAAAGTTTGTATCTCAGCAGTAAATGTTGGAAACTACCGATTTAAGCCATTGATGGATCTCTTTTTATGCATTAGGTTATCAATAAGCACTTTAATATAATTTGGAAGAGGTTTTGCTCCACCTGTTCGATTTGAGGTTGAAAATTGTTTTTATTTTAATGAATTTTTTTTTGTTTTGTTTTTATTTAATATTTTAGTGATTATTAGAAAGTCCATGATGTAGTGGTTATAATTCAAACAATTATTATTTATTTATTTTAAATTAATTATATAAATATTGTAATTAACTACAATACAAAATGAAAAAGCTTATATTCTAACTAACCATTTAATTAAATAATTAATATTATATAAATTAAATATAAAAAAAAATAAATATGAAAGACATGCGATCATATTATACCCGAACATTAAATATATATAAATAGTAATAATGTACAGGGTGACCGAAAAATCGCCCAATATCTCTCGGGTTATGATTCAAGACCCGAAAAGAATTAAGGTCCAGAAATAAGCCCTTTCTGAGTTATATTTCGAGTAAATTTTTTAGCCACCCTGATAATAATGGAAAGTATCATCTCCTCATATATATAATAATTAATCAAAAAACGGCACTTTGGACATTTATCACAATAACTTAAAGCTTAAGCTACAGACAACATTAAATAAAATTTGTAACAAAGTAGACATTTTGCTATAGTATCGTAAACCAATTAAACGTAAGTAGAATATTTATACAAATAATAACTTTACTAAACAGTTTTCATTACAAAAAAAAAAATCACGAAAATCAAAACAAAACAAATTCACCAAAAAACTAAATATTAATGTACTTAGAATAACATCTTGTAAAATGCACTTCTAGACCGAGAGTACAAAAGACAAAAATCAATATATCTTCAAGCTAAATACATATAGAAGGAAATATTAGAAGTTTAGAACGCACAGCCACTTATTATCACTTCCCTCCCGTGCTGTAGAAGACACATATATTCAAAACATTTAATCTCCTAGTAATAATAAATATAATCAAATAATACATATTGTCGGCTGATGTGGAACACACACACTTGCACAGAGAAGAAATATGTTCATGTACTACTAATTATAATTCTATACCATACAGTTGAATAAGTTCCACAAACTCTAATGGCATGTAATTGCTAAATATTGTACTACTAATACCAATCCATATACAATGCACACACTTGTACACACTTACATAGTATATATTAGATAAAAGAGGTTTACCAAAGGTATTAATATAAAGCTTCATATTTAAATACAATACATACTAAATAATACGTAAGCGCATCATCAAATTTCTAATTAAAGTAAAAAAAATCAATCGATAGCGTTTAAAAAAATATTAATATTAAATAATAAACAATTCAACCAACGTACTGCCCTACATCAAGTCAACAATAACAACAACGTTAACAACATCTTCAACTTACCACCAACAACAATCAACAACAACAACTATCAACACTCATGATTAAAAACGCAATCAGCATCAATCAACTCACCCGCCCCAACAAACAACTACCCGACCTTTATAAATTCTGTTAAAGGAAGCGGGTAAGTGGTTAGCAATTAAGTTTCATCAACTCCTTTGACTAATATGTCAACAAAGGCCCATAACATAACATAATTGTGATATTCGTAAAGTGATACATAAACGAAGTACGAGTTCATTATAAATGTATTACAAACAATTTTAATTGAATAGAAAGAAAAAAGTTTTAATATGAAACCCTTAACATTAATTTAAACAGAACTTACCATTTAATGATGAATGAAAGCTTGTGTTGATCACGCCTAATCTAGAAGGTATATTTAGTCTTATTACGTAAGTCAGTGTCGTATAGCATTTCTAATGGCCTCTCACTCATTTCGTTTAAAATTCGATACTAAAGGAATTATTCATTATCTTACATATATCATTAGGAAGAGATAACGTAGGACCCTAGTTATTAAAGACGACGACATCTTACGTAATAAGGCTGGTTGATGTTGTTATTTCGTTTGCCTAAGAAATTGGATTGCAAAACGACACTACTTGTGTCGTAGGGTATATTACGTTTGTGTTAATATTTGTTGCTTCCAAATGGGAAATGCCACACCCACATTTAATCCATTTAGAATCAACATCTGAATCGATTTAACCATGTCCGTCTGTCTGTCCATGTAAATTTATGTATAAAGTTCAATTCGCACTTTTTGAAAAATTTTGACAAAATTTGTACAAAGACATGCATTGGCGCAAAGAGAAGACCTATGGAACATGGACCGAATTGTACCAATTATAGAACATCTCCCCATATAACGGTCTATAATCGCCCTAGTTTGGCGATACCACCAGTGCATTTAGTTCCCCAGTCATCTGCCGACTATGCGGACCTGGAGAAAGCGTGTGGACAGTTGGGACAGCAATCACCCAGCACTTACTCGAGCTTGAAGGCGAGCATTCTGGTTCTTGGAGATTCTAGCGTCTTTTTTGCCCACCATCTTGACACCATAGCTCTCTAATGAGTTTATATATATAAATATATCTTTCGTACTTTATGAGTCATTTGATAATTGTCCATTAATCTCCGAGACCTTCTTCAGCATGTTTCAAACGTTTTAACGATGTACATGTGATGATGGGTATAAAAAGTCTTTAAGTTTGTCTCGAAAATTGACAATTTTAGACCTGATCAGAGTCTCGAGTCCCCTTTCCATATAACAATACTTCTCGAAATGATTTATATGACAATACCTTGCGTTTACTAAACCGACTTAACTAATCTTACCATAAATTGTAGAACTAAGCGGTGCAGGATATTAAATAGTCAAATAGAACCGACTATCTTCATTTATTTGAACTAGCAAACGGAATAACAATGTACTTAATTATGATTATTAAATATTTATCATAATAATTTTTATATTAGTATATAAAATAATTACAGCCACTATTACAAATTAAAATGAAATTATTTCACAATATATAAATGAAAGCGGAATGTGATATAAAATGGCGCAGAATTATACAAAAATATTACAAAAATTCATATAAAAAATTTAAATTTACAACAATTGAAAGAATTAAGCGAAATAATAATTTTTAAAACATGGTAAAAAAAATTGAAGAAGAAAACAAAATAAAAATAACAATAAACACATTAATAATAATAAATATTCTAGCAGAACAATTAATAACATTATTAAAAAACTAAATAAAAAGACCCATAGATCTATCAGTTTAACAAGGTGCTCAAGGATTCCCACATTAATGACAATAAATTGTCAGACTTCAGAAAAGGAAATAATTTAAAAGTCATGTATGCTGCGCGATAACTACAATAATTAAAAGTTGCTCAAGAAAAAAATTTTTTTTTTATTTAAAACCAATGTATTAATAATACAATAAAGCTAAATACATTTGTGGTTACAGATTTTTTAATTATTTTTACCAAAGTAACACATTTGTCTTTACGTCCGTATATATATTTTTTTTATTATAAGAAAGAATATTTTTTTTTTACTTAAAAAGCGAATATTTAAAAACTCTTTCGCACGAAGCGAAATCATTTAAACTTCTATATATAACATATCATGTTTTAAGTTTTTACAGATTCCAACAAATCAGTACTTGCGTATGAAAAATGTTGCTAAAAAATATTTTAATAAGTTTCAGAAAGTTTGGATCAAACTTTTAGCTTTAACTTTTTCCTTGCACTTACAACGCCTACGATGGTGCAAGTAATGCAATAAATTCTTCAATGCAATGCATTAACAAAAATATACAAGCCAAGCGAAACGTATTATTCTAATAAGAGTTTTACGAGTATGATTAAAAGGATTTTTGTGTAAGACATGCAAGCAAAGTTAATTTATTTGCCGTGAGTGCGGTTTTGGAATAGAGCGGCGTAAGCATTTGTACAATACTGTTACAAAACTTATGAAAATATCAATTTTAGATAATTGCTGGAATCATAATTCACATTACATGAGTGCACAAGTTGGCATTCGTAAGAAGATTTAAATGCAAAACTTCCTCTTCCGCACTCGAAACTCCTTGTAAATCTCAATGCTCACGACAGCACTACAACATAACTCTCACTAGTGTTTTCGTTGTGTGAGAATGTGGTATAAAAATTAAAGTAAATTTGTAAATCAACACGTCAGGAAATTCAACAAAATATGTGGAATTATGCCGCACAAGCACGTAATTGCAAAAAGTAATGAGAACGTAAACAAATTATTTTTTTTTAATAGTAGATTTTAAATAATGTTTGAAATAATTCACGTTACATGGGGAACTAAATGGAAGTTGTAAGCTTTGAAAAAAAACAACAAAACAAGAAAGAGTGGACGTACGTACAGAGGCCAAAACTTTTTAATGATTTGTAGTTAGTTGTTTTTTTTAAAGAGCTGACCAACCAGTTCTTAATATTTAAGCAGCTTAGATTGTTCATGAACCACTGCAAATCTTTAGCTGACCTTATTTCACGTCCGTTAAATAAATATAATAATAACCATATATTATATATAGGGACAAAATAATATGAACAGGGTTTCTCGATAGCAGCCTTTCCATAAATGTTAGCTTTGTGGAGCTCCCGCCGTACTGTATTTTTCGAAACAGTATTACTCAAGTGAGTGTTGAGTAGAGTGCCGCGGTAGAGTTATGTTGTCTGACCACAATTCCTTTTAGTGTTCGTCGATCTCTAACAGTTAACTTTGAGGTTCGTCCATTATTCCTCTTCGCCTTTGAAATTTTACCATGTTTTGTGTATGCTGTCATTACCGTGGATACTGACACTCATGAACGTTGAACAATTCAGCTGTTTTTCTCACAGACGCTCCTGCTAACCGACAACCAGCGATTTTGTGTCTTTCGAAGTCTGAGACATTATCATTATTTACACGGAAGCAGTGTTGTCAACATAACACAAGATGTACTTTATTGCATGGTGTTCATATTATTTTATTCACCCTCTGTAAAGGACTTTAGCGATAGTTAGTGATAATATTATTATTTTAATTGTTTTATTATAATAAAAATTGAAATTCATTTTTGCTTTATAATAATTTATAAATTTGTCACTTGCTATAATTGAGAATCACTGAATGTACGGGTAACATGTGCTTATCACCAGTGTCCTCAAACACCATCATCATCATCAATATGTAAATGGAGTGCTTTTAATAAAATTGGTAAAGTTTTACAAACAAATTATTGAATGACCTTATAGGGTATTGCAGATCATTTATTAAGTTTATTTCATAATTAATGATAAATGTGATATAATACACGCACACATTTATGATATACTTGAATCGAGAGCATAAAATGGTGTAACGTAGATTAACTTGACGATTAAATCGATTAATGAATAAAATGAACTTTTTAATGAATTCATCAATGAAACTTTACCAATAAATTCCCCATTGACTTGATGTTTATGTGTAGCAATGTTTACGATAGATCGGGATCTGCTTAGTAGGCTTTATACAATATTTTATGGACAGAGGTATGGACAAAATTACTATTGATTATTTACATATGTATAAAACTGTTTATTTGCCTGTTCATTATTTAAAATTATTTAATTATATAATCGGCTTCTTCAGAATCAAAATTTGAATCGATTCAACCATGTCCGTCTGTCCGGCAAAACGGTCATGTATATTTTTGCCCAAGCTACTTAGATATTTAAATAAACATTTTGTCCTCGTAGGACAAATTGGGCCAAAGGGAAACCCTATTAAAAATGGACCGAATCGAACTATTTTTAGAACCCCTCTCCATATAAAGTTCTGTCATAACGGAAGCCTTTATATGGCAACAAATCGCAATTCTTTATATATTTTGACGAAAATAGCTGTAACAAATTTTAACCCGATTCAACTCAAATTTCTAAGGCACACTCTTGGCGTTTGATATTTCAGTTGTAGTTACTTTACCAAATTGCTTCATTAAGCTTGTTCACTAGCCTATCGTCCTGGCAAGAAATCTAACCGTAAACACTTATATGTGGTTCGACCATGTGGCCTACCGTACAAGTAATCTGGAGTCATTTGTTAACATGAAGTGTTAACACAACAATTTAATACTCATTTGTGGCCAAAAAGAGCTGACCAGATATATATATATATATATATGTGTGTGCAAGTAAATAAAGAAAAAATTCAAATTATTCTTGGGAAAAACCTGCACATAGATGCAATAACTGGGCTGGTAAAAAAATAAATAAACAACTTGCATACATTGTCTTGATAAATATTTGTGCTTCAACATTGTTTAACAATTAAGAGTGTGAATGGTACAACCCAACAACGACAACAACGACAACAACGACAATAATAGGAATGTTGCATACAATACACAGTACAGAGTAGAAAACAAACAAAACATTGAAGTGCCAGAGACTTTCGATGATATTTTCCTGAATGTTATAAGCAAATAATAGCACGTAACTGATTTTCTAACACACATACACACACACGGGGAGACAACCACATATTTAAGTACAAATATAAACACAAGTAGAAAAGTGATTAATTACAAAACCTCAACGTAAACAGCAGAGTGAGTGGGAATACACAGCAAAACGAAACATATGCAACACAAACACATACACACGCCTAAGCCTATGCATCCTTAAAGGTTCATGTACCATACGTTTGCACATATGTTTATGTTTACGCAAACTATGTATGCGTACGTGTGTGAGTAATAAAATCATTTATCTTTCTTTAGTTGGTATTTAACTTGGACATGCCAGTCAGTCCGTCAGTCAGTCCGTACGTACAATATAATTATTCTCATCATTGTCATCATCACCAACCAATCGGTGTTTGGTGAGGTCATCGTATAGATCAAAAGACTGTGTATGAGAAGAGGTCACTTTTCTTACTATGACATAACTTTCCACACAGAGTAAAATTTTTATTGTTGTGTTTCTTGTTTTTTTTCTCTTGTTGTCGTTATAATAACATTTGTGAGTTGTTGTTCAGCTCTACAAGTAACACAGATGCATTCCACATATTGCTCCTATACCTGTAGTCAGTCATAGGCTTAGCAAAACAGTTGTAATAGCTCGTTTAGATGTTTGGTTTTGTTTTCTAGTAATTTTCTTGTAGCATTATACAGAAACACACACACACACTCTGTGGTATCTTGCTTGTGGTGGAGTTACATCACAGATGTATGTAAATGTTTGTAAATTCCAAGAGACCTTAAACTTTATTAAGGGGATCAAAATTTATCATTCCAAACCAACCATTTTTCCATCCATCACATGTATGCCGATTGTAGGGCGTTAGAGTGATGCGTTGTATTTTAAAAAGCAACCATTATTATAGTGATTCGGCAATCGCGACATTTACAAGACTTTATTTTGAATGAAATCTTTCTATGACGAAAATTTCTAATTCTTAATATCTTTGAACCAGAATTGGAAAAAAAACGGATTCGTATAATAATTAACTGCGCTTAATTTGGACTCGATTGGACTATATATGCATCATCTTTTTTATACAGTCCCCATAAGATACTACTAACTACTAAGGTTTTTCATTCCAATTGCAACACCTAGAAGGAGGATATATATATATTTGATCAGCATTAAAAACTGAGCTTATCTAAATATGTCTGTCCGTCTGTCTTTCTCTGTTGTAGTCACTATCACAGTTGTAAAATTAGAGATATTGAAATAAAGGTTTATACTGACAGGCAGATGGCTTTTTAAAAAGGGTCAGAACGGTTGTTAGCCACGCCCACAATTGACAAAACTCTAACTATCAACCATAAAAATGGTGCTACAAAGTGGAAATTTGGTACACATACTTATAGTTAACACTTTTAAAAATGGGCGAGGTCGTTCAACAGACACGCCCACAATTTACAAAAAAAAATATTGAGCAGAATAAGGCATGTAAGTTGATATGTATAATATACAGTGTTAAAGAGCTTAATAAAGTACCTGCCACGCCCACAGCTTGTGTATATTGTACATGTCGATTAAAGCAAATTTAGTTTTTTTTTGTTAGAAATAAAATGTTTATTAAATAAAATCATTATTTTTAATTATATGCATATATTCGGCTAAAAAAAATTAGATTATTAAAAATTTGGATGCAATGGCACCATTTTTAGAACCCCTTCCTCCAACAACACTTTTTTCAACAAGTACGTTTAAATCAAATATTGGAATACTTACCACCTTGAAGCGATAAAACCACATATTTAATTAAAACTATGAAAGAGGCTTATATAGTGGGCGTGGTCTTGATAAAAAAATTGTTTATTTATATAAAAAAATTTAAGTGAAATTTTTTTTTATGTTTTTATTTATATAAATGAAATATTTTTATAAAACTATAAATATTCTTTTAATTTTCATGGTAAGCATGGTTCAATTTATGTTTAAAACCCTTTTTGTAAATTTATGTGTAGGATACACAGGACGTCCTATTATATTATAAACTTCAAATTATATAGAGTGTGGAATAGTCTTACTCTTAACCGGCCCTAACATTTTCAATTGTTGTCTTTTGTTGGGCTAACAAAATTCCAATTTCATTTGAAACCAAATTGCCAATTATCAGGCATTTAACTCTCTCTAAACAGAATGAAAACACTTTCACAAAAATACTTACAAGCTGTGCACATACATTTGTAAATGCTGTATATGTGCAAGTGTATGTGTTGGTTGTACAACATGTTTGTAAATATTTTTATAAAATTTTTTATTTATTCTGCCTTAAATAATATTTACTTTAGACTAAAAAGAATACTCAAAAGTGTCCAAACGGAAAGGTTTAAAAAAAAAAATTATTTATGGGGGAAAAGCGACACATGTCCTCTTTGCAAGCCTTGGATAACTTTAGTTGCTCTGTTGTACTGTAGAATTAAATATTAACAGAACATCACTTGTGTTTAAATAGATTTGATAATGTATTTATAATGGATTTAACAAATGATGTAGAATTCTCTTTAAGCAAACAGGTTTCTTTAAATTTCTTTAAATTTGCATTTGGACGGTGGGTAGGCACAAATATTCATCAATTTAGATGAAGTTTTTAGATATTTATTCATTCTGAATCCTAATGATATCCTAATGCCTAATGTTTGCTTTTATTTTTATAATTATACACAAACAGTGTTGTTATTGTAATACCTTGTAAAGCAATCAAATTTCAAATTTATGTAAATCAAATTAAATTAAAGTTCATTTCACCATATTTGCAATGCTGCTGAATTGCATTTCCATGCACCTATGTGGTGTATATAGACGGATATCCGTTTTAACAAATCATCTTGATATATACCAGAAGGCTCATGAATCCACAACTAAATTATGAATTATTTTACATAAAATTATGTTATGACAAATAAATGTGTTGTGGCAACCAAAAACAAATTATTGTCAAATACAAACAAATGTAAATTATGAGTAAAGAAGGAAGACGTGTCAACAATATACAAATATTAGTAGAAATATATATTTTATATATGCTTAGGTTTGGTTAAGTGTGAACGATTGATAACTAAAAATGGCATGAGTCGAATTTTGTGTATCTTATATACAATAAATGGCAGAGAAATATATCGCTTACTATGAGTACTTTTTCTTGTAACTTGTGGGTAAATAAGTAATGGCGACGGGTATGTATTGCCCAGTTTACGGAGTTACGGTAATGGTCTCTGCCATTAAAAGGAATTGTGCCCAGACAACATAAAACTGCCGCAGCATAAGTGACAGCAGAACTATTCAGACACTCTACGAATCTATTCCGTGAAGAATTGCAACTGATCTAAAAACAAATGGTGGTCCCAAGACCTTACTGATCAATAAATATTGTATATATGTCAGGTATTCATATTATTTTGTCCATCCCCTGTAATTAACAACAATTTACACAATTATGGACAAATTTGGTAATGTACACTGACCTGATACTTTAAATCAATCATTGATTTCTTGTAGATTTAGTAAAATTTCTTTTGTTCGCATGATGATTATATGAACCGAATAATATTTTTACAAATTATCATTTTTTCGGGTCGTTGCTTTTATAATTTCCGGCATCATGCCGATATTACAAGATCGCATTAATTTTGACGAAAGAAAGCGAAACGAAAATTTGAAAATTTAAAAAAAAACGATCTATAATGAGAAATTTTCTTAAGAAATATTTCGCATAAACTTTTTACTTATTCTGAATTTGCATACCCTCCACCTCAGTGGTGGTAAGTTTGTTCTTCCGTTTGCAACACCCAAAAGAAGGCGTCAGAGACCCCACTTTCTTATATATTCTTGACCAGCGTCAAAAACTGAGTATGTCCGTGTGTCCGTCTGGTGTTGGCACTCTTACGGGCGTAAATTTTGAGATATTGAGCTGAAATTTTGTTTAAAGCAATATTTACCCATAAGTCACTGAAAGAAAATTGAAGGTAAATGGGACAAACAGATTTAACTAAATCGATTCCTATATTTACTATGAGTTTATTATTATAATAAAAAAAATGAATTACTTTTCAATCATTTGTGAATTACAAACATTCTCAATAACTTAATATACATAATGTAGGGTGTAAATCTATGTATACATAATATTGATCTGATTGAATTCATTGGACAAAGTCAAGTAGGCTTTACAATGAAATCCATTACAAAAGCATGAAATCTTGCTTGAAATCTTGAAATAATTTTACCTGTTGTTTAAATTAATACTTATGTATATGAAAAAACAAATGTTACTTAAAGGTAATGCACACCATTTGCAGTTTCAACTTTACAATACGTCCTTAATAGCTTTTTGATAGTTTACATAACCGAGCGTACAGCGAATACATGTGCAAATGTAAATAAAGAAATTTATACAAACACCATCATGATATTAATGTAAAGACGATTATAAACCATGATATCAGCTTACAAGGAGACGAAAGCATCTCCTACTCACTACAATGAGAAATTGTTGGCAGTGAGGAAGAAATGTGTTGTGTGACAAATGAATGAAGTGCTTTAAAATACTTAATCTTTTCAACACTACAACTGCTGCTTGCTTTACTAGCTAACTGGAATACTTACTCTCTACCTTTCATAGCTTCACACCATCAATCACTCATTCAAACTCTTACGGAACATTCTCTACAGCTGCAGCTAGAAACAGAATCAGGAAACAAACAAACAAAAGCTGAGGCATCTTAACATGAAGTTTTGTTTTAAAGAAAACACTTGTGGAGCAATGTTTGATCCACACACACACTCACACACATATTTGTGTCCTTTACTTATGCAACCACTAACACAATATTAGATTCTTAAGATTATATCTTCAACTGTATAATTTGTATACTTTGTATATTCTATTGTGAGCACTAAATTTATTAGTTTCTTAATGTCTGTGGATGGTTTTCTTATAACTGCATACAAAGAAAGTAGCAGTACATTCACACTTACATAATTGACTTGAAGTGTTTTATAATAATAATCCCTATCATAAATTATTCTTGTGTAGTTGTTGTTTTTCTATAATCATGTCCATAAACAAACTGCTTGTGTCAAAATTTAGTAATTATGAACATCATCAAGATTGCATTACATAGCATTGGCAAGGACTTGGTTAATAAATATAAGTAAACAAATTTTTGTTATTGATTTCACATATAGTACACTACGGATGTACGGACATAATAATTTTGTTTTAATTCTGCCATCACCGATGGAGGTATGCTTTGAAATGTTTATACCCTTCGCACCCAGAAGGAAGCGGAAGAGACCCTACAAAGTATATATATTCTTGATCAGCATTTTATTCAGTTGCAGCATAATTTGTATTGAAAAGCACGGTTCTACACCATTTGTGATAAAGACAAAACGTCCAGGATAATAAGTATTTAGTTTAAAGCTGATAAAATATCTTCCCTTAATTGCTGCTCTATCAAGCAAATTGTATATAATTGAGTACAAGCAGTCTCTTGATTGAGAGCTATTATAAATTGATGAAGGAAATGCTATTGATATGTAAACGAGTACAGCAGCTGGGCAGACATGCCTGCGTATATAATAAACACCACAGCCAATAAATTGTCATGTATATGTATGAGTGTATTATTGCATATGATGCGATAGCAATAATAAAAATATTTGTTCAGTATTTTAACATTTTTATGTGTAGTTTTTATTTCACTCCTTGAACAGTACGAGCGAGTCCAGTGGCAACACCGCAAACTAACAAACAAACAATGAACAATAAAGTCAATTTGTCTCATGCTGGGTTAATATTACACGGAATAGTAATCGTATTGTAAAACTTTACATATTTTTATACACATTCACACACACACTTGGTTAAACATATATAAAGAAATATAGCATTCATGTACATACATAATGGGGATTTCAATAATTTGCTTTTCCGCAATTAATACAAAAATATCTCGCACATGATGTGTGTATGTGTGGGCATGTAAACAATTGTTAAAACACATAACTGTACAGAAAGGAAATGTTTCTACATACACTGCATGATATAAGTAAATATGTGCATGACTAAATATTATGTGATACATATATATACGCAACATACTCATACAAACATGTACAAGGATGCGGATGCGGATTCCGTTTCGGATATTTTACAAATTATTTAAGTTCACAGAAAAATGATGTCAGAAAAACATTGCATTGTTTAACCCAAATATGTACTGTTTTAATATTTATGTCATTATGCATATTTGTGCATATGTGTATGTATGGGTTTACAAACAGTTAACAAGAAATTCAACTTTGTGTTAAAAAGCACTTAATCGATTATCATAAATCATTTAAAGCTTAACAGAAAAACAGAAAAAACTTTAAGCAAACTAGCGGCAGTGTTGCATAACAGTTACGCCCATAATTAATAAAATATGTATTTGACAAGAAAAAATTGGTTACATCGGTTTATTTGTAAAAGTTTATTTTATTAGAGGGCGTAAATGCCACGCCCACAATTTTTATGTACTTGTTTAAGAAAATGTTAGATTTGTTCAAAAACAAAGACGTAACTTTATCATATTGATAAGTGGGCATAAGGTTTACAAGTGCCAGAAGCGGGCGAGCCACACCCCCAAAATATATATATTATTGACCAGTATCAATAAAAAAGCTGATTTAGTCAATCTGTCCGTCCGCGTTGCCGAGAGAATAATACACTTTTTTTGTTGGACGTCTCACAGGCGCACAGTGGAACTTATGTGCCAAGTTTCATAGGAAAGTATTATTAATTACGCACTTTCTACATATAACGATTTTTTAATAGTGAGCAGACTGGTACTTTTCATTTCATCACAAAGTTTAAACTGTTGTAACTTCTTTTAAAAGCTGTTGTATTTAAATTTTTTACGAATACAAAATTTCAGGTGTAGACATTATATTCATTCTGAAGTTTATAAACTTTATTGAATATTATTTTGTGTTGAGAATGATTCTTTAGTTTCTCACCAACATCATTTTTATGGTATTGAAAAATTACATGTTGTGTGTGTTTTGCCGCCTAATTGAAAATCTTTGTTTAATTTATTTTCACCCCTAAAGGTATGTTACATAAGTATTTAAATGTTTAAGCATCATTGCCTCCATCTGGAACAAAAGCTTATATGGTTGGCATGTTTATATATAAACCTGAATAAATCTTTTAAACTCCGTTAACTTAAATGGATTTATTGAACGGTTATGCAAACAAAACAAACCAGAAAATTGATTGTGCGTAATATTACAAACAATTGATAACAACAGAATTATATATTAAATGGTTATAAATGCTATTAAAGTGGCTTATGTGGAGAAGGCTTCCGATTGAATGTGAATGTAAACTAATTTACTAACTTAATTTACGCGTTAGTTGGCTTTAGTGTAAAATATAATTTTCATTATAATCTCGTTACTTAAAACGATTTATATGTTTTGCCATAAATAACATGTTATTGTGCGCCCCCCCTACCCCTCTGCTTAAGTGCTACTTCAGCGAAACTAAAGCTTAAAGCTCTTTCCTTTATTGTAATTTCCAAAGATATATTCATTTATGTATAGGTGTAAACTCTAACCAAACGCCACCATCTAAACGGGGTAGAAAATAAGTGGCATCAAATCTATAATCCGGGCGAGTTTTTGGATTCACTCGTATACGAAAATTAGTTACGATTTCTGTTAAAGCAGCTTTTATTTGCATTAGACCAAATTTTATGCCTGGAAAATGTTAAATTGTGCAAAATTACCACCATTGTTCTGTAGAATTTACTTTGAAAAATTACCTAAACAAACACGTGGTCCATCGCCATAACCCCAGTAAGCGCCCATATCTAAATACTTTTGCACGCCACCATTTTCAGGTAGGAAACGTTCCGGCTGGAAATCAAAAGCGTTTTTATAAATGCTCTCATCCATCATTATATGATAATGGGGTACTATGACTGTCATGCCCTTAGGTATTAGTAAATTGGATCCATTTTTATTAATGATTTCTAGAGGCTCGGTGCACAACTTGTGGCCGTAAAATGTGACTGGGAAAAAACGCAAAGTTTCTAAAAATAAATGAAAACAAAAAAACACTTAGTTTTAATTGATTTGTGGGCGTATCACTTTATTAAAATTGCCCAATTTCATTGTTAATCAAATTTTGGATCGATTAGACCACTTTTTACCATTAAAATCCCATCTATATAAAAGTCAATAAAAGCCCTTTGACTTAAAATTTATGTACATAGAATTTTGCACCAATTTGATGTATATTTTGGCTCCTAACCCCCTATTTTTAATATAGGGACGTACAGACAAAATTACTGTAACATTTGTATAGCTTAAAATTTTTTGTCCATACGTCCGTGAATTGAAAATTTATGCTAATAGCAAAAAATTGAGCATGGTCGATTCAAACTTCGAACTTTTTTTAAATTAAATAACAAAATACGCCCATAAATGTAAAATATAAACAAATTTTATCCAAATGAATGATATGGGCTGACCTAGACAAGTCGAATTTGAAAATTATATTGTCATAAGAAGTCCCCCCAAATTTAGGTGCAATCGTAATAATTTTTCCGATTACACAATTTCTTTCAATTTGTTAATCGTTAGTATTTAAATCGATTTGATTTCTATACAAACGTTATTCACGATTTTTAAAAACTATAAATCACAAAAACGATGACGGTTTTTCAAATAGAATCATTCGCCGGACTATTTTTGTTTTTAATTTTTATCGCCTGATAATGTAAATTATAAAATAATACCATCAATTACCGTATATACAAGCATTCATATAAGGCAGTTCCGCTAAAACATCACAATCCAATTTTTCTGATAAATTTTGTTGGATTTCTTCCCTTAACTTCTTTTGCACAGGAGGGTATCTAGCCAACTGTTTTTTTTTTAAATATTAATCATAAGAATTAAAAATACTTTTATAAATGTGTACAATACCATTAACAAGCAATTGGACATGACTGAGGCTGTCGTTTCAAAACCATCCAATAGAAAAGTCACCGCATGAGCGGATACATCATGCAATGTAAGACTTTTCTTTTCCTGCAATTCCAGTATATACGTTAAGAAGTCCGCTCTACCATTTAGCAATGGATTGGTTTTTCGTAAATCGATGGCATTCTTTATCAAATTTATAATAAAATTTTCAAATTCTTTAGTAATAAAACGACGCTTCCAGCCCAGTTTTCTCAATGATGGTATAAAATTCTCCAGAAATACATAAAATGGTGGCACCTCAAACATTTTACCATGCATCTCCATTATGGGGGAAGAGGCGGTTAAAAAGCTGTGGCTGTTTAGGCCCATTATACAATCACCTAATATGTCGGCCATAAAGCGAAAGCAGAGCTAGAGACATGTAAAATTTATTAGACTTTTTCAAGGTTTTAATTTAAATGGTTTGGAGTATTTTAACTAAAATAGGAAGGTCATCACAAACATTTTTTACTTATTTCACTTACGTCTTGACTATTTGTTTGTTGGCAAGATGAAACTTCAAACTCTTTACGCAAATATGTGGTGAGACGTTTACAAACCGTTAGAGTCATCGGAAACATGGCCTTAATCTAAACCAAATACAAAATTTAGTTAATGGCGTTTAGTAATAATGAAAAAAAATATTTAAAAAAAATACTCGTCCTAAGCTGAGAGCCGGTATTATTTCTGATCTCTTTTCTTTCCAATTAGAGCCCGCTGCCACAAAGGGATTATTTGCGAATAGATAATCAACCTTTTCATCAATCTTGTAAAATGAAGAAAAAACATGAAAAGGGAAAGAAAATAGGTTACTAATCTTTAACCAAACCAAACTTACCAGTGTTGATATAATATTTTCGTGGAAATGTTTAAAGTCGGTTACATAAATTTGTCGGGCCAATGCGGGCTTCAAAATCAGCAATTGAGGCGTACGATTATGAAAAATTCCTACATAATAATCAGAGTCCTTAAAGGCTCTTTCGTAATTTGTAAAAATTATAAACAATCAATCAAAATTAATCGTTGAAGATAAACTTATGTCGCATACTTGTATATGTCCCACAGGTCGTAGGATATATGACGCTTCTTAGTCAGTTCACTGGGTGTGTTGCCGAAGAGAATACACGGCTGTGGTCCATTTACACCAAGTTTCTTCCAATAATTGTTATTCCAAACTAGAAAGATGTACAACAAGGCAATCACTGGTAGCCAAACAAAATGATAAATTTCTAAAATCATTTCTTTCCGGTCTTCTCGGCGTCATTTACTCAACTGATCTATTCTAGTGTCACTGTACCTTTTGCATTACTATCACTAAACATACATGTAGTTTATTTATGTTAAAAAAAAAGTCTCGCCCAAAATAAATTATTATATTTGTTTCGTTATATCTTTTGTAACATGATTACACCGCTCGTTCTTATGATGAGAAATATTAACTAACAAAGCAAGCACTAAACTCTGTACCGTACTTTATAAAATGTATTGTAACGTAGGGGAACTTAGGGTCGTTTTGCTGTTGTTTACATATTACAACTGCTGCTGTTTAATTTGTAACTATTAGTGGATGCTATTATTTACGATATACATAACAAAAACGTTATTTACTGTACAGAAATGCAGCAGAATGGAATAAAAGCTTCAATCAATTTAAAAAAGAGATGTTCGAATAAAGTCAAACTTTGGTTACTCTACGTATCATATACGTTAAGGGAAGAAAATTTGAACTGTTGTAACTTTGCCAAAAATAACCTGAAGAGAAGAAACTTTTACATCGTTTCAAAGCGTACATTGTGAAAATTCATATCAATTTAAAACGTTCCTGGTATGATTGGTTTTGAATCAAAATGGCTTACACTTCTATAGTACAATTTAAAGAAATGCTTTTTGGTATAACTTTAAATCATCATAGAAGCTGCTAACGTAGGTCTGATCGAGCTTAAAGTTGCACCACTGAATTTTTTCAATCAATTACTATCGATTGGGATCAAAATTTCTATTTAAAAAAATTTCAAAATATTTACCAATTTTTGCCTTGTAACAGAAGTCTGATTTTGATCAAACTTACCATGATTAAGTCTTATAATAAATGGAATTTATGTACCACGTGTCATGGGAAAATATCAACTGTTGTAGATTTTTTCCATACAACGAACTTTTCAAAGGCAGCTAAATAGTTTTTTTCATTATAATACAAAATTTGAACTATTGTAACTGTAAAAAAAATGAAGATAGGATTGAAATTATTACTTTATTTAAAAGCTAATGCATGGAAATTTCCTATGAATATAAAAAGTTTAGGTTTACGATTCATATTGACTTTAAATGGTTTAAGGTTCTTCTTTGAAGGGAAAATGTCTTAAATATGGTGAAGCAGAAAATACAATGTATTTTATTTCTGATAAAGTTGAAGATATAACCTTTTAAAGACAGTATTCTGCATTTAGTATACTTGTTGTAATCACATGAGTAAAGAATATTAACTTATTCGTTAACTTGTGTATGTAATTAACTTAGTTTACTGCGTTATATACGTGCTAAGTGTTCAAGGGGAAAAATTACATGCGTGTGTCATCTAATAACCTTACTCACTTTCGCTGCATGATATGTCTATAGACAAACAACCTTTTCATTTTGACGCCACTGGATCATTTACCCATTCAGTAGTGCATTCAACAGTTGGTCGCTTTAACAGTAACACTAATTAAAATGACATTAAAAGTGTAGGAGAAAGGTGGTGAGGTTAGCAAATTATACAAAAGTAAAAAGTTCATTCAAGTATTCACTCAAGTAATGTTTGACCTATAAACGAATCTTCTTCAGGGTTGGGATATTTTCAATTTTGATTAATACCATCTCCATTGTAGTATTAGTTTCATAACGATCCTACCTATGCCTATAAATTTACTCGCAAAAGACCTTTAAGCATTACCCTGCTAAGTCATGAACATTGGGGCTGTACAAACATTTCTAAAAGATACAATGGAAAGATGCAGGGTACTGTACATTCGTATTGATGCTATGGAAATATTTATTTCTGTATTTTCAACCCCTATTCAACTTTTCTATATTTTGCATTTATTGCATTCATACTTACTCACATTAGCGAGGGTAGTATACTAAGTTTATCATTCAGTTTGAAACATTTTCAATACACGTCAATAGTTGCACTTTTGATTAATATCAAAGTAATAACATAAACAAGGTATGTGGGTGTAAAACAAATTGTAAAAATTTAAATTTTAAACAGAATTTTTATATCGATAAAATTTAGTGTAGGTAGTGTCATATATAAAATAGTTTGAAACGGTTAAGAGTTTGCTACTGCTACTGCTACTGCTAAACAATTGAAACAAAAATAATAATATTTAACATTTTTATTGAATGGTACAGCGAGGACTATTCAATAACAAAAACGCAACCATAATGTGCCAAAAATTTTCTTTAGTCCGAAATTTGATTTTGAAGGTAAATTCCTGCATAAAATTAAAGTATTTTACAAAAAGGGTAAACATGACACGCCTAACATTTATATATACAAATATCTTTGCTAAAGAATTCAATTTTTGAAAGACATAATAATCAATATAAAATGCTAAACGCCTTTTAATAATCATAAAAGTAGGATTCCTTTGTGTCTGTACCACGCCCGCAATTTACAAAAACTCTTCTTTGTATAGACATCGATTTTCAAAATAAAATATTGCACACTTCAATAGGCTTTAAAATAGTATAAATTGTAAACATGACACGCCCATAATTTACAAGAATTTATTTTTGATGATTTTCAATCTTTCATCTAACATGAGCATTTTAATCGTCATAAAGATATCATTGTATATATGACACGCCCACAATTTACAAAAACTTTTCTTGTTACCTGGAAGTTGACCTTAAGGACAAAATGCTGTAAAATGCAGTTTTTAAACTAAAGTAAAATTAAACACATGACACGCCCACAATTTACCAAAAAATTTCTTAAACACAGAATTTGGGCTTTAGGACTTATTTTTATAGGCTTAAAAAGAGGTCCGAATTGTATAACATATATGCCACGCCCATAATTTATGAAAATTTTCGCTTTAGTGTAGCTTTGGATCTTTGAGATAAAGTGCATTATATGCTTTAATAAGTTTTAACAGGGGGAAAAATTCATATATACCACGCCCATTATGTACAAAGGATACCTCCTATTCGGTCTAAATCAAATATTAACTTTTATGCTTATTTTCAATATTCCTAATGTTCACCGGCATAGTGTAACAATTTGCTAAATTCAATTACATTACAAGTGACAGTTAACGTGAGGTCTCTTAACTTGGGGAATTAACTAGAAGCCGTACAATCAGCTCTTTTTCCTTTAAGAAAATTACTTATTGCGTCAATTTAAACAAGTAGATATAAAGTGGCTGTAGTGTCTAAACGAAACAAAGTTTAAAAATTAAAATTAAAATTAAAATTACAGTGAAAACCCCATAAAACTGAATAATTATGAAAATAATATCACGTTGATAATGAGTTTTGTTTAAAAAAAATTAATTATAAATACAGTTGAAAACATTCAAAAGAAACTTTCACTGGATCTCGCTCACAGACTAACTGTGATTAAAAATACTGTTCATTAAAAATATGTTCTATAAAGAAATCTCTCAACAACAATGACTCCTTAAATACTCCTTTCAATGCCAACTGCTAAACAATCATTCTTTGCTTTTCGTTCTTCTTCTTGCAAAATGGAAGCATTGACATCTAGTCTTGTTATTATTTTTGTTGTTATTAAACATTTAACTATTTAACCCAAACGAGGTCAAGGCTTAACAATTGCAAATAATAACTTTATTTGCTGGAGGCAGAGACATGAACCACTTATGCTGGCCACTAAATTAGTTAACATTGAGTGCAGTAGTGCAGTAGCTACTAAAGCAAGCGTCACCACTACAGACAATCGATTCAAAAGACACTTTTTTTTTCAACAGAAACAGAAATGAAAATATGTGTTTGCACGTGCGTGTGTGCATTAGGAGGCTGACAGAGAGAGATAAAGAGGGAAAGAGAGAAAGAGAGAAAAACAGCGGACTTCTAACTGAATAACTTCAGCTGTTTAATAGAACCAAGCAATGATTGGTATGGGCAAAGTATGGTATGTACAGTACGTATACGTCAGCACCGGAAATGTTCAACTTACTTAATGACGGTTGTTAATGTTATTGTTGTTGTGGTCGTTGTGCTTTAGATTAAATTACAGAACAGTTACAGTTACAGTAAAAGAAACCGTAAGCAACATAATAACACCATTAAAAAGGAGGAGACACTGTGATTTCTAATATCTGGCAAATCTACGTGAACTAGTTCATCCTTTTTTGTTTGGTGATGTATACTTGAAAAATTAAATAAATTTTTTGTAACATAAACAACAAAACTAGATTTGTGTTAGCTTAACAATCGAAAATAATCTCTATATCTATACGCAAAATGTGGGCGTGGCAGGTTTTATTATGATTATGTCCACTTCTAAAGGTTGATTAATGTCTGTAGTATAATCGTCTATATCTTATGGGGTTATTGTGAATTGTGGGCGTGGCATGTATACTATACTCTATTATCAAATGAGAAATCGAATTTTGAATAATTAAAAAAAATAAGTTAGCAAGTTGTGGCTATATTACGCCCACTTTTTAAAGCTTTATTTTAATGGCGAAAACACATTGATGTCGATTTAAACCAACCATCCTGTAAGCTGAACAAAATTTATACTTAATACTCAGTAAGAATGTAATTTTTTTTTAACCGTAACGGAGTTGATATTTGCTACTATCATGATTTCAATTTAATTTTCCTACTTTAAGGGGTCGTAAGGCTCTGTTCTGGGAGTTTTAAACTCTTAAACGTAGTACACAAACCACTCCATCTTATATACTGAATATAGTTTATAACTCGTTTTAAGATGAATCCTAGTATTATACAATTCATTATTTTAATGGACCCTTAACGCGTAAATTCTCTCAAGTGTCTTATTTTCAAGGAAAAACTTCAACTTTTGGTTCGTTTAGTTATGGCAGTAGTTGAACAGGTTTAGAGCCTTCAGTTTTATTGAACATTTTAATGATTGCTGGTGACATTATTACAACTATTTTAACCGTTTACTTTATCAATATAACTGGCAGCAATAATTGTTCAATTAGTCGTAAGGAGGAGTTCGTTAAAATTCCAATTCAATAAATTATTGGCATCTCCAAGATTAGAAATGTAATTATAAAAATAACGCAACTAAACTAAACTTTATTTATAATAGAATTAAAGTCACAAATAATTATTACGTACGTTTAATCAAAAAAGACGCTCAGCTGTCTAAAAAATGTTACAATTTGAGTGTTAATTACGCAAAAGTAGCAGCCAATGTATTTGGCTTTAGCCGATCTTCAGTTACCCTTTACGTTTATATATAAACTTGGGTCGTGGCAAGTATACAATTATATCTTAATTGTTATTTACACTATTATAGTAGACGCTACCAAAGACGAAATAAAGTCTTCTTCAAATATTTCAATAACAGGGGGCGTATCTGTTATACAGTTACTCCCAATTTTAAGAATATCGATGATTCGATGATGAAAATGACCCACGTCTATTGTGCAAATCCGTGCCTTTAGTCTAGAAGCCGTAGGCTTGAAAAGAAGCTCTAGACTTTCCTTGGCTCAGAGCTCTAGATTTCTTCTGTTGTTGTCACATATTTCTCAAATATGCGATGTCTGCTTCTGCTGGAAGCCAGACACATGCAGAGAATGTGTTCTGATTTCAGATATGCCCCTTTTATGAAAGTGGTATCTGAGGATATAGTATACCATATAGAGACCAGTTTGTTTTCTAATCCCCCCTCTTTTTAGTTCCAGGAGGCTTGCGGCTTAATTAACTTTTGATGATCATAAAAAATCAAGTGTCAGCTTTTTTAATCTTAGATTAAAAATACTCTTAAATTTTTCTATTCATATACAGTTTTCATTATACTAAGGGCGGGCGTATCTTTTAATTGATTTTATACCCGCAATTAGCGCAATGAGTCTCTTAAGAGTTTGGCCAAGTTAAAAATTGATATCTCAATGTTTACTCTCGGGTAGAACGCTTATTACAGACAAACTCAATGACGGACAGACAGACACAGTTGAAATAGTGGAGATATTAAGACACTACCCATATAAATGAAAATTTTCTGAAGCGAGTTTCATTTGAATATTTCAAATTTTGTGACCATGATACTAATCAAGTCGATTTTTATATTAATTATGTGACGTGTTGTTCGATCTGATTTTATTCATCTCCAAATGAAACAATTATAAGCTCCCACCACAAATGTAGATGATTTCAAAATACATGCAACCCCACTGTGATATTACATGATAATAAAATTTTAACTCTTCTCGTTTTTTTGTTGTTGCTCACTTGTACCGATGAAGCGATAAAACTTTGATTGTAAAGTACAGATGACGCTGATTGCAGACACATTGAAAATGTTTTCTATTCTATTTTTGTTGTTGGTGCATAGAGGATAATCATGAAAATTACGTGTGTCGCGTGTTTATTTGTTTACATACCCACACACACACACGTACATACTTTTTCTATATAAATGAATTTTATTCACATTGAGGTGCGTTTCTGCTGCTGCCTGATGCTTTAGTGTTTGGGTTGTTGTTGTTGCTCTTATTATTATTACGGTTGTTAACTGGAAAATACAATTGTTTTCTAGCCATTTACAAGGCAATCGGTGCTCATATTGTTGTTGTTGTTGTTGTTGTTGTTGTTGTTGTTGTTGTTGTTGCAACATATAAATTCCGTTAAAATGTATGACGGATAGATAATCTGTGCGTTAAGCGGTGTAGTCTTGGCTATTGCATGGCGACACCACCTCTCAAAAACTAAGCGCTTCACATAGAAGAACAATAACTGAAATGAACAGTTGACTAAACGGTTCCCCATGAACAGGCATTTCCATTTACGTACATTTACAACACATCCACACACACATATATATATATAAAAATAGTATAAATTTGAAGACATCCACACAAACAGTGCATCTAGTCCCAGCCAAGTAGTAGTGGTAGCTAATGTTGGCAATAAAAACTATTTTGATAACTGGTTGTGATAGAAATTTGATGCCTACCTGCTAATGATCATACAAAAAAAAAAAACAAAAACCAGTACAACAATACCAACAATAACGGTCTCGAAAACTGTTCCATTCAGCTATAAATGCAATCAAGTGCAATTTAAGTTGCAGATACATTCACATGTTCCAATGATGCCAATGCCAAAGTATGGTATAAAACAAAAACAAAACAAACAAAAACAAAACAGAAACCGGCATCTTCAAGTGGTGCAACAAACAGTAAACATACCACGAACCAGAGTGAATAACTAAGAAAATAAAAAACAAAACATTCAAATTAAATCACTAAGAAAATTACAGATTGGTTTAAATGGTAACTAATACACCCTCCATTTGGTGTTAATGTAAAAGAATGCGTACATGTCCGTACGTCCTTAATTGGAGTTTTTGATTTTTGCTCAGCGGTTAAGAGTTTTATTCTCAATTATGGGCATGGTCATTATCCATTATCAATTGTAAATATTAATTTTTTGCTTCAAAAGGACAATTTTTTTTCGTTTTGTTAGTGTTGTAATGTTCATGTTAGTATAACTGCAGAACCCAATATTTCTATGGCACAAGTGTCGCTCTTACGCAACATTTACTATAGCGTTTCAAGCTTTCCTTACGCAGCTGGATACTTTTTAATTATAACGGTACTTTTTGGGAGGACAGACATAATTCAAAACGCTTGGGCGCCCCTAAATAAAAAGCAATTCTTAAAAGTACCGTTACTTTTTACTTTAAAAAATTACTATAACGGTGTTTGTTTTAGGCGGTCATATAACAGGTCTCCTAAGTAAGGTGCTCGGCTATTAAAAAGTATTAAATTTTTAAACCAAATTTAAAAATATCCTTCACATATATACAAAATGAGGGCGTGGCGGGTATTTTTTATAAACGTAACAACTTTTGTTAAATACATAACAAATTCCAAATCAAATTCTACAAAATCAAAAAGTTTTTTGTAAATTCTGAACGCGTCCAACCACGCCCATTTTTGGCACATTGATCAAGGAGCATCATATAAATAAATATATAGTTCAAATTAAAAGTTCGTAGCTCAACTTTTTGTAGCTAACATATAATATTTTAAAAATTGTGGGCGTGGCTCTCAACAATTATTATATTGGTTTAAATAGCGAACTTTAGTCAACTCAGTACATAGAAATATCAAAACTTCACCTCAATATATCAAAATTTACGACCGCGAGAATGCTCATAGCATATAAAAAACGGACGTACGTACGGGCATACTTAAATAGATTCAGTTTTTGATGCTGGGAAAAAATATAAACTTAGCAAGATCTCTGACGCCTCCTTCTGCGTGTTAAAAACGGAATAGTAAACTTGGTGTAATATAGCCTCCATTTTATGTGGAGGAATAAGGACCTGCGACACGAAAATCTCCTTATTTTTAAATAAATCCTACTTATGATTCGTAAGATCGGTACTAAGGGGAAATGTAGCTTTTCTTAAACAATTAACACAATAAGCAAACAAATCCACCCTAAAAGCTGCTGCAAGCGTTGATTTTAATGTTGCTAACCGTCTGACAAGTTTAGTATATAAGTGCATAAACATCGGTAAGATGGATGAAATTACTGAAACTGAAAGAGCAACAACAATAGAAACTCCGTTACATCTAAGCAAAAAAAATAAACGTTAAACTTGTTGAGTGGCAGGCTGGGCGCCAGCTAAATTGAGATTTATTACAAAAAGCGGTTTATAGCAACATTGCAGGTGCATCTCTATTACTATTTTTTTTTGTATTTTTTTCTTTTGTCTCTGTATTGTAGTATGTTTTAGGATCACTAATGTGCACCGCTGTTGGCAATAGTTAGGGCAAACTGTTGTAAAGTTGCATTAATAACACATCATCAAACACAACCATTCCATGTATTGGTAAACGTTATGCAAATGATTCAATGAAATATCAAATCCTTTAGCTGGTAAACGATCGATGCAAGCTGCATGCAACTTATTTTTCATACAAAAGTGTTTAAAAAACGAGGAAAAAAACTATAAATTTGGCTTAAGGCAAATCTTGAATAGTCAGAGCTAACGCATCAAATTTCTCTAAACGGTAAATGTGAAAATTTTGAACTTTCTATTTATATGAATAATAAAAAACATCTTTATATTCTTGATCAAATGTGGGCGTGTCATTTGTTTAATTTTTCTCCCTTTCAATATCAAACAGCTTAGAGAATTATTTGACATTTGCGCTGGGAGAAGATTTGGAAAAATTGGACAGACGAACAATTATGGCTAGATTGACACAATACTTGATGCGAACGCAGAATATATATACTTTATATTATTGCGTTCTCTGCGTCCACGTTAATAATTTATAATTCATTGAATATATTTTTTTCAATTCAAAGAATCATATACTATTCCAAAAGAACCAAATTATTAAAAGAACTATAACTATAACCAATGGCTATCAATTCCACAATTGAATCAATCGTTATACGTATTTTTAAGTGGGCGTGGCAAGTATATATTACCTTCTAATGCTTCTTATGGTTCTTAATCAATTCTTATCACGTGAAAGCACAAAGCACGTATAAATATGTCCTATATTTACAAACGTGAGAGTTATATTTACTAAATGTGGGCGTGGCTATTAGAGAATTCAGCTTACTTAGTATCTTCCATGAACAATTCAATGCCGAAATATATGCACATGGATGTACGGATTTGATTTCTAAACCCTAATTTTTTTAAATTTTCAATCTATTCTTTTTTTAATTAATCGTATATTCATTCATACATACGAGTATATCAAAATAATTAAAATGAACTCAAGTAATCACAGAGAGTTTATGTGTACGCACACTTGTACAATAAATGAAATCCTGAATAGCTTTTAACGTTCATGGGAAGAGACATTGGCGTGCTTGAGTATTTGGCATGTAAAAAAATGCTAAATGCTTCAAGCAATTGGTTAATTACAAGTGACATTGATTATTATTTCTACATGAAGATAAACACGATAACTTAACTGCAGATATGTCAAGTAAACACTTTACAATTGAAGATGGCGCACACTTATATTTTACAATTAATACACACTTGTATGTATTAGGAGTGTACGTGTATGCTTCTGAATATAAATATGTGCATGTAACTGAATAACCAGATGTGAAACCACTTTAATGCAGCTTCAAATGGAGTGCCAGCCCTCTGTTTTCAAGTTTCAGTTAAATTGAGTTTTTCAAACCAGTCTCGAATTCCATTTTTCCGTTTCATCGTTTAAAACAATGCAATCATTCTATTCTAGTTTCTTGAACTCTTGATATTTGCAGTTAATCATTTTGTTTAAAGCGTTTGTAACATTGTGTGCAAATCGATATTAGAAATGTCTGTACGTCCGTTTATTCAGTAGGTCGTAATATTTGAAACTTGTTACGAAAAATATTGAATGTAAATATTGAATGATCACTGCTAATTGTTGACCAAAAATATAAGAAAAAGTACATTTTTGTAGTGTTGTACGGGTGGTGAGTGTCCACTTTTAGACTTGAGCTGCAGAAAGCTTCTTTACTTGCTTGCTAACATCAAAAACATATCTGCCGCAAATCCAGTTTCAAGCGTTTATATGCATCACTTACCTATGGATGGTACTTGTGTCTTTGTAGTTGTTGTTGTTGTTGTTTTTTATGTGTTTACGTTGTTGTGCCACCTGTTGCCATTTTACTGTTTCTACAATGTTATCCTTGGTATGCTTCTTCTTCCTCTACGTCTTCCTATTCTTCATATTGTATGCCTAATTGTTTGTCTATCTGTTTGTCTGTCTTCTTTTCAGCCTGCAGCTTTCATTTATGAAAATTGTGATTCCACTGGAATCACTTCATTGCAGATTTAGACATTAAGAATGAAGAACAATTTTCACTTTGTCAGGCTGAATGAATTTTTTATTTCCACTCTTCTCTTTTCCTTTTGATTTGTTGTAAAACGGTGCATTTTAATGCTGTGGCGTTTTAATCGAGTTCCAACTCTTGGCTGTAATACCAGGACAAATATTTCTTCTTATTATTTGTTTTTTTTTTTTTTTCATTATTTTTATAAAATTATATTTTATTGGTTAGTGTTTGGTGTTTAGTGTGTACTGTTGTTGTCCAATTGTGTGACATATACGATTTTAATTGCAACTATATTCAGACATAATCATTTACAATAACAATAATCGTATTGACAAGTATGTTCATTAAGTAATTAACTGCACTATTTACAGTTAGAGGCGTGCGCATGCGCGTTCCTTTCAGAAACTAGAACGAACCATAAATTATAATTAAAATATGAATGAATGACCGAACCAACGAACGAACGAATGAACGGACAGCGGTTGGACATGACATTCAATAAGTTATCGCAAAACCGTAACAAATATAATAACACGTAAAAAATATGATAAAAATGTACAACCAACAAATAAGATAAGTACGTTTGATTTGGCTGAAATCAGAGTATACGAGGGTCGAATTTTAAGCGAAAATGTTGAAAGGTCAACTTAATGATTAATGAAAGTTTTGATTACTGTAGGAAATAATTTAATTTAATATCATACATACCAACACATAAATGGGCGTGGTCACATAGATTGAGATTTTTGTAATGATCCATGTATATTTAGTTACTTTAAGGGGTGTTCGTTTTTTGCTTGGCATACGATATGGGAAGTAGAATCTTATTCGATTTCTAACACCCAGGGCACTTGGTTTGTGATGCTATCAATTGCTAAATTACACTCCCTATTCATTATTTTGAATTCTTTGATAAACTGTACTTACTTGAAGGGGTGTGGTGAACCTTTTTCTGTCTAAAGTATAAAGTCTTTATTAAGATACAAGGAGAAGGGTATTAGGATAACAAGTAAAAAGGCTACATTGGGCTCAAGTCAAGCCTGCATATTTTTATATTCACATTACCCAGCAGTATGCCACCTATAGCTTATATTTGATACTGGTTTCGAATTTTACACCAAGGCAAGTTCTTTACAATATCCATTACATAACCACGCCCATTTTTAGCTTATCAATTAATGAGTAAATTGATTATAAGAACAGCAAATTTCTAGGGTAAAGGTTATTTTTGTCGATTGTGGGCGTGGCAGTTGATCCAATGCAAATATGAATGTGCATGCAAACGAAATTTTAGCTCAATTTTCGCATACTTGTACCAAATTTTAGCTCAATAAATGAATATTTACAAAAAACGGACATATGACCAGACACTGCTTAGAGTTTGCTGCTAATCAGGAATATGTATACTGTATAGAGTGTGTAAAGTGTTTTTCTAGTGGTTGCAAAATTTAGTATATCTTGCATTATATGTATAAGAGGTATGTATATAAAAAGCATCTCATTTTCAACTTCGTGGAGCACACATTTATGCTTAATTCCATGTGCGAATATATTTAGAAAGAATATGAAAAATTAATTAAATAGATTTAAAAAATACCAAAAAAAACCTACATTTTCACTATACTCCTTGGAAGCATAGTAACAACCGCAAATTACTGCTTACATGAGAAGCCCTTGAGAATGATTTCCCACATGTTGCAAATAAAGCGATAAAATTAATATGACGCCTTTATTAAAACGTAGTAGTATTTGTATTAGTACACCTGTATAAGTGCGTATATGTATGAGTGGTGCTATATATAAAAACTTGTCTTTGCTTAACCGTAAAAATACAAGAAGTAGAGAAATTGAAGGCAGCAGAAGTAAGTGAAAAAAAGAAGAAACATCCATCGCAACACACATAACAAAGATGTAACAAGTGCAACAAATATTTAACGAATGGCTCCGTTATTGACAGGTATGCGGATAGACACATATACTCGTATACAAACCCATTTCTATTTCTATCCACATAATCGAACATTCTGTATCTGCGTTTGTATTTGATTTGCCTGCAATTCAGAGCTCAGTGTTCTGTTTTTTTTTTTTTTTCTCAGGTACAACTCTAACGTTTTTTTGTTTATTACACACTGCACACTATACACGTACAATTGATATTAGCTTATACTGCGCCTATTACATGTATGCATATACCAATCATATACACTTTTGGTACCAGTTGCATTAGGGGCGTTTAGTCGGCATGATAGCATACAATATAGCTTGAAGCCCGTTTAGCTGTACTGTTCTTTTTTCTTTTTTTTTTCTTTTGCTTTATCTTCTCATGTGCAAGTATTTGTAAGAATCCATATAAACCTTAAACCAACCGTTTGGCACAGAATACGTGGGGTGCAAATTGCATAAACAACAACAATAACAACAATAACAGCAACAGAGATAAATAGTAAAGCAGCAGCAACAGCAACAGTAACAGCAACAGCATTCAGCAGCATATTGACCTGATCATGAGTAACTAAGCTAAGATCGCAAATTGTTCGACTAACGGACTGATTCTCATTCAATCAACCATTCATACCATTTTCACAGCACTTTAACGTTTACTACCTTATGCGGTCCGCTACCAATTTGCAAAACAGTGTACACTGCCACCGAACCAAACAGTGGCCGCATTACTGAAGAAAAAATAAAATAAAAATACATGCAAACCTTACCTACAAATATGATTTACATCGTATCAATTGTTGAGTAGCGGTACCAGCAGTATTAGCAGCAGCATTATAACCGATGTAAAAGTTCCGTACATTCAGGAAAATGCTGTAGAGTAACATTTCATACAACAAGTACAATAAGTCAATAAATTATAAACGGTTGGAGCCAAATCTTAAATACCATTTGGGATGATTGAAAAACTCAGTGAATATCTCTTAAGAATAAAACGGTGGCTTTAAAGATCAACAAAAAAATGTAAAATTCTTCAGTAGAGGATGATTTTTAGTTCAATTTAAAGCCTTTCTAGGTGGATAGACCCCCTAAGCTTAATTACTCTCCCTTGTAACTTCACTATGTCAAAATATATGTGATTATTTTAAAACAATCCGTTTAAACATTTTTAGTTTCCACCGAATTCTACTTCTACATACTTGACAGTAAGGTCCCTTCTGAAGATAGTTGCAAACACAATAAAAAACTTTGTATACTATGTACAATAAAACAATTGCACAATTCAGACAATTGTATTATGGTTTTCCGTTTTGATTGTATGTATAAACTTACAAGTATGTGGTGCGCCATCTCTTTGTTGTGCAGCTTATCCACCTGTTGTTATACCCAGCAATACCTTTGGCCAAGAGCATATTAAGTTTGTGTGACTGTTTGTAATTCCTAAATGGCATATGACACAACTACCTTTAATTATACCAAACGATTCAGAATGAAAATCTGCATCTATTTAATAACATCCGTCAGTCAGTCTGTCTATCTCCGTACATATAGGCGCAAGCTACAGATCGCATTTTTTGAGATATTTCGATGAAATTTGATTTAAGAACACATATGGACCTAAAAATGAATCCTATTGAAATTGGACCCAATGGGACCACTTTTATAACCTCTCCCCATATAAGGTCTTTTGATAATGGAAGTCTTTATATGGTCAAAAATTGTAATTCTTAATATTTTTTGCCACAAATATATAAAGAACAGATAATTGCCCTAATATTTGGCTGTGCCAAATTTGGACTTGATCGAACTATTTTTAGAACCCCTTCCCATATAATTATTTTTCACAAAGAGACTTATGTGGCAATACACTGCGTTTACTGACACAACTAAACTAATTGTAGCATAATGAAGTGGTAGGTATATTAGTAAGTAAGGTATTAAATAGTTGACCTTAACCGACTAAATATTTTCACTTGTTTTTCTTTCTATTGAACTTTTATCCATTTTGGAATGCCTATGAACGTACCGTTGCTGATGCCACAACTAGCAAATATTTATTATGATAAAACTTGTATTTGCTTAATATATATATATGTATATATATACAATATAATATATATTTAATTATATTTAATTATATATATATGCAGTTGAATTGTTCTTGTTGATACGATTTTATTGTATAATATGTTTCAAAAGGCTTTAAAGGGTTGTATTTTCCTCTAGGTTATTATTTGAAACATGCAAAATTATATAATAGCTACGCCCTTAAAGTTAGAACACAATAAATATGTAATATTTATACGTATCTAATACAATGATATATAAAATAAAGGAGCAGCCAAATAACAGATACGCCCATGATGTAAAGAAAGCCTTCCTTTCAAATCAATTATTTTACATTTTAATTCAAAAATTGAATTGAAATTTTGATAGTCGTTAAAAAAAAGCCTACCTGCATACATGACACGCCCACAGATTATACATAAATATGAATAAAATTCAACATTAGGTCCAATTTAGCCCTATTTGCGAAATACTTTAGATAACTGTTCAGATTATATGCATAATTTATCAACTTTTAAGAAGCCAATGCCACGCCCACAACTAATATTTGGCCTAATATAACCTTTTTTCCTTGTTTTCTATGTATTTCATATTCTTGATCGGATTATATGCCTATAAGTTATAAATTTTAATCAATCCAATGACACGCCCACAGATTATACATAAATTCAACATTAGATCCAATTTCGCCCTATTTACGAAATATTTTAGATAACTGTTCAGATTATATGCATAATTTATCAACTTTTAAGAAGCCAATGCCACGCCCACAACTAATATTTGGCCTAATATAACCTTTTTTCCTTGTTTTCTATGTATTTCATATTCTTGATCGGATTATATGCCTATAAGTTATAAATTTTAATCAATCCAATGACACGCCCAAAATAGACAAAAATCTGTCACATATATAATATGATTAAAGCTGGATAGTTAAAAGTTCGATATATACTAATATATAAATATAATAATTGGCTCATACTTCACTAGCCCCAAAAATGGGCGGATTTGTATAAAATATACGCCCACAATTTAAAAAATCTATATTTAGAGAAAAACTTAAATTTTTAATTAATAAATATTTTTATTAGAAAAGATAATTGCGTCAGCTGCCACGCCCACAATCAAAAACAAGAAAAACTGAACCACATGGTTGAAACTATTTATACTTTATTTAAAAGTAGTTTTTCAATGCAACAAACTGAGCGTATTAGAATAATGGCCACGCCCACAATTTTGAAAATCTTTTTATTTTTTTCATTAGGCTTTCCAAAGAAGCAAGAAACAACTGATGAATACATAAGTGCAAAAACCCACACATGGGAATATTGTAGCAAATGAAGAATAACTTTTTGTGAATGTATCAATTTCTATGCAAAGCCACCTTCATTCGAAATGCATAACTGAAAAAAAAATGCACTTCATTTTACAATAAATCTGACACACAATAACTCTAGCATAGAATAAGCAAATAAACGTGTTGAAAAATTGTATTTGGCTTGGACTTGATCTGAGATGCCCTTCATATGTGCTTTTTTAAATTATAAGCATGGCATGCATACAACTGCGCCTTCTTTTAGGGACTATAAAAGTGTGTCGTACCTTAGCACCTAAATTGTTAAATTCTGCATTATGTAAATTATGGGAGTGTCTCTTAGTTTGTTACGCCTCTTTTTGACATAATAGTCCTAAAACTATATATTAAATATAAATATAGTTAAGACTTAAATTTCTGCTCGACAAAGCATGTTTGCCAATTGTGGGTGTGGCTGTTAACCAATTTCGATTATCTTCAATAGGCAATCGGTTGCAAATTAGAAAACATTTCCAACAAAATTTCAACTGAATAGTTTCTTATAAGCAATCATAAGACAGTTATGCGGACAGACACGGCCATTTAGGCTTAGATTGTGATGTTAATCAAGTACAATATATGTTCTTTATGATATCCCTGAAGCCTTGTTTTAGATGTTGCATGTGGTGAGTATAATTAGAGGATAGTTACACACTAACAAACACAGCCATGCATGCGCTAAGCTGAACCAAGATAAACTGAACATGAGCGTTGCTTTGTTAGTCGTCGCAGTAAAAGAGCGAAAAATAACGTAACATGCATGCCATGTATGTGTTCTGCGTAATCTATCTTCATATACATACATATTGCCTATGATACAACATACACCCGACACAACTAAGCGTAACAAATCGAATTGACTTTGATAAATTTTTGGTGTGAAATTAGATTTGCAATTTTTTTCACAATTGTTGGACATCCCATATACACAACACATCCACACGGGTATGTAGAAAAGGTTTTTACTCAGACAGTATTTGCAAAATAAAAAAAAAAGTTATTCAGAATGCCGCCAACACTAAAAACATGTAGTTTTTCCCTGCAGCAGCATTCATGCATTCATACTATTGTTGTATTATAAGTATGTATGTATAGATAAATATGTAAAATAAATAAATAACATGTAACGAACAGCAACAATTGTTGGATTCACTTGTGTGGTGGCATACAAACAAACACTTGGGTGAGAGAGGTGTCCAAGTTTTCTATAAAAAACAAAACCCACCTAAGGTGGAATGTAAATACTCGTATATACACTACCTACAGGCGTATATTTATCCTTATATTTATGACATGGTCTGAGTAAAGCTTTTTATACACTTGGTTTATAGTGGAAATATGACAACTTTGTCACTGTTTGAGCAATTATTAGAGAGGGAGGTGTCAAGGATCGTACAAAGTAATCTTAAAAAAAAATATTAACAAAAAATATATAAAAATCTATTGATCAAATTTAGCATAATTAAGTCTTAGAATATATAGAATCTATGTTCCAAGTTTCCTTTGAAAATATCAAACACATCTTTATTCAGGGAGTTAAGTGCAATGACACAAAGTTTGAACTGTTGTAACATTGCCGAAAATAAACTTGGAGGAGAAAGTCATACATCGTTTAGAAGCTTACATTTTGAAAATTCATGTGAAACCAAAATTTCACTTTTATGATACATATTTAAATCGAAATGATCTACATTTTTCTAATAAGTTTTCAAAAAATGCTTTTAAGTGTTAATTTAAATCATTACAGAAAGTGCTTTAGTGGGCAAATCAAGCTAAAATTCATCTAATCTATTACTATGAATTGGCATAAAAATTAAAAAAAAAAAATCAAGAAATTTACCAAATTTTTGCCTTCCTTTCCAAAAATATATAAAAATAAAAGTCGTCCGATTTTAATCAAACTTGGTACAATTGAATGTTATAATAAGCGAAATCTATGTGCCCAATATAGTTGAAAAGTATCAGCAATTGTAAATTTTTTCGATATAATGATATTTTGATCTTTAACTAGAGTCAGCAACATTTTTGTTCAACACTTGAAAGCAATGCTTTTATGCGTTGATATCTCCTTTCATTATATACCCAACCAGTAGTAGGTGTGAGTATGAGCATTATTGTGTGTACATATGATGTAGAGAATAATGAATTAATCGCATTAATGGTACTCATTACTCATTTGACAATTTAGATTTATTTGTTCTGTTAAACAAAATGACGACATTGTTCATGTTGATATGTGTATTATTTAACCAACCAATATAGTTTTCTTCTTCTTCTACGTCATGCAGTAACCACAAGCGGCAAGCTAAAATGTTTACTAGTATTAAGCTAGTGGCGGTTAGCTAAGAGCCTCCATATGAACATGTAATGTATTCCAAAAAAAAAGAGTAAGAAACGGGGAGTGCTTAAGGTATATATCACTGTTAAAGCAACACTTGGTGGCATAATACTTCCATCTCCTTCTCTCGGTGTATGTATGCATGTGTGTGTGTTAGTATGCTTTAATAAACCGATTTGTAATCGCATAGCCGTTGGGAAGTTCATCTGAGATTTTCATCATCTACTTTATTGTTTGTCGTGTTTTTGTTTTGTAGTTTTTTGATTGTTGTTACTGCTGTTGCTTTAGTCGCTGCTGCTGCTGCTGCTGCTTTTCAACAGAAGCCGCAAAAACTATTTTGTAGATTGTTTACGTTTGTATTGACAATTATACGACTTGCTGTTAACATGTGTCACGAATGAAAATGATATATTGCTGTTGCTGCTGTAGTTTTTTCCAACTTATGTTTTTTTGTTTTTTTGTTTTTTGTTTTTTATGTTTGTTACATTATGAATATATGTTTATATAGACACTTCATTATGGCAGCATTGACTTGACAGTTATACATTGGTTTTTTCGTTTATGACAACAACAACAATAACAACAACAACAACAAAAACCAATGCGATCATTTTGAAAGTTGAATAAAAAATATTAATTAAAAGTATTTATATTAATATTGCTCATGATGTGCTTAATAATTTATTCATATCTTACATCACTTAACGTAAGGGAAAGTATAGCATTGAGTGAGAGAAGGCTCATAAGGGTTGCTTTACCCTAGACCATGTGAAAAATAAAACAAGTTAAAACACGAAATTTAGCTCAGGTGAAATCTTAAATACCTTTCACATATACATATAAACAATATATGGGCGTGGCAGGTATCAGATTAGGCCACTTAATAGTTTATAACATTTGTATCATCTTCCACGTTACAATTTCCATGAAAAAAATTTTTTTTTAATAGGGGCGTGTCTAATAATCGATCCCGCCCCTTTTTGTAACTTCGATTAAAGAGATGATTATAATTACGTAAATCGATTTTCAGCTTGACGAGTTTTGTGGCTTATTGAAATAATTTTGTCGATTGTGGGCGTGGCTTTCAATTAATTTTGCCCACACTATGTACGGCTTCTTCTTTAATTTGTTGTTGTTGTTGTTTATATTCTGCACCAAATGTTATTTTTTCGGTTTTTTTTTTCAAACAGTGGTCGATTTTTGGTAGGCGGGACTTTTTTAGCAAATATGAATGAATATGAATTTTTACTATGAAACTCTTCCCAATTAGAATGGTATTTGAACCGTTGAAAATCCTTTACGAATGATTACGAAGCTGGCTAATAAAATTTACAGCTAGGGTTCTACTTAAAAGAGAGCCTTTATGATCTTGATCAATTTTTTTTTACCATTATGTTATATTTTATTTTTCAAAAAGATTAGCATTCAGGGGATATCTCCTATAAATGCATGCAATTTGAACCGTTAACTGAATTTTATTCTTTTCAATAAAGATTTTTAATTAATCATAATCACCGACTAACAGATACTTTGAAGAAAATTTTGTACAAAAAATATTTTGAAAATACGTCTTCGCCCTCAGCCTCTGTGCTGACGCTGCTTCATTGGGAGTTGTTATCACGACTTTTGCAATTTCATTCGCCATAAATTGTTGACTGTCTTCAAAAATTGTAAAAATAAAAAAATATTAAAAATTAAAAAAAAATGTGTGTAAGCCTGCGTGTGTCTATATTATCCTATAAAATTAGGAAACGACCAATCACAACGAAAACATAATGGAAATAATTTTGTGATTAATACTTTATGACAGTGGACACAAATCATTGAATGCACTTAAAAGGCACACAACAACTACAATAATAACAACAACAGCAACAACAACAACAATAAAGAAATAATAATAATAACAACAATAACGGACAATCAATCGAACGTTGAAAGTTGAAAATGCACCTGCAGCCATTACTGTTACAATACATCTCCTACCGTCAATGTAACGGCATACTGTGCTGAATAAAACGGCACAAAATAAATATGAAACCACTGCTACTATAAAATAGCGCACACGTATAAAAAAAAGGTCGCACTTCAATATGTAAACATTGCATTGCAATAAATTTGAAAAGCTTTTGCGGTTACTTTGCGCAGCTATGAAGAGGTGAAGAAGTCCTGCGAAAATTGTAAAATTTCAATCCAAAGAAATAAACTTTTAAAAACACTCACATAGATCTTAACCCAATCATGGACTTAACAAGACCGCGAGTTCATGTATCTTGGCGGACGTGTTTCAAATTCGACACCAACCGAAACGTTGCTCACTTCATACTTATTATTCACTTCACTATAACGCTAAACGAAATAATTTATATGTCAGTAAACGCATAACAAATTACAAATTTTTACAAATTATATTACTATACAATGCCCAGTCCGTCGCACTAAACCAACAACAATAACTATTGGCCAAACTAGCATACACCGATAAACATCCATCGCGGTGGTGTACGAGCGAGCAATTTTCTGTACAGAGTGTGCCGGCCGGCCTACTGTTGCCAATGCAACGAATTTTATATACTCGTACAATACTATGAATTATAGCAGCGCAAGTAATGGATAATGGCCGTTGAATAGATTTCAGTTAAATTCTCCCAATATGTTATGTTTGGGTGAGCTACCGCCAAATAGTACCAACACGCGGAATACAAAGATACAGTCAGCAATGCATCAACGAAAAAAAGTTTAGTTTTTGTTTTTCTTCTATTTACGTAAAGAATATCTTTACGTGCATGCATACAAAAAATACAAAAAATACAAAAAAAAAAATATATTGTGCAGTTAACTATTGTTGTTGTTGTTGTTATTATTGTTATTGAGCATGATGGCTGTAAGGTACACCCAAGTGTGGCACATAAAGCTGAGCTGAAGCTGGAGCCGGACACAAAATGCAAAATGCAGAAATTATGGATACAGCGACGGCACAATATTAACTGCAACTGTGCAGCAGAGTGCAATTTGTCAGTTGGTCAGTGAGTGTACGACATTTTTATTTTTATTCATGTGCGCACAAATGCTATTGTGCCGCTAAACCGCTAAACAATCCGCTACATTACCATCCAAGGGGAGGTTTTCAATTGTGAGAAGAGGCGCTTCACCAACACACCAACAACAACTACACTCTTACATGCTTATGCCCATTACACACATGCATCCACGCGTACATACGTATATGTGTTATGTGTAATATGTTGGATGTCGTGTTATATCGTGTTGCGTGGCGTTGTGTCTGTTGTGTTGGGATGTGTTATCCAATACGTTTAGATTGGTGGATTATTGGTATAACCGTTAATATAATCGATATGTTGTCGCTGTAAAGTTAACTTCTAAAGATTTTAAATTATCTCTTCTTTTATTTCTTGTTGTTGCATTTTTAATTTATTTTATTACCGCTCTGCACAACTGCCACCACTTGTTCAGCATCTTGATTTGGTTGTTGTTGTTGTTGTTGTTTTTGTTGTTTATAAAAACGACTCTTTAATAATCAAAATTTATGTACATGTTGTCCACGGAATACATACATATGTAGCATAATAAAAAAATAAAAACTTATGCTCCGGCCAGAGTCTCACGTTTAAGTACAGAAATTTATATATGTGTGAATTTTTATACCCTCCATCTTAAAGAAAGGGTATGTTAAGTTTGTCATTCCATCAGCAAGTATTTTAAATAAGTTTCAAAGGCCTCTCAGTATAAAGTATCGAATCGATTATTGTCCGGGTGTCCGTGTTTTTAAATATCTTTTGTTGAAACACTCATGATTCTAAAATTTAAGGTTTTAACATGAAATTTAGTACAGTTTTAAATTGGTTGATAACCACGCCCACTATTGGAATGTATATACCAGCCACAAAAATCTATCATAGCTATGAAATTTAGATTTTTTTTTATGAAAATGCTAAAGAAGGCGCAATCGTATAATAACTACGCCCATAATTTATAAAAAAAAGGTATGGTTAGAAATCCAAACTATTAAGGGACTACATGGAAAAAAATTTATTTTGTTTGCTGCTATATATTGATCAAATGTAAAACTGCCACGCCCACTTTTTATATATTATTGGTTTATATCTGAACAAAAACAAGTAAAAAATTGGTATAAAAGTCTACCATCGAGACTACGTAAAGCTCGTATTTGAAATCTTGTCTAAAAAAGCTTAACTGTATATCTACCACGCCCACAATTTACTTTTACATAGTAGTGGATATAGCAACATAAGTCTAAGCCGTAGACATTTTTCACCAAATAGTTTTTTCTTGTTATTTGCAAATGTTTACAACAAGTGAAAGATGCCTCTTGGGCATATGTCCGTATGTCCGCGAGTGCCACACATATGCTACGTTGTGTATTTCATGTATTGTAAAGCAACACTTTGTATTGTATTCTACGCACACGCATCTTATTTGTGTTGTTAACTGTTTCTGTACATACATATATATATGCATATGTACGCATAGACGTACTTTGATCATAGGTGTACGTGTTTGAGCCGTTATTGTTTATTAAATGCATTTCGAAAGTGCATTTCCATGTTTGTCCACACAAGATTGATGCGTTACGTTATGTTTTGCAGTTGTCGAAAACAATTACTTCTTACAAATTTGTTCTTAACCCGATGCGTGTAGAATATATTGTACACGTACTTGTATCACTAAATACTAAAGGAAGGAGATTAGACCCGCCCGGGAGACAATTTACTGTTATACCAAAGAATGCAAGGGAACACGAGAAAACACAGCCATTTTCCCAGCCTTAGTAAACTAGAGTTTGTATATCTGAATCTATCTCTATCGCTTTAAACTAATCACCTAGTTGATGATTATCGATATAACTTTAATTGAAAATATTGCATATTGTGTAAATGATGCAAAACCGTCCTGGTGTCCGTTTGTTATTGAAAGTCTAACATTCCCAAACATTGTGATATTGAGCTAAAATTTTGTACAATTTTTGAAGCTTTTTTTATAAATTGAGCGAAATTGGTTAAACGTCACGCCTATAGTACACAATATATTTCTATTAATAACTATAATGGCGTCAAGAACTTGATGGTATAACAGTTAGGACATGTATCAATGAATGAAAAAAAGGGCGTGGTCCCTGAGGTTTTAAAATTTTTATACCCTCCAATTAAATTTTATTACCCTCAAAAAAACTTCAGAAACTCTACGAAGTATGTATAATTTTTATTGGCATTAAACATTGAGACGATCTACATATGTCCGTCTGTACGTCCGTCTTTTCTTGAACCTCTCAAGCACGTAAATTTTGAGTTATTGAGCTGAAATGTACACATTTGCATTTTTTTCTACATTTACTTGTTAAAATGGGTAAAAATGGTTGAAGACCACGCCCACAATTAATAAAAAAAAAGTGCACCTATTTATTACAATATATAAGCTATGAGTTTGAAATTCAGTAAACATACTTTTAATCGATTTGCCAAAAAAGGGCGAGGTCGATCAACAGACACTATCACAATTTAGAACAAAATCTTACTCTACCTAAAACTCAATTTATATCTTAACGCTATTAAAGGGTATAATTAAACACATGCCACGCCCATTTTTTTAGAAAGTATATTAAGGAGAGTATTTAAGATTTGGTGCAAGCCAAATTTAGTTTCCTACTTGTGTTTCTTGTTTTTGATGGATTTCGAAACTTTGCTTTTGTTCAATAGCTGGCGCCTTCAATTTTACAATCAAACATAAAATATTTATAATGCAAATAAGTAATAATTTCGCAAAAATAAATCACAAAACTTTGTTCGTTTTTAAAATTGACAAATTGTCGAAAAATTCAAGTTTCATTGGAATACAGCGAGATCGGACACTCAGTGCTAGTTAAAGAATGAAAAATAAATCTTCAACTTTTACGGTTATTAGTGAAAAAACGATTAATATTATTTCCATATATTATATATATGATGCATATACACAGACATACAAATGTACAGAGTTTTACAAAATTATTTTTCACACTTTCAGCATCAACACCACCAGGAAGTGTTTAAAATGTTTTCATAAATAACTTTTGTTTTACAACATAAGTAACACCACCACCGATGCGCCACAGCCCTCTAAGGAGTTTAATAAAAAATGTTATCCTTCTATCTTCTATACTTGTGGAATAAAAAAAAAAGTACATTTTTATCAATTCTTTATAAAGTTTTGTACAAGAAATGAAGAAAACACCAGCTTGGCCATGTAGTAGCCTGTAGTACTATAGATACTCCCTTTGGATATAACTCACCACAGCTCATATACATAATACATGATAGTCATGCACACATATACATACACATAAAGTCTCCCGTATAGAAAGTCCTTAATATTAGAGTCCACACTTGTTGAACATAATTCTGTACATGTAACATACATATATGCATACATACATACATACAGACAGTTACATATTTATTCATATCCAACAACACATTGTACATGTTCTTCTGAATGCATTCAAGTCACAGCAGTGACGGTGACATCCTAACAAATTGCTAGTTATTGCTGTCATTACGCCCAAGCATGTTGTATGTGCCATACATTGAGAAGGTTATTATGATGGTGGCGAATAAGTTTCACATTTTATGCACTCATTCACATGAAGAAGCATACAAAGTAAAGTATCCCACAGTCTAGTTAATAGAAGTAAATGAAAGAAAAAACACATGAGAGAGAAAGTGTTGTTAACATGGTTTTTGCTTTTCGTTAAAGACACGGTCAAGGTCAGAGTACAAAATCAAGGTTACATCAGATACATATAGTTTATTATTGCTTTTCCATTTGTTGTAGTGTTGAAATTATTACACAATAAAAATGAAATTGAATGTGCCACCAACGCCACCATCGCCGCCACCACGACTACAGTGTGAAGAAAAACAAAAGATGGACACTCTCGAGTAACACCATGCAAAAGCTGTCGAGTTGAAAGAGAGGAACTTGACGGCGACCTTGATCTTGTTGATACCCCTCCTAACCAAACAACTTTAGTATTTGAAGTTTAGTAAAAAAATGTTTTTCTATGACGTTTTGCGACATTTTCAATTCCTCACCCTGATCCTTAACCTTTTTTATGTAGAGATAACAAAAAGAAAGCAAATGACGCGTGTTTAAAATTAAACTTCAGGGGAGGAAAGGCGAACGGATATAAAGATGAAGAGAAATAGATTTAATTTAAATTTTTTTTTTTATTTATGGATTTTTTTATAATATTCATTGATTATTAAATTTTAAATTTTATACTAAATAAAAATATATAATAATTTATTTATTTATCTAAGCTACAATAATTTTGTCTGTACGTCCATCAATGAAAAAATTTAGCTAGTAGCGATAATGTCATATAAATGCAATCATTTCAAATTTTGTACACATTAATGCTGGAGCCGGATAGCTTACGTTGCCATCTCTTTTTGCGTTTTTCAAAAAAGTAGAAACATGTCAATTTATATAAAGATGGTCACATACAGACACTCAACGCTGCTCATCACAAGCAAAGAAATATTGTTTTGATAGACGCGTTGCACTGCGACATGAGCTATATGACTCTAAGTTGACATAAGTTCGTTATAATAAATATAAATTTGATCGATATATAGCTATACATCTAAATTATATCCACATTTTTAATGTATTCGTTTACATCTATTTTCTGGAATAAGAATTGGAACCAAAATAACCCCACTCACTAAAAATGAAGAAACTATTTACATATAGTCAAATTTTAATTTATAAGAAAAAAGTATTAAAAACACCACAAAGTATGTATAAGTTCTTGATCAGAATCAAAATCTTAATCGATCTAGGCATGTCCGTCAGTACGTCCATCTACAGTTTTGGTCATAAATTGTTAGACTATGTATTAAAAGTTACATTTCTATGTTATGCATGCTGCATACTAAATAAATTTGGTGACATCGGATGAAAGCCACGCCCATGATCGATAAAAATTCAACTAATTTCACACAAAAATTAAGCTATAAAGTTGAAATTTGATTTATTTATTTTCATAACGAGTCTATTTATTGATGTGCTAAAAATGGGCGTGGTTTACTTACAGATATACAAAAAAAACCTTCTTTAGAGTAAAAGTACATTTGAAAGTATTAGAAGCAATAATCACGTACCTGCCACGCCTACTTTGAATATAAATATGGAGAGTATCTAAGATTTCACTCAAGGAATACTTGTAACTTTTTCCATTTTACTCTATATGTAAAGCATCTTCGCACCTACTGAAGAAAATAGTTTACATAAGAATTTCGCACCCATTTAGAAAACAATCACTATCAACAACTGGTGTGGAAAAATTTCATTCATGATTGAGTGACCACAAGGAAGAATAAATATTTACATAAACCATACGAGAACCTTGCTCAGTAGACTTTTATGTACTTAACGCATTCCGGACTTGTTTGCGGCATAACTTTTGAAACATTTTTTAAAGACAGTATTTAAAGAATTCTCACACATAACATTTTTACATAACTGTGTGAAACTTTCCTTTCCAATAATTGTTGTAATCATAGGACAGTAATTTGCTGAGTTGGTACAGATATATATTGTGGAATAAAATGTTCAATGAATCGAACAATTTTTAGAATAAATACTTAATGTTCTCTTTTGATAGAATTTGATTCTTTCTTAATGCTAATTAAAAACGTTCATAGGCTTTATCATACAAGATGGGGCTATTTTCTTGTCTATGTGCCATACAACCGGAGGCTAATTATTAAATGGTCAGAATTCACTGAACTGTTGCAAGTATTTGTTTAAAGTAATCGCACCATCAAATTCGTTTATGCATAAGCTTAACACAACAAAAGCAACAAGTGCAACTATAATGATGGCAAAGCATCTTATGGTAATATAATGACAAATTGTTTTCATGCTACACCAGTCTACAGCTAACATCCACCATCCAACATGAACATGAACATGAGCACTCATTTGAATATATGATATGTTACCAACAATAATTGACTTTAACGGTTTTCATACAACGAAATTTGTTTAACGTTCATTTTGCTGTAAAAGGAATCTGGTTTACAACAACAGAGCAAAAGTTGTGTGCTAATTGAAAATTAAGCAAACAGCTATTAAATGGACAGATGTGCAGCAAAGCAAAAGCCTTACATACACATTGTACAATGAATTTTAAAGAAAAAATATCTCTTCTCTTACATGAAATATGCATTTCACATAGTTTTTGTCTAAATGCTTTAACAGCACAGCTGAAAGCAAACCTAACGAAGTTGCGTTTAATCCAATGCATAATGAATGAATAAGTAAATGGTACATGTACTCTAATATTATTTGTAGTTGGACCATGAGAATTTTTTATCCTCCCAACCTCAACGTATATTGAACATACATGGCACACCAATATTAACTTGATGTGTGATATTAATAACTATTAAGCAATAATGAATACCGTGCCTAACACTTTCCGGTAAATTGACCGTTACTTTTCAATTTTGATGCTTACAGCAAGACAGTTTATTGTGGCTTGGAACAAATCTTAAACACCCTTCCTATATAAGGAATTATATGTAATTTGTAAGCGTGGCAGGTATATGATTGTGATTATTAGAAGAGTATGTGTTACATACTTGGCCAATTACATTTTGAGTCAAATAAGAGTTTTTGTAAATTGTGGGAGTAGCTAAGGGGGTGGGTTCGGTTATGGATATGTAATAATGATTTAAAATTTTTTAGCTTAATTTTTTTTTTTTCAATGTAAGAATTTGTTTTTAGTTATGGGCGGGGCTATGACCCACTCCTGACTATGAAATAAATCAATTTTTAATTTTTTTTAATTTAAATTTTTTTCTTTGCTTTAGGAAAAATATAATTTTCGATTGTGGGCGTGGTTGCTATTCGATCCCTATATAATATATATATAAAGTTACAAACATAATAGAGTAATTAATATATTTCCATTTTATGTAAAGGGTTTTAAAAGCTATAATTAAACCCCACCCAAAAAAATGTGGAAAACCAGTGTACAACGGGCGAACTATCGTAAACTAATTCATTCAATCAACTTCAAATCATACATAAAGCCTTTAACTACACCAACAACACCAACAACACCAACAACAACAAAAACATTTAACAACAACAATCATTACAACAACTTTAACCACAATAACGTAAACACAATAAAAGAAACAACAACCAACAAATACAAGTAAATATAGGCAGAAAAAAATAACAATAAAAATAAATATAAAAAACCTGCTCCCATTTCCTAAGTTCAGAGCTTATCTACTGTCAGCTATAACAACAAACACACACACACACTCATACACTAAGAACAATAATGCAGGAAAAAAGAAACATATTTGTTAAGGCCAAAATATGGTCGACTGGTATGCAAACACATACGTATACACTTACTTATGCAGCGATAACTCACTATGTGGGCTGCAGGTATTAGCCATTAGATTAAAAGTTGGAAATTCTAAAGTTTGTCATCACACGATGAGAAAAGAATGTTCTAAACGCAGGTACATAGAAGCTGGAACAGACTGCGATCAGTAACGCCAACACAACCAATTGCCGCCACTACCTCATGCACTCTTGCATCATAACAAGCTCGCTTTATAGTTATACTCATACATGTGTAAGTGTATGGAACACTCCTGTAAATAATAAGTACGTACTTTGATTAGTTAGGCAAAGATGGGTTGCGTGGCAGGTTTTTTCACAATTTGTATGGAGTTTGGTGCATTCTCTGGCTCTTATTGTATAAGAGAGCAACGGACACACAAGGCTACCATGGCAAGGTCTTTCTCCTTTAATTCAAAAAGCAGATTGTTCTTTTACTGTTATTACAATTATTAGTTGTTGTTGTTATTGTTACTGCTGCTGTTATTGTTGGCGTTATCATAGCAAGATCACTTTGCTTCCTAGAGCACTAAACGCTACAAAGGAAAACAAGAAAGAAAAACACTTTTAAAGCCTTGTGATTCACATTCTAACCATTTTGCATACCGGTGGCACACACACACACCTCTAACTCCAATGTGTGTGCAAACTTTATGAACAATTAATTCGATCTTAAAGGTATTTTTTTTAACTTTTTCTTAAAGAGATTTTTTAATGGATAATATTATTTATATCCACACTCCTTAGGGTTAAAGATTGAACAAATTTTGGTAAAACTTTTTTAATATTCAGAAGGAGGCTTCATATGCTTTACAATATATTTTTTAAAATTAATAATAATAGAATTTAGCCAAATGTGTCTGTACGTCCATAAGCCCGCTATTTAAGTCGCTATAGTTTATACATATATTTATACACTTACTGTACAATTTTATATAAAGTGTTAAATCGCACCCTCTGAGCAATGAAAACAAAAAAATATATAGAGTTTTTTTAATTTTTCGTAAAAATAAAAAACAAGTAAAAAGGGGCTCTATTAGACGTATGCCAAATCTAGGATACCCATCCTCAATAACCACTTCCAAGTACTATAAGACCTGCAAAAACATGTACAAATTCACCTATACAAGCGGACGGACAAATGGACTAAAATGACTAATGCTGATCAAGAATATATGTATTATTGACCACGCCCACTGACAATTTTAAAATGGGAAAATGTCTTCATTTAATTTTGAGATTCTGTGAAAAACTAGACATTTCCTAGGCGTTGCAAAGAGAATGTCAAACTTAGTATGATCCCCTCTTATGTAGAGGAATCGTTTTAAAAATTGTTTAAAAAATAATTAAAAATAATAATAAAAATTTAATTGCAATGCAAATCTCTACACAATCGCATGCATTTAAATGTGTTTGTCTTTTAATTAACAGCACCACTCACACGTGCAACTAATACAAGTGCCATATAATCGTACAACTGTTTGCATAACATATGCATTCATACACACACATATGCATTCATTACTATGCAGGAAGAAAATGCACATTTATATATGTAGCTGGCAGTTTCTCTCTAGTTATTCACCTTCTTCCAACTGGTTTATCCCTTGATGCGGTCACCGTGAGATGCTTTTAAGATGAAGTTGCAGCAACAGGAAAACATTGTATAGAAAATATACCGTTATGTTTGCGTGTATAGGGTTCAAATTATACACTCGTTTGTTTTTGTGTTTTTTTTTCTAATTTTCTTACGGTAAAATCAATCTTTTCATGGTTTGTATGCGACTGTCGGGTTATATTTTGCATTGTTTTTGTAATTTTTGTAATTTCTGTAAAAATAGTTGTAATGATTACAGCAGAAATATATAGAAAAATTATATACATATTAATTGGAAGAATTTTTACTAAAAAGAATCGAATATAGAAATTGTATATAATAAAACAGCGATCGCCAAACTTTTTTTCAGTCAAAACTTAATCAACGTTTCTTTAAAAAGAAATAAAGGAAAATATATTGTTGATATAAGCAACGTGTGTACAACTCCAGGACATGGCAGGAAGCTTCCTAATGTTTTTTTATAGTGTATGCATTTTTTTTTTTGTTAACTTTCAAGTCACATTTTACGCCCAGAATAGTTTTTTATAAATTATAAACGCAGCCTGTTGCCGAACCACGCCCATTCTTAATACATCGATAACATCTGTATATTTTCTATGTATACAAAATTAATTTTCGTGGGTAAAATTTTGTACCTCATACATAAATCTTTGACGATTGTGGGTGTGGCTTTTAACTGATTTCAGCCAATTTAAAGAGTAACCGGTACACAGCTGAATATCTTAAAATTTACGACCATAACAATTGCAATAATTGAAAGATCTAAGGACGGACAAGTCGAGGTTGATCCAGATTTTGTTGTCTTACAAAATACATATATTTTAAAGAGTCTGTGGGATGGAACAACAAACTTAGTACACCCCCATCTCATGCGGAGAGTATAAAAATAGACATTCTAATGCAGTGTACTCGAACGAATGTTATGATACCATTTTCAACGAATGCGAATCGAGTGCGTATGAGACTCCCTCGATCTGCACGAATATCATGATAAGGGCGAATATAAAAAGTGGTTTAATATCAGATATTTTCGGACTCAATTCGGGCGAATTATCTTTTTGAAAACCAACGCATTTTAGTGGATACTAAATTGAAACTCTGTAGAACTATTTCTTTGGCCGTTATAGAGGTTTTTGTTAATTGTGGGCGTGGATTTTAAATCTAGATATTTACGTTGCAAAATTTCAACTTTTACAACCGTAAGCAACAACAGCAGACGGACATCCGGACATCACATAATTAAGTTACATTTTTAGATCCAATCAATGATCAAGATGAACTTTATAAAATCTCTCAAAGAAAAAACTTAATTTACTTCCCAGACTATAATGCGTTGGCTATATGCAATATGTGTGTATAATAAAAATATGTATGTGGTTATGTTTGGTGGAAGAAGAACAAGTTAAGGCATTAAGTTTAAGTAATAAACACTAAAAGTTAAGCGATAAATTATTCTTTTATGCATCACATATATATATATGCACACATACACACGCGATATATAATAAAAATGAAACAAAACAGAAAATGTTTTATGAAACTTTCTAAGCCATAAAATCATAGGTAGTAAAAGGTACTTGGCGGTAAAGGCGGCTAAAATACTAGTTAAGGAAGAAATGATCTTTGCGCAGTGGTCTAGCAATATAACTGATTTCCAAATTGCTAATATTGCATGCAACATTAATAACATCAGCAACAGAAACAACAACAAGAACAACAACTTAGGTATACAACATCTAACAACACCATTATTATGATACCAACGCTATCTGTCTACTGTTATGCATACGTAGAGTGTTTGTATATTATTGTTCATATTGTGTAATATATTGTACATATTGGAAAACACACATCCATACACTTACAGGGGTACAGTGAGAGGCAATTTAAATATCTAAGCGCACTTGTAGCTGCAAGTGGAAGGGTACGAGTTTTTGTTTTATAACCCAGATGTGTAAACAATTTCCTTAAAAAAAAAACGCAACTCCAACAACAACAACAACAATGGATGATATGAAGTTAACAGATTACAATAAAACAGAGAACGATTGAAATTCAACGAATCCGCAAAGCCAAGGATGATAGAGGGATAAAATAATAACAACAACAAGAACAACATCAATACCAAAAAAAAAGTAACAAACAATAACAACGATTGTAAAGATGCCAAGGAGGAAGGCGCATATTAGTCTATGTTAAAGTAGAAACTAGTTTCAAATCGTACTCAAAGAGCGCACAGAGGGAACTATTGCAACAGGGCACGCAAAGACAAGACAGATGGCAAAACTGATGCATTGCAAAATATGTGCATATGTGTATGTGTGTGTGTGTGTGTGTGTGTGTGTGTGTTTGTGTCTATAATGCTGATCCTCATCAGCGTCAGTTTCATAATGACAATGATCTGTTGTGTGTGAGTTGAACAACAGAAACAACAACAACAACAATCACTTTAAATAGGAATATAAAAAAACAAGTTGCTTTAGAATGGACACACCAGGCGTCCAACTTAAAACTACTTATACGTATGTATGCATGTAAATGTGTGTGTGTGTGTGTGTTTTATAGTTATAGGAGATGTCCATTTGAGTGTGTGTACATGTCAGGCCAAGGTATAGTTAAAAACATACACACACACATAAGAACAGCAATTCTAATACTACAAATAGAGGGATAACATGACTGGGGAGCGAGTGCATCATCAACATTTCACCGTTCACTTTGGTAGTGGCGTTCAAATTGATGCGATCCTAAGCAATGCATTTTAATGCAACACCGTTGATTCTGATTCTGTTTCTGTTTCTTATGTTGATGTTGTTTGATGATGGTTTTGTTGTTGTTGTTGTTGTTGGTCTTGCTTTAGCCACTTTCATGTTGGGCCTACTTGTTAATACAAACACACACACACTTAGCCGTAGAGGTACGCATACCTGTACACTTGTGCTAAATGAAAAACCTGAAAAACCTTGGGGCATAAATAGACAACACAGTTCAAAATTACAATAACAGCAGCAACAACATAAAGTAGATACAAAATTCCTAACTGCAACTAACACACAATATAATACACATACACACGCTATCATACCTGCCGGGAAGCTTATCCAGAATTCATTACTTAAAATATTTTTTATAGCCCTACATGAGTAGGTACACACACACACGTGAACACATACATGGACACAGCTATAAGAAGTTCCATTAAAGAACAACATTTCCGTCATCTGTACAGTTACCGCACGCTCACACACTATCTCCATATAAGGATGTATGTGCGTGTGTGTGTGTTGCAGCATATATGCGGAAGATGTTTTTCAAAAAGAGTTGAAATAAATTGTTATTGTTGGTTGAGAAAGGGCTTAGGAGGCATTGCTCTTGTAAAAATAACTAAAAATTTTTACAAATTACAAAATGGCCAAAGACACAGTGTTTGGAATTTTACGTGAGAATTCGCATGTACCATGCGTAAACAAATGCCAACATTGTTTATATCATCCTTAGGGGAAAAATTAAATAATTTTTAGTCCTAGACTAATCTGATTAGTCATCCTTGTCCATCCATTGAGGCGTATCTCTTGTTGGCACTTCTTATAGTTGCAAATATATTCAATTTTTACGCCTAAGTTTTTATATCAATTGGGCAAAATAGGTCAAATGCCACGCCCATATTTGAAAAAAAATTCACAGCCTTAGCAATAAATTTATACCGTTAAATTTTATTATAAAAATATTTATAATTAGCATATTTATTGACAGTGTGTCAAAAGTAGGCGTGGTGGGACTAACTAATTAAAAAAAAAACTTGTTCGGCACATAATTTGACCTATTCATTGACATTAAAGAAGACAGAATTACAATATACACCTAATTCTCTTATTACACGATAGATACGTTTCCAAAAATTCGCGTAAAAAAAGATATTGGCTAAATGGAAGAATAGTAGATTGGTTCCAGACCTAAAAAAAATTGAAAATCGTGTTAAAACGAAACAATTCGTGTAAAAAGAGAATTTTTTTCTCTTTAACTCGTGCTAAATCAAATTCGAACAAAAACGGTTTAGGTGTATATCTGCCCCGACCACAGAAAAGAAAACAGATTTTATCTAAGCAATTTTTAATAAGCAAAATGGCAAAACGTCCACCATCCACAATTTACAAAATATACGTCTGTGAAGCAGCAAAGTTTTAGCTGATAAGAAGAAAGGAGGATCCCAAGTTTCAGATATACCAAGTTTCCGTTTTAATGATATGTTATTTTCTTTAAAATATTTATTGAAAATATGGATTATGTTGGATTGAAATGGATCTCTATTGAGAATTCGAGAATTCGAAGCCATCCCTCGTAGAAATGGGAATTTTCAGACTAAAACATGACATATAACGGGATCATGTAACAGTAAAAAAAATGTAAGCAAAAAAATCTTTATCCCCCCAAACTATAAATCTGTGGTTTAGAATTTGATTGTTGAGATAAAATGTAAAAAATGCTTTAAAAGAATGCATCCATGCCACGCCCACACATATAATTATACGTTTATAAACTTCATATAGACTTTATAGCTTTATATTTACGGCTGTGATAGATTTAGTCATTTGTGGGCGTGGCTTTAAATAGTAAACTATCCACAAGGACTAATTTCTGTATCAAATTTCCACTCAGTACCTCAATTTTTTTTAACCTAACGCACACATCCACACGCATATTGTCTTGAAAATTAATGCCATACATGGCATATGGAAGGTATAACAACATAAATTGATATTGTGGCACAATTTCAAGCAGACTAATGTATGTATGGTTTTAAATGATTGAGATTCTTCTTCTTCTTCTTACTTTTCTCAATTCCACATTTTTTGCTCAGATGATTGCCTTAGAATGGCAAAACAGTGTTCTGTTGGTGTGTTTGTTATTCCAAAAGACTTTTTATAAATTCCTCGATAATTTATTTTTTCAAATTTTAACTTTTCACACTAAACCAACTGCATTGTTGTTGTTGTTATTGTTGTTGGTTGTCTTAATAAACAGTACACCTGTACCTGTTTAAATATAATATTAAACATACATATAACTGAAGCATGGGCCAGAACCATGCTACACTCAAATAATAATAATTTGAATAAAAACATAATTCAGCAAAAAAAAAAACACCTGAATGGCATGAAATGGCACTGCTTGCTGCCTTTTCATATATTCACCAACCTGTGCATAAATTGTATGCACGTACGTGTGTGTGTGTATGTGTGTTTTTGTAATACGATTATATGTAAAAGACAACATGGTCAAAACGGTTCAGTTTGAAATTGAAAAAATAGAAGAAAACAAAAAAACAAAAAAAAAAACAGAACAAAACAAAACACCACAGAAATCTAGATTTTAATTTTAAATAAAAAAAAAAAAGAAAAGAAAAAACCGTTGTAATACGGAATTTTCTGTTTGTGCTGAGGCAAGAAAAGGCAGCAGAAACACGAAAACAAGCTTTTCAGTAACTGTGATGAGATATCTTAGTTGTTGTTGTTGTTTTTGTTATTGTTGTTTATATACCGTTGTATTTTAAATAAACTATCCTATAAACTGCAAAACCAACTTCAAACATACACACACACATACACAAAATACTAAGCACTAACAATAGCAACAACAACAATAATAACAACAACAATTACACTTGCTTATATATTGCAGTTACCTATGAGTATATTGTAGAGGCGACAAAGTGTTTGTGTATTGTTTTATAAGGCATCAAAAACCTAGCCCAGTACAACCACCACCACACCACCAACCATCATTTACAAAAGCACGCATACTTACTTACTTACAAGCAAATGTTCGTTTGTGTGTATGTAGGTGTGTGTAAGATGACTGGAGCCAGTTAGGTAGAGTCATACCATAGAATTGTTGTATAAATCTCTATATGTTTAGTTAGCTCCCTCCATAAAAACATATCCACATAACGTAACATACACACATATGTAGTGTGTATGTGTGTGTTGAAGGCTTACGCAAGACGATAAAAGAATCTGGTTATTTTCAAGTTCCTGATCATTGGTTATTCATATGTATGTCTATGACTGACTGACTGACTGACTCCGCAACTACACATGCATGCATGCATGCACGCTTGCTAGCTTGCATGTGTGTATTAGGCTCTGATGGAGGCTCTGCTACAATGGCTTTAATCCTTAAACAAGGTACTTGCACTTAACTTTTAACTATAAATGCATGTCATACCCCCACCACTGCTGCCAATGTGCGTATATGTGTGTATGCATGAATATGTAAGTTTATTGGTAGCCCCTAGATAGCTAAGCAAGCTACACTAGCCATCTAGCTAGCTAGCTACCTAGCTAACTAACGTACATGTTTAAAATAATGGGCTTATACACTCACACACATACACCCAATATTCAACACCCAAACATATTGTGTACAGTACGAGCAGAACACACCAACAAGTGGACAAACCAGATATTGATAACGGCTTATTATTGCAACACAACAATTCAGAATTCTGTTATTTCGCTGGAATTAAAGTACCACAGAGCAGAGAGAAGAAGAAGAAAAGTAACGCGCTTTTGTATGTAAGCACAAACACCCGTAAGCTTACAGACTCCAAAGAATAGAAGAAAATAAACATCACACACACGCACACACATAACATACACTGTACAGCATAACTTAACAAACATTGTCATCACAACCTTTCATTTGCCAACACAGTGGACGACGTCACCTTTTTTACAAATATTGCGATTTAGTTGATAAAAACAACGCATCAGGTACTTGGTAGATCCAGTAAAGTGAAGCTTCCAAATGTTTCTTGTAATGGTATACAGATCGCCATCATAACGTGCCAAAGGAAGCATTTCTTTTTGTTACAATATGTAGATGATGGTACTTTTTATACCCTTCACATTCATACATTCATTTATAAAAGCCATATTAAGTTTTCTCAATTTATTGTAACAACTAGAAAAATGCTTTAAGATTTATAAAAACTAGATATAGTAGCGTGACCCTGCGCATTAGAACTAAGTGACATGACTCTAGCCTATTGCGGACGGCAATACAAAATAATTGATACATAATATGTACAATAAATGAAGCCGCAATTAATTATTTACCATGCCCTTAATTGTCATATGTAAAGGATACTTTATATTCGGCCTTAATAAGCTGGTGTCCTTAGGTCCGATCATTATTGATATTGATAATTTGAGATATTGGAGTAAAATTTTCCGTTTTTTCAGAATCCCATTAAAATTAGACTAAATCGATTTAGTGCCATGTCCACAAATTTCAAAAATTTTCAACAAAAGAAAACTCTCGCCATGTACCCAAATAAATTTAGTTTTCTGTACCTATGATCATTCATTAAAAAGCTAAAAATGGGCGTGGTCGTATAATAGAAACACTCGCAAAATTTCTGAAAACCATATTTGGTGCCACACAAGAATGTTTCTAAGGTAATTGTATATGCATGCCACGCCCACAATTTACTTATATATGTGTAGGGTACTTTATATTTGGCCTAAGCCATAAATACTTGTTCATTTGTTATTGGCTGGATTCTATCTGCAAGTAACTCTCGCCAAAGTGTTGATTTTATATGATCCTAAAGAGAACTGAATAATTTGTGGTTGTTCTATTTGAAATACCCATTAAGTTGGTTTTTGTTTTTTTCTTTTTTCAATTTAACAATTTGCCTTTGCTTTCGTTACTACCATATATACTCACAGGTCGTTTCCCTATACATATTTTATATGTATCATGTAATCAGTACAGTGCAGAGCAGTGCACAGGTGGTTTTAGCTTCAGATGGAGTTTTTTCATGCACACACACTTGCTTTGTGCCACCAACTCTAGCCATCCTTTGCCTCACCCCACCCCGTTATCTATTACTGCTGATATTATATAAATCCAGTTTTTTCAACATGATTGTTATTATGTTTATTTTTATTTTTTTTTGTTTTATTTTTTTTTCGCTGAAATTATACTATTTTTGTCATTACGTTTGTAACGTACAGCTTTTTGCTGATTTGAAAGAGGTATAATTTCATAGTTGATAGACATGGTGGAAGGAAGACACTCGAGTATGATGAGTTGCTAGCGCTGTCAATGTTTCATCTAATTAAAATTAGTTTTAAACATGTGTGTGGCTGGCTATTGCTGCAGGGTACGGTATAATATTTCAATTTCCCATTGATTCAAATATTCTTCGTCCTCTTGTAGTTATTAGGTTTTGGGGGCAAATTCTCCCTCACTAGAGTATATAGTTTATATTGTAAAAGTTCCTTTTTATTAAAAGGGGGGTGAAACCGTTTATTATTCAAAACTTTAGCTGTTACCGCCGATCACATACACACAAATTAGATTCTACTCTTCATAAAATCTCTCGTTTTCATCTTTCCACCACATACCTGGTCTCATGTCATTATCATGTCATTGTATGTCAACATTTTTGTTGTTCTTGGTCACATATCGTGCAGTGCATACAGTGCTTGAATCACACCTTTGTGCCAAAGAAGGTCAGTGTCCAATGTTTTACTTTTGTTCATATATAATTGCAATCATGTTTAAGAATATATACAACAACAACATCAATGAAACATATTTACATACACATACCTTGAAAATGGTTCAACTTGCTTCCTCATAATTTAACTGTACATACATATATATTTATTACAATATCCATTATTTTTGATTGATTTAAAAAAAATTATATTTTTTCAATTTTGTTTAAAGTATATAATAAGTTTGTTATTTTGTTTGCAACACTTATATATTCTTGATCAGCAAATCAAAATCTGAGTTGATCTAGACATGTCCGTTCGTTTGTCCGTACATCTGTCTATTGTTGGCACTCTCGCGTTGTTACCTTTTGAGATATTAAAGTAAAATTTTGCAGAGATAATTATTGCATTTCAGGTTGCTATTTAAATTGGGTAAAATTGGTTAAGAGCCACACCCATAAATGACAAAATATTACCTATTTGTCACAAAAATTGAGCTATAAAGTTGCAAGTATATTGGGTTCCTTAATGGATAACCTAAAAATGGGCGGAATTATAAAAGAGTATAAAAAACTTGTTTATACCGAGTTCCGTATAAGTTGATAGGATTTAAATGCATAACTAAAAAAATTACCATGCCCACATTTTTAATAAATATTTATTTATTTCATTTTAATTTACAATATTTTTTCTATTTTGTTTATTTTTATTTTATTTTATTTTTATTTTATTTCATTTTAATTTACAATATTTTTTTATTTAATTTAATTTTATTTTTTCAATTTTATTTATTTTTATTTTATTTTATTTTATTTTATTTTTATTAAAAAAAAAACAATTACTACGAAACAAATAATTTTTGCAAATTCGCCTAAAGTTCTCTTCATTGTACACTTCTCTTAAAATGAATGCACATTAAACAAAATTCTCTCTTAAGTTTACTTTTTTCATAAAAGCTTAACAACATCAGAATCGTTATAAGAAATGACCTTGCCGGCTTTTGAATGGCGTTTACATGTATTTGTGAGTATTTAATTTAATTTGGTTCAGTATAAATCTCGCCACATAAGAGATGTGATAGAAAAAGAACTGATTTTTTAAACTCAAAAAAAAACAATTATTAAAATATTATGCGAGCTGTCTATAAATAAGAGTAGACCTCTTAATAAGGAGTTTACACAAAGTTATTTCTTTGTAATAAACGTTTAGCTATGTTTGTCTAGATAATAGCTTCAAAGAACCAACCCTTGAACACTTTCAACATTCATTCACATTCAAATTTAGGGAAATACACTCTCGTCTATTAAACAATATTCTCCATTCTTAAAGTATTCAACCAAGTGTACTCAGGAGATCATAAATTTATTAATAGTTTTATGAGGTAGTTAAAAAAGGGAGAGGAAGAGAGAAGGTGTGGTATACAATATTATTAAATTTGGGCCTGTGTGCAAACATTGTATCGGTTTGAAAGCTTTTAAGCACTTAACAAATTTGTTTGCTGCCTACATAGCAAATTTTACAACTCTCCCTAGTGCCTGTCTCCTAACAATGACAGTGTGCCGAATTAAATAAAATTATTTATACACATAATTAATAAGAATATACATCGTTGTATATATATATATATGTTTTAAAGGCGTGTGTATGAGACTCATGAAGCGTAAGCTCTTTTCTCTCGAAATTTAGAATATGTACGCACTTGTATAGTTTCTTCCCTAAATACTCAACATTGGGCGTATGCTCTCACCTAAACGTAGAACTTGCCACTGAGTTCTTTTTCTTATTCTACTCTTTTTATGCTTTTTTCTTTCCAAAGAGATATCCGTACATCAGAACTTATTTAGAGAGGAAATATAATGCCAACAGACACATTCATATATATGAGTATGTATGCATGTATGTATATGTGCCTCTTTAAAGGAATACATTCGTATTTATTTCATTTGAGTGCTAGTTTTGCGGTTGATCATGGCACAGGCAGCAACATGTGGCACATGTTTCTAACGATGATCAATGCGCAAAAGTTGTTGGTTTTAAAAGTGGAAAACTGCCGACTCTCATCTCATCTTAACTGAACTGAACTGAAAACTGAACTGTGTGCATGTATGTGTGTTTGTGCTTATACTCATGTGTAGTTGGGGGGGAACCTGCATACCATGCATATAAAAATGCGACCGAAGAACCTGATTCTTCTATTAGCCACTTAGTTGGTTGGTTGGTTGGTTGGTTGGTTGGGCAAACGTTCATATGTATGCACACATGTAATATTTATTATTTGGTATCTTTCTTTTTTCCGAGTACAAGTCGTAGTTGTTGTTGTTGTTTTTGCTGTTTCTTACTACGTTTACAATTTCTTTCTAATGCTGTACCACACACACACACACACACACACACACACACACACTGTCTTACACACGGCCAATAAAACTACTGAGACAACGGCTGTCGCTGCTAAATGCTGCTGCAAATTGTTGTTGTTGTTGCTATTGCATGTGTTTGCAATTTGAAATGCAGCAGCAAACGGCACCTCCTGATAGTTTATTGCTGCAACTGTTTGCTGTTTGAGAGCTTATAAGTGCATAAGTTTGTGTATATAATTGGCTAGCCGAATATATTCATGTTGTTATTGTTGTTATTGTATGTGTTTGTTTTTCTTTATATCTCGCATATAAATATACCAGAAGAACGTTGCGTTTTTTCTTGTTTGGTATAAATTTGTTGTTTTTCCCTCTGAACGAAAAAAAAATGAAAAAAATAAAAGAAAAAATTGAATTGGTGTCCACATTGGTGTTGTTGTTGTTGTTGTTGTTGTTGCTGTTTCTGTTACTTTAGTTATTATAGTGCTCATATCTAATGCCTTAGACTTTTAGTGTTATTACCAACAACTGCAACGAACACTCGCTAAAAGCAACTGCAACCGCAACGTTGTGGCACGCGAATTCTACGGATAATGTGCAACAAACGCCCAAAACATAAATAAATTTCTTTCATCAAACGGTTCACTATGAAGCTTTGAATTCTCTCCACAATCAAAGAAACAGCCAACAATTTGAAAAATTAAGAACGATCGATCATTTCGAACAGTCAGTAAAGTGTCATGTAAATAATGTGAAACTGAAACATTTCAACAACATTTTATATACGATACATACATATATATGTATTTGTGTATCCACCATGTGTGCAATAATTGTATTACAATTAACAATTAATAAATGAAAAAAAATAAAATAAAATAAAATACATTTCAATCCTCATACATAACGCACTCATGTGTCTTTATAAAGTGTTTGTATAAAAATAGAACAATTTTCTAGACAAACGGCCGCATTTGATGATCTGTGGGGTTAGCCAGGAAATATATAAAATATTATGTACGTATAATAAAGCAGCGGAACTGACATCAAGTGCTTAACAAGTTCTTAGTAGTGCAATAAAAGAGAAAAAACTTTGTAAAATTTTCCTTGACTAATGACTAAAATCAAAGTGAATTGAAAGATTTCTTTCCGTTTGTTTTGGAAAGTGTTTTTGGAAAAAGTGAACATCTAATTAGTAAATTTTTTATTGTTATTGTTGTGCAAAATATCTACAATGCATACAACATAGTTAAGGTTGAAGTAGTTGCAACAAATTGTGCTGTGAGTAATGTAGTCGAGTAAAGCCTTAATAATTAATATCACTGAACAATAACAATTTAATTTACAATTAACGCCTAATATTTTGAAATAATGTATTTGAAAATACAGATTTTTTGTTGGGATTTTATTCTGTTTTAAAGAAATGCTTTTGTCCATACGTCCGTCTTTTATCACAAATTTTTGCTCTTAGAAAGGAAATGTATTAAAATTCTAATGTATTAAGCATTGCAAGTGTTATATATATATGCAAATACAATTTCAAGCTTTAATTTACAAGAAATCATTACTTGTATAAGTCAAAACATAGACACCTCTGATGGAAACATCATGCTAACATATGTGTATGTATATATAAATAATGTTTTCATTTAAAGTTAATATTTAGAAAAAAGATACTTTCTTTCAAACATAACAAGAAATTAATTGACTTCTATCTGTTAATAATTTTTAATAATTTTTTAGAAACAAAGAATAAACGGATGTACGGACAACTGTTTTCAATGAATGAAAAATTTAATTAAACAGTATAACAAACCAAAGGTAGCACACCCTAAAATAGATATCTCGACGTTTGCTTTTTTCTGTGTTTACTAAATTAGTTAAAACTTAACAATTAAACTCAATTTTTTTAAAGCGAACTTCTAAAATTAAGATGGATGTACGGACAAACGTTTGCATTTTTATTTAAAGCATAAAAACTATCAAATTGAAAATTTGGAAAAACTCTTCAAACGTTTTTGACGTAAATTTCAAATGTAATTTTCAACAACATTTTTGTTGTTTTTAATCAGTGTATTTTATACTAAAGGTCTTCAATTATCATCTATTTTTATAACGCAATTTATACCTTACACTACTTGTGGTAGAAAGCTTATTAAGTAAGTGTGAAAGGTCGTTCCTGAAGTGAGATTCACCTTTATTATACTGAATGATTCGGAATCGATTGGTCTTTCTGTGAGTTGATTATCTACTAATGCAAATTTATATACCAGCTACAGGTTGCATTTGTTTAATATATTTCACTGAAACTTGATGCAAGGACATAATTTATTTCGTCCAAGGAATCTTATTGAGAATAAACGATATTGGACCATAGTTGAGCCATATGACGTCCTATTACATATAATTTTTTTATTAGGTTGGAACGAATCGGCCTATGTTTAGAACCCCTCTCAAACTTATTCCATTTTAAAATAAAAATTCGCAATTCTCATGTTTAAAAAAAAAATTAATATATATCTTTTACTCATTTTCTATATGTTCCAATTTTGGACCACATCGGACTATTGTAGAATCTTTCTTTTTAAAAAGTTTTTTTCACAAAGTGACTTATTTTTCAACAATTATTCGCATATACTGACATTAATTATTTTGAGGTAATAAAATGTTATATAGGAAGTAAAGGGCGTGGCTTTATAAATGGTATAACTAATTGTGTTACCAAATAAAAACCATTTTTTGGATAAAGATTTCCCATTTTTTAACAAAACAGAGATAAGATCCAATAAATTTGCTTAAAAAATTGATTTAGACACGCCCACAATTTATCACAAAATAACTTTTCGTTTAAGAATTCTTTGGTTGAGATGACATGTAATTCATACTACTGAGTAGTTATGAGTAGTTAAAATAGATCATTAAGTGTACTGTACATGCCACGCCCTCATTTTAGTTAAATAATAAAGTTTCGTAAAAAATAGAAGCCTAAACGCAGATAAAATGTAACACATACAAACTATAAGGGTAGTTAAAATAGAGCGCACTTATATACATGCCACGCCCACATTTTGGATATATAAAAAAATAGTTAAAAGCCTAAAGGAATGCATTTAAATAAAAAAAGACCCATTATTTAATTCAAAATCAGATTAAAAATTGATTTAGACACGCCCCTTATTCTTAAATTAATCATAAAAAAAAAATGTTTTGTTAGAAAATTCTTCTACTGATGTAATATGTAATACATACTGAAAAGATAGTTAAAAGAAGACATAATTGTATACAAACCACGCCCATATTTTTAGCATACATAAGCCGTTTTTTAGCGGAAGGTATAACATTGCTCCAAAGGAAAGATCTTTTATATAAGATTTGGTTAAGACAAATGTTTTTCGTTTTTCTGGTTCAACTTATATGACCAGTTAGTTACGCATTAATTTTATATAAAAGAGGAGTAATAAAAATATAATAAAATCAAGATCCAACTAATGTTAGGACGACATAATTTAAGTACAACCTATGGGGTGTATACAGGGTGGAGGAAATAAATGGACACTCTCTGGAATGAAATTTTACGAAAAAACTTTATATAGAAACGTTGTCAGAGACAAAGTCACCATTTCATCATATGACATTACATAAGAGTTTTCATTTTTTCCTCACTCTGTATATCAGTCATGTATGTGTTTTAGACAAAAAAAAAGAAAGAAAAAACCCAAAAATCAAAACTGGTACGTGTGTGTTTGCCTTTTTCCTACGATATCTTTCCATAATCATTGAAAGCGCAAAAACCTATTATATTACACAAGTCTTGTTCCACATGTCACACATGTCTTCCCAATATTTGTCCATCATTACAGGTTTTATCATAAGTTCGCAGTAAAAATGAAAATAGACGACTAGAGCGACAGAATGGAATATGATTTCACGTAACTTTTTTTCATTGTGTTCGGTTTGTTTTGTTTTGTTTTATTATATAATTCAACAGAAAGAAACCGGCTTTGCAAAATACAACAACAATGACACGTAGAAAAATTATCAAAAGAATAAATACGCGAAAAAAAATTAAATAAATAACTAAAAAGACAAAAAACAAAAACAAAAACAAAAACAACATGAAAAAGAAACCTTAAACCCGCAAGCAATTGAATATTGTAAAGAAAGCATACTCACGTACATACAAGCGTCGAACAATTGCGATTCTCTGATTTTTTTACAAATTCCAACGAATTTCTATAACAACATATTTTTAACATATGATATGCATTTCCAAATACACAACACACACACACACATGCACATGCACATGTACTGTAAGGGGGGAAAAAACGAAAAAAGCAACAATAAGATAACAACAAACACTGATTGTAAAACACACACAAAAACAAAACCAAGAAACAAAAGCTTAACTTTCATCAAATTCTAAAGAATACGAAACAATATCATTACGATGTTATGAAGACAGATGGACAGACAAACGCTAGCAAATAACCGCTTACATATGTATGCATGTGCATATAGAGACTTGCGTGTGTTTATATGTATGTAAGTGATAGGTAGGTAGGTATGTAGGTAGGTAGATATATAATATAAACACACATGGATTGGAAATCAAGTCTTGGGTTAAAAAAATATATATATTTCGAACATATTCGGAGCAGCAACTACAAAAAGCAGACAGATATACTTAGAGTTAAATATATGTTTTAGATGGTGTACACATACATCTGTATAAGGGTTATATGCACAAGTGGATACAGAAAATACAGTCGAAAAATCCATTTCATGCCATGAAACATAAAAGGAAGATCACTTGAAGAACAAATGTAATAAAAAGCAGCATCTCGGTAGGTGTGTGTGTGTGTGTGTGTGTGTGTGTTTGTGTATAAACATGGGCCGCAAAAAACAAAAAATAATAATAAACGACATACAGCCGAGGAACAGTAGGTTAGCAGGCAAAATTCTTACTTTTTTATACACCCGGCAAGCATTTGTATGTGTGGCGTGTATTCTTTTCATCTTATGTATAATGCGGACGGTACAACGCATTTGGAATACAAATGTGATCTTGTATGTATACATGTGTATATAAATGTATGTAATACATGTCTGACAAGTCTATATATATATATATGCCTGTTGTTTTTGTTGTTGCTCTGTCTGCTGATTTTTTTTTTTTTTACAATGTCTGTTATAAGCTGGTCGCGGTAAAAATACATTTTTCGTAAATTTTCAAAAGCCACAAACAAAAAACAGACAATCTTGAAATCGCTCTTCTTACCTTACCTTCCCTTTCCTTTTCTTCCCTTACATACCATTAACTTAATGTGGAGTATTTTTTGTTTTGTTTAAATTCCACGTGCTTTAAAAATCACGCCGTATTAATGGCTTGAGAATCTCATGTACTGACATTAAGTAAAAGGACCTCTCATTCAATGTGTTACAATTGTATTGTTTTATGAAACCAACACACAAACATTCTTATTACGTAGTTTTTTAAAATAGCTTCTCAAGATTGCTTACACAATAAATACTTCAAAGACAAAATTGTTAAAATTCAAATCCGACGCTTATTACGTGAAGTACTCGTTTTCGCTGAACTTACTTTTTGATTGTAATTATGTTTGGCAGAGATTTTGCAGAACGGCTTTAAAGCTTGAAATTGAAATTTATAAATTCTATTCAAATATTAAAATACTTGTCATGCTGTTTCAGTCAATGAGCGCTAGTCTTTATCTTTTTGGAACCACTTGAAAGGTTAGTATTTTGAGTTTGTTAGACTGCTTATTGGAAGCAAAAGACTTACGAAAGAACAACCAATCGATTAATAATTGATTTCTGAATAGAATAGTATAAGGTAACTATGTCCGTCTGTCTTTTCTTGTTTGACTTTTGTGTAATTTTTTTGGTTTGACTTGGTTTAGAGATATTTGCTATTGAAAATGAAACGCTAAACAAACTGGTTTAAGGAGTCCTAAGCAAAATCGATCGAAAACCACGCCCACATTTAAACGAAATCTTAAAAAAAGTATATTTTTTACAGTTTTTTAATCGATTTTTAAAAGGTTATTATTAGCTTGCTCGTAGCAGTTGTGTTTGCAAAAATATTTGTAATATTTCCCGCTTCTTTTTCAACATATATAAAGGTAGATAGGTTCGCCCATAACGCCTAGTGAATCGTCAACTTAGGTCCATTGTGCTACCTGTGATGAGTGTTTTAGAGCTATGCTTAGGAAGAGAACCATCCAGAGGTTGTATATAATTGGTTGAAATCGAAATTCTTTGCATCTGCTGCCATAAAAAAAATTTTAACAAACTTTGTGGCCATTCTGTCCTTTACAATTACATTTACCACGCCTTCTTTTTAGTGCCCAGTCCCTTTTTAAGCCAAATAATAATAGTTTTCTGCCCGACAATATGTTTTTTAATATTTTAAACATTTTGGTCTTCGTACAGACAGACATTATAACGAAATGGGTTAAGCCACGTTTTCAAAACTGTTGCGGAACTACTGCCAATGATCACATTTACTACCAATTCACACATTAGTTATTTATTTATTTTTGGGCTCTATATATGTTATATATCTGTAAATAAAAAAGTTTTAAATGAGGAGCACCGAGTACATTGGCTTAATTCTTGTTAAGAAATTATCAAACTCAAGCTTAGGAGAAATATTAGGTGAGGGTGTTCTAGGAATTATGATAGTTTGAATTATGTGTTTAGGTAAAGATACACTTTGATGGTTCACTAAATCAATGGCATTGAATGTTATTTGTGTTTGCTTTTTGGCAACTTGGATTTTAAAACTTCTCTTTCGCAAAGCTTTAGGAGAAACCTCAGGTGTAGATGGACTATGTTCGATATAATTTCATCATAAATAGGTGTCTGTATCTATTTTGAAATATGTTCGGATTTTCTTCGATGCAACACTTTGATCTGAAGATTAAATCACGAATACATTCAAAATGGTTGTTCTTAGGGTCCATTTGCACCAATTTCAGAATGGATAAAGCTGTCACTTGGCTACCTTGACTAATTTCAAAGTAAATTTTTAGTGAATACGGTATTAATTGGAAGTTAATTAACCGGTCACCGTAGTGATAAAATGTTGTTTAAAAGTTCGTGTAGCTTATAAAATTGTGTTCAACTTACAGTCCAGTTTCTACGAGTGTTGTTACTTTTCATAAAAACATATGCCTTGAAATACACACTTAAATGCCTACATATATACATACATAGATACTGGATTTTTAATACACACTTACACTAATACAAGTTCTTACGATTGGGGATCTTTACTTTTTTTTAGGTAAATATTTGCAAAGGATCGCAAACTTGTAAAGAAGGCATAAAATGGAAGAAAAGGTGGAAGATTTCGAATTTATATAAAAGACAAAGTATTGTATTTTTTTATACAATTCACTAACATTTGGGTATTTACACATAAATCCTTTAGCAATCCTGATTATTCTGTTTTTCTTCGTTGAATTCTTTGTTTCTTTACATGAGATTTCCTTGTAATTAGCATAAGAATGAAACATCGTGTGCGTGTGTGTGTGTGTGTTATATTCCTTTATAATTATAATTACACACACACACATCCATTTTATATAACAATTGTCTTTTATTACAATATAAAGCAAAAACAATAAAAACTTGTTAAGCACTTTAAACAAAACACATGAAAAAAAACTGAAGAAGTTGATAAAATTTATAAATCACATTGCGTTACATTCACATTGAATTTTGTGTTACAACTTTTGATGTTTACAAAAGAAAAAAAATAATTCAATGACACAAACGAACATAAAATTGAATAATTTGGGAATAAAAAGAAAAGCGTGGAAAGAAATTAATGCCACAACTGTGAATTAAAACTGAAGCTAGATTTCATTTGTGTACAAATGTGTGTGTGTTAATGTGAAACACTTAAAAAATCCTACAAAGCGACAGTTACTTAAAGTGAAATGAATTTTGTACGCGTTTCATATTCAATTTAATTATCCTCATATTTTGGTCAACTAATCGACTGCACGCTAAATGAAGTCCATTAAGATGATAAGGTAAGGCAGTAAAATTAATATGAACGTTAATATAAAATATGGAACAGATGATTAATTTCAAGCGCAATCAAGTTTTTTTTTTTAAATCCTTCATAAAACTTGAATTAATGCCGTTGGGTTTGCAAACTTAAACTCGAACAAAATTATTGATAAAATTTTATTCCGTTTAGAGTCATTTCTCACATTTCCTCTGAACACCCAAAAAAAAACTTTTAAGATATTTACAAAATGTACAAATATACTAAAAAATCATCCATTATGGAGTCGCTGTAGTTATCTCAGTCCGTCTGTCCATCGAATTGACTTTTTTTATATATTTGAATAAAATATCATTTCCAAACGTAGCAAAAAAGTTGATACTGCACCAAAAAATCACAAAAAAATTTCAAGAATTAAATTAAAAATTCGACATTTTTCAATGTTCTTAAAGAAGATAAGAAAACCGATTATGTTGTATATAATATGTAATAAAAAACAAACAAAAAAATTAAAAATTCTTTAAAAAATTTATGTAAGACCGGGCTTCTAAGTTTTATTAAAAAATTTTTCGATTATATTTTCATTATATTTAATAAATATAAAAAAAAAACTAAAAATTGACAGAAATCAAATAAACGGTCACGCTTACTACAAAATATAAAATAAATACCCTTTTGAAATGTATCGAAGTGGACCAACTTCTTATATTATAAATTGTACAAGTACGTGATGTAGGGTCTTAGATAATCGGAGAAAATTGACTATACCATTATTACTTGTTTTTTATTTATTAATGAGTATCCAAGATTTTGCTCTATATGAATTTATTTTTAATAAATGGTAGGCGTGTACTTAACAACGCCCTTTATTACATCACATGTGCACAATTTTATATATAAACCTCTATTTTTAAGGTTGTAAAGGATTTTTCTTAATAATAGACGTATTTAGTCAAAACATTTCTCAATCAAACACCTTTTTTATTAAATTTGAGATGGATTTAAATATGTAAAAACCGTAAACATTTCATCAAGGCATGGACATACGGACATCATTTAATCAACTTGAATTTTTACAAGTTTCATAGTAATGATGAAAAACATACATTTATGCTAGAGTTTTAAAAGTTTTCTTTCCACTTTTGCTAAATAAAATTTCAAACCTTCATGTAAAAATCTGTAGTGGGCTAACGCAACTATTCAGCGTTATCGCCTGGCCAAGAACTAGGTCAATTTGTGTTTTTTGTTATATATCAATTAAAAGAAGGACGTCAATGGTTTCATTTTGTTTATCAGATCATTATCATACACAACCCACTGAATAAAAAAACGAACACAACCATTTATGACTATTTTATTGGTGTTTATTTATAAATGTTGCAATTTTTTTTAGCAAAATTGTTGACCATTGAATAGAATTTTTTTTTGCATTCATCGTTTTACATTTAGGTAAGTATGTTAATTAAAGTGAAACACTTGCAACACCTGTTTTATATTATATTAGTATATTATTTTATAAGTGTCCACACCATCCATCTAATAATGAAAGTTTTTATTTCCTAAAAATTTTTAATTTCAAACTTAAGTGACATCTATGAGGAGTTAAAATTTGAATGAATTTATATTAATAATGCCGTTACTCTAACTTTAGTGAAGTTAATTACAGTAGAAATAAAAAAATCTCTTTTAATCTATTGACAGATAGAGTCGGTGGGAGTTTCTCACATTATTTCTTACTTCAAAAATGATTCAATTCGAATAAGAGAAAAAGTGCTATATTTGGATTAGGTAAAATCTAGGATGCCCTATGTTGAGGGTGTGATTAATATGTGTTACACTACAGCACGAAGATCGATTTCTATTTTAAAATAATTTTTTTTTAATGTGGGCGTATCAGGTAGCATGCGCCTACCTGATACGCCTTTTTTGAATATAAATATTTGTATAATCAGTTTTGTACCTTTTTTGTAGTTAATGAGTGATTTTGTGTAAATTATGGGCGTGGCTATAAGCCGATTTTGTCCATTTTAAATAAAAAAATATATATTTTTACAAAAGTAAGACTGTTTGTTACCAAATTTAGATCACTATGAAAATTTTCAACCACGGACACCCAGACAATATCTAAAACGGCTCAGTTTTTGACAAAGTTTAAGACAAAAAGTATCATAAATTTAGTATAATCCCCTTTAGAAGAAAAAAAACTTCAAGATTTATGTGAGAAATTGCATCCTACACATACAAACAATGGGGGTGCATATCTCAATGTGTGAGTGGATATGTTGTTTTTTGTTTTTCTGTTTATCGGATATTAGATCGAATAACAACTAATTTAGTTGTCATTTCATTTATTTAATTAACAGCAAACTATTTGTTTTGATACTGCAGGTGACATATCAACGCCTTATTAATATAAACACCGTTGCTGTTGTAGTTGTTATTATTGTGCCTACTACTCCATTCCACTGCCTGTCTAATCAATCCACCTGCCTTCATACAGTATATTAATGTAAAGCTTCCATATGAGCATTTCTGTGCATTGTCTGTGTATATGTGTGTATGTGTGTAATTTCGAAATAGTATTGCTACACATTAAGCAATAAGTGATTGTGAGTGGGTGGTTATAACACTCACTGCTAAACACGCACATTTTTTACACTTGCTTTAACCGTTTTGACAATAATTTGTTCTGATGAGTTGTTTTTTCTTTTTTTTATAAGTATTTATTGTCCGCATAGGCGGACATATGAATAGAAACTATTTTTGTTGTTATTGTTGTTATTATATTATTTAAAATCACCAATACATTATTCGGATTAGAGTTGTTTGTTATTGTTGTTGTTGTTATTGTTAGATTTGTTGTTGTTTTTATAATTTGCTTGCATTTTATTTTGCCAATGAGGATTTATGACTATTATAGAGAACTTCAAGGTTTTGAATGAGAGACAAATCTGTGTTGTGTATGCAAATTAATTGTGTGACAATTAAGTCAAACTCAACAGCAGAGCATGCAGGCATACATTACATACTCGTATATGCATATGTGTATAGCAATGCAGTGCTTTTTTAGAATGATGAGCATAGTATTTGAACTTGTAATTTTTCAACATTTATTCAACAAATCGAGTTTACTTAAAGAGGCGTTCAAACTGAAGCATTCATACGAATAACAATTTATTGTATTTAAACACCATGATGTCACTTAATAACGCTAATATTCTTAAAGCAATGCCTTCGTGCGATTCATTTATATGCTATGGATTCATTTATATGTTATGGAATCAGTGTGCTGCAGCATGATGGCATACACGTTATTAGTATAGTTTGTATCGTTCAGTTGAAGTTGAAGTTTAATCATTTGTTTATAAATTTTACATAAATTAAAGACTTCACGCATACTTTGTGTACATTCATAATGATGGCTTTACAACATAATCTTTAATACTTGAATTTTATTCTCTATATTTTACATTCTTGTAAACATCTATTCTATGTTATATTCGGTTTCTTAGTGAATCTCTCAAGTTCATAGTTCATATCATACAATCATCAGTTAAAACATTAATATAATCAATTAGCATTTAATTCAGCGAAGATCACACTACACCCAGTTCTACTGTATTACACCTACATTCCCATGAATCATACATGACATGAATCTTAATTTATTTTGATAAATCTATCCTTCCATTTGACTTGATTTATTATTTATTATATTTTAAATACAAACTGATATGCAATGCTTTTATTTAGCAAATGATTTAATAACGAATTTACTCCGAATTTACTTGAAAGGCTACAAAGGCCATCAAGATATATTGTGTTACAAAAATATCTTCTAAGACGTTTTAATTTACCTTTTACACTCACACCGAATTTACTTCGAATCTTTTTAACTTTGGTCTGAATTATAATAAAATCCATTTCAAATTAACTCCGAATTTTCTCCGAAATTAGTATAAGAGACTATTAAACCACATTCTGATTCAAATAATCCTGTATTTACTCTAATTTTATACTGATTTTATTTTATTTTACCGAATTCATTTAAAATTTGGAACAAATGTGTGCGCCAGGTTCCAGTTATGCAAAATCTCTTTAAAATTTTGTTAAATTATTGTTAAATAATTTTCTTTTTGCTACAAATTATACTTATATCCATTTCCAATTAACTCCGAATTTACTCCGCAATAACTATTATCAGCTATTTGATCGAATTATATGAAAATCTAATTTAAGTAAGCTTAGATTTACTTTAACTTAGCGCTGACCTTATTTTATTTTACCGAATTAACTCCGAATTTGACACAAACGTCCGCCGGATTTCAGCTATTTGTTTTTGTACAGAATCTCTTTCAAAATCATTTTAAATATTGCTGATTAAGTTTATATTCGGTTCAAATTATACTAAAATTTATATCAAATTTACTCCGAATTTACTCCGAAATTTGCGAAACCATATTAAATGAAAATCTACTTAAAAATTCCTAATTTATCTCAATCAAATGTGCTCCTGCCTTTCAATAATTAAGAATCTCTTTCAAAATTTGTTCACTTCTACTAATTACTAAATAAGTTTCACATGGCTACGAATGTAATTCGAATGTAAATTTACTTCAAAATTAGTACATAATTGTGCTTAAGTTTGCTGTGAGCTGTACAAAACTCACTCCGAAAGTACTCGGAAATAAATCTAAGCTACTTTCAGATTAGGTAGGGTCTAACTGGGTCGAACTGAGTTCGGATATAATCAAAAAAAATTTATTTCAAAAATAAATTCAAATAAAGTATGAGTACCGAACTCATACCCATACTCGCATGAAATTTACTTGAAAATAATTCGATTCATTATTCCACCCGGAAAAATCTTATAATGATTTTCAATAGGATTTATGTTTGGATGGACAGAAGGACTTGCTAGAACTGAATGAATAAAAAAGTTATATTTAGGGTTGGACTAAATTTCGTGTATCTTTGAACTAAATGTATTTTAGTTGTTAGTGACAGCCAGACAATTTTTTTGCAGATACAAACACACAACACATATCGAATGCGATTGCTTTGACTGCGTACGCTTTAGCAAACCGTCCCTTCAACTGTGTTTATAACATGCTCTCATGAACTCTTCTCACTTTCATTCGTACGTATTCATATATACATACGATTACAAACGTAAGTACACACGTGTGTCTTTATCTTCCCCCCCTTTTACGTTGATGTTGTGTTATTACTGCCATTCATTGTTGCTGCCGCCTCTGCCATCGTCGCTGCCTTGTATATTTAAGTCTGTTGGTTAAAATTTTTGTTTGGTTTTTCATCTGTGTATTCATGATGATCTTCTCTTTCTCTGTGTTTTCTTCCGAAATTTCAAGGCCAAGCTCCAAATAACTTTTTTTTCTGTTTTGTTCAAACATTCATACACACATACATGCATATATTATATGTAGTGTGTTATTGTTGTTTTTACTGCAAATACTTACACACATGCTTAGGCATATACACCCTACTAGTAGATACGGATGTGTATACCTATGTGTACTTAATACTTCTATGTGTTGAATTTGAATTTGTGTGCATAACACTTAACAAGCGTTCGATTTGTTTCTTTTCTGTATTTTTTGTTTTGTTTTTGTTTTTTGTTTTTTGGTATGTTCCACATGTTAAAATACACATTATATTGGTGTATATATATGCTTTTTTACACAAGAGTGTATGGGTATGTGTAGGCACATTCGGTTATGTACCTAAACAAATAATAAAATTTTACATAAGTATGTGATGGCAAAAATTTTTTTTTAATTTTTTTTTTATTGATATGAATCTTTTTGCGTTTATTTTTGTTTTATTTTTTATTAGAATGAAATCATTTTCGTTTTTATTATTTTTTAAATTAGGTGCGCTCAATATTTCATTTACTTCTGTGCTTCATGCTAAGAATTCGTGTTTCTCTCTTAAGGAAGAATTAAGAAATTTTCCTTCTCTTTTAATGGAATAAGTAACGAGTGGGTAAGAGATTAAATATTAGCATTCGTCTATATGGCAAAAGTGGGCGGTTTCATATGCCACGCCTACCACAAAAAATTCAAAAAGGTGTATTAGAAATTTCACAAAAAAGAGGCGTGGTTAAATAAGAACACGCCCACAATTAAAGAAAAACCCTCTTTAATACAAAATTTGTTCAAGTAGCGTAATACCATATACCAAAAATGAAAACCACGCCCACAATTTACAAAAATTCTATATTGCCCAGATTCGTTAAGATTCGAAATGTAAGTACAAAGTATATAATTTCAGCTCAATATCTTAAAATTTACGATCGTAAAAGTGCCAACGTAACCGCAATAGCTGAGATTTTCATGCTAATCTAGAATATATACAAAATATAGCAAACAGAATGTCAAACTCAGCACAGGTCCCATCCAATGTGGAGAGTGTAAAAGTACGGTACATTTACAGAAAAAATCCATCCAAAAAAGGTTCAAAATTTTTAAAACAATTTTGTTCTTTCCAATTTAACTCTGATTTTTCCATTTTATAACAATTATTTAGGGAAAAAAGTAACTTTCATGCCTTTCATTCACATGATGACTAATTAACATTAGGGAAGTGTGTGCTAGCACTATAACTATCTTCTCAAAATGTTGTTTGACTCTTACAGCATTGATTTCAAAAGAAAAAGTGATAAATTCTTGCTTTTAAATACCAAACAATCATGCATACATGTAGTGTGTGTATGATCGCAAAAAATCATAAAACAAAAAACAGAAACAAACAAAAAATGGAACACAAAAAACACAAACGAGAAATAAATGTATAAAGCTGTAATTTATTCAAAAATTCACGGTCAATTGATTAACGTGCGATCGTATATTTTGCTATTTTATTTTCGGGTGCCTTCTCACCGGTTGAAACGTACGTACAATACACACACACACACACACTTCTCTAGATATTAATACATTTGTTGAAATGTATAAGAGTTTGTTTGGGTATTGTTCGCTTACCTGTTTTACGAGATTTCGTGTTTTCTTTGGCCATGTGTGTTGGACGGCAATATGTTATATTTATATGTTAATACAACGAATATTTCATTTATGTTTTTCTTTTTTTTTTTGGCAAATTATGTAATATGTAACTACATGCATGTGTATGTTTAATTAGCATTTTGTATAACTAATAATAATAAAACAAAGGCGAAGCCATTACAACTTTAAGGCAATCTGTTTAAAAACGAACGTTTGTGTACCCTTCACCTTAGTAATAAAGATATACTAAGTTTACTATTCTGCTTGCATTACCCAGAAAAGAGTCTCAGGTACCCTACATCAAAATCTAAGTCGATCTAAACATCTGCGTCCTTAATTACATGTGTCCGTATATCCATAAGTCCATATGTCCGTATATCCATATATCCGTGTGTCTCCTATTGAAACTCTTATAGTCGTAAATTTTGAAAAATCGATGTGATGAAATATCGTACAAATATTTTTCCATTTATAGTGAAAAAATCGGTCACATATTAGCGCATCTATCGATGTACCACAAAATGGGCGTAGTGGACACGTTTCTAATTTATAAAAAAGACCCTATTTGACACAGAATTCGACCTATTAGGTGATAAAAATTATAAAGAGCGTCATCAGGTCCCTCCCACTATTTAAATAAAATGGTGATGTTTTCGATTTGAACTTAGTTTTAGTTTTTTTATTACCTTGAGAGTCATTACCACAGATCACACACGCACGCTCTTATATTTAGATCGATAACTCAGTATTCGATGCTGATTCAGAATATGTTTACTTGCTGGGGTCTTTGACGTCTCCTTCTGAGCGTTGAAAACAAAATAATTTCTAACTCAAACTACTGACTGGGTAGAAAAATATTGATTTGAAGGATTTACTTTTTTAAAATCAAAACTCAAAGGCTTGATTTGAATATTAGGGAGTATAGGAATTCAACTGCAGAAAGAAAAGAATTGTTTCAAAAAAACTGGTGCTATGATTTTGCCTGCAGACAGTAGTGTTTTGTATTTTAAAGCGATTCTTATAAAACCGCTATTCATTGTTCGTTAACTAATCCTTTGTCTATGCTATGGATTCTTGTATAAATTGGTAAAAAATCTCGGCATTATTGCTGCAAAACAACATCTGTTCATCTTGAAGAGAAAAATCCTTACGACAGTATATTTTAGATTACTTTCGATGTTTGCTAGCTCGCCTATAATGGAGTCAACCGTGAATTATGAAGAAAAAGTCAATGATGAAAAAAAAAAGGGATCGCTGCTCGGGAAAAACCGAGTCCGAGTTCAGCAGTTTTACTCTTAATGTGATTTTGTAAATTTTTCAAAACAATCCTGGCTTCAGTACCTAAATTTGAACAACATCGAGTTCTTCTTATATTGTCAACAACAATTGTGATTTATAGAGTTTTTGTCTTATTTCACTTACTCCTTATACGATATAGAATGCGTTGGAGTATTAAGGTAGATTAGCAACGTCCTCCTCGATACCGTAAGCTTATGTAAACATTATGAAATTTTATGCCGTTTAAAAAATAAAAAATTAAAGTTGGCTACATGGAGTTTAAGGGATTACCTAGATAAAATGTATACATTAGAGGTGACACCCAAGTGTGTTTATGTAGCAAATATAATAATAAAATAATTTAATATGTTGCCATTTGTTAGTCAACGTGATAATAAACGTGTTTTTTTTTTTTTGGTGTTTGTTAATATTTTTGTTAGTTTTATATTTATTGAATAATGACCTTGAGTTTTCTTTTTTGTTGGTATTTTAATTTATTGTGTAGCAAAAAACTTAACTAACACACAATGTGCAAAAAATCATTTGAATTTTTAATGGTTTTATATTCAGTCAAACATCGCACACCAACACACGCTTATCGCAGCGATTTTGTGTAAGTGTAGATAAGCTGGTGAGTTGGTTTTGTGTTTTTTGTTTCGTTTCGTTATGTTTTTTTTTTGTCAAATGCAGGAAGTATTCGTTTCAAATCAAATACGTTGGCAATGCGACAGTTTAGCTAAAAACTACAAAATTTTAAACGCAAAATGCACGTTTGCAGGTTTTGGTTCTCAAATCACAATAAATGAAACGAAACGCAACTTCACACACATAAATACATATTGTATAATGTTGAGTTGTGTGTTGTAGGCGAGTTAGTGTAAGCGGCTAGTTCATATAATGTCAAGGCCTCCGAGTATACGATATAACAAAATAATTCTGATTATATTTAATGATATGGTGATAATGTGCACATTAGGTATGTTTGTATAAATAGTGAATAAGTTCGATGGGTGTGATTTTTACTGTTAAACTTATGTTTCATTTAATGTTATATTATTAAGTATACAAACTAAATTCAGCTTTGGTCTTAGCCTTAAATGCCCTACACTTTTATATAAATAAATGGGCGTGGCAAAAAGCTAATAAGACCCTGTAATAGTGTAAGTAATACGTACACGTTACACAAAATTTTTTTTCTAAACTATGGGCGTGTCTGTTTTCTGACTACGCCTATTTTTGATACACCGATAGATACCTTAATTAAAAAAAGGCAAACAAAAAATTTCAATTCCGCAGTTAAAATTTTGTGGCTATGAGAGATTTTTGTCGATTTTGGGTGTGGTGCTTGACCTATTTTGTCCATTTTAAATAGGTAAATGCAGATACTAGAAATATATTTACAAAATTCAATAACTCGATATCTTTAAATACAAATATATTTATATTAAAAATGGGCGTGGCTAGCCCCTTTAATAATATATATATTAATTAAGTCAACTAACCAGTTCGATTCTATTCAAAATGTAATTTTCAGTTAATTATGGGCGTGTCTATTATCCGACAACTCATTTTAATTTCGTATATTTTTCTGATTTTTGACGATTTAGGGCGTTTTTTTGCACCCCATTTCATCTACGAACTTTTCTGCACACTTAAGTGGAATTGGCAAGTTTTATGTTAAAAATCGAATTATGAATTTAAGTAAGTTTTCTTGTTACGGGCATGGGTATGCCTTTTATAGGACTTTCGCCCATTTTTGCCTATTGTGACTCGTTGCCGATTTTTGTCTTTAGAAAGTAACAATTATTTGATTTTGAAATACTATCTATTACATTTAAGTTCATTTAGGAAGGCATGACATAATCACAGGTTTTATTTATTGCAATTTACATTAAACTTACAATCCCGCACTAAAAAAAAGTAGTTTTGTGAAATGTCAGCGTATGTACTCTTCATGAATGGTGTAAAGGGAGACCAATTGCCCCTAAATTTTCATATATAATAATTCTTTCAAAATATTTAGTGGAAATATCGTATATGAACGATTACTTTAAAGAACACAATTATTATTGCAGAACGAAACATCGCACGCAAATATATATAAAATGAAGTAAACGAATGTACTTGACCCACACCCTTAGCCGTTAGCATATATATACTCACGCATTTACTTGTACTTTGTATATTTCGCATATACCATTTAACAATTCGGGAGGGCGGTACTTACATATTTACTCTCGCTTTCATTTCACATTTGCCACAAATCACTTAATTTCAGGGCCTTTCTTATCAGCACATCGTGAAATATTTTACTTTTCCTTTCGGTTGGCTTCTAATCTTAATTGTTATTTGAATTTTATTTTATAGTAATAAAATATTTTAATTTTAGGTGAAAGTTGTTGCACTAAATGACTGGCAATGTAGTCTTTATCTTATCAAGTGGAATAGAAAAGAAAGAAACTGAAATTGTATTTTGTGTAACAACATGGAAAGTAAATAAAGTCAGAGTATAATAATTATTTTTTGTATCATGCAACAACAAACTTATGAGGAGACTTTAAACGCATCAGTATCAAAATAAAAGTCGATTTAAGATTATCAGCTTGCCTCCATCCATATTTCGGACTCTTCTTGTATTTGATTATATTAAAATTTTTCAAAATTCGATCCAGTCACAATATATAGAAGTATTTTCAACATTCCAGTCGATCTAACAACTTCTTCTTAAGTATAATAATATGGATATCAAATGAAAGGGCTTTACGAGAACAACTACACAAACTAAGTGGCATGTAATTAAATTAAAAATGGCTACCGCCCGACCCTGTTAAATTACCCTACTTCATAATTGAATATGTTCAATATGAGTATCAAATGAAAGAGTTTTACGAATAGAATCATTTAAACTACGTGACAACTTATTAAAGTAAAGATGGCCGTTAAATTACTAATAATCACAATTCTATGCAATATTAGTATCAAATGAAAGGGCTGTCCAGGTAAAAAACAAATACAGAAAATCGAAAATGGCAGCCACCACTAGATGGCCGATTTTACCCATTTTTCGATTATCTAAATGATATGCATATCAAATGAAAGAGGTTGATGGGTAGATATTAAAAAAGTAGCTAAATATTCATACAAAATGGCGTTTAAAAGTCTTAAATTAATATATATCACAATCCATTCAACATGGATATCAAATAAAGGATTTGCAAGAGTGAAATGCCGTAAGCTATGTTGTAACATTATTATTCAAAAATGTCGGATGTTGCTATAAAAATAAAAATAAAAAACATTTTCACTTGTTGCTGATATACTTATGAATCATACTTGCGTGTGTTTCATGTTTGATAATATGCCTCCAATAGTATGTTGATACTAATTTAAATATTATGGCTTTTGCTGTTCAGAAGACACTTGCTTGACACTTGTAATCTGTAATTTGAAAAAAAAAATGAAATTTCCAAATTTTGCACTCATTCCTTTTTTATTTTTTGATGAAAGTTCGCACCCGTCATGCATGCGTTTTTAGCAACATTTTGTTATATGCGTTGAAATGTTGTTTTGCTTTTCTGTAAAAACAATTGCATTGTTGTTGTATGGTGAACCTCACATGAAATGCAACGATGCCCCTGTTACTCATCTTTACAAAATTATAAAAAAGAAAAAAACATATTTTGGGCGCTTCTGAACGCTTCTACCTCAAGCATAAAATTACATTTGTGTGTGTGTGTGTGCGCACATGCACTCACTTACATCCACTTCTGCTGCTGTTCATTTAGTACTTGTCTGGTAAAATAAATGTTATTTTTCAAGCAGTCACCACCTCCCACATGGTTTGCACTCATTCTGTCAGAAAGTGTTTAACTATAAAAATACATTGTGGCATCCTATCATATAAATATATGTAACATTGTTGTTAGGCATTTTTTATTTACATATACTTCTTATACTATAGTATTCATAACATTTTGTACAAAAAAACGAAAAAATTTCAATTTGCTTTGCATAGAATTTTTCAAGTGAACATATACGTAAACATAAAATAAAATTCCCTGCAAAATTTCGTTTTGTTGAAAGTATAAGGAACTGGCCAATGCCAATTCATTTACTAGATTCTCGCTACTGAATATTTATGAACAATTTGGCAAATCAATTCATTTAATTTGAGTGCTTTTGACTTCGACCTTTACTTGCCAACTCTTAAAAATTAAAATGAATTGATACAAATTTGTAATTTTAAAAAGACTTTACTTCTAGTGGTTAAAAGTTTAGTTTAAATAAAATATACCAAATCGTTTAAGAAAGGTTTCAACTTATAATTCCATTCCAATGAAAGTAGTGATGGTCCAACAGCAACAAGAAGAAAAGTTTAGATCTTTGTCTACGTAAACTTTTTGTTTTATATCTGCAATATATGTTAATTATAAATATTTTGAAATGTAGAACACACATTTATACATTCACATACAACATTAATTATCGGTTAAACATCTAAGGCAATTAGAAATGACAGCACAATTAACGTAACAAGATAAGAAACAAACAGTTTTGTTCCATACAATATATTTATTTTTAGTAAATTTATTTTGTATAATAAATACATTTACAAAAATTTTGATATAAGCATGTAATCTAAGATTTTAGATTATTAAAATGCATATAACAAACAAATGGATCAATTTTTAACAAAAGAAGGGAATTTTTAGAAAACTCTCTAGTTCCAGTCCAACATTAAGATATATATCATAAACAAAAAGGATGTCTCTTTCATATAAAGAAAATGAAAATTATTTTTAATGTTACGCCTACCATTTCTAATTTAATATAATAATACATCGATTATGGCACTCTACTCTTCCAGCTGCTTTATTTGATACCCATATTGAATAGATTATGAAACATAGAATTTGTCTGTTTTTGGTAAAAAAAATCGTAAAATCATACAAAAAATTTTTATGTATAAGCAAAGCTGCACTTATACATTATATTTTATATATATCAACCAAAAATAAGGCTTTAAAGATGCTTAAAAGTAAAGTGTATTAAAATCTGTAACGATCTGGCCATATCTGACGGACCCTTGCGTTATCGCCAAAAATCGACATTTTTTTCAGTTTCTACATGAACATTTTTTAAATTTTCAAATAAAAAATTTAAGTGCCACGCCCACAAACATTAAAAATTTCTCTTTCTTAGCTAAATTGGACAAAAGATACACCTTCAATGTACCCACTGTGCCCTCTTTAGAGTAAAATGCGCCCCGAAGGTCTTTACAGAATGCATTCTCCCCTCAGATAAATAATCATTTTCATTTAGTTCATTTATTCATAAAATTATTGCTAAATATAACAGCAATGGACGTATAATTAAAGTGATAAGAATATCTTATAATTAACGCAGGAGCAGCAGCAGCAACAACAACAACAACATCCGCAGCAACTCTGAATCTGGTTCATTAGTTCTGAATCTAGTTCACTAGTTTTTAAGACTATACAATTTAGGGATAGTATGTTAATAAACAATATTATGAAGTGTAAAAATAAATTACATAATATTAGGCATACAATAGTAGAATTTACAAGCTATAACATACTAGAGTTACAGAGATATTTAAGACTATAGATAAATAAATAACAATGTTAAACAATACAAAAGCTTAAAATTAATTACTAAACTAAGGAACTTAAATTAGAGAGGTGGATGAATAGTTTGGCAACTATCTATTTAATATAATTCTTTTAATGAAATCGATTGGATCAACCGCGAGATCGAACGAGTTTGAGTATTCATTAAATAGTCCACATAGGACCCGAAACGAACTAAACAGCTCATAGTTGGTGCGGCATTGAGGTATCCATAATGGCACAAAATGCCTTGAGACCCACTTAAAAGCCACTGCCACATTTTATATATAAATTATTATTTAATCTAAGTATAATTTTAAAAAACTAAAAACCATGCCCACAATCAACAAAAATCTTTACATTTAGCACAAAAATTTATCTACGAAGGTGGAATTTGTTATACGTATTTATAATTACCCTTATCATATTGATATGCTAAAAATGGGCGTGTTAAGTTAACAAAAACGCCCACAATAGGCTTTATTCTGCATAAAACTCGACTTGTATATTAACGAATAATATCTATTGTACAGACCACGCCCACTGTAGGGGAGGTGATGGAGGGTGTTTTCAATTTGACCTAAGTTAAATGTGGTATTTTTACTTGTTACACACTCAGATCGTTATTTACAGAACAGACACGCCCACAATGTGTAAAAAAGCAAAATCCGACATTGAAATTGACATTTATTGCCTACACTATTAACGGACGTATAAAAATATCTGCCACGCCCATATTAAACATATTTATGTAGAGAGTTTTTTAAATTTGATGTATACCGGATTTCGTTTTTGTTCATTTTTTAATAAAAAAAACGAAAACAATTGAAAAGTTTAGCAAGCAACTACTTTACCGTTTAGCAAGCACTTACTATCATGGTCATAATTGTAAAAACAAATCTACTAACAATGAAGAGAATTCTGAATAAGTGGTAAAATATTGATTATGGGCATAGATGTCATCTCTACCAAGAATTTTGTTACTGGTTATTTATTATAAATAATTGCAACGAATCTTGAACATGTTACAAAACGTCCAACGATTAAAGTTTAAACTACTAGTAGTAAAAATTTACATTTACGTTCTTTGTAGGTTATTTATAAATATTTTATTCTTGCCATTCGCACAATTCTACCTCGATTTAAAATCACACGACCTACCCAAAGATTTGATGTAATCATATAGCCCACAAAGTACTTAAACGCTTATAATCAGTATTCAGTTGTAATGAAATGAAAATGTAAATTTTTTACTTTTCAAATGTGTAGAAAGCATATTAATAGAGTTTTACATGTAATACGACTGTTTCTGCGAAGGTTTTTTACCGCTTCATAACAACAAAACGAGATATAACGAAAGAAAAAAAAATTATTTAAAGTTTTCTCAGTGCTAGGTTAACAAAAGCAATGTTGCGGTAGTACCGCTTAGCTTGGTTTAGCTTTAGTATCACACATGCAAGCGCGACCGTATTACATATTAATGGCAACTTGAATAATACGTTCGTAGTTGTTGTAACAAGTCAGGTTTGTTTTTGTTTTCATTTTTTATTATCATAAAATGTGCTGCGGTTGGACTTGTTTTGTAAATTCAATACATTTCAATTCATAAGTAGTTGGGGGCTGGCTGAATGGCTGTGTGGCTGGCATATTGTCAGACTAGCTGGCTGGCCAGTTATATGAAGCTTATCGTAAAACAAATGAGGTAATTTGTTTTATTGTTTATTATAGGGTTAAGTGTTGTTTATGGTATTTATAGATAAACTTATAAACGCTAGAATTTTGTATAAAATGTATGTCAGCAGGGCTAAAATGATTCCAATATTGAGTTAATAAGTAAATGTCAATGTCAGGCATTCAATTGAACTTGTTCGTTTATTATTACTACACAATCATTGTCATTACATGCAAGATTTTATCATAATTCTTAACGAAAGCTGTTTAGAATAAAGTGTCGGCGTTTGATATTGATTCCTATCAAACTGTCAAGTTAAATAAACAAATCATGATCATACTATAATTATAAAGCATTGAGAAATATATATACCCTACCCGTACAATGTATATTAACTTTGAAAAGGGCTGAAATGAAAAGAAATTCACTTTTTATTGTAATTATAAAATTTAGTTAAACATGGTTTAATTTTTAAATCTTTTTTAATAGTATATGCCTTTAGATTAAGCCTTCTCTTGTATTTAATATTATCGAAATAACTTAAAAATTGGTATCAAAATTTTCAGCAAAATGTACAGACGGACTTAGATGGACTTTAGATTCAAACCGATCAGTATAATAAAAGATGGGTGCAGGATTTGCCGTCTAAAATCCTTATCATCGTTTTACACTATTTTCCCCAATTGGAGTAGTAGAGTGGTAAAAATTTGGACTCCTGCGCACATTTTTGAAAAATTGTATACATAACACGAAAAAAACAATAAACTTGGTGTTTAAGTCAAATTTTATTTACCTTCCCTATACATAACCAAAATATGGGCGTGGCAAGTACTTAATAGCGTCTCTAAATTGTGTATCTATTAACTTATATGTCAGATTCCGCATAAAAAAGGCCGTTTATAAATAAAGGGTGTGTCTGTTAAACCACTCCGCCCATTTCAACAAAGATATGTGTACAGAAAATCAACCTAGTGGCCCAATTTTTGTGGCTGATGGATTATTTCTTGGGGATTGTGGGCGTGACTTGTACCAATTTTGCCTATATTCATAAAATGTAATCATTCTACAAAATTTGAGCTCAATATTTAAAAATTTTGCAAACGTAGGCATTCCCTCCGCCTGACATACCATTGACTGTACTGAACGCCTCTTTCTAAGTGCTAATAGTATATATTCTAATGTAACATAAAATACTAAACGTTTACTGACTGATACTGATACCAACAGGTACTGATATGAAGCTTCATAAATTCAGAGAAGCAGCGCAAATGTATTTATCGAAATCAAAGGTCAATCGTCGAACTGTAACTTGTTTATTTTTTAGAGTCTTCTTGTCTTTGTGTTATTCCCTTTTTGGTGGATAAACACAAATGAAAAGAGAACAAGCATAACCTTAACTGCACACATACTGCATAAAAAGCAAAAGAATCAGAAGCAACAACAAACAACAAACAGCAAACATAACTATGCAAGATTCCACCATCAACAGCATTAGAGTCGACTAGAGTTGTACTAAAAAGTCGAAAAAAGCTAAATTGCCAATTGCCTCTAAAAGGCAACTGTAACGTAAGGTAACTGATCGTACTCGTACTACACAGTAATTGTACCTTTCAAATGATGCTGTATGCACACACATATAATACCAGCTAGCTAGTTAACCGTACACATAGCAACAGTCAGGTAGCAACAGTCAGGTAGACAGCTTAAAAGGAGGGTCCTGACCGAGGTGGTAAAGGGCATTGTGCTATATGCATCATGCGTATGGGCTGATGCAATGAGATTTAAAGCATACAGAAGGATGATTGAACCAGTCTATAGACTGGCGTGCCTGAGAGTGTGCTGCGCCTTCCGCACGGTGTCTGACGACGCGGCATGCGTTATTGCAGGTATGATTCCGATAACTCTGCTCATTAAAGAGAATAAGCAAATACGGCACTTCTCCCGCGCGGGTCGTAGATCAGCTATGGGCTCGGCTAGACAGGTTACCATCATGGAATGGCAAATCAAATGGACAGCGTCTGCTAAAGGGCGTTGGACACATAGGTTAATACCGCAGCTTGAGCCTTGGCTGAATAGGAGCCACGGCGAGGTAGATTTCTACCTAACGCAACTATTGAGTGGGCATGGGTGTTTTAAGGCATATCTGCATCGCTTCAGACATGCGGATGACCCTTTTTGTGCTTATTGTGGAAATGATGGCATAGAAGACGCCGAGCATGTGTTTTTTATATGCCCAAGATTTGCCATAGGACGATCCGAGGTTGAGAGGATGGTAGGCGGAAATTTCTTGCCTTCTAACATTATTAGTATAATGTTACAATCTCCTCAAAACTGGGACATTATTAGCAATTTTGCTGGCGGAGTCATCAATTCCCTTAGGACAACAGAAAGAGAGGGAGGCGTACCTGGGCCCTTATAAGGGCGCTAGGCCGTGTCTTATTTGATCTAAATCTGAGTACCAGGGCTGGTTCCCTCTCCCTTCTTGCGAAGTAATACTGTATGGTGGTTCCGCAAGGAGGGTAGTAGTGTGCGAAGTGGGTTTTTAGTGGGTATGTCGGTAAAGCCGATGAGTCCCACATAACCACGTGGTTGCGACCATCTAACCTTGTGGTACCCATAAAGGGTTTTCCCCTTCGTTTATACAAAAAAAAAAAAAAAAAAAAAAAAAAAAAAAAAAGGTTGTCGGTTAAATACTGTTTAAGAATATTGGTAAGAGCATCACACAGACATCCATACACACACATACACATTGAAAGAAACCAACGGACCCCAACCATTAGAGGTTTCATTTCTTTGGTTTATTGGTTGCCAGTTTTTAGGACAACAATTTACTTTTATTGGACATCGTGTGTGTGCTTAGTCCAAGTATGCACTTGTGTGTGTGTGTTTGTGTGTGTGTGGTATTTATCTAAAAATAAATATCGTTGTATGCTGCAAAAGCATGCCAGCAACAACCCCGTAAGCTAAATAAAAAGTAAAAAAAACATCAAACAACTTACACACACTAACATACCATGGTATGTCTATAGAAATTAACCAGTTAATTACTGAATGATTTTGATAGTGCCAGTATATGGAAATTTTAAGAGACCCCGTTACCTTACATTCTGCTTATATGCGTGTGTGTGTGCGTTGTTTGTATGTTTATATCTAAGAATTACAAGAACAATTAAGAAGAAGAAAAAGAAGAAGAAGAAATTTTAAAACACTTGTTATATGAAAACTGCCTACAAAATCAATGCACATACACACAAACACACACACACATACCCATGCATGCAGCAATGTACTTATGGTATAAAGATAAAAAACAACAACAACCAACAACAACACACCACAACCTAATCTAACGAAGTTGTCTATTCAAGTTGGTCGCAATTGGAGCTGAGCAGAAGAAACAGTTAGATAAATGTCTAATATAATCAACTGTTATTATTCTTGTTGTTGTTGTTGTTGTTGTTGTTGTTATATCTGCTGTTACCTTAATATAACTCGTTTCTATCAATATTATCGACAGCAGCAATATTGCAATGACTAAAAGAATGCAACCAAGAAAACCAGCAACAACAACAATAAAATATATCCCAAGCGGCGCGCAGAGGTAAACAACATCAAGTGTAACAATTGCCTTTAACATGGTTAACATAAAGCAGCTTCCTTGCCAATGCCTAAACACAAGAAAACATAATCACATACACACACAAACAATATAACAAATAATTTTTCTAGATAAAGCTTTTTTTTGTTTTTGCTTTACGTTCTGTAGAATGAAAGAACTTTTGGTTGCTATTCCTAGATATTTATTATGTGTACGTTATGTTTGCGTGGTTGTTGTGCTAACTGACTGGTTAGGCAGAAGAAGAAGAATAAGAAGAAGAAAAGGTACAATGCTTACACGAGCGAAGCGACGTGTGCAGCTACAACCGTAACAACGGCACAAAACCAAAAAACCTAAACCTGCTGCATTAGCACATACATACAAACATACATCCATACAGGCGGCAGCAGCACACTTTCTGTTCAACATGGAATTTGTGTGTGCTGTATATTCATTATTCAATCAAAAAGTACATAAAACCATGCATACGCACACACCGATATGGATATATATGTGTGCATGTATTTATTTATTTTTTTATATATATTTAGAAGTACAAGTACAGGTATTATCACGGCTCATGTATGCTGCCTACGAAACTTTGTGAAAAAGAAAACAATAAAAACACCGCAAGAAAGAAACGACTTTAGTAACATTTATCTTTGCTGCTTTATTTATTGTTGTTACTATTTCTGTTGCTGTTGCTTGTATTGTGCTGTGTTGGTTGGTTAGTTGTTGTATTTCGGTTATTTACGGTTAAAAAGTTAGCAGTAAATGACCATAAAAACTGTAAAAACTGGACGCATGCGCAGGCAGGCACAAGCACATGATAATACAATAATAAATAGCGTTAGCGGTGTATGCAATAACAATAACAATTGCTCATATGCGAAGTAACTGAATTTATTTATATTTTACCTCACTTAACTTTGTACGCTTACTTATGTACTTTGATATGATATTGCGCTGAGCACTCGATTACAATTGCTTAGAACGAATGTTTGGAAGGTACTCTCTGATTACACATGGCTGAGCAACGCAATAATTTACTTCTTTTCTTGTGCATTATCTACCTACCTACCCACCCTACAATAGTTGTAGTTGAAGCACTTGTTAAGTTAATTAGCCCTCAGCTATTATTTACATTTGAGTAAAATTTCACTATTGTAAGTTTGGACCAGACTGTACCATTTCCAGAACGATTTGGGAATTTCTATTTTTTATATGAAAAGGGCCGCCAATATTTACCAAAATATTTCTAAACTAATTATAAATTAGTGAAATTCAGTACTGTAGGGTTTTAAGGACTGCTTGCAGATTATTGATAAAATTTTCCAAAATTGATTGGGAGCCACACCCACAATAGACGAAAAGGTCATAAAAATCGAAATTTTGGTACACACACTTATATTGAGTTTTTCCGCCGATGTGCTAAATGTGGGAGGCCTTGCATAAGACACACCCACAATCGTTCAAAAACTATAAATTGGTTGCAAAAGTTAAAATTTGATATATAAATATTTATATGGAGCTTTTCCATCGATGCGGCAAGAGTGCGCGGAGTTGTAATAGACACGCCCACAATAGAATAAAATAAAGAATAAAACTTGAATTTTGATATACATATTCATATAAAGTATCTCTTTTGATGGGCCACAAATGGGCGGGATTGTAATAGACACGCCCACAATCGGCAAAAAACTATAAATTAGTTACAAAAGTTGAAATTTTATATATACAGTTGTATTGAATTTTTCCATCGATGTATGAAAAATGGTCAAAGACACGCCCCCAATTTACCAAAAGTTATAAATTAGGCATAAAAGTTGAAAGTTAGGTTTTTTTTCAATAAAATACCAAAAAAAAGAGGTCGTCACACTCCCCCAATTAATAAGAAATAAACTTTTTGGGCAAAATTAATTGTGTATTACATACACTAACTCTCGCCCAAAATTATATATATATGGAGGGTATTTAAAATGTTGCTTAAATCAAATTTATTTTATTTTCCTCGTAATTTTTTTTCTGCATTTTCTCGGTTGTCTTCCTCATTTCTATTCAAGTAGGTGTTGTTTGGTTTTTAGATTAACTGCATTAAACTTTAAACGTTTATTATTTATTACATTTTTTCATAACATTTGAAATATTTATTTTTAAACAGAAAATTTATGTAGCGTGAAGAGAGAAGAAAGTTTTCTTTATTATGTGTTTTTCTATATGAATATGAAACGTTATGTTAGGTGGCATGTATTCCCAAGTAGCTACATGGCTACGCTTAATTAAAAGAGAAAACTAGGAAACCCTTTTAAACAAAAATCAAATAATTGCTTGAGGAGTTAAATTATAAACGCAACAACGTGATCCTAGGTAGGCTTCATCATTACATCGTATTCAGTGCAGCACAAATTCTGCCTAAAAACCCACTGCCACAAATGCCTACAGCTTTGTAGACCTGCATGTCAATTTCCCTACATACATGGCCATACGTATACACGTATGTATGTATAAAAAAATAACAGATATTGTACATTCCTTGGCAACACCTGAATTATTACCCACATATTAAATAAAGTGACGCCTCGCAGGTACAACTTGGTTAAATATTGAAATAAAAATATTCAAAAATCACGCAATCACTCTAAAGTGCATAATTATTGTATAACAACAGCATAAATATTATGATAAAATTTTTCAAATATCATACCAACGAATAATTTCTACAGGCATTCTTAATATACATATCATACCATATACCTTGCGGCAAAGTTTATAACAAAAACAAGTGAAAATATTATAGTCGGTTACAGGCGACCATTTAATGCACAACACCACTTAATTCCTCTTCACTTCATAATTGTGATTGTATGGAAAGGAGTTCTAAAACTAATAGATATCAATATCTCAAAAAAAAAAAGCTTAAGGTCGTGTCTGCGTTATTCGATCCCACAAATTTTGGGCATATCTGCGGTAAAGCTCAATTAAATATTTGTACCGATATTCAAATTTGGTTGATTGATATATTTGTATCGATTTTGGGCTGGTATGGGTTCTATGGGCGTGGCATTTGAACGATTTCATACAGTTTAAAAATCATATTACGCGCCAATAACATTTTAGCAGCAAATAAAAAAATTTGTTATTTGGGGGCGTTGCTGTTATATGATTAAGTCCATGTTTGAGGGTGAATTATAAAATAACAACAAAAAGACTTTTTCCTGATTGTAGGCGTGGCTTTTGAAAGATTTTTCCCAATTTAAACATCTAGAGTATGAAATATAAAAAGAAAATCTAAAAAGCTTATTCTAATAGAGACAGACCTACAGACCCCCGAAAAACCATTGAGCAGATCAATAAATATTTAATCAGGCTTAAGAATGTATTATATTTACATACTTTAAGATAAAGCTGACATTTCATTCAGTATGTTACAAACACTTTAATACACGTGACTTGTTCAAAAATAAAATAAAAACATCAATATCATCCTTTGAACCGTCTAAATATCATTGTTATCATTGCAACGTTTAATTTCTATATAAATATTTTGTCTGTGTTATGCATTTGCATGCATAATATTGTGCTTCAGCCAAAACAAAACAAAAAAAAAAATCTTCTACCTAAAAATCGAATTAGCATATTATCCTCTCTAGAGAAGTAGAATATAATGCAGAAGCATCAACAGCCAGCCATCTGTAAGCGGTGAGTGTTGGTGATATAATGGCGGATGAACGACACCTTTACACTAAATGCTTAATTTCACCGTTTAACAGAAAACTGATGTTAGGTTAGCACCTGAAATGACATAAAATAAACGTACCCCCATCCGCAACGATAGTAATGCGTTGGTCAGCAAGGTTCATTCTGCATACAATTTTCATAGAATTTTTTTTTTTTATTTCATTTCCAGCAGAATGAATTAATATTTGTTACGTTATAACAGTTTTGTTATTTTATGTTAGTTGGAGAAAGGTTTTTATAGAAAAAATATGACTAAGCATAAAAAAGACCCCACAGCCTAAATGTCCCAGTAAACGTCCGTTGTTGGTTTCATGAAAAAATTGAGAAAATAAAATTTCTTTAAAAATATTAAATTTCTGAACATCCTACCGTTTCTACAGATGTTGGAAAAAATCACTTCATTTCCACGCTTACAATTTAAAAATTCCTCACAGTTACAAAATTTAAGCTGAACTATACTTAATTAACAAAAAAATCGAAAATGGGCGTGGATTTCTTCAAAGCAGAGTTCGACTTATACTATTTGTATTTAATAAATAGTTTCTCTGTTACTACCTTCGCATTTTATTTAAGCAAAATTAATTAATTGCCACGCCCACTACAGTAAAATCTTTCAAAAAATCTTTAAAGTTAAAATTTTTTTTAAAAAATTTTGAACAAGGAAACTATTTTTGCTATTTTCCCTGAAACAAAAAGAAAATAACTAAACTTAGGTTCGACTTAAGTTCCACTTAATAATAAAATAAGATTCCCAAATTCTGATAATAACCACAATTATTAATATATTTAACCAACGAATCTATCAGTACTAGAAAAAGGGGCGGGGCGCACAAGTCACAAAAAAGTTGTTCAATTCAAAGCCTAAACGATTGACTTTTAAGCACGGGAATCTTAACTAAATATAAACTGAATCAATAGATTGTAGATTTGACTTTAATCAATGAATGCCTGGAAAATTGTTAAAGTAAAGTAAAATAGGAAAAAAGGTGGAGATTGTGAAATTGTTAACAATGAACTAATTTAGTAAAACAATCACGAAAATATTAGCATTTGACACACATAACTAGAATGAGCAAACATCTTAAAGCAAAGATTTGAAATTGAGATTTTCAAGATAAGTAAGAACGGAAGGAGAAGTAAGCCAACTTGCAAAGTCACTTCTCTTAAAGGCAAAGCAGTTATTAGACCAATTTACATTTAACCACAAATTAAGATATTTGGCTTATAGTTAATGGGTAGCTTACTTTGCAAACACAATTGTAAAATTATCTAAACGCTGAAGAGAAAAGTTAAAATCATTCAATGCAAAATGAAAATGTACCCAAACTATGAACCATGGCGTACTTTGTTCTAATCCATGTAGATGGTCACAAGCAAACAGTTAAATATCAAGTGGCAGTTAAGTAGCAGCGCTTTGATTCGGTACAGTTGCTTAATGACGAAAGTTGCATGACGTTCTGCTAAAGTTTGATAATGATGATGGCCAAACAATGATAAGTGTTTAGATAAAGATAAATGAGTGCAAGAAAGCTGGACTGGAACTGCTGCTTTCGTCTTGTCGATCTCATGATACGTCCATGCTATGCCATCCATATCCACACCAGCACAGACTCAGTTTGGTTATACACGTTCATGAAATGTTGTGATAGTTGTTGGTATGAATGAATGGTAAGAGGTAGCGCGCGTGATCTTATAGCAACATCTCTGCTCAACAGCAAGAAATGCTACTGTCAAAATCTATGTAAAAGTTGAAGTGTGGTTACAACAGCTTCCAACTGAACTGAAGTGTGCCACTTTTCGATGGGTATCTCCGTTGTATGTGTATGTGTGGACTTTGATGCCTGTTATTTGTTGGAGAGAGGTAATTACTGCACCAAGTTGGAGCTACCTAAAGGTAGCAAACACTCAAGCCTCAAGTGCTCAAGTAGAAGTTAAATATATTGTATATACATGACCGATTCCAGATGCTTTAAAGTCATGCAGCAAGAAGATTGACAGGTGATTTTTAGACGCCGCTGTGTGAGTGTTGCCTTCAACAATTGCTGGCAATTTTATTGCCAAACAAACAGCGTTTGTTCTAACACTAACAACAGCATCATGATTGGCCATCACCAAACAGCCAACAAGCTAAAACTACTTCCTCTTATACTACCAGCCTTGTTGGTATACTTGGTGTAGTAGTGTTTACAGTAAATCTTGACTGAGTGATTGATTTAATGATTGCATTTGTAATTGACCAGCACAACTTAACGTAACATAACACACACAAACTAACAGAAGCGATCCGATAATTTTCTTTTTAGTTTTCTCTAAATAACCATAATTTTGTAATAAGGCAGCAGGAGGCCACCTATACTTGGTATAAATTGTATAGAGAAGAAAGATAGTAAGTAAGAGAGAGAGAGAGAGAGATGGGGGGAGAGAGAGTTTCTATTCATCTACTCTGTAAAACTAAAACATATAATAATTGTATATAGATGCCGATACATCCTTAAATTTATATGATTTGATTTATGTTTTAAATCATAACAATAACAACAACAACAACTACACACAAATACCAATTAACTTTTGACGATTGATTGCCATAAATATAAAGATCTAAGAATCTAGAGAATATTGTTCCTAAACGCATATTATTATCATCCAACTAAAGAAAGCTGAATACAAGCACAAGAGAATTTTATTAAATATTACAGCAATAAACAACAAAATTTATAAATTAATAAATTATGAACCAGAACTAACTGCATAAATCAACCTACTAATCACAATGAAATTTATGTATAAATGCCATAAAATTAAAGGAAATCATAAAAGCGGCTTAAACTGAACGTTTAATAACCTACACCACATACCACGCTTTTTTTATCCAACTTTAAAAGTTTATATATACGTTATGGATAAAAAAAATGAAAAATTCACAATTTAAAATAAAAAAACCCCGATTACAAAATGAAAATAATTGAAAATTCTCCAATTTAAAATGAAAAAAATTAATACAAATAAAATAAACCTCAATTTTTTGTTAATGAATAAAAATTATGAAAAAACCGAATTCAAAATGAAAATATTCCGATTTAAAAATGAAAATAAGTAATAACGAATATACAAGAGCAAACATGATTTTAAAATAAAAATCATAGAAAATAAAAAATTTCTATTTCAAAATTAAAATGAAAAATTTCCGACTTAAAATGAAAGATAATTAATAAATATGAAAAAAACAATAATGAAAAATTTCCAATTTCCAATTTCCAAAAAGGAAAGAACAACAATAAAAATTTCTAATGAAAAAAAAATTAATAATAATGAATAATTTCCAATTTAAAATGAAAAAAAAAATAAAAATTTCCCACAGCAAAATCGGTTGACACAATCGACAAATATCTATCATTTCAAATCATTTTGCTTCGTACCAAATATCTTTCTTTAGGAATTTATTAAATACTTATGTCGAATTTCACACTTAAACCAAGACGCCGTTGCGCCATCATAAACTGGCGAATTTGATAAATTTAAACGCTCAGTGATCTCAAGTATTTGTATCAAAATTTGTTAATATTTATCAAATGAAGAAATCATCAAATCGGGATGCAATATGAGCCTAAAAATGTAATAATATGTTCGATGTAGTGTAGGGCATATGATTGTAAACTATAATTATGAATGAAACAAAATTTGAACCAAACTATACAAAGCAAGGACTTTTTCTCCCATTTATTTGTACTCAATGTATAAAGTGTAAACATATACAAACATTAAAAGTATATCTATACCTGTATCCAGTATTTGTAAAGCTTATTAAGATACTTGTCAATACGTATGCATCCCACCAGCCCATCCCTTTCATACCAATAACAATCATTTCAATTTACAATCATTACCAATTAATTATTACAATTATATCTTGACTTTGTTCTTCTTCTTTTCAGGTAAGTTCAACTCATAAAGTGTTGTCTGGCTGACATTACCGAAACATTAAATTCTTAACTTATGACATTCAGATAAATGCATTTAGAATTATCTGCCATAAGTAATGCACTAAAATGATAAAATAAAGCAAATCTTTAAAGGTAATTTGAAAACTTTCATAATAATTCAGATTTCTTTGGTTAATCATCGGTTATGTGTATAAAAATAAACATTCATTCTCTGCCCAGATGCAGGAGATGCGTAAAATTATGAACAAGTCTTTAACTCAACATCACTGCAGAATGTTCACTAATCCATAAAGTGAACAATTAATTATTTCTTTCATTTCATTATTTATCTCCAACACATTTTTAACGATCAATTCATGATGTTAGTGTACCACCTAAGTCCACCAACCCAAAACAACGTTTTATCTAATTTTGTTATACAAGCCATTGCAAAATTTGCCCCATACCATATATATATACCAAACAGTCATAAACAATATGAATTGTACGCGTCCATAAAATCGTACTCCCATGTAAATGCATGCGGGCTTTTAGTGTATTGATAAAAAAACAAAAACAAAAAATTAATCGCCATATAAGTAATTTGAGTTTAAAAGGTTACTTAAATTTCTCCTTGACTCTATTAGCAAACATGCGCTATGATGGTAACCATCACCTACGATAAATTAAAAGCAACCAACATTCATATATGCAATACAAGCAGCATTACAACAACAAATAAATCAAGCTTTGAGTCTTTATTGAGAGTTATAAAAAGTAAATTATTTGTTTTTATACATTCCCTGCCCCTTACTGTTGAGGGTTTACTTAGCTTATTATTCCGTTTCAACACGCAGAAGGAGGATATGTCCGTGTTGGTACTCTCATGGCCATATTAAGTTGTATACATGTTAATAATTATGTCATCTCTCGATGAGTCAAAAATAGGCAGAGTGAGATAACAGACACGCCCACAATCGACAATAATCTATTTATCTACCACAAAACTTAACCTATTGAAATTGAAATTGTTCGCACATATTTATAATTATGAACATTAGTCCAAAAATAGGCGTGGTCGATTAAGAGACGCACGCTCACAATTTATAAGAAAATGTATTTGGTGTATAATACGATAGCATATGTAATTGGGTACCTGCCACGCCCACTCATCAAAGATTAAAGAGGATATTTGAGCATATTTATTAAGGAATTTTTATTAATTATTCCTTGTTTCTATCTAAAGTAGACAAAATCGCTTTAAACCATGCCCACAATTGGCAAAATGTTTAGCAGTCACAATGTAGTCAAGTGGAGCTTGAAACTGGTTCTAAAAATTAAAGATTTTTATTGTTTTTAATGATTAAAACAAATAAGCTGAATAGACACGCCTCTAATTTTCCAAAAAAAAAAAAAAACATTTTATATGCATCTTCTACGTATTCTTTAAATTAAAATGCTTACCTAATAGTTGTCAAAGAAAGGACGCTTTTTTTGCCACACCCACAGCTGTGTAAATGTGAAGGTTTTCCTAGATTTGTTCTAAAACAAAATAAAGCTGTTTTACTTGATTTCTGTTGCTGATATGCTGACCAAAAACAATAAAAATGTTTTTTACAGAGATGACGACCATGCATGAATGAACCTTAACACCAACCCACTACAAATCAATCGTGACAATTTGTTAATTAGAACAAACATGATTTGTAAGCGATATCGACAAATGCAAACAATACATATATACACACGGACAAAAGTATGTAGACCGCAAAAACAACACATGTTCAATTTTATGTTATTGCACCAAAAAAAGAACAAATAAAAAATAAAAAATTGTCAAAATATTAATGGATAGAAAAGTTATAATTTTATTACCAGAGAGATACTTCTACACTGCATTATGACCTTTCTAGTTACCAACAAATACATACATACATGCACACATTGAATCTTTGTATCACACACAACAGCAATGCAAGCAACATTAATACACGATTGAATATAGTTGTGACCACTCTGTACACTGATTATGCGTTGGCCTTATTCTAATAAGGCATTCTACACCACCTCAACGACATATTACACTCGCATATATGGTATATAGCGAGCGTATGTACATGTTCTAACCATACCGTCTTTAAGCTTTCCATACAACAAGTTGGAGGTGGCGATGACGTGACAAACGTATTCCATTTACATAGTTATGCGCTTAATGTATGTACGTGTGTGTATACTTGCCCGTGTTTGCCTATGCCTCAGTGGATGTGCATTTATGGCATTTAATGCCATATTAATATGGGCTTGTTAATGTCATTGTGTACCCGCGACATGTAACGAACACTGTGACATCATATTCATATGCTGATGATGCGATTTATAAATACCCACTAATAGTACAATAACAAGGATGAAGACAATTACATCCACCCACACCATCACACCATCATCACACGTTTGAACATTTGTAACACCTAGCCCACAAAGTCTAAGAGGCCCTCTGAAATATTGTATGCAAACATATTTTCTCAATTAACTCTCATCATGGCTGGTTTGTTTGCGTTAACAACCATCGGTTGACACCCTAACCGTAGGCGGCACAAATGCAAAATTAAAAAAAAAAATCATTTACTTTTCTTTACTTTGGAGATGATTTCGTTGGTGAACAAACAAACTAACAAACAAGCAAACTTAATTGTTGTCATCATCGTGTCTTTATTCATAGGGAGAGAGAGAGAGAGAGAGATAGAGAGAGAAAGAGTCTCGGCGTCTGGGATCCCATTCATGTGAAATTAAAGAAAATTTTTGCTTTATATCTTTAACCGTTATATTGTACACCACCAACAACAACAACAACAACAATGAAAAATGAACCAGTAAAAATTTTGGTAGTCATAAAATTTTATTGTTTATATTCTTGTTCTTTTTCAACTTTTTAATCTTTCTGATTTATTTTTATTTTTATTTTTATTTGTTTTTTTTTTGTTTCTCTTTATTTGGTGTACATTATATTAAACGAAAAATTATCGTTATCGTAATTGTTGTGCTCTTAAAAGTGACATTTTATTATTTAATTATCGCCATAAAGCATATAAGCGGTTATTTGAAAAAAAAAAAGGAAAAGAAAATATTTGGGCATAAGCAATAAATTTGTAAGGAGGAGCAAAATACAAAAATTGTTATAAAAAAAAAATTTATCGCTTATATAATGTTTACGTAATATATCACCGCCACGGCCACGCCATTGCCACCATTTTCCATCCTTACTTAGCAAACTTCTTAATTCAGCCATTCATTTAGTTTCAATGCTCATCTTATACTCACCTATACTTATAAACTTTGGATATACATGTTGCTGTGGTTGTTGCTGCTGCTGCTTATATTGTTGCTATCTCTTATTGTTGTTGCTTTGTTTATATCCTCGACATTATATATTACCAAGACGTACGCTAAGTTTGTGGAACTACTTGAAGAAGGCTAAGGAGCATTTTATTAACTATGTATAATGTATTATTATTGTTTCTAGTTTCTGCACTCAAATCGTTATATTAATGGCAAAAAATAGGTCAAAAGGCACGCCCAAATCTTATTTATCTGTCACAAAAATTGAGCTATGAAATTAAAATATTTATAATTATGCCATACTACACCGATATTCCAAAAGTGGGCGTAGTTTAATAATTGGCACGCCCACAATTTCTAAAAAATTATACTCAGCGCGAAAATCAACTTTGCAAACTGATACGTAATTCATACACTATATACCCCTGCCACGCCCACTGTTTATATGTAGATATGGAGAGTATTTAAGATTTGACCTAAGACAAATCTAACTATTTGTCTCTGTTTAATTTTTACTATTGTTGTTCTTGTTATTGTTGTACAATCATGCCACTCCCATATTTAAATATGGAAGAGGATTAAGTTATGTTTGCTGTTATTGTGGCTTTGTTTTTGTTATTATTCAATTTCCCCATGCCACGCCTACATTATATAAAAGGTCCTTGTTTTATCTTTGTTGTTGTTGTTGTTGTGGTGGTGGTGGTGGTATTCGCTGTTCACGTTGTTGTTATTATTATTAAAAAGACTACCAAATGTCTGCTCATCGTTCAATGTGTGTGGCCTTTATTAATACACCCGATGCTGCCACTTCTGTACGCACATTAAAGACTTCGTTTATCCTATAAAAATATACTATTGTTTCTTTTTTTATTTTGTTTTACTTTGTTAGTAAGTGTTGGCGGTTAGTTTAATAGTTGCTTGTACAATATAATAAAATGTGCATACAACACAATCCGTGGCTGTAATCTAAGCATAATGGTTCTGTGTAATAACTTTCGTAGTATCGGTAGCAACTACAGAATAACAACAATTACGGTGACAACCATAGCAGTCGTGCTGTATTTTGGTAGCTGGGTCTTATTTTGTATTGTTGTTGTTGTTGTTGTTGTTGTTGTATATTACAAACAATTTTACATAATCTGGTTGAATATGCATTTTGTCTATGAATTAATTTTAGTAAGTAGCTGAACAAATTCAACAACAAAACTGTTGTTCCATGAATTGGTTTTAATTAATAAAATTGTTACAAAACTGCACTCTGTCCTTATCCCTCTTAATCTATATAAATGTAAATCTTTAATAACTTAACTTAACTTAATTCGTATTAAATCGTGATTCATTTGTAGAACCACTTTAAATTAATTAAAACGTTAAATGCTATTTATTAACAGATCAGCTGTACGGCTGAACAAATTGCCACCTGTTGAATGTTGAATGAACAATAAACTCCTAGTTCCAATATTATTGCTTAGTAACGTTGGGTATAAATTGCGAAATTATAAAAAACATACACATGCAAAGCAATGTAATAATATTAATAGCTCAGTATAGAGAAGCCATACCACACACACACACAACAAACAAACATTATGAAAATAAATGCAATTCCATTTACCACCAACCATACCATTCAATATTATGTTAGACAAATAATATTGTACTCGTACATTGTATGTGTTTGTGCGATGTGAAGGAGAACATATGGTCAGATTGCATTAAATATTATAATACTTGGCTGCTTATTACTACACCATCTGTACACCGGCAAAGTAAATGAACTCAACTTCGACAGTCATTTATAATACAACACACATGCATAAAACAAAAACAACAAATATTCATAGATAAACAGTTATAAGGTGCCGTTAGCGAGACGTTTATTAGTGCCCATGTTTATTGTTGCTATTAAACTGCAGTAAAACTCCAGCATCGACTTTAACTTCAACTCCCAACTCATAGCTAAAATTATTTACCACAGTAAAATTGCTGCAACCTACCAACACTGGTAACAATCACTTATAACTAGCATGTGCAACATAAATGCAACCAAATAAAAAGTCAAATGTGAACCTGATTTTCTTTAAGCACAATTTCGTACAAACGCGTAATGTTGTAATTGTTGCCGAAAATTATTGAAAACACTGAAAGAACGAATCAACTTAAGAGATCAGAAACATGCTGACACTTTTCAAAATCACATAATACTTAAAAAAAAAAGCTTTAGCATCAAATTGTGAAGCTATTTAACCATGTTTGCCAGTCCGTCTGTCTTTGGTAAATATTCAAAAAACAATATTTAATTTGGCAGCATTTGATAGCTCCTCTCTTTAAATTTGATCAAATTAATTAAGTGCCACGCCCACCATCGAAAATCTCTTACAGTCGCTAGAATTAAACTTTTAACTTACAATTACATTAGAATGAAGTATAAGGCTGCCCATTATATGTAATAAAAAATGGGCGGGATCAAAAACACGTCCACAGTTAAACCTTTTTGCTTAAATTCGATTTGTTGAAATGTACATAATATGTATACAATTGAAGCATGAAAAAGTAATAATATATCAAAAATGGGTAGGGAGGTGTTAAATGCACGCCCACATTTTACACAATAAAACATTTTTGCCAAAAACTCAATTCTTTAGAAATGTACGTAATAAATATTCAATTGAATAATGTATACATAATTTTTTAATAAAAAATTATTGATTTTATATTAAAATTTATTTTTTTAAAAAAATTGTTAAAAAAATTAATTAATATCGTATTAAACTCTATTTATTTTTAAACTTTTTAATAAAAAATTTATCAATTTTTTTTTATTAATATTTATTTATTTTTAAAATGTTTAATAAAAAATTAATGAAAATTTTTTTATTAACAATATTACATATTTTCTCATCTTAGAACACCTTGTACAATCAAATTTGTCCAGAATAAAGAAAAAAAAAAAAAAAAACAATTTCTTAATTACATATAATAGTTTTTACCCAACAGTAATGGCAATTAATTATTAATTATGAACATGAGTTAACCGCAGTAATGTGTATACTTAATGTGCAGTCATTTACTCAACTGTATATAGATCGTTGCAGATATGCACACGTGCCAACTTTTTTTATACACATTTACATACTCAACGTATGATCAACAGCTATCAACAGCATATGTGTGTTGGGAACTTTCTGAAGTGTATATGTGTGTTAATGACAAGACACTTGTTGCTACTCTTGATCTGTATGTGTTAATACTATAGACAGTCATGCATTTACTTTAACGCATGTTTAACTCAGACAATGTATTTATGCGCACCACACATCTTCATTTAACTATAAGTGTGTTTGGGCATTGCGTCTGTGATGATGTATATATTGCTTGATTACAAATTAATGTGTGAAGAATACTTAACGGTAATGAGTTGAAAGCATTGCTTACGAGTGCCAGAGGTGGGCATGCAAGCCAAATTTGTCAGCTGCCTATAAACTTGACAATCACTACAATACTGTGTAGAACGCTTCTAGTGATTTACAAAATTTTGTATCGTTTATAAATTGCTCCCATTTCATTCATGTAGGTGTTCGTTTAGATTGTGCAATTACAGAACATGACATATTAATGATTCATTTGGATATATTTTCAGTTATTATGACAAATTGCGAAATAAAAAAAAAATTAAAAAAACAACAACAATATCTTATATTGTTCTGGGTACTCTTTTGTATGCTCCGTATATAGGTGTCACAGTATTTTTTGTTGCTTTTATTGTTATGGTTATTATTGTGGTTATTTTTTTGTTGTTATACATGCTGTGCTGTAGTTGAATTAAAATTTGGCCACCAGGTCAAGGTTGTTACTCCGCCTCCATTCAGTCACTACCTACAACAACATCATCAAGAACAAAAACAACACTTTCTTCTAACAATACTGAGCATTTGTGAGTACCACGAGTTAATGTTTTTTTTTTACTTCTCTCTTTTTAAGTTTGTTTTTCATTCATGCAAAACCGTTACTTCCTTCCCTACCTGTCCCAACCGAATATCTTTCCTTTTGTTTTAAATGAATTTTTTTTTCTGCTTTATCATCACTCAACAATGGTATATTCTACGACAACTAAGCGGTTGTCAAGGCATCAACTTTTACTTTCTTATGTTTTGTTATTAATGTGTGAGTGTGGGAAGGGGGGCGAAAACCTTTAGGATGCTTTATTAGTTACTTATGATTTGTTTAAACTTTAGAGAATTTAAAAGGAATTTAAAACATTAGACATCTTTCAGTGAAACTTTAAGCCAAGCTATGCTCTAAAACGAGCAAACAGTCCACTCATCTTCAATACTTTACAAATTGTTTCTAGTATTTTGTTAAATTCTTATATTGTCCATTAACAAATTGAAAAGCATTCATTTCGTGCGATATGTTCAAGCATAACTTAATAACTTTTTAAAATCCATTTCTGCTAATCATTTAGTTACGAGGCCCTTTTTTTACACCGTTAAAATGAGACAGCTAACTATCCGTGGTGCTCTTTGTTGTTGTTGTTGTTTTAAACTTTTATTTGTTGTTTTTCTTTGTGTTACGTGAAACCATCAAACTGTTCACTATTAGCGCTTTATTACACACTTCATTTTCAACTAAAAAGTTACGACCGTAACGCCGCACCACCACAACAACAACAAAGTAACTTTCAGCACAATTTCCCAACTGAATATTTGTCATTCAGTCTGTCTTTCTGTCTGTCTGGCTGTGTCAGTCAGCCCACCTGCCTTCTTGACATGTTTACACATCAACATAAACGTACATCACTCGAGCCATGCGTTAACACGTGCTTCTTATTTACTGCCATCCATCTAAATGGCGGGGCAGGTATATTAATTTTATCATTTTTTCTGTAACATTCAATGGATGGCAAGCTGGCAAGCTGACTGGCCTCAGCCACTCTTCACAACTCAGTGCACAGTACATTAAGGCGTAGAGTACTTAACAAGCAGTTTTTACTAAAGATAATTTGTTTACTTGGTGTAAACTTCATGAACCCGTACTTAGTGATTACATTTATAAATATTTAACACAACATTATGCTGCACATGAGATGTCGTAGGTAGTGAAGTATTGTACACCGAGGTGGAGGCCTTCCTTTACAGAGACATTTTCATTATAATTTTACTTTATAGATACTGCAACAAAGAGTCAAGCATACATACATACATACTTACCAATAATCAAATAAACATATGTTGTCAATTCATTACAAAAGGTTACAAGAGTTGAGAACAATTATCTATATTTTTTTTTTTCACTCAACAAAATATTTAATAATACGATGCGAAAATTCTCATATTAACGGTTTATAAATTAACCGTTTGTATCTCTACTATTACAGAGGACAGTAAATAAAATTCCTGAAAATTAAGAAAAACCTCTTCTTGGCATATGACCGACCAAACAACGGTTCGGCCCACTCTGTGTTTGCGGCATTACACTAACCAAGCATTAAATTTGGGATTTAATTAAACGAACATTCAACAAGCAGCGTCACTGCACAACAACAGCGAAAAAGTGTAAAAAAAAAGTCTGCTTAAAGCAGATTTTCATTAAAACCACTTGATTTGTTAAATTAAATGAAAAACTTAATGCGCCCCAAACAATTGAAACGTTAAAGTGCAAAAAGTCACTGGTAAGAAAAACACAAAGCAAAAAAGCAAAAAAACCATCTAGAAGGCATAGACAACAAGTAGAAACATTACATTTACGTTACATTTAGGACGAATCCATAACACTCTCTTCGTTTATAAATAATTAAAAACGGGACAGATATATATGATTACGCCGTGTTATAGTTTACGTATTGCATAGTCTAATATGAAAGCAAACGGTAAAAAGAATATTTTTTATTAAGGGCGTGACGCTCCCATATTTTTTATTCCTTATATAGAATATATTTGCTTAAATATATGTACATATTTTAACCATACATATTTCTCTACTTTTTTAGTGATAATTTTTATTAACTGGGCGTGCCCCGCCTTTATTTGATATGCCGTTGTATAAAATATTAATAAATATGTACACGAAATACCTTAATTTTTATATTTCTGAGACTTTGTTGTTGTTTTTTTAATTGTGGGCGAATCCCGCCCATTTTTTGACACTTCATTTTATGTAATATTTAAACAATTTTATATCAAATGGTTTCAATTTTTATAGCTGTATAAGATTTTTATTGTTTGTGGGCGTGGCATTTGACCGAAAACGATCAATTTAAGTTGAAGCCACCCTACAGCCTTTTATACTAAACGAAACTAAAATAGAATCCATATAAAATTTCACTTTGATTATCGGAATTTTTACTATTTTTACAAAAGGAATCGTTTCATACAAATCTATATAATTTGTAAGCTCTTCTGGTCATTGCAAACCGTATAAAAAACTTAATACACCTCATGTTAAAATGTAGGTCAATAACATAGAAACCACAGAAGGGATGACACGAAACAGTGCAATAGCCAAAAAAAAAAAAGGGAAAAAAAGAAAAAGCATTACATACTTATCGCTGTATATGCACATAATGATTTTATAACTAATGACGACAAACCCATAAGCAAAAATGGAATGAATAGAAACAGGAAAGAAATTTCATTCGCTGACAGTGCCGTTTCCACATTTTACAAGCGTATAAATAAGTGAAAAGAAAAGATGTCGATGAGTTGCCCTGTATGAAGGAAACTAATTTGAGTTAAGTACAGTTCACGAAGTAGTTGACCAACCAAGAGACACACACCCAAATTAAAGGATAATAATTAAATGTATGTATGTATGCGCGTGAGGTAATCATCACAAGCTATGTAAGACGCACATGCTGTACAAGTGTCGTCCATTTGTATTGCAAAAATATTTGAGGCATGGTATGTGAAGATAAATGCGCTGTGTCCTGGAAATCATCCAAAGAAAGAAGACGAAGACATTACATATACAGATGCTTTCTATCAAGTCTGATACTCTAGGTGTGTGTGTGTGTGTGTGTGTGTGTGTGTGTGTGTGTGAAATGCAAGCATGTTTATATTTAAGAACTGTTGCTAAAAAGCAGAGATGCTGCTGCTTCAATTATTATGTAAAATGTTAATTGTTCGAGTCAAGTTTTTCCTTCTCTCCTTTCCTCTTCATTTTCATACCTTGGAGACAAATTTAGCGTGTTATCAAAATCTATGTAAAAAAAAATAAAAAAAAAATTAAGCAAATTAAATAAAAAATTTACGCACACAAGCAGAAGAATTCTCAACACAACACACACATTTTAACTGAAACTAAAAGGACACGCACATGTACAGTGATGCATGAATTTTAATTTCACAGTTCAATGCATTCACTTAACGAGTAAAAGTTAGCCACATTAAGTAACCAACTGGCCACCACCACCACTGCCACATCAACAACTGACAGACAACTGCTAACATAGAAATCTACAGAGTAGAAATTTTGGTACTTTTGTTATTTAAACGAAATCCTTTTTTAAGCCAAAGCGACAACCACAACTTGATTGACACTTGATACTGACCAGTGATGCCAGAGAAAAAACCCAGCCCACGCGTACGCACATTCACTTAGAGGAGTTGCTCCCGCTCACGCACAAACACTAATGCTTCCAATGTAATCATTTTACAGTCAAGTTGTTTTCAATTATGAATATGCTGCAGCCACCCGACCAACTCACATACCCTAGCGCCCAATAAATGCATTTTTCTTTTAAAATGTAGCTCAAACAAAATAATTTCGAAATGTTTATTATCCTTAGCAAGGATTTCTTTTCAATTAAGATGAAATGTAAAAAAAAGTTAAAATAAACGAAAATTTTAATATTAACTGAAATCATACTCTTTCATACTATCTCCACAAGATACAAAAAGGACTACTTGGACCAGCATACCGGTTTTTATATAAATTTGGTAGAATCGTTCAAATGCCACGCCCACAATTTAATTATATAGTACAAAAAATATCCTTAAAAATACTTCACAAGACAAATTTTTCAAAAAAAAATTTCAAAAATAATACTTGGTTAAAAATATATGAAGATGATGGTTGAAGTTGATGTTCCCCGTTCTAAATCGACAACTTTTGTATATGAAGTTTTTTCGATTTCAAATTAATGCAAGTCTGTTTTAAAAAACATACAGACAGACGTCACTGAATCGATTTAATTTAATTTTCATTTTAATTAAAAACCTACTGTGTATTCCACTGAAGCTAAATTGTGTCATAATGTTTTATGGGTGCTTAAATCAATAGTGAATCGAACGCTCAGTTATTACATTTTTAATACCTAGAAAAAAAAAACATACACTTAAATTAAAATATTTTGTTGTTGTTACAATTAAAGCGGTAGCAATTTTTTCAATGTTAGAATTGCAAGCAAAATTATAAAAGTGTAGCCTTGAGATAAACAAATAAAAATGTATTGGAAAATTTGATATTTTGTCTCCAGCATCTTTTTTTTTTTTTTTGTCATTTTTCTAATGGAATATTTTCACAAAATAAAATTATTGTGAGAAAGAATAGATTGGGAATCAAACCACAATATCCGCTTGCCCGTAAAAAATATGCAATAAAATAGTGTTCGTTCTCATGAATAATGTTTACGTGACAAATACTCACACACACACACACATTTACAAAGTAATATGATATGTAATTAATTACACTTTTTATTCGTATAATAACTCGCATCCAATATGATGAATTTTATTAATATGTACAAAATTAAAATGTCCATCCATCCATTACTTTAAACACGTACACTTGCGGAGAGATGGTATTGGGGTAAGTTTGTTTCGACAAAAAAAATACAATAAATAATTTTTAATAACAGATAGCATGTAACATATGTATGAAGTTTATTTTGGTAGTGATTAAGAGATGTGTGTGTGTGTGTGTGTGTGTGTGTTTATTTGTAATCAATGAAAAATACAATAAACCTCAATCAACAAGAGAGACAAGTGCAATTATGGTAAAAAATGAATTGTTATTTACAAACATTATGCGACTTTTTTTACAGAATATATCGGGTAAGAAATGAGAGATGATATAAAGGAGCTCTAACGACAGCTCAGACATATTTACACCATTTATCGGATCGGATATTTTTGAACTGAAAATTAGTCCTTAGGCCTCGTTCTTTAATACTGCACCTCCACTTAATTGTACAAATTATGCTACAATTAGTTTAGTTGTAAAAGCGAAACATAAAATGCCATTATATGAAAAATAGTTGTAAAAATGGTCCGATCGGGACCAAATTTGGTATATTCACGTATGAAGTCAATTAACTACTCTGCACCAAATTTTGTACAAAAAAAATATCAATAAATACGAATTTTCACCTTTAAAGAGTTTCTTTATAATAAAGCCTTACGTGAGAAGGGGTTCTAAAAATAGTCGCATTCAGTCCTGTATCACTAGGATTTCTCATTGAAATAAAACGTGTTCTTATTACATTTTTAAATTAAATTAAATAAATTAAATTATTACGTATTCTGAGAAAATGGAATTTTTATATATATTATAGGCACTCTTTTTTTAACAAATCGGGTACACGGGGGTACTACAAAAGGCAGACGCCTATACAGACATGACTGTATTGCTTCAGAATGATCAGACACTAATCGGAATACTTTTTTTGTATATGTTCACTACATTTTATAACCTTTCTTCTTAACGCGGAATATAAATTCATCCCCAACTCAAATCCTTGTTGCTGTGTAAGTATTTTCGGAAACAGAAATTATATAAATATAACAGATAGAGATAAAAGTTGTAAATCAATTATAAAATATCAACCCTCGTTGTGATTGTTATTCTTATTGTAAACAGTACATGTGCGCGATCGGAAAGTGTTAATATTTATATTTATAGACAAGTTCAAATAAAAGCAGAGCGAAAAGAGAGAAGAATGCTTGTAAACAAATGAATCCCATATACAGCAGAAAAAAAATTACCATCACAATGTGGACTCATTAACATAAATTGGTTGTGAATACATAAATTCGAAGGCAACTCTACTACCCCCTCTTACCCATAAATAGCCCAAAGGCCCACTCAACAACAATCAGGCCATCAGCCAGAGTGCTGACTACATGCCATGAAATTTTCGCTTTTAAAAATATCAGAAGAAATCACTTAAAAACTTGGTTACAGCTTCTCATAGCAATGTCCTTCGCTCCTTGATGTCCTTCGGCGCTGTGAAAGTTGTCAACAGTTAAGAACATTAAGAACTGAAAAACAATTGTATAAATATGTCATAAAAAAGGAACCGAATACTTCATATGCATAATGTAAAAATGTGCGCGTATGTGTGGGAATTTGTGTGAGTGTGGTCATGAAAAATAATAATTGAATGCAAAGTAAGAAAATGGAAAACACATTTCATATTCTGTAATCGTAAATTATTGGATTACAGTCACGCAAAATCCAATAATAATGAGAATAATGACGATACATACATGCACACACACACACAACCAACCAGTCGAACTTCTTACCGTATAAGCTGATTTCATTGTACCGTGCACCCGTTCCATCACCTTAACCACCACCACACCACAATGAAAACATTGCCCACTCCATAATAACCATCGTTCTGGTCAATTGCATCGTCAGTCCTTTTTATAAGATTAAGAAACAAAATGAAGAAATAATGCATGTAAATAAAAATCTCTTTTTAAGAACATCTCTTACGCCATATAACATACATACATATTATACACAGTTTGATTTTCTCATTATAAAAATTCCGAGGAAAAATTCAATAGCTTTGAAAACAATGAAAGTGAAATGTATTGTTTGGTGGCCTCCTCAAGATGGCGGATTAACAATTTTTTCATAACATATGTGATACGAGTGTCAAATTTAAAAACTTAACGAGTGGAATACAAGGGTGGTGACTCCAAAATGGCGCACTACCAATTATTTTCTTGATTTTTCCAATGTGCATATCAAATAAAAGGTAAATCTAATATGGCGACGTCTCCAAAATGGCGGTATACCAAATTTTTCACAACCTATTCGATATGGATGTCAAATTTAAACACTTGGCGAGTAAAATGTAATAAACTTCTCATTTTTGTACTAAATCCAATATGGTGGTGACTTCAAGATGGCGTATCACCAATTATTTTCTCGATTTTTTCGATATGCATATCAAATAAAAGGGCTTCATCGGTAGTATAGGTAAAGCTAAAAGTCGTCATACTAAATCAAATATGGCGGCCTTCTCAAGATGGCGATTTACAACCTATGTATATGATATGGGTATCAAATTTAAACACTTGACGAGTAAAATTCAATATGCTTAATGTCATTAATCTAAATTGAATATGGAAATTGCGTATTTCCTCAGCAACCACAATCTACTCGTCATGGGTATCAAATTTAAAGGCTTGAGAAGAGGAATGCAATAAACTAAGAAACATCATAATTTAATTGACTATGATAGTTCCATAAGAAGATGGCTTACCAATTTATTTAACAACCTAGTTGATATGCATATCAAATGGAAGGATTTGATGATAGGATTGGGATAAGCTAGGTTTTTTTTTATATTGAATCTATGGCGGTGTCCTTACAGATTGTTTTTCGCAATCTATTTGATATGGATATTATATTCAAAGGCATCTCCTTACCAAATACAATCGCTAAAATGGCGGATAACCTATGTAATGTACTTAATATGGGTGTCAAATGAAAGTTATTAATTAGTTAAAAGTGAGCAGACTTCATACAGCCTTTAATTATTATTAAAAAGTAGTCACAATTCACGACTTGTACAAAAATCGAATTTTGTACAATTTATCATTTCACTATAAAAAAGTGTTAAAAAACCTTTTTTATGACTTTTCATCATTTAATGCTTAATCGTAGTTTAAATAATTAATGCAGTTTCACATTCTCCATAGTACTACTTTTAAAATAAAGTTCTGATGTCATAATCACAACGTAATCGGCCACATAACGAGTTTTTATACACACACACATATATATACAAATGAAAATTCTATAATTGGTCAAGCCCAGCCATTTACTACACTTTGGCAATTGTGCATTTTTTTTTTAATTGGGTTTATTTACTCTGGAAAATATAAACGAGAAGAGAAGCATAAAAATGTTTTTATTTCAATTATGGAATTGAGTCAGTGATTACAAGAAGAAAAAATGTGTTATCTAAGAAATCAAAAAAAATTCTAAGCCAAAAACCTAGGCTACAATAATAATAATTGAAGCCTAACTTCATCGGTTTCATTTTTTTTTTCGCTATGAAAGATTTTTAACAAAATTAGGCGTGGCACTTGATTGATCTCAAAGAATTTGTTAAGTTTAAAAGTGTTTTCATAGCTTTGCTTCTGTAAAAATGCTAAAAAAAAAGAAAAGGGACGTACGGACAGACAAAGCTACAACAATTCTGATTTTAGTGCTGATCAAAAATTTAATTTTTATAGAGTCTCTGCTGCCTTTTATGTGGCTTTACAAGCAAAATATCAACCTTAACAACCTTATCATAAAACTGAAAATGCTTGAACCTCCTCCTCCACTGATGCTCTGGAAATAAATTTTTGTAAAGAGAAACCAAAATTTTATGCTCAATATAAAAGTAAGCTCCTTTTTTAGTTATAAATGAAACCTTGACATAATATTACTTATTTTTTGTTTTTTGTTTTTTGCGAACAACTCACATCGATGGCAAAGACAAGCAACTAGAAGCTGCTGTTGTTGGTGTTAATGTATCGGTATCGGTGTGTTATGCCAGTAGTTAATAGTTAAAAACCTTAATACACAATAACACACTTTGCGATACTTTTAACATTTGAAACAAGTTGTTGCAATTGATGTTTGTTGTGGTTTGTTTTATTTTATTTGGCTGTTTTTTTTTTTTTGAGTTTGTGCTGATTTTGTATTAAAACACCAAAACAATCGTGAGAACTTTATATTAGTAACTTTTAAACATAATATACGGAGGCACAGTTAGACACAGACACACGTGCAAAAATCTAACGAGAACATAGTACTAATGCTGGTGGAGTGTTTGTGTTATGTTTGATGTTGTAGAGCGTCAGCCACAAAAGGTGTGTTTGTACAAAAAAAAAACATTTGGCCAAGTTTACCCCGTCAGAGGGGAAGAACGATTCTTCCCCCTCCCCGGCAGCTAGCATTATACTAAGTGCTCCAATGTATAGATGCGATTGTAGCCACATGAAAATAATTAAATGGCGACCATATATAGCCTAAGCTGAGAGTCCCTTTTACAAGCCGCTTGCTAATGCTGTTCTCGGAGAACTAAACAATCACTAAACAATAATACAGCTTAGCGGCTGCCACTAATACTGTTGCTACCAATACTGCCACCACTCAAACTACTATACAGCTGCACGCAATGATTCAATGTCATCGGTGTCATATAGAATAGTTGGCTTGAATTATATGCCGAGTACTTTGACACTTTAGTTAAATGCCAAACGGGTCTAATATGATCGCCCGAGACAACAATCAACCTTAACAATATTTTAACACACACACATATACACAATTTAGTTACAAGCTAATCATTCGATCAACCAAGCATATTATTGGCAAAATTTTCATGAATTTTGTTCTGCTCTCCGGTCAATTCATTCAATTGCAATGCGTTGGTACTTAAATAAAGCTAAGTTATAATTGGCAAAATAACAACAAAATCTAAATTTGATTTAAAATATTTTTGGTTTTTTACACCCTAAACCATTTGTGAGGTATGTTAAGTTTGTGAGGATATTTGTATCTCCCAAATGAAACCGATTACTTCAGAAACAAAATCTGAATTGATTTTATCATATACGTCTGTCCGTCTGTCTGTCCATGTAAATTGTGTGCAAGCTACAGATCCAACTTTTGCAGTTATTTCGATGAAATTTGGTACAAGAATATATATTGGACAAAAGAGGAACCATATTGAAAATGGACCCGATCGGACCACTTTTAAACCCCACATCCATATAAGGTGCTATTATTTTTCGTGACATTGTGATAAAATTTGGTTCAAGGACTTGTATTGACTCAAAAAGGAATCCCATTGAATATGAATCGAATCACCAAACCATTGCAGGAACCCCTCTTCAGGTCCTATTAGAAAGGAAGTCTTTATATAGTAAAAAGTCGCGATTCTTAATATTTTTTGACAAAATTTACTAAAGAATAGTTAATTAATAATTGGCTGTTCCACATTTGCAACCGATTGAACTATTTTTAGAACCCTTTCACAAACTGAATTATATGGCAATACCTCGTTTTTACTGATACTACTAAACTAATTGTAACTTCTGGAACCAAATGATGTAGGGTATTAATTTACTTGGCTTGATCATATTAAATTTTTTATATTTCATTTTATTTTGTCCCACTAAGTACTTGTTAGCGAATCTTGTTAAAAAGAATTTGCACTCTGGCCACATGACACACTTAATTACATATTAACATTCTCTTGTACTATTTTTTTCGTATCTAATATTTTTTTCTTCGTTATAAGATATTATACGCGTTCATTTCTAAGAACTTGCGTGTATACGCGAATCGCAAAAACCATATGTTTGGTATACATACGACTAATTTCAAGCGTGCACGAATTGATATGTGTACACATGTGTATGCCTATCGTGTAAATGCATTTCTGCAATATATCATCATATCAACTGTGTGTATGTCATATGGTGCAGTTGTGTCTTACATGTGCTTTTGTTTGAAATGCTCAATTAAGGATCTTCCGCAACAGAAATCAAATTTACGCATAATTACGAAATTGTATGAAGGGAGATAGAATATTAGAGAGAAAGAAAGGGAGAGAGAGAGAGAGAGAGAGAGAGAGTAAAAAAAGAGTACTCTTTCACATGGCAACTGATGAATGAGCTTCAGAAATCATATAAATTATAACTGTTGCTCAATTGTGTGAATGCATGTGTCTATTTGTGTATTCACACTTCATATCAACAAATGCTTACATGGTTGGCTACGCGCTAGCAGAAGCTTTTTTATCAATTACATTTTTACAGTTTACATGTACACGTGCGTACATTTGGTTACATTACTATTTTACTGCACACGCACGCATAAATATATGATTGTAAAATCATGTTATACTTACACTTTTTTTTGCAGTTTCTTTACTTGTATTGGTATCTCTCTTTATATGTAATATTGTATTAATATTCTTTGTGGTGTGTGCGCTGTTAAGTGGTTCAGAGTGCGTTTATGAACTTTTTTCTGCTGCCGATTCGTGCTGATTGTGTCCTAATTTACATAATAAGTAAATCTTATGTCAATAACGAGATGAGTCGGCGTACTAAGTTTATTATTTGGATTGAGTAATCAAGAGAGATTAGCATCATATGGGAATAGATCCAGATCAGTCCGAAGCCCAATCATTATGTTGCACATTTCCTATAACCATTCTTACAGTTGTTGAAATTAAACTATTCTAAATTTTGCTAATACAAATTAGATGCAATGGGTCAACTGCCACGCCTTTAAAATAATAATAATTTCTTATGGTTTAAATAAAAAGCTATAAAGTTTAAATTATTTGTATCCCTTAAAGATATATAATAAATAAATGGGCAGAACACGCCCACAATTCACAAAAATTTCAATTTGTTTACAGAATTCGATTTTTCAATTAATACAAAATAATTTTTTTATTATTATTTAAATAAATTTTTGAAAAATGGGTGAACTCCCATAATAGACACGCCTCCAATTCACATTACATTTATTCTAGATTTCGTTTTTAAGTTTATACATATGTAGTTAGTTTTATTATATATATAAAAAATGGCACGCCCACTTTGTAAATATTCAAAAGAAGGATATTTCAGATTTGGCCTAAGCCAAATTTAATGTAGTTTTGCTCTCTTTACAAATGGTTACTCTCTAAGAAATGTTTACGGTATTAGCAGTCGTGTCAAGTGCGTAAGTGCGCGTGTACGCGTTTTTATTAAGCTTCACATCATTCATCATATGAATGCTGTGGATGGAAAAATAGGGGCAGATATTCTTATAAAAATTTCCACATAAGCGCACATACACACACTTATGCGTTAGCACATACATACAAACGTATGTGTTTACTTGCGGCAGCACCTATAACTTTTTTGTAAGCTCTTTTTAGCGGATCGTTACATATCATATGTTTAGGGTATATGTATATGTTTTGTGCTCTCTTCACCCTGTTCCTAATCTTCCCTTCGCATTATTGCGTCTTTTCGTCTCAGCCGTACTCTGACTCTGACTCTGACTCGCTCTCTCTCTTCCTTCCTTCTGCTCTAAGTACAATCTCATTTTTTGTTATCTGTCCGTCTTACTACATCTATCGCTATCTTACTCAAGCTTAGAATGTTGTTGTATGTTCAACATCTGAAAATTTACTCTCACTCTCTCTCGCCAAACCGATCATTACATTGGTGTTTGTCTACACATATACGTTTATTACTCTCAAACGTTTGTTTGCGATTTTTTCGTTGTGTGTTTTTTGTTTTTGCGCACAACATATTTTTTTTTTTTTCGTTTACTTTGTGCTTTTTTATATTTTTCGTACATGTTGTTTATTTAATAACTTGTAGTTGTGTTGTTGTTGTAGCTGTTGCTATTGTTTATTGTTGTTGGTGTCGGTTAAATTGTGTTGTTTCGCCGCCGTCGTAATCAAGAACTTTATTTGGCCGCCTGAATATTGCGTTCAGTTCTTTTCTAATCGGCGTGCCGTGTAATTCTATTTAGTAACCGTTAGTGCTGCAAATTAGGCAAAAAAAAACAAAGTGCGTTTCCCAATTTCACAATACATACCTTACATATTTGCATACATTTTTCTACGAATATTTCATAGGCTGCTAGAGTGTGTGTGTGCGTGTGTGCACTGTGTATCATACCTTCAATAATTTTCAATTTGAATGGAATTTGTTTCTTTCTTATGTTTTCTTATTACAATAAATTACACATAAAATGAGTGTAATATTATAAACACACACAAATATTTTATCAAAAAAAAAAATCGGAAAAATTCTACTTAAGCATTGGTGTTGGAAAAAAAGAAAAAATTAAAACAAGTGCTTACATTTTTTTTCGTAATCTGCAGGCAGTAGTTATAGTGGCAGAGTGGTAAGCATGAGATAATTTAAAAAAATCTGCTGTAAGAGATTTTAAAATATTCTTAGGGGAAGATCCATTTTAAGGCGTAAATTGCTTTTTACCAGAATGAAAAAATTCTCTATTTTTAGAATAATATTTAAAATTAAGATCTTAGACTAGAGAGAGAATGAATTATTTTCAATTTTATTCGATTTATAAAACATAGAGATGTGGTACATAAAACCTAAGCGGCACTTCTAACTTGACATTTATAAGCTTCGATAATTTGTCGAAAATTAGTTTGACTTTTTTTTTCAAGTTCTTGTTAAGTCACCAAATTGTTCAAAGGAGAAGGTTCTAAAAATAGTCCAATGGGGTCTAAATTTGAAATACTTAAATTCATCATCATCTCTAAAAAGAAAATATGAAAAGTTTTAAATTTTAAACATTCCACAGATGGGAGAAAATACACTAAATTTGTCAAGCCCTTTGCGATTTCCAAAAGGAGGCGTCAGAGACTCAACAAAGCAGGCATGTGGCTAAAATTTTAATACCTGCAACAAAGTACATATAAATTCTTGATCTGCCTGTCATTCCAGTCATTCTAGCTATGTGCGTCCGTGTGTCCGTCCATTGCTAGAACGCTTCTGCCTTATTCAGTAAAAATCCATCTATCAGCCACAAAAATTATGCTATAAAGTTGAAATTTGTTTTAAGAGTTTATTATTGTCAAATCCATTGATGTGCCATAAATGGGCGCATTCGAATAACAAACGCGCCCACTTATTTGGCACGAAAGCCCAATTGTTAATTGATACGTGATTCTTAAAAAGCGTAATGAGCTAACTGCCACGCCACTTGTTTGTAAAAAGATGTAGAGAATGTTTAAAATTTGTAATTTTTCTACTTGTTTGGAGTAAAAATGTTTCCTATTGAAGAGATTCCAAAAATTATCAAAACTTAAAAATTTATAAAATCGCAAGATTTTTTTTTATGTATTATGTGAGAAAAGGCCCTAAATCTTAATGTCACTTAATACAATTTCCACAGAACCGGTTCTTGTTTTAAAATTTCGATATTAACATCTGCGGACGTACAGACACTTTTAAATATTTTTTAAAAATTATTTCAAGTCCATTAGAATTAGAATTTTTATATAATTGATAATTAGATTATATCAGAATTTCAGCAAAAGTGTCAATTTTTCTGGCCAGAAAGGAATGGAAGGAAAGGGAAGAGAAGGGAATCAACTTGATTTCTAATCTCTAAAAATATTCTGCAAAACAATAATAATAATAATATGATGCACGTTCGTTTGGAAATGTATTTTTAAAAGAAAAAAATTTTTTGGCAAAAATTCACTATATGTTCATAAATCATAAGCAATTTTATGATGAGCACGATGTTAACTTACAACAAAACGACACATAAAACTAAAGTACATGTGTGAACATAAGTGTAATATAGTGTGGTGTGGGTAAATGTGTGTATAGTACTTAGAAAATGATATTCACATACACATGCATACACACATATAACGTCATCATCATCATCATCATCATCATCATTAGCACCATAGGGCTAACGTAACAAGCGAGAAATGTGCACACGGGAAAACAAAGACACTGCACACAATCACCATGTAAAACTTCTATCTACATGCATACATATTTACCCACACACTAATGTATGTATGTTTATGTGTGTTGTATGTAAAGAGCTTTGCAAAATAGAATCAACGATGATGATACAATAAAATGGAATATACACACAAGCCAAAAAGCCCTAAAATAAATTTTCGTGTATTTGTGTGTGTACGTAGTATATATCTATTGTATGTAATGCTTAAATAATAATGAAATGAAAATTTTACGTTTCAGTCGAATACCAAGCTTCTTAAATATCTTTTATTATTCATATGGGCGTGGCAGCATACGCCCTCTTTATTTATAAATAGTTTATGCGTGCATATCAACTAAGAAAGTCTGAGTCTGCCCTCAATTTAAATGACAGTCTACATACTAGAAATTTTTTTACAAAATTTCCACTCAATATTTCAAAATCTCAAACGTGACATTCCAAAAACCGACATGGAGAAACATGTTTACACCAAGTCAGACTTTTTCTTAGGCTTCATTCCCGTAATTTAACACACTGCGTGAATCGAACCTATGAAGTCTTCGACTAATGCAGGGACAAACTTTATACAAATGTTCGATTGTCTCCAAGTAATCTCCAAACACATATATTTGAGAACATAATTATATAACCTGTAACCGATTTAAAATATATTTCCCAACGTAACGATTATCACATTGTAAGAATCGGACAAAAATTGAAATTCGTAAAATAAAATTTAAGGAAAAGGCAGAATAAAACTAATTTGACAACGGCGGCGAAAACAACAATAAAAGAAAGAAAGAAATACTCGCAAAAAAAAGTCAAAAATAACAGCTCAGAACGAACGACTACCACTACAGATAAATTAAGTAACAAAAATTTTGCCTACAACAACAATACCAACACTCTAACAAACAACAAACACATAAGAGCAGCAACTGAATGTATGTACGCATATATATATATATATATATATATATATGTGTATGTATGGTATACAAAACGCACACAAATATGAAACGCTTATGGGTCGTAAAGCTGACCTTCAAACGGCTCTCATTATACACAGCTATACACAAAATTTTTGTGTATTTTGCACATGTGTCTGTACGTACGTCTGTCTACATATGCCAAATAGTGGCGACGTCGACACGTTTTTATACCAAAAAAAGAAAAAAAAAAAAAAAAAAAAAAAAAAAAAAAAAAAAAAAAGAACAACAAATATTGTATTATTTGAGTGAATTATAAGTAAATACATAAAATTTTGCAGCAGCAAGCTCTTTCCTTCCTTCTTTCTTACTATCTTTGCTGTGGCTCTCTTTTTTATTACAATTTTCGTTTTCAGTTGTTGATTCGCCCAAATTTTTAAACTTAAAAATTAGGCAATAGGTGTATTATACAAATATTACGAGAACCAACAACAACAACAACTACTACTACTACTACTAACATATTAGTACGAAATGTTAATGCGAACATTTTATCTACCTGAGATGTGAACAAAAAGCTTAACTTATGTTACCTTCAAATAAAATCAACATCTTCTAATGTTACAAACAAAACAAAATTATTAGTAAATCCATAAATATGAACAGCATATGAATAACGATTAAAAGGAAACGTGACAGTTCAGTTGTGTCTTTAAAATATCTTCATATGTATAACAATTGGTGGCAGTGCATGTTGGTCAAGTAAAATAATATGAGGACTGTAGGTCAGTATAACAAAACAAGCACTCATGACACTAAAGGAACGTTGTAGAGACATCAAGAAGTTAAATTGTAACAAATGAAAATGTTAGTGCAGTCAGAGAGATATACTAATACTGATCTTTCTCTGACCGTCTGTCCATTAATTTTTCTTTTCATCCTAAATGTCATAGTTTTTGAGTTTTTGCCTTCAATTTTGATAGACCACCATCTGGAATGTTTTTCATATTATATGTGGGCGTGGCATTTATACAATTCTGATGATATTTTAACGCCTACACATTATACCAAAATCAAATAAAGTGGGTTTTATAAAAAAGTGGGCGTGTCCGAAGGGTGCAAAATCTCATATTGCCTTTATTGAAGTACAAAGTTTATATGACAGTTTCACTTTGTATTTTCTGTCTTTAACAAAAAGTGGGCATGGCTAATAATTTCAGCATGTAATGAACATCGTATATGCTACAGTTTCATTTTACAGCTTTATAACAACTTCTTTAATAAAAAAGTAGGCGTGTCTGTTATAATATTTATGGCTAAGACACATCGTATGCACCATAATTTCACTTTGTATTTATATTTTCTATTATTAATTATGGGGCGTGATGGTTTTACTCGTTTATCTCAAATAGAAAACTACACACATGCAGTAAGCATGTCTTAAAATTTCAATCGGATCACAAAATTACACTTTTTGGGAAATTTCTGAAATCATTTTCAAGCTGTTGTCAAACGAACTGGCAAACTTAGTGCACCGCCTACCGTAATATGAAGGATATATATAATGTGTATAAAACGCGATTGCTGTAACAATGCTTAATCAGATTGCTGTTCAAGTATTTAAGTGACGACGTCATCGTATAACGCATATTGTTGTTGTTGCTGTTGTTGTTTTCAATAAATTTATGTCTCAACTGCAAGCATAAGCTTTTTGCGCACTGTAATTATAGCTGCAGCGCAGTTCAGTCTTCGCATATGCGATGATCGCATTTGATATCATTGACGTCGGCGTTTATCTATTCATTAGTAACGAAATTGAAACTCGCGAAATGTGTTTTTTTTTAGTTCTTTATTCTCTTGATTGTTGGGTCTCCTTCTCTTTCTCTCTCTCTCTCTCTCTCTCTCTCTCTCTCTTTGCTAAACATGTGTAAAATGAATTTTTTTTATTCCACCGCATGTGTTTTGTCTCATAAGTTTATGCGTGTGTGTGTGTGTGTGTGTGTTTATGTTCGTTATTAGTTAATGTATGTTAGATAGATGCGAGTGAGCGTGTGTGTGTGTGTGTGTGCTTTCAATTGCTCCCAACATCAAATTGATTGTAGTTTTGCTATAATGGATACAAACGAACTGAACAACGACAACGATGGTGTCGATGATGATGTAGTCGCTGCCGCTACTGCTGCTGCTGCTGCTTTACTCTTACTCTCTCTGCAAAATAATAATAATAATATAAAAACAACAACAACAACAATTAAAATAAAACAAATACGTATTTATGGTAAAGTTGTTGTTGCTGTTGTTGCTGTTTTTTTTTTCTTGCTTTCAACTTAGTACCTTACTCATGCTAAAATTGTTATTGTTGTTGTTATATTGTTGATTTCATTTTATGCGATACATGAACACACATGCATACATACGTATATGTGTGTAGTAGTATGGTTTATTTTTTGGTGATCGGTATCAAGGTTTTTGGTAAATTCGCTTGTAGTTGTGCTGTTAGTTCAGTTGGTGGCGGGTTGTGTGTGGTGTCTCATAGTCACCAGACTACATCTCAATCGTGTGCTCTTTCCTCTTTCTATATATAATTTTCAAGAAACTAATGTGTATGTACACACACACACACATGCATATATATACAAACATATAATTTAATGTCTGTTCAAATTCTGGTTATATGGGGATCTATGCAAAAAAAATTAGACCAAAATTGTTTTTTTGGTTAATATGTTATACACGAAGTGTGAGAGTGTGTGTGTTGGCCGTACATTTACGCGAATTTTTTTACATTTATGAGAAATTTATTCAATTTCAGTAACAACTTAAAGGTTTCTTACTAAGCACACAAATTTAAGGTCATTTAACACGATCTATAGTTATACTGTACATAATGCACGCACACACACACACACACACACATACATACAAACAACATCGCCAATATTGTAGACATACATACCGTACATAAATGGCTTTACACATAAACGTACAAAACATTTTATATGTATTTATATGAAATGTATGCGTGTGTGTGTTTTTATAATTCTCTCAATTTGAGACGCGTTAAATTGGTGTTTTAACGGCTACATTGTCTTGACCACTAAGCATTAGTTACATGTTTGTAATTTAACGCGACGTATAGTTATATGAGCGGTTGCGGATGGTTACGGTTTTCGTTTTTTTTTTTTTGTGCTTTTTTCAAAAATTATTGCGAATCGCACAAGTTTGCACATCACTGTACTACATTACGGCTGCGGCTACGATAGAAGAGAACAACAAATAATGTCTAATAAAATCTAATATTCTCTGGTTCATTAAAATAAATCACAAGAACCTAAAATAAATATTTTTCTACTTAACAACACACACTCACACGCGCGCGCGCACACACACAGTCAAACACCCGTAAAGAACTTATGATTCTAAAAAGAACATAAAAAAGCCAACAAAACATTAACGAATGAAATTTGTAATGAAATGAAATGTTTTTAAAAAAATATTTCGCAGCACATCATACAAAGTGCTCTTATCTTACCTTACCTTAGCTTACCTTAAAAATAAATCAAAACAAAAATATAAAAAATTCTATAAACATTAAATTCGAAAACGTTGAAAAATGTGTCGTTTAAAATTGAAGAAAATATGTGTATGACATGAAATAATTAAATAGACAATAATTTTGTGCTGTGTTGCTTAGTTGTTGGATATAAATACAAAAAAAAATAATAATAATTAAATTACAAAAATAAATTAAATTAATTGGTTCAACATTTTAAATATTTGCTTGAAAATTTTTAATCTTCTGTGATTGTTTTTGGCCTAATTAAGAACCTGTATTGGTGGGACTTTTTCTCAACTGCTTTTGGATTTCTTAATAAATGGGGTTCGTATTGTATTTTTTACATTTTAAATTTTATATTTAATTTTTATTATTAATACATTAAGGATTCATTATGATAAAGTGAAATAAAAAAAAATTATTTCAAACTCGTTCAATTTTCGCAGATTGATTGATTGTTTGTCAGATAAATTTTAAAATTTTTCTTATTTTATAAATATTTATAAAATGTTCTTCCCGAGTTACCCATCTGTTATAAAAAGCATTTATTAGGCGTGTGCCAAATCTCGTCCAATTGGTTAGGAAATAATATATCAATGTCTCTTAATGTAAATTTTATATTTAGAATGTTTGATTTGGGAAAAATTGTGTGGTGCAGTTTGAAAACGGTATATTGTAGATTCGTCCTTTCAGTAGATGAGTGGGCTAAGGCTAAGCTCTTAGTAAACTCTGCCCGCTGTAGGACACGGGTTCAAACCTTGCTGAGGAAAAAAGTGAAAGACTTTTTTCCGCTTGTAATTTGAACTCAGGTGTCGCGTTGGATTGGTAACCCACCGACAGTAAAACCATGAAAGTCGAGGTTGATTGGTTTCTTTTACCAAGCGAGTGTCAAAAATGGACAAACATACGGACGGATATGACTAGATCAATTTAAATTTTTTATATGTACTACTACATATAAAGAGCCTTTGGAAAATTTAATTTTTACTCATACGCCCCAGTGTCAAATTGAATAAATATCAATTTTTTTGTGCTAAATGAAGAAACCTTTAAACACCACATTGAATATTTTACAGCTACTATGAAACTAGTTAAATTCATTCAACACAAAATCCGACTTTGTGTAAAAAAGTGAAGAATTTTTTCAATAATTAAAATATTTTCCAATGAGAGAGGTGTCGAATCCAAATCTAAATAATGTAATGTCTACAAACATAAGCATGTCACTGTTGTTAACCAAAGATAAACGTACTTACAAATTAATTCAATTGTATGAATAGTTTTCTTTCCGTTGTTCTAAAAGATAAAAACCGTAGCATAGGAAGCCAATTTTTTTAAGCATATTTGGTCATTCTTCACAAACACTTGCAGAGAAAAATGTGCCATACAAAGTGTGATTGTAATCACATTTGGTGGTGCGGTTGACCCACTCATAGACAAGCATACTCAACAAAACAACTTTAATTGCGGTAGATGCCGTTTTGGTTGTTTGTTTGTTGCATGCTTTACAATTTCCGCAACACATAAAAATTGAATGCACGCATTAATGGGTGCCCGCGTCATCATATATGAACATGCACACACATATAACATATGTGTGTGGGTAGTGAGTGGTAAAAAGTGACAAACACGCTGGCAGGCAGGCAGGCCGCGTTATATGCCCAATACTTATATTGTACCTCCAATATGTAAACATGTTAAAGATATCAGCAGCTATGATAGTGTAAACAACATGTGATTGCATGTGAGTTTATAATGTTTAGCTTTTCATTTTTAAATTCCAGGGCATTCGCCAAAACAAACAAGCGCACGAATGTAAAATAGTGCCAGTGATGCCACTAAAGATTCATACACATACATACACAGTTCTTTGGGTATAAACATACATTCAAGTTAGGCACTGGAAGGAAGAAACGTATGCAACAATTCCACACAGATTTCTGTGCTCTTTAAGTTTATTAATTGTCACATAGTTGTCATAAATACTTAACGTAAAAAAAGAACACATATCTTATAAAAATAGGTCAGCAATGTTTTAATATCACGAACATCACTATACAATGTAGGGGCATGGCGGTAATATCAACAAAAACAATCGAATACTGTTTCAATTAGGTTTTCATTGCGATGGACGTGTTTGATAAAGACTCCGCCTACTATTTTTTAAATCCCCTTCTTTTATGAATTCTGTGGCAAATAATTTGTATTGTTTTTTTTTCGAATTGTAGGCGTATCTGTTTTTTAACCTCTCCCACTTTTATATTACTAATAAATAGATTACTTAGACATTTTTGTAGGAAATTCAAATTGTTTGGTTTAATTTTTATGACTGTAAGAAGTTTTTATATATTTTGTGGGCGTAACACTTAATCAATTTAGTTCAACTTAAAAAATAACTTGCCTGAAAAAGGCTAAAAGTATTAATATATAAATGTTTAAGACCAATAAGGGATACACACATATATGAAAAGCTATAATTTAGTTAATCAGTCCGTCGGTGTGTCTGTCTATTATTGGCACTTTCGGTCGTAAATTTTGATATATTGGCGTGAAAATTTTCTCGGTTTCTGTACGCAGCTTGCTATTTAATTTTGGCCGAAATCATATGCCAAGTGCCACGCCCACAATCAATAAAAAAAAAGTACCTACAATCGTTTTAAAAAACTCTCTACACACATATTTATATTAATTGTTTTCAACCATTTGTAAAAAATGGGCGGGGTGAATAACATACACGCCTACAAATAAATTTAAAACAATGTGTTTTTTTTTACGGAATCTGTCATTGAAGGTGATAAGATAACATACACTGGTAAAAAATACATAATCGGGTTATTGCCACGCCCACATTTTGTAGGGTACTTAATATTTGGCCTAAATCAAAATTCATTATTAATCATCATCATCGAATTAATGTTTATAATAGAATATTTATAGTTTCAGTTAAGCAACAGTTCCGTTAATGACTAACAATTAAAACAAATGCCTCAGCATTCTAATTGTAACACAAAATAATATTAATAATAACATTAATAATAATAATAAAGTTAACGAGTAATTTGGCACTTGTACAGCAAAAACATACACAAATTCATAACGGCAGAGGCGGCGCCTACAGGTTAAATGGATACTAAAAAAATTTAAATAAAATAATAACAACACAACAAATTGGGTTTTTTTTTTTAATTTAATTCTCTCAATAGAGGGTACGATGCCTGCACTTATAGGCGCTTTCTTTTAAGAGCCGATCTTTAAAAAAAAATGAAATTTTACAGTAAAGATGAAATTTATGACTAATAAAAATGTTTCTAAATTGTATGCGGAATAGATTTTTTCTTTGTAATAAAAAAAAATCCTAAAAAATTTACTCCTATTAGCATTCTAGGCGTGCCATATAATCGATTAAATTTCAATACAGAGACTTCTCATCTTTCTGCCAAGTTTAGATTTGATAACCCAACCATAAGATTGATTTCTAGACAGAGACGAATAGACAGACTCAACAAGTGGTTCTCATTTAGTATATGCATGTGAGTCACGCCTTTTATATATATATATATATATATATACTCCTAACCTTGGAGTGTTGTGGGTATAAAAAAAATAAATAATTATGTAAATATGTCAACGATTAAAATCAAAATGAATCTTATACAAAGTGTCAACAATTAAGAAAACTATTGTACTTTGGGCTTAGGCCAAATCCTAAATACCCTCCACATCAACATAGAAATAGTGGGCGTGGTAGGTACATACTTATGCCCTCTAATAGTGTACGTATTATGTCTTGAAAGTCGAGTGCTTGTTTACAAAGAGTAAATTGTGGGCGTGTCCATTATCCAAGTATGCTCATTTTTGGCACATCGAAGGGCAGGCGTTTAGCAAAAGTCACAACAATTTTTGTACTATTTAAATAGATTATTGTCGAAGTGGGCGTGGCTCTTAACCGATGTTGCCCAATTTAAGTAGCGATCTGTCTGGAGAAACTTGAATATCTTAAAATTTACGATCGTTGGAATGCCAACTACAGACGGACATAAGGACATACGGACATACATTTCTAGATTGGCTCAGTTTTTGATACTGATCAAGAATATATATACTTTTCAGAGTCTCTGGCACTTCTTTCTAAGTGTTGCAAACGGAAGCACAAACTTAATATACTCCCCATCTTATGTGGAGGGTATAAAAATTGTGTTAATATGAATAATGACAGAATGCACGCATAAGCCACAGATGCAAAGTATTTGTTGTACATACTTCCAGTACTTACTATACAATGAAGAGAGTATGTACTGCTCTTTTAACTTCTACATAATGTACTCGTCGCTACTGTTATTAGAAAAATTCCAGTATATAAATATACATTAGTCGCGTATGTGTTGGCCTTTTATTTTTATAAATCAAGCGTAAAATGTGCGTCTAGAGCTGCATGTACGTTAGGGTGTGTGTGTGCAACCACATACGAAATATAAAAAGGAGAATATAAACATATAGAATCTGTGCCACTGGGCGTAGGTGTTTACCATTTTGTGTTTTTTTTTTTAAACGCTACTCCGTTTTGTACTCTACACGTTCTCTTGTAATCGTATCTTGTAAAATACACATTCACACACACCTTTAGACATTTACTATTTTTGTAACACATTCCATTCCCTATATATGTGTATGTATGTGTGTATATGTATGTATATAAAATGCTAGAATTAATTGTTGACGTTTTCACATTCACATGAATGATATGAAAATGATATGACCCTCTTTATACACATTCGCACATCTTTATATGTGTAGAAAATCTTCATGGCATTTAACACCTGCGCGAAAACAGTTCATACCAAACTCGTAAAAAAATTCAAAATTTGAATTTCTTCTTTTTATACCCTTAACATAAGGGGGGTAAATTAAATGTGACGTACCGAGGCTTCAGACAGCCTACAACGTATATAAATTCTTGATCGGTATGAAAATCTAAATGGTTTCGTCCGTATGTCTGTCTATTAAAACGCTTTTCGTGATAAAATTTAAACCGAAATTTTGTATAAATATTCCAAGTATCTCTATACAGGTCGCTATTTAAATTGGGCGACATCGATTTGGGAGACACACCCACAATCAAGAAAATATCAATTAAAATTGATCTATGAAGTAGAAATTCAGTACAAATATTTATATTGAACAAAATGGGCGTTATTGTGTAACAGACACTCCCACAATTCACAAAACAACCATTTTTTTAAGCATTTTATTCGATTTCGATTAAATATATCCAAATACAATGTACGAGTATAAATGAATAATCTACAACAATAAAAACTGTCAGACAGGCCGTCTGCAATACATACAAAAATGAGAAATCATCGAATACTTGGAAACCTGATTGATGTGATGTATAATAATTTTTAATAATGTGCGAAAGTAATTAATGAATAAATACAACTAAATAGACGCATACACACATATACATACATACTTACGAAATGCATTCAGTCAATAATAACAGTTAACGCACAAACACCCAATCCTCATAGACAGTTATAAAATGAAAAACAAAAAACAAAAATAAAAACAAATCAAAACGTTACCGGGGAGGCATGAGCACATGTTGTGGTAAGCGAGGTGTATAAAGTGTTGTTCGTTCGTTCGCTTGTTTGTTTTTTTCTTTATTTATTTTGCGGGGTGTTTTTCTCATTTTCAGTCTACCACCACGCCGGTTCATGTGTTTTGTTTATAAAATTCTCATGTTTTTATTATTATTTTTTGTTTTTCATTTGCTTGCAATCAGTTTCAGCGCATGGTAGACATGTATACCGATGCACTTGTATGCAAACGCAAAATACAATAAACAGTTCGCGTATAATGTACTGAATGGCTGGGTAATTAAACGAATGAATGAATGAATGAACGCGAGTGAATAGAACGTATATTGGATGCAACTTTTTTAACACAAATAAACGCGTGCTAGTCATCATCATCATCATCATCATCATCATAAACATGCACTGAACTCAATTTATGTAAACTTTGTTTGCATGTGTGTGCTTTACTATCTATCCATCCATCGTGTATAGACATTATACTACTTTCGCTTTCACATTCAATCGAAAGTAAAATTTCAAATAATTGATTTAAAAAAAAAATAAAAACATTTTGTAATTGTGACCAAGTTACCATAGGAGACATATTATTAGAATTAAAATGAAATTAATTTGATCATCTGTCATTTAACTCCTAATTAACTCCGTATTCACTTCAAACTTACTCCGAAATTAATGAAATTAGACGGAAAATAGTTTGAGTTCTTTCAAGTAATCCCAAGATCGTTCCGGATTTAGTCCGAATATACTCCGAAAAATCTCATACGCCCCTGCCTGCTAATAATTTCAAATATACAAAATTTTTAATTTTGTCCTAATTTGCTCCGAATTTCCCCCATCTTACTTCGCAATTTATCCGTTTACTTTCTTAGCCGAATTTTTATTCAAGATGTTATATGAATGTACCGAGAAATCCGATCAAATACTTTTAATTAACACCAAGCTTACTACAAGTTTGCACCGAATATACTCCGAAAAAATTGCAAAAATGTTTGACCGACAATTTTTCTAAATTAACCAAGGAATGCATCCAAGTATTCACAATAAACCCCAATCATTTCATATTTAAACCGAATTTCAGAAATAATCAGAAAGAACACCATTTTTTTTAATGTAAATCCTAGTACAATAGTTTCAATTAACTTTAAGATATCTAAAAATCGACTCTGAATTATTGCTAATTTACTCTAAAATTAACTAATTTTCTACATTAACCAAAACTTTACAACAAATTTAGTGACAACAATTATTTATGCATCTGCTTCGAAATTAGTTCAGTAACTACCTAATTGAATGTACTCCGAATTTCAGTTAAAGTTGAATTAAATCATTTTAATTATAAGTATAATCAATAAATACTTGATTGATCGGAAAATTTAAAGGCAGTAAAAGCCGAATGTTTTCGTTCCCGGTCACTAGGTTGTTAGGGAAGTGTAATATGGTATAATAAACGTAAAATTTGAATGTTCTAAATTAATATCGAATCGAACCATTTTAAAAACACTCTTCGTAGTAGAGCAATTTGTTCAATATGCATCATTGTTATGCTTTCATGAAGGCCTTCAATTTGAACCAGTACCCTAAAAGCTTTATAAGTTTACTGTACACCATTAGGCAGATAGCTAATATAGTCAATATTTTAGACAAATATATATACGAAGGTCTGTAAGCAAGCACCTAGTGTTGTATGCATTATCAAACATTTTTAACACGCGCACATACACACCCATAAATATATGACCTTGTGCAAAAATTATCAAAAACAACAACTAGCGTATCATTTTCCAAAAGTTCAACAACTCAGAAACAACAACAACAATCGCAAACAAATTGTATTACTAACAGAAATTTAAAATATATTTATTTATTTATTTTTTAAGATTAAATATAAAAAATAATAAAACAACAGCTTTACAATAACAAATCTAGAATACATTAAACAGTTACACTAACATTGTAATAAAGGGGAAAATAGTTTTGATTAATTAATATAATTATTTGTTTTAAAAAACGTCTAAATCATCATTATTAAAAAATCTTTTAAAATCTCTCATAATTTTTAAAATTTTGACAATTTATTAATTTTGAATATGTTTTAAATTCTGCATTATTAATTTTTAATATGTGATTTTGTATAATAAAATTTCATCTCTTCAGCTGCATAAGTATAACATATGTTACATACATCCTAATAAACGTAATCTACCTACCGTAGTGTAGGGTATAGAAAAAACAAAACAAATTACTTCATTATTATCGCAACGTTGCTCGTAATAGCTGCTCAAAAGAAAACGAAAGTGAAATAAATATATATCAACAAACACACAAACGCACACTTTTCTCTCTACATTCATGATGTGTGCATATATGTATAAAATAAATAAAACAAAATCAAATGTGTGTTAAAGCGAACAATTCTAAATGTGTGGCAAAAGTTGAATGACGAATAAAGAAATGAGACGGAAAATTATAAACAACAACAACAACAACAACATAAACAGCAATATCTATAATAATTGACTGATAGGGAAAACCTGAAATCGACACTTTAAGCAGACTGACAAAGCTGGGTTGCATTACGGTTTTATTGTACTGTGCAAAGTTATTATGAATCGTGAACTAAAATATTACGTATTACACTTAACAGTCACTTTGTATTGCTAGACATAAATAACCAGTTATTATATGTGCCCACCTGTGTTTATAAGAATATGTAAAATTACACCATATTAATCTTGGGTTTTAAATACGTAATGAAAAAATATTATTTCGCGTATAAAAAGCTATTATTTTATAGCAATATCAGTTAACTTATAGGACTATGGTATCCACGTCAAAGGGATTTTAAAATAAAAATAATGTGACTAAAAATTTATATTGATTAAGATAACACACGTTAGCTCTTATAACATTCTACTCATCAAATCCTTTCATTTGATAACCATAATGAATACATTGCCAAAAAATTCTGGTAATCTCCTTTTTTGTAGTTCTTGTTAAGGCCGCATTATTACATTTTAAATAAAAATACTTAACTTTTCAAAATCTTCTCATTAGGCACTTTCAATTGATACCCATATCGAATGGGTTGTGAAAAAAATTAGTAACGCATCATCTTAAAATGGCCGCCATATTGGATTTAGAATAACCGCAAATACTAGACCTTAGTTTATTTAGGTTGAGAAGATAGTTTTTTATAATCAATAAACAGAAAACAAAAACCAATTTGGCTTGGGCCTTGAATCTTAAATACCCTCCACATCGACAATAGTGGGCGTGGCAGGTGTATGATTATGCCCTTTAATAGTGTATGTATTACATATCAGCTTGAAGGTTGACTTTTATGCTGAATGTATTTTTTTTTGGTAAATTGACGCTGTGTATTTTATGCGACCACGCCTATTTTTGGCACATTGATGAAACGGATAATGATACATAAGAGTACTAAATTTCAACTTAATGGGTCAATTTACATACATATCTAGATCAGACTCGGTTTTTGATACTGATCAAAAATAAGTATATATACGTAGGGTCTCTGATGCCTCCTTCTGGGTGTTGCAAACGGAATGACAAGCCCCATCTTATGTGAAGGGTATAAAAACATATAAACGAAAACAGTTACGAAACGACGCATTCTTTCATCCTATATTCCTTTCATCTCATTTATTTTATCCTCAACAACGTGCTGTTATTATCATTCAAAATATCAATCGTTGTTAGTTTATCCTGATTGTAAATGATTGGTATATATGGAGGGTTGGGCTACTCTTTTAATTCATTATTTTCACACAAACCCTTTAAACCTGATAATTAATGATTTTAATTTAATTATTCGCAATATCGAATCAACATTAATTCTTTTTTCATATTAAAAAAAACGCTTTTTTTCTATCTTTTACGCAATCAGATGCAGCCATTAAGTATGAGTATAATGATGAATTTAATTACATTTCAGAACTACTTCACCAATTACTATTAATAAAAATGTGGAAAGACCGACATTGCAGGCTATGAGCAAGCAGAATTTCAATACTAATTTAATCTCTATATTAATATATTTTTGTGATTGAATTTCACGTAATTTGCATAATTTATGACATAATTATTATTCTTACAGGTACAATACTGATCAGGGAGCTATGGACCAGCAATTTTGTTTGCGCTGGAACAACCACCCGACAAATTTAACTGGTGTACTCACCTCACTATTGCAACGTGAAGCACTTTGCGATGTCACATTAGCCTGTGAGGGTGAAACAGTTAAGGTGAGAACATACACAACTTTTTACATTGAATAAAAAGAAAATTATCTTTGATACACTGACAAAGCAAAGCTAAACATAATGGGAAACTACGAAATAGACTTGAAAGTATATATAATCTGGCAACAGGTTCCCTTGAAATTAAACATGATAAACACGCGTAATATCTCAATGCATACATTTACCATATGCCTCATAAGTATGAAGCTTAAGCCACCAACAGATACAGGAAATGTGTGAAACTGTATCAATTTATCATCATCATGACAAACTGTTACAAAATACTGTAAAAGAACACACACGGATGATGTGTCAATATACCAAGTGTAACAGTAGCAACAGGTTGTAGCAGTTTACATTTTAATCAAGCTTAAAGGATACGGGGAATTACCATGAAATGATGAAACATTTTTATGCAAAGTCATGTTCATGCTACCGTATGAGTTAATATTACTGTAGAAGAAGCGACAAGTTAATGAAAATAAACTACTTAATAAGTGAACTGAACGACAACTCTTTCCTCACTTCCTTTACATATGTTATAAATAGTATTTATTTGCAGGCTCATCAAAATATATTATCCGCATGCAGTCCATACTTCGAGAGCATATTTTTGCAGAACCATCATCCCCATCCCATCATATATTTGAAAGATGTCAGATCTTTGGAAATGCGCTCCCTGCTCGATTTCATGTACAAGGGTGAAGTAAATGTCGGTCAGAGCTCTTTGCCATTGTTTTTAAAAACAGCCGAAAGTCTTCAGGTATAGGATATGGAAATATTTCTTCTACATATTATATAATAATCGGATTATTACGGTTAATTTTTTAGGTGCGCGGTCTTACAGATAAAACCAACTTAAATTATCCAACCGAGCTAGATAAACATCGTGAATCGATTGCTCCCTCGCCTACTGGTCGGCCCACCTATGCCGGTGTGGACATGCGTAGTGAACGTGAATCTCGTGATCGGGATGTTATGCGTGACAGTCATGGAGATTTACGTGAAGATATGCATTCGCATCGTAGCAGTAGTAGTCTGAGTGAACGTAGTTCAGCGGCAGCGGCTGCAGCAGCAGCAGCAGCAGCTGCAGTGGCCGCAGCTAGTGGCAATACCAATTTACAATCAGCTGCTGCAGCAGCGTTGGGCTTAACTGGCGGTGAACGATCTCCTAGTGTGGGCAGTGCAAGTGCTGCTGCAGCAGCAATGGCGGCTGCTGTAGCTGCTGCCGCTAGTCGGAGCGCTAGTGTCGATGTCATAAATACACGTTGCGATGCGGGAAGCGATCGGAGTAGTGAACGTGGTGGTGGTGGTGGTATTGGTGGTGTTGTTAATGACAGTGTTGCTGGCAGTACGGAACGTGCCGATAGTCGAGATGAAATACTTCAACTAGATTACAGTACCAAGTTGAAAAGAGATCGTGATAGGGAATTATCCTCCACACCCGTAGAACAGCATATAAGTAGTAATAATAAGCGAAGGCGTAAGAACTCATCCAACTGTGATAATTCGTTGACCTCGACCCCAAACGCTAATGTACAGGACAGGCATTACACTCAAGACTCTCAGGTATGATACATTTTTTATAAGATATTCTTTGGAATTTTGAAAAAAAAACTAACACCAAAATACTAATAGGTTAGGTTAGACTATGTTACCAACCCAATAGAAGTCGCATAGAGCATCAGGTATTGGGAGATAGGAGACCAGAAACATGGTCTTTAACTCTACGAATGCCCCCTTAATAATAAAATAATAATAATAGGTGCGGTTGGGTTACGTTAAAGTAGGTTCGTTAAGTCAAAGTGCGAATGTATTCTTAATGGTAATAATAGGTTGTTACCGTGGACTACATTGCATTGTATTTAATTAGTGTAGGTTCGGTTACCTCAGGAACCAAGACCAATTTTTCATAGAAACATAGTTCACCAGCCATCTGAAGGCATTAAATTCTGGATATAAAATGAATGTTTCCACTAGTGATTACGCTTTTGCAAGAAGCGTGATTCCAATTCATAAAATCCGATTCTCCCCATCGCGGGGCCCGATATAAACACCTTATCACGCAATTATTGCTAAAATTGTCACTAATAAGAAAAATTAATCAAAACGATATTATAAAGATTGTGCCAACACATTCACAAACAAAATATAAATTATTTAGAAATTATGCTTAACAGTAAAGAATATAAAAAAAAAATTAAAAAAACAATGGAAAAAAACAATAACAACGCAGCAACAGCAGCCATAAAAAACAAAACATATAAAAAATTGTAAGAAAATTAATGCCAATATCATCACTTTTGCATAATACTAATTACGTAACTAATGTTGCATAAATATCACGTTTTTCATTTAATTTAAATCAAATGAACGTTTTAATTAAAACCTATCAATTAATTTTCAAACAAATGTCACAACAATCAAACTTTAATGAATACGTTATAGAGACTATCTGTTGTTCTCCGTAAGACTCCCATTACCTGCCTCCTTAATGGCAAACATGGTCTGTTTCTAAATATCAAACATATGTCAATAAAATTTTGTTGTAATATTATCGGAATTGAATAACAATATTAAATAATTAAAAGCACATACAAAAAATAGTCAGAACAAAAAATGACATAAAGCTTAATTAAATATAATTAGCTTTTTAATTGAATAGTTAAGGATGTTGAAAAAGGGAGCACAAAAAGTTCACGCCACCCCATTCATTATGATATTATAATTGTTTATTTGAGGCAACTATAAAATGATTTGCTAATAGGTGTTTAAGTGAATAAAATTCAAATGTTGTGACAGGAAAAAAAATAAAGGGTAGATTATTAGCATGAATTACAGGCCAAGTTAAAAACACAAAACAACAACTATATATGCACAGGCAATTATTACATTTAATATTCAATAGTTGTCCTTTATTAACTGTCGTTAAAAAATTTTGATCGATAAGCGAATTTTTGAAGCGTTATTTCTAATAGATTTCTCCTTTAGGCCAAGATATTTAGGTTAAACCCACCCCTTGACTCACAGAAAGACAAGCAAAAATACCGACAAATGAGCACATTCAGACAATTACTCTGGGTTGGCCAATAGAAAGTTTGCACTACTTTAGGGTCCAGGAAGCTAATTTATCATTAATGCTTATCCTTCTTTATATTTAAAAGTTAACATTTTTCTGGGATTTCATTACATATGTATTATATACATTTTAGGCATCTTCTCACAGTAATTTTAAAACGAGCCCAGTATCAAAATCTAATATTGATGGTGGCGGTGGTTGTAGTGCAGGAGGAGGTGGTGGTAACACTTCTGGAACGGAAGATTCTTTAGGTCATCGTGACTCTCCATTATCAGTGAGTGCTATTAGCGGTGGTAATGTGAGCGCCTCAGTTGGTGGTATGGGCTTAAATCAATCGCTTAGCATTAAGCAGGAATTAATGGATGCCCAGCAACATCAACGTGAACATCATGTTTCTTTGCCACCCGAATACTTGCCGGTAAGTGTTTAAAAGCAACATTGTTTAATTTATTAGGAACATTGTTTATAAACTTCTTTTTGTATATATTTGAAAGTCAATGAAATCAATTTTTTCTAATATCTGTATAAGTTTTTGTTAAGGTTTTTTCTTTGGACCGGTACGATGGTTCCAATACTCTTTGTTTTTATTTATTTACACAACAACAACAATTCTATTATACAATATAACAGAATACGAATATGTTGTGAATAATAATTTTTATATATTTTTAAAAAAGAAACTTTTAGGGTCAAATCGCTTCAAACCTTCAAAGACAAGTGTATGTATATAAACCACAATTAAAACAAAACTCTGGAAAAAAGTTTAAAAAGTGAAGGATTATTGCATAAATAATGAAAAAACATATCGGCCGAGATAATCTAAAGAAAAAATCTAAACAAAATATGTATAAAGAAAAGTACTTTGCACAATTGTTTAAGATTTTTGTTGAGCTTTAATTTTTACACTGAATAAGGCGAAACACACTTTCACAGAGGGACACGTTTTTATGTAGCACAATAATCCTTCCTTATATATGTTTCACTTTTTTCTTGAGTTTTATTTTTTTACGTTTGCGTTTTCTTTTTGTTTCTTGTTTCTTTTTCTTCAAACACCCTTACTATACAATACATTGTTTGTGAAAAAAAAAGAAAAATGCCGCTAATAAGACCACCACCACCACAATTAATGTCGATAATCCTCAACAAGGTAATCAGTTATCAAAAGTCACATTATGTACGGAGGCAAACACTTGCAACCTTATGCATAATCCAATGGTTAACAGTCAAACATTTTCCAAACACTTGCAACAAGAGTTGCATAAACTTCACAGACAACAGCAGCAACAACTGGAACAACAAGTAATGTTGCAAAAAGATCAGAAAGAACATCAAAGCCAAATGTTTCAGCAGGCGGTTGAGGCTCAATTGAAAAGGTTGCAGCAACAAACCCAACAAAATTTTCAAAATACTTGGAAACAAAATGTAGCTGACCTTGAAATGGCTACTTCCACAACCATACAGCGTTTACTGCAGAGGCAACAAGAACAACAACAGCAACAATTCCTAAAATCATCTCTCGCATATAATACAGATGCTACTTTATCACGTCACAAAGTTGGCTCACAAGTACAATTTTCATCTATAGCGAATTTGCAAACCACACCTACGACCAGTAGTTCTCGTAAAAGTGGTCGATTTCGTACAAATTGGCTTTTTCTATACAATTGGTTGCAATACGACGAAGACTCCAACACCATGTACTGTAAATATTGTCGTCGGTGGTCTGGTGAATTGCCCGATATTCGTACGTCCTTTGTCGAAGGCAATTCCAATTTTCGTTTGGAAATTGTTAACCATCATAATAAATGCAAATCTCATCGCATGTGTTATGAGCGTGAAATGCAAGAATGTGATTATCAAACGTCTGCACCAATAAATAAATTGTTTGCGGAGGTTCCAGTACAGCATTCAGTGAAAGCAAAAGCATCTGGCAGCAAGGACAAAACTTTGACAAGCAAACAATCGGATATTATAACGATTAATGTGGGAAATGAAACCCCATCAACAACTACCACCACAACCGCGTAGCGTAACATATAAGAGACAATAACTAATGAAACTCAGGTCTTCCCTTAAAATATAAATAAGAAAAAAAATTAAAAATGAATTTTGTAAATTTTTTTGAAATTATAATGTGTGAGGAAATACATCCTTACTCTTGTAACTATTTTGTAAATCTCCATTTATTCTTTTGTTCAAAAATATTAATTTTTTATATTTATAAAATTGTTTTTTATTCATTCCTTGCCTTACTTTGAAATGGTTTGAAGCGATTAAATATTATATATATGATTAAAAAGAGAGAACAAATAAAAAAAAAATTGTGTCATTTTTTTAACACACTTTTAAACCTTTTCGCAAACATAACAGGCAGGAGGTTTAAAACTGCACACCGAGGATATGTCATCATTGTTATCAAGCCATGCTCTACAAGCCTCCGGCACACGAGAGGATCACAATGATGCAAAACAATTAACCTTAGATCAAACGGATAATATTGATGGTAAGTTGGAAGAACTTTCATTTTTATTCTATCTGGTAGGCACAATATATACATGATATATTATTAGTCATTAATGTACCTATTATATATATGTATACAGTATTATTTTTATGTGTATACCAATTTTTTTCTTGACTTACAAAAAACCAGAATACAATATTAGTATGTTGTGTAGTACACAGTATAAAATTCCAGAAAAAGTAAAAAATATTTATAACCTTGTTTTTCGTCCTTTTTCTTTTTTAGTTTAATTGTTCTTTATATTATTTAGAGGTGTTTTTTAGCTAATTTAATCCAATATCGTGTGCATACTCTACATACATTAAGAATTACATACATACATATCGGAATGCACCGATCATTCCAAACTCTGCTCTAATTGGCTGAATAAGTTCTGATAAAAATGCGTGTAGATTTTGTAAATTGCGGGCGTGGCTTCTATTGAACCGCACGCCATTTTTGACACAAGGGTAGGTGGGATGACTATGGACACGCTTACCAAATTTCAAGTTCACAGGTCAATTTTTGTGGCAGAGAAATAGATTTTTATTGATTGTAGGCGTGGCTCTTGACTTGAATCATTTTAAATTACTAAAAGTGTTTGTACAAAATTTCAGCCCAATATCTCAAAATTTACACCCGTGAGAATTCCAACAACAGACAGACACACGGACACACGGACGTACACATCTAGATCAACTCAGGTTTTGATACTGATCAAGAATATAGGTGTTGGATTTATAAAGTAGAAATGAATATATTATTAAATGTATGTATGTAATGCTTAATTATTTAGAAGTGGTGTATACAAGAACCCAAGAAATACCACAAACTTTTTTGACATCTCCTATGCATGCATAAATACTTTTTTACTTATTTTTGTATGTTCCTCCATTGTTTCTATAAATTAGTTTTAAATTTTTTTTTTATCATTCTATAATTTATTCCCTACCCACCTAATTGGGCCCTTTACATTTGGTTTCTATTATATTTTGTTTTTCATAATTTTTTTTTATTCCACAATACGCTTAACAACTAAATTTTACAGAGAGGTGTCAGTGTAAACAAATAAAAAATTTCCCTCACTTAATTACATACACTCCTCACACACAGAAGAAAACCAGAGAGAAAAACGGAAACTAAAAACGAACGTGTTTTGCGAAATGATTTTATGCTTAAGTGTGAAGAGTGTAATAATGGGATATAATTATATCACAAAAAAAAAATATTAAATTCAAAAGCATAAGATTCTTCAAAGCAAAGCACATTTCTCTGCTTATCTTTCTCATTGTCTTACTAAATTAAACTAGTTGACAGATAGATTAGTAAAGCATCTCCATCGCAAATCATGTGAAAAGCCTTGAAAATTATTTTTTAAAGCAACAGATGATCAACACCTCTCCTACCTACCAAATTCATTAAATGAAATAAAATAAATTGTTTAGTTGTTACACTATAATAAAGCAGCTCTCACATTTGATTATACCTACCGCATATATATGTTTTATAATGTTTATAATGAGTGGCACGAAAATTGCCAGAAGAGTCACATTATGGACAAATGACTTGTGTACGTTATGTTTCTTTTAGCGTCGTATGTATTTGAATTGAAAAGCAAATTCTTAGCTAGACAGAGCTTTCACCTGTTCTTTTTTTATGTATCGATCAACTTGATCAATGTATTGTTATCACATTTAATTAGAATTAGTAAAGAGAATATGTGTACGTGTATGTTTGATGCATGTTGCATGTAAAATTTATCAAATTTTTTAACTGTTTTTCAAAATTATTTCATTTTTTATCAATACCAATAAATTTAACCTGCAGTTTATTTTTAATAATTTTTTTATATAATATTACTTTTTAAAAACTTATTTTTTTTTTATATTTATTAAACCGAGATAACTTGATTTTATAATTTTTTTAATTATTATTTTTTTAACTTGTATTAATTTTTTTTAATTAATTAAAACATTCATTAAAAAAAATCAACAATTGAATCAATTAATTAACTTACATTTCCTTGTGTTTTCGAAACGAAATCGGAAAATATTCTATAAAATTATATAGAGAAAAATTCAAAATTCGCAAGTATTGGAAAAAGAAATGTAATCAAATCAAATCAAGTCAACATTATTAAATGCCTCCATTGAAGATTACTTCTAATCTTCTCATTTTATCTACTAAGACATAATAAAATTATTAACAATGCGCTAGTACGTAAACATCAAAGAAAATAAATTTAACTTTAAAACAAGTGTTCATGTTGTAGTCGGTTAAACCTGACCATTTAATACCCTACACCATTTGGTTCCATAAATTATGTTGTAATTGTAGGCAAGTCTGTTATTCCACCACGCCCATTTTTGCCACTTCAATGGTTGGGACAACTATAAATATAAGCACAAAATTTCAAGTTCATAAGTCAATTTTAGTGGAAGATATATAGATTTTTGTCGATTGTGGGCGTGGCTCTTGACCGGATATGCCCATTTAAAATAGTGATCTACATTAAGTGTCTGTACAAAATTTCAGCTCAATTTCTCAAAACTTATGACCTTGATAATGTGAACAACAGACACACGGACATACATAACTAGTTCGCCTCAGTTTTTGATGCTTATCAAGAATATATATACTTTGTACGGTCCCTGATGCCTCCTTTTGGGTGTTGTAAACAAAACTTAGTATAATAATAAACCCCATCTTATGTGGAGGGTATAAAAATGCTGCCTCTCTAGCTTTTAATTTACAATGGTACTTGGACGTACAGATGGAAATGGTTAAATCGAGTCAGTAAGTAAGTCAAACTGAATCGATCGGTATAATTGAAGATGAATGTGGTTTTTGCACTTGAGACTTAATATGCGACTTTGCCGCAAGTGGTGCAGGGTATAAAAAGCTACTTATTTAAATGATATTGAACCCTTAAAAAATCTGATTAGTTTTCAATATTATTCCGCGGCACTGGAACCTTACTATAGTACAAATTGTCCCTCAATATGAGGATAACTATAAATTACAGACTTTATATAATTGTCCTCTTTAGTTTTTGTGTTTTTGTTTTGTGGAGGCAAGGACACATTAGAGAGTAGCGTAGGCTACCAATGAAGGTTTTAGTGGAAGTTATGCTAAAGCATCTACAAAGACTACTGTATTCACTTTCATTCACTCGGTTTACAGAGTATGTTTAACCTCATTGTATGATTCATGACTCCAGTAATAAAATCTAGACAATGCCCACATCTCTTCCGAAAGCCGTTAGTTTTTATCCAATCAAGCAACTAAGTTTAACTAAGTTATGTTCTCCACATAAATTGATATTTATATTCAGTTTGCCGTTGTGTTAGCAACACCTAGAAGATGGCTTCCGAGACCCTATAAAGTGGATCTATCAACACATATTTCTAAATGTCCATTTTTCCGAGGTACTCTTATAAATTTTGAGGCATTAAAGGTATATTTTTAAAGGATATTTTGGAAAGTTGGAAAGCCCCACATATCCTTCTTAAAGGGTTTCGATATATAAATGCTTGGGTATGTCAAATTTGACTCAAAGTAAATTTGGCTTATTTAGTTATCCCTCTGTTATGTTTATAATTGTATTTAAATTAGAATTTGAATGAATTTCATTGTATTCGAAATAGAATAAAAAATATGTTTACTTAAATATTCCCGGTTAAGATGAAAAGTTAAGACCATTTTTATAGGTCCTCTGTCTTCTATTTAATATTAAGGAATAAATGAATATTTATTCATGATAATTAATCATTTAATTCATAATACATTTAATTCATAATAATATATAATAACAAACGCGGTAACTATTGATGAACTAACTTTGTAATAGAACCTTAACCATCCAAATAACAAATCAAGCCTTAGTTTACACAATATTTTACTCAAATTATTAACGTATTCATTTGTTTTCAAAGTTTTTGCATTCCCATAACTGGCCCGCTAATTACCTAATGTGTGGCTTCGAACTTTACATTTTATAATTTCATGGAAAACATTTCCTATAAATTTTACCTAATTGTACTCTCTACTCGATTTTGTCTTTAATGTTGCAACTTATTAAAAAAAAATATTATTATTCATTATTTATAAAATAAATAATAATAAATAACATTTAACCGAAATATAACAACAACAATAAATTACTTTTTTACGATACAATTATTATAACATGTTATAGAGATGCCGTCCAACTCAAGCGTTTTAATGCAATTGCAGAGATAGAAGGTTTATCATAGAGTAGAATGTCTCTGTGTTGTTGTATTTTGAGTAGAACTTTTAAATAGAAATCATTCGAGAATAACTGTAATAGGTTTTGTTACCTTTAAAAGATTATAAAAATAATTTTTTTAAATCAGGAACTTATTACTTCAGATTCAAAAAAAGAAGATATATAATTATTATTTAAGTTTCACTTAATTTCTTTTATATACGGGGGGTGGACAAAATCATATGAATACCTGACACAATATTTATTTATTATTAAAGTGTTGGGCCACCGTCGTTTTGTTTTTGTCGAAACAACATTACTGAATGTTGAGTTCTTCTGTCACTTTGCCGCGATGATGTTTTAGCATGTTTTCTGTATGCTGTTATTACCGTAGATACTGTCACTCATGAAACGTTAAACAATTCAGCTGTTTTCGCCACAGACGCTCCCGCTAACCGAGCACCAACAACGATTTCGAACTATGAGAGATCACATATTTCACCCATCGCTAATTTTATCCGACGCAGAACAAAGGGTATAATTAATACGCGTCGCATTATTTACACGGACGCAGTGTTGTCAACATGCAATAAGATGTACTATATTGTATGGTGTTCATATTATTTTGTCCTTCCCTTATATCTTGCTATACTACTTTTCCTTTTCTCTCTCTGTTTGTTTACAATATTTTGTTTTTTTTTAATTCTTCGTATCTTTAGTAAATTTTCGTCTATTCTCTGTGGAAACTACAATAACAAAAATATGCACCATATGTTTTAATTATTAAAAAAATTTATATAACAAATAAAAAAATATTTTATCTTATAAGTAAATGGTGTATAAGTATAACTTATTTTAATACCTTCTTTTTCTTACACACCTTGTGTATATATGGGTATTATTTTATTAAAAAAAAAAAAAACTTATGTTGAGAAAAAATATTTTATAATGTTGCAACATTGAATATGGCAAAAAAATCTATATGAAGACACAACAAAAACAAAAACATTTTGAAGAAAAACAAATAAAATCAACAACAAGTCCCATTTGATTGCTGCTACCGAAAGTCGCTTAACAAAGATTTACCAAAAAAACAAAAAAAAACAAAAACAAGAAATAAATTGTAAAAAAAATCGATACCAAGCTACATATAATTTTAAGGTTTCGTTTACACTCACATTGGCTTAAGTTTAATTTTTTTTTTTGTTTATTTTTATTATAACATAATTTAATTTATTTTATGAGTTTAGCTGAAATTCCTTACAATCCTAGCATTTGTTATGAACGTTCTTTTTTTAGAGTATCCGTTTTAAACAAATAATTTTCTGATTTCAATATAAATTAAGTTTATAATTATTAAATATACCTACATATACATATATAGAGTTGATAATGCAATAAATTAATTTTTTTTATTATAATAAGTTCCGGCTTTATTCTAATTATATTATATCCCGGCCTAGCTGGTATTGATGAACCCTTTGCGCCTGCCCACCATTCTTATAATCCTTGATTGTTTAGTAAAGTTTTTTTGTTTCGTTTCGTTTCGTTTTGCCTTTTAGAGAGATTTCTTATATAAAACTACATGACTTAAAATGCTATCAATTTATTTATACCTACATATATATTATAGACAAGCACACACTCACCACCTTATATAATCCCACCAAAAACAAATTCAATTATGATGATATAATAAAATCTGAAACATGTATAATAATAAATGATATCATGTAGTAGTTGACTGTTGTTAATATTTTTTGAATCCATTTTGCATAAAAACGATAGTCGTAATTCTAGATGCCAGACTTTTAAACGATTCAATCATTATTCTTTCATTCTTTGATTTATTTCCTGTCTTTTATAAAAAAAAAAGTTCGAGAAATAGGAAACAACAATGACAATGAATTACATTCAATTACTTATAACAAATTCAGTGACTTCACGTTATATTATTAAACTGTTCAATTCAACTTCAAATTAATTTCAATTGAAAATCATTTATTGGGAAAAATTACTTCATTAATTTAAAATCAAACATTAAATATTATTATTATTATTATTATTAAAGAAAACGAATTCAACATTAATTTTACTACAAAACAGTCAATGAATGATGTGTGAATTTAAATCATATAAAATAAAATGAAGCCTTTTTTTAGTTCAAAAAGTTTTTTTTAAATGAATGAATCGTTTCAGTGATAGCTGCATATCATGTTTGAGTTTTATTATTTTTTTTATCTATTTTAATACTTATTTTCGGGAATCATAATAAGTAAATCTATCTATGAGCATATAGCTACATGTGAAGGGTGATTATTTTAGATATATATAGAACTTATGAAATTGCAACCATTTTAATAATCGAAACTATTTCAATTTGGTTTTTCATATAATTATGATTACAATTTATGCCACTTTGTAAAATGTTTCCATTCGAGAAAAAATCTATACTCTCACTAATCATATGCATTCGCTATTGTATTGTAAAGCAAGCAAGCCAAATGGGGCGAAGTATTGGGGTGCTTTAAAACGAGTCCATTCGCTATCTCATCAATAGAATTGGAGCTGCGCTAGGAATATATTTAACAAAGGTCTTGGTTCATAAGTAATAATATGCAGCTGTTGCAGAAATTAAAACTGCATGATCATAATATGAATCATTTGTTCCCTAAATAGGCCGCAAAGTATTCACTTGAATCGAACGGATATTTTCTCGTAATATATCTCATACTTAACTTCCAAGATCCCATAATTTAGGACGAGCAGAATGTTTTTATGAAATCTATACCAACAAAATGTGGAACAATGTAAGCCTTGAAAGGCAGCAGCAGTAGGCAGCGTTTAATATTGATATACGGTTCAAGTTGCTCAATAAAGGTGCGATAAATTGGAATGGATGAACTTTTGACGACCCTGTCGCAGAGGCTATATGACTAAAATTCACTATCTTTTTGAGGAATTCATTAAAAATTTTGATTAATACGATTTTTATACGTATCTTTGCATAAGTTTAAAGTTCTATAACCCTACAATAATCATCCTTTATTGCTAGATCAAATAATCAGGTTTAGGCAAAGGCAGAGATATTCCTCATTTTTTTTTTGCATGAAATACATCCAGATCCGTACAAAACTTTTAGATATACACCAAATAATTGTCGACACTACTTATGCATTTTCTCACATTGTACATAAATGAATTCGGCCTCGTTAAGTTGCGTAATGCGCCAGTTTATGAGAAGACAATTGTATTGTTAGACAGTTCATTAGTTTTTACTTTAGAAGGCCTCGAATATTGCTCTCTTCTCACTGCACACTGTTCCTCTATATACTTACTATAGTAAAATTATCAAAATTTAGTTACGCTTGATACAATGAATGTATAAAACAAAAAACAAAAAACAAAAAAAAAACACGAAATCTCTAACTTTCCCTTTGGATAAAATAACACGAGAATGTGCATAATACTCAAAAATGTTTACAGGTGGAAATGGAAGAAATGTTGTTGATGTTGGTGGTGATAGTGGAGGGCCGGAAAGATATGCGATATTACGTAGTCGACATAAGCTGTATAATCGAGTTAATCATGATGAAATGAAAAATAATGAAAGAAATCATAATGAGCGACCCCACCGGCCACATCATTTACCGTTACATTATGTGGAATTGAACGAAGTTATGGACCCGGATGATATCATTATGGACAATAATTACAATTGCGAGTATCGTTGTAAGCAAGTTTTGCAAGTGCATGCAACAAAAATTCGTTGCCAACAAAGCGAGTTGTTATACGAGCGCCACCAAAATCAAGCGGACACTATAATGCATGATCATTCACCACCACATAATACACATGCGCATTTGCAATCCGATGAACACGTAGAGGCTGCCACGCCACAAAGTGTTATAAATATGGGACGTTGCAGTATGTCACCACCTTTGGATAGTATGTGCGCCAGTGAGGCGACAGCCGCTGCTGACCTATCATCTACCACGACGGCGGCAGCAACAGCTTTACAGCAACATCAACAACATGTGTATGCTTTACAGTATAAACACCAACAACATCAAACATATCATAATCATCACGGCCAACAACAAGCGCCTCCGCTGCATGCATCGCATCATCACCACTCACATCAGCAACATGCTGTTGCCAACTATCACCATAACCAACCCCAGCACACCCCGCACCATCATTCGTATAGTAGTGCAGCAGCTGCAGCAGCTACTTCAGCTGCAGTAGTAACGACAACATCTCCCACTTCACTAGCAATGCAAATAACAAACGATAATAGCCACTTGAGTTCCTCAACTCTAACCATGTCGTCTACATCCTCGACGAGCTCCACCACAGCAGCCAATATAACCGCCGCTGCAGTTGCTGCAGCAGCAGCTGCTGCCAATCGGCGTGAACATAATATCGACTATTCCTCCATGTTCGTACAATTGTCGGGAACGTTGCCCACCCTGTATCGATGTGTCAGTTGTAATAAAATTGTTTCGAATCGTTGGCATCACGCCAACATACATCGACCGCAGAGTCATGAGTGTCCGGTCTGCGGACAAAAGTTTACGCGTCGAGATAACATGAAAGCCCATTGCAAGATTAAGCATGCAGATATAAAAGATCGTTTCTTTAGTCATTATGTACATATGTGATCAACTAAACGAAAGTTGTTAACCGTATAAATTATTTATTCAAACATTTTACACATACGAGTACTAGTAGTTTTTTCCAATCTTCAAATCGATTAAATCTCAAATAAATAAATCTACATGTATGTGGTTATCTTGCTCTTAGTGTATGTATGTATCTTAATGTGTACATCGCCCCCATACCCCATACATAAAAAATAAGCGTGAATAAAACGCTATCATTTTAACGAAACAAAGTATTATACGTAAAAAGCAAAACAAAACTCTCTCTGTAACAGAAACCTTAAATTCTAATTATTCTTCAGTAGGCCTAGTCTAGAGTAGAATATTATTGTATAACTATTAAAAAAGAAATAATAAAAAAATGTTTAAAGAAAGCAGCCAAATATTAATTCAACCAAAAATCAAAAATTAAATATTAAAAATCAAATATAATTTTAACGAAACCTAGTCTAAAGTAATGACAGATAATAATACAAACACCAACAACAACGAATATTTACTTTAAAAGTATTATGCTAGCAATTCCAATTTAGATTTATTTAACATGCCCAGTAGCTGAATTAACTAAACTTAACTTAACGTAACTTAACGTAACTTATCTGCCATATTAGTTGTTTTAGTAAAAAGAAAACTTAACAAACTTCATAAGCGACATAATTTATTATTATTTTGTTGTTGTATAATAATTAACTTATAATAATGATTTTAAAAAAAGCAAAAGAAAACTGCAACATTAATGTATGCGTGTGTTGAAGAACAACTTTAATTATGACTCATCCTTGAATTCAAATTTACAAAAAAATATTACGTATAATACAATACAAGAAAATGCTTAAAAAGCGGCATCAAATGGGACTGTTTTTCTCTCTCTCTGTTTATGAAGTAATTTGTTTTTTCGATTCAAAATAATGAAATTAATTGATATCTAAAAAAAAGAACATGGCGCTTACTTAACAAACATGAAAAAGCGTACTTAATGAAGACAAGACAAGGTTTCTCCAACACCTTAAATGGTGGATGTAACTATTTATGTACGTTTAATATAATATAAATAAAACATTTTCTCTTCAACATTACAACAAATTTATTAAAATGTAATCGCTACAATAAAAATGGATGGAATAAACTGCATTAAAGTCGGTTTTGTAAAGTAATGAATTTAGTGGAATTATTTTAGAATGCATTAGATAACCCAACAAAATGTTGCATATAATGTATATTACAGTGATTAACTTGAACAGGTACAAATACTTTAATTCAAAGCAAAAATCCTTGTATCAAAAATTAAACTGAGAAATTGAAATTTGTATTAGTCATAATTAGTGTATCTATTGATTTGGAAAAAATGGAGGTAGGGTCGAATAGAAGACAAAACAGTATAAACGACAACCATAACCAATCCGCCTAATGGATCGGGGAAAAACTGGCTCTTCACCGATTTTACCCATTTTAGATAGCGATCTGCGTGCAAAAACTAAAAGTGTCTGTACAAAATTTCAGCTCAATATATTAAAATATACGCCCGTGAGAATGCCATTAACAGACACACGGACATACATGTCTAGATGGACTCAGTTTTTGATGCTGATCAAGAATATATATGCTTTATAGAGCCGTTGACGCCTCCGTCTAGGTGTAGCAACTGAACGACAAACTCGCGTGGAGGGTATAAAAAATAAGACCCATATTGAATTTGCTATATTTAGCTCCCACATAGTCACAATAGCCCCAAATAGACCTAATCACGCATATTCTAACCTCTTAAATAATATATTATTAAAAGTTTGTAACTATTCAAGGAGCCATCACTGTAAAATGAAACATAAAATGCAGCATATTTAAATGTTTCATTTCAGATATGAATTTTTGGAATAACTTATAATATTAAATGTTGTCTTCAAGAAGAACTAACTCAAGAGAACACTTTGAGAAGACTAAACTGATTCTTTTAGACTAAATATATAACTCAACTTCATTTCCTTACTTGTTGATGTATAAAATATTTATTTAATATTAAGGCAATATTACGAAACTCTTTAACAATGAAATATTAAATTTCAACAAGAATATACCCGGATAATGAAAATGGCATAATAATAGTAACTGGAAATCCAACCAGAACTTAATCATTAAAGTTTTGGTGTGCTTTTCCTTTTTATTGACGCTGCAACTCGGTCTCTATCACTCTATTTTTTTCAGGAATCTTTTATCCATAACTTTTTAAGAAAAAATGTTTAATATTCTTTAATATTTTAAACCATTATTTAAGATTAAGATTAAGATTTTTTAAGATTAAAGAATATTTTTATTATTATATATTTTTTAAAGGGTTTAGAATTTTTTTTTCTTTACTATTATTATTTTTAAAAGTTTTTAAATCTCAGAGGCTATTATTATTTATTTTTTAAGAATTTTTATTTATATATATATTTTTACTTTAAAATTTTTTATTATTTATGGTGTGGTCTTCCTTTAATTAACGCTGAATCTTTTCTTCTTTCTATAACTCAATTTATTTTTCAGATATATATTTTAATAACATTTCATTTTTTAAAAGTTCGAACAATTTTTTGTATTCTTTTTACTTTTTTAAAATTGCTTTTTTACTATATATATTTTTTTTAAATTTTTTTTTTTTTTTTTTTTTTTTAATAAAAGTTATGATTTTTTTTTTTTAATTCATTAGGCTAATATCTTTAATTCTCATGTTACTTAAATTGTTTTACGTGAAAACAATTATTTTTCTGTCTATAAAATGAATTAATTTTTTATTTGCCATGAAAGCAAAGCAAAAAAAGAACATAAATAAACTTAGAACTGTTTTCTCTTTCAACTAAGACAATTTACCACATCTACACCCTTTCGCTACGTTATCTTACAAATAACAAACTGTCAGAAACGGTAAGTTTATAATACTATGTTTACTGTGTACCTATATGTGTTATGTATAATTATTGTATTATAAATTATGTAAGATTTAGTTTGTCTTTTACAATGAGACCAAATTTTTATGCATTTCTCTAAATGTGTTGTGTTGATAAAATTTATTTTAAATTTTTTTTAACAAAATTGGAAATTCAAGAAAAAAAAAAATAAAATTACAGGAATTGGCCGTTAAATTCGATATTTTTTTTTATTTAATAAAATTCAAAAATTATAATATGTGAAAGGATTGTTTATTGTTGTTATGGAATAAGGAAGGAGGGGTGTTGAATTATATTCACCGTTAGAATGTTCTTTTCACTGACTTGGCGGTTTATTTTACTGCGTAACATTCGGAAAAGAAATATTTCTGTTTTTTATATACATTAGGATATTGTTACAACTACATTTAACCAAACCAAGCAGATAAAAAACATTTCAAGCTTCTTTGAAATGTCTTTTAATTATGTACATACTGAACATATATATATGTATATATATAGATAAAATGATTTCTTTCATAACCTTATAGTTTATTAATTTAACTAAAAATTCCATTCAATTCTAAACTAAAACTAAACAGATCACCGAAAATGAAAAAATACAATATTACCGAAATACTTACTTTTACTTATAAATATATGTTTAAAATAATTTATCTATTTACTATCACATTTATATAAGACACTAATAGAAGTTAAGAAACTATAGGACTACCAGACTTAGCCGCCAATATAAAGACTTTTATTAAAAAAATTTTGCCTTTTTCTATCCTTTACTTATGTATGTATATAAAAAGCATAAATCCCATATAATACTATATAGTTCATCTATTTTGAAAGTGTTAAATTTTTGGGGATTGGGATTGTTCACCGATTCAAACGTTATACAATAATTCCCTTAGTCACGACCAAACACGCATTCATATCCTTAACAATTTTATTTCAAACTAATTTATATGAAAACTCATCATTACAACAATAATAATACAACATATAAACATATAACGAATTATTGATAAATTATTCTAGATTAAGTTGTCTATGGCGTTGGTTTTAATTAAACATATTAATCTTTGTAAAAATCTTACTTTAAAATGTTTGTACATAAATATTTAAGCACTACTACAATATGTATATAAACTAATAATTGAGGTAAAGAGAGATGTATGGTATAAGTGTTACACCACTTGTTTAAGAAGTTATTCTGAAGATTATGAAGATTTAGACTCAATTACCGTAACGACTGTAGAATACCTGCCTTTTACAATTTTACATATGTTTCAAATTATTTCACAACTTATCGAAGTAGCTAATATTGAGGTTGAACGGATGTTTTGAACACCTAAGTGAAGATCTCATCAGAATTATTTATATCTAAATCGTAATTTTTCTTTAACCTATAGTTAGTTAAAGTTTTTGAAAGAATAATTCATTAAAATTTAAAACGAGAAATGTATCCTGTGACCTTAAAGACAATGAAAATTTTTCGAAAAGGAACCTTTCTTAGGACCTCTTCTTATATAAAACTTTATCTTGAAAGAAGTCTTTTTAAGCAGAAAAAATTCATCACTTAATTTATATACTAATAAAATTGAATAATTCATTAATAATCTTTAACTAATCTGCTTTAGAATTCCATTGGACCCTTTTCCCCATAATACTGCTTTCCAAACTAAATAGTTATATTTGGTAAAAAGTTCCCAAATCACTTTTCTAGCCTAACATTTATTTGTTTGAAGTTTAAACCCGTCTCTCTTTCTCTGAACTCTTGATTTTTAATATTTTTTTTTAACAAAATTTGATAAATATGTAGTGATTGTACTATTTAAAGTGGAAACTAAGTGATGTAGGGTATGTAAAGGGTCGGCTTTTGGTCGACTATAACGTTATCATTTGTTAGTGTTTTATTTTATTGTGGGTGTTAACGTTTTGAGTTAAAACATAACTAATCTAGAAAGCTTGCAATCATTACCAACCACCAATTAGCTAAATTCAGTCACTTTGAATTATTTCCCACTTTATTTGAAAAAAGAAACCAATATAAATGTTATAATCAGTCAAGCCCGACCACTTAATACCCCATACCACTTAGCTCCTTAAATTATTTTTACAACTAATTTTATTGTACCTGTAAACAATTCCATATAAGTTTCTTTGTGAAATATAGTTATATAAGGGTTCTAAAAATAGTCCGTTCGGGTCCAATTTTCAATAGGGTTCCTTTTTGAGTCAAGACATATCTTTCTACCAAATTTCATTAAAATATCTCAAAAAATCGAAATGTGAATCGATTTATCCACATTGGTACAAATGAAGGTAGATGTGATTTTTTTTTGATTTTTTTTAATTTTTCAACAAAAATACTTCATTATGTAGGAGCGAGTATATATTCCTTTGAATTTGACATATTTTGTAATTTTTTTTATCGCTGAGATAACTGTAGAGTTATGGAATATGCAAAAAGACAAATCCCCCCCTTCACCCCCTTCGCAAAAGAAACCGTACCTTAGTATTACACCCAAATGAGCTTCATTTTAGTGTTTAAATATCTTGAGAGTTCACTTCATGTTCGTGTCGTTTGTAAGAATTCCCCGACGTAGAGCAAACGTTCTTGACCCGATTTTCGACATAGTCTAATTTAAACAAAAATATTAAAATATTTGGTGTAAATTATCCAGCAGAAATAAAAATTAATTTATCTTAAGTTTACAATGATTTTTAAAATTTTTGTTTTTGTTGTGAATCACCAACCAAAGCCTCATTTTTTCTTCTTTTTTATTTATCTTATCTTTGTGCGCCCAATCCAAATAAATACACAACAAATAAAACAATAAAATATATACGAAAAAATAATTTACCAAAAAAAAAAAATTTACATACAATGAACAAAATATTTCGTTTGTGTATAAATTTTATATAAAATGCATCATCATTGAATCATATATGGTGAACCAACCAATCAACCAATTAACCTACGTGTTACGTTCCGCACGTACCCACTTAGGTTCTAAAGCGTGGCATATGCGGTTGACATTTGAGCGGCTATCGGGCGGTTGCAATTTACATCGCTGTAAATTATGCGGCAAAGTTGTGACTCACATACGCAACCACTATCATGTGCACTTTCCCGGCCGATTCGAGTGCCCGCTATGTCGTGCAACTTATACGCGCAGTGACAACTTGCGTACGCACTGCAAATTTAAACATCCCATGTATAATCCAGATACGAGAAAATTTGAAAATCTAATGTCGTCCTCGGCAGCACCGGCACCAACACCCACCCAAATAGCGGCAGCGTCACAGGCCATGGCCGCGGCAGCAGCAGCTGTTGCTTTTAATGCTGCGCAGGCTCAGCAGAAAGAGCAACAGCAGCAGCAACAACAACGTGACCAACAGCAGCAGCAATTGCAACAACATGCCCATAATTTAACTCAACAAACGCAACACTTGTTGCATCAACAAATGTTGCAGCAACAACAGCAAGCACAACAGCAGCAAACAACACCGCAACTGCTTAATCAAACAATAGCCCATCAGCAAATACAACAACATCATCACCAACAACAACAGCAACAGCAGCAGTCGCACAATGTTACGAGCGAATGATACGGACCGTTTGTGGGATGGAATTATACAAATATTTTTGGTAAGCCGTATTTAGGGCAAAGCCTACCAACACCATCAGCAAAGGCCGACACTTCAACGGGTAACCTCTGGAATCTGAATGATGCTTCCGAAACGTATAGAAGTAACGATAATACCGCCGCTATAGGCCTAACACAAACGGTACAAAATCAATTGCCATCCGCTTTATCGCCCTACAATTATTATAAACAATATTTCGAAAACACTACAACAGCCAAAGCATCAGCTGTAACAATGGCAGCCGCCACAACAGTTAATGCCTCCAAAGAATCAGATTTTATAGAATATTTCAGAAAAGAAGAAAACCGTAATCGTAAGGAGAATTATAATGAACGTGAACTAGCGTTTGAATCAGTGCCCACCTATAGTCTGGTGGAAAGCGATGAGAACGAAATGGAAAATGATGAAATATTTGATACAAATAATGTCAAATCATCGCCCCAGCCATGCAGTCAACGCAATTTGGAAGAATGCATAAAATCAAGTTCTTCCACATAAACACTCAGTAGTTAACGTAGTTAATTACAACTATTTACATGGTAGTCCTTTAACTTTAACTCTCCTTCCCTCCTACCAGCAACTACCAGACTCAATCACTTTTACCCACTAAATATTTATTATGTTTCACATGTGTGTCAATTAGTTAAATTTAATTTAAATAATTGCCAGCATTGTTAGTGAAATTACAAGATTACTACTCCAATATAAAAACTATATTGTAGTTATATGTTTAAGTATGTGTATAATCAGTGTATCATATAATGTATGCAGCAGATCGTAAAGAATCCAGGTTTCAGTCATTTCAACAAGTGACGGTTTCACAAAAATTCACAATTTAGCCTCAAACTCATTCCTTAATTTTGAGGAGTACACATTAATATACTCATACATACATACAAAGGTTGCCAACACAAACAACATGAGATTACATTATTTTCGTTGCATTTATGAAAACAGCACAACATTTAGATGTTTACACGGTTACTAAGAGAAAAACGTCAAATCAATTTTTTTTTTGTTACAAGTTGTTATTGATGTGTTTTTTGTGGATAAGTGTAAACAATACATAATAATAACAAGTGAAAAAGCTATATTTGGCTGAGGCCAAAACTTGAATACCCATCATCGATGCCGAAAAGCTTCTCGAGGAATATATGTGTCAACATGTCTTCTGTACCTTATAAGTAATACGGAAAAATTACTTTAAAAATTTCTCCTCTTTCAATTTTTAATGCACTGCGGACGCGTCGCCTGACCGATTGTGCCCAATTTCAGTATCAATCTGAGAACGAAAACTATCAACACATCTGCTTTTTCAATTTTTGCGACTAGGAAAGGGATTACGACAGAACACACACACGCGAACAGACAGACATGGTTAAATCGGCACAGTAATCGATCTGAATCAGTTTTATTATACTTTGTAGGGTCTGCGACACTTCATTTTGAACGTTGCCAATGTTTGACATGTTTTATGCATATGATGGTGCGTATAAAAAAGGCCAAACTAAAATATTTTAAGACTCTTAACATATATAACTTTGCACACTATTTGTAGAGTAATTTAAAAATGGAAAAAAAGTGTTTTAATTATAATTGATGTTTGATGCATTTGAGACCGTAGCATAAAATCTAAAGTTAGTTAAGTCGGTTGCTTATTTTTCATATACCAAAAAATTTAAATTGTCATTATGTTTGCAATTTTAAAAAATCATTTTCAAATTATATCATTTCCAATTTTATTTGAAAAAATTCCATTTGAAATTGAAAAAATACGTTTTTAATTAAAAAATTGTGATATTTTCATTTTTAATTGAAAAAATTTTTAACATAAACTGAAAAATTCCATTTGTAATTGAAAAAATCACAATTCAAATTGAAAAAAAAAACCAATTTATATTGAAAAAGTCCAATCAATTTAGTTTATATAATTAAATATGAAATTCTTTCAACTAAAAATGAATGTTATTTCAGTTTAAATTGGAATCCTTTCAATTTCAATTAGAAATGTTATAGTTTATTTTTGTACAAAAATTTAAATAATTAAAAAAGAAACAAAAGCAAATGAAAATAGTACGGCTTAGCTGACTCAGATACATACCTAGGGTGCAAATGAAATATTGTAAATGTATGTTAACACTAGATAAATATTTCATGCACATTATAACAAGGGCTACTCTAAGCTAAGGCTTCGAATACCGCTTTATCTGAGGATCTATAATACTGTGACTTTATTTCCCTTTCTTTCAATCCTACCTGTGTGTAATTACACACATAGTCGTTAAAAAAGATTAAAATATACTCCTGTCACGCCCACAAATTTCTAATAAATGTGGAGTGGAGGATACTTTATATATGGCTTTAACCAAAATTTACTTTTTTATATTTTTTTTTATGTCAATGTCAGCATTATCCCCCTAATTACTGCCCTTGACTAAGTTCTAATACACTCTATAACATTTTCCAACTTCTTCCTTACTACACTTGAGAAATATTGTTTAATTAGTTAAGTTATCTATGTGTACGTGTGTAAAAATAGAAAATTAGAAAAGCACAGAACCAAACACTAACTGTCTCTTTTTAACTAAAGTTCTTTAACTTTTTAGCATCAAGCAAAAAATAAATAATAATTCAATATTTTGTAATGAAAAATTGAATTTGTTCTCTTCCTCAACATTACAAGCTGTCATTGTGGTGCTGTCGCCTCTATTCGTTAAATTCATTCAAGTCTATTCATTTTACTAAAACAATGTACAAAATAATTTTAATTCTTAATTTTCCAGAACTATCATATACAACTAATAATTATACATACATATGTAGAAAAAAATTATTTTATTTTATTTTATTTTATTTTTTAATTATTTTATTATGTGGGTGATGAAATCAAACGCAGTTGATTAGTTTTGAATAAAAATCATAAAATGAATTTAAAAATATAAAATAAAACAAGAAAGAAAACGAAATATGGCTTAATCCAAATCTTAAATACCCTCCACATATGCAAAGATGGTCGTGGCAGGTACGCCCTCTAATAGTATATGTATTGCCCATCAGCTTGCAAGTCCAGTTTTACGTGGACTACGGTTTTTTGTTTGTGGTTTATGTCTGTTTTTTGACCACTCCCACTTTTGGCACATCGATGAATGGGATAACTATAAATGTGCAAACAAAATTTCAAGTTTATAGATTATAAATAGTTTTTGGTCGAGTGTGGGCGTGGCTCTTGACCGATTTTGCTTATTTTAAATAGCAATTTGCGTTCAATTACTAAAAGTGTCTGTACAAAATTTCAGCTTAATATTTAAAAATTTACGCCAATGCCAAATGCCAAAAACAGACAGATGCACGGACACACGGACATTCATGTCTAGATCGACCCAGTTTTAGACGCTGATCAAGTATGTATAAACTTTGTAGGCTCTCTGATGCCTTTTCCGAGATGTTGCAAACGGAATGACAAACTTAGATTACCTCCCACCTTATGTGATAGGTATAATAAAAAAAAAATATAAAATTCAATATTCTAAACAGTTATAAGTCGTTTTCATAATCTTACAATAAATGTAACTAAAAATATGTAATGGATTAAGTGAAGTGAAGTGCTTTGATTTGAAAAGCATTCTTTTTTCATCCATAATTATTCAAAACCTTTTTCTTTCACGTTTATTTTGTATAACTAATTTGATTGGAAACTGACGAACATTGATTTCATTTAATCCTTAAATCATGTTTTACAATTAAACTCCCTTTAACTCTCTTCCCTTTCTTTATATCTCATACACTCAGAAATGAATTAATTTGTATATTTTTTACGATAAATCAAAAACATTTATAATAACTAAACATGTGATAAGCAATAGAGAGAAGATTATACAAAGTGTAACGGATTAACTAGAAAAATGGTGCTACATCCCAAAAAAAATGAAAAATCCGCTGTATAGTAATCATTATGAGCATTAAAAGTTTATTTTTCATTTTAATTATATTTACTTCTTTTGTTTGTGAGGTAATAAAAAAAATATGAAAGAATTCTGTAATAACTGTATGTGCAATAATGACTAGTTCTTCTGTTTTAATAAACAAATCATATAATCTAACAATAAATGAAAGAAAATATTTAAGGAAATTTGTGAAATTATTTTTGTTATTCATATATATATATATATATTTTACAACTAATTTATTGGTAGTGACAAGTTTTTAAAATAAATTAATTATATTTTTGCAATCATTCAAGCTTAAAAATAAAAACATCATGTGCAATTAATTATATTTATTATATAACTACAGAAAATGCCAAACCTTTGTTTTTGTTAGAGTAACACTTTTATGAACACGCAAACTCTGTCTTATTAATAAATTAAATTTATAAAATATTAATAATTAATTTATTTGTAAAAAACACAAGTTTAGTTTCAGTTTCAGTTTACATTTCTATTAAATTATTATTATTATTTTTTATTTAAAAACTTTTATTTAATAACTAATGTATTGTATATAATAAATATATAACTTTGATTAATTTTTTAAATTTGTATTTAAGTTAATGTTATTTATTAATTATTTTTTATAATATATAATTATATAAAAAACAAAATTTGAAAATTGAAAAATTAATATTACAACTTTTTTGATAATATAATGTTATTTATACATATATATATATTTATATATTTTATAAAGTTAAAATTTAAGTAAAGTTTATGTAATTTTAACATAACATAATAATGAGAATAAAAAAAAAACACTGAAAACGTCAAAGAGCATTTGGTAAATAAATTTTATTAGTAAAATAAATATTATTATACAAAATAATAAAAACATGCAACAGTAAAATTCATCTTTTTTACATAATTTTTCTTATACAATATTTTTAAAAAAAATCTGATTATTTTTATATAGAGCATCTTCTACAATGTTCTTCTCCTTCCAATTATTCAAAAATTATAAATTTTTTTTAACAGCCAAGAGAATAGCCACAACAACATAAATTCTCAATATTATTGGTATTAGAAAATAAAAGGATTTCCCAGAAAAAACCAAAAATACCAAAGTATTGAATTATTTTTTCTTGATTTTGTTTTGTTGTTGCGTATACAATAATAATTATGATTTATTGTGCTTCCAACGAAAAAAGGGGTTTCAATCTCGGCCTAATTTCCTGTAATTTTATTTTGAAAGTACTCCTTACTGTATTGATAAAACTGAATAAGAAACAGTTTACTTACTCACACACACACACACACACACAACTAACTCTCTTCAATTGTCGAATAAATCTTACACTGGTACTTTACACAAAAAAAAAAAAAAAAAACACTATATAAAGATGAATTATTGTATTTACTAGTGACACCTATGCGCCTTAATTTGTGCATATCTTGTTTAATAATGTAAGTATCTTGCAGACGTGAACACGTTTATTTTAATTTTTTTTTTTTTTTCAATTAAATATGTTTTAAGTAATGAATTGTTAGGAACAATGCACAAAGATATATTACACTAAAAAAACTGCTCGTATTCATCATTTGGTCGATGTTTACTTTTTATTTATTTCTGTTTTTTTTTTTTTTTTTTTTTTCAAAAATACGTTGTGACTAATATACACACTCAACATGTATGAAACAACAATGGAGGCATTTTTTATAAACAATTTTTCTTTTTATTATATTTTAATAAAGCAAAATATTACACAAAATGTTCGGATACGCACTATGTGAAATGTAAGTAAATTATATGAATGGGAATGAACATGTTTTTTTTTTTTCATTTTGTAGTTGTAGAATCTTAAAATAATTTATTGTTAAGGAAGACAGCAGTAAATTGTATTGAAAATGATAAAAATTCTACATAAATTCAGGTTTAAACTTGAGTTGCGAGGAAACTTTTTATTCGAGGATGAAAATAAGAAAATTTTTAAAAAATAATTTTACTATTCTTACAATTAAATATAAAATTCTCTATTTGAAAGAATTTTTATCATTTCTCGAATAGTTCGATGTGAAAATATAGATTTTAATAAATATAGATAATTTTGTATTTTTCAAAGTAAATTTTAAAAGAGTCTATAATGACTCCAAATTAAAAAAATTTTCGGCGAAATTCGCGAAATTTTCGGAAAACCTTTCGGTCACAAATATTACAGTAGGTTTGGTATAAAGAAGTGTATGATAGGGATGTTTAGATAATCCGATATATACATTTACTTAATTACTTTTTCGATGGTTTAAAAACAAATTGAGGAAATATTTTACTTTAAAAAAAAAACAATATTTTTCTAAATTCAATAATTTATTATAAAATTTATTTTTTGTACTTTCTCATAAAAAAATTTCTATAAAAACCTTTTTTTTTTTTTACAAAACAAATTTCTATTATTAAGTTTATAGAAATTTTATTACGAAAATTCTATAATTTATATTTTCTTAAAAATTATTCCTTTTTTTATTATTATTATTTAAAAATTTATATAAAAAATCCTTTTTTTTAGTTTTCAATTTATGAAAAAACTTTATCATTTTTTATGAAAAGAAAATTATTACATTTTCATAAAAAATGTTTTCGAAGTTTTTTTAAATTTTTATTTATTAGAAAAATTTGACAAAAAATTTATAAACTTTTTTAAAAATTTTAAAACTTTTATATATATATATATATATTTTTTTTTTTTTTTATTTCTGAAAAAAAAAAATATTTCTTTTATAATTTTCATTATTTTTTATAACAAACAAGTATAGTGCAGGTAGCATATAAGTGATCATTAGAAAATAGTACGATTCTTTCTCTCGAAAGCCACTTAACTTCCTAAGCAATGGAATACATATCTCTATATGACTATACAAAATATTATATATATATATATACACACAATTAAAATACGTAAATCACATATATATAAATTATACATACAAAGAATATGACTAAAAGTTACGTTAGAAAAGCAACAAACAACAATAACAAAAACGCAAATGCTATTTTTCTTGGGCTGATTTTCGCCCCATTTGTGTGGTGTGTGTTTCTTTTTTTCGTTGGTTACAGGGTCGGAAGGGCGACACCATCTCTCAACACCATTATCTACTGCCTCATCCACGCCATTGTCAACATCACCACCGCCGCCACCTCATCATGCCGCCGCCTTCACTATGCATTTGAGTGCGGCCTTAAAAAACGAATACCGACTAGACTATATGCGCAACAGTAATGGTGGTGGACATCACCATCATCATCGTCACCCGCAACATCCCCATCATCATCATCCATCACGCGGTATGAGTGGTATACGCAGCATGCATCACGGTTTAAATCAACAAAATGCAGCGATTGGTACGAATTTGCGTGACTCGCATCATCAGATGTCATATCATAATATGTTTTCACCGTCCAGCGATCCTGGAACAATGTGGCGCTGTCTATCATGCGGTAAAGAGGTGACCAATCGCTGGCATCATTTTCATTCGCACACCGGCCAAAGATCTCTGTGTCCCTACTGTCCAGCCAGCTACAGCCGTATAGACACTTTGCGTTCACATTTACGGCTCAAACATCCCGAGCATCTAATCAAAATGAGTTCTACACTGTAAAATTGCTACAATGCCTCGCATTTACAAGCGGCTATTTGTAAATACCATTTTAAGCCGTGGTTCTAATGAAATCGGCTACACTTACAAAAGCATTAATTGAAAACTTCATTTGATGAAAACTAATCGTGAATTATTAATTGTATAAGTTTTGTTTTGAGAATGTTTTTCAGTGTAACAGTGCCAGTTGCTTGACAATATTTTTATGATACGTTGTGTTATATATCTCTTTACAATACATATATTCTCAATTAAAAATTATTATTAACTTTTTTTTTTGTTGGTACATTTCCTATTGAACAAAAAAATACTTATGGAAGTTCTCTATTTGAATTAATCAAATCATTAATAGACGAAGCAAGAAGAGCACAAAGAACTGGTTGCGAAAAATTTGGATTCATTCGAATTGAAATTTTTCCAAATACATTTCTTAACACAAAACATATTTGCTTATATGATAAATATTTACAAAGCATATAAAATATATAAAAAACTTGTAAAAAAATTCAGTGTAACTATTTTTGAATCAGCTTTTTAAAAAAAAAAATAACTTACTACTCGTATAAACTCGCCAGAACATTGATAATTGTAACCTATTGAATACATTAATAAAATAATTTTCTTTCTATGGATGATAAATTGAATATTTAAAAACGAATAACAATCAAAAAATAATGATAAATTGAAAGAAAAAAATATTGTGCAAACAATGGAAGAAAAACAAAATTTGGCAAAGCTAAATGTAAAATACTTTCCGCATTGGTTTTACAACTTTATATATTAAGAACAGAAGGTTTTGCGAATTTGTGTGAACGCGTGTTTATTATCTTATTTCACTAATTTTAAAATTATTTAAATTATACATATTTTCATTAGATGCGAGTTAGTCTAAAACTATCCAACCTAACAAAGAAAGCATTAAAAAAAATTTAAGAAATTCTCTTATTGTTCATTATAGACTCCAATCGACCGTATACATATTTCCTAAAAATGTTTAACAGCTTCGATAACCTATGTATAAAATATTTAAAACTGCCCAGATTTTCAAAAAAGGCAATCAGTTACATAATCTTTCCCTCCACTGCTGATCATTTTTTCTAACTTGGAAAAAGAAAAATGGATAGGACATCCAAGCCTAATCTTGAAAAAATATAGATGAGAAAAAGATTCAAACTTAATGACCATTATGAAAAAGGTCATGATTCTTTCATTCCATTACTTAAACTTTCTAATAAGTGCACAGTGAACTGAGCACATTTGTTGTGCTAGCCCAATTTTTCAACCTAGACTTTGTGACTTTTAATGAAGCCAATTAACTTCGGAGTTTGATATTGTGCTTGTCACAATGTAACCTCCAAACACCTGGCCACAGAGTATACGCGACATTTACCTAGAACGTGTTCCACGGTCTTAATCGCTTAGCGCATAAAGTTTTTATCCGGTTATTTTAAATCTTTCCCAACTCGATGCTCTAGAATTTATTTCAATATAAGCATACGGCTTTTTCCAACTACTAATGTGGAAAGTATAAAATTCAAATAAAATTTAAAAAAAAATATATTAAATTTCTTATATCTCTTGTACAACCTTAGATGTCCTTAAATGTATCCCTTAAGCTGTTATGATCTTTAATGAATAAATGTTACTTCTATCGTTTAAAAGGAAAAAATAAATGTAAATAATTTGAAAATGAAATTTTTAAACATTACAAACAAACTCAATTGCGAAAGGTTTCAAGGCAAAAGAAGAAATACGTTCACAAATTCAGCACCAACTACCACGGTTTCTACAATTAAAATCAAATTTATGAAAATAATCATAACTTTTATGAATATAATAAATGTAAATATATGCAAAGAAAACAGTAAATGTTTAAAAATTAAAAAGTAATTCCAACTACGCATGCACAAGGCTCTATGAAAATGTAAAATTATTATTTCCTCATTTGCCTGATATTTGAAAAAGAAAATTTGAAAATTACTACAATCAAATTCGGATTTTAAAATATATTAAAAGACCTCTTTCCCAGCCTCCTCATCATCAATCAGTCGAATAATTAATTTTATATATTGTAACAGTTGCTAAAAGGCGAGATTCCAGAAAAAAGATTTTTCAATAGATTTTTAAAAGCTCTTCCCACTTATACAGGGGATGAACAAAGTATGAATAATATGAACACCATGAAATATAGTACATTTGAATGTTGGCAACACTGCTTCCGTGTAAATAATGCGAAGCGTATGTATTGCATAGTTTACGTGCAAAGTCTTGTAAATTATAATTCCGTGTTTTACATGCTTACTTCTGCGACGGTCAAAACAACCGATCGGTGAAATGTGTGATCTCCCAAACTTCGATCATTGTTGGCGCTCGATTAGCGGGAGCATCTTTGATGAAAACACCTGAATTACTTAACGTTTCGCGAGCGACAGTATCCACGGTAATAACAGCATACACAAAACATGCTAAAACGTCATCGGCGAAGAGGAATGGGCGAAACTCAAACTGACAGAGACCAACGATCATTAAAAAGAATTGTTGTCATACAATATAAAACTACCGCCGCAATAGGTACAGCAGAACTTAACACTCACCTAAGTAATACTATTTTGATAAAAACGGTATGACTGGAACTCCAAAAAGCTAACATTCATGGAAGGACTGCAATTGCTAAACCCTTTAACTCTGATGTTCATATTATTTTGTTCATCACCTGTATATGTCCAATAAAAAATAATCAACATTTTTTTGGAAACTTGGGAAGATTTTTGAAAAATCAATTTTCAATTTCTATGCGTCACACTTATGTTTATAACGAATTGTTGTTTAATGTCATTATTATTGGTCTGATTGATTAATTGCTTTCCTTTCAAATAATTAAATATATTATTATAAAATTTTCCGATATATTTATATCATATATATATATACAGGATGCGTACGGCATTTGAGGAAAAAATGACATTAAAACTAAAAGAAAATGGGAGATTTCTAAATCGGTGTGTTTCGCGCACATAGCAACCAAAACTGCGTGTCTCTTTCTTCCATTATTTTATAGTCCTCCATTGATGATTTGACAAGAAAAAAACAAACAAAATTGTTCCCAAGAAAATACATTCACATAATATGTGCCCTCAACTACCGTAGGCACCCCGTATTTTATATATAAATATTATTAATGTTATATAAATATAAATGTTTTTAGGTTTAAGTGTTTTTTTTTTTTTTTTTTTTCATTTAATATTGTTTTTATTTTATTTTATTTTATTTTATTTTTTGTAACTTTTTAATTGTTTTTAGTTTTTATTTTCATAAATATATGTTTTGTTAATATATGAGTTTTTTTTAATTTGGATTTGTATGGAATACAACAAAAACCAAAATATCAACACGCATACAATACACACAAACAAAAATGAACTATACAACTACAAACCAACATCAATATACCTCAAAAGCATTTCAGTTTTAATTGTTTAGTTATAGTTATTTTTTTACCGTGTAAGAATTTTCTGTTTAAGTAAAAATAAAAAATATACATGTTAAAAAAATTATAAAAAATTTATATTTAAATATGTAAGAAAAGTATATTTGGCTTAAGCCAAATGTGGAATACTCTCCATGTTTTCCTAGTGGGCGTGTCAATCTAAAGTGATCTGGACGATTGCGAGTAAGGCTCTACAACCAATTTTGCCCAATTTGAATAGAAACCTGCATAGAATAAATATAAATGTTTATACAAAAAAATTTTATCTCAAAATTTACGATTGCGAACTTTCCAACAGAACGGACCGATCTAGTTAGGGACGGACTAGATGGATGTATATAACTAGACAGAATTTAACGCTGATTAAAAATATATACTTTATAGGCGCCTACTAGACAGAAGGACGGTTAGATTGATTTAGTTATTAATGGTAATTCCTATAACATTTAAGAGTCCTTTCAGACAATGTTAAACTTAGTATACAACTCATTAAAATGTGGAGAGTATAAATGAAGGTCTCGATCGCCTATTACATGTCTCCATATTAAAATAAATTTAATATCTTCTTCTGTATTCTAACCATAAGGATTATAGCAATAACTCATGGAGGTACAGATTTGATAATCTTTGGTTTCTTTCCTTTATTGTGGAAATAAATAGCTTAGGGGCTTGGCCAAATCTTAAATACCCCCCACATGTGCTTACAAACGGTGGACGTGGCAGGTTCATGATTCCGCCCTCTAATAGTGTATGTATTACGTATCAGTTTGTAGTGCTGTACGCTCAGGACGATTTTTTGTAAATTGTGGGCATGTCTGTGACCCGCCCATTTCTTTTTATGTGAAATATTTTAACAAAAAACCAAAAATCCTATTGATTTTGTTAAATATTTTGCGGTAGCAGTTGTTAGTCCTCCTAATTTTTTTGGAGGTTTGTAATAAAATCCATAATAATTGAATAATTTTTAGTTTTGAATTTTGGGGGTGCCCTTGAACCGATTTTACCCATTTTCAATATCTATCTGCGCACGTGTACTATCAATGTTTTTGCAACGTTTGCATTGGATATCTCATTTTTTGTGACCAGAAGAATGTTTGCTGTAGATGGACGAAAAGACATCGCTAAATCGAATCAAACTTTGTTCAAGATAATAAGAATATATATCGTTTTGGAGGGTCTTTGACGAGGCTTTGTGGGCGAAATGAAATTTCAAAAGGATTAATTGGCTTTTAGCTAAATGGGTAAAAAATTTTCCTATAACCATGCCTGCAATGTGAAATTTCGCAAGAAGATTTTTGTACCTTAAGAGTCCACCATGCGCCTGAAAAAGTTTATAATGGATAATAGAAAGTTGAAATAAGTAACTGGTAAAATAATAATTTCTAGAATAATACTCCCCTTGAACGCCTTTTTTTCATGAAAACTAATTCGTGTTAATCGGGATCTAGTTGTATTTTTGAGTAAATTTCTTTGTTGCTTATTTTATTGTAATAGGATTCCACTGGCTTTTCATGTTTAAATAATTTTATACAAAGATGACAACTCATGTAAATGTAAACACTTGCTTTAATAAACAAGAAATGTTTCCTATATTAATAATTTTTTACAAAATGTAAAAATAATATATATATATTTAATTATCTAGAGTAAACATGTAAGTGAAATATAAAATTTTGAAAAAAATTAATTAAAAAAATAAAAAAATTAGTTTTTGAAAAAAATAATGATTAAAAAGAATTAATTTAAAATATATATATGATAATTTTTGAAAAAAAAATTGTTTTGAAAAAGAAAAAATTTTGAAAAAAGTAATATCTAATCATTTTTGAAACGAAATTAATTTAAAATATACATTTTTTAGTGGTTACGTATGATTATTTAGGAATTTCGATATTCTTTAAACAAAACTAGTTTTTATATCTAAATTTATCATTTTATTATTATTTTTTATTCTTGTTAAGTTTTTATTTTTGTAAATTTTTAATTATTCATAAAAGAATTTCTTTTCCATACATTTTGTTATTTACAATATTATCAAAATTACGCGGTTGGCTTAGAAAACATGATATTTATTTAAAACAAAAAACAAGATTTATAAAAATGAATTGTGATATTTTTAAACAATATTTTTTTCAAAATTCATACTTTTGGCTTAACATCATTTTTTTTAAATACACAAAAAAGTTAATTTTACAAAATGTATTATAGAAAAGAAATAATTTTATTTATTAAAATTTACTGGAAGAAAAATTTCTTTAAAAATTAGTAATAAGGAAGGAAAGAAAAACATTTATTACAAAATTAAATCAAAAATTTAATTCGCTTTTAGCATTTTAAGCAATACTTATTATACTGTACCACAAAAAATATTAATAACATAAAATACAACAAATAAATTAAATGAAAAATTTCAAACATTTTTTAAACATTTAACTACACTGATACTTCTACTACAAATTAATTCAAATAAAAAAATTAAATACTTAAGACATTTAAATATTTTTATACATACAATTAAAATACAAAAACAGATTTAGCAGAATTTTAGCACATAATCAATCAGCTACCACAACACATTCACCCAACCAATTATTCCATTTGCCATATCGCACATTTTCTTAAAAAACAAAACATTGTAAAAATAAAATATCTTTAAACAATTCTCTGTAATCTTTATAAAATTTGAATATGAAACTTTTTTTACATGTATATATGTGTGTAGTATGTCTTATGTAAAGGCTTTTCGAAAATGTTCTAGAAAAAGAAATAAAAGAAAAAAAGAATTAAGAAAAAGTTTTTTTTATGTTTATATAATACACAACACATACACACTCTTAAAATAAACTCATGACAGTAAAGCAGTTTTTGTTGAAAACTGCTGTATGAGCGTCAGTGTGGTTGCATGCGTGTGTTAATTGCAATAGGTCGTCTACTGAAATATTTTGCTTTTCAAAAATTCCGTTTATCGTTACAACTATACTTAAAACACCCCCAAGTTGGAAGCACAATTTTTTTTTTTTCTATTACTTAAAATATTGAAATATACTTTTTCGGATTGTTTTAGCATATTAAACGTAAGTACATTTGGTAATGGCGGAAATGATGGAAATAAGGTGGCAGTAAGAGAGTTCAGGAATGGTGCACATGTAAGTAAACAAATGTCACTGATTCGACTTGTATCCAATTTTATTGAAACTCACCGTTTGTAGTTGGTCACGCACATATGAATAAATCATTTCATCAAACTATTAAGAATTGATCGGCATTTCAAAAGAAATGTCTTGCAGTTTAAAGTGATATCAATTGCAGTACTTATATACATAATTTTATATTAAATATCTTGTATAAATGTAATATATGTCCTAGTATTCAAAGTTTTTCTCATGTTGAAGCTACAGCCTCAAGTGTCTTCATATTTTCTTTTATAATTGTCTTAATAATCAGAATGGTTCAAATTTTTAAAGCGTTTTACACACAATGACGGATTTTTTTCTTTCATTCTTTACAAAAGAACCAGCGCTATCTATTTGAAGATGAAACCTTACTTTTAATGTTAAAATACATTTGAAACCTTTTTTTTAGACTCTAGAAAATTGCAAGCAAAGCGTAAATCTATAGTAAACACAGAACAAATCACATACATAATTTTTGGTTAGTTATAAATTAATTATTTAATTATATTTTTTTTTAAGTAATATAATTACAAGGTGTTTTATATTGTAGAAATATCCATATTACTTCTTTATACATTTATGTAGTTGCTACGTAGTTTAAACTTTCCGAACATGGTTGTAAAATGTTTATTAAATGGTTGATAATTTTAGGTCACCAAAGACGCGTAAACGTAACGGTATGAACTGGGATGATGCATAAAAATAAACATTAATGCATTAGATTAGGCGGACAGCATAGATTTATATTAATATAATTTATCAAGAGCTATTTGTGTCTTTATATATAAATATACTTTATATATATAATATAAATAAACCACTTAATTCCTAACGCAACCGTAAAAACTCTCTTTGTCTCCTTCTCTTGTGTATACATGAAAATTAACGCAACGCGTTCAAATACACAATGCATACAATTGCATATAATTGTCTTTGGGTCAGTACCTTTATATTCAGCAAGAAACAGCTAAAGCAAAATAAGCAAATCATACAATTAAGAAAGTTCACTTGTAAGTGTATAAAGTTAGTCAAAAGTAATAATTGAGAGGTGCTTCAGTGTATCATTTTTTAGAGAAATATGTAAAACGTATAAATACTGTAATTGTTAAGAATTTAATTACGAAAGCAAAAGAAGTCGCGAAAGGTAAAATTTAGCAGTATACAAAAAAAGTATATAAAGAAAGCAAGAAGGTGGCTGGCTACCACGAAAAATAAAAAAAAGGAATTCATTGATTAGCGTTATAAAAGAAATTGATGGAAATAAATATTTAAAAAAAAGAGCAACATTTTTGGTTGAACGCTGCGTTTTTTTAATACAATTTCTTTTTGGATCTTCAGTGCATTAAAATAAATTGTAAGTACATGTTGGAACATATTTGCATATAATACATGCACGCATCTGTGTATACACATTTAAGATTTGAATAAGTGGACATTTTATACAAGAAGGTGTATGCGCAAAATGTATATATGCGTACACCACACCCGCACTACACAACAACCAGCACTAGTAGTGGAAATCGTTTTAATAAAAGATGTGCGCTAAGGAGAAAAAAGAAAAATGTATAATCAAATAGTGCAATGTGGAAATATTGATTATAAAAAGCGCGGGAATGTATACATCTCTGTATAAATCACTTTGTAAGTAATATTATAACACGGCAGTGTTTTGCCGCTTTTCTACTTATTTTTCTATAACTTCTCCCCACTTGGGGTACGCACTTGAAACTTAAGAAATCGATATTTAATGCAGACGACAGCAAGTTCAACAAAAAGAAAATATAGATGTAAGGCAGGAAATAAAATGAAGCTACAGCCGACCCTTCAGATATACAATAACACAATCTTTCTCTGTGCAAAATCATAATACCAGGCGGCTAATTAAGTCGGTTTACGTAAATATCTTATATTTAGGAATTATTAAGCAGGATGCATAACTAAAAACTGTATATGTATCGCTCGGTACAGCAAGTAATATTTATATATGAAAAAGGGGGTTGAAACAAAGTGTATTCTGAGCAAGCTGTGAAACCGAAAAACAAAACATAAACAAATAAATAAATATGTATTATATAATTTATAAACAAATCCCTTTTACCGAAGGTGGAAATTTTGTGATTCTCTACAGAAGAAAAGGAAAACGAATTAAAAGTGTAACAAAAAAAACGAAATTTGTCTTTAAACAAAACACTCCCTACTACATGCACATATACATAAACAATGGCCATGATTACGTCTTCTAAAGTAATCAACCAATGGGTAAAAGATGAGTGTAATGCCCACAATTTAGAAAAGCCTTACTAGCGTCAAAAATTCAACTTGTAAGTTGGCTCGTGATGAAATTGGGAAATTTAGTAACTGAAAAATTTGTTTTCGTTTTTGTTACTTGGTGGGTGATAGAAATTTTTAAATCGTTTTTTGGTAGCGTATCTATTGTGTAAAAAGAGAATTAGGTGCATTTCATCGAATCTGTGACGTGTAGGGTTTTCAATTGAATGCCTAATCTCCCTAATCGTTCCATCGAAGTTGCTGACATTTTCAGAAATTTCAAATCATCTAACGCAGGAGAAAGCAATCGTTTATAAACATGAGCACGCTAGAACAACATTTCCATTTGCAAACCGAAACAAGAGCATTCATTACAAATTAGTTCTTAGAGTACCGTTTAGCGGGCAAGGCGTGCCATGCGGAAATGCGTGTAAATTATTTTTAGAAAAACACTGAATAAAAAAAATGATTTTAATTATTCACAAACAAATGTCGAAACATTTATGTGCTCTGATTAAGTAGTGAGAGGAGCGGCTCCTCTATGTCTTAAAAATTAAACATTTCTGCTATAAATATTATTGTTCGCGTGCATGTTCCTAAAACTTACGTACAAATAATGCACAAAAATATGTCGAAATTACGAAAAGATCAGTATCAGCCACATCGTAAGGAGGATGATGATTCCTCATATTCTTCATCCACACCCAGTAATAAACCACGTAAACGTTTCAAGCGCTGTTGTCGTAATTTTGTAACATTTATGTGCACCCAGGTAGGGGTGGGTGCTTTGATCGTATTTTACGCCATATGTGGAGCACTCTCCTTCATGCACATCGAGTGCGAATACGAGGACAAAATACCAGATAGAATATTAGAGCTGCGTAATCTTACCGCCAAAAAATTATGGCTAATAACCGAACGATTTAATACATTCGATAAACCGCGTTGGGTGAACCACACGGAATGGGTGTTGCAGCAGTATCAGCAGGATATTGTGACACTGATTAAGCAAGGCTATGATGGACGAACGCCAGCACAAATTTGGTCCTTTCCAGCTGCACTAATGTTTTGCCTCTCCGTCATCACTATGATAGGTTACGGTAATATGGTGCCGCGAACACCATGGGGCAAAGGTTTCACGGTGATTTACGCTACCTTCGGTATACCGCTTTATATTTTGTATTTCTTGAATATGGGCAAAGTGTTGGCGCGTTCATTTAAGTTTCTTTATCGCAGCCTGCACGAGTGCACCCAAGATCGTACCACACAAATGGAGAATTATCGCCTAGAGGTACTCGAAGGTGGCAGTTTGCGGGGATTGCAACGCAAAAAAATTATTGTACCACCTACCGCCTGCTTGTGGGTGATCATATTCTACATCTTAACCGGCACCATTATGTTTGCCAATTGGGAAAAATGGTCATTCCTTAACTCCTTTTATTTCTGCATGACATCGCTGTGTAAAATTGGTTTCGGTGATTTTGTACCGGGTGCCTCTCTGGTGACATCCACCACCACCAGCGCCGCCAGTCAGAATGTCAAAGAAACTTCAACTGCTGATGCAAATAATGTCATAGAATATCAATTGATTACCGATCAGAATTCAAAGTTAGCCATAAATTTCATTTACATGCTGATCGGAATGGGATTGGTGGCCATGTGTTATAATTTGATGCGTGAGAAAGTGCGCGTTAAGCTTGGAGAGATGAAAGAGGATACTAAGTTGTGTTTGGAGGATACACGCACTCGGTTTGTCGGCTGTTGCGGTCAGCGCGACTCATACGAGGATGATTATTATTAATAAATAATTTCTGATTGCAAAAATTAAATTAATTCAAGTATTTTATGAAAAATAATATGATTGCTAATAAGTAGAAATCAGCGTTAAGAGTTCCGTTATATCATTTTTAAGAGTTCCGTTTTTAAAAGCATATGTTTTCGTTTTGATACACAAGCAGAGCGGAACGAGTGGAATGAAACCGCTACTTAAGTGTTGCTTGAGTTGTGTAGTGCATATTCTCTTATAGCAGATGTTTGCTTTTTTTTGTTTGCTTTTAATTTTTTTAATAAATATGAGTGTGTTCTTAAAAAACTTGCCAAAGAAATAAATTAAAATGTTCGTCAACAATGCATCGAAACTGTTTAAGGAGTGAGTGTTTGTTTCAAGTTTTAACTTGTCCTTTTTGCTTTAAAAGTATTACGGATAAAATATGCGTAATGGTGCTTTTGTCATTTTTTGTTGCACTACAGATATGGAATTTATAAAACAAATCTACTTAAGTGATGTACGCATATATATGTTTTGCCTACTAACACATTTACGGTGAATTTCGTGTTTTCGTTTGTTATTATTTATATTTATAAGTGAGCTGTGAATGGTGTCTGGAAAAAGTGTTCGTGTACTGTAAATTGAATAACAAGCTAGCTGGATTTGGTGGATGGACTATTGAAACAAATAAATGAATTTTATAAAAATCATGTCTTTTATAAATTTATCATATAATCATTGTTGGTATTGTATTGTTTTGTTGTTGTTATGCGCCCTATGGCTAGACCTTCCTTATAAAACTCCATGTTAAAGACAACAAAAATCGTCGAATTTATTTGATTTTAGGTCGAAATTGGAATTATTTTTTCAACTGCGAAAACGTTTCACAAACTCTGAGGTAATGTTGGGTGGGGGGACTGATCGTTTGTGTACACCGAGCACTTCAGCTGGTCCGTTTCGAATATTTTCTGTAGCTGGTTTCCAGAATCGCGCAAACGACATCGTCTACTGCCCACCAATTATAAAACAACCAACGCAAAATGTTGAAGATTCCACAGCTGTGGTTTATTTTGGTGGTGATGTTCAGGTAAATAAAAAACAAAAATTTCCATTTATAGAAAATTATTGCTAACCGTTGATTTGGCAGGACTTTCCAGAGAGCATGGAAACGAATCGCGATAGTCGAGGTTACATGAAATATAATTTAGAAAATTCAGCTATACTGTTGCGCGAAGCATTTCCCAGGTCACATATAGTGGTTGTGCGTCCAGTGAGGTGAGTATTTATTTACATCTCTCAGGTCACAGTCATTTTAAAGCATTTCTATATTTTTTTTTTTTCTTTTTTAATAGAATGGAATTCAAGACATTTAGTTGTTTTGATAATTTTGTGCGGGGCAATAATGCGGGCGTACCAGATCATACGCCCATGAATCACGCTTTACAACATTTGGAAAAGTATGCATAGATGAGTAACGTTTAAAAATCACTTAAATAAGTTTTTTAACATTTTTTTCCATGACGCAGGCTGTTGCAAAATTTATCGCAACGTTTAATCTCAATACCCGAAAATGAAATTTTACATCAAGCTGCCCAAGCAGCCGCCGCCGCTGCTGCAGTAGCTGCGGCTGCAGCTGCGGCCGCTTTAGTGTCATCAACTTTGTCGAATGCTGCTACCGATACATCTGCGGCACCATCAACCGCTACCGACAGCAGTCAAGAAATGGACATTGATATATTGCAAGTACGTGTCCATCATCATCACAAGTTTTCAGTTACAATTTAAAAAATCTAATAATTTGAAGGTCCAGGAAAATGTCACCGTGGATGCTGATGGTGCTGTTATTGTGTCCAACTCTCCAACAATAAATCAGAGTACGAGCAGTACACCTGTTGCACCTTGCACGGATGCAGATCCTCTGGCAGATGCTTCCACCATAACAGCCGACCAGCAAAATAATGAAAATGCGTCACATTTTAATAGCATGAACAACGACTGCAACACACAATCCTCCACACAACAAAAACCCACATCATCGTGTGTGGCAAACCACACGCTTCAACAGCAGCCACAGTTATGCAATCAGTCCACCAGTAATCCCCTGTGGTGGCGTGAAAATTTAAATCTAGACAAATCAAAATTGATACTGATTGGTTTTAGCAAGGGTTGTGTCGTTCTCAATCAAGTGAGTCTGCACACCCAATATGGGCGGTGTAAAAATCGTGCCAAATTTATTTAAAAAAAAAAATAGAAAAAATTTATTTAAAAAAAAATAATAATACTTTGAAGTAACAGAAATCAAATCTTTTCTAAAACGCTTCCATTTGCAGTTCATTTATGAATTTCACTATTTGAAGACCCTAACACCCGACGACAGTACAATGATACGATTATTGTCTCGTATCAAAGATATGTACTGGTTGGATGGAGGTCATGGCGGCCAAAAGAATACATGGATAACATCCCGAAGCCTTCTGGAAACGTTGACTAGAATGGGTAGGTGCAAGGGAATCGCTTCAAAGCGATGTAACAATAAACTCATTGATATTGTCTCGTTAAAGGTATAAACATTCATGTTCACTTGACACCGTACCAAGTGCAGGATGATCGTCGCCCTTGGATACGTAAGGAGGAGAAAATCTTTACCGATCTGTTGAGACGATTGGGTGCTCATATAACGCGTCAACTGCATTACGACAGTCAAACGGCCAATTTGATGACACATTTTGAGGTGCTGCAGGCGTTTTGCCAACACATACATAATCAAAACCAACAGCAACAAACGCAACATCCACAGCAGCAGAGTCAAATTCTTACGCAGAACAGTGACACACATCCGCAGCAAACAATGGCAAATGAAGAAAAGTGACATCATCACCATCATCATCATCACCATCGTAAACGTTCCAGCAGTCATCATCATCATCATCGCCACCATCATCAGCACGGTGGAAAGCCGGGCCATAAACAAAAGCAATCACGCCAGCAGCAGAAGCAGCAGCAACACTTTGCCATGCAATATATAACAGCTGCCACTACTGCAATGCCGGCCCACAATGCCATGCTTGTGCCCGCACCAACAAGTTTGGCAGCAGCTGCCGCCGCATTAATATCATCGTCATCAACTGTGGCAGCGGCAGCTGTGTCATCGATTGTAAATAATCACACACACTTCTTTCACTATCACACAACATATTCAAATGTGGCTGTTGCTGCACACCAACACCAACAGCGCTACCGCCATCACAACAATTGCAGTGCAGTGGCCCTGACGCACTGTGTGCAGCAGCAATCGTCTGTTACGCCACAACTGACTACTGCGGCGATAACAAGTGCCGCCATTGGCCCGATTGACACTATAATTCCTACTCATCATGCACACAGCAGCAGCACAGCAGCAGTGAACCATCAATGCAAATCCAAACGTAAGCTACAGAAGTTGTATTATACACTGTGTCGCTGAGGACCAATTGCACTATTTGTGTAATTGAACTTTTTTTTAATTTTTTATTTATTTATTTTTTTTTTTTATTTGTAAAAACCTGCTTATTTACTTCACATTTGACAAGTAGAAGGTATGTATATGTACGTTTGTATGTATGTTGACTTGTCCTTTTAATTTTCCAGTGCAATATTTAATAATATATCGTACACAGCCTATGTGTAGTAATTTATACTATATTCTCTCTTTTTTTTTTAATTTGTTTTAATTTTGTGTTCTTTCTTGCTAAATGCCTTCTATGCCATTTTTTTACTAATTTCACACATGACCGTATTTATTTCATTTTAAACTCCTTAGGACATAACCAAACATTTTCTTTTTCATTTTACGAAAACATAATGAAAATGTATACTATGTACCATCTATTGTAAACGCATTATTAAGAATAGTTTACCTATGCTAAGAATCGAGAATACATCATTTAAATATTATTAAAAAACAAAAAAAGAAGAGTTGGAAAACATTGTAAAATACTTTAGAAATTGAGTATTTAAAAAAGAAAGTATTTCATTATAGTATTTAATTGGTTTGTAAAAGATTGTGTTTCGCGCATGACACGCACAAATTGATTTAAAGACTAAGACACACGTACACTATTTTTTAATGACAAGTAATTTTAATTATTGTAGATCCCTAGACGTAAAGTGAATCTTTGTAAAAAGAATATCTGATTTAATTGTTCCGTTATCGTTTTGTTATACAAACACCTACACACACAAGATTTATTACGTTGTAATTGAGGAGTTCCGAGTATACTTTGCAGGCGCAATTGTTGGTATGATGTAAACAACAGTTATGAATTGCAAATAATTATACACCAAGTAAAAAGTATAAAATTAGTTTGGGCTTCTTTTTGTATCATTTGTTGGCTCGGCAGTCAGTATTTATGTAGTGTCAGTTGATACGCGGACCCCTGGCTAAACTTTGCTTCTACATGTGCGACAATTTTAATAATTTTAAAAACTTGATCTGTACATCCACCATACAAGACGTCTTTTTTTAGCCGTCACATATAAATTAAATAATATTTAATTAGAAACTTCATTGTCCAAATTTCATTCGGCTAACATTATAAACAACACATTTTTAAATTATAGTCACATACATAGGTATAGATTGATGTTTTAAATTTAAAAAAATAATCATTAAAAAATTTCGGCGTTAATATTATAAAAAATAATTACAGAAAAAGAACAAATTCGAATATAAAATTATACACTTAACAATTTCTTGAAAATAAACAAACAATAAGTACCTTATTCCAATTAGCAGTTCAAAATTGCATTAACGCGTTTCAAACACTCGCTTCTGTTTACTATTTAAACCAAAATCCAAATCATTATGTTAAAAAAGATTTAGTAGCGTTTTTTTTTTTTTTTTGTAAATTTAATTTAAATATGCAACAAAATTCCTGCATTAATGCCGATTGTGTCGAATCTAAATAATTGCCAATAGAAGGGAAAAAATGTAGTCCTTTACACTGATTATAATTAAGAATTTATTTAACTTTATATTTTACCATTTAATTAGTATTAATACTCCACCAATAACACATTATATCATGAAAGTTAAAATAAACAATTATCAAGTAATTATAAAAAAAACGATTTTTTTAAGCTTTCATTTTAGTAGTAATGCCACTTGACTAGTTTTGTTCAACGTCACTATTATTTGACATAAAAGTCAAGGTATATGCGTGAAGTTAAAAGTACAAAAAGTCTCATTTGTTTATTTAAATCATTAAAAAGACTGTGTGGCAACGCAGACACTGTAAAATAAAATTTTTTTAACATACATCAATTGATTAATTTTTCTTTATATTAAATACACCTAATTCTCTTTTTACAAGAAAGATACGTTCCCTTCGTGTAAAAAAAGGTATTAGCTTAATGGAAGAATAGTATATCGGTTCCAGACCTAAAAAAAAAATTGAAAATCTTGTTAAAACAAAACAATTCGTGTAAAAAGAGAAATCATGTTAAATCAAATTCGTGCAAAAAGAGAAGTAGGTGTACGCACATATTATAATTACAAAGTGATATTAAAAACCTTTGTATTAAATCATACATTATATGCGAATACATAAGGACAAGTATTTGGATTGTTTAATCGAAACTGTTAATTTCACGTAGTGGATTCGTTTAGCTTCTTAGGGCGGGTCACCAAACAATTTGTTACCTACATAAAAATAAAGTCTGTTAAATGTGCCAATTTATAAATATGTTCATCAATATAATATGTTTTATATGTTTTATACATGTGGTCATGAGCATCAAATGCTGGCAGTGCCGTTCAGATAATGATCCTAAATGTTCGGATCCCTTTGACAATAGTACTTTGGTAATTACTGATTGTAATCTAGAGCAAGACTTGGAACATTTACCTGGCTTAAGGCCTACACTGTGCCGTAAAATCCGCCAAAAAGTGCACGGTGAGTGGCGTTATTTTCGTAGTTGTGCGTATATGGGTGAGCCAGGTATTGAAGGAGATGAGCGCTTTTGTTTAATGCGCACCGGCACCTATAATATATTTATGGAATATTGCACCTGTAACAGTAAAGACGGTTGTAATGGTGCAAGCAGTCTTAGTGGACACCACATGATTATTGTAATAATTACAGCACTCTTCTCCAAGTGCTTGGTTGCTAAAGCTTTAATGAAGTTCAATTTATTAATTCAACCGTGACTGTAATCAAAATAGTAAGTGTCGTGAACAGACCCTTAAACACTTTAATTTGCCTTGTTTGATAATAACATTTACTTGGTTATTAGATTTTGTTTTATTGGACAGAAAAGTGCTTATTATTTACATCCGATGCCGTGCAACAATGCCGTCCTTTTATATTTTCTAAGAAATTTTACATAACTATATAACTTTTGATAATTATACAATAATATTTAAGTAAAAAACATTATTGAAAATAATAAAAATCATGATGAAAAGTTTAATTATTTTTGTGTAGTAAAAATATAAACGATATCATAAAACAAGTAGGAGGTATCTTAGCAAACATTACATCTAGGATGCCCGCCATCATTGTAGCTAAGTTTCAAAGTAGATTTTTTCCTGCGGATTTTAATGATATTTACATAAATGTTAGTGCTTAGTTTCAATGTTCCCTGGATTTTACTACAATATATCCAAAAGTTCCATTTGTCTTCAAATTCATAGTGTTAAGGGCTAACTGGTTGTATTTATTTATTTTTTTTTTTTTTATTATTATTATACACAACTTGGCTACTCTGTTTTTCATTCATGAAAAGAAGAGTGTAGTCAATAAAAATTGATGAGAAATTTGGGAGAGAAATCAAAATAATTTATTTATATATACAATGATCGTTAAATAAATTAAATATAAATTATACATTTTTTCTTTAAACGTTAAAACGATTGAAAAAGACTCCTTCACATATAATCCCATAGGTGACATAATATATTTTCTGTATAACTCCATCTAGACAATAAATATTATTCAATATAACAAACAAAACTAATTCATGTTGCTTACTTCTCGCACTCAATATTCCAATACTTAATCATTTCTTATTTAAGTGTGTAGTCGTCTATAAATTCCACAAACAGTCCACGTGAATATTTTTGATAGAGGCGTATTTTTCTTTTGTATAATTATAAAATAGAAAGTGTAAAAAATTCGTTTTTCTTATTAAAAAAGCAAATAGAAAATTATGTGTACATAATGAAAGAAGAAATTTTGCAAATAATATGCTTAAAATTGTTATAATAAGCGGCAATTGTTGGACTTAATTATACCACATGGATACATGAACGCACACAGCAGTAGTGCACAACAATAATAAATATCAAAGAATAGCAAAGAGCATAGCAGTGCAAACACGTTTTTTTTTGTGTTGCAACCTGAGGGAACATATTAAAAGAAAAGATATAAATTTTTATGAAAAAATACAATCCTATTAAAGGGAATAGCTCGAGTAAGTCTATACGAGTGCAAGTTAAATGAAATGTATTGTGTTTCTTAAATATGATAACGTGCCATTAAATTATTTTTTGTGCTAGTGGGTGTATCAGTAAAATTCTTGAGAATTTTGTGTTTGTATAAAATTTTCGAATTGAAATATTTTATATTAATTATTGCTCTCATTTTTAATATACTTCCGCACAAGTGCTGCATACGTGGTACTATTAAATATACGGGATCGTTGTACCGGTTTTTGAATAATTACTTTAATTTGTGTTATAATCCATAGTGAACGTAGCACAACGTGGCACACATTTGGGTGCTTTATTGTTAATCACTTGCAAAAAACGAAAAAACAAAAAATATAAGCCAGTCACGTTTTAAGAAAGGTGCTGGAATATTTACAATTCTTACTCCTTATCAAATAATAAATATATATAGTGTATCTGGTTATATCAATATTAATTTTTTTCATTAAAAATGTTTATATTAAGAAGTGGCGGTCTTGTTAAAAGTTATTTTATTTTGTAAATATAAACGTGTGCGCAGGTATGCGATTTAAGAAAAAGGCCGCACACTACATTTAGAAATTCACTCAGATATTAACAATTTGAACCGTTTTTATTCTTCTGGTATATGAGCACATGGCACGTTTATGTGTGTGTGTGTGTTTATGAAATAAACGCGCCGACACATTACTTTCGGTCTCATTCTAACGCTTGTTTCTCCTTTTTGTCTAATCCAAGCATTTTTAATATAATTTGAAGGTATTCAGCATTATTTTCTAATGTTTTGTTTCCATTTTTTTGGGGTTTATTTAATTCACGAATTGTGTGAAAAATGTTTTAGTTTTAAAATGTTTAAATCATGCAGTCTACTGTGAAATACAATATTTTTTTCTTGCTGATTATGCCGCATTGTTTTTCTTTTGTTTATGTTTTGTCTCTCAGCTGAAACAATATGGATTCGAGATTTTTAAATCCGTGTTGCGATGACATTTACGAGGGCACTCACACAACATATGGAAACGATATAGAATATTGGCCTAGTAATAACGAGTAAGTTTCCGCGATTTTAAATATGATTTTAAAATAATTAATAAAAGCAATATTTTTGTAAATTTTTTTAGTGCGTTGGGTTTGCAACTGCTCACAGAAACATTAAATGGAATTCTACCGATTCCCCCTACTGAAAATTTCCAAACAGATGATAATACAAATTTTAGTATACATTCGGTAGGTTTGAATGGAACATTTTTCATTTGCTTCATAAAACGTGTGCTAAAATATTTGTTTTCTATGAAAATGGAAATCTCAGTATAAATGCGATGATATTTCTGAAGGACACTTCTTGGGAGATGGAGCTATTGAAATCATGACAATTGACCCGAATGCTGACGGTTATGATACCGACAATGAAGATAATGTCGATGATTGTGCGGATAATGACGAGAACAGTATAACGATCGAATACGATCGACAAAGCCAGTGCAGTAATGTCACATTTAAGACACGCACTGACAGCTCTTCAATAGGAGATTATGAATCTCATACCAGTGACTATGATGATGTGGATGATGAAATAATAAACAAATCTAATCCTACCGACTCATTTATAGAATTTCAGAAAGTTGCCAGCCCATTACTTGAAACACCGTTTAAATTGCCAATAAAAAGAGAATTGAGTGGCGGTGGCCACCAACGCAGTGTCAGTGAAAATAGCACTGCCTCAGATATAGGTGACGGGTTAGATCTGATTATTGATGCCAATCACTTTGATTTAGCAGAATTTATAACGCAAGATGATATCGTATTAAGCCCGCCATTAATGAATACCATACCTCAGGAAAATGAGTCCGCATCTAATGTATATTCAAACGCAATAGTGATATCATCTAAAAATTCAGCATCCGATACAGATTCGGATGTTATTGTTGATGTGGAAACTGTAGAAGTGGAAGATGGTGACTATAGTAATAAAGTGGTGGTCTCTGCTACACAATTACCGCCCACCATGTGTGATGTAGTTTCTGAAGCAGAGGATGATAATAATGATTGCTTTGTCGACAATGTGGAAACAGATCCCTCATGGAGTCCACCTAAAATGAACAAAAAACCGGAAGTATCAATAAGTGAGGTAAGGGCCTGTCATCACATACAACTTTATTAAAATTTAATTATTGATCGATATGTGCATGCGTGTGTGTGTTACAGAAATTAATTAACTCGAATACCGGCAAGCAATGCGATTTAGTGAAAAGTAAAATGGGACGAAGAAAAGGCAACAAAGCAATACCAAAAATTTTACATGGCACAAAAAAAATTCCAAATACAAACAGCGCAGAGCGAACGGAACAAATCAACCGTGAAATTGATGCCAATAAAATAAACAAACACGAGAAATCAGCGAAAGCAAAAGTAGGTAACGCGTTGGAAAATAAGTTGAAAGGAGGAGAAGGAAGAAGTGTCAGTCCCAACAATAAAACAACCAACACGCACCTTGTAGAAATATCTGGTAGACTTTCTGCGCAACACCTACAGCCAGTGAAGCGAAAACTTAATTTAGAGGAATACAAAAAGAGACGCTGTGACCCGTTGTTAAGTAAGCAAACAGTCCATGACAAAGCAATGGGCGCTCAAGATAAAAATGGTGTAAAATCTGGACAAAATATGTCGCCTCACAAACATAGTGAAGAGGTTACGTCCATTGTGAAAAGCCTCAGGGAGCAACAACAACAACAACAGCAAACGGCTAAAGCGCCAACCATTGATCCCATAACGATAGCCAAGAATAAAGTTTTACGAATGCAGGAATTAAAAAAGGCTCAACAGTTGCGCATCATCGACTCCACAATATCAGCCAAGGTGCCCAAAGTTACCAAATTACCGCCATTACGGGAAATCGTCAAGGGTACCGTCTACTTAAAAGAGGCGGACGCGCAAAGTGACGAATCGGTTGTGTTGAACACTGACTGTGAATACGAGGAAATTACTATAGTATCGATCAAGTGCAATACGAAAATATCAATACCACCTTTGCCGGATCGTAGTGGTGCAGCCGTAAATAATGCTACACGATCATTATTGAAGTCCACAGCTCTCCTGTCCACGATCTCGAATACATTTGAAAAAGTCAAAGCCGTCGATAGTGTAAAAATTGGTACCAGCTCCTTGATAGCTAGCATACAAGATGTGGTGGTAAGAAAAGCGGTAGATGAGACTAACAGAAGCGTTATGGAAATGAGGGCAAATGAGAAGAAGTCCGACGCCGAACATCATGGCGAGAATAAAATTATTATGCACTTGCGCAAAGACAGAATACGACCAACCACCACCAGCACAGGCGTACAAACTGACTTGCAACCGCAATTTCCGCCATTGCCACTCCCAAAACTTCCTGTAAAATGTAAATCACATGAAAATCGCAAACGCCGCAATTGTCCCATAACCAGAACAGCATGTGATTCCGATCAGTTCACAACCGATACCGAACAGTCGGATAGCTCACAACAATCTTCGCTAATACTGCAACAGGAAATGTCGCAACGCAGTCGCGACGGCAGTTATTCGTCATCTTTGGAGCGGATGCGAGCGTATGACAGTGCCATTGGTACTGGCGGATATTCGTCACGTAGCAGTCACAGACATCGCAGTTCGATAAGTTCCTCATATTCCGAATCTGTGGATCGAACATCCCGACGTGATCGACGCCAGCGACGCACCAGCTATAAACAACGCAATCGAAAACCCTCGCAGTCACATTCGCCCGATTTTTCCAGTTCCGACACTTCAGACTATGAGCACTCGCACAATCCCCCTTATGTTAAACGTTCACGTTCGCGTTCAAATTCTCGCAACCGCAAACGAAATTCTTACAAAACCAAACCGAACAGCAATTATCATAATGATCGCAATATATCGCAGCCGGCTGTGGAGGAGCGCCGCATAGTCTATGTTGGACGCATTGAACAGAAAACTACCAAAGATATGCTTCGAACGAAATTTTTGCCATATGGTGTCATTAAGCAGATTAGCATCCATTATAAGGAGAATGGGTAAGTGAGATAGCGATCGATGTTTGGATTAAAGAAAAAAAAATTTCACTTTTTCCCAAACCCCCCCCAGTATGAAATATGGGTTTGTTACGTATGAAAGGGCGCAGGACGCATTTGCGGCCATTGACAACAGCACTCGTGATCCTCAAATAAACATGTACGATGTCAGTTTTGGTGGACGAAGAGCATTCTGTGGTGCCACGTACGCAGACTTGGGTAAGTATGTGGGGGCAGGTGTTAAAAATTATAATCGATTTTTATCTGATTATTTTAACTCTCTCCATGCAATAGATAATGCCGGCATCAATACCTATCACTCGTATGTGTTTCCCCAAAATCCAACAAAACCCAAAGAGGAGGATTCGTTTGAAGCTTTGCTTATGAAAATGAAGGCCAAACTGAATGCCAACAAATCATCCACCAGTGATAATAAAGGACACAAAATTTGACGTATATTTTTAATAACCGAATTGTTCACACAAAAGGCAGCACTTGTGAATATTTACAAAATTCATTTAAGGATTAGACTCTACAGCCCCAACTCCATTTACAAAATTCATTATTTTTACATGTAGTGTAAGCAGAGTTGTCGTCGTCGTCTTCTTCTTCTTTAGTTAACAGTTTTTTAAACCGCTACAGGAAAATAAGAAGATGCAGGAATTTTGCAAAATACTTTTATTTGCTGTTAATGTTTGTGTGCAGAATACAAAAAAATACTTCATTCACACACACATACATACATTGCAACACTTTTCTTCAAGTTAATAAGTTAAACAGTTTCAGTTTTTAAAGATCCGCCCCACCAGCCATAGTATATATGTTTATTTATTTTGCAATATATTTCAAGTAGATCAAGATTTAAAAATGACTTACACGACCATATACAACCACACTGTTGATAACGTACCGTTGATATTAGTTTGTAATGAAATTAATTTTTTACAATACAATCAAAAAAATATATTGTTTGTAAGTCTTTCAAGCAAACAACTTGAATTGTATATTAGGTAGAAATATTTTAAACAATTCAACTATTCTGCTTAATTATGATTCACAACTCAAAGCATTACAAGGTGGCAAAAAAGACACTTTCGCTTCAATGTAATATTCAATTCAATTCAATTTATTATTATTATTATTATTATTATTCCATATATATTAGAAGATAATTGCAATAAAATTCATTAATGCTGCTTACTTCGCGTTTTAAAAAATCTTAAGCGTGCAACGTAATTTTAATAACAATTTAACAATATCTTGATATTCAGCAATGTTGTGAATCATAATGTAGGCGTACAGCTTTTTTATTCATTTCTTAAGTTTTGTAATTAAATTTATATTCGATGATAATGATGAAATTGAATAAAAGTAAAATATCTTTGATACTGAATGAAAATTTGTTTTATTTTTAAATCTAACAAACCTTAGAAAAAACCCGTGTTTCGTTCACGCTATGGCAAAGTCCATCTCATAGAATTTGGGACAATTTTTAACCTATTTGATGAAAATTTAGTTTATTGAGTTATTTGTTCATTACGTTCAGCTATTAAGAATCGCTAATTAAGAACTTAATTTTTTGGGTCTGTCCTGTACGTTTGGGACACCAAAAAAATTAATTTCTTAATAGCTGAAAATAATGAACAAATAACTTAATAGAAAAACATTCGCAGGATCGATCACAATTGAAATTTTAGTTTATTTTGTGTACTAAATAAATTCTATTGTATTTCATCAACAACAATGTGTAGTGTGTTTTGTTTATACCTTCCACATAAAATGGAAGGCAAACTCAGTTTGTCATTCCATTTGCAGAAAGAGGCGTCAGAGACCATACAATATACATGTAAGTCCATGTGTCCGTCTGTTATTGTCTTTTTCATGGTCACAAACTTTGAGATATTGAGCTAAAATTTTATACAAACATTTTTGGTTTCTGCAAGAAGATCGCTATATAAATTTGTAAAAATCGGTCAAGGGTTACGCCCACAATTACCAACAATCTATTCATCGCAAAAATTTAGCTAAAGTTAAAAATTGATTTATGTATAAAAACGCCATCCATCGATGTGCTAAAAATGGGCGTGGTTTGATGACAGACACGCCCACAATTTAAAAAACTATATTCAGCGTAAAATTCGACTTGCCTGTAAGAGAATGTAATCTTTCACCTGCCACGCCCACTGTTTCGTATGTAGATATGGAGGGTATTTAAGTTTTGGCCTTAGCCAAATATCTGACCTGTTTTTTTATTCACCACTTGTGACAAGGGACTTATTAAGTTTGAATTTCCTAGACGGCAAATGCAGCACCTTATCAATTATATTGATCGATTTGGAAGCATTAAATTCTGCATTGATTTAACCATGACCATCTGTCCTGTACGTTTATGTAAACTTGTTTGCAAGCTAAAGGTTGCATTTGTTGAGATACTTTAATGAAATTTAGTATAAGGATATGTTTTGACGCAAAGAGGAACTTTATGGAGGAATGGATCTAATCAAACCATTTTTAAAACCCCTCGCCATATAAGGACCTAAAATAAAAGAAGTGTTTATATGGCAAAAAATTATGGCTGTAACAAATTTCAACCCAATTGGACTATTTTTAGAACTCCTTTCCATATAACTATGTTTCTCAAAGTGACTTATACGGCCATGGTTTACATTTCCTGATACTAATTTAAGGAATTAAGTGGAATATTTAATACTCGAGAATAGGATATTGACCCGCCATAACATTTCTACTTGTCCCCTTCAATAAGAAACTTGTTGATGGCAAAATTTCATTTTTTTTTTCTATAAATACAAACAGAGTGCTGTCCTAATTTTACACATGCGTAGCAAATACTCCAAGAGAAGTAACATTTTATTGTCATAATTTCAGCAAGAATGCAACTTCAAATGTCTTGTTCTCTGTACATATCAGTGCTCGTTTAACAGTTGTTGTGTTGAGTTCCGACAAACGGTGAAAAATGTTTACATTAAATGATTCTATAAAGGCTTTCATGTTGGTTTTAGCTTTACAAGTAAGAGTGCTTAAGTGAATGGGATATACATATATACTATTGTTACCCAAAGTATAATATTTTTTAATGAGCATGTCGTTTTATAAATCCTGCGGCTAATCAGTGGGTTTCACAAGTGTTTCAATTTTACGGTTTTTTATCAAATGCGTTAACATTGCTGTGTGGTTTATAAATGGAATCAAGCTTTAATAACTCCACCTATATATGTATGTATACATATATATATATATATATATATATATATATATGCATGTACATGTATGTACATATATGTGAGTAATATTTTAATAAACGAAACTAGAATGAGAATTTTCCTTGTATGAAATTTTAAAAATTCTCTTTTTTCCACATTTAAGTACGGAAGTTATTATTGTGAAAGTGGCACAAGTCTACTTATCCAAAAACATCGATTTTGGTCAAATTACGTTGAAATGTGTTTAAAATTAAAAATTTAATAAAAAAGTCATTTAAATACTTTAACAAAAATTCCACAACAATCTTATTAAATATAATTGCCAGAGAGCTGCAATGGAAGCTTAAATAAAGCAAAACGATTACCGTTAAGTTTTAAAACTATGAAAAGAATCTTAATAAAAAATACTTTACAAAGACTTGAAAAGCTGCCGCACGAAACCCGCTGTATAGGAATGTCCATAACATTACACACTTTAAACAGATCTGATAATAGTCAACAATATTTTGCCGCATCTTAGTAGTTACAACAATGGGTGCATTGAATTCTTCAGCTCGAACGGATGTAAACATTTGTAACAATGAAAACGGTAAGCGGTTGATTAAGTTGGGTTACCCCAACACATATGAATAATAATAATAATAATAAAGTATACGGTACGTATGAGTAATATGAAATTTTAATATACTGCTACGTAGTCTAGACCATCTTTTTAATAGAACACTATTGACAAGTTGGCTTTTTCTCACTTTTATTTTAAGCATGAATTATCTGGTATAATAAGTAACAATTAAACAAGTAAGATAACTAAATTTGGCTTAGGCCAAATCTTAAATACCCTCCATATTTACGTACAAACTGTGGGCGTGGCATATATATGATTACGCCCTCTAATAGTGTATGTATTACGTATCAGCTTACAAGTCGAGTGTTATGTTGAATATAGTTTTTTGTAAATTGAGGGCGTGTCTGTTATATGACCACGCCCATTTTTTACACATCAATGGATAAGATAATATGTGTATCAAATTTCAACTTAATAGCTTTCTTTTTGTGGTAGATATATAGAGTTTTGTAAATTGTGGGCGTGGCATTTGATCGATTTTGATCATTTTAAATAGCATTCTGTCTACAGAAACTACAGAAACGAGAGAATGCTAACAGACGGACACACGGACATACATCCTAGATGGAGAGTATAAAAATGTTTAAAAAGAATTTATTTAATTGTAAATTCACATTAAAATAGGGAATTCGCCACTTCAATGCAGAGGATTAAGACGAATTTATATTAATTTCTTAATTTTTTTTTTTTGTCAGTAAATTTCGATCATTTTCAAATACTCAGAGCCATTGGGAAGGGCAGCTTTGGTAAGGTGCGTATTAGAACTTAAAGAAGCTTCTTCCATAATCCTTGTAATTCAGGTTTCCTTGTTAATTAAATGAACATTTTAAAATGTTTCAGGTGTGTATTGTGCAAAAGCGCGATAATGGTATTTTGTATGCAATGAAGTATGTCAGTCGTTCCGCCTGTGAGTCTCGTAGCGCTCTGAGTGGTGTGGTCAAAGAAGTGGAACTCCTTGCTTCATTAGATCATCCCTTTCTTGTCAATTTATGGTTTTCATTTCAAGGTAAATTTTATAACAACAACAATTAGTTATAAGGTTACAAGTAGAGCATTCATAGAAATAATACCGCGCCCCAACCACTTTGGTAAAAATAACTGTCTTTTTTTTTTTTTAGTGTAATTGACATTAATAGTTTCTCTGTTAATTAACATTTTTAGATGAAGAAGATTTGTTTATGGTGTGCGATCTACTGACAGGCGGTGATTTAAGATATCATTTGCAGAACGGTGTAAGTGTTTTGCGTTGAATATGTAAACAGCAATGTCATGAAATTACAAGAAAATTGTAAACAAATTGTTTAGGTGCAGTTTTCTGAGGAAAGTATTGCTTTGTTGGTTTGTGAGCTGGGCAGTGCCTTGGACTATTTACAAACACAACATGTAGTTCACAGGCAAGTCAGCGTAATATTATAACGTTCAGTGTTTTTATATATTTAGCATTTCTCGCTTGTTTTCCTTATTACTGATGCAGAGATGTAAAACCTGATAACATTTTGTTGGATGATTGCGGTAAATTCTGAATTTTACATAATACGTGTTTAATAAGAAGTCGGTTAAGTCCGACCATTTAATATCTTACACCACTTAACTGCACAAATTATGCTACAATTAGTTTAGGTGGGTCAGTAAACTCTGAGATATTGTCATATAAGTTACTTTATGAAATATTATTATATGGGAAGGGGCTTTAAAAATGGTCCGATCGGGTCCAAATTTGATACAGCCAATTATGAAAGTAATTAACTAATCTTTACCAAATTTTATTTAAAAACATTAAGAATTGCGATTTTTCACCATATAAACACTTCCATTTTAATAAGACTTTATATGTGAAGGGGTTCTAAAAATGGCCCAATTCGGTCCATTTTCATTGGCGGTTTCTTTCTGAGTCAAGACATGAGCATGTAAATAAATAAATTTAAAATATCTCAAAAAAGGCAGCCAGTGGCTTGCGAAAAAACTTTATACGGAGGGACAGACGGACGTAGTCAAATCGATTCAGATTTTAATTCTTCAGAGAACGGTATAATTGAAGGTGGGTGTGACATTTTCCATTTAGTAGTTACAAACATCCGCACAAACTTAATATACCTCTTGGCACAAGTGGTGCATGGTTTAAATACATGAATGAATAAATTATCTTCTTACACGTTTTCATTTCAAATTTTAGGTCATGCGTACCTTACGGATTTCAATATAGCAACGAAGTTATCAAACGATGGCCTCGCGTATAGTATGTCCGGCACCAAGCCTTATATGGCACCCGAGATATTTATGTGTGCTTTAGATGAAGTTGGTAAGCTATACCCACCTGCACGTACAAGTATAATATTTTGAAACTTATAAAAAAAAAGTTGTCATTTTCAGCCGGTTATACGTTTCCGGTCGACTGGTGGTCGCTAGGTATTGTAGCATATGAAATGCGCGACAATAGAAGACCATTTAGTGTGCACTCAAATTGTGCACTAACCGAAGTGAAGAACATATTAAATTCTCCCGCCTACTATCCAAGTTATTGGAGTCTTGATTTTATCGATTTTCTAGTCAAAGTAATTAATAAAGTGTAAAAATATTCCACCCTTCCTATACATATAAATCTTGATATATTTCTTGTAAAGCTTTTATGTGTTCATCCGGGCGAACGTATAAGCAGCCAACATGAATTACAACAAAGTACTTTTTTGCGAAATGTCGATTTTAGAAAAATGATCAAAAAGGAAATAAAACCTCCCTTCAAGCCATCCAAAGATCATCTGAATTGTGATCCTTGCTTGGAATTGGAAGAAATGATTATTGAGACGCGTCCATTACATAAGAAGAAAAAACGTCTCGCCAAGCAACGATCCAAGCAAAGTAATTGCAGTCCGGAAACAACAGTAATTAAGGAGTTTATGATTTACAATCGCTTGAAAGAGCTGAAGCGTCAAGATATGGAAAGAAAAGAAAACGAATGGGAACAGGAACTACAGGCAGCTATGGACATTAAATGCTCAAGAAAAGATTTGTAGTTGAACCGTACACTCACAACAACAACAAATCATTAATTCGGCCAAGGGTGCGCATAATTAAGCCAATTACTACCAAACCATGGAATCCAAGGAATTAATCCAAGATTACGGAGCAAATCATTGACGTCTGGTTTCCAAGTTAACGTTCATTTACAAAATTTGACATTTTTTGCACAATACCATTAACAGTTACTCGTGTAAGGCCATAATCATGGAAAAATAAAAAATAGATTTGAACTAACGGCACGTTTTTTATTATCTTTTACATCAAAAAATTCAGGTAATGAAAATTTGCTGCCTAAATATAAAGTGCATAATACGCCAACGCAGAAAGTTCGTTAGGTGGAGGGTATAAAAAACATTGTGTGACATATTATGAAAAATCAAAATATAAATTTGTGAAATTTATGAAAAAACAAGATAGAAAAGTTCGGTTAAGACCGAAGCTTATAGCCCCCTAAAAAATAAGTTCCTATTGCATTAAATTGTTGTGTATATATTATTATTCAGGTCATTTTTAAACAACAAAGAGTGTTTTTTTTAATTATAGGCGTTTGCGTTATTCAATTACGCCCACAGTGTTGGTCAACGGTACCACTTATATACATACCAAATTTCAACTTGATAGGCATAGTATTGTGCGGTAGATAATTTTTTAAAGATACAATTGTTTCGAGGTATGTTGAAATTTTTGTCAATTGTGAGCATGGCTCTAAATCGATTTAGCCCAATTTAAATAGCGATCTACGTACTGTATATAGAAATGGACAGTTTGATATCTCAAAATTTACGACCGCAAGCGTACCAACGGATGGACGGACTTTGTAGGATCTCTGACGCTTTCTTCTGGATGTTGCAAACGGAATAACAAACTTAGTATACAGCAGTCTTAAACATAAACATTTTTGAACGCTTACGCTTATTATCTAAGGGAACTAATTATACCTACCGATGAATGTAAAAGCACCGTTTGAATCTTCTGCATTCCCATATAAAATGCATTAGAAATAAAATCACATCATTTATAAACTAACATTTCTTTATTTGTAATTTATTTTATTAAGTGTTGCATGAAGAATATTATGGAAGAGGTTTAGTTAACTTCGCTACAATAAACGAATTAAAAAAGAGATTACTCATTAAAAAATAATTGAAAAATTTTAATTTTCTATAATTAATTAAAATAACATTTAGTTTAAATTGAAACTATTTCTGTAAAAAGTGAAAAAAAGCAATTTTTTTTTAAATTACTTATAAAAGTTCGATTTTGGGCACAACTTATTTCGTTTGGGAGGCGATGTAAATAAGTAATAAATAATTTTTTATATATTATATATTAAATGGAATGTATGTGGATGTCTAAAATGATCTGTGCATGCGATATTTATATTAAATGTAAATTGTATAAAATATTATTTTTTTTTAATATCAATTTATTTATGTTCATATGTTTGTCTTCATCATTTAAGTGATATTTGTCATGTGTTTATGTATTTATAATTTTTGGCTCACAATAACAATCGATATATTGTGTCACAGACAGATAAAATAAAAACATGTATTAAATTATTAATAAGTACTACAAGGTATTAACACATAATTAAGTGTTGCGATGAAGCAGTGAACGCGCATAGTTTGTGCGTGGGTACTACAATATAGAAACGATATGAACACACAACATGTTTATTGCACAATATAGGTATTATTATACCCTCCACATAAGATGGTTTGTCATTCCGTTTGCAACACCCAGAAGGGGACGTCAGAGCCCCTAAATCGATCTAGACATGCATTTCCATGTATCTCTCTATCTTCGTTGGTATTCTAATGGTCGCAAATTGTAAAATATTGAACTGAAATTTTTTACAAACACTTGCAGCGTGCAGATCGCTAATTAAATTGGGTAAAAATAGGTCAAGATCTACACCCGCAAGGGGCAAATATTTATTTATTATATTACCAATCTTTGATGGGCTAAAAATGAGCGTGGTTGGATAACAGACACGCCCACAATTTACCAAAAACGATATTCACCATAAAACTTCACTTGCAAGCTGATACGTAATGCATTCACTTTTAGAGGGCGGGATCTTGTACATGCCACGCCCAAAATTTGTATGTAGATGTTGAGGGTATTTGAGATTTGGCCAAAGCCAAACTTAATTTGTTTCTTCATAAAAATTAATATAAATTATGGGCTTAAAACAAATAATATAAAAATGAAACCGATTAGAAAGTGTGAAAATTTGCTAAGAAATTTACTTTTTTTTACTTAAGTTAAAGTTATACAACAACACATATGTTGACAACAATAGTACTTGGTGTAAAATAACATTTGTCGGGCTTTAGATTTTTGAGTAATTTTAATTATTTCAGTTGCCACTTGGTTTTATCCACAGATTTTCTTTGCTTTTTATAATGTTACAGTAACAGATGGGAAATATGGAATGGAATGGGGGTTCCATGTGCCAATACAGGTAAAATAATTGTGTATAATTTTTTATGTATACACATCTATAATAATTAGGCATAATTTTTGAAATACATGTTGCCTCTGTGCTTTTTGTTTTCAATTGTTTTCAATACTGTTATACAATATGTTAGTTAATATCGATTATCTTTTATTATGTTTTCTACATTTAATTTGGCAATCTTGTTGAAATTCGAAATATGTTTTAATTTCTTCTTTAAACACACATACACATTTAGTTACAGTTATTGTATAATATTTATGTATATTTGAGACTAAACTTTTACTACCTTTTTGCGGATTAATATTAATGATGAATATTCAATAACGCCACAGTTCTGTTAGTGTTCTGTATTTAGTTAATTTTTAATTTGATGAAAAACAACAACAACAACAAACATACATTAAAGAATGCCTCCTTATTTAGAGAGCTTGTTCAGATTGTTGTTGTTGTTAGTCAAAAATATGTTTCTAAAATCTTTTTATCGTTACTACGTTTAAGAATTTTAATTTTTTTTTAAATAAATTTTAGATTTCGTTAAAAAAACATACAGAAGTAACATTTGTTTTTATAAAGAAAATAATAATAAAAAATACAAGATAATAAATATATAAGTTAAAAATCACTTAAAAATTTAAATTAATTAAATAAAACAAATTTGGACAAACACAACTGACAAGATATAAAAACTTTATAAAGTGTATACGTGTACATATATAAACAACATGAATGACGCTAACTGAGAGAGAGAGCGAGAGAACGTAGAATAGAAAACTAGAGTAAATAAGCAATAAAAAATAAAAATTTAATTCGAATTAACTTAATATTTAAGACAATTCCATTCATGTTTTTTATACTGTACACATATTTCCAAAATAATTTAATTTAAAATCAATCAATTAAATGTTTCTTGTTGGAAACTATTTTTTTTAGAATTTTATCAAAAAAAATTCAATTTTCATTTAATAATTAAATGAAAAATTGTATTTTTTAGAGGCTTTCTTTTTTTTCTTTTAAATTTTAAATGAAATGATGTAAACAATGTTATTAAAAATGTATTTAAGAATAGATATTATGATGATGATAATTCAGCACTTTCTCGACGCATGCTTATTAACTCGTTGAAATCACTTTCGGCCGATTCAATCGATTGGATTGATGGTGTACGCAGTCTGTTGGAGGCGGTTAAGTATTTACCACGACATTTGATAGCGGTCAACTGTAACATAATTATCAATTTAAAAATGATTTTTGCTTCTTTAATTATTAATTTCTATTTGTTTTTTACTAATGGTTTATATTAATTTATGTACGAAAACATGCTTGATTATGATATATATATTTTTTTATTTAATGCAAGTATTTCAGGCGTTGCTCTTTTTGGTTACTTAGTAAGCATATGTACAGAGATATGAGTTAGAATGACCTTTTTTCTCCAAGTGAAAAAGTACAGATTTTAATGCCGAAATCAAAACGTGTAACTTTTTCTATTTAATTGGAGAAGTGCGGCTTCTTTGGTATAAGTGCTTAAAAATGAGTTTAAATAAAATAAAAACAAGGCAAACTGATACAGTCGGTTATACCGAATCGCGTGCCTTGCACCACTTCGTTTTATGTTATGTCAGTAAACGCGAGAAATTGTCGTTGTCATAAGTCACATTGTGAAGCATCGTTATATGGAAAGTGGTTCTGAAAATGGTTTGATCAGGTTCAAATTTAACACAGCAAAATAATTGCCATAAAGACTTTCTTTATAAAAGGACTTTATTATTAGAAGAGGCTTTAAAAGTGGTTTAACTCGGTCTTTATATTTATAATAAAGTTCTTTTTTGAGCCAAAACTCATAATTGAACCAAATTTCACCCAAACATCTCAAAGAATTCCACACATAACTTGGGCACAAATTTAAATGGACGCACCAGCGGACAATGATTGAAGGTGATTGTGATATTTGCCCGTTTAAGAGGTACAAACATCAGAGCAAACAAAGTGATGCGGGGTATAATGAGAATCAAATCGTTACTATTCCAACTAAACTATTAATAATTTAAAAGCAACAATTATTGATATTAGTATGAATGATATTGTACATTTCGGCAAGTAACCTCATCATAATCTCAACATGTGTTTTACATTTTTACCTACAACTGTTTGCAAAGGCCCTACAACTATAAATGGCTCTATAAATTTTTCAGGGTTTAACTGGGCATTTGATACTATAAATAGAGAACCATTAAAAACTGCTGGTTTCTGTACGGAAATGTGAGGAAACAAGACGGTATAGCTAAATCTTCTACAGGGAACATAAATATCTTTTTGAAGCGTATCTACAATTACTTTTTCTATATGGATCTTTATTGATTATTTTTTATTTTAAGATAAAGTTCAGTAGTAAGTTATTTTTAATTAAACAACCACAATATCAACATCAACCATGCACTAATGTTATTGAAAGATTATATTCCATTCCAGATTTTTACAAACGAAAAAAGATTAATTCAATAAAAACTTCTCCACTAATCTATACGTCCATTATTTAATTACAATTTACTATTGTTACAGATAGAAAAAAGCAAACAACATTAACAGCAATTATTGACCTTATACAAGTTTAGCTTATCCATTTCCATGGTTCTGTATCAGGGCTTGTTATAGGCGTGGGATACTATAAAAAATTGTACATATATGGATATGTATATATATATATATGTACCAAAGTTTATAAAAAAATGTCTTAAAAAAGAAAATTTACATCATGTAAATAAAAAACAAAAAAAATCGGAATTGACCGAAATTAAGCAAAAAACCAAAAATTTTAAGAACGACACTTATGGTGCCTTATTAGTATGAGAGTGGTGGGTGTAAGAACAAACTTAAAAAATCATTAATGTAAAGGTGAGAACAAACCATATAAAAAAAAGAAACATAATAAGCATGTAAAGAACGCAAGAGATAAGTTGTGTGAGAGGTAAAAAGAATTTCTTCAACATACCTCAGCTTTTAGATCGGCAATGCGATCTTGCAGATCACGCACTTTATCCGATTCATCCAAATTAGCACGCAATTCCCCTTCAGCTAACATTTCTGAGTTCTGTGAAGAAAAATACAAAATAAATCTGGTTTTTTCTATAAACTTTACAGCATGTTTTGAAGCTTACCTTGGTTTCCAAGCGTGAAATCTCCTGCTTCAATTCAGCCACCGTTTGCGATTGTTCGGTAAATTTAATTTTAACATTCATCAGTTCATCTTTCATGCGCGATTCCAAGTCGGAATATCTGAAAGAAAGACAAGTAAAAAACGTATATTTGGCCTGGACCACATCTTAAACACCCTCCACATCTACATAAAAACAATGCGTGTGGTAGGTATATGATTACGGCCCCTTATTGCATGTGTGTATTGCGCATCATGTTGGAAGTCAGATTCTACGCCTGGAGGTGTATGTTATTCGACCTCGCCTATTTTTAGCAAATCGATCTATGATGTGGTTATGAATTCGTTTTTCACTAAAATTTCGATTATTCATTGAGAGTTTTTGTTAATCTGTGGGGGTGGCACTTGAGCTATTTCACCCAATTTAAACAGAAGCCAAAGTACATACAAATGTAATTTTTGCTCAATATTTCAAAATTTATGTCCGCGATAGTACCAAAAAAGGACGGACATATTTAAATAGACTCACGTGAATAGACTTAGCGATGGTTATAAATGCAGATCAATTGTTATTATATTGCTAACCTGTGCTGTTGCTCTCTAGCCTTATTGGCCATTTCCTTTTCTCTGGTCAAAGCTAATTCCAGCTCCTCTCTGAGTTTTTTACTTTCTTCATCTTGACGTCGCAACTGATTTGTGGACACCTGCACTTGAGTCTCCAATTCCATCACTTTTAAACGCAACTCTTTTAGTTCAGTTAGGGTTTCCATTTCACGTATACGCGTTGTCATGAGTTCCTCTTCTAACTTTTGAGCATGCTCGTTCGATTTTGATGTATCAAAAAGATTTGTGAGTAATTTTTTTGGCGTTGAATCTACCGAATGTGTGCTATGATCGTTGCGCTGTTCCTGTAGTTGGCGTTGCCATTGTGTACTTAACTCTTGAACACGTTGTTTGAGATCTTTGAGAGAGAGGCTGGCTTCTGCCTCTCTTAATTTACTGGCGATTAGTTCATCTTGTAAATGAGCTACCGAATTGTCCGGAGTGGATTCCCTTAAGGTTTTCTTATCCTCCTCGAGTTCTTCAATTTTAGTCTTTAGATTGCGTATTTGATCTTCACTTTCGGCTAAACTTTGACGCACTTTTACTAATTCCTCTAATAAACAAGAGACCATTTCATCACGTTGCTTAAGAGCTTCCTCTTTCACGCATAGTTCATCCAAGGACGACTGTCGCGAATTATTCTAAACGAAAGTATCAAAAGTAGCCAAAATTAGAATTTATACTTTTTTACATCACACACAATGCGGTGCAATTATACCAACAAAATAAACAATCCGCAATTTTAATGAGAGTTTTAAAAAACAAGCAGAATCATAATTAGAACAAGCGTCGTCATTTTTACAAAGAATACTTTTAGTAATTTGTTTAAATATTTAAGCTACCAATTTTACACAATCATGTAGTTTAAAGAAATTAATGATTAAGCAAAAGCTTTACTTACGCTATCAAGGGATACGTTCTGGTATATGTTGAGCAAAGTCAAGGCGGTAATTATAGTTGTTGATTGATTGGCAAGTGTTTTTGTTTTTTGGCATATTTTAGTGTAAATGATATAACAAGTGTTTTAAAGCACCTCAACCATAAAAAGTGGTGACAATGTGGTTTACGTGTATGTATATAAAAAATAGAATAAAAATAAATAAACTTTAGCCACTTTCCATTTAATAAAATACTGTATACAGTTTTAGAGTGAATAGATACACATTAACTGAGTGAATAATACAGATGAGAAAAGTACGATGAAAGTGTTAATAAATGTACAAAATAATGTGATGCGTTTAAGGTTAACTTACATTTTCTTGCAAACGTAAACTAAGACCGCGCACTTCTTCATTAGCGTTCTCCAGTTGATGAGATACTTCCAAATACGAACGACGCAATTGCATTAATTCCGTTTGTATAGCGAAACTGTATAAAAAATTACATTTTATTATTAAAATATACATTTTGTTGTTGTTGTTGTAATAGATAATGTACCTAGTTTCCTCTTCTTCAGCCCGTGACACTTGACCACGTACCAAACGATCAGCCAATTCAGCCGATTCAGCTTCCAGCAAATCGTTTCGTTGCTTCAATAAACGGTTTTCACGGCGTAGGCGACGCAACTCAACCATTTCTTCTTGTTCTTTCTTTTTTAAATCATGATATTCCTTTTCCATTTTCTTCATGCGCTTGGTGTTGATTTTAATAGAATAGGCCATTTGGAAGAATCCCTCAGCATCGGATTCTACACGTTTGGGCAATTCCTTCTGGAAAAACTATTCCAATAAAGTTAATAATTAATATACCGACAATGCAAAAAACTTCTTGTCAAAGCTCCTTACTTTTAACATGGCCTCCATATCCAAACACAATAAAGTTTCTTTGCCCATTAGTAACAGAGCCAAAGCTACTTTAAATATAAATTCCATACCCTCACTTAGGAACACGTCCATAATGCGACTGCTAATATTCAAGCTAAGCGAAGTAGTATACAATGTTAGGAACCAACTAGAAGCATACATAGTAGTTTGAAAAGCCTAAATGGAAAATGCATTTATTTAAAATAAAACGCATCGATTATATATATATTGTAGTCTCCGCCACCTGTTGCTGAAAATGTATATGCATTTCGGGTATTTGCTCTTGCACCAGGCTCTCCAACTGGTACATGCATAAGCCCAATTCCGACATTGATGGTTTGAACATGTCACGCATACGATGCTGTTGCATAATTTGCACCAATACTGCAAAGGTCTCCTCTTCGGGCATATGCATTAGCAATAGTCCCACAATGAACCCAGAACCCTGGCAGTAACCAACTTCACGATCGTGCAGGGAATAAGCCTTGATTACATTGAATAAAGCTTCCTGGCCAGGACCGTCTTTCTCTTTGAAAAAATCAACTTCGGGGTAAGTGCGTGCTATGTCGCGACGAATTACTTTCTCACAGGCCGATGTTGCCTTAATATACTCCGCATATTGTTTTTTATCTGCCTCGTTGGCTCCGCACAATTGTTGCCAAACAATAGCTCTAAATAGTAAAATGAAACATTTGAAGCATTAGTCTTAAAATTTGATACATTTTCAGCATTAAAATTTGTTTATTATAACTCCCTTTAAATGAACCCTTTACATAAATGAGGGTCTACAAAGTTTATTGTTCCGTTTTATGTTTATATTGGGTAAAATCGATTACAATTGGCAAAAACCTGTCTATCCGAAAATAAACTAAGCGGAAATTCCGCATAAATATTTATATTAATCTATTCCGTGGAAGAGCTAGAAATTGACGGAGTTCACGAAAATCTTATTTATGCAGAATTCGACGTGGAACTTGATTCTTATTACACATGCTATTAAAAAGCATAATCAGGTACCTGACAAACCCACCTCTTGTATAAACATTTATGTAGTTTGTAGTATTTTTCATTTATTCTTACCTGAAGTGATGCGGTATACCACGCCTAACAAATTCCCTAACGCAAGGATTTTTACGTTTCAAAGCGCCATCCCAATCATTTAAAATTGTGGCCCAAGTGGTCCAAGTATCCTCCTCAGCCACTGATGCGTTGCCATCTTTAAATATAAATCAACATTCATTCGAGCGCCAATGCTGTTGCTTGGCAATCATTTCAAAACTCACTTGAATTTAAACTGATTTGGCTGGTGTCTGAATTTTTGCGGCTGTGTGTGGAATGCAGTGAATTTAATGATTTTGCATCACTTTCTATTAATTTATTCGCTGCCTCCAATTTAGCTAATAAATCCATTTCGGAAGTGGGTAGACTCTCTTCAGTCGCGGACTTTACATCCATTTTTTTATAGCGACCACTACCACAAGTACTGCTACTACTGCTGCTGCTACTACAATTGCTAGTGATGCTCTTAATGCTATTGTGGTTCTCTTGTGCCGTTGCTGAGATCGTGGTAAGGGTCATTGCCAGAGCTTGTTCACTACTAAAAAACACTTTATTGAGTGATTTTTGAGCATAACTTAAGCGCTTTATAAAATATACCCTTTGCCAGAGACAATATTATATAAATAGAAAATCCACACTGCAAAATAACTTCCGTTGGATGGTACGTATTGACTTTGAAATTTTAGTGTGGAAGCTTCAATTGTTTTAATAACATAATGGCTCAGCTGTAAGAAAATTGAAAAGTGAAACTTTTATTTGTATTTGTTTAATAGGCATTTATAAATAAAAAGCACTCTTGCGCCTCTTTTCAACCTTGACTTAGATGTGTTTACTGTGTTGAATAAAAAAAGTGGATTGCTTGTAAATAACTAAATAAATATCCTAGCAACAGACGACATTTATAAATTAAACATTCGCAACCGATTATTTAATTAACGTCACACATAAGGGACTTGGCTTAATGGATTTAACTTTATCATTCGAAAAAACCCTTCTAAGCACAGATTTGCGAACAATTATGAAATCACCATCAAAGTGGAAACGATAGGCACCGTTAAACATGATCTTTAAATTCTGGGATTTATCTCAAATGTCTTTGGAAGGAAACTAGTTTAACTGAGATGATGCAAACGAGATAACAAACTTAGTGTACCTCCTTATCTTATGTGGAGGGTATAAAAAGCAATAATTTATTTTGCATTGTATTGATGTTTATTGTCTACAACTTTGTGGGAGTTAAATAAGGGGTACTTGTGAGAATAAGCTGTGGTATATATCAATGGCTCTAGCAACTCTAGCAGGAGTATTTTGCCTATTTTTCAGAAAATAATCAACACACACAACTGAGCACAACTCGCACGTGTGGGCGGGAGCCTCTAACACATGTTTGGAGACTCTCGATCGCATACAGCGAAAGGCTCTAGTGATCATAGGTGACGAGGAAGTATCTAATTCTCTCGACACACTTGAACACCGACGAAATGTGAGCTGTGTTGTGCTTATGTACAGGTACTTCTATGGCATGTGTTCTAGAGAGATAAAAGAGATGTGTCCTCCGCTGAAACCCTTCAGTAGGACAACCAGGCTTGCTCACCGATCTCACCCATACGTTATGGAGTTGCCGGCGTATCGCACAACGCATTACCGAAACGGTTCGTTCTTTAGCCGTGGTGTTCGCCTCTGGAACCACCTACCTCCAGGGGTATTTCCCGCCGTGCCTAGTGTGCGCAATTTCAAAATCAACGTACACAGACACTACTCCCTCTATCCTCCTTCCTCTAATCCCTTCTAACCACCACCGTGCTTGCACGTATAGGGGTCATCCCCTGAGTGGATGGTTATATAAAAAAAAAAAAAAAACTTATGGGTTTATGGGTTATTCATAAACAATCAGTTGATTATTAAAATAAATTTTCTTATTATTATTATAGAGGGCGTTCTGATGATAGCAAAAGTTGTGATATTAAGCTGACATTTTGTATGAACAATTTATTTATTTATACGAGTGGACATTTCGGCATTTTGAGTAAAATAAAATAATTTGCTCTTCTAACTAATTTTTCACACATGGATACACGGATATCGCTAAGTCTACTCAGATTTCGATGTTGATCAATACTGATCATACTTTATAAGGTCTCCCACAGACAGACATATATAGATCGACTTAGTTTTTGATGCTAATCAAGAGTATATACATATACTTTTTAGGATTTCCGAGGCTTCTTTTCGACTTGACCGCTACTGTATAATGAAAACAGTTGAACAAACTAACAATTACAATAGTGTGTTAGAAAAATTTCGAATTTGTAAACAACTCAAGAAACAGCTAAATATTTAAATTATTTACGCAGTCAATATAAATATTAAGTGGAAAGGCAAATATGTATTTTTTGTATCGGTAGCCACATGTTTGTGAATAATGGAGTGTATGTATGTACTTATAACATGAGAGTAACTGCGTTTTATTACTTTAGAAAACAATAAATAAAGCTACAAAAGCAGTTATAAGAGATGTCTCATTGAAAGTAAAGTGGATTTTTCCTCTGCTCTAACATTTCGATTGCATTTAAAATTGTAAATTTCAAACCGTACTATGAAACATTAGTGTTGTTAATCATAAGCGAAATACTTAACGCGCACGGGAAAATCGAATTTAACCAAGAAACTGTTGTTCTGTTATGAAGTGAATGATTTTTTAATTCATGAGCAATACTATAGAATTTTTCTATTATTTGCACAATTTTTAACGACAACCCAACAGGTATCCACATTTATCTGAAGCAATATTTGCATGGCCAAGCAGCAAAACTAATTAAATAATACCTAACGGGTAACTCTCAATCAACATCGATTATTATAGAAACATCTAAAATACGAGTACTTGTATCATATATAATATAGAAATATTATTTTTGTCTTAAAACGAACCTTGGATACCCAACACCATTGCGTGATATACATATAAATTTTTAAGTGTAACTAATTTTTAATAATTTTTTATATCCTCTACCTAAGAAGGGGGTATACTAAGTTTATCATTCTGTTTGCAACACCCGGAAGGAGGCATCAGAGACTTTACAAAGTAAATATATTCTTGATTATCATTAAAAACTGAGTAGATATAGACGTGGGTGTCTGTGTCCCCCTGTCATTGAGCTATTAAGTTGAAAATTGGTGAAGAACCACGCCCACAATCGACAAAAACGTATTTATCTGCCACAAAAATTGAGCTACTAAGTTGAAATTTTGTATACATATTTATAATTATCCCTTCTATCGTTGTGCCAAAAAGGGGCGTGATCACATGACAGGCACGCCCACAATCAACATAAATCTATGCATCTGCCATAAAAATAGATGAATTTGAAATTATCTATAATTAGTCCACCCACTGTGTCAAAATGGGCATGGTCGCATAACAAATACGCCCAAAATTTACAAAAAACTATATACATACTTAGCGTAAAACTCGTCTTACAAGCTTATGCGTAATTCATTCATTTACTTGCCATGCCCACCCTTTGAATCCACATGCGGAGGGTTTTTAAGATTTGGCCAAAGCCAAATTTGGTTTTCCTATCTGTTATCTTACAATTCGTGTGTGAATATGACTTGATAAGAAAAACAAGTAGAAAACTAAATTTGGTTCGCAAATCACAAATGCCATTCACATCTACGTACAGAGCAGAAGCGTGGCAAGACAACGATAATGTTTTCTAATAGCGTATTCTACGTCAAATAATGTTTTTTTGTAAATTGTGGCATATCGACGAAAGAGGAAATTATCAAATTTTAAATGCATGGCTCTCAACCAATTTTTTCCAATTTAATTAAGCAGCCCAGTGTCATGAACGAGAATGTGTGCACCAAATTTAAGCGCAATATCTTAATCTGTTCGATCGCGACTTTTGCATATTATGTATAACATATGCAAGATGTATGTTGCAGACAGAACGACATTTTTTGTGGAGGGCATAAACCTCAGCTGTGTGTGTGTGTGTGTGTGTGTGTGTGTGTGTGACAACAGTTCACTTCACTTTACTTGCATGTTAAAAAATAACGCCTTTAATCAAATATCAGGTAGTAATGTATCATGTTTTTAATATCTGAAATAAAACAACAACAACAACACTTTGTTTAGCAACAGACCAAACAAGAGAAAGAGAGAATTACCGTTATATGAAAAAAAAACTCATTCAATACTCGAAATATGTGTATGCAACGAAACGATAAGTTTGCTTTGATCCAAATTTATTATATACTATGGGTGTGGCATAAATTTTATCATGCTGTCTTATATTAAGTGTTGAAGTTAAAGGTTAAATTGCGTCAAACGATATGTTAAACTGTGGCCGCGCTTGTTGTACGACTCCGCCCATTTTTAGTGACAGATTTTTCTATTATATTAAAACATGAAACTTGACCGATTTAGCTATATTTTATTAAATTTCAGCTCAATGTCTCAAAATGTACGACTTTGAATTTTCCAATAAAGCCAAACACGACTAGATTTATTTAGATTGTACGCACTTAGTTTGATCAAGAATATATGTATGTATACTCTGTGGTTTCTGATGTTTCCTCCTGGAAACTATAAGCGGAAGAACAAACTTGCTGTAATGAGAAGCGTATAAAAAGAGTACAAATAGTAAATAAAAGAAAACATGAAAATTACTGACCAATATGGAAAGTTTATGTTTGATCCTAACATTCGAATCACGCTAAATTATTCATTACAAATAGTATAATGTCTGATGTATAATGTAATTAAACATGAAAGGTAACCAACCGGTGTAGTTGAAGTTTTTACAAAGTTCGTTGAATATCTTAAATTTATTAAATTTATATAAGAATGCATACTTCATATACTGGCCCAAAATCTCTCTCTGGTAATTGTAAACGCACAATGATGAACTTATATGAACATTCTCATCACTTAAAGTGCAGTGTATGTAAACTTTATTTCCAAGTTACTCAATAAAAAGATTGAGAAATAGGGAGGCAGAGAGAAGCGATCTTTTTGTTTGACAATTATGAGCAAATATGAGCAAAGCGGAATTGAGAGAACAGTAATACTTGTTTTACTTTTCCACAGCAAGTACTCACATTTATTAGATTTTATTTTACAAACAACTGGTCAGTAATTGTAGTTGAGTGACGGGACGGATACATGTTTAGAGATAAAAAAGAAATTGTATAATTATCTGTGGTATTATTATTGTATATACAACAAATATATTAAAGTTATAATAACACGCCAATAAATCCGCTGAATAACTCGCAATATGAAACAATTGCTAAATTATTTAGTACTTAGCAGTCAATGAGGTGAGTTTAACACACAATTGTGCATGTGAAGAAATAAATAAGTACATTATGATCAGTTATTCTTATTGTTTGAGCTGTATGTGAAATATTATATATTTTCAAGTAATCGATCTATTGTGGGATTTTTCAGTTTTCACATTCTTAGAGGAGAACTCGTAGTGAATTTAAACGAGGTAAGCTAGCTAACTTGAATGAAAGAATGACTTTTTTTCACCTTCCATAATTTATTCAACAGTCATGTCCAACATTGAAAGCCAAAAAAATGCAACCTCCTGTGTCAGTCACAATAATTATAAAAGTGGATTAGCCGTTCTACCAACGGCAGCGTCATCATCAAGTATTAAACTCACTAACGAAGCCATAACGTTAGCGGAAAGCTTCTTTATTGATAATAATGGCAGACGGAAACTTAATCTTAAGATAGACGTTCAATTAAATGGTCATGGTATTTATATGAAAGGAGAATCAATTGAACAGAAACACATCACTAAGGAATGGATACATATTGGGGATATTGTGGGTAGTAGTTGTAGTTCTTGTTTGCTCAAATCATCACGCAGAGTTTTAAAATCCTGTAAACATCTGAATGAATTGAACGAGGAACAGTCCTTGAATATATCATCAAGTGCTAATGAAAACAAAGATATCAGCGCTTACTTATATATTTATGCATATGTACGCCAAGAAAGACCATTACGCCGTCTCAGAACCGTTCGTCTATTACGATTTGGTTCGTTTAGTTGTTACGAAGAGAACTTAAAGTGTGCCGAACGCTGGCATCAAGCTATCAAAGTGAATAAACAACTTTCTGTTGGTATGCTGGACGGTGAACGGAAACCTTTACTTATATTATTAAACCCAAAATCGGGCTCGGGCAAAGGCCGTAGGATATTTCAAAAACATATAGTCCCCGTTTTGGAGGAGGCTGAAATACCCTACGAATTAATAATAACATCCCATGCCAATTATGCTCGCGAATTAATTCAACAAAGCGAAAATCTTCAGCAAAGTTACGGTGGTATAGTGGTGGCTTCCGGAGATGGCCTTTTCCACGAAGTGCTTAACGGTGTAATGGGGCACATACAGTGGCGCAATTTAACCCGTTATATGCCACTAGGCGTTATACCATGCGGTTCGGGAAATGGCTTAGCAAAAACGATTGCCCACCACTACGGTGAGCCATATGAATCGAATCCCATTCTAAATTCCACTTTGGCCTGTGTGTCGGGTAAAACAGATTTACTGGATATAATGCGCGTGGAATTGGCTAAAAGTGATAAGGCACTGTATTCCTTCCTCTCAATCGGTTGGGGCTTAATAGCAGATATTGATATAGAAAGTGAAATATTGCGTTCTTTCGGTTCTCAGAGATTTACATTATGGTCCGTACATCGTTTAATGCATTTAAGAATCTATAAAGGTAAACTGTCTTATCTGCCTTGGTGTCAACAGGGAGTGGAATGTGTACCAAAACTGGCTGATGTTTTAGCATCAAATAATGAAAATTCAGAAACTTTCCACTATATTCAAGAAGATGACGATAATTTATTTTATGACGTTATGCTGGATGATGACGATCGATCATCGTACAAATCCAATAAAGACAGTTGGCAATCACGCAGAACTGCTTATTATTCTCTAGCAGGTCAAAGTATACGCTCGCAACGTGGTATACCAGTTAGAAGATATGATAGCGCCAGTGAAGATTTGGACGTAACATCTCCCAAATCTTTTCTACCTCCATTGAACTCACCCGTACCTGATACTTGGCACTCAGAACAAGGAGAATACATAATGGTTCATGCTGCCTGCACTACACACTTAAGTTCCGATTGTTTCTTTGCACCTGATTCCAAACTTAATGATGGCATCATCTATTTAATAATCATAAGAGCCGGAATAGCTCGTTACCAGTTGTTGAATTTCCTTTTAAATGTTAGTTCCGGTACACATTTGTCAGTTGCTTCCACACAACATATAGAAGTGGTGCCAGTGACAGCTTTCCGTTTAGAACCACAAGACACTGACGGTATTATTGCGGTTGATGGTGAACGGGTACAATATGGATCGTTACAAGCCGAAGTATTACCCGGTTTGGTACAAGTGATGGTACCAAATGTGCCACCACCCTCTACTGGTGGCACTACTCATAAAAATATGTAGTTTTTAAAGTCCTGTTTGTACATTTTAGTTGGTAGTATTTTACTGCGTACATTTACAGGCGATTAACATTTATTTGATAATTTTTGTATATTTTTAAAGCTGTTAACTATCAATTAGTTAAGGACTTTAAGTTACAATAAGTTACGTGATAAGATTACTCAATAAACTTTTCGGTGTAGGGTATGAAATTGTCGAGCTTGGCTGGTTATAACATTTTCACTTGTTTGTATTTAATCATTCCAAACAAATCCGTTTGATTGGCCTGATGTATTGTACTTATATTAATATACAATAAGAATTATACACACGCTTACTTTATATTAGATGTAATTAAACGTAAATATATGTACAGTAGACACCCTACAATCATGTCTTCTTTGAACCCGCATTGTATTCGTCTACTGTATAGCTTGCACTTCTCTCAATCATAAATGTTTTTAATTGTTTTAAAATTTACACGTATTAAATATTTAACACAAAAATATATTAATTATAAAAAAATGGTGTAAGGAGGGCCTGGCCAACCTCAAGTGACTTTCGAGCGCTTTAAATATTTGTATCAAAAGCTTTGCTTCTGGTGGTATTATTGCAAAAACTGTTAATAAATACTTTACATAAAGGAACCAAAAAACTGATAAGCACGAACGGATTTATTATTATTTCTCTTTATAATATGATTAAACGCAAAAATACGAATATTGAAAATTTTTATATCAGTTATAAAATATGAGGCGTTGCATTTAATACATTAAAATACTACTATTTACATTAAAAACTATTTTAAATAAGTCATCAAAAAAATTTGTCTGGAAGTTCATGGGTCCGTTTTTAGAACATTCAAAGTCGCAAAACTTGAAAAATTGTAGATTATTTGGTAACTTTTGGTCTATCCAAGTAGATTTCTTTTAAAATTGGGCGAAACCGGTTAGAAGCCACCCCCACAATCAATAATAAACCAGCCAGAAAAATTATATATACGTATCTATATATATATAAAATTGATCCTAAAAGAATGTTATAATAATTCAATTAAATATAAAACATATACATTCCATACAGTCAAGACACTCACTCTGTCACTTATTTTCTGATTTATTGGAAGCTTCAGTACTTTTAAATGCTTTTTATACCCTACACATAAGATGGGGGTGTATACTAAGTTTGTTCTTCCGTTTGCAACATCCAGAAGGAAGCGTCAGAGACTCTACAAAGTATATATATTCTTAGTCAGCATCAAAAACTGAATGGATATAGACATGCATGTCCGTGTGTCTGTCTATTCTTAACAAAATTGGTGAAGGGTCACGCCCACAATCAAGAAATATCTATACATCTGCCACAAAAAATGGCCTATAAACTTGAAATTTGGTGTGCGTATCCACAGTTATCCCTTTCACTGATGTGCTAAAAATGAGTGTAGTAGGATAATAGACACGCCCGCAATGTACAAAAAACCATATTCACCATAAGACTAGACTTGCAAGCTGATACGTAATCCATACACTATTAGGGGGCACGTTTAATCACATACCTGTCATGCCCACTCATGTAGATGTGAAGGGTATTTAAGGTATGACTTAAGCCAAACTTAGTTTTGTTACTTGTTTTTATTTGTTGTTGTTTTTATAGAGCAACTACAATGTGCACGAAGTTTTAAATATAAACGGTGAATAATAAACCGGTTTTCTAAGCCATCATATAAATGTTGTTTAGTTAAAAATAATTTAACACAGTCATCCAAGGATAATGTAGTGGTGTTAGTGACGGTAGACTGTCTCTATGTTTGTATAAATATATATTTGTGATTGGATACACATGGCTGTACGAAAATGTGAACACAATGGACACCAATGCGGCAGCTATAACGGCAGGCGCTTTCCAGTCTGATTCATTCATAAATTTAAGAGTGAATTAATTTAGTTAATATTTTATACACACACACACACAGTACTTAGACTCATATGCTGAATTATGTGTGCTATGCTATGATGTACAAAAATTTTATAAATGTGTTTATAAGAATAAAAATATATGTGCAACGGTAAATTTTTTAAATGTAAACTTGAAAGCACCATCAACATAAGCCTTGATTATTAATGCTTTCAATTAAACTGTAAACAATGTTTAACAATGTTCAATGTGAAGAACTTTGCGAAATGTAAATTTATGCTTAAACTTTAATTATAATTTACGTTTACATTTTCATACCCTCCACATAAGATGGGGAGTATACTAAATTTGTCATCCATTCCTTTCCCAGAAGAAGGCGTCAGTATATATATAATAAATATATTCTTGATCAGCATCAAAATCGATCTTAATCGATCTAGATATACACGTTCTTGTGTCCATGTCTGATGTTGGCTTTCTCATGGTTGTACATTTTGAAATATTGAGCTGAAATTTTGTACACAAACATTTTAGTTTTTGCACGCAGACTTCTGCATTTAAATCGGTCAAGATCCACGCCCACAATCGAAACAAATCTATTTTTCTTCTCCAAAAATTGACCTATGGAGTTGAATTTTGGTACGTATATCTATAATTATCCCATCCCTTCGAAGTACAAAATGACGTGATACGCCCATAATGTAAAAAAATTTTATATAGTTTAAAACTGGACTTGCAAGTTGATGTGTAATACATACACTATTAGAGGACGTAATCGTGTACATGCCGCGCCCGCTGTTTATATGCAGATGTGGAGGGTATTTAAGATTTGGTTTAAGTCAAACTTTGTTTTTTTCTTGCCATTCAGGCACTACACACTTAAATGTGGATACATTATATATACATATATATAAAATATATATGTACTGTTATATAAAGTCATCACAGCGCTCTTGCGCTGTACGTTTCATCCCAAAGGCATCAGGACTAACAGTAAACGTGCAGAATGCAACACCACTACTAAAGGCATCCACAAAACAGTCGTTACTTATGGTTTAAATATTTATGTGGTAAACGTACATTTGTTATGTACATACATTATATACTTACTAGTACAACTATAACTACAACTACAGGAGTAAACTGCTCTTAGCTATCTTTGCCTCCTAACAACCATATTTTTCATTTTAGATGCTCAGATGTGTTGCTATCTTTCGGCTTTCCATCTGTACATTATAACATTCGTACATTTTTTCTGAACTCTGTCTCTCTTACCTACTCAACTCGTTTCGTTGCCAGAGTTAGCACCAAAAATAAAAGTCAAAAAACAAAAAGAACAAGCAAGAATACTAATTTTCGCTTAGGTCAACTCTTAAATACCCTTCACGTGTATATATAAACTGTGGGCGTGGCAGGTACCTGATTATGCATTAATAATGTATGTAATATGGATAATTTTCCATGTCGCAGTTTTCACTAAAAATACTTTTTGTAAATTGTGGGCGTGTCTGTTATCTGACACCGTAAATTTTAGGTACATCAATAGATGGGGTAATAATGAATAGTTATGTCAAACTAAATTTTAGCGCCAGGTGGATAGATTCTTGTTGGTTGTGGGCGTGGCTGTCAATTTGGCCGAAGGTCAACAACAGGTGGACGTACACATGAACATGACTACATTGAACGGCGGACGTTCGAAGAGGTTTTAGTGGGTGAAGAACCTGTGGCTTTCCTTCTCTTTGAAAAAAAAAAAAAGAAAAACATTGACGCTGATCAAGAATATTTCATAGGATCTCTGCTGCAAACAGTATAACAAACCTAATACGCCAACTATCTTATATGAAGGGCATAAAACTACTACGAAGGGTATAAAAAGCTGAAACATGTATAATCGTGTTGCCGTCAAGTTGATTGTTGTTAGTGCTTTTTTGTGTACTTATCTTACTTATATAGTTTCTTTCATTATATTTTATACTTTTGCAGGAGGTGGAACAAGAAAATATTCAATTTTAGTTCTACACCCTCTTTACTCGAACTCACTGACATTATTTTATACGATTTTCATGTTTGAAAATTAATAAATGTTTAAATCGAATTACATTTCCTAATAAAATATGTGCACCTGCCCGTTCATGACTTTATTATACGCTCCACATAAGATGGGGGGCACTATGCTTGTCATTTTCCCCTGACCCATACAAATACAAATTAATAAATTCGTATTCATTTTCGACTGCAGTGTATAACGCGAAAAATTTGTATATAATCCTACATTGTCGAATAACTATTTTGCCGAAACGGAGAATTTATAATTCGAAATAAGTTATGTTTTTGATTTTTATACCTTCTACCTTCGTGAAGTTTGCTTTTTCACGAATTCTCGATAAACAGTAAAATCTGAATCGAATGAATCTAGACATGCTGGTCTGTGTCGGTCGCTATTTTTAATGAACTGAAAGTGGAACTGAAATTTTTAATTTCTAGTTCCAGATCTTTATTTAAATTTGGTTGAGAAACACGCCCACAATCGACAAAAAATACATATTTATTAGCTACAAAAATTGAGCTCTTTCATACATATATTAAAAATGGGCAAAATCGGATAAAAATCACGCCCAAAATTTACAAAAAACATATATTCCACTATTCTTATGCTAAGGCAAATGATGTACTGTTGGAGGGCGTATTGACAAACAAGACACTCTCTTACTATGGAGGAGGTAGCGGAGGGTATTTGAGATTTGATCAAAGCCAAATTAATTTTTTACATGTTTTTTTCTCAATTCTTTCGTTTGCTTATTATTATTTATAAAAATTAAATGTCGGTTCTGTTTTGTTAATAAACGTGTTATTCCATTAGTCATAATTCAAAACATTGCGGTTAGGAGAAGACTCTTTAAAACTGTGCTAATCATCAGAAATCATCTTCTTGAAGTAAAGAAATTGTAATTTGGTAAAAAACTCATTCATCTTAAGTACATTAACATAATTTCTTTGTTTCTTTAACACACTTACATACATGCACATTGAATTAATTTACAATCCCAGGCACAAGTATTTGCGTCATAGATTTTTATTTTAATGTTTTTATATTTTTTTTAATCAATGTGCATATGTACTCTCTTTTACACTGTTTTACTCTCTGCCTCATATGTGGCCTTACATTAATAAACTCTCGGTTATTATTATTATGGTTTATGGGTGGTTTTGAAAGTGATTCAACTTCTAATCATATATACGCCCCCACAATCTAAAGCAACAACTAAAGCACACCACGCACAAACAATTGTCATATTTTGCTTAAGTGGATGGCAAGTATAAGAATATACATAAACTATGTAATATTGAAAAAACAAGCAAAAACCAATATATAACTCAAGTCAAGGAAGGGACCAACATTCCATTTTTCGAAACTTTTTCATACACTACATAAACATTCATGAAATTTCTAATTTCGCAGAGCACTTGTAAAAAGCTCGTGCAGTGTTCAAATGCTCCAAACCAAAGTATTCTCTCACCCATCACTCACACTTGCAATAAAAACCAAACCAAAAAAGAAAAAACAACAAAAACACTTTCCATCTAGATTAAACATATAAACATTTGAATAAAATGAAGAATTTTTTTAACTTTGCTGTTAATTGCTCTAATTGTTGCAGCTGTTGTTGCTACATATGCAACTGCTTAAAAGCATTTGTGCTATAAAATTGTATCGTATTGGTTTTCTCTTATCAGTAATTACGTCCACGTGACTGTATATATGAAAATATCTAAAATATACCAAACGGACATACTTCTGACAGAAAACATTGTTTTCAATAATTATTAATTACATTAATTGTTTCTTATAAGTTTTATCGAAAAAATTCAGCTGAAAAAAAATTATTTTTCAATTATGAATGATTATAATATGTAGTGAGCGACAAAAACTAGGTTGGGTTAGGTTGATCGGGTGTGCTTCGAAGAAAATGGCGCCTCACTTAGGCCAATAAGTAAGCCCATTGTTCTACCCGTAGAAGAACATAACATAACGCAATAGGAAAGTCGTCCCCAACGTTTGAGGTCGAAGATCTTAGTATGTGCTACTGACCCTAGACCCTCCGAGAATCTGACTCCAAGTGCTTTGTGTCGTTTTCCCTGTAGATGCGGACATTCACAAAGCAAATGCTCCACAGTTTCAGCCTCATCCCTATATCTTCTACAGAAATCATTATAAGGAACACCGTACCTGCTTGTCATATGGCCCCGTTAGGACCGCAGAAATCGATTTTTTGTTTACACTTAATAGGTTCTTAGTTCGTTTACAATTTAGCCAAAGTCAAGATATGCAACAGCTCGATAGAGTACTCCACCTATTGTTTGTCCATCTCACCACCTCCCCATCCAATCGGACGTCCAATTCCGAAAAGGGCATCCGCACCTCCAATCTGTCGCTTATATTCTGCCTTCCCGCCCCGATTCTTACACATTCGTCAACCGACGAAGACTTTGTTTATACCGAAACATAGTCAGCTAAAGCTGAAGTAATGAAATAAATATCATTGATTTTCAAAAAATTATTTCGAGTGGAATAAAAATGAGCTGACTTTGGAGTAGGATCGGAATAATTTCGTCACAAGTAGGCCTCTGCACCCACTTCAAAGTAGATTCACAATGTACAAGCTTATGTTGATCTTTCATTAGCTATAATTCTACCTCAGTTTTCATAGTAATTACTTTAAAGAATTAGGTTAAATTACAGTTATATTTAGAATTTGTGTGGTCATGTTAATTATGTGATAGTTTTAAATACCCACCTGCTTTACATTATACTTATACAATTCTCACCTGCTAATATAAAACATTAAAGTAAGCGATTATCCTAAAACCTAGGCTGGGCATTTTGTATTTACATTTATACGAGTGTGTGGACGGTTTCAACTTTAATCTTTTTCATTACAGCTTAACTAAATTTATCACAAAAGTAAACTTTTCAACTCTGCATGTTTAATTTTCTATTCCAATAAAACTCTAAAGGATCAAAGGCTTTTTCTTATATTCAAAAAGTTTATGCATTTCTCAGCTTGACAAATGGACGTTAGCACTAACATACTTTTGAAATGAAACAAAACAAAAAATTGTTTACTCTTTAAATTTTCTTAAAACATTACCTTCATTCAACAGAAAGTTAAAGGGTCGAATCCACTGGGTATATGCACAAATTTTCCTCACATTTACCATAACTACGACACAATGGAAAGAAGATGGTTGTACACTATAAATTATTTTACTATGAAAATGCTTTTGTGTCATGCACATCTAGTAGAAATTTACTTTCATTAAAATAGATAATTTGTTTTCACACAGGGCTCGTAGTCATCAAGCTGCACGATGAAAACTTTTGTACACAATTTTAGTTTTTTTCTTTTTAATTTCTAAGTATATACTTACTCTCTAAGTTAGTATTTATTAAAATATACCAAGTTTGTCATCCCATAGGAGATTACAAAGGCGCCTTAATTATACGGATTCTTATGTATTATCTGTGTGGTTTAGGACGTCTCTTCAGACTTGATATTATAATATTTTAGCCACTAAAAAAATTGTATATCCGAAAAGGAATGACAGAGACCTCCTCCCCGAATTTAATTATTTTTGAATTTTCAGACCACATGTCTGTTTGTAGCGCTCTCAATAAACGAACTCCTACTATGCAAGTGCTACTAGTTTCTTATTGGTGGCCCATTAGCTTGTATTTGTTGCACCTCACATTTATAGCTAAATAAAACAAATACATGAATGAAAAAACAAACAAAGTGGGAAAACTGAATTTGGCTCATGAGAAATCCTAAGTACCCTTCACTTCTCTATATTAACAGTAATTTATTTTTGAGGTTCTGCCTCAAATATGGTTTTTTCTAAGTTGTAGGCATGTCTGTTGTCCGCGTTGTCCGCAATATCAATGAATGCTTTTCATTTCAACTAAGCACTGCAAATATAGACATATCAGTATTTTGAAAATCGGTAGAGTTTTTTGTTGGTTGTGGGCCTGGTGCTCAATCGATTTCGCGTGCAAGACGAACTACAGACGTCTGTATAATATTTCAGCTATTTCAGCTCAATAAATGGCCACAAGTGTGCAAACAAAGGACAGAAACGCGGACACCAAAACGTTTATGTCTACATTGATACATATTTCGATGTTGATCAAAAATCTATATACTTTAATGATATAACAAAATGACAAACTTAGCATATACCCTACCCAAATGCTATGCTTTGCCATATGTATGCATAGATACCAACACTTGGTATACATTTTAATTCATATATTTTCTTACTTTGTCTGCACATTTTACGTTTTTCAAATGCTCAAATGAACATCTTAAATATAATGAAAATAAATCCGCTGCATCATTACCAACATCAACAATAGAGGCATTTAATTGCAACAATTTTGCACTTCCCATATTATGTAATCATGTAACGGTTACTCTAGTCCAACATCTGTACAACTTTGCATTTTTACAAATGTTTATGATCATGTGTTGTTTTGTTATTGCCTCTTTGTTATTGTTTATTGTATGTATGGTTAAAAGAAGAAAAAAAAAAGGTTTTACATGATAGAAAAAGGAGGACGGTTTTAACACGTTTCAGTCACAGCAATACAATCGATCATAATGTTTTTTGTTTAGAGCTTCATAACATATATCAAGTTGTGTATGCCTTGGGAATATTTGAACAATGATTCAGTGTTTTTCCTTTACTTGTACATGTGTAGGCAAAAACTACTGATTATTTTCAAATTTAAAGTCGTAAAATAATTTAATCAAACCTTGAAAGGTACTCTTCTGCTGCTGTTAATATGATAAGTACTCCATGTTTAGTTTGTTATACTTAACTAACTAGCTAATGTTAATCTTGAATTGGTTTGTTTATAAAACCTACCTAGAGCAATAGCTGAAACAACCACCAAAGCTTTTTAACGATAACAACTGATTTTTTTTTTAATTTAATTAAAAGTGAATAAATGAAAATCTTACATTTAAACGGGCACCCTACCCGTTTCCAAGACAATTATCTGTGTTGGCATATATGAACAATTTTCAATACATAAAAAGGTGATTATTTAGTGTATAATACTTAACGCTTTACAAGCTCTTCGATAAAGTTAACACAATTGCATCATCGAAATGGATAAATATAAAGAAGAGCTACTAAATTAAAATATCAAATCATTAACACAGATAATGGTGACAAAACATGCAAATTGTAGGCGAGCGCAATACTGACAGGTATACAATAACATAATAATGAGCTGCACAACAAAACAAACCATGAGGTTGATGTGAAAAGTAGATAAACAAATTTACGTTCCCAACAGGAGTTTGCAATCTTCGGCAAATCAACAACAGCGCCAACATCGTAAGAACTATATATAGTATTTACATATATATGTAAACTGTTGAATTATTTTTTGTTAACATTAGATTGATAAGGATTTTAGATTAGCAAAGAATTAAATTATAAAAATGGGTGTGGTACCCAAATGGAAAATGTATACCAAATTTACAAAAATAAATGTAAAATGTATGTATGTATGTATGCTTGTCGTGACAGAAGTGCTTAGATGATAAGAGATTGATGCTCTGATCAAAAATATATATTCATTACAAGACATAGAATAAGACAAATTTAACCACACCAATAAATCGTTAGGGATGGGGTTTGCAAATCGGCATCAGGAACCCCAAAAAGTATGTATATTCTGAGCTATGTATGTTCATGTGCGGAGTTATTCCTTTTGTTGTCAGGGTTGAGGGCGCAACAATTGCTACATTGAGTTGAAATTTATTGATTAATGTAGACATTCCCAGTCCATTTTAGTTTCCCACTTTTATATGAACGAAAATGATTAAAATCCGCGCCTACAATTGACAAAAACACTAATGGCCACAAAAATTGAGGTACACGATATAAATTTATTTTGTAAAAACACTCTATTCACAGAAAAAGCTGTATTTGGTATAAAATGTTAAATACTTGCTGCACCCATTGCTTTCGTATATATGTGGGGGGTATCTCAGATTTGGTCTTGGTCCAATATTTTTAACATCTTTTTACCTGTTATAGGGATTTCAGTTTTACTACAAGTATAAACGAAACAACGCATTATGTTCCCCACATAATGCATTGTAGAAAAAGGCAACTTTTATGTCGAAAATCTCAATAAATCAGAATTATATGCCAGCTAATAAAATTATGGTTTTGATGAATACAAAAAAATGAAAGTTTCACTGCTATTTATCTACCTCACTTTTTTAACCATGTAAATATGCATACATTTACACATATTACTTATTTGCTGGTGCCAGCCACACTCTCATAGCAGAATTGTATTGTAGATGCAGAGCAAAGCAAGTGGGTACACAAATTAGTATTCATGTGTTGGTGTAATTTTTTATTATTGGATAATTGTCAAATAAAAAACTATTAACTTTTATTTGATGTTATAGTTTTATGGAATATTATTTTATATGTTATTATAAATTCTTGTTATTTATCACAAAACACTCTAAAATTTAGGTTTTTGCCTTTTATTTTATATGGGTATAAATGGGAGCTCACCTAATCCACACACATACAATTATTTGGTTTTTTATGGTTAACCTTTTTTTCACTAACTCTCTAAACACAATAATCCTTACATTACACAACGAAAACATAGCACTTTTCTTTAGAAAACATCACATTCAAGTGAATTCTTTGTTTGAAATTATTATAATTGGATTTTTTATTAGAATAATAAGCAATTTTCTTACTCAGTTGTCTAATTAGTTTTACACACACTCAGATTACAAAACACACAACGACTACTTTGAACGGTTATTACCAACTGATACACAACGAACTGATAATTGATGGCAAAACACATTAAAAGATATCGCGTTTCTTATAACACAGAGGTACAGATTGGAATATAATCATAAGAAGAAGAAGATGAATGAAAACAACATAAGACGGGTTTTTATTTAATTTAAGGAAAAGAACATTTTAATACCATTTCGATATAGAGAAAGTGTATTAAATAGAAATGGCAAAAAGAAATTAACAATTTTATGCTACATATCATTATAATTCAATGAGCGGTATCAGAGTATTAGGAAGAAGCTCTTCTTCTTCGCGTTTCATACTCTCTATTCCTAAACGAACATGGACATAAAACAAACTAAGCGATAACTACACCACTTACAGGCGTGCATTCAGCCAACATTTTCAAAGAAATTTTAAATAATTAATATTGTGTAAAAAATGTCTGATACTGGAAAAAATATACCCGAAGGTTGGGAAGTACGCACCAGCCGTTCCACTGGTAAATAATTAAACTCAATTAATAAAAAATAATATTCACCGCTGCACACGATATATGCTTTGCGATAATTAAGGAAATTGTTATTGATTTTTTATTTGTGTATTTTTGTGGAAAGGCCTCACTTATTACCTGAACATTTATACTAAGGAGTCGCAATGGGACTTACCAACAGAGCCGGCTAAAAAGGAAATTTCCACCAGTGGTCCCAGCGAAGTGCGGTGCTCACATTTGTTGGTTAAACACAAAGGCAGTCGGCGTCCTAGTTCTTGGCGGGAAGATAACATAACACGTACTAAAGAGGAAGCTCGTCAAATATTGGAAGATTATCGCAAACAAATTGAAAGTAATGAGACCACTTTGGAGGATTTGGCCCAGAAGTATAGTGACTGCAGTTCTGCTAAAAGGGGGGGTGATTTGGGAATGTTTGGACGTGGTCAAATGCAAAAGCCATTCGAGGAGGCTGCATTTAATTTAAAAGTGGGTCAATTATCTAAAATAGTGGACACAGATTCCGGACTGCATATTATATTGCGCACAGAGTAAATAAAATCAATTATCCAGATGATCTGGATGCAGCAGAGCGTTTATCGCTTAAAATTGAAAACCAAATCGCATTTATAATACTCTATTAAATGTTTACCCTTTTTTGTGTATTCGTGTATAACATATAAGTATTTTCATCATCTTTTATTCAGTTCATTTGTTTTCTATTATATATAAAAAGCAAAAATTATATTTATTATACAATACACACTAAAAGAGCTTCTTTTCCAATAATTTGGCTCCATTAAAGTTTTGCTCTTTCAGAACTCCATGAAGGGGTTCAAGCTTTGCCTTGAGTTGCTTTTTCGTTTCTTCCGTATTGTTTTCCATCACATTTAAAAGTATAAAACATGCTCTATTGATGATTAACCATTTCTGAAGAGTTTCAACAGTTAGTTCCTCCACTAATAGAGAGCCAAAAGTTACATTATCTGAGCGTTCTGTATCATGTTTAATAATTTTCTTCAGCGCAATATGTAGACCGGCCTCTTCAATGCCCAAAACAGTTTCTATGCCCTCCTAACACATTATACAAAAACAATATATCAATATTTGATGGTAAGGTTTCCATTTTAAATCACCTCTTCTTGTGAGTTGTTCTCTTTTCCTGAATCGGGTTTCTCATGAATTTTAAATTCTTCTTCTTGATTGAGTTTGCGTTGTTTTATGCGCTGCTTAGTAGCTGTTGCTATAATTTGTTCAACATCTTGCACTTTTTTACCATTCTTATCTTTGCTTTCTGACGCTACAGTAACGTTCCAGAAGGGATTGGCTATGACCTTAATCAATGCTACAGCGACTCTTTCAAAGTTGTGTGAGTTCACTAAAAACGTGGAAATTATATTACATCATTATTTGTTGAAATTTTCCCCGTTACTTACGCCTCTTGAGAATTTCTTTAGTCACAAGAGCAATGTGCTTATCAGATAGCCACACAGTGGGACACTCTATTATTACGGAAGCTAGAGGTTCTTCGATTTGTTCGAATATTTCTTTTCTTCTAGTATCTTTATCTTTTTTGCCATATTTTAATCCCTCCTCAATTGTGGCAATGAATGTGGGGTGAAAGCAATTGGTGTCGCCCGGAGAAACCAACCACTCTATAACACGTCTTCCCCATTGATTTGTTAAAAGAGTTTGTAAATGTGGATGGATAGTATCGTAAAGGGCCTTTTTTGTGGCTTTGGTATCATCTAAAGCATTTAGTACAGCTATCACAAATATGTGACCATGTTCATGGATACAAATTTTAACCAAATGTTCTTTAACAGCTTTAATAATAGCCTACAAATAAATAAATAGTCCATGTTATTAAATGAATGTTCGAGGGGTTCTTCAAGTACAACCTACCCGCCTATTTTTGTTCGACGATTTATAAAAACATAAAATAGCTGCCTGGCAACCTTCCTTGGTTGTTAGCATTAGGGGTATAAGATTAGCACACATTGTTACAGCCTCCTCCAACTTGTCTTCTTCACATTCTTGCAGATATTCCAACAAAACTGCATGAACTAGAGAGTTGTCAACCAATTTCTTATTTGCTACATGTTCCAAATTGGATTTGACTGATCCCAAAATGGATGCCTTCATGTTGCAAGCCTCTTTATAGGTATCCGCTAAAGTTTTTACATTATCATCTTTACATTTCTTGTATAAATCACCATAGAATTCTTGACGCATTTGCGTTTTTTGTTTGTCGCTAGCAACCGTTAGGTAGATATGGTCTAAAATCTTGCTGGATTTGTTGTGACAGGCCAATTTAACAATTCTGCCCATAAGGGATTTAACTAATGTTGACTTAGTGCTGGGCGACCCATACTTAAGCATTCTGAGTACACAAAAGTGAGCATATTTAGATATAGCCATATCCGCAATTGAAGGCATTAAACAATTGGAAAGTTTTTCTCGTAACGAGGGTGTAGCATACTTAAGCATGCACTGTATGATGCGGGCAGTATCATGAGCCACTACCATCTTCTTTATTGTATCCCCCGACCTAATCATATTGTACAATTTTTCTACTAATTCGGCTTTCTTCTTGGTTTTTCTACACTTTAACTTCTCATATAGTTTTTTGGCCTCAATGCACATTTCATATGAATCCTTAGCTTGTTTACGTTTTATTTTAAGTTTCTTCTTGTCTTTTTTGAATTTTTGCCAATCGGTTTTTTCCTGCTTTGTAGCTGTTGTTTTGGTTTTATACTGACCAAGTTTATTTTGAACTTGGATTTTAGCAGTTTTGCTTTGTCTGGAATTTTTTTTTATATCTTGCTTGTTAGCCATAACTTTTTTCTTCTTTGAATACTTTTCCTCTCCAAAGTCTTTTCCTGCACATCTCTTCTTTATTTTAATCATTTTTTTTTATTAATATTAACAATATATCAAAGTGTTTAGCACGTGCTTTTCTTAGCAAATTTATATATTTAGCGCTTTAAGAATATCGTTTATTTGTGAACCAACTAGTTTAGTCGAACTAATTGTTTGGTTTGGTGAAAAGAAATAGTTTTAAAGCAATAGATTATACAATTACGTGTATGACTAAATGATGATTCAAAATAAGCTTTAATAGATCTTAATGTTGACCTAAATTGGAAAAATCATATATGCAAAATCCTGTTTTTAAATTTAAATCTTTAAAGTAATACACGTTAAATCGTTCATGTAATATTAAATTAAGTTAAATTAAGTTTAAAAAGAAATTTTCATTAATTTCATTAATTTCATTTACAAAATTGTATGGCAACGGTCTTTAAGAATCAACTCTGTTTGGTAGGGAGATATTCGGTAGAAAATAGTCCACCATTTTAGCCAACTATAGCGTCTTGAAATTTCGATTTTCTTTAAAATAAAAAAATATATCAAAACAATAAAAAAAAATTTACTAAGAATTATTACTTTTTAGAACTTGGTAAATATTGGGTAAAACAATTGATTACTTTAAGAAGAAGAAGTGAAATAAATAAAAACCCGCTCTCCAAGAAAAAGACAGAAGTTTTTGTGTACAATTGCTTTTGGTGGGCTAATATTTTCTTGGTGTTAGTGAGATTGTGTAAATCAAAATGGTGGGCAAATTGCACAAAAGGAAAATATCGGAATACGCGGAAGCAGCTGAAAACGATGAAAAACAACAATCATCAATCAACGAGAAATCGGACGATGGCGAGGAGACGGCCGACGATAAAGATGACGATCAAATCAGTTGCAGCGAATCGGAAAATGGTGATGCTGTTATTGAGAATAATAAAGCCAGAGATTCTCCAACTAATCATGAAGCGGCCGTTCTTGAAACTATGGAAAATGAAGGAGATGAGCAAAAGTTATCAGATAACGATGTAGATGATGTTGAATCCGAAAAAAATGACAAAAAAACTAAAAAACGCAAGGCTTCTGAGAGAACAACCAAAAAAGATGAAGTTGAAAACAGTGATGATGAACCATTGAATGGGACAGTAAGTTCAAAAAAAAAAGGGCGTAAAGCTGCAAACAGCAGCATTAGTAAGGGTAAGGCTAAAACTGCTGGTAAAAAAAGTGGCAAAGGGAAATCGGTTAAAAAACCGGAATCCAATGTTGAGGAAGAAGAAGAGGAAGACGATGAAGAAGAATATGAGGTCAAAGATATTGTGGACCATAAAATTGAGCGTGGCGTGTCATATTTTCTTATACGTTGGAAAGGTTACACAAAGGATGATGATACCTGGGAAGCTGAAGACACCCTTAACTGTCCGGACATTATTGAGAAATACAAGAAAAAGGTGAGTGCATGTGTATTTTGTTTTCATTCTGACGAGAATATATTTCCTGCATTGCTACTCTAATCTGATATTTAAATAATTGTTGTTGGTAAAGTTTTTGATTGCAAGTTGAAAAGTTGAAAAAAGTGTGTATTCGTGTGAAAAAAAGTACAGTTGGTACATTGCGGTCATACATGGCAAGCCTCTACCAGGGTTGCCATGGGTAAACAAACATTACTATTAAATAAGGTACGCGATCGCTATTAATTAATTTGTAGTCGGACAAAGTCGAAGACGTTATCAAATACTGCCTTCACATTCAATTTCTACTTTGTGTCTGATGGATTTGATCGTTTACATTTGAAATATATTTGCAGAAACAAATTTCGCAAGTCCCGAAGAAAGGTTCTGCGCCCGTCAAAAAAGGCAAAGGCAACCCCAAAAATTCGAACAAAACCAAGGAGGATCCGAACAAAGAATGGGAAGTTGAGAAAATCATTGACTATGCCATGGAAAAAAGCGGTCGGGTGTTCCGCATACGCTGGAAGGGTTTCGGTCCGAAACATGATACCTGGGAACCGGAGAAAAATCTAAATTGCGATGATATCATACAAAAATTCATGAAACGAATGAAGTCACAAGAGAATATCAGCTTCAAAGAGTTGCGCGAAGAGCCGAAGAAGACTAAGCGTTTGGTAAATGAGACTTCGTTGCGCACCACTCTCAACAATCCGTCGGGGCGTAAATCGAAGAGATCATCGGCTAAAAATAGGTAAGATCGAATCAGTTTGCGGTGGCTAAAAATTAAATTTAGATTTACCTAAATCCAGAGTATTTTATGGCGATATGGATGAATAAAAAACTGATCATGATTCGATTCTACAACTTAAGGATTTTAAATGCTCGTTTTACGTTTTACACATATAATCCAGCAGAAAATCCTTCCAGTTTTCACACACACACACACACACACACACATTTACATTGAGAACGACTACCTTCTCGTAATGTACTATTTTCGTTTTTACACGGGCTGATTTGAAATTTTATAGTAAGTTTATATATCACGGGCCACAAGCTGTTACACTTTGCCAAGCAAAGCGCAACTAAATCAGCAGCAGCAACGCACGTGTTCACAAGTGTTAAATTTAATATAAATTGTTTTCAAATTCGTCTTTGTTTTCCATTAATGTAAACCATCAACTAGTATATCAGCTATTTCAGTGAATGGAATTTTAAATATGAAATAAGAACTTTGAGCACTGGGTGTTTTTCAAAAATTCTGCAAATAAATCTTATCTACATAAAAATTGTAATTAAACAAACTTGAAACATAAATAAAAAACATATTTTTTGCGATATGAAATTTCAGTTATTTTTATTCATTTTCATTACCAGATGGACTGGCAATTAACTCTATATTCCATATATATCACATCAATGTATTAATGTACAAGTATAACGGTATTAAATATTTGAAAACAATTACAGGCCCGATTGTATACCAAAACCTGGTCCTTTGGGTTCTTCGGTTAAAGAAGTTGGCTTTCCTTTAGGCTCACTAGCAAAGCGGCCATTACGGGGACCGGCGCGTGGCACTCGACCAGCTTTACAATCAGACAATATCTCTTCCATATCTTTGGTAGTTAAATCTTCCTACAAAAAAGTGATGTCTATTAAAAAAAATTTCAAATCAGCATTAAATACTGAGTTCATTTAGTCAATCCAACTGTTCGTCCATGTCAGAATCATTCTCCCAGTTGTACATAATGAGATTTTCATTTTAACCTGGCGTAAATGTCGACAGTGGCATGCCCACAGTGTAAAAGAAAATTTAAAAATGAAGCATCTCCCTTTTCATATTTTGTTGGGATACAATAAACTAAAAAAATCCATAATTTTAGTAAAGGACTCATCACTTACATAATAATCGTCATTAATCGCTACCATAGGAGCATTGACACAAGCACCTAAACATTCAACTTCGGACAGAGTGAATTCCATATCTTTACTAGTCTCTCCTACCCCAATGCCCAAAGTTTTCTGCAAAATATTTAATTCATCAATTATTTCCAGAAATGATGGATATACGTATATACTTTGCAAGCGTTTAATATATCATCAGAACCTCGCAGCCAGCATGGAGTAGTGGTGCACACTTGCACATGATACTTGCCAGTTGGTTTACGCATAAACATAGTATAGAATGTGGCCACCTCATAGACGCGCATATTAGGTAATTCTAAAATTTCGGCTACTTTATGCATGGCTGATATCGGCAACCAACCGTATTGACGTTGCGCCAAATCCAACAAGGGAATCAAGGCACCACGCTTATGCCCTTCCGGATAAATGCTCAATATAGCTTCAATACGCTTTTTATTAAATAAATGGAAAGGCACAACTTATGCATACTACAGCAAAATATCAATCATTGGTTTGTTACCTTTTTATTCTCTGGTGTGAATTCAAATTGTATGTCTGGATTATCTTCAGGTGTATCACGATGCACAAATAAATTATCGCTACTGTGTACTGCAGAAGTTGCAATAGTACGCACACCCCCACGCTTAAATATTTACATATTTTTAATTGAAGAATTCAATATTTTTGTTTTTATTTTTTTGTAAGTTACATAATGTGTTTTTGTATATTCAATGAAAAACTTACCACATATTGCAAACATTTTGTAGCACACCTAGTAAGCATTTTTATGTAATTATTTTCGTTGAATAAATCGTTTTCTATTGTCCACAATTATTTAATATTTTACTACAGCTTTGTCAACAAGAATAAATAATTACTGTTGTTACTATTGTTGTTGCTATTATAAATGAGCTGCAGAAAAATGCAGGGTTGCGTTTGATAGAATAATAAGTGTCAAAGCTAAATGGAAAATCATATTATGCATACGCAAGATGGCGCATAAACGACATATAAGAGAATTGAGTTAGTTTTCTCCCACAAGATGTCGTTAATGATTCCCTTTCTCCATTTCTTTCATTATTCACTTTTGAAACATATATGTTTTGTGCAATTCCTTAACATTCCTTCAAGGTAAAGAGAATATCAAACTCAATGCCCTTTTCCAAAATTTGGAAGATATAAAAAGAATATTTATGTAAAAAATTTTCAACGTAAAATGTGCTTTTAATAATAATAATGTGCTAATAATAATAAAGTTGAAGAGATTAACATTCATTTTTAAAATTCTTGGTTTTTTAATTTGATCAGAAAAGTATATGGGGATGTATGGAGTAAGAAGTAGACTCTGAAACGAATTAATAACCAAGAATAATTCCACCATAATTTCAAACTTTATGGCTATATTTAGTTATTGAATAAAAAAAAAGATTCCAATTGATATTGAAAAAAGCACAATTTACATTAAAATTGAGGTTTTTCACGTTGAATCGTTTTTTTTATAATAATTTTATTATTATTTATGTTGTATATGGCGGAATTAATTTGTTGAATTCTACATTTTTTTATGGTTATGAGCCAAGACATGCTTTCCATATAACGGTATATGATTTACAAGCAAATCTTTCTCCAGCCAACCTCAAACACGTTGCAAGTAATAATAATTTATTTATCCTATGCATGAAGATCATGGTCAAGCCAAAAAGTCAGATTTTCGGTATAGATGTGTGTGCGACTGCTTCTACAATCCATCAAACAGCTGTAATATAAACGTAAATATGTATGTTGTATGTATGTGAGTAACAGTGAAATAAATAAAAGTATTATATATACACACATACTAATGGAGATATTACTATTGTAAATACACAAGTATTAACCGTTTTAATTTCTACACACACAGCGACTGGTTTCTTTCTCTATTTGTTTATTTTTTGTAGGCAGTTTGACGTGATTTTCTTACCATTCATATTGGATTCGTTTGTTCCGTACCAGTATCAATTCTAAACGCAAAGAGGTAATAAGCTTAAAAGCGCTTTAACTTTCGCGTGTTTTTTCTTTGGTACGGAAAGTAGAAAAACGATAATACAAGTTTCAGTGCCGTTATTAAAAATTTAATTCAAATTTCTTTTACGATTAGTAAAAATCAATTTCTAATTATGTTTATCAAAGATATTTACAAAAACATTGTAACTATTAAGTGATTTTTTTAAAGTTGATTTATTTTTTTGTATTATTGTATGTTGATGAAGAAATTGTAATTTTGTGCGACGTGAACATCCTTTTCAATACACTACACCTTTGGTACGAGAGTAAGTTTATCAGTCCGTTTGCACTTCCTGAGTGTGTGATATCCAGAAAAAGTCTTACATTCCAATTCTTTGCAATTTTAATGATTGACAGGAGTTAGGAATACTACCACGAGAATTGTAGTTGATTTAACAGGCGATTGAGCTCCAAGTTTGCAAAAAGCGATATGTTTTATTGTTTACAATATAACGTTTTTTCGAGTCGCAAAAATTAAGATATTGAGCTGAAATTTGAAACTTAGTCAAAGTTGCTAAGTTTCTACTTAAATGGGGCAAAGTCAATCAACTGCCAAGTCTATAATTAACAAATATTTACCTAATAACAAATAAGAAAGTGGGCGTGGCAAATATATATATATTGCGCCCTCTAATAGTGTAGGTCTTACGTATCGGCATGCAAGTCTACTTTTACGTTGAATATGGTTTTTTGTAAATTGTGGGCGTGTATATTATCCGACCCAGCCCATTTTTGGCACATCAGTAGTCGGGATAACTACGTATACGCGTACCAATTTTCAAGTTCATAGATCAAGTTTTGTGGCAGATAAATAGCTTTTTGTCGATTGTGGGCGTAGCTCTTGACTGATTTTTCCCATTTTAAATAGAGATCTGCGTGCAAAAACTAAAAGTGCCTGTACAAAATTTCAGATCAATATCTCAAAATTTACGCCCGTGAGGATGCCAACAACAAACAGACACACGGACACACATGTTTAATTCAACTCAGTTTTTGATGATGATCAAGAATGTATATACTTTTTTGGATCTCTGACGCCTCCTTCTGGGTGTTGCAAAAGGAATAAGAAACTTAGTATACCCTTATCAGTAAAGTGTAGGGTATAAACTATACCGGCCGAAGTATCTTTCTAAAGATAAATAAACGTAATCAGGTCATTACCACAGTTTATGTATAGATGTACAGAGTATTCAAAATTGGACCTAAACGAAATGAAGTTTTTTGAATTTTAGGAATAAGATTTTTTTTTTTTTTATAAATAAAACCATCCACTCAGAGGATGGGTCCTATACGTGCCTGGTCGGTGGAGATTAGAAAGGATTAGAAAGGATTAGAAAGTATTAGAAGGAGGAGGATAGGAGGAGTAATTTTATGGACATTTTATTTACACTGGTGTACCCTTGGCGTAATTGGAAATTATAATATTTCCGTGCCTTTAATGTAATCCTGTACTCTCTTGTATAGTCACATATTGTGCATATAAAACTATATTAATGTGTTGCAAATCATCAACTGCGATACTTTGCCTAACCCACATAACTCTTCACTTATTCATTGTGTGAAATATTTCACAGTATGCATGTATGTAAATTGTTTTACTTCTTTACCTTACTGGATTTAGAAAGCCGCATAAATGTATAGGTTGTGTAGGTACAAAAAGATTTTTCCACTTCCATAAAATTTTTATAAGCCTTCAATGATCGTCGCTGCACTCTCTCTCAAATTGGCATTTTGCCAATAAACGAACTGCACATTTATAGGAAAAAGTCTACTTAGATACTAATGTGTTTATGTAGGGATGTGTGTTTTTCCACATACATTCATATCAACTTATGTTTGCTTATATGGTTTAACAATATTTGGTTATAACGTAGACTTTCTCGTGTGTATATTTTTGGTATGAAAAGAAATATTATAACAACAACAAAAACAATATAAAGTATCAAAATTCAACATTTCACCATGAAATTCGTATTCAAAGAATGAAGTTGTGGCAACACATACGTTCCGTACGATTTTAATGTTTAAAGATATTTGATATATTTATATATATATATAAAGGTGTGTGTGTTTTTAGCTAAGGAATGTTTATATTTTACCTACATTAAGTAATATGGATATAAACGAACTCTCCATTATGTTGTGGGAAGTACTTTTATAAAAGAGTTTCACTTTCTTTTGAAAGCTTTCATTAATTAAGATCGTACTTAATTATCACATACTTGGTTGGGCAACTTAATTTATTATGTAAATTATATTCATTATACTTGCAGCTATAAAAGAACAAGTTGACAGCATGTGCCAGTTCGTGTTATATCTTTGTTTAGCTTTAATCTTCTCCCACCATGCAACACCGATTAAGGCCAAGACTGTCTTTCATCGAATTAATAAAATAACAGATGATTTTAAGCAACACAATTTGTTACCCGAACAAATTGATCCGAATGTAGCACCAGCTTACATTACTTCCACTCTACCATCCAGTGGTACTTCTGTTGAAGTTATTGACGACGTTGGTGATGGTGGCGGTGTTGGTGTTGGTGCTGGTGCTGGTGCTGCTGATGATTATGGTCCAGTAGAAGATGAGTTTATAAATGAAATTTCATCTACCACAGCAGCCCCGTTGACTACGACAATTGTTGCTGCCACATCAACTACCACCGAGTCCGATGATAACTTAAATGGGTTAGCTAAATACTGCAAATGCTCGGATGATTCATGCGATTGTTGTCGTAATTTCAATATACCCTTTATACCCATAAAAGGGCCCGGCTGTGCTAAAATACGTTATTTGGGTGATGAGAAATTGTCACTTAGTTTGAAATATGGTGACATCACATTGGCCAGTCGCACTATAAATAGTATATTCTTTAATATCTTAGAAAACTTTAAAATTGTGTAAATTACGTAAATTATTGCTTTGTAGGCAGAAAAGCTCGACCCGTGTGTGTTAATTTACCTGGAGGTTATTCTAGCTTTTGTAGTCGCGTTTATGGTGTTTCAAAAGCAAAATTCAATTTTAAAGCTTGCCTTGGCTTTGAACTACGAGCTGACGACGAAGTGGAGGCTGCCATGCGTGTGTCTTGCTTTAAATTTGGTCCTGACGGGCTGAAAGTAGCTGAAGCGGAACCGTTTCCGGTGCCCGCCAAAAGTGATGAAGACGATGACGATTATCCCTTTGGATTTGATGGTGAGTGTCTTGTGGCCTTTATCAATTTTATCATCGTTTAATGAATGAATTTTGTATACGCCCGTAATCTACATATAAAACAACAAGTAAAAACTATATGTGGTTTCGGTCAAATGTTGGGCGCTCACCAACTTAGGGCATTAAAATGAAAGTTATGACAACGATGTGTTTGTCCTAATTCAATTTTTGAATGAAAATGGTTTAAAAACCACTAAAAATTTACCATTTTTCAAATATAAGGTATAAGAAACGTACTTCAAAACAGGGCGGATTTCCATAACATTAAATTATCATTTTAAAATATTTTTTTTATCAATATCAATGAATGTAGGGCTTTGGCCCGATTTTGTTTTATCGTTCCATTAAAAATTTGTGTGTTTGTTGTTGCTTCTTAATAAAGGCAGATATTACTGTTGAAAATACTTTACACTAAAGTTTGACAATTTCTTGTTTACAGCTGGCGGTGATGACGACGATGAGGATGATGACGATGATGAGGATGATGACTACGATGAATACAATGATGATGAGGATGATGATGATGAAGAACCTCCCGCGGACACCGATTATGGTAGTTTTAGTTTAGATGCTTTATTCGATGATGACGATGATGACAAAAATAATAAACTTAATAAAATCGATACAATCACCACAACGTTACCAACAAACTCTGATTTGCCACAGAGCAAAGACGATAAAGGCTTAGAAGCGATCCCACCAACAGAAATTGATGCAACAACACTTTTTACCAATAAGATTAAAACGAAAAAAATTAAGAAAACTAAGAAACAGAAATCTGCTGAGAGTTCAGAGAACGGCTTGGCTTATACCTTTATTAACGGTTTATTTGAGCTTTTTAATTGACTTTTGAAAGAAAAAGGTGAAAAAATTATTTTGTAAATATTCAGAGTTGACGATATATTGATGTATTGTGCTTTTTTAGTAAAATTAATAATATATTTGTACATTGGAATAATATTTTTTGTATATAAGATGCGCTCGTATTGTAAATAAAAAGACATTTTTCCCCAATTTCGAATCTTTTCGTACTAATACCTTGTACTCACTTATAGAGAAGAGCTTTAATTTATACTTGCGAGATCTTTAAAGATTATATATTTGCATTTTACATTTGCCCTAAACGGCACGTTGTTAATCTTTTTAGGTCATCGCCTAATATTTTTAAATGATTCCATTAACTTCCGACGGCGTGTGCAATTTCTTCTTTGTGTGCATACAAAACGAACATAAGCCTTTTGCGTTACAATCCGCCTACAACAGAGTAAGAAAAAATCCACTGAACCGCACACCAAAGCAACCTTTTAGTGATGGTGAAAAGCAACCTAAACATAGGGTATATCACCATTACGTTTAAATGTGGCGTGTGGCAACAGTATGAGTGCTTTTGTAACTTGGCGTCTCTCGCTACGGTGAACAGAATGAGTGAATTATGTAAAATTAAGCAGGATACTATAAAAAGTAGGTACTCATATTTTTTATTATCTACGCGTATACTTAAATCTCTCTCAGGGTTCACTGAATAATTTCACCAAGGACATTATAAAATTTATGAAATTTAAAAATCATGCAAAATTTTGTGATTCGTCAGCATTCATCAAGCTCTAAAAAAACAAATTTAGTATTCTTTCTTGTTAAACCTTAGTTCATTTTGTAACGGATGTACATATGTAGGTGCTTCTGGACTCACTGTGAATTCAACTAAAAAGTCTATCTCTGTTCTGTTAAGTGCCATAAATTCTTAAATAGTCGTAATACTTATATTATGTCGAATATATTTAGATCTTCGGAATTGTTTTTATTTTTAGCAGCTGTTTAATGTTTTTAAAATTCCAATAACTGCTCCATTTTTTTCCTTGATAAGTAATTTAATAAATCGATATCATACATACTGTAGATATTTATTATGATATTGTAACTCCACGAATATTTATTTCAGTATGCTTAGATTTCATCGCTCTCCACCTGTTGCCTTCAATAGAGAAAGTGAAAATTGTCAAGCAATACGATAGGGTATAAGTTTGACTACATACATCTAACAATACAAATAGTAGGCGCGACAGTATCATGCTGAGTGTAGTTATTTGTAAATTTTGGGGGCTCCTCCGTTAATCGACCGCGCCCATTTACTGTAGATATGCATACCAAATTTTAAGTTCATAGGTTAATTTTTATAGAAGATATATAAATTTTTCTCTCTTGAGGTCGCGTCTATTATTCGACCACGGCCATTTTTAGCACATAGATGGCTAAGTTAATTTTAAATGGGCGTACCGAAAATCAACTTGATAGCTCAATATTTGTCACAGATATATAAATTTTGTTAATTGTGGGCGTAGCTTTTGACCGATTTTGCCCATTTTAAATAGCAATCTGCATTCAAACTAAAAGTGTCTTCAGTTCAATATATCCAAATTTACTACCGTGTGAATGCCAACAACAGACAGACGCACGGTCACAGACACACGGACATGAATATCTAAATCGACACCGCTTTTGATGCTAATCAATACTTTGTTGGGTCTCTGACGCCTCCTTCTGGATGTTGCAAGCACAAAAACAAACTTAGTATGCCCCGCTCTTTTGTGGTGGGTACAAAACGAATCGAATCGAATGTAAGTCTCTGACAGCGCGTTAAGCGAAAAGCTTTTCGTTATTAAAAGCTTTTTATTAAGAGAATGTTTTCTCTTACAACTCAGTACCGATACGAATTTCTATGAATTCCTAGTAACGATTGTAATTGATGTTATAGTTCTCGTGTAGCAGTTAAAGTGTAAAGTTTTGAAAGATATATAACGCGAGAAAAATATATTATTGTATGTCCTTACTTAGCAAATTGAATTCAATCCCTTTAATTCATTCGATTATATAAGAAGTGAATCTGACAACAAAATAAAATATTTTCTATGATTTTGAAAATTGATTGCATTTAATGTTTATTGATTCGATATCGAGTATGAGCGAAAATGTGAAAAATAATGTTAAAAAAAATTAATTAAATATATATATATATATACATATATATATAAACATTATATATACATAATATGTATAATAATGAAAAATATCTCATTTGTAACGGAAAAGTGAAAATAGTGACCCACAAGTCCCCGAGAATGTTAAAACTTTTATTGCTTAAATTCAAAGTCGAAATAACCGGTCAACTACAAATGGTGTGTTCCGAAGGAATTGCGGTTTCGATTGTGACTTCCGGTCTCATTTAATTCATACAATCATGTAATCGGATTACGGAAACATGTTCAGGCTGAACAGAGATAAATGTATTAAAAAATGAAGTGTTATTTTTCATACTTCATGATAACAATAACTACCAGCACTCTACAAAACCGGTGTTGTAGAATAATGTCCTCAAGAAAGAACATTATTTATGAGGGAGTGTTGTGCCAAATATAAAATTTGACATACTTTAAATACACTGTATTAAGCGTTTGTATATATACATCCTTATCACACTTTCTCCGTACGTCTCTTGTGTGTAAATTTCGAAATGAACCTGAAAATAAAGTCATTCCCAAATTAAATACAGTGGATTCAAATCATTTTGCCCAATTACACCAGTTAAGCCACATGGCATGTTTTATAGACAACCTTACGAGAAAAGGCGCTTGTCTAATTTGAGCTGAAGTTAGGTACAAACGTCTAGTTTCTGTCCGCAGATTCTTGAATAGTGCTTTCGGGCGCAATTGACGTTTTAGGCAATACACCATATCAATGTCAGCAGATAGCTTACACATAGACCGATACTCTTCGCGAGCAGACAATTCATTTTTTTAATAATCCCAACAAAGGTTTAAATTTGTGTCATATTACATGTTTCGTGCCGCAGAGAAGCAAAGGAATGATTAGGTTTTTATAAAATATAAAATATAAATAAAATGTTTCTGCACCGGCTAGCAATCATAATTTTCAGTTCAACCTCAATAATGATAAGAAAAAGGCATTGACTCTTATTTTGGGAAAGTGTTTACTAAATTCTGATAAGATGGGACCAATATGTGATTACATTTTCTCTCTTAATAAGCTCTTGCTGAGTAAGCGTTCCCTTTAGATTCATTGTGCTGTGCTGGTTTTAGAATAGATGTCCTTAGACAAAGGCACATGACATTTATAAATCAATCATTTGTCATGTTACTCTTTTAATTTTCTCTCACAATAGATGATAAACCCGCATGTACCCCTTCATCGTGAACTAAAGAAATTTTGTATAACATTTAAACTGTATCTCACATAATTTAAATCGTTCAACAATTTTGTTCAAAGCGGGTAATTAAATTATATTAAATTGACTTATTTTTATTTTTTGCTGCTTTGTGTTAACCTACAAAAAATTTCAAGTATGTATGTATTGCAAACATTGTATTTACACATCCTGTTGGCAGTTTTTATTATTTTTGAACATTGTGGGAGAAGGAAATAAAGAAAACAAGTAAGAAAGCTAAATTTGGTTTAAACCAAATCCTAAACACCCTCCACATCAACAATAGTGGGCGTAACAGGTATGTGATTACGTCCTCTAATAGTGTCTGTATTACGTATCGGCTTTCAAGTCATATTTTACGTGGTGTTAGTTTTTTTGTAAATTTTGGGCGCATCCGTTAAGAGACCATGTCAATTTTTGGCACATCAGTGCATGGGATAATCATAAATAAGTTTACAAAACTTAAAGTTCATAGGTCAATTTTTGTGGTAGATACATAGGTTTTTATTGGACGTGGCCGTGGCTTTCGTTCGATTTTTCCCATTTGAAATACCGATCTGCGTGCAAAACCTAAAAGTACTTGAACAAAATTTCAGCGTCATATCTCAAAATTTACGCCCGTGAGAATGACGACAACAGACGGACACTCGGACATACTACATATATATATAATAGATTTTTCTCAATTTTCAATGCTCATCAAGAATATATATACTTTATGGGGTCTCCGATACATCCTTCTAAGTGTTGCAAGCGGAAGAACAAATTTAATATACCCCGCATCTTATGTGAAGGGTATAAAAATTCCTAATTGTTTTTGTTCGAATTAAAAAATTATCAAAAATAACTGAGTGAATATTAAAACAACCACCTCTACACAAGCAAAGAATATTTGCTGAGAAGAACAAAAAGAAAAGCAAATAATATAAATTTATGTAAATTTCATACAGTTAAGTGAACACAGTAAATTGTCTCAAAACAAAAAGTGTTTAAAAAATGTTTATATATATGTGTAATAATAATAGCGATACAAGATGTTTCGGTTTAGGGAGAAGTAGTAAAAGAAAATACAATTTATACAAGTATAGAACAACAGGAAGGCGTGTAAATACTAAATAAAGGAATTTACACAAATTTGTGGGAAAACAATTTTAATGGTTAAGAAACACAAGCAACACAAAAAAATTATGCTTCGCAAGTCAAATGGAAAAGCTTTGAAATCCTCTACTTATGGGGAAAGTGCCGAAGTCATAATTGTAAAAAGAAAGAATAACAACAGAGCACACATTTCATAATTCTATGTGAAAATGGATAAAAGGAAAAAGCATTGATAACGTAAATAGGTTTTATGCTGTTGTAGTAATTTTCGATAACCTAGGCAAAATGAATCTTTTAGAAAAAAAAAAAAAAAAATGTATCATGCGAGAATTTTTTGAAATTGCAAAACAGATTGTTCTATCAGATAAGGGATTAAACAATTTATATCTAAATCCAGTACCAACAATTATGTGAAAAATACTAAATCCAAGATACTCTGAAATAATTTGGAGCGAATGTTATTTATTCAGGATATCAAAATTCAGTCAATAATCTAAGTATATTAGGTCATTAAAGTAAGTAAAGAAAATGTTTTTGCCAATCATTGATATATCACTAGATTACTGTGCGGGACTTAATCATATTTGCCACTATCGTGAAAGCGATTAAACCACCATATGTTTCAAATATTGAGTAAACACAACTTAGTTTGTTACGTATGAGTGTGTACTACGTTACACGAAATATGTATGTATGTATGTATTTTAGTTTTAAGTAAATAGTGCATAATTAATATATTAGGTGTAGTAAAAAGAAATCCTTTATTTTTCCAATATATGACTTTAGTTATCTGTATCTCGCGTTGTATAAGTCCGATCGGGTTCCATTAGATGGCGTTCACAAGATGAGATTTCGAGACAAAAACACTGTTCTGACAGTTTTGTTATTAGTTGACTCAATTTTGTTTTGGCGCGCGTCAAAGATGGATGGAAGAAGGCGAAAACGCAAGGCAGGGGCTGAAAATGTGAATAGTCTTTATGGTCCTGATACTGTAACAGGACGGAAACGGTGGCCAGGCCAGGATTGACGGCCAAGAAGGTTTGGTAGGGACTTATCTACCATGAGCTGTTACCCTACGGCAAAACTCTTAAGTTGGAACTGTACTGTCAACAATTGGACAGTCTGAAGCGGCCAGCCAGGAGGGGAATTGTATTCCATCAGGACAACGCCATGCCACACACATCGACAGTGACTCGCCAGAAGCTCCGGGAGCTTGGGTGGGAGGTTCTTATGCATCCATCTTATAGTCCGGACTTGGCACCAAGTGATTACCATCTGTTCCTGTCCATGGCGAACAATTTTGCTGGTGAAAAATTCGCTTCAAGAGAGGCTTGTGACAATGGAATGTCTCAATTTTTTTCCAATAGGGACAAGGGCTTCTATGAGAGAGGCATAATGATATTACCTTCTAAATGGGAACAAATTATACAACAAAACGGTGCATATTTGACCTAAATCGGATAATTCTAACTATGGTAATTAAAGCCTTCAATTTCATGCAAAAATAATGGATTTCTTTTTACTACACCTTATATATCACACACACTTATCCAACACACATGTTTACTCAATTAATTTAATGATACATGTTTTATATGAACGCATCGAGGATTAAATTATATTTTCACTTAATTTAAATCCGGAAATGTGGCCTTAAAAAGTAGCGGTGCATGGACTAACACATATTAAAGAAAATATTTATTAATTTTTGTTTGACATTTGCATATAAGGCAGAGTGGGTTTATATGTGCGTGCAATAAAGCAAACATTATCGCACGCGGCTAACGCACTTTCAGGTCTTTTGGCGTTTATTTTAATAATTTTCTTTGTTGTTGACATTAAAATTCAAATGGAACATAGAGAGTCTGTTCTTTTTAAATAAATTTTGTGTTTGTGTCATTGTTTAGGTAACTTTTCTTTTCTTCCTCTTCAAGTGCTTGTTTGTGCACTTTTGTGTATGAAATAATGTCAAGTGTTATTTTTTTATCGTGTTGTTGATTTTTTGATTGGTGGCTGTGTGCGTTGTTGGTTGTGGTAGGCAGCAGCTGAAAACCTTTACTTTATAAATTACAAGTTGAGAAATCATCGTTGAAAGGAGTTTTATTCACTCTTCTGCTTGCACCATTAAATAAACCAAACCAACCCACAACTATTCCAAATAACAAATAAGTGTACTAACGGAAATAAGGTTAGGCCTAATATTTTAACCTACTTTTTTATCGCCACTGTGTGTGTTTGTGTTGGGAAAACTATAAACAACTTTTTTTCTACTGTCTCTTTCCTATTTCGTCTTTCTTACAGTGGGTTTTGCATTTCCTTTGTGCGTAATATAAAAAAAATTAATTGTTGTTACACTTCTTCTTCTCTCTTAATAGGCTTTCAAGTAAATTAAAAGGAAAACTTTCACAATGGAGCAAACTAGAAGTGACGGCAACGGAATGAATTAGAGCTTAAGTAATTAATTGAAAAGAAAAGACAATTGATGCATTTTGTTTAACAATGTCAAGTTATTATACCAGCTGGTAGATAATTGTGTTATGCAAGATATTGTTAAGTGTAAAGTTTTATTGTTAAAGAATTATCTATCGCAAATGTAATTCTTTAAATTTCAATTTGGTAATTTTTTTTCATATTTACACCGACTTCTCGCATACAGTTCTTTGCTTTAAATGATGGATGAGATACCCACAAATGTTATGTTATACGTATCACATTTCAAATTCACAGGCCAACTTTTGTAGGAGATATATAGTTTTTTGAAGTTCTGGGCGCGCATTTAATTCGACCTCACCCATTTTACAAAAACTAAAAGCGTACTAGTGAACCCCGCACCTTATGTGAAGGATATGAAAACGGCAATTTTTTGCTCAAACTTTCACCATCTGAATCAAAAAATTTTCCCACTTTGCTACCGTTACTAGAAATTGAAATGATATAAAAACGCCGACAATTTTGTAAGTGCATAAGCAACACATGTACAATTAATTGCTGTAATATTGTAAGCCCAACACAATGTATGGCAAACAATACACCCAAGCGTTTAATTTAATTTATGATATGATGGACATACAAATACACGAAGAAAAGTGGTGTTTAATGAAGTTGTAAGCCATCGTATGCTTGAACGTACCTAAGCGCATATAAACAATTATCAATTTTACATCCATATGTGACATACTTTATAAACATTACACCCAAGCAACCACTAAATGGATACACGACCATATGAAATTTTTGAAGAGACGCAATACCAGTGGAATTCGAACGACAAAGAGAGAGAGAGAATATTTTTGCAATGATATTAAATTGATAGGATGTATACTCATCAAGCATACGTGCACTTATGTGTTTGCCCGATAGTGAAATATCTAATACATTATAAGAGAACCTGTTGGTTTATGTGGGTATTGCGGTGGTACTACACCATTCTTTAACTTTTTAACCAACCATTTTGTTATATGAATGAAATGAAATAAATGAATGAAAGCACAAAACCTCGAATAAGCTTATAAGTGTGAACTTGCTTGACAACAAATCAACGATTGTGTGTACTATTCACAATTATTATATATTTACGTTATTGTACGTTTTTAAACCGCGCTCCTAAACAGCTAAATAAAAGCTTACGTACCTTATATTATAAGGATCCAATCCAGAAGTTGTTTATACATTTTCAATGAAATGTTATAGAATTATCTACAACAGAGCCGTAATAAAATTTGGCTTAAGCCAAATCATGTTTATCTTTTCTTTTTAAGCCAAATTGTGTTTACTATATATTGTGGACGCGGCAACAACCTCAATTTTACCGCAATGGTCGAAAATACACCAAATAGACTTTTTTGTCAATTGTACGCTTGTTTAATATTTGACCACGCCCACTTTTAGTATATTAATGAACATTTTTTTATTGGTTCATAAGTGAAGAAAAGTTCAAGTAATTGGAAGAAAACATTATTAATACAAAAATGTCATTACTACGGTTTGAGCGTGTACACATTTCTCATATTGTAAACGGTTGTCGCATTACATTATATAAATCTTCCGCAATTTCATCGCTTGATTCGCTAGATACATTGCTTGATTCGTTAGAACACATCGTCATCGCAGCGAATATTTGGTGGTATCGCAAAAAAAAGTTTATTTGCCAGTTGTACGCAACCGTACCGTACCCCTGCTCTTTGCCCACCACGTTCTTTTAAATTTATGTATATATATATATATATAGAAATATATCTAGAACAAATTTCCATATTTTATCTCTTACGTTAACTGCAACCGCTATATTTATAATAATTTTCGTAACTGTACCGTTTTCAAAAGTAATTGGCCGTTTTGATTCATCAGATCTCTATTTAAAATGGGAAAAATCAGTCAAGAGCCATGCCCACAATCGACAAAAATCCATTTATCTACCACAAAATATGAGCTATATAAACTTGAAATTTGGTATACACATCTATGAATATTAGCTTCATCGGTATGCCAAAAATGAGCGTATTCGGATTACAGACACGCCCACAATTAATAAAAATCTTTATATCTGCCACAAAAGTTGACCTAGGATTTTGAAATTTAGTACGCGTATAAATAGTTATTCCAACTAACGATGTGCCAAAAATGGGCGCGGTCGAATAACAGACACGCCCACAATTAAAAAAAAACTATATTTAACATAAAAGTAGACTTGCATGCTGATACGTAATATGTACACTATTAGAAGGCGCAATATACATATATATTTGCCACGCCCTTTGTTGTAGAGGTAGAGGGTATTTAAGATTTGGTTTAAGCCAAATTTAGTTTTCTTACTTGTTGAATGGCTCAGATTGGTTTAAGCAATAATATTAATATTATTATAACAGTATAAGCAGTACATAATTTAACACAAAAAATGTTCTCTTTACAAGAAGATTTCAAAAGATTGACAATGTTTTTGAAATTTAAAACAAAAGCCAACGTAGTTTCAATAATGACACTGAATATTAAACCCCTTCACAATAACTATTTTTAAGACAATAATAATAACAATTTTTAAGAAAGCACGCAGGTTTTTTAATGCCGTTTTAAAAGCAATTGCCCCTTTTTGATTCATATTGGGTTTACAAAAATTAAAATTTTATGCCACAAAATAATTTTTACAATTCGAATGAAAAATTTCAAATAAATGAAAAAATAGTTTTGATTATGTTTTCATTTATATGTCATTAAACAATAAAAGCCGCCGTTTAGTTTTGGAAATAACAACTGGAATTCCTATTGTAGGCTTGCAGCAATAATGTAGAGTGGTACAAAACTCATCCACTCGGGTTTGTGGCGCCCTACTAAAAAACAGGATGTCACACTCAACTTCATAATCTGGAAGTGTGTAATATTTTGGAATATGTAGTAATTTGGTATATTTTAAACGAGATGAGGACTCTGCATTTAACTCAGTAAAAGCACACAGCAGTCAAAGAAATTTCCTTTCTTCAATTTATCTTTATTTAAAATTTAATTCAACAATTCAATTTAATTTTAATTTTTTACATCACAAATTTATAAAGAGCCAATATATAAATTACAATTATAATTTATTTCATTTTTCTTGAATAATTAACTTTATTGGCTGCTTTTCGGTGTGGTTGTAGGAACTTTTCCATTTTGCAGTTTTACTTCAGCAACCCCTGGGCTATAATTCGCAAAGCTTCTATTTATTTACATGGTCGCGCCACGAACGCTTTGGAAAGACTGAAGAAAATTTCTAAAACATAAAAAAGCCACGTGGCTATTATGCAAGCAATGCAAAGCCTACTACGAATGCAATACTAACAAAACAAAGCCTACATATACACACATAGAATAGATTTTAAAATATTAAAATAAAATAAATTGAGTTTTTTCCATATCCAGTTGAGTTATTTTCATTTTTATTTGATTTTTTTGGTGTTCAGCATTTCCAATTGGAAATGGAAAAAAACTCAAAAAGAAATGAAAAGAACTCATTTTCAAATGGATATAACTCATATACAAATGGAATAAATTCAATTGCAAATGGAAAAACTTTAAAACCTCAATTTTACCGCAATGGTCGAAAATACACCAAATAGACTTTTTTGTCAATTGTACGCATGTTTAATATGTGACCACGCCCACTTTTAGTATATTAATGAACATTTTTTTATTGGTTCATAAGTGAAGAAAAGTTCAAGTAATTGGAAGAAAACATTATTAATACAAAAATGTCATTACTACGGTTTGAGCGTGTACACATTTCTCATATTGTAAACGGTTGTCGCATTACATTATATAAATCTTCCGCAATTTCATCGCTTGATTCGCTAGATACATTGCTTGATTCGTTAGAACACATCGTCATCGCAGCGAATATTTGGTGGTATCGCAAAAAAAATTTTATTTGCCAGTTGTAAGCAACCGTACCGTACCCCTGCTCTTATATAAATCTTCCGCAATTTCATCGCTTGATTCGCTAGATACATTGCTTGATTCGTTAGAACACATCGTCATCGCAGCGAATATTTGGTGGTATCGCAAAAAAAATTTTATTTGCCAGTTGTAAGCAACCGTACCGTACCCCTGCTCTTATATAAATCTTCCGCAATTTCATCGCTTGATTCGCTAGATACATTGCTTGATTCGTTAGAACACATCGTCATCGCAGCGAATATTTGGTGGTATCGCAAAAAAAATTTTATTTGCCAGTTGTAAGCAACCGTACCGTACCCCTGCTCTTATATAAATCTTCCGCAATTTCATCGCCTGATTCGCTAGATACATTGCTTGATTCGTTAGAACACATCGTCATCGCAGCGAATATTTGGTGGTATCGCAAAAAAAATTTTATTTGCCAGTTGTAAGCAACCGTACCGTACCCCTGCTCTTTGCCCACCACGTTCTTTTAAATTTATGTATATATATATATATAGAAATATATTTAGAACAAATTTCCATATTTTATCTCTTACGTTAACTGCAACCGCTATATTTATAATAATTTTCGTAACTGTACCGTTTTCAAAAGTAATTGGCCGTTTTGATTCATCAGATCTCTATTTAAAATGGGAAAAATCAGTCAAGAGCCATGCCCACAATCAACAAAAATCTATTTATCTACCACAAAATATGAGCTATATAAACTTGAAATTTGGTATATACATCTATGAATATTAGCTTCATCGGTATGCCAAAAATGAGCGTATTCGGATTACAGACACGCCCACAATTAATAAAAATCTTTATATCTGCCACAAAAGTTGACCTAGGATTTTGAAATTTAGTACGCGTACAAATAGTTATTCCAACTAACGATGTGCCAAAAATGGGCGCGGTCGAATAACAGACACGTCCACAATTTAAAAAAAACTATATTTAACATAAAAGTAGACTTGCATGCTGATACGTAATATGTACACTATTAGAAGGCGCAATATACATATATATTTGCCACGCCCTTTGTTGTAGAGGTAGAGGGTATTTAAGATTTGGTTTAAGCCAAATTTAGTTTTCTTACTTGTTGAATGGCTCAGATTGGTTTAAGCAATAATATTAATATTATTATAACAGTATAAGCAGTACATAATTTAACACAAAAAATGTTCTCTTTACAAGAAGATTTCAAAAGATTGACAATGTTTTTGAAATTTAAAACAAAAGCCAACGTAGTTTCAATAATGACACTGAATATTAAACCCCTTCACAATAACTATTTTTAAGACAATAATAATAACAATTTTTAAGAAAGCACGCAGGTTTTTTAATGCCGTTTTAAAAGCAATGGCCCCTTTTTGATTCATATTGGGTTTACAAAAATTAAAATTTTATGCCACAAAATAATTTTAACAATTCGAATAAAAAATTTCAAATAAATGAAAAAATAGTTTTGATTATGTTTTCATTTATATGTCATTAAACAATAAAAGCCGCCGTTTAGTTTTGGAAATAACAACTGGAATTCCTATTGTAGGCTTGCAGCAATAATGTAGAGTGGTACAAAACTCATCCACTCGGTTTTGTGGCGCCCTACTAAAAAACAGGATGTCACACTCAACTTCATAATCTGGAAGTGTGTAATATTTTGGAATATGTAGTAATTTGGTATATTTTAAACGAGATGAGGACTCTGCATTTAACTCAGTAAAAGCACACAGCAGTCAAAGAAATTTCCTTTCTTCAATTTATCTTTATTTAAAATTTAATTCAACAATTCAATTTAATTTTAATTTTCTACATCACAAATTTATAAAGAGCCAATATATAAATTACAATTATAATTTATTTCATTTTTCTTGAATAATTAACTTTATTGGCTGCTTTTCGGTGTGGTTGTAGGAACTTTTCCATTTTGCAGTTTTACTTTAGCAACCCCTGGGCTATAATTCGCAAAACTTCTATTTATTTACATGGTCGCGCCACGAACGCTTTGGAAAGACTGAAGAAAATTTCTAAAACATAAAAAAGCCACGTGGCTATTATGCAAGCAATGCAAAGCCTACTACGAATGCAATACTAACAAAACAAAGCCTACATATACACACATAGAATAGATTTTAAAATATTAAAATAAAATAAATTGAGTTTTTTCCATATCCAGTTGAGTTATTTTCATTTTTATTTGATTTTTTTGGTGTTCAGCATTTCCAATTGGAAATGGAAAAAAACTCAAAAAGAAATGAAAATAACTCATTTTCAAATGGATATAACTCAAATACAAATGGAATAAATTCAATTGCAAATGGAAAAACTTCAAAACCTCAATTTTACCGCAATGGTCGAAAATACACCAAATAGACTTTTTTGTCAATTGTACGCATGTTTAATATTTGACCACGCCCACTTTTAGTATATTAATGAACATTTTTTTATTGGTTCATAAGTGAAGAAAAGTTCAAGTAATTGGAAGAAAACATTATTAATACAAAAATGTCATTACTACGGTTTGAGCGTGTACACATTTCTCATATTGTAAACGGTTGTCGCATTACATTATATAAATCTTCCGCAATTTCATCGCTTGATTCGCTAGATACATTGCTTGATTCGTTAGAACACATCGTCATCGCAGCGAATATTTGGTGGTATCGCAAAAAAAAGTTTATTTGCCAGTTGTACGCAACCGTACCGTACCCCTGCTCTTTGCCCACCACGTTCTTTTAAATTTATGTATATATATATATATATAGAAATATATCTAGAACAAATTTCCATATTTTATCTCTTACGTTAACTGCAACCGCTATATTTATAATAATTTTCGTAACTGTATCGTTTTCAAAAGTAATTGGCCGTTTTGATTCATCAGATCTCTATTTAAAATGGGAAAAATCAGTCAAGAGCCATGCCCACAATCGACAAAAATCTATTTATCTACCACAAAATATGAGCTATATAAACTTGAAATTTGGTATATACATCTATGAATTTTAGCTTCATCGGTATGCCAAAAATGAGCGTATTCGGATTACAGACACGCCCACAATTAATAAAAATCTTTATATCTGCCACAAAAGTTGACCTAGGATTTTGAAATTTAGTACGCGTATAAATAGTTATTCCAACTAACGATGTGCCAAAAATGGGCGCGGTCGAATAACAGACACGCCCACAATTTAAAAAAAACTATATTTAGCATAAAAGTAGACTTGCATGCTGATACGTAATATGTACACTATTAGAAGGCGCAATATACATATATATTTGCCACGCCCTTTGTTGTAGAGGTAGAGGGTATTTAAGATTTGGTTTAAGCCAAATTTAGTTTTCTTACTTGTTGAATGGCTCAGATTGGTTTAAGCAATAATATTAATATTATTATAACAGTATAAGCAGTACATAATTTAACACAAAAAATGTTCTCTTTACAAGAAGATTTCAAAAGATTGACAATGTTTTTGAAATTTAAAACAAAAGCCAACGTAGTTTCAATAATGACACTGAATATTAAACCCCTTCACAATAACTATTTTTAAGACAATAATAATAACAATTTTTAAGAAAGCACGCAGGTTTTTTAATGCCGTTTTAAAAGCAATGGCCCCTTTTTGATTCATATTGGGTTTACAAAAATTAAAATTTTATGCCACAAAATAATTTTAACAATTCGAATAAAAAATTTCAAATAAATGAAAAAATAGTTTTGATTATGTTTTCATTTATATGTCATTAAACAATAAAAGCCGCCGTTTAGTTTTGGAAATAACAACTGGAATTCCTATTGTAGGCTTGCAGCAATAATGTAGAGTGGTACAAAACTCATCCACTCGGTTTTGTGGCGCCCTACTAAAAAACAGGATGTCACACTCAACTTCATAATCTGGAAGTGTGTAATATTTTGGAATATGTAGTAATTTGGTATATTTTAAACGAGATGAGGACTCTGCATTTAACTCAGTAAAAGCACACAGCAGTCAAAGAAATTTCCTTTCTTCAATTTATCTTTATTTAAAATTTAATTCAACAATTCAATTTAATTTTAATTTTCTACATCACAAATTTATAAAGAGCCAATATATAAATTACAATTATAATTTATTTCATTTTTCTTGAATAATTAACTTTATTGGCTGCTTTTCGGTGTGGTTGTAGGAACTTTTCCATTTTGCAGTTTTACTTCAGCAACCCCTGGGCTATAATTCGCAAAGCTTCTATTTATTTACATGGTCGCGCCACGAACGCTTTGGAAAGACTGAAGAAAATTTCTAAAACATAAAAAAGCCACGTGGCTATTATGCAAGCAATGCAAAGCCTACTACGAATGCAATACTAACAAAACAAAGCCTACATATACACACATAGAATAGATTTTAAAATATTAAAATAAAATAAATTGAGTTTTTTCCATATCCAGTTGAGTTATTTTCATTTTTATTTGATTTTTTTGGTGTTCAGCATTTCCAATTGGAAATGGAAAAAAACTCAAAAAGAAATGAAAATAACTCATTTTCAAATGGATATAACTCAAATACAAATGGAATAAATTCAATTGCAAATGGAAAAACTTCAAAACCTCAATTTTACCGCAATGGTCGAAAATACACCAAATAGACTTTTTTGTCAATTGTACGCATGTTTAATATTTGACCACGCCCACTTTTAGTATATTAATGAACATTTTTTTATTGGTTCATAAGTGAAGAAAAGTTCAAGTAATTGGAAGAAAACATTATTAATACAAAAATGTCATTACTACGGTTTGAGCGTGTACACATTTCTCATATTGTAAACGGTTGTCGCATTACATTATATAAATCTTCCGCAATTTCATCGCTTGATTCGCTAGATACATTGCTTGATTCGTTAGAACACATCGTCATCGCAGCGAATATTTGGTGGTATCGCAAAAAAAAGTTTATTTGCCAGTTGTACGCAACCGTACCGTACCCCTGCTCTTTGCCCACCACGTTCTTTTAAATTTATGTATATATATATATATATAGAAATATATCTAGAACAAATTTCCATATTTTATCTCTTACGTTAACTGCAACCGCTATATTTATAATAATTTTCGTAACTGTATCGTTTTCAAAAGTAATTGGCCGTTTTGATTCATCAGATCTCTATTTAAAATGGGAAAAATCAGTCAAGAGCCATGCCCACAATCGACAAAAATCCATTTATCTACCACAAAATATGAGCTATATAAACTTGAAATTTGGTATATACATCTATGAATTTTAGCTTCATCGGTATGCCAAAAATGAGCGTATTCGGATTACAGACACGCCCACAATTAATAAAAATCTTTATATCTGCCACAAAAGTTGACCTAGGATTTTGAAATTTAGTACGCGTATAAATAGTTATTCCAACTAACGATGTGCCAAAAATGGGCGCGGTCGAATAACAGACACGCCCACAATTAAAAAAAAACTATATTTAACATAAAAGTAGACTTGCATGCTGATACGTAATATGTACACTATTAGAAGGCGCAATATACATATATATTTGCCACGCCCTTTGTTGTAGAGGTAGAGGGTATTTAAGATTTGGTTTAAGCCAAATTTAGTTTTCTTACTTGTTGAATGGCTCAGATTGGTTTAAGCAATAATATTAATATTATTATAACAGTATAAGCAGTACATAATTTAACACAAAAAATGTTCTCTTTACAAGAAGATTTCAAAAGATTGACAATGTTTTTGAAATTTAAAACAAAAGCCAACGTAGTTTCAATAATAACACTGAATATTAAACCCCTTCACAATAACTATTTTTAAGACAATAATAATAACAATTTTTAAGAAAGCACGCAGGTTTTTTAATGCCGTTTTAAAAGCAATTGCCCCTTTTTGATTCATATTGGGTTTACAAAAATTAAAATTTTATGCCACAAAATAATTTTTACAATTCGAATGAAAAATTTCAAATAAATGAAAAAATAGTTTTGATTATGTTTTCATTTATATGTCATTAAACAATAAAAGCCGCCGTTTAGTTTTGGAAATAACAACTGGAATTCCTATTGTAGGCTTGCAGCAATAATGTAGAGTGGTACAAAACTCATCCACTCGGTTTTGTGGCGCCCTACTAAAAAACAGGATGTCACACTCAACTTCATAATCTGGAAGTGTGTAATATTTTGGAATATGTAGTAATTTGGTATATTTTAAACGAGATGAGGACTCTGCATTTAACTCAGTAAAAGCACACAGCAGTCAAAGAAATTTCCTTTCTTCAATTTATCTTTATTTAAAATTTAATTCAACAATTCAATTTAATTTTAATTTTTTACATCACAAATTTATAAAGAGCCAATATATAAATTACAATTATAATTTATTTCATTTTTCTTGAATAATTAACTTTATTGGCTGCTTTTCGGTGTGGTTGTAGGAACTTTTCCATTTTGCAGTTTTACTTCAGCAACCCCTGGGCTATAATTCGCAAAGCTTCTATTTATTTACATGGTCGCGCCACGAACGCTTTGGAAAGACTGAAGAAAATTTCTAAAACATAAAAAAGCCACGTGGCTATTATGCAAGCAATGCAAAGCCTACTACGAATGCAATACTAACAAAACAAAGCCTACATATACACACATAGAATAGATTTTAAAATATTAAAATAAAATAAATTGAGTTTTTTCCATATCCAGTTGAGTTATTTTCATTTTTATTTGATTTTTTTGGTGTTCAGCATTTCCAATTGGAAATGGAAAAAAACTCAAAAAGAAATGAAAAGAACTCATTTTCAAATGGATATAACTCATATACAAATGGAATAAATTCAATTGCAAATGGAAAAACTTTAAAACCTCAATTTTACCGCAATGGTCGAAAATACACCAAATAGACTTTTTTGTCAATTGTACGCATGTTTAATATGTGACCACGCCCACTTTTAGTATATTAATGAACATTTTTTTATTGGTTCATAAGTGAAGAAAAGTTCAAGTAATTGGAAGAAAACATTATTAATACAAAAATGTCATTACTACGGTTTGAGCGTGTACACATTTCTCATATTGTAAACGGTTGTCGCATTACATTATATAAATCTTCCGCAATTTCATCGCTTGATTCGCTAGATACATTGCTTGATTCGTTAGAACACATCGTCATCGCCGCGAATATTTGGTGGTATCGCAAAAAAAATTTTATTTGCCAGTTGTAAGCAACCGTACCGTACCCCTGCTCTTATATAAATCTTCCGCAATTTCATCGCCTGATTCGCTAGATACATTGCTTGATTCGTTAGAACACATCGTCATCGCAGCGAATATTTGGTGGTATCGCAAAAAAAATTTTATTTGCCAGTTGTAAGCAACCGTACCGTACCCCTGCTCTTTGCCCACCACGTTCTTTTAAATTTATGTATATATATATATATAGAAATATATTTAGAACAAATTTCCATATTTTATCTCTTACGTTAACTGCAACCGCTATATTTATAATAATTTTCGTAACTGTACCGTTTTCAAAAGTAATTGGCCGTTTTGATTCATCAGATCTCTATTTAAAATGGGAAAAATCAGTCAAGAGCCATGCCCACAATCAACAAAAATCTATTTATCTACCACAAAATATGAGCTATATAAACTTGAAATTTGGTATATACATCTATGAATATTAGCTTCATCGGTATGCCAAAAATGAGCGTATTCGGATTACAGACACGCCCACAATTAATAAAAATCTTTATATCTGCCACAAAAGTTGACCTAGGATTTTGAAATTTAGTACGCGTATAAATAGTTATTCCAACTAACGATGTGCCAAAAATGGGCGCGGTCGAATAACAGACACGCCCACAATTAAAAAAAAACTATATTTAACATAAAAGTAGACTTGCATGCTGATACGTAATATGTACACTATTAGAAGGCGCAATATACATATATATTTGCCACGCCCTTTGTTGTAGAGGTAGAGGGTATTTAAGATTTGGTTTAAGCCAAATTTAGTTTTCTTACTTGTTGAATGGCTCAGATTGGTTTAAGCAATAATATTAATATTATTATAACAGTATAAGCAGTACATAATTTAACACAAAAAATGTTCTCTTTACAAGAAGATTTCAAAAGATTGACAATGTTTTTGAAATTTAAAACAAAAGCCAACGTAGTTTCAATAATAACACTGAATATTAAACCCCTTCACAATAACTATTTTTAAGACAATAATAATAACAATTTTTAAGAAAGCACGCAGGTTTTTTAATGCCGTTTTAAAAGCAATTGCCCCTTTTTGATTCATATTGGGTTTACAAAAATTAAAATTTTATGCCACAAAATAATTTTAACAATTCGAATGAAAAATTTCAAATAAATGAAAAAATAGTTTTGATTATGTTTTCATTTATATGTCATTAAACAATAAAAGCCGCCGTTTAGTTTTGGAAATAACAACTGGAATTCCTATTGTAGGCTTGCAGCAATAATGTAGAGTGGTACAAAACTCATCCACTCGGTTTTGTGGCGCCCTACTAAAAAACAGGATGTCACACTCAACTTCATAATCTGGAAGTGTGTAATATTTTGGAATATGTAGTAATTTGGTATATTTTAAACGAGATGAGGACTCTGCATTTAACTCAGTAAAAGCACACAGCAGTCAAAGAAATTTCCTTTCTTCAATTTATCTTTATTTAAAATTTAATTCAACAATTCAATTTAATTTTAATTTTCTACATCACAAATTTATAAAGAGCCAATATATAAATTACAATTATAATTTATTTCATTTTTCTTGAATAATTAACTTTATTGGCTGCTTTTCGGTGTGGTTGTAGGAACTTTTCCATTTTGCAGTTTTACTTCAGCAACCCCTGGGCTATAATTCGCAAAACTTCTATTTATTTACATGGTCGCGCCACGAACGCTTTGGAAAGACTGAAGAAAATTTCTAAAACATAAAAAAGCCACGTGGCTATTATGCAAGCAATGCAAAGCCTACTACGAATGCAATACTAACAAAACAAAGCCTACATATACACACATAGAATAGATTTTAAAATATTGAAATAAAATTAATATTATATATTTGTTTAGGCTTGTTATATGTATTACATGAGCATTTATTTATTTAAAATAAAAAGAAAAAATTTAAATTGAATTACATTAATATGTAACATTTAATAAAATGTAATCTTCATATTATAATTTTAAAACATTATAATATTAACAATAAATAATTTTTCTAATGTGTACCATATAACCATTTAATATAATATACCTAAAAACCTTGTAAATATTTCGTTTCCAAATGAGTTTTTTCCATATCCAATTAAGTTTCCATTTGCAATTGGAAATGGTGTACACCAAAAACTCAAATACAAATGAAAAGAATTCAATTTCAAATGGATATAACTCAAATACAAATGAGATAAATTCAATTGCAAATGGAAAAACCTCAAATGGAACTTGTCCGTTTTCAAATCGAAAGAACTCATTTGCAAATGGAAATATCACAATTAGAAATGGAAAAAACCCAATTGCAAATGGAAACATCACAATTTCAAATTTTTTTCATTTCCACTTAAGTTATTCGTTTCCATTTCTATTTGAGGTTTTTCCATTTCCAATTAAGTTATTTGTTGCCATTTGCAATTGAATTTTTTCCATTTCTAATTGTGATATTTCCATTTGCAAATGAGTTCTTTCGATTTGAAAACGGACAAGTTCCATTTGAGGTTTTTCCATTTGCAATTGAATTTATCTCATTTGTATTTGAGTTTATATCCATTTGAAATTGAATTCTTTTCATTTGTATTTGAGTTTTTTGGTGTACACCATTTCCAATTGCAAATGGAAACTTAATTGGATATGGAAAAAACTCATTTGGAAACGAAATATTTACAAGGTTTTTAGGTATATTATATTAAATGGTTAT